>CM060882.1:18295000-20695000 GCA_030762935.1 Hymenopus coronatus
AGTCATGTGAATGGAACACATCATATTTTTAACATTGACTTGAGGAGTCATATTATCACATGAACTGACATTTTTTTCGATCAACTCATTTGTTACACTGCTAACACCAACTTCTTCATGAATCTGGTTACGCGTATCAATAGCATCACATTCAATAGAGCCACCAAAAACAGACCCTGCATAATTTGTTTTATTTGCAATAATAATGCGACTGTAACACTTTTCTTGTATTCTCTGGAGTCTTCAACGTAACCTTCCGCTACACAGCTCGACTTCCAACCTCCGTGTATCTCATTAATGCTAGTTCAGTTGAAACTCGCTTATACGTTATTCACTGCAACATTTTTCGCACATATACGGTAATATTTTAGGGATCAGTCGTTCTCCATTAAAAATTTTCTGAGTTATACGTTTTCGGTCAACGTTTTCTCAGTAATGCGTCATTTTTTCTGATCCCCATACACAAAATGTACCCATTTATACGTTTATATAAAAACGTATGGTGGTAGGCTTGCTGTGTATAGCGGTTTTCATTGTCGTTTATCCTTTCATTGTTGTCATATCGTTCCAACAGTCACTTACCTATGTTATGTTGAGTTTCGAGTCACAAACAGGAGAAGAAACATGTGTGAATATCAACTAGCAAGGAAGAAAACAAGAAAATCCTTAACTCTTGGTGAAAAATTAAAAATTCTGGACAAGGTCCATACCAGAAGAGAAAGTCACAATCACGTTTCCTCATTTATACAGTATTTTGTTAGTCTCTGTTGGAAAACGTATAAGTGAGGTTCCACTGTATATCCACACCGCTATCTGCTAGATGAGTGACAGATGCACTTCTCCGATAATAATCCTGTAGTGGCGCTAGTTGCCGCTATTTCAGTGTCCTCTACAGCATAAAACTCATTCATAATTTTAACATCTATTATCGAAAATGGCGATTTCAGTTAACTACAATAGCTAGCATAACAACAATCAAGTTCACGACATGAATACTAATAGCATTAAAATTGTTCACTGATTTAAGGTTTAATATGCCGTATTATAACTATTGGGATTCGTGGTGGTCGAAGCCGCGTCTGGGCGGGCTATCTCCGGGTTTCCCCCGCCACTCATTCCACCAATTGCTCCATCATCAATTTCGCTTACATTTTATATCATCCACTTCATGTTTATGCTTGACTACGCGCCGACCCCTCGTAGCAGGTTCTCCATTCTGCGGTTTCGTGCCGTTGGCTCCCCGACTGGCTTCTGACCCTTAAGCATTGGCTTGTAAGTCCTAAGGGGGTGTCATACTAATAATGGGGAGTGTAAGCCGATTACGAAACGGACAATTATAATTATTTCCTGCATTAAAAACGAATTTCCTTAAATAAAGGTAGACAAAGTATTGTATTCAACAAAAGTAGCTTTATTAACTCCCTGCGGTCGTGATCTAAATTGACCCACTCATTAATAAAGCTCGAATTTTGCACCTAGTTAAATAATATACTATTATTTTGCAGTCAACTGTTTATTTTGTAGTGCTGTAAGAATCAAACAAATTATAGCACCTATATAAATTACCTATAAGTTGTATCATCTAAGTATCATACCAGAGAAATATTTTGCCAATTTGCTTCTGTTAGCGAGACGAGAACATTTGGAGCCGACCTCCTGAGGAGCCTGAAACGACGGTCTATTGTTAGTTGAATATATAATCTTTGACATATATTCCTCTTTGCACAGACTGATGAGAAACAAAGGAGAGTATATAGCATTTCAAAGGCGTTTTGTCTAAAACCTTAATGCATTCCATTGACTTTAGTTTCACCTAGCCAGGTGGTTCATGTTTTTCTATGTGCCTGATATTTGGGAGGTCGTGGGATGGTTTCCCGCGGCCGACCTCTCTGACCCAAGGGTTTTTCGGAGGTTTTCCCGGGTCACTAGGCGAATGCTGAAGAGGATTCTTCCTGTCCCTTCATTTCATCCAAGCTCTCTCTTTCAGGGTTGTAAGTGTCGACGAGGACTGTGGCAGAGGCACAATTGTATGGAGGTGACTACGCTCTAGAAATATAGCTATCGGCGGCGGGATGCCAATAGTGGTCTATCCGGGACTGAGTGGCGGGCTCCTGGCGCTCCCGCGCCGTGATGAAGAACTGCTTGTGAACTGTTAGGGACCCTCCACGACGGCTCTCTCCCTGTTCGAATGTCGACCGTCCTCTGGAATTACACTCACCTCATTGTTCCTCCAATAAGCCCAGGGCTGCAATGTGGAACACACACTATTTCTCTAACCACTCTGCAAACAGTCTTTCTTACTAAAAGTTTATTCTGCTGCCTACTGCACGGTAATCGAGATATTCATTAGCAGAAATTGTTTTATTACTTATTTCTTTATACGTACATGGGAAATAAAGAGAATGCACATGCCTAGTGTAGAGTGTACCGGAGGGGATTTCGCACCTCAGCCAGTTTTTTTTTTGGTAGTGTTTAACGCCCGCTTTAACTACTTATGGCACCGCAGGCGGTGACACTGATGATACATGAATGATGATGGAGCACCGGTGGAATGAGATGGCGGGGGAAACCGGAACACCCGGAGAAAACCCGCCCCAGCGCCGCTTTGTTCACCACAAATCTCACATGCGGTCGCTTGGGATCGAACCCTGGCCGTCTAGGTGAGAGGCGAGTGGTCTAACCACTCGGCCACGGCGCTGCCCCTCAGCCAGTGATGGGCTTCACATCAGACCCCGGGAGGAGAGGATGAGATGAGAGCAATTACAGAGGGCAGTCGTAACCAGACTGCGGTAGTGCAGAGTCCGTAACAGTTCCCGTTCGTCATCTCGACGTGGTGAGCGTTAGCAGCCCGCGCCTCGGGTCTGAAGAAACGTCCCTGAGTATACCGACGACCCCCAGCGCCATCCTGACGCTGAGAGCTGAGTCTCCATAGCGCAATCATCTCCATGAGAGGGCGCCACCATTTACAACCCTGAAAGAAAGATTTGACGAATGCAATGGAGAGACAGTAAATTTAGGGAAATGAAGAATCCTCCCCAGCATTCGTCTAGTAACCCGGGAAACCCTTGGAAAAAGCCCAAATTTTCTCAAAAATTTCTCTATTTTGAGTAAAATCCCTTATATTTAAGATATAAACATGGCAAATAAAATGTATATCTTGAGTTTTTTGGGAATAGCTTCTGAAATGAAATGGAGTTTTATTTATGGGCGCTCTTTAACTTCTGTGGTTCTCAGCGTCCCATTCTATACTGAGCGAAATACCGCTTGGGCCGCGCCGTGGCCGAGTGGTTAGACCACTAGCCTCTCACCTAGACGGCCGGGGTTCGATCCCAAGCGACCGCATATGAGATTTGTGGTGGACAAAGCGGTGATGGGGCGGGTTTTTTCCGGGTACTCCGGTTTCCCCCGCCATCGTGCCATTAGTAGTTAAAGCGGGCGTTAAACACTACCAAAAAAAAAATGAAATACTGCTTAATTTTGCTCAGAGGCCTGTCTATCAGCCTTGAGGTTCTTTTAGTAGCCGCAAATTTACGACACGGGACCAACAGCAGAATAGCCTCTGAAGATTATTTTATTCTGGATGATTTTTTCTGAATTTTGCATCACTGGTAAACCGTAGGTATTGGACATACAAAAACTTATTACACAAAATATGTATATTTCATTAAAACACACAATTTATGATATACATTTTTTGATGGAGTTGGCCATTTTTTGAGATATTGGTTGTTATTGGTTTCAGTTTTAAAATACCTAAACTTTTCATATTTGTCAACTCCTGGCAATGCAAAGAAACGGATTTCATCCACATAGCAACCCGCTTTTAAAATATTTGGCTATTATTTTGGTCTAGTGTTCTCCATGATTTCCCTTCAACTTACAAGAAATCAGTTCTGCTAACCTTTATCTCAATTAGTATGAAGTAGACAAAAGAATAATTTTTTAACAAAAATTGTTACAGAGATGTAAATAAAGTCATAAGGATGGAACACATCAGCTTTTGTTCTTTCGTTTTTTAGATTTATGGATCCTCAAAACATATATTTCCGGTGAAATCTCGGCATCGAAATTTTGGGTGGAAAACAATACCTCCTTTATATACAGGGTTACTACAAAAGAAATAGACAACTTCAACTGCCTGTAAAACAAAAACTATTAGAGATAGCAACCTAATTATTTTGGAGGTATGTTGAGAAACTTTCAAAGTTTTGTTTGTTACTATTGGTAACGCTGTAGTGTTTTTTTCGTTGTTGCAGAAGCTGAAATGGCGGAAAATCCTGTGGAAAAGGCATATTGCGTGTTGGATTTTGCTAGAACGCAATCAGCAACTGTTGTCCAACGACATTTTAGAACACATTACCACAAAACGCCACCGAATAGTAAGTCAATCTACGACTGGTATAGAAAATTCGAGACAACGGGATGTTTGTGCAAAGGGAAGAGCTCGGGAAGACCAAGAGTTTCGGAAGAAAACGTTGAACGTGTTCGTTCGGCCTACATAAGAAGCCTACAGAAATCGACATCTGGGGCAAGCATGCAATTACAAATTCCACAGCAAACTGTATGGAAAATCTTGCGGAAGCGACTGCACATGATGCCTTACAGATTACAGATGTTGCAGTTTCTGAGTGAAGAAGATAAGGTCATACGGCGTGACTTTTGCATCGACATGTTGCGACATGATGAAGACGATGCTGGTTTTTGTGAGCGCATCATTTCACATTTTTGTGGTAACGTGTTCCAAAATGTCGTTTGACAATAGTTGCTGATTGCATTCTAGCAAATTCCAAAACTTTGAGAGTTTCTCAACATACCTCCAAAATAATTAGGTTGCTATCTCTAATAGTTTTTGTTTTACAGGCAGTTGAAGTTGTCTATTTCTTTTGTAGTAACCCTGTATTATGTAGATTGTACTACGTGTTAGAGAAAGTAAAAACCATCATGTGAATGTATCACAAGAGACCTTTAGTCTGGATGACGTATGTTACAACTAAGCGCCAAATCGATAGACCTTGTATTCCACAGCAGAGCAAGTTGTAGCAAATTAAGTTCTAGAAAATGTCAGCCCAAGAGCGAAATCTGACCTTTAGAGCAGACTCTGGTTGTTCTTAATGAGAGTCTCTCGCAATGTTTTAATGCCCGTGAAGAAAGGAACAGTTTGTTCGAAATTCTGCTATCTCATGAGTTCAGGCAAACTTTACATGGATTTGGCTATATTCTAGCTCACACTGGCATGTTCCTAATGAAAACAAAAGAAGCAGCGGACTCAGCTCGTCACATGTTTCTAGCTACATTGTACACACAAACTTTGTAACACTAGCTCACTATTGCCAAATCTTGGTAATAAAAAATGTTTAAAGTGATTGTCAAAAAGGCCAGAATTGGGTAGATATAGAACAGGAATTACATTTGCATATTGTACATATGCAAACCAGGTAACATTATTTTTTACGTTCTGTACACGTACATAGCATATATTGAACTAAAAAATCCTATACCGAGATTTCACCGGAAATACGTGTTTTGGGAGCACCTGAATCCAAAAAAGATCTTCCATTCACATGACTTTCTCTGCATCTCTGCAACACATTATTGTTAAAAAGCTTATGCTTCTATTTACTTCCTGCTAATCGAGAAAAAAATTACGGAAATAGTCTTATTACTTGCTTACTTGTAATTAGAAGCGAAATAAGGGAGTACCATAGGTTAAAGTGATAGTCAAAACCTGGTTGCTATGTGACTGAAGTTCCTTTGTTTGTATAGACAGAAGTTGACAAATTCGTGTATGAGAATAATATATTTTTCAAAGCTGAAACCAAAAACAAGGAATATCTCAAAAACAACCAACTCCACGAAAAAAATATGTATAACACAGTGTGTGTTTGAATGTGTTCTGCATTTTTTTGTGTGGTAAGTTTTTGTCCATCTCTTACAGTTTAACAGTTATACAAAATTCCGTAAAATTCATCCAGAATAAAGTAGTCTTCTGAGGCTATTCCCAGAAAATTCAATATATATATATATATATATATATATATATATATATATATATATATCTTATTTGTCAGGTAAATTATCTTTAATATACGAGATTTAATCAAAATAGTTAGAGTCATTTTTGAGAAAATCAAAATGTTCGAAAAAAGCTCCATGTAAAGGGCAGTTGGGGGTGGGGGAGTTTTCTTTAAAAGCTTCGTGTCGCATCTTGGAAGATACCAAAGTTAAATACCAATTTAGTATTCGACGGTCTTTTCGTTTTTGAGCTATACTATCCACAGACACACAGACTGACAGACAGGCACGCACACACACGGACCTTTTGCCAAAAATAGGTACTTTTTTTTTTATTCAGGGGAACAAATGTATTTCCAGTGAAATCTTGGTATCAAATTTTTGGGTGCATTACAATACCTTCTCTATACACTATGTACATAGTACGTGTAGAGAAAGTAAAAACATTTTTTAAAAAAATATCAATGTGTGTGTATGTGTCTGTAGACAGCATAGCTCAAAAACGAAAACATGGTTAAATATCAAACTCGGTATTTTTCAAGTATGCGACACGACGACTTTAAAGAAAATACCCCCACCCCTAACCAGATACCCTTTTACATGGAGAAATTTTCGAAAATTTTGTTTTTCTTAAAAATGGCTCTAATAATTTTGATTAAAATATCTTATATTAAAGATATTTACCTGACAAATCATATGTATATTTTGAATTTTCTAGGAATAATCTCTGAAGACTACTTTATTTTGAATGAATTTTACGGAATTTTGCATAACTGCTAAACCGTAAGGGCTAGACAAAAACTTACCTTATAAAAATGTAGAGCACGTTAAAGCATGTAATTTATGTTATATACTTTTTTCGTGGAGTCGATCGCTTTTGAGATATTCCTTGTTTTTAGTTTCAGCTTTGAAAAACGTATACTTTTCTCTTACAGGAATTTGTCAACTCCTGTCCATACAAACAAAGGAACATCAGTCGCATAGCAACCAGCTTTTGACTGTCAGTTTAACCTATGGTACTCCCTAATTTCGCTTCTACTTACAAGGAAGCAAGTAATAAGACTATTTCTGCTATTTTTTTCTCGATTAGCATGAAGTAAATAGAGGCATAAGCTTTCTAACAATAATTTGTTGTGGAGATGTAAAAAAAGTCATGTGAATGGAATACATTAGGTTTTTTTGATTTTTTTGCTCACTTTTCCTAAATTAAACAAACGAGCGTTGATGTGAGAAGATTTCAAAGAAATGAACATCAGCTGCGATATATTTCGACAATATCGCTTCCAGTCAGTTTGGTTAAAATTGCCTAATCTCGGCCATTGTATTGGCGGTTTAATAGTTTAACTAAATTGTGAGTCAAATTGTTGCATTTTTGTAGATGTATCTCCTTTATGTTGCTAGAGCCACAAGTTCTAAACTTATATTTCTGGTCAGTTTTAACCTTGGGAGCATGCGCAGTTACAACTTGTATATTAAAGCGCACATATCTGTTGCTTTCAACGCAACCTGTAATGGGGTTGTCATCGAGGCTATTTTTGAGGAAAATATTGCGTTAGAGTGTCTGATGTTTACATTCAAGTAAATGGATCACTGAATTCTAATCGTCTTGCAACTTCCGAGTTCAAATTAGTTTTTAATTACATGACAATGCTGTGCTAGAATTCTGTGGCAGAATGAACAGTACTGCCAAACTGATTAAATGTAAAAATCTCTTTAACTTATTTTCTTCCTCTGCCTGCTTTATGAAAGACACATACTCCCCAGGACTTAAAAGTGAAAACAACAGAGGGAAATTAACAAGATTAGGGTACATAATTTGGTAAAGTTATCTATACGATGTTTGCAGCACACATACGGACACGCGCGCGCGAGCACACACAAACACACACACAACGGTCTTAAGAAGTAGTTTAAGTAACTTTTACTGGCGATCCAAATTTGAAAATGTTGAAATCATTAAGTAGTTCAGATGTGAAATTCGCCAGATTGCGTAGTTCTGCCTATTTCTTGGGATCATTGGGGTTTTAGCTTCACAGATCCCTTGGCTACGCCCTGTCGTCGTTCCGCAGAAACGGCCTTCGGCCGCAACTGCTTCACCCCTCTACTTATAAAAAATATTCCTCTGCTACGCTTTACGGCTTAGGACCCTAAACGTTTATAATATACCAGTAGCTTCAAAGTGGCTCCAATGACGAAATAACAAAAGTACCCACGGATTGAAATAATGTCGAATGTTGGAACCATCATATACTAATAATCATAACTTATACTTCTAAACTAATATTAGATGCGTATGTGTACTTGTGTGGGGGGAGGGAGATCTGAAGCCCAATTTGTTTTGACAGTCATGAGATTATAAAGCACCTTCTATTTGCAATTAATAAGTCACTCAAAATTAAAACTATGATGTGTTTCATTCACATGACTTTTTCTACCTATTCTGTAACATGTCTGTGTGAGTGTGAGTCTTTGGACAGTATACTTCAAAAACGAAAAGTCCGTTAAATACCAAAGTTATAGTTCATTACCTCCTAAGAATGCGATACGAAGATTTTCAAGAATTTAGATTTTTTCATTAATGGCTCTAACGACTTAGATTAAAATACTGTACATTAAAAATATTTACCTCCCAAATAAAATGTATATCTTGAATTTTCTGCGAAAAGCATCTGAAGATCTCTTCATTCTGGATGAGCTTTGCTGAATTTTGCTTAACTGGTAAACTGTAAGTGGTATGTATACAATATATATATATATATATATATATATATATATATATATATATATATCGTTAAAACACACAATGTATACAATATACACTTTTTTCGTGGAGTTCACCATATTTGTGATATTTCTTATTATTGGTTTCAGTTTTAAAATACTTACTTTTCGCATACGTGTATTTATCAACTCGATTAGTATTAAGATAGAAGAATAATAGTTTTAACAGCGATTCGTTAGAGAGATGTAGAAAAACTAATGTGAATGGAACACATAAGATTTTTCTATCTACGTCAACCCTTTTAAGATAAACATTCGCAGCAATGGGCTTATTACTCAGTTCCTTTATAAGTAGAAGGGAAATAAAGGAATACGCTAGGCTAAAGCGGAGTCAAATCTTTTAAAAGCTGGTCGCTGTGTGAAACAATTGAAGTTCGGTTCGCTAGAGTAAAACAAAAGAGAGATGAAACGAAAGATGCCTTCCCGTTTATGTAACTAGAAATGAAACCAATAGCAGGAATATCTCGGAAACGATCAACCCTAAAAAAATCGATGTGACATGAACTGTGTGTTTTAACCAGATCTACATTTTTTTGTCTATCTCATTTGGTTTACCAGATACGCAAAATTCATCAAGAATGAAGAGGCCTCCAGAAGCTATTCCTAGAAAATTCAAGATATGCATTTCATTTGTGTTGTAAATATTTTTAATACTAGGAAGTTTAATTAAAACCGTTATACCAATTTTTGGAAAATACAAAACTTTCCATATAAAGGGTAGTTTGGGTTAAGGGGATTTTCTTGAAAATCCTTGTGTTGCATCCTTGTAAGATATTAAACATAATTACCAAGTTTAGGATGAATGAATAAGGTATTTATTGAAACACCAGTATGCATACATTGATTTCATCAATCGCACGGGTCTACACACGTAAGCTATAACCAGCAATAGTATTAAAACCCAAAAAATTAAAAGAATAAACACGAAAATAAAAGGACAAAGATAATCAAACACAGCAACTTAAGTTTAAAACACAGAATAATCTGTATTCCGATATATTAATTTGCCCTATTATAGTAGACATATACACTTAAGAGGAATATATGCACACAATACTAACACCACAACAAAACAATAACAAAAAATTATGACAAAATATATCTAAAACATTACAAACTTTTTTAGCACATTATTTAACCCCCTACTCCTCTTCCCTATTATCAGCCTTCTCAGATCTCAGCTGTGTTGCCTTAGGTAGATATTTACCTAGCCCGTCCGCGTCTTCCGTGCCTGCCAGTAGCGTCCAACATGCTTCCAACTCTCCATCTTGCCAAGATATAGGTCTACGACACTTCCTCTTCGCAAATGGGGCAGATGGGGCAGATTCTCTACTTTTACTTTCTCTACACGTACTATGTACATAGTGTATAGAGAAGGTATTGTGTTGCACCCAAAAGTTCGATTACGAGATTTCTCCGGGAATGTATGTTATGGGCTCCCCTGAATCCAAAAAAAAATTGGAAAAAGGTCCGGGTCTGTGTCTGTGAATAGCATAGCTCAAAATCGAAAACTCCCTAAATACCAAACTTGTATCATCCAAGGATGTTCTAACGATTTTGATTAAAATATCTTATATATCTGACAGATAGAATGTTTGTTTGAATTTTCTGGGAATAGCCTCTGAAGGCTACTTTATTCTGATGAATTTTATGGAATTTTGCATAACTGGTAAACCGCAACAGATAGACAAAAACTAATTTAACAGAAAATGTAGAGCTCGTTAAAACACACAGTTTATGTTATATATACTTTTTTTTTCGTGGATTTGATCGTTCTTTAGATATTCCTTGTTATTGGTTTCAGCTCTAAAATACTTATACTTTTCTCATACGGGGATTTGTCACTCCTGTCCGTGCAAACAAAGGAACTTTAGTCACTTAGCAATCAGTTTTGACTATCACTTTAACTTATGGTGCTCCCTTATTTCCCTTCTACTTATAGGAAGCAAGTAATAAGACTATTTCTGCTAATTTTTTCTCGATTAGCTTGAAGTAAATAGAAGTATAGGCTTTTTAACAATAATTTGATGTAGAATGACACACATCAGATATTTTAGCACTTCTTATCCCCCCCTTTTCGCTATTCAGCCTTCTCATATCTCAGCTTTCTTGCCTTAAGTAGTAATTTACCTAGCCGGTCCGCGTCTTCCGTGCCTGCCAGTAGCGTCCAACATGCTTCCAATTCTCTATTCTCGTGGTAAAGAATCGTGGTAAATACTTTTCCCTCCATTCCTCCGTACCGCTACATCTTGCCAAGATATAGGTCTAGGATACTTCCTCTTCGCAAATGGAGCAGATTCTCATACCATTCTCGTTCAGTAATTTTTATCATCCGCCTTGCTCCTTGTCTAATCCTCGCGAGCCCCTAAAGAGTTTAGTACCTGTTTTGGTATTTACACACACACACGGACACACACGGATGCTTTACTTTCTCTATACGAACCATGTACATAGTGTATAGAGAAGGTATTGCAGTCCACCAAAAAATTCGATACCGAGATTTCACGAGAAATGTATGTTTTAGGGTCCCCTTTATCTAAAAAAAGTGTTTTCAGAAAAAGGTCCGTCTGTGTGTGTCGGTGTATCTGTGAACACGATAACTCAAAAACGAAAAGACGGTAAAATACCAAACTTGGTATTTAAGTTTAGAATCTTCCAGGGAATGCGACACGAAGATTTTGAGAAAAATCCCCCACCCCAACTACCCTTTACATGGAACTTTTCTCGAAAATTTTGAATTTCTAAAAAATGGCTCTAACGATTTTGATTAAAATATCGTATATTAAAGATATTTACCCGACAAATAAAATGTATATTTTGAATTTTCTGGGAATAGCCTCTGAAGACTACTTTATTGATTGAATTTTCCGGAATTTTGTATACCTGCTAAACCGTAAGAGATAGACAAAAACTTACCACACAAAAAAGTAGAGCACATTAAAACACACCATTTATATTGTATATATACATTTTTTTTCTTGGAGTTGATTGTTTTTGAGATATTCCTTGTTTTTGTTTTCAGGGTCGAAAATCTTAACTTTTCTGATACAGGAATTTGTCAACTCCTGTCCATACAAACAAAGGAACTTCAGTCATATAGTAACCAGCTTTTGACTATCGTTTTAACCTATGCTACTCTCTTATTTCCTTTCTACTTACAAGGAGGAAAGTAATAAGACTATTTCTGCTAATTTTTCTAGACTAGCATGAATTAATAGAAGCATAAGTTTTTTAAGCATAATTTGTTGCAGGGATATAGAGAAAGTCATGTACACATAAGATTTTTTCTAAATGTGCCTTTTTGGATTTCCAGTGAAAGTTCGGTAACGAATTTTCGGATGGAATATAATACCTTCTGTACCTAGAATGCTTCTTGTACATTCGTGCTAGATAAAGCAATTACAGATGAAGGCAAAGAAAGGATCAGACTGAAGATCGCTGCAAACCAATCCATGCATTGATGACTACAGAAAAAGAAGCCAGTCAGACGTGTACAATATATTCTTGGATGGAGTATATAAATATCTAGGATAGTGGAACTGCGGGAAACAAAAAGTAGGGCGTTCTAAGAGTCACAAAGAGAATAATTCTAGTCCTACATTAACACTAAAATAATCAAGATCTACTTGTGGAACTCTTACGATAGTGACACTATAAATACTGGATGAGATAGGTCAGGGTCGGCGATATTTCCAGACTCCGAGCACGTGAGAGTCAGCTGTTCATACTACAGTCGGACTTACTTTGATAACACACACTATCATTGCATTTAAACAGAAATTAAATTACCAAGTATATAATTACGAGGACCGTCCAGAAAGTAACGAACAATTTGGCATAACTAAAGAACAACGAAAGTTGTCAACACAAAAGTTTATTTAAAAGGTTAGAGTACCTTCCTCTATTTTACTTTCCCTACACGTACTATGTACATAGTGTATAGAGAAGCGATTGTAAAGCACCCAAAAAGTCGATACCGAGATTTCACCGGAAATACATGTTTTGGGAAAAGTTTCGTGTACGTGTTTATGGACAGTATAGCTCAAAAACGAACATTCCGTTAAATACCAAACTTGGTATTTAAGTTTGGTATCATCCACAGGTGCGACACGAAGACTTTGAAGAAAATCTCCCATCCCCAACTACCCTTTACATGGAACTTTTTTCGACAATTTTTATTTTCTCAAATGATTTTCATTAAAATATCGTATATTAAAGACATTTAACCGACAAATAAAATGTGTATCAGACTGCCTCCGTGGTCGAGTGGTCAGCGCGCTGACTTCTCACCCGGAGGTCCCGGGTTCGATTCTGGGCTGGGGTGGGGAATTTTACTTTAGCCAGAATTATTCCCTATCCCACACAGTGTCTGGAAGAATGTATGTGAGAGTGAATGTGTGTGTACTTTAAGAAAAACAAAATGATTTGAACCTACTGACGAGTTGTTTCAAGTGCAAAGCCCCCGATATGACCTTAGATGTTAAAGGAGGCTATATAAGTGAAAAAAAAATGTATATCTTGAATTTTCTGGGTATAGCTTCTGAAGACTACTTTATTCTGGATGAATTTTTCGGAATTTTGTTTAACTTGCAAACCGTAAGATAGACAAAATCATACTTAAAAAATGTAGAGCTCGGTAAATTACACAATTTAAGTTATATACATTCTTTTCGTGTAGTGGACCGTTTTTTAAGGTATTCCTTGTTATTGGTTTCAGCTTTAAAAACTTACTTTTCTCATACGAGAATTTGTCAACTCCTGCCCATACAAAAGGACTTCAGTCACCTAGAAACCTGCTTTTGACTATCACTTTAGCCTGTGGTACTCCCTTATTTTGCTTCTACTTAAAAGGAAGAAAGTACTAAATCTATTTCTACCAATTTATCTCAATTCGGATGAAGTAAATAGAAGCATCAGCTTTTTAACAATAATTTGTTGCAGAGATTTAGAGAAATTCATGGGAATGGAACTCACAGATTTTTCAACGTAATCTCCATTATATAATCACATTTATTACCACGTGGTATCAGTTTCTCAATATCGGTGTTATATTTTACTACCACCAAAGGACTTAGTCGTTTTTTAGAATGCACAAATTGTTCGGCCAATCAAATTTTATAGGCAAATAACGTAAGACTATGGTGATAACGCAATGACAAGACTTCATTGAGGAAATGGTGCATAATTTACGAGTAATCAAGAAAAAGAACCGGTGTGCCCGACAAAGACCGGAGAGGAAGTTCATCAATCGTTATGGAGGAGTTGGAAGCAAATGTTGATAAAAGAACTAAGAAAAATGTTATGTGTTCCATTCACATGACTTTCTCTACATCTCTGCAACAAATTATTGTTAAAAAGTTTATGCTTCTATTTACTTCATGGTAATCGAGATGAGATTAGCAAAAATAATTGCACTATTTGCTTCCTTGTAAGTAAAAGCGAAATAAGGGAGTGCCATAGGTTAAAGTCATAGTCAAAAGTTGGTTGCTATGCGACTGAAGTTCCTTTGTCGGTATGGACAGAAGTTGACAAATTCTTGTGTGAGTATAGTTTTTCACAACTGAAACCAAAAACAAGCAATGTCTCAAAAACGATGAATTTCGCGAAAAAATTTATATAACATAAATTGTGTGTTTTAACGTGCTCTACATTTTTCGTGCAGATAGATTTTGTCCATCTCTTACGATTTAGCAGTTATTCAAAATTCTGTAAAATTCGTCCAGAATAAAGTACTGTTCAGAGGCTATTCCCAGAAAATTCAAGATATACATTTTATTTGTCAGGTAAGTATCTTTACTATACGAAATTTTAATCAAAATCGTTAGAGCCATTTTTGAGAAAATCAAAATTTTCGAAAAAAGTTCCATTTGAAGGGTAGTTTGGGGTGGGGGGATTTTTCTCAAAATCTTCGTCATATCCCTGGAAGATACTACTAAACTTAAATACCAAATTTGGTGTTTTAGCGACTTTTTGTTTTTGAGTTATCGTGTTCGGAGACACACGGACACACGGACACACGGACTCCCCCACACACACACACACACACACGGACCTTTTTCCGAAAATGCCTTTCTTAGATAAAGGGGACCCTAAAACATATATTTCCGGTGAAATCTCAATATCGAATTTTTGGGTGGAGTGCAATACCTTCTCTATACACTATGTACATAGTGCGTATAGAGAAAGTAAAAAACGGTGTTTCACTTTGGACACCGTTCATGACTTTTTGGGTGGAAAAGATTTCCCAGCCTCAAAGTGGCAGTATATCTTGGCTCAGATCTTTGGTGATAGAGGAGTATAACATCTGCATTGAAAAACCGGCACCACGTGACAATAAATACCTTGATAGCAATGACGATTACGTTGAGAAATAGAGTAAAGTGGTGTAACTTTGTAAGTAAAGTTTTGTGTTGATATCTTTCGTTGTTATTTAGTTATGCCAAATGTCTATTACTTTCTGTATGGCTCTCGTGCAGAAATACTGATGTGAGATATAAGAAGAATACCACACGAAATAAATCTGAAACCTTTTCCAATATATTTAATAAAATAACCGGAGCATCCACTCCCGTTATTACACTAACTGCGAAGAAGCCCAGATAACCCCCTCTCCCTCTCACACCACTCTCTCACTCTCTCTCTCTCTCTCTCCTTAGACTTCCTTGTATCCAAAAAAAAAAAATGATAAAAAGGTCATGTGTACTTGTGTGTGTGTGTGTGTGTGTGTGTGTGTGTGTGTGTGTGTGTGTGTGTGTGTGTAGGTGTTTGTGAACACGATAACTCAAAAACTAAAAGTCGGTAAAATACCATACTTGGCTATTAAGTTGAGTGTCTTCCAAGATTTCCAGGAAAATCCCTCCACCCCAAACACCCTTTACAGTGAAATGTTGCTATTGAATTTTAGGTGGAACACAATACCTTCTCTATACACTATTTGCATTGTATCTATATATCTGCTAGAGACGTTAAAAATGCCTTTTTTTACTAACTGGCATCATAACATATATATCCGGTTAATCTCCACATGCAATTTTTGGGTGGAATATAATACCTCCCTGCCTATACTACATGCATAGTATGGGTGGACAAAAAGAAGGTATTATTTCAACTATTACATGTCTTCTTTGATGATGATGATGCCTAGGTATAACATCTTGTAATAATAGTTCTGATGTGTTGACAATGCAGTATGTACGTGGTGGTATTAATAGAAGGAAAATGGGGCAGTGGTTATGTGGTAGACTGTGATGTTTTCACTAGCAGTGGAAGGCGATTGAGATTGGGTGCGTGGTAAACATAAATACTTATTATGGGAACTAACAATTATAATATTTACAAAGCATCCAATTATCCGTTTCATTTTCTCTCAAGATACATAGATTATAATGCACAACAGTATACATTCGTAACGTCTCAAATGTGAATCGTCTCTGATTGGCACGTAAACAGGCTTTATATTGTGAAACACGTCGCTCCGCATCACAAAAAGTGATTGGAGTAAAATGAAATTAGGACACTTCATCGACTATTGGGTACATTTTTTTTATAACGCTTTATTGAAACTCCGACATGTTTTCCACACACTTTCTTCTCTTTCTTTATCACACGATCTAAAACAGGTGTCACGGTTCTCTGATTAATTGCTTGCACAAGTTCATCGACAGCTTTTAGGGCTTGAGACATTTCAATGTTCGATGTTTCCAAATATGTGTTATTGTCGTAGATATATCTGCAAATTTCTTCTCTATGAATTACAAATCTTCATGCGATCCAAGAGATTTTACAATCTTGACTAAAGAACATCTACTATCATCAAAGGCATTAATTGACCGCCTCCGGAAGTTCCGGGTTCTATTCCCGGCTGGGGCGGGGAATTTTTCTTTAACCAGATGTATTTCCTATCCCTCAGAGTCTGGAAGTATGCACGTGAATGTGTGTGTGTGTGTTTGAGGGATATTAAACGATGTAAACCCAACGTAAAGAACCCACAGGTAAACGAGTTGTTTGTAACGGAAAATCCCCGATATGAACTTAAATGTTAAAGGGGGCTATATAAATGAAACAAAAAAGAACATTAATTATCTGTAAAACAGTATTGTAATATAAAGCACAATTTCGTCAAGCCACGTTGTTTACATGCGGCGCGTGCAGTCGCCAATGCAGGTCGGTCTCTACTCGGTAGGCATGCAACTGGTATCCACGTGTGTCCCTCTATCGGTCCCCAATATACAATAATAATAATAATAATAATAATAATATTAATAATAATAATTTAACAGCTAATAATTTTCTGCTGTAGTGTAAGTAGGTTTCCATGTAAACATCTGTTCCCCAAGGTCGCCATGACCTAGTAAAGAGGACTTAAATCGAATAAACTTTTCCTTTCTCTCGAATTAAGTTGGAAATTACTTAGGTTAAGCGTTCTTTGTCTGTTCCATCTGACAAGCACTTGTCAGATAATCCACGGAAGTTCATTTGGCGAGGAGCAAGGCACGATTAGTTGGCAGAGATAAGGACACGCTAATCTTCTCCAATTGTTTCTTCCTTCACTTGTTTTCATCACCGCCTGCGTGTTTTCTAGTCTGAAGGAATAATGTTGTACATTTCGCAAGTGCTCGCATTTGTTTTACATGTTCTGCTGGCTGGACATTCCGATCGTCTTTTGCTGCGAACTTCTTGCATGGAGTTTATTGAATCTGCTGGTTAATACTTCCCCACGTTTATCTTGTAAGTAGGTATATATTCAATATTTAAATTGATTATGATTAAGAAGGAAAGTGGTTAGACCACTCGCCTCTCACCCAGGCGACCGTATGTGGGATTTGTGGTGGACAAAGCGGCGCAGGGACGAGTTTTCTCCGCGTACTCCGGTTTCCCCTGCCATCGCATTCCGCTGGTGTCGTCAGTGTCATCGTCAGCTGCGTCATAGTAAAAGCGAGCTTAAAACACTGTCAAAAATATCTGCTATGTTCCATTCACATGACTTTCTCTACATCGCTGTAACAAATTATTGTTAAAACGCTTATTCTTCTATCTGCTTTATGATAATTACTTGCTTCCTTGTAAGAAGAAGGAAAATAAGGAAATACACTAGGCTAAAACGATAGTCAAATCTTTTAAAAGCTGGTTGCCACGGGTTGAATCCATTTGTATGCAGGGCCAAGAGTTTACAACTTTCCGTGTGAGAAAAATTTAAGTATTTTACATCTGAAACAAATAACAAGGAATAACTGAAAAGCGGCCAACTCCATGAAAAAATGTATATAATATAAATTCTGTGTTTTAACGTGATCTGCATTTTTTGTGAAGTATCTCTTACGTTTCACCAGTTACGCAAAATTCGTTCAGAATAAAGAGCTTTTCAGAGGCTATTCCTAGAAAATTCAAGATATACATTTTAGTTGCCTTATAAATATCTTTAATTTACGGTATTTCAATTAAAATCGGTAGAGCCGCTTTTGAGAAAAAAAAAATCTATTTTTTTCTACGTTTAGGTTGGGGGGATTTTTTTCAAAATATTCGTGTCGCATCCCTGGAACATACTTAGCTCAAATACAATTTTTTTTTATTTTACCGACTTTTCGATTTTGAGTTATCGTGTTCACAGACACACGGACACACACACACATAGGACCTTTTTTCTGAAAGATTTTCTTTTAATACAGGGGAACCTAAAACGTGTGTTTGCGGTGAAATCTCGGTATCGAATTTTTGGGTGCAATACAGTACCTTCTCTATACATTATGTATATAATACGTTTAGAGAAAGTAAAATAGGAGAGGTGTTATTCTCTTTTATACAGGTTTATTCCAAAATATGTTACACATTCTCCACATATAAATTTTAAAATTACCAACTTGGGTAGTTTTAAAGCAATTAATGGTATTTTATTGTAAAATTCTGGTGTGTCTACTCACATGACTTTCTCTACATATCTGTAGCAAATTATTGTTAAAAAGCTTATTCTTTTATCTCCTTCATGATAATCGAGATAAATATTAGGCAGAAGTTTTCTGGTTGCTTGCTTCCTTGTAAGTAGAAGGGAAACAAAAGCGATAGTCTAATCTTTTAAAATATGGTTGCCATGTGGTTGAAATCCGTTTTTCTGCATGGCTAGAAGTTGACAAATTCCCGTATGAGAAAAGTTAAGTATTTTAAAACCGATACCATTAATAAGGAATATCCCAAAAATGGTCAACTCTTCAATAAAAAAGTATAGGATATAAATTGTGTATTTGAACTAGTTCTACATATTTTGTGTGGTAAGTTTTTAGTTTATCTCTTACGGTTAACCAGTTATAGAAAATTCAGCAACATTCATCCAGAATAAAGATGCCTAACAGAGGTTATTACCAGAAAATTCAAGATATACATTTTATTTGTCGTGTAAATATCTTTAATAGACGATATTTTAATCAAAATCGTTAGCCAATTTTAGGCTATGTTGTGAAACTCACACACACACACACATACACACACATGGACATAACACACACTAATCTTTTTCTAAAAATTATTGTTAAAATTCAAGGGCTTTCAAAACATACATTTCGGCTGAAATCTCGACTTTTTGGGTGAAATACAACTCCTCTATACACTATGCACATATCCACATAGAGAGAGCAAAAATTATCATTGGGTTGTAGGGGACTACAATATGTATTTTTTACGTGCAATTTCCACAATTTTTGGAACGAATACAAAGACCGCTGTATTGAAGACCCCTGCATCAAAAAATAAATAAATACATAAAAACATTTTCCAGTACAATTCCATGTGTCTGAGTGGGTATCTGTGTGTATACGTGTATGCGTATGTTGTTGTTTGTGTGTGTGTGTGTGTGTGTGTGTGTGTGGACAGCATAATTCGAAAGCAAAAAAATAGTTAAACACCAAACTTGGAATTTAAGTTCAGTATCTTCCATAGATGCGACACGAAGATTTTAAAGAACATTCCCCATTTTTAACTTTTACATGGAACATTTTTTTAAAATTTTGATTTCGAATTGAATACCGTATATTAAATAAAATGTATAGGTATTTTGAATTTCCTAGGAGTACTTTCCGAAGTCATCTTCATTCTCAATTAGTTTTGTATGACTGAGAAACCCTAAGAGATAGAGCAAAAGCTTATTTTACAAAAAAAAAAATAAGATCCTGTCAAAACACCCAATTTATGTCCATTACATTTTTGTTGTTCAGCTAACCATTTCAGAGATATTCCTTGTTGTGTGTTTCAATTTTAAAATAGTTATACTTCTCTCAAACAGGAAATCGTCCGTGCTTCTTTTGTTTTACTCCTGACAATGCAAAGAAGCGAATTTCAACGGCAATAGCATGGCGACAGGTTGTAAACGTTTGACTATCCTTTTAGCTTAATGTATTCCTTTAGTTGCCTTCTACCTGCAAGGAAGCAAGTAATAAGACCATTCTGCTAATGTTTATCTTGATTAGCATGAAGTAGAAAGAGGAATAATTGTTTTAAGAAGTTTGCTTGAAAGGCAAGTAGAGAAAGTCATGTGAATGGAACATATCAGATTTTGTTTTTACTTTCTGTACACGTACTAAGTACATAGTGTACGAGGGTCGGCTGATTAGTCCTGGGTCTCACACGGATATGACGCCACTAGGCCAGTTAGACGGTGGCATAGTATAGTTTAACTCTAGACTAGCTTGTATCCATAGTTACAGATCAATAACTTGTTCAGTTTTCGAATGACAGCATTTTAAACAAGACAACTTTAGAGTTTTCACGAAAATGGAAGATTTGGAAAAACGAGCAGTGATTAAATACTTCCTTTTGAAAGGCTTAGCGCCTAAAGAAATCAAGGAGGAAATGGACAGTACACTGAAAGGCTCTGCCCCTTCATATTCAAAGATTAAAAGGTGGGTTGGAGAGTTTAAAATGGGGCGTACGAGCACTAGTGATGAGCCTCGCTCAGGACGCCTTGTAGAAGTGACAACTCCAGAGATCTTTGAAAAAATCGTTTAGTACAGGAAGATCGCACATTAAAACTGTTTGAGATAGCAGAGGCTGTAAACATATCAAAAAAACGAGCAGGTAATATTTTAAGTAATGTTTTGGGCTTTCATAAGGTCTGTGCAAGATGGGTGCCGCGTTTGTTGACACCTTATCAAAAGTTGCTATGAAAAACTGTTTCTGTTAAATGTGGAGCTCCACCGTAAAGATTCCAGTGAATTTCTGAGACGGCTTATTACCATGAATGAAACTTGGATACATCACTACACCCCAGAAAGTAAATCACAGTCAAAACAGTGGATTGCTCCAAAAAAGGCAAAGTCAATTTTGTCTGCTAACAAGATTATGGCGAGTGTTTTCTGCGATGCACAGGAAATTATTTTTATTGATTACTTGGAAAAGGTTAAAAGTATTACTAGAGACTCAACGCAAGCTTACTGAAACGTTTGAGTGATAAGGTGAAAACAAAAACAAAAAAACTTGTTTCATCACAACAATGCTCCGGCCCATCGTTCAGTCATTGCAATGGGAAAAATGGGCGAATTAAAGTTGGAATTGCTTGAATATCCACCCTTCTTCGCCAGATCTAGCACCCAGTGACTAACACCTGTTTCTAAACCTCAAAACAAAATTTGGAGGACGGAGATATCAAAGCATTGATGTGGTAAACACCTATTTTGAGGATCATGATAATAGCACTACAGAGATGGTTTAATTAAATTAGAACATCAATGGGACAAATGTATTAGCCTTTCTGGAGATTATTTGAGAAATTAAGCAAAAAAAAAAAAAAAAAAGTTTTAAATGCTGTTTTCATTGAGCGGCCCAGGACTTATAAGTCGACCCTCGTATAGACATGGTATTGTATTTTATCCGATATTTCACCGATATACATGTTTTGATACACCTTGAATAAAAACCTTTTTTAGAAAAATGTCCGTATGTGTCTATCTATGTGTGTGTATGTGTGTGTAGCTCAAAAATGAAAACTCCATTAAATACCAAACTTGGTTTTTAAGTTCAGTATCTTCCAAGGATGCGACACGAAGATTTTCAAGAAAATCCCCCCTACCTTCTACTCCCCTTTACGCTGAAAAGAATTAGAAAATATTATTATTTCAAAAATGGCCTTAACGATTTTGATTAAATAAAACCGCATATTAAAGATATTTACATGAAATATAAAGTGTATATCTTAAATTTTCTGGGAATCTCTTTATTCTGCATGCATTTTGCATAACTGGTAAACTGTAAGAAAGACAAAAACTTATTGCACATAAAATGTACATCTCGCTAAAACACATAACTTTTGTGGGGTTTACCGCTTCCGAGATATTCCTTGTTGTTTTCAGTTTTAAAATACTTAAAACTTTTTTTTTTAATTGTTTCACTTAACGTCTAAGGTCATATCGGGGGTTTGTAATAGAAACAACTCGTTGACTGCAGGTTCTTTACGTTAGGTTTATTATTTCATTTTCTTCAATCACACGCACATTTTCTCTCACATACATACTTCCAGACTCTATGGGGGATAGGGAATGATTCTGGTTAAAGAAAAATGTCCCGCCCCAGCCGAGAATCAAATCCGAGACCTGTGGGAGAGAAGTCAGTTCGCTGACCACGGAGCCAGTCTTAAAAATTCTCTCATTACGCTAATCTGATAATTCCTGGGCATAGAAACCATAGTAACCAGATTTTAAAAGGTTAAAGTATCGTTTTATCCTTTATTTTCCCTTATTTAAGTCCCGCTTACCAGAAATCAAGTAATAAGTCAATTTCTGACAATGTTTATCTCGATTAGCATGAAGTAAATAGAAGAAAACCCTTTTAACTACCTATAATTTGTTACAGAGATGTAGAGAAGGTCTTATGAATGGAGCATATCAGATTTTTACTTTCTCTATACGTACTATGTACATAGTGTATAGAGAAGCTATTGCACTCCACCCAAAAATTCGATACCGAGATTGTACAGGAAATATATGTTTTAGGGTCCCCTGTATCCAAAACAGCATTTTCAGAAAATGGTCCATGTGTGTGTGTGTGTCCGTATGTCTTTGAACACGATAACTTAAAACGAAAAGTCGTTAAAATACCAAACTTGGTATTTAGGTTCAGTATCTTCCAGGGATGCGACAGGAAGATTTTGAGAAAAATCTCCCCACCCCAGCTACGCTTTACATGGAACATTTTTCGAAAATTTTGATTTTCTTAAAAATGGCTCCAACGATTTTGACTAAAATATCGTATATTAAAGATATTTACCTGACAAATAAAATAAATATCTTGAATTTTTTGGGAATAGTCTCTGAAGACTACTTTATTCTGGATGCATTTTTCGGAATTTTGCATAACTGCTAAACCATAAGAGATGGTCTACACAAAAAAGATAGAGCACGTTAAAACACACAATTTATATTGTAAACATTTTTTCCTGGAGTTGATCGTTTTTGAGATATTTCTTGTTTTTGGTTTCAGCTGTGAAAAACTATACTTTTCTCACACAGGAATTTGTCAACTCCTGTCCATACAAACAAAGGAACTTCAGTCACGTAGCAACCAGCTTTTGACTATCACTTTAACCTGCGGTACTCCCTTATTTCGCTTCTACTTACAAGGAAGCAAGTAATAAGACTATTTCTACTAATTTTTTCTCTATTAGCATAAAGTAAATATAAGCATGAGCTGTTTAACAATAATTTATTGCAGAGATGTAGAGAAAGTCATGTGAATGGAACACATCAGATTTTTTTATTGAGTGCTTGCTAAAAATGTAAAACTGTTAGAGGGGCTACCGAAGAGGAGTTTAATTAAAAGTAACTTCCGTTTACCCGCTGTTGTTTTATTTAACAAATAATAAAGTTATTTAAAGTTTTAACAAGGAAAGTCTTCTCATTCTTGACTTTTAAATCTCTTGACATCACATTACACAAAAGTTTAAAACGAAAGCCGGAGGGGATTGTTATTTCATTTTCTTCTAATGCTGCATGGGTTTGAAACTTTAGAACTGCTATTACATGCCCGGAAATTGTCTTGCTATCTCAGAGAACAGCTCATTAATTATGTTTCAAATAAACTACTTAAATAAGGAATAATATCCTTGCTTTAAGGCGACATCCAAGTGATAAAAGTGATTTTATAAAGTAATAAAGCTATACCTTTAATTTTCTGTACAGCTATTGCTGGCAATAAAAGAAATCTCATTTAAATATGTATTTTTGTTCTGGATATACTAATTAGTTTTTTGGATTTAATTAGCTGAAATAAAAATCTACTTTCTCCTACTACTACGTTCCACATTTGTCTTATTATTTCTGACAATTTAAAGCTAACTTGATTGGTTCATGTAGCGACCAGCTTTAAAATAACTCGCCTGGGTAGTGTGGTGGTAGCGTGTCTGTTTAACATTCAAAAGGTCGTAAGTTCGAATCTCGCTTAGGGTGAGTTACTCGGATAAGGTTTTTTAAAATTGCCGATCCCGGTGGCCGCGCTCGTTAAAGTGACTCGCTTTGGCCCTTCGTGGTGCACAGGATCGTGGGTTCGAGTCCCGCCTTGGGCACGTAAACGTTTGTAAATGTGTCTATGTTTGTGTATGTATATGTAAAAGGAAAACGTTAAGAATGATAAGGTCTACTAAGGAAATATAGGAAACTGGAAAAAATGGAGAAAAAAGGAATACAGCGCCGGAGTCCTGACAAGCCTCCGGAACTGTATTTTTTTATAAAAAAATTGACTATCGGTTAAGCCTAGTTTGCCCCCTTATTACTTTCTCTATATGTTCTATGTACATAGTGTATAGAGAAGGTATTGCATTCTACCCAATCATTCGATATTGAAATTTCACCATAAATACATGTTTTGAATCCCCCTGAATAAAAAAAGCATTTTCAGAAAAAGGTCCGCGCGTGTGTGAGTCGGTGTGCCTGTGAACTCGATAACTTAAAAACGAAAAGTCGGTTAAATACCAAATTTGGTATTTAAGTTTAGTATCTTCCAAGGATGCGACACAAATATTTTCAAAAAAATCCTCCCACCCCAATTACCCTTTATGATTAAATAGCATATATTAAAATATTTATTTGGCAAATAAACTGTATTTTCTGGGAAGATATTTTTATTCTGGATGAATTTTGCAGAGTTGGTAAACCGTAAGACATAGACAAAAACGTACTTAACAAAAATGTAGAGCTCCTTAATAACACATAATTTATGCTATTTACAGTTTTTCGTAGAGGTGTTTTTTTAAGACATTCCTTTTTGTTTTCAGTTTTAAAATGCTTATACTTTTCTCATACCGGAATTTTTCAACTCCTGGTCTAAAAAGCAAAGGAACTTCAACCACATAGCAACCAGCTTTTAAAAAAATTGAGTATCGCTTTTCCACCTTATTTTCCTTTTACTTTAAAGGAAGCTAGTAATAAGACCATTTCTGCCAATTTTTACTTTCTCTACACGTACTATATACATAGTGTGTAGAGAAGGTATTGCATTCCACTCAAAAATTCAATACCGAGATTTCACCGGAAATAGAAGTTTTAAGGTTCCTTGTATCCAAAAAAAAAAAAAAAAAAGGTCCGTGTGTGTGTGCGTGTGTCAGTGTGTCCGTGAACACGATAACTAAAAACGAAAAGTCGGTAAAAAACCAAACTTGGTATTTAAGTTTAGTATCTTCCAGGGATGTGACACGAAGGTTTTTAGAAAAATCCCCCACCCCAAACTACCCTTTACACGGAACTTTTTTCGAAAATATTGATTTTCGCAAAAATGGCTCTAACAGTTTTGATTAACATGTCGTATATTAAAGACATTTGCCTATTAAACAAAATGTTTATCTTGAATTTTCTGGAAATAGCCTCTGAAGTCTACTTTATTCTGGACGAATTTTACGGAATTTTGCATAACTGCTAAACCGTAAAACTTAGATCAAAACTTACTACACAAAAAAATGTAGAGCACCTTAAAACACACAATTATGTTATATACATTTATTTCGTGGAGTTGATCTTTTTTGAGATATTCATTGTTTCTGGTTTCAACTATGAAAAACTTGCTTTTCTCATTTAGAAATTTGTCAACTCCTGTCCATATAAAGAAAGGAACTTCAGTCACATAGCAACCAGCTTTTGTCTATCATTTTAACCTATTTCGCTTCTGCTTACAAGGAAACAAGTAATAAGACTATTTCTGCTAATTTGTCCTCGAGTAACATGAAGTAAATAGATGCATAAGCTTTTTAACAATAATTTGTTACAGGGATGTAGAGAAAGTCATGTGAATGGTACACATCAGATTTTTTTTTAGATATTCCTTGTTATTGGTTTCAGTTTTAAAATACGTATACTTTTCTCTTACGGGAATTTGTCAACTTCTGTCCATACAATCAAAGGAACTTCAATCACATAGGAACCAGCTTTTAAAACATTTGACTATTGCTTTAGCATATGTTACTCTTTTATTTCCCTTCTATTTTAAAGGAAGCAATTAATAAGACCATTTCTGCTAATTTTTAGTACAGGCATTACTGAAGGCAAAAGCGGTACTCAAAAAAGTTCCATTTGAATATTTTATTTAATTCAGAGTTTGTTATTCAATTTATTCAGTTTAATTAGCTAAAATAAAAATATATATTTTCCTACAGATATTGATCTACACAGTCTTTTTTATTTATCTACACGTACTGTGTATAGTGTATAGAGAAGGTATTGTGTTCCATCCAAACATTGGATACCGAGATTTCACTGGGAATACATGTTTTGAGACCCCTTAATCCAAAGAAAGCATTTCCAAAAAAAGTTCAATGTATGTGTGCATGTGAGCGCTGTGTGTCTATGGACAGCATAGCTCAAAAACTAAAAGACCGCTAAATACCAATCTGGTATTTAAGTTTAGTGCAAGGGTGCGACAAGAACATTTTAATGAAAATCCCCCACCCCGGACATGGAAACATTTTTTGAAAGTTTTGGTTTACCAAAAATTACTGACACGATTTTCATTCAAATACCGTATAATAAAGATATTTAGATCACAAATAAAATGCCTCTGGGGAGCTCCTATTTTGGATGCATTTTGCAGAATTGTGTAATTGTTAAACCGCAAGAAATAGACAAAAGTTTTATTACACAAAAAATGTAGGCTGCCCGCTTAGGCGGTGTGGCGGTAACGTGTCTGCTGTATCCATGCTAATCGAAACATTAGCAGAATTGGTCTTATTGCTTTCTCTCTTGTAAGTAGAAGAGAAATACAATAGGTTAAAGTGAAAATCAAGTTTTAAAAATCTCACCGCCCATGTGAAACAATTGAGGCTCAGTCCTTGGATGGTCCCGTTTGACAAAATTTGGGAAGTGTAACATTGAAACCAACAAAAAGAAGTATCTCGAAAACAGTCAGCTCTACAAGAAAAACGTATATGACATAAATTATATGCTTTAACGAGTTCTACCATTTTTGTGTGATAGGCTTTGTCCATCTCTTACGGTTTAACCTCTATGCAAATTTTTAAAAAGCTTAATCAGAATAAAGAGATCTTCAGAGGCTATTCCCAGATAATTCAAAATATACGTTTTATTTGTGATATAAGTATCTTTAATATACGGTATTTTCAACAAATTTGTTAGAGCCATTTTTGAGGAAAACAAAATTTTCAAAAATGTTTCCATGTAAAGGGTAGTTTGTGATGGAGGATTTTCTTGAAAATCTTAGTGCCGCATCCTCGGAGGATACCAAACTTAAATGCTAAGTTTGGTATTTAATTGTCTTTACATTTTTATTTTCTCTATACTCACTATGTACACAGTGTATAGAGAATGTATTGCATTCCACCAAAAAATTCCATACTGAGATTTCACCGGAAATATATATTTTAGGGTCCACTGTATCCAAAAAAAATATTTTCAGAAAAAGGTCCGTATGTGTGTGTGTCAGTGTGTCTGTGAACACGATAACTCAAAAACGACAAGTCGGTAAAATACTAAAACTTGGTATTTAAGTTTAGTATCTTCCAGGGATGCGACACAAAGATTTTGAGAAAAATCCCCTCACCCCAAACTACCCTTTACATGGAACTTTTTTCGAAAAATTTGATTTTATAAAAAATGGCTCTAACGATTTTGATTAAAATATCGTATATTAAAGTTATTTACCTGACAAATAAAATGTATATTTTGAATTTTCTGGGAATAGCCTCTGAAGACTACTTTATTCTGGATGAATTTTTCATAACTACTAAACCGTAAGAGATGGACAAAAACTTAACCCACAAGCAATGTAGAGCTCGTTAAAACACACAATTTATGTTACATATAATTTTCTCGTGGAGTTGATCGTTTTTGAGTTATTCCTTGTTTTTAATTTCAGCTTTAAACAACTTATACTTTTCTCATACAGGAATTTGTCAACTCCTGTCCTTAACAAACAAAGGAACATCAGTCACATAGCAACCAGCTTTTGCTTTCACTTTAACCTATGGTACTCCCTTATTTCGCTTCTACTTACAATAAAGCAAGAAATAATACTATTTCTGCTAAATTTTCTAGATTAGCATGGAATAAATAGAAGCATAAGCTTTTTAAGAATAATTTGTTGCAGGGATATAGAGAAAGTCATGTGAATGGAACCCATCAGATTTTTAAGCTATGCTACCCATCAGACACCACACACAAACACGGACCTACTTCCAAAATTGCTTCTTTTGAATTCAGGGGATCCGAAAACATGTATTTCCAATGAAATCTCAGTATTGAATGTTTGGATGCAATACAATACCTTCTCTATGCACTATGTACACATTACGTGTAGAGAAAGTAAAAATGTAGATTTCGTTAAAACACAATTTATGTCACATACATTTTTTCATGGAGTTGGCCATTTTCGAGATATCCCTTGTTATTAGTTTCAGTTTTAAAATATTTCTCAACTTGACATCTTCAGGCCACGCAGAGAAACGGATTTCAATCACATAGCAACCACATTTTAAAACATGTGACTGTCGGTTTTACCCTAGTACATTCCGTTATTTCCCTTTAACTTACAAGTAGGTAGATAATATGACCGTTTCTGCTAATGTTCTTCTTGATTAGCATGAATTACATAGAAAAATAAGGCTTTTAAAATAATTTGTTTGAAAGATGTAGAGAAAGTAATGTGAATGGAACACATTATGTTTTTTGGTATCAGAGGACATCAAAACATATATTTTCGGCGAAATCTCAACATCGAATTTTTGGTCTATAGCAACTGTATACATTGTATGTCCATACGGGCTAGAAGAAGTAAATCATTCCAAGTAAGCGTTAAACAAACTATATTGAACGAATTGAACCATGACTTGAAGCTTTCCTAGCGGCGGTATGAAAATAACTTTTCTCGGGCTATCAGCCAGGTGAATTCTGGAATAATTTCCAAGCTTTCAAGAGCTAACGTCGCTCTCAATCACAGAGCGGCATCTGGCCGGTCCCCCCCACCGGACTACTATATATAAGGTGTACCCGGAGTCTCTACATCATTCCCTGAAGATGAGAACGACGTTAGCTCTTGAAAGCTTGGAAATTATTCCAGAATTCACCTGGCTGATAGCCCGAGAAAAGTTATTTTCATTGAACGAATTGTTTTTCGAATTAATATCCCCGATATGAGCTTAAAAGTTATATTATTCTGTGTTCTATTTTGAAATAGAAACAGCAAAATTGGAATTCCTATCAATACATAAACAGTTAAATACTATAAATTTCACTGATATAATTTTATGGAAAGCAAGATTTGTTATCTAACCTCTGTTTCTCTACATGCTGTACTATCACTGCTGGTACGCGTTTCCATTTCGCTTTTCGTGGTATAGTGCTTCATTCTGGGCATACGCGATGGAACAATAAAATATAAGCAAACTTTCCGTTTTCATCTCTCTTCTTTTTGACGACCTAGACATGTATTTATATCATTGTCCTTGGGAAACATCCTGTGATACCATGTAATTAAGTACCTAATTGTTTCACATGTGAGAAGCTGAAATTTCAGACCAAAGGTTACCATTTTAGACATCTAAGTAGTTTATATCCGCAAGGCTTAAAAAACAGAACGAGTTTACGTATGTTTCAATTGCGGTCTTGATTTTCCTCTTGCACACTAAGGGCCCATTTCTTTTCTGTTATACTAGTTTATATAATCACCGATATTAGTGTCTATTGGGGTAAATTTAGAGGCACGATTCACCAAGAGGTTTAAACCCCGTTAAAATAATCTTGCTGGACACAGGACCGAAGCCTCCCGTACCCAGGTAACAACCCCCAACCTCCAGCGAAACCGGTGTAATTAGCCAGCAGGTGGGGTGGAATGGGTATGCCCAATTTTTTCCTTGATTTCTTTCAGTGTACGGCAAATTAGTTCACAGTTAACATGTTTTCCGACGAGACTGTGAGTAGGACAGGAAGGAAAAGTCTACTTCGGAACGGTTACACTTTCGGATTCCAGAAGTGTTTAACAAGTGGGGTAGCGCGAAGGACGTGCAATGTTAAAAGTTGCAAAAGTTTTATTAAAACCTTTTCCATTGAAGAAATAGATGTCCTGGATATTCAAGAGGACCATAACCACGAGGCACCACCTAGTGACAAAATTCAGAAAGTACTTTGTGATCTGAAGAGAAACGCTACGGAAGATACATGTGAAAGGCCATCAAAAGTAATATACCAGCAACTGAAGACAGAAAACACGAAAGAAGTAACCATGGTAACATCTTCCACTAGAAGTATGTAATGCTTCGTCAAATATTATAAACACCAAATTGGAACTGTTTCTCTTTTGGTACTAGAGCCGTGTTTCTTTGTTAATCATAAACGTAAAAAATGTAACATTTTCTACTAAAAGTATGTAATACTTCATCAAATATTATAAACTGCAACTGTTACGTGTTTCGACCGGGAGGCTACCTGCTTTGGGGAGGCTTGGAGGCTATGTAATTAGAGACCTTTAAGTGTCCGGGAGGCTTCGGGGCTCTTTTTCTGACCGCGGGAGCCTTCGGTACCTCACTCGACTTGTATTATTTTATTACTTTCCTCAGTTGAGGGCTGCCATGTAGACAAATAATAACTACACAATTAACATTTTTAAACATAATTTACAATGCTAAAATTAAATCGTATAACTAAGTACAGGTAACATAAAAAGTTGGAAATGATAAACTTCAAATCTAATACAAATAACACATACAAATCTTCTCAAAAAACAGTTTAGTAATTTCAAAATTAGACAACAAAATTTAATGAATGTTTATAGCACCAGCATTAAAACGAATACAAATGATTTCTGAGGATGAGAATAGATCCTCTGATTACCATGAACGCTATTGTATGCAGTAGGCGTTATCCAGGCCAAAATTGGTGTAAGTTTTTGGGTATTGTCCCTCTGGCTCCTATCATTAATCCGGTGACTGATATATGTTTAAGATTGTATTTGTCCTTATAAAAGGGAATGGTAGATTCATAAATTGCCTTTTTTTTGTGTCCACTTGTTCAGGCTGTTCACATTGGGACTGAAAGCGAACAGTAGGATCGAGGATCACTCCGCTACCATCAGATTTCTTATAAGCAATGATGTCGATGCGCCTGCTGCTATCATTGTTGGACTGTACGAACCAGCAATTTCTCATATGCAACAAGCGAGAACCGCCATCCGATATTTCCGTTTTTCTTCTTTCGACTCCTTTTGAATATAAATGAATGGATGCACAGATTAAAGTTTGAATTGTCTAATTTTGTGTTGATTAACTTATCAGGGAAGAGAAATGTCCACAGTATAAAAATGCTGATGTGTTCCACTCACATGACTTTCTCTACATCTCTGCAACAAATTGTTCTTAAAAAGCTTATGCTACTATTTACTTCATGCTAATCGAGAAAAAAATAGCGGCAATAGTCTTATTACTTGCTTCCTTGTAAGTAGACGAGGAATAAGGGAGTACCATAGGTTAAAGTGATAGTCAAAATCTGGATGCTGTGTGACTGATGTTCCTTTGTTTGTATGGACAGGAGTGACAAATTCCCGTATGAGAAAAGTATACGTTTTTTAAAGCTGAAACCAACAACAAGGTATCTTAGAAACGGCCAACTCCACGAAAAAAATGTATATAACATAAATGGTGAGTTTTAACGTGCTGTACATTTTTGTGTGATAAGTTTTTGTGCATATCTTACGGTTTAGCAGTTATGCAGAATTCCGTAAAATTCGTCCATAATAAAGCAGTCTTCAGAGGCTATTCCCAGAAAATTCAAGGTATATATTTTATTCGTCAGGTAAATATCTTTGATATACGATATTTTTAATCAAAATCGTTAGAACCATTGTTGAAAAAATCAATAAGTTCCACATAAAGGGTAGTTGCGGGTGGGGAAATGTTCTTGAAAATCTTCGTGTCGCACACACACACACACACGGACCTGTTTCTAAAAATGCTTTTTTTTTTTTGGATTCAGGGAGACCCAAAACATGTATTTCCGACGAAATCTCGGTATCGAATTTTTGGGTGCATTACAACATATTCTCTATACACTGTACATCTTATGTGCAGAGAAAGTAAAAAAAAAAAAAAAAAAAACATGGCTGGTGTGGAAAAGTTTATTCTCTTAGAATTGGTAAAGGAGCATTTTCTAGTAGAGGAGAAAGAATTTTTTTTTTTTTTTTTTTTTTTTTTTGCTGCTCCTTGGCCGGATGATCTCACTTGGTTTCGATCCCAAGCGACCGCAAGTGAGATTTGTGGTGGACAAAGCGGCGCTGGGGCGGGCTTTCCCTGTGTTCTCCGGTTTCTCCTGCCATTGCATTCCACCGGTGCTCCATCTTCATTCCATGTATCATCAGTGTCATCGCCTGCTGTGCCACAAATAGTAAAAGCGGGCCTTAAATGCTATAAAACACTTTTTTCTTGCCTCTAATGCAAAATTAGCTTACAAAAGATATCATTGCAGCCGATATAGCGGGCACTGACACAAGAGAAATAAGACACCTCGCTTTGTACAAATCTCTAATTAACAATACAAATTCTAGTATTTAATTGGTTATATTTTGGATTGGAATTCCAATCCTTGTTCCTTGTTCTAAAATAAAATACAGCACTTTGTTTTGTTTCATAGCTTTTGGTTACGTTAATTCAAAAAATAATTCGTTGCTTGTAGCTCATTATTTTAGCGATAGTCATTAATAATTTATTTCCAGCTTGAAGCGCTTCCGCATGTATGCCAGGGGACCCTGTAAAAGGAAAAAAAAATCGTATGTGTACCATTCACATGACTTTCTCTAAATCCCTGCAACAAATTATTCTTAAAAAGCTTATACTTCTATTTATTTTATGCTAATCAGAAAAAATTAGCAGAAATAGTCTTATTACTTGCTTCCTTGTAAGTAGAAGCGAAATGAGGGACTACCATAGGTTAAAGTGATAGTCAAGAGCTGGTTGCTATGTCAATGAAGTTCCTTTGATTATATGGATAGGAGTTGACAAGTTCCTGTATGAGAAAAATATACCTTTTCATAGCAGAAACCAAAAATAAGGAATGTCTCAAAAACGACGAACTCCACAAAAAAAATATATACAACATAAATTGTGTGTTTTCATGTACTCTACATTTTTTTGTGTAGTAAGTTTTTGTCCATCTCTTACGGTTTAGCAGTTATTCAAAATGCAGTAAAATTCATCCAGGATAAACTACTCTTCAGAGGCTATTCCCAGAAAATTCAAGATATACATTTTATTTGTCACGTAAATATCTTTAATATACGAAATTTTAATCAAAATCGTTAGAGCCATTTTTGAGAAAATCAAAATTTTCGAAAAAAGTTCCATGTAAAGGGTAGTTGGGGGTGGGGGGATTTTTCTCAAAAGCTTCGTGTCACATCCCTGGAGGATACTAAACTTAAATACCAAGTTTGGTATTTTACCGACTTTTTGTTTTTGAGTTATCGTGTTCACAGACACACGGACACACGGACACACAGACACACAGACACACACGGACCTTTTTGTGAAAATGAACATATATTTCCGGTGAAATCTCGGTATCGAATTTTTGGGTGGAGTGCAATACCTTCTCTATACACTACGTACATAGTGCGTATAGAGAAAGAAAAAGAAGACAATAATTAAAAAAAAACAAAAAAATACTGCGGCACCCAGTATGCGAACAAAGAACTTCCACGAGGGTTGTCCCAGAAGTAACCGACCTAACAAGGAAATCACAACCATATGGGTGAAAAACATTTTTATTTCTCTACATAGTCTCCTTTCAGCTCGATACAATTTTCCCAGCGATGGCCAATAGCTTCGATACTCTGGTTATAGTGAGAACTATTGAGATCTGCAAAATAGTCATCAATTGCAGACTCCACATCTTAATTGTTGGTAAATCTTCTATCACCAAGCCATTTCTTCTAGTTTGGAAACAGAAAATCAGAGGGGGATAAATCTGGCGAGTAGGGTGCACGAGGAAGCAATTCGAACTTTAACTCATTGATTTTGGCCATGACGATAATGAACACGTGAACTGGTGCATTGTCTTGATGAAACAAAACTTTCTTTTTCGCTAAGTGCGACTGTTTTTGCTCAATTTCATCACTCAAACGCTGTAACAAGTTTATATAATATTCGCCATTGATTACTTTTCCTTTCTTGAGATAATCAATGAAAATTATCCCGCGTGCGTCCCAGAAAACTAACGCCATGAATTTGTCTGCAGATGGAACTCTCTTCGACTTCTTTGGAGCCGATTCTCCCCTTCCAATCCACTGTTTCGATTGTCCTTCGTCTCAAGTGTGAAGCGATGGACCCAGGTTTCATCTATTGTTATGAACCGAGCGAAAACTCAGTTTGCAACTAAACATTGCCAAACACTCGACTGAAACATCCTCACGATGTTCTATTGCGAGCAAACGCACCACCCATCTTGCACACAACTTTCTCATATCCAAATTATCAGTCAGTATGCGATGTACAGAACTTTCTGAAATGCCTGCAATGTCTGCTAGCTCGCGCAATTTCAATCGACGGTCATCCAATACCATTTGGTGGATTTTCTTTACAATTTCTGGACTGGTAACCTCATTTGGTCGACCACTGCGATGTTCGTCTTGGCAGCTCGTATGGCCGCGTTTAAACTCTGCCACCCAATATTTCACTGTTGTAAACGAAGGAGCAGAAACCCCCAAAGTAGAATGTTTCTCAGATTTAATATTAGTTGGACTAAGATATTTCAAATGAAAGTATTGTATTACATGACGATGACCAGTTTTATCCATGTTTACAAATTCGCTGAGAGCATTCGCTATTGATGGCTGCCAAACAAATGCTAAACAATGTAACATCGGCAAACTTCAAACTTAAGCTTTCTAAGGTTGGTACTTTTACCATTGTTGTCGAGTACTTCTGGGACAGGCACTGTAGGTGAGAACGCAAAATACTAGCCGTTTGGCTAAGAAAGCAGATTAGGTAATAGTATGAAAAATAGAATCACAACTGAAGTTTTACAACATATTATACATTGAAATATTAATTGCTTCATTATGTGAACTTTACCAGTTGTCTTCTACTTCTCTCTTACCGCACTATTTATCATTACTAAATGTATACATTATTGTCGTTGTCCGTAACAATATCTATTATTCATTGCGGCGCATATTTCGGTTTGCTTCGCTAACTACTATTTGGATTCGTAAACGGTGGGAAATGGCCGATAAGGCTTTAACCGGTTTTGCAGGCCTCTACAGTCAGTACTTTAATTGGTGAAACAGCTATTTTACCAAAACGCAGACTTAACATCTTTAACCCGAGTTAAAAATGATCGTAGTTGGTGCCCTTAAAGGCACCAACCGGAAGCAGCACATGGCCTTTCTCGCTTGCTATGTATGAGAAATTGCTGACTCATATAACTAAACCAAAACTTCGATTTCTTAATCGAGGTTTACAACCTCGTGGTGAAAGGAGCTTCATTGTTCAAACAATAAAGGTTTATAGCTGGGTTAACATAAACTAAAATAAACGAAAAATAATCGCAGGTGGTGTCTCTAAACAATTGTAAATCTCACAAATCTAGTGGGTTCCCCTCTAAGTTTGCTGTGTGTAATAAGTAGGACAAATTCCAACATATCTGAATGTATAAAAAATTATCATTAGAGCTGCTACAGGTAGTAAAAACTGGGTGGAGTAAAGAAGTATATACTTCAGAGTTGGGTATAAAACAGAGGATTGGAATAGCTGCCTTAGGTAGGCAGGGTAGAAAGCTCGTAAGGTTTGAAGCGTTTTTAGGTGCTGGCCGTAGTATGCACCACGTTTTTTTTTTAATTGAAAAAATACAGTTCCGGAGGCTTGTCAGGACTCCGGCGCTGTATTCCTTTTTTCTCCAGTTTCCTACATTTCCTTAGTAGACCTTATTATTCTTAACGTTTTCCTTTTACATATACATACACAAACATAGATACATTTACAAACACAGAAAACGCCCATGCCCAAGGCGGGACTCGAACCCACGATCCTGTGCACTACGATTCGCCAAAGCGAGACATTTTAGCGAGCGCGGCCACCAAGGACGCCAAGTATGAGGCGTTATAATGGTGCACCATGTTACAGAGACAAGTATGTAGCAGTATGTTATTGGCCCCGTGCTCAGATGTGCGATGACGTTGGTGGTGCTTAAAGATTCACTCCACTGCCAGATGAGTAGATCTACGTACCTTATGCTGTGCAGATCTACTACCGATGAAATGCATCAGCTAGACTCAGCCTGCATACTGGTTTGACTCATCGGGGTGTAAGCAATAAGGGTAGTTTGGGGAGTGATCTTATGAAATTGCTTAGACACACGTTACTTTTCCTTCAATTTATTGTCACTAGAAAACACAAGATAAGCACTTTGCTTTACAACCTGCTAAGTCAATTATTTACAGGGGCTTTCTTTATCGACAATTCACACGTATTTTACTTATAACCCTTTTCTCTTTAAGTTAGCTTTATATAATTAAGTCTGGATGCGCTTCACTGACTTTATCTATCCACTACTGAGGGCGGCGATAACAAATTAAGTATCTATGAGAGTTGCGTTGTTCAACTTGAAAGCCGATGTAACTATGTGACAGCTCTGACGTAACTTCAGTGCTTCGATACAACTAACAAACAGCTCCGATGTGTGGCAATCTTCTCCTTATACAGCAAAAATACTGTCATGGTGGCTTCCTTCTGATTGGTCAGAAAGGCCGCGAAACTGGAGTCGATATTACCCAAAATACATCATTTTCCTCCCAGGATACAACATACACCCACGTCACAAGTGTTACACAATGGAAAAATACTCTTTTCCAAACTAAAAGGGACTTTATCGTCACACGTAGTTCGTAAGTGCCCGGACAAAAGAGCATCTGCTAACTATGAAAGCCTCTCACTCCAATTTCCAAGTTTGGTGTAAACAACTCTCAACTGCTCTTACTAAAAGCTGATTTTTGCACTCTTAATACATAAAATAATCCAGTATTGGCACTCTTTAAATATAAAATAGTTAGAATTTGTCGTGACAGTCATAATGAAAGTACGTGTGCTAAGAGATAAGATATTTGTATAAACATTGTATCTCTATGTGAATGCGTGGTTGTAGGAACGAGTGCCAGTGTGTGGATGTGTATTATCAGAATGCTTTTTGGTTTGTTTCTTTTGTTGTTGTAACCTTGTGTTGTGAATATAAAATAGATGTGTGTGATATTTTAAATTCAAATATTTTTTTCTTAATCCAGTACCGTATAACGTACATATTAGGTGGATAAGGTATTGTATTCCACAAAAATCAACATCGACATTTACTGCAAATACATATTTTGAGGACCCCTGGATCCAAAAGAAACTTTTTTAGGAAAAGGTCAGTGTTGTGTCTGTATGTGTGTCTGTGGATAGCACAACTCAAAAACGAAAAGTCGGTTAAATGCCAAACTTAGTATTTAAGTTCAGTATCTTCCAAGGTCCTTCTTTTCCTACTATATGGAACCCAAACCTGGGCCCTAACAACAGAGAAAGAAAAATGTTGGGAATATGTTAAGGAAGTAGAAGAGAAAGATTCTATGCGTCAGCCTCCGTGACAGAATCCGCAACAAAGAACTGAGGAAGATGACAGGCGTCAAAGTCAAGACAGCATCAGCCTCCTGCGTCAAATGGAAGTGGGCGGGTCACGTCATGAGGATGGACCACAACAGGAGGGCGCACAAGACGACAGCCTACGATCCAAGAGCCGGCCAAAGGGACGAAGGCTGGCAGAAAAAAAGATGGGCAGACACTTTGAAACTTCACTTTGGATAGCAGCGGCCAAGGATCGCAGAGAATGAAGACTACTGATAGAGGCAACATTAGGATCTTTCCCGAACTGGCTAAACGGGATTGTGAGAACAGCCACCTCGCCAGCCAAGAGACCCTTGCCCTACAGGGAGTCTATAGGCTTATTCTAATCTTCCAAGGATACTACACGAAAATTTTCAGTAAACCCCCCCCACTCTAAACTACCCTTTACGTGAAACACTTCGAAATTTTCTATTTTCTGAATAATTACCCCAACGACTTTGATTTAGAGCCATTTACTGCCAGAGTTTTTTATTTTTGTTTTGTTGTAGCATATATATGTGTGTGTGTGTGTGTGTGTGTGTGTGTGTGTGTGTGTGTTTGTATTTGAGTATTGACAGTGTTTTTAATATAAAATAGGGGCAGATAATAATTATTTATATTATAAGTGGCTTAAATAGACGACTATTACTTCTAAGAGGGGTGTTTAGTACACGAATTTGCAAGCTGTTTTATCTTACCATAATACTAACTGAAATACTCTTATATTTATTAATATTAATATTATTAGAGCCGTCATTACAAGAAATTGAATTTTAATCGTGAAGTAGGTAGTGTTTTGTTTGTTCGTTGCTACGTAACCCCGCCGGAATAAATAGTTTAGTACACGAATACGCAAGCTGTTTTATCTTACCATAATATTAACTGAAATACTCTTATATTTATTAATATTAATATTATTAGAGCCGTCATTACAAGAAATTGAATTTTAATCGTGAAGTAGGTAGTGTTTTGTTTGTTCGTTGCTACATAACCCCGCCGGAATAAATAGTTTCAATTGTAGTTTTTAAACTGCACCAAATAAATCAATAGATGAATGAACATGGATATTTCAAGAAGTTTTAGATTACGCTAAAGAAGCTGTACTTAGTATGTTACCCGGAAAGTCGAATGACAAGGAATTTTCATTATTTAAAGAATGGGGAGCTGCCATAGGAGTTAAAATAATATACAATGAAATAAAATACTTACTTTATTTCACGATGAAACAAAGACACATTTTTGTTGTTTCCTGGGATATATGAAGTGTATACATGAAGTCTATAGGATAGGATAATATTATAAATTCAAGTATTATTCTACAGAGCATGAGCCATCGACGGTGTGACGCAACTGATGAAATACTGTATACTTAATAAATATTACTACTATTTCTAGTACTAGTACTATACCTACTGCTATTAATTAGGGTGTTAGCGCCGCATGGTACATAGTTGTGACGTATTGATAATGTAGTGTGTACGTATGGTACTAATATGATGAAAATGAGGCAGTGGTTGCGTGGTAGACCTTGATGTTTTCACTAGCAGTGGAAGGCGGTTGAAGTTGGATGGGTGTTAAATATAAATACCACTGGTTTACGGGAACTAACAATTTTAATATTTACATAGAATTCAATTGCTGTTGTGCAACAAGTCATCAGAATCTTTATCCGTTTCATTTTCTCTCAAGATACAAAGATTACAATGCAACCCAACATACATTCGTAACGTCTTAAATGTGAATCGTCTCCGATTGGCATGTAAACAGGCTTTTATATTGTGATTGCAGCAAAACGGAAAAAGGCTCATCATCAACTATCCGGTAAGATACTCCATGAGCAGTCATTTTCGTAGCAACACCTCGTAGCACATTTTGTATTTCACGCAGTATTGAAAATCCGACAATTTTTCTTCACTTTACTACTTTCTCTACAAAATGGAAATGGCGTGTTATTTATGGACGCTCTTTAACTACTGTGGTTCTCAGCGTCCCATTCTAAATTGGGCGACTTTCTCTACAGGTACTACGTATATACATAGTATACAGAGTGTTTCAAAAATAGGGGCATAATTTCAGGTATGTATTTCGCACATGTAGACAATCAAATTAGTTCATTATAACATTTGTCCGGAAATTCTGCATTTCCGAGTTATGGCCTTCACAACATTGAAATTCACTAGAACGTTTTTCTTTCCGCAGGTTGTTGTCATTACAGATGTTCAAAATGTCCACATCCTGCTTCAATACAGACCTCACATCGATGTCTCATTGACCTGCGAACACGGTCCCAAACTCCAGGAGTATTGCGAATGTCCTCACAACTTGCCACAATTCGATTCCGAAGGGATTCCAAATCCGGCACCGGAGACGAATAAACCAATGATTTTAAATGGCCCCACAAGTAGAAATCGAGAGGGTTCAGACAAATGCACTATAGCTTAATACAGGACACTCGGTGACATTTCGCGCGACACGCACAGCCAGTGCATTCTAGCGGGTCGGCCTTGAGCTGGTGTTGCTGTAGCTTCAGTATAGCCTACGAAATAACAATAATGATTAATTAAAATGTAATTTAGCTGTGTATCGGTCTACACAGTGTTATAAGGATTATCATACAGAGAAGTACTGAACTATGTCTGGTAAGGTTTGTGGAAAATATGAGGACAGTTTTAATATAAACAAAAACTTTTGTCACTGATGGTTCAGAGAGAGCAGATAGACAGATATTTTATTCATCCTGCAGATCATACATATGTACATGCAGTAACTTTGAACTTCTGAAGCTTTCCACGAGATAAAACATTATAAGAAGATTATATTATTATGAAACGTTAATGTACATAACCACTCCAGGGAAGCAATAATATGAAAATGAGATCATTGCTGAACATCTCTCAGGAAAATCCATTTATTGAAATTTATAACTGTAGAGTGTATTTCTTCCATGATGCTCCACACCTGTTGAAATCAGTGAAGAATAATTTGAAACGGCATTCTATAATTTGTGAAGATAGAAAGGTTTCTTGGAACCATATTGTAGAATTTTATAAAAAAAGACAGAGCCATGAAACCTCGGTTAGCTCCAAGGTTGAACCAATCAATTGTATTGAACTACCACCATTTAGTCCAATAAAGGTATGTTTGGCCGTTCTGTCTGTTGTTGCATTAAAACGCATGTTGCGTTTAATTCTACGTCTGATGAAACATTAGCTATCGCTAATTTCATTGAAAAAATCACATGACTTTCTCTACATCTCTACAGCAAAGCATTGTTAAAAATCTGAAATCTTCTAATTGCCTCATGCTAATAAAGAAAAAATTAGCAGAAATCGTCTTATTACTTGCTTTCTTTTAGTAGAAGCGATATAAGTCAGTACCATAAGTTAAAGCGATAGTCAAAAGCTGGTTGCTATATGACTTAAGTTCCTTTGTTTGTATGGACAGGAGCTGACAAATTCATATATGAGAAAAGTATGTTTTTCAAAGCTGAAACCAATAACAAGGAATATCTAAAAAACAATCAACTCCACGAAAAAATGTATATAACACAAATTGTGTGTTTTAAAGAGCTCTACATTTCTCTTACGGTTTACCAGTTATGGAAAACTCCGCAAAATTCATCCAAAATAAAGATGTCTTCAGAGGCTATTCCCAGGAAATTCAAAATATACATTTTATTTATCACGTAAATATCTTTAATATACGACATTTTAACCAAAATTGTTAGAGCCATTTTTTAAAAAATCAAAATTTTCGAAAATTTTCCCATGTAAAGAATAGTTGGGGGTGAGGGATTTTCTTGAAAATCTTTGTGTCGCATACTTGGAAGATACTGTATTTAAATGCCAAGTTTGGTATTTAACGAACTTTTCGTTTTTGAGCTACGCTACGCACACACACACACACACACACACACACAAGCGCGCGCATTTTTCTAAAAATGCATATTTTGGAATCAGGGGGTCTCAAAACATATACTTGCAGTGAAACCTTGGTAGCGAGCTTTTGGATGCAATACAATACGTTCTCTATACACGATGTTCATATTACGTGTAGAGAAAGTAAAAATGGACTGTCTATTTGACATTTTCAACTTGTCTCAAAATCATTGTGCTAAATAGTTGCGCTATGCAGTAAATGACGAACGTAAACATTTACTGTATTTGAATGAATTATGAAAATTCTTAGAAAACCACTGTAATGAATGGTCAGCGTAAGAAATTTGATTGTTTTAATGCACATATTGGCATTAAAATTATTGTGGCAGGAACTAAAATGTCAATATGGTTTCTCATATTTACTTACAAGACGACTCACACAAGAGTTTGGAAATTTAGTTTTCTGTTATTAGGGACAAGGGTGGGAGCAATGTAACCCCAGATTCCTCAAAATTCAGACAATGTCTTAGACTTGCAATTACAAATCAGTTATTACAATCGTCTGACGACAGTAATTGTGCCTATGGATGTAAGCAAGTTTTTAGTTCTAAAGTCTGATTTACCTGAAAAATGTAAATCATTTGTAATTCAGCCTTCTACACTAATTATACCAGAACAGCAAAAGTGATCATTTTCCAGTTAATGTTCAACAGCGTGCAGATTCATGTGTATGCACGTGGATATGTGCAAAATTTCCTCATGAGAAATGTATAAATAAATAGGTAGACATTGATGAGAGCAGATGTAGTAAATTAAAATGTGCAGTTTGCTCTGAAGCGTTATGGAAATGCTAGATTCATGTTTCACAACGAATCTGCTTATACAATGTACATCAGCAGCAATACTCAATTTAATGAAAATTGTCTTCATTATATTTCTGACAGTAGACTGCATGTTAAACTAAGGTTAAACATGCGTGTAGATGATGCATTATTCACTTGCATATGTGAAAGTTGTAAATATGTGTTTATTGGCAAAGTTTTAATGTGTTAATAAAATGTTATTTGAATGATGAAAATGGAAAAAAGAACAAGAAAAAGCCAGGTAGAAACATTAAAGCAAAAAATGCCAAGCAACTAAAAAAAATTCCTATAGCTGCAATACCTTTACATTGTTTTTCTGCATTGTTTTGTATTGTATTGACAAAATATTGTTTGAATAAATAAAACATAATAATGCTTATTATAATATCATTATTGGGTTTCCCTTTCCTAACATTCAAATCTAATCGCTTGTTCCTTAAGGCCTGGCCGCTAGGAGCGCCACTGTATACCTGTCTCAGCTTAACACAGGGGAAAATGGAAGTGTCCAGTATTAACCTATAGTGTATTTGGTTCAGATCAGCTGAGCGTGGAGGCCAACCAATTGGGCCACCTCTACCTATCCATCGAGCAGGAAACCTTCGATCCAAGTACCGGCGAGCCGTAAGACTGACGTGTGCAGGAGCGCCATCATGTAAGAAGTGAATGTGTTGATGATTGATCAGTGGAGTGTCTTCGAAAACGTCAGGTATGGTGTTTTCCAGGAAGTTTGTGTACGCCTGCCCCTTAAGTCTGTTTACAAATATATGGGGTCCAACTAATCGATCACCAATGATACCGGCCCACATGTTGAGGGAGAACCGCACCTGGTGATGAGATACAACAGTTGCACGTGGGTTTTCATGCGACCATACATGCTGATTGTGGAAATTTGTTATGCCATCTCTTGTGAACTGTGCTTCATCTGTAAATAATACGACGGCAGAAAAGTTCGGATTTACACCACACTACTGCAAGAACCACTGACAGAACCTAACTCGTGCAGGGTAATCTGCTGGTGACAGAGCCTATACACGTTGCAAATGATAAGGATACAATTGATACTCGTTCAACAGTCCCCAGACAGCCGTATGAGGAACATTGACTTGCAACGCTAACCGTCGTGTGCTGATAGAAGGAGTCCTGTCCACAGCCTCCAGAATCTCCTCCTGCACTTCTGGAGTTGTAGATCTTGGTCGTCCCCTTCCCAAACCAGGAGAGGTGAATGTTCCATACTCGCACAGACGGGAATGGAGACGTACAAATGTCTTCCGATCTGGACATTGTCGCTGTGGGTACCTCTCCTGGTACAAACGACGAGCCAGCGCAGCATTGCCGTCCGCCTTACCGTACATGAAGTGTATCTCTGCCAGCTCTTGATTTGAATACATGTCGCACAGTCTTAACGCCTAAAGAACACTGAATGTAACCTTCCTCAGAATGAACTATCAGAGCGCCCTCCTAATGTCTCCTTTGACGGCAAAGACCTGCGGAAAGAAAAACGTTCCAGTGAATTCCAATGTTGTGAAGGCCATAACTAGGAAATGAAGCATTTCCGGACATGAACTATTTTAATTGCCTACAGGTGGGACTTTCAATGTTGTGAAGGCCATAACTCGGAAATGAAGCATTTCCGGACACATGTTATAATGAACTATTTTGATTGTCTTCATGTGGGAAATACATACCTGAAATTATGCCCCGTATTTTTGAAATACCCTGTATAGAGGAAGTATTGTATTCCACCCAAAAATTTGATACCGAGATTCCACCGAAAATACATGTTTTGGGTCCCCCTGAATCCAAAAAAAGCATTTTTGGAATAAAGTCCTTGTGTGTGCATGCGTGTGTGGACAGCATACCTCAAAAACGAAAAGTGCGTTAAATACCAAACTTGGTATTTAAATTCAGTATCTTCTAACGATGCGACACGAAGATTTTTAAAGAAAATTCCCCCACCCCCAACTACCCTATACATGGAAAATGTTTCGAAAATTTTGATCTTCTCAAAAATGGCTCTGACGATTTTGATTAATATATCGTATATTAAAGATATTTGTTTGACAAATAAAATGTATATCTTGAATTTTCTGGGAATAGCCTCTGAAGACTACTTTATTCTGGATGACTTTTACGGCATTTTGCATAACTGCTAAAGCCTAAGAGATGGATAAAAACTTACTACACAAAAATATAGAGCACGATAAAACACACAATTTATGTTGTATACATTTTCTGTGGAGTTGGTCGTTTTTTGAGATATTCCTTATTTTTGGTTTCAGCTTTGGAAAACTTGTACTTTGCTCATACAGGAATTTGTCAACTCCTGTTCATAGAAACAAAGGAACTTTAATCATATAGCAACCAGCTTTGGACTATCACTTTAACCTACGGTACTCCCTTATTTCGCTTCTACTTACAAGGAAGCAAGTAATAAGACTATTTCTGCTATTTTTTTCTCGATTTGCATGAAGTAAAAAGAAGAATAAACGTTTTAACAATAATTTGCTGCAGAGATGTAGAGAAAGTCATGTGAATGGATCACATCAGATTTTTTTTTCACACTGTGTAAAACAGGTATCAGGGTGTCTGATTAATTGCTTGCACAAGTTCATTGACAGCTTTCAGAGCAATTCCAATGTTCAATGTTTTCAAAGATGTGTTATCTTCAAAGTTCTTCTGTATGAACTGCAAATCTTCATGCAATCCATTTGAAGCAAGAGATCTTACAGGCTTAATTGAAGAGAATGTATTATCATCAAAGGCATTAATTACCTGTAAAACAGTATATTGCTGCTTCGAGCAACATTCCCTAAAGCGTTACTACAGGTTGTTTACATGCGGCGAGTGCAGTCGCCAATGTAGGTCGGTCTCTACTTGGTAGGTAGGTATGCATGTGTCCCACTATCGGTCCCCAAGATGCTTTCCCTAATGATGATGATGATGATAATAATAATAATAATAATAACAATAATAGCCCGGTAGTGTAGTGGTAGCGTGTCTGCTTCACATTCAAAAGGTCATGAGATCGAATCTCACTTAGGATGAGTTACACGGATGAGGTTTTTTTGGGGTTTTTTCCCTTTTCCTGAGTAGACGAATGTCGAGTAACTTTAAGTTCCATGGATCCCAAGATCATTTGAGCAACATTTTACCAATTTCATTCATGGTCCGATATCCTCAATCAGGTTAAAGGACGCTAAGCTATAATATAATAATATTAATAATAATATTGTACTATTTATTTACTTTGGAGTTTTCAAATTTGACAACTGCATTGTCCTCATTCAATGTGTTTATATACCATAAGCCTTGGAAGATTCAAACGTCCCTTCCTAAGGTGTCACATAGGCCTTAGTGTGATGTAGGAATGTACATGTTTGAGACAGGGCTCGCCCGGAAGTCACAGGGTCACAAAGCGTACCTGTTTGTTTTCTCATTTGATCCAGATTAGGCGTGTTAGCATGCGCGTTACCTCACTACACTTTGACCTTGCAGTAGAAGTAGCTGGTCGCGTGATCCCCACCATTTCCTTGGATCCTCCATCAAACTGCTGTTGAGAGCTCGGCCATGAAAACGTCGTTAGGGCTCATGACACGAACTTCACCATTAAATAACATTCTTTGGTAGATAAACTTAACTGACACAAGTTTCTGGCTACCATGTTTACTTTCTCTATAGTACGGTGTATATAGTGTATAGAGAGGTATTGCACTCCATCGGAAAATATGTTTTAGGGTCCCCTGTATCCAAAAAATCATTTTCAGAAAAAGGTCCTAGGGTGTGTCTGTGTGCGTGTGTGTGTGTACGCGTATGTGTGTCCGTGTGTCAGTGTGTCTGTGAACACGATAACTCAAAAACGAAAAGTCGGTAAAATACCAAACTTCGTATTTAAGTTTAGTATCTTCCAGGGATGCGACACGAAGATTTTGAGAAAAATCCCCCCGCCCCAAACTACACTTTACAAGGAACTTTTGTTTCTGGAGTGTAGTAGTGTATCAATGTTTCATCGAAAGTTACTTACCGACGCAGAAACCCGTCAGAATTGCGACATAAAACTGCCAAACTAGCTGCAGAATCAATCACACGATTGTGTTTATTTTCCATTTAGAGCAAACGCGGCCGAGACCTTTGTCAGACCTAATAACTTTCTTAACGCGTACTATGTATCTACACAGTGTATAGAGAAGGTATTGCACTCCACCCAAAAATTCGATACCGAGATTTCACCGGAAATATATGTTTTAGTGTCCCCTGTATCCAAAAAAATATCAGAAAAAGGTACATGTGTGTGTGTGGTGTGTCCATTTGTCTGTAAAATACCAAAGTTGGTATTTAAGTTTAGTATCTTCCAGGAATGCTACACGAAGATTTTTATTTAAAAAAAAAAAAACACCCCAAACATGCAATAAATCTCCTATCCCAAATCACTTATTTAAGTAATTTACATATTCTGCGAAAATATCTCGGTACAGTTCATTAACATCCGGTATATGTACCAAGGATGTCCCAAGCATCACCTCAAGTTGGTATACCTCAATCCGCCCTTCGCCTATTGGTGGTTTAACCAATATCTGTGTCTAGGTACACAGCTGTAATTCTCTCATTAGTGTGATCAGCTGATCAGACGGACCGACATGTTATGGCCTGCGGCTAGTACCAGGTAAACGGTCACCCTTAGGTCCTAGCGGGGGGTGGGGTTTAGTAAGTCCCTACAAAATCCATAAATTACATTCGTAGTATCAAAAAAAGTTTGTATGTAGTAATCGTCATGTCTTAATAGATGGCAGTTAAAGTTTCAGCTATATCCAACACATAATTTCGTTGCCATAGGCGATTGAATCAACAATCTTGTATTTCTTTAGAATGATGGCAAAAAATTAGTTTCGTGCGGTGATTAAATTCTTCTATTTAAAAGGCTTAATACCAAAAGAGATAAAACCCAAGTTGGATGCAGTTAATGACATATCTGCTCCTGCGCTTACAGCAATTTACAATTGGATAAATGAATTTTAACGTGGCCGTATATCCACAAATGTTGAACAATATTCCGGACGTCGAGTAGAAAGGACTTTCTCCGAAATAATTTACAAAATCCAGGATATGGTTTTGATTGATTGACGAATCAAAGTTCACGAAATAGGAGATGCCACAGGCATATCTCAATTTTGCACCAAAAAAATCTGATGTGCTCCATTCGCAAGACTTTCTCTACATTTCTGCAACAAGTTTCAGTTAAAAAACATGCTTCTATTTACTTCATGCTAATAGAGAAAAGTTAGCAGAAATAGTCCTATTACTTGCTTCTTTGTAAGTAGAAGCGAAATAAGGGAGTAGCACAGATTAAAGTGATTGTCAAAAGCTGGTTGCTATGTGACTGAAGTTCCTTTGTTTGCCTGAACAGGAGTTGACAAATTTCTGTATGAGCAACGTATATTTTTCAAAGCTGAAAATAAAACCTAGGAATAACTAAAAAACGATCAACTCCACACAAAAAGATGTATATAACATAAATTGTGTGTTTTAACATGCTCTAAATTTTTGTGTGATAAGTTTTTGTCCATTTCTTACGATTTAGAAGTTACGCGAAATTCTGTAAAATGCATCCAGTTTAAAATTATCTTCAGAAACTATTCCCAGAAAATTCGGGATATACATTTTATTTGTCAGGTAAATATCTTTAATATGCGAAATTTTAATCAAAATCGTTAGAGCCATTTTTGAGAAAATAAAATTTTGCAAAAAAAAAAAAAAAAAAAAAAAAGGTTCCATGTAAAAGGCAATTAGGGATCGGGGGATTTTCTTGAAATCTTCGTGACGCATCCTTGGAAGTTACCAAACATAAACACCAACTTTGGTTTTTAACGGTCTTTTCGTTTTGAGCTATGCTGCCCACAGACACACACACATACACAGACAGACAGACAGACCGACACACACGGAGATTTTTCTGAAAATGTTTTTTTTTTTTTTTTGGATTAAGGAGGTCCTAAAACATGTATTTCCAGTGAAATCTGGGTATCAAATTTTTGGGTACATTACAATACCTTTTCTATACACTATGTACATAGTACGTGTAGAGAAAGTAAAAACTGGTTGCTATGCATTGTCAGCAGTTCAATTACAAATTCCCATATGAGAAAAGCTTAAGTATTTTAAAACTGAAACCGGTAACAAGGGATACCTTGAAAATGGTGTACTCCACAAAAAAAAATAAAAAATAAAAAAAAAAAAAAAGTATATTAAAATTATTTACATGAAATAAAATGTATATCTTGGGTTTTCTGGAATAGCTTCTGAAGACCTCTCAATCTGGATGATTTTTTCATTAATTGTTTTGTCTATCTCTTATGGTTTACAATTAATGAAAAAATCATCCAGATTGAGAGGTCTTCAGAAGCTATTCCCGGAAAACCCAAGATATACATTTTATTTCATGTAAATAATTTCAATATACGGTATTTTCTTGAAAACCATTAGAGCCGTTTTGAGAAAATAACAAACTTCGAAATTTTCTTATGTAAAAGATATTGTAAAAGTTAATTTGGGGTGGGAGATCTTCGAGTCCGATTCTTGAAGATACTAAAGTCGAATACCAAATTTGATAATTTACCTAATTTCCATTTTTGAGTTAGCGTTTTCACACACACGGACACATGGACCTTTTTCTAAAAATGCTTATTCTGAACAAGGGACCCTAAAAAGTGTATGTCTGTTGATATCTCAGAATTGAAATTTTGGAAAGAATGCAATATCTTCTCTACCTATGGACTATTCACTAAGTAGAGAAAGTAAAAATGTAGCACACAATTTATGTCAGATACGTTTTTTATACATTTGTCAAATAGTCCTGGCCATGCAAATAGAAGCGATTTCAAAAAAATCATATAGCGACCAATTCTTAAAGTATTTGACTATCCTTTTAACCTAGTGTACTGCTTTATTTCCGTTCTACCTACAAGGAAATATATTTTTAAAAAAATCTGATATGTTTCATTCACATGACTTTCTCTACATCTCTGCAACAAATTATTGTTAAAAAGCTTGTGCATCTATTTACTTCATGCTAATCCAAAAAAAATTAGCAGAAATAGTCTTATTGCTTGCTTCCTTGTAAGTAGAAGCGAAATAAGGGAGTATCATAGCTTAAAGTGATAGTCAAAAGCTGATTGCTATGTGACTGAAGTTCCTTTGTTTGTATGGACAGGAGTTGACACATTCCTGTATGAGAAAGGTATTAAATTTTTTCAAAGCTGAAACCTAAAACAAGGAATATCGGAAAAAACGATGAACTCCACGAAGAAATGTATACAACATAAATTGTGTGTTTTAACGTGCTCTACATGTCTTGTGTGGAAAGTTTTTGTCCATCTCTTACAGTTTAGCAGTTATGCAAAAATCCGTAAAATTCATCCAGAATAAAGTAGTATTCAGAGGCTATTCCCAGAAAATTCAAGATATATAAATTTTATTTGTCAAGTAAATATCTTAAATTTACGAGATTTTAATCAAAATCGTTAGAGCCACTCTTAAGGAATTCAAAAATTTCTAATTTTTTTCCATGTAAAGGGTAGTTTCGGGCGGGGGGATTTTCTTGAAAATCTTCGTGTCGCATCCTTGGAAGATACCAAGCTTAAATTCCAAGTTTGGTTTTCAACGGTCTTTTTGAGCTATACTGCCCACAGTCACACAGACAGACACACACACACACAAACATTATTTGTTTGGATTCAGGGGGTCTCAACACATATATTTCCGGTAAAATCTCGGTATCGAATTTTTGGGTGCAATAGAATATCTTCTCTATACACTATGTACATAGAGAAACTAAAAAAACGAATAAGTTCTTTGGTGGTAGAAAAGTATAACATCGACATTTTCAAACTGGCACCAGGTGACAGAATGAAGAGTACGTTGAGAAATAGAGTAAGGTACATAAAGATTTTTGTTGATAACTTTCGTTATTATTTATTTATGCCAAATCATCTGGAACGCCCGCGTATTACTTATCTTTTACTTCACATGTAAGTCTATCACATACTTTTACCTTAATCGAAGCGTTTCCATGGCATCAAATTTTTCATTAGTGACAAAATCAATACGTCCATTGCTTTTAATATTAAACGTAAAGAATCCTTTTAAAGTTAGAAGTTCCTGAAGCAGGTTATTGTGCTGCGTCCATTGTGCATCAAATACGCTCTTACAAAAGAAAGAGAGACTTACGCCTCTGCTGGTTAGGTTAGGTATTGAAGTGAATTTTAACTCTGCCTTAGCGTCGACTGACCACAATATGGACTGAATTTGTAATGCCAAACTAATAATACTAGGTTTTTGAAATTAATATTTCAGGTGAAAATTGCATTCATTTTGATCTAATGGTTTGGAACTTACGGACAAATTTGTTTATGTTTTTGTCACATAACTAAAAAGTCTGATGTGTTCCATTCACATGACTTTCTCTACATCTCTGCAACAATTTATTGTTAAAAAAACTTATGCTTCTTTTTACTTCACGCTAATTGAGAAAAAATTAGCAAGAAAATGTATATATTATATAAATTGTGTGTTTTAACATGCTCTACATTTTCTGGTAGGTAACTTTTTGTCTATCTCTTACGGTTTAGCAGCTATGCAAAATTTCATAAAATTCATCTAGAATAAAGTAGTCCCCAGAGGGTATTCCCAGAAAATTTAATATATACATTTTATTTGTCAGGTAAATATCTTTAATACACGACATTTTAGTTAAAATCGTTAGATCCATTTTTGATAAAATCAAAATTTTCGAAAACTTTTCCATGTAAAGGGCAGTTGGGGTGGGGGGATTTTTTTAAAAATCTTCGTGATACTGAATTTAAATACCAAGTTTAGAATTTAACGGACTTTTCCTTTTTGAGATATGCTGTCCGCAGATATACACACACGTACACATACACAGATACACAAACACGCACGCACACGCTTATCATTTTTTTTTGGATTCAGGGGGACGCAAAATATGTATTTCCGGTGAAATACATGTATCCAGTTTTTAGGTGCATTACAATACGTTCTCTATACATTATGTGTATAGTACGTGTAGAAAAGTAAAAAGTTCCTTGTGACAAAAAAAGAAAATTAAAAATTTGCTCTAATATTTTAACCCCAAGTACACAATACATATAATCTTTGAAAATACCCTAAGTTTTACTGTGTCTCTTTTGGTTCAGGGTCCAATAATTTTTAAAGCTATGAATATGTTTTTTTTTTTTTTGTTATAAAATTATAATTTTGTGTTTGAAAATTGAAAACATATGCTTAAATACACCTGACAATAAAACCTAAGCAATTCTTATTCAATGTACTTCATGAACATGTACAGCAAATATTATTTTTAACAAAAAAACTGCTTCGCAGGGGGCATTTTACAGGAAAAAAGATGCTGAAAATATCAATAGTGAGAAAACAAGGAAAGATTTGAATCCATGGCTCACATTAAAATCCACCAGGTTGGTAGGATGGACCCTCAACTTTCCTTTTCCTCTCCTATACTGCTACCTTTTCTGCTATTTTCTTCATGCATTGGTGCTTTTCTTCTGCGTTACTTCGTTTTTTACTTTGCATGATGCGAATGAGATCCCGTCGAACTGAAGTTTTTCATGCTGAGTCCAGTACAGTTTCACACTAGCTCCAGTGACCTTAAGGCATTTAAAAATGGCGCCTGATTGCTAATTATAACTCTTTTGTATTCAATAATGTTTAAATTATTGTAGGAGAAAAGAAAAGCGGAGATTTCCTGTCTGAGAGAAGTTTAAGTACTTTACAATTGAAACCAATAACTAGGTATATCTCGGAAGAGTTTACCTCCACAACAAAAACGTAAAGGACGAGATCTACATTTTTTGTGTAGTAAGTTTTTGTCTATCTCTTGCGCTTTAGCAGTTAAGTAAAATTCGGCAAAATTCATCCAGAGGTCCTCAGAGGCTATTCCCAGAATGTTCAAGGTATGCATTTTACTTGGGGTGTAAATAGCTTTAATATATGAGTTTTTAATGAAAATCGTAAGAACCATTTTTAAGAAAATCAAAATGTTCGAAAATGATACCACGTAAAGGATAGTTTGTGGTGAGGAGTTTTTTCTTGAAAATCTTCGTGTCGCATCCTTGGAAACCAGGACACCTCAATGCCAAGTTTGATATTTAACGGTCTTTTCATTTTTGAGCTATGCTGTCCACAGGCAACACACACATGCACATACAGGGACCTTTTTCTAAAAATGCTTTTTTCGGACTCATGGGACGCCAAAACATATTTCCGGTGAAATCTCGACATCGAATTTTTGGGTGGAATATAATACCTTCTATATCCTTTATGTACATTGTATATGAGGGTTAGAGAAAGTAAAAAAAGATATGCTGGGCTGGTTCATCCTTTCTCTCTTACTATATGGAGCCCAAACCTGGGTCCTAACAAACAGCAAAAGAAAAATGTTGGAAACATGCCAAAGGAAATTGGAGAGAAAGATTCTAGGTGTCAGCCTCCGTGAGATAATCCGTAACGAAGAACTGAGGAAGATGGCAGGCATCAAAAACGCAACATCAGTCACCTACATCAAATGGAAGTGGGCGGGCCACGTCATGAGGATGGTAACATGAGTGTACGCCGGCAGAAAAATCTGAAACTTTCACTGTGGACACAACTGGACAACAGCGGCCAAGGTTTGCAGAGAATGGAGACTACTGATAGAGGCAGCTTCAAAAGAATGAGGAGGGATTGTCAGAACAGTCAAGAGGCTCTTGCTCTGCAGGGATTCTACGGGATAATTCTAATTTTCTAACTTTAAAAGAGCATTTCTGCTAATATTTATCTGGATTAGCATGAAGTAGAAGAATAAGCTTTGGTAGCTTTATGCTACTTCAGGTGAAGACTCAGTATCAACTGCTTGGATGGAATAAATTGCTTCCTCTGCTTGGTGAGAATAAAGGGGATGAATTTATTTCCCTAGGCACAGTGCCGAATGATACACTATGTTTGCGGGAAAAGGAAATACAATTCCCGCTGTTGCTATCTACTGACATTACGCAGAAACGGTCTCTCACGCGATGAGGGAATTGGTGAATTCCCAAGGCTGTGGCAACGCCCTCATGGAAACAGCCGCTGACGTGAAGTCTCTCCAGGAGGTTCCTCAACGTGTGATGATAGCGTCTCAGAAATAGGCGGTGCTGCTCCTGATTTACTGCTTTGATCTAACGCAAGCAGTGGCGGCTTTTCAGGCGACGGCGTTATGCCCTAGTTGACTCGAGAAGCTATATCTTGCAAATGTTAAGTTTGACCCATTATCTTACCAGCTATTTAAGATAATGAGCTAAATTTTTCAAGATATATTCAGCAATACCTTTACAGTTGATTGAAGAAAAATATGATGTGCTCCACTCACATGAATTTCTCTACATAACTGTAACAAATTATTGTTAAAAAACATATTCTTCTACCTACTTTGTGGTAAAACAAACATTAGCGTAAATGGTCTTATTACTTGCTTCCTTGTATGTAGAAGGGAAATAAGGGAATACACTAGGCTAAAACGATAGTCAAATCTTTTAAAAGATGGTTGCCAAGTGTGTGAAATCCGTTTCTATGCAGGGCCAGGAGTTCACTACTTTCCGAGTGAGAAACGTTTAAGTATTTTTAATCTGAAACAAATAACAAGCAATATCTCAAAATTGGTCAACTCCACGAACAAAATGTATGTAGCATAAATTGTGTGTTTTAACGAGCTCCACGTTTTTTGTACAGTAAGTTTTTGTCTATCTCTTATGCCTTAACGGTTATATAAAATGCAGCAAAATTCACTCAGAATAAAGATGTCTTCAGAGGCTATTCCCAAAAAATTGAAGATGAGCATTTTATTTGTCATGTAAATTTCGATATTTTAAACAAAATCGGTATAGCCATTTTTGAGAGAGTCAAATTTTACGAAAATTTGTCACTGTGAAGGGTATTTGGTGATTGGGGGATTTCCTTGAAAGTCTGTATCTCATCTTTGGAAGATACTGAACTTTAATACCAAGTTTGGTATTTTACGGTGTTTTCTTTTTTGAGCTATGATGCCCATAGACGCACACACACATACACACACACGGAAATTTTACTAAAAAGTTTTTTTTTTTTTATTCAGGGGCTTCTAAAATGGGCTGGAAAAAGCTGCGTGTGTGTCAGTGTGTGTGTCTGCGGACAGCATATCTCAAAAACGAAAAGTCCGTTAAATACCGAACTTGGTATTTAAGTTCAGTATCTACTTTATTCGGGATGAATTTTACGGAATTTTGCATAACTGGTAAACCGTAAGAAATAAACAAAAGCATGCTGTACAAAAAATGTAGAGCTAATTAAAATACACAATTTATGTTATATCCATTTATTTTTTCGTGGAGTTGGTCGTTTTTGAGATATTCCTTGTTATTGGTTTCAGCTTTTAAAAACTTCTTCAGTCACATAGCAACCAGCTTTTGATTATCACTTTAACCTATGGTTCACCCTATTTCACCTCTACTTACAAGGAAGCAAGTAATAAGACTACTTCTGCTAATTGTTTTCTCGATTAGCATGAAGTAAAAAGGAGCATGAGCTTTTTAACAATAATTTGTTGCAGAGATGTAGAGACAGTCTTGTGAATGGACATCAGATTTTTATAATAAAGCTCTAAAAATGTTTACTGAAAGTTGATAATTTTTAAGTTTAAAAAAATAACTAATCCACATGTATAAAACTTTTTCGTTAAAATAAAACCTATTGTGTGGCAAAAATGTCAGCCCTTTTTGTCAATAGTTTCTGAGATAATGAGGCATTTGTATTAAAAAAATCTGATGTGATCCATTCACATGACTTTCTCTACATTTCTGCAACAAATTATTGTTAGAAAGCTTATGCTTCTATTTACTTCATGCTAATCGAGAAAAAAATAGCAGAAATAGTTGTATTACTTGCTTCCTTGAAATTAGAAGTGAAATAGGGGAGTAGCATAGGTTAACGTGATAGTCAAAAGCTGGCTGCTATTTGACTGAAGTTCCTTTGTTTGAATGGACTGGAGTTGAGAAACTCCTATATGAGAAAAGTAAGTTTTTCATAACTAAAACCAAAAACAAGGAATATCTCAAAAACGATCAACTCCACGAAAAAAATGTATATAACATAAATTGCGTGTCTTAGCGTGCTCTACATTTCTGTTGTAGTAAGTTTTATCTAAGGCTTACAGTTTAGCAGTTATGCAAAGTTCCGTAAAAGTTGTTCAGAATTTGTAGAATTTATCTTCATAGGTTATTCCCAGAAAATTCAAGATATACATTTTGTCTGTCAGGTAAATATCTTTAATATATGATATTTTAATCAAAATCGTTTGAGCCACTTTTGCGAAAATCAAAATTTTCGAAAAAAGTTTCATGTAAAGGGTAGTTGGGGGTGGGAGAATTTTTCTCAAAATCTTCGTGTCGCATCCCTGGAAGATACTAAACTTAAATACCAAGTTTGGTATTTTACCGACTATTCGTTTTTGAGTTATCGTGTTCACAGGCACACCGACACACGGACACACGCACACACATACACACGGACCTTTTTTCTGAAAATACTTTTTTTTTGGATACAGGGGACCCTAAAACATATATTTCCGGTGAAATCTTGGTATCGAATTTTTTGGTGTAGTGCAATTCTATACACAATGTACATAATGCGTATAGAGAAAGTAAAAATTTACGAAAATCCCATTTCGGCTCCCCTTAAAGTGAATATACAGGTAGTTTTGAAACCAAACCGAAAGAATAGAATAGTTTTAGAGTTGATGCTTCAGCTTGTCTGAAATTTAATGTCGAAACTTCGAAACTCTTTTACGTATGCTTTTTGTTAGCATTGAACATTACATCATTTTGAGATTAGCTAGCGCACGAAGCACTTACTATGCCTCCTATCTAAGGAGAAGGAAAAGGGTCCGTGTGTGTCCGTGGGCAGCGTAGCTCAAAAACGAAAAGACCGTTAACACCAAACTTGGTATTTAAGTTTGATATCTTCCAGGGATGCGACACGAAGATTTTCAAGAAAATCCCCCTTCCTCAACTACTCTTTACATAGAAAACCTTTCGAATATTTTGTTTTTATCAAAAATGGCTATCGCTTTTGATTAAAATACCAGATATTAAGACCATTTTCAAGACAAGTAAAATGTATACCTTGAATTTTCTGGGATAAGCCTCTAAAGAACTCTTTATTCTGGATGATTTTCATTGAATTTTGCATAACTGGTAAACCGCAAGAGATAGACAAAAACTTACATAACAGAATATGTAGATCTCGATAAAACACACAATTTATGTAACATACATTTTTTTCGTGGAGTTGATCGTTTTTGAGATATTCCTTGCTTTTGGTTTCGGCTTTGAAAAATTATACTTTTCTCATACAGGAAGTTGTCAACTCCTTCCATACAAACAAAGGAACTTCAGTCACATAGCAACCAGCTTTTTACTATCACTTTAATCTATGCTACTCCGTTATTTCGCTTCTGCTTACAAGGAAGCAAGTAGTAAGACTATTTCTGCTATTTTTTCTCAGTTAGCATGAAGTAAATAGAAGCATAAGCTTTCTAACAACAATTTGTTGTAGAGATGTACAGAAACTCGTGTGAACGGAACACATCAGATTTTTTCCCCCTTTTCCCAGTTTTATACATTTTCTTCGTTTACCGTTTTCTTTTTACGTACTCACACATGCATATACACATTTACAAACACACAAACACCCATGCCGAAGGCAGGTGCCAATGGCCGCGCTCGCCAGGGTGTCGCGCTTTGGTGCTTCGTAGCGCAGGGGATCGTGGGTTCGAGTCCCACCTTGGGCATGTGTGCTATATGTTTGTGTATATGTGTGTGTGTGTGTAAAAAATAAGAAAACAGAAATTCAGTAAGCATACAACAAAACTAATTGAAACAATTAGGTAAATAAAAGTAGGGTATACATCGCCGGAGTCCCGAACAGACTCCGGAACTGTATTTAAAAAAAAAAAGTGGGGGGGGGGCATGACTCGAACCCACGATTCCCTGCGCTACGAATCACCAAAGCTAGGCAGTTTACGAGCGCGTTCACGGGGACCGGTATCCTTTAGGCTACAGGACAAAAGTTATGAGTAGGACAGCTTCACGCTAATAAAATGCGGAGTACCTATACGTATTTCATCCCAACCACTAGTATCTTGTACTTATTATCTTTATAATTTTTTAATTATCTTAATACTAAACTGTCAACGACTTAGGTAATCATCAAGAACTTGCTGCTGTACGCAAATATATAATTAAATATTTTAACCAAACTGTTCTTTTTACCCAGACAACTCTCTGTCGGGTTAGGTAGAGTCAGACTGAAAAAGTCAGTGCGATAGCCGGTATTTGAAGCTATCCAACATGTGTCTTACAACGGCTTGTGTGATAAAGCAAATGATATCAATTGGCCTAATAATTGATTAAACTATAAATCTCACGACTTAAAATACTTACAATATTGTAAGTCAACATTGGAATTTGTCATCTCAAAATAAATTGAGATCACCTTGTGGTTTACCGGAAAACATGTGAGTCAGTTATAGTAATGCTGTGCCTGCATGTTGCTATGGTAGCTCGTTGGTTAGAGCAACCGGCTAAAGACCGGGAGATCCGTGGTTGGAATCTCGGCTGAGGCAATGCATTTACTCAGTCTGGCTCTACCTATCCAACTTGTGTCCCACTCTAGGTTTGTGTGAAGAAAGAAAGAAATAATTAACTCTTATTTGCTGTCCTGGGTTCGATTCCGGCTGCTGGTAGGGAGTTTTCTCTAGCCCAGGTTACTCTCTACCCTCCCAGGAATCTGGAAGTGTGAATGTGTGTGTGTATTATAATGATAATAAAGAAGTCTTCAGGGTTATTCCCAGAAAATTCAAAGTATATATTTTATATGTGATGTAAATATCTTTAATATAAGATATATGAATCAAATTTTTTTTCATGTAAAGTTTACTTTGTGGGGGGGGGGATTTTTTTTGAAAATCTTCGTATATCATCCTTTGAAGATACTAAAAGTAAATATTATCTTTTGGTGATTAACGGTCTTGTCGTTTTGGAACTGTGCTGTCCACAGACACGCACACACACATACACACACACCTATTTCTAAAAATCTAATGTGCTTAATTCACATGACTTTCTCTACATCTCTGGAACAAATTATTGTTAAAAACCCTATTCCATGCTAATCGAGGTAAACATTAGCAGAAATGATTTCTTGCAAGTAGAAGAGAAATAAGGGAATGCACTAGGCTAAAGCGACGGTAAAAATTTTTAAAAGCTGATTGCTATGTGATTGAAATGTGTTTCTTTGCATTGCCAGAAGTTAAAAATTCCCTGTATGTGAAAAATTAAAGTATTTTAAAAATGAAACCATTAACAACGAATATTTTAGAAATTGTGAACTTCCGAAAAAAAATGTGTATGATATGAATTGTATGTTTCTGCGAGATATATATTTTTTGTGTAGTAATTTTTTTATATCTCTTATAATTTACTAGTTATGCAAAATCCAGTAAATTTTATCCACAATAAAGAGGTCCTCAGAGACTATTCCCAGAAAATCCAAAAGATACATTTTATTTGTCATGTAAATACTTTTAATATACGGTATTTTAATCAAAATCGTTAGTCATTTTTGAGAAAATCAAAACATTGTAAATGTTTATATGTAAAGGGTAGTTTGGGGTCAAAATCTTCAGGTCGCTTCTTTGGAAGATACTAAACTTAAATACCAAGTTTGGTATTTTACCGACTTTTCGTTTGTGGGTTATCGTGTTCACAGACACACGGACACACTGACAAACTAACCTATTTCTCTAAAAATCTGATGTGCTCCATTCACATGGTTTTCTCTACATCGCTGTTACAAATTATTGTTAAAAAGTATATTCTTCTATCTACTTGATAATAGAGATAAGCGTTAGTAGAAAATCTTAATTACTTGCTTACTTGTAAGTAGAAGGGAAATAAAGGAATACACTAGGCTATAACGATAGTAAAATCTTTTAAAGGCCGGTTGCCATGTGGATGAAATCCGTTCCTATGTACACTTCCCGTGTGAGAAAATTTTAAGTATTTTAAATCTGAAACAAATAACAAGGAATATCTCAGAAATAGTAAATTTCACGAAAAAAAACTCGTATATGATATAAATTTTGTTATTACGTGATCTACATTTTTTGTGCAGTAAGTTTTTGTCTATGTCTTATGTTCTATCAGTTACGCAAAATTCATTGAAAATAAAAGAGGTCTTTAGAGGCTATTCCCAGAAAATTAAAACTGTACATTTTATTTGCAAAATACTGCAAAAATCCATCAGAATAAAGTGCTTTTCAGAGGCTATTCCAATAAAATTCAAAATATACATATTGTTTATATTGTGAATAACTTTAATATACAGTAATTTAATCAAAATCGTTTGAGTCATTTTTGAGAGAAACAAAATTTTCAAAAATGTTTTCGCGTAAAGGGTAGTTTGAGGTGGGAGGAAATTCTTGAAAATCTTCGTGTTGCATCCTTTGAACACAGACAGATACACACATGGAGTTTTTCCTAAAAATCTTTTTCTGGATTCAGGGGGTCTCAAAATATGTATTTTCGATGAAATCTCCATATCAAATTTTTGCTGCAATACAATACCTTCTCTATACATTATGTACATAGTACGTGTAGAGAAAGTAAAATGTGTTTGCGGAACAGCTAGAGAAATTTATGTGAATGGAACACATCAGATTTTTTGCACCTAAGTATGTCTATGCTTACGTCTTATTGAGAATGTGGCTTTACAAAAGTACAGTTTAGCCACCCCTGGTCCGAATGTTGCTTTGCTCTTAAAATAACATCTTTACTCCAGGGATAAAACCGAAATGGCAAAGTTTGAGGTTCGGTGATAACAGAGTTTGCTCCCAGATTTCTCATCCCCACAAATCCTTCACGTCTGCTACGTGACATGCCCCTTCACCTTCCAGGATTATGATGTTTGGGCAGCAGTTCAGGGCTCTTCTCAGAAACTAGTAGCACATACAGCCTTAGCTCAAGATTGACCACCAGTTCATGTCTGTCTTGAGGGTTCTTAGAAGAAGCTGTATTATGAGGGCAATCCAGAATGTAACGAACGTTTTGGCACAACTAAATAATAAATAATATCGACACAAAACTTATTTACAAAGTTACAGTACCTTACTCTATTTCTCAACGTAATGGCTATTACTATCAAGGTTTCATTGCTTATGAAAGGAAGGCAGATGGCACAGCAATAATGACAAAGGGACTTAAATTAACCTAATATATTGAGAAAGATTAGATAATTTCATGTTTGGTTTACAAACTTGGTGGATTGCATTCTATTCCATTAATCCTGGCCAATTTATTCTGATGACTGGGGTTGCTAATACAAGGCGAGAGAGAAAAGAGAGATAAAGTGGTCGAGGTGGTTGAGCGATTGAGCCTGGAGCGCCGCCCCGAGACGCACACAACGAAGCAGAGGTTCCCTGACGGTCAAGACCTGGTAGTCGGGTCTGCAATCTCTTAAATAGATTTATAGGCACCCCGGAAACATAGAGGCTGTACTCCTAATATGGAGAACCATGTAGAGGGTAGTCTTAGCCAATCAGTATGAATGTTTAAATGTTCTAAAATATCCGGTGTGACGTCAAAGGGCAAAGGTTTCCCGTGCAAATGTACAGTAGCCCAACGGAAGATGGTGTCATCGAAAAGTCCACTAGTAGTGTCATCCGAAGAGGCTAGTCACTTCCATCCGGCTGCTTAATCAGCTTATAGCAAAGCTTATATTCTTCCAAGAATATGTAAAAATGAAATCCCATTTAAATTCAGAGTATCATAAACTAATCAATGAAATATTGCCAAGTGAATATAAGTAACTCTCGCCAAGGATACATGTGATAATACTCTACCCCGCTAAACATCTGAGCCAAGTTGTTGAGGTTTTCTTCATTTGCGAAATCTTTTCCACCCAAAAAGTCATGTATGGCGACCAAAGTGAAATAACAGTTCATCAACATTGCTTTCAATTCTTTCATAACAGTCTTTACTGTACACACACTGGTTCTTCCTTGAGTACTCGCAAATTATGCACCATTTCCTCACTGAAGAGCCGTTCATTGCATTATCACAATACACTTTCGTTATTTGCCTATAAAATTCGATTGGCCGAACATTTTGTGCATTCATAAAAACGAATAAGTTCTTTAGCGGTCTCAGCTAATAAAATAAGTCCTGTCTGCAAAAGAATTACTAGCCTTAGGGATAGGCGAAGATAAAAGCAAAGTGCTCTAAGTAACATTAAGCACATTCAAAACAGGAAAACAAGAGTTAAGGGTAGCAAAGTTTAAAGAAGAGGAAGCTAAACAGTTAGCTGAAGGACCTTGAGGCATTAATTATATGTTCATATACATTTAAAACTTTAATCATTTTTCTCCGCTTTCTGTTTTTCAACATTTTTCATTGTGCAAAATGCTGCTTGCATTATAATTCTTAATGAATTGCTTTGAAACTTTTCACACATATTCTTAGATAGTTGATGTATAAAACTTCGTATTTTTTATGTTCTAGCTGGAATGGGTTAATTGTTATTGAATTTTGATGTTGAAAATTATTAAAAAATTTGGAGAAAAGCAATCTATGCATTCAATATTTTTTTCTCCAAAAATATTTTTCGTAGCGTAATAAAAATACCAATTTTTGTATACATAGTTCTAAGGAACATACAGCCAGGGTTTAGTTTATTTATAACAAATATTGTTTTGCAAGGAGCATTTCTTATATAGTACAAAAATCTGATGTGTTCCATTCACATGACTTTCTCTATATCTCTGTAAATTATTATTCTTAATAAGCTTATCTTTTATTTGTTTCATGCTAATCGAGAAAAATTAGCAGAAATAGTCTTATTTCTTGCTTTATTGTAAGTAGAAGAGAAATAAGGGAGTACCATAGGTTAAAGTGAAAGCCAAAAGCTGGTTGCTATGTGACTGATGTTCCTTTGTTTGTATGGACAGGAGTTGACAAATTCCTGTATGTGAAAAGTATTGTTTTTCAAAGCTGAAACCACAAAAAGGAATATCTCAAAAACGATCAACTCCACGAAAAAAATGTATATAACATAAATTGTGTGGTTTAACGTGCTCTACATTTTTTGTGGGTTAAGTTTTTGTCTCTTTCTTATGGTTTAGTAGTTATGAAAAATTCATCCAGAATAAAGTAGTCTTCAGAGGCTATTCCCAGAAACTTCAAAATATACATTTTATTTGTCAGGTAAATGACTTTAATATACGACATTTTAATCAAAATCGTTAGAGCTATTTTTTAGAAAATCAAAATTTTCGAAAAAAGTTCCATGTAAAGGGTAGTTTGGGGTGGGGGGATTTTTCTCAGAATCTTCGTGTCGTATCCCCGGAAGATACTAAACTTAAATACCAAGTTTGGTATTTTACCGAATTTTCGTTTTTGAGTTATCGTGTTCACAGACCACGGATACACGGACACACGGACACACACACACGGACCTTTTTCTGAAAATATTTTTCATGGATACAGGGGACCCTAAAACATATATTTCCGGTGAAATCTCGGTATAAAATTTTTTGGTGGAGTGCAATACATTCTCTATACACTATGTACATAGTGAGTATAAAGAAAGTAAAAATTGCAGAAAAAAACACAATAGATACATTTTTTTTTGGAAAAACTATCTTAATTAGAAACATACAATTTGGTGCATTTACTAGAAACCCTTTGGCACAAATACTTGCAAAATTTTAAATCTCTGTGACCAAATACTATGAATTTTAGCAATTTGCACAGATGCCTCGCCTTAAAAAGTTGTATCATGTGACAAAAAGTATCTTGTCAGAATGGAGATTACATTGAGTAATAGAGTAAGGTTCTGTAACTCTGTAAATAAATGGTTTGTGTTCATATCTTTCGTTATTGTTTAGTTATGTCAAATCGTTCGTTACTTTCTGGATCGCGTTCGTAAAACTAGGCCTCCAATTTCATCACAAGCTTCCATTTACTTCTTTTATGGGGGAAAAGGAAAATAATTAAAATCTATAAGAATCATAAAACATTAAAGCCTGCTGAATTGCTTTTATACTGCTTAAAATAAACTAAAAATGTGCTACAAAAAATTCGCTATTGCTTATTTAGAATAAATAAAGAAACTATTGCATTCTATCCAAAATTTTGATGCTGAGATTTTGCCTCAAATATCTACTCGTTTTGAGCCTATCTCAATAAATAGAAAATAATTTTTATGCTCTCTATCACGTGTGTACAATGTGCATAGCAAGTAAAGAAGATATAAAATTACAACCAAAATGCAGTATCGAGATTTCATCGGAAAAACATATTTTCAGGATTTCTCAATCTAAAAAATAAGCTTTTTGGTAAGAATTGTGTGTGTTTAACGACAGGCATAACTCAAATACGAAAAGTCCCTTATACACCAAAATTGGGATTAAAGTATAGTATCTTCCAGGGACGCGACACGGAGATTTTCAGGGAAACTCCCCTACAAGGAACATTTTTCAACATTTCCGATTTTATAAAAAAATTACTAACGATTTTGCTTAATGTGCCTATTTTCTGAGAACAGTCTCTGAAGAACTCTCCATTCTAGATAATAAATAGCTCCATGGCACGACAGCTCACGGGGAACCTCGGCCTACCGCCCGGCCGCTGCGTTCCCCATCTCGGTCCACTACAGATGTCAGGTGCAGTATTGGAGGGTGAGACGTGGCCAGCGCCTCGAGTCCCCCGGCCGGTTAATGCGGTCCTCATGGCCTGGAGCCGCTACTTCTCCATCAAGTAGCTCCTCAATTTGTCTGAGGCTGAGTGCACCCCGGGCCAGGTCTCCCAGCGGGGGAAAAATCCCCACGAACACAGGTCTCCCGCTTTGTTATTCTAGATAACTTCTGTATAAATGGTAAACCGTAAGAGACAAAAAGGTATTAGTAAAAAAAAAATGTAAATATTATTAAAACACACACTTTATGTAATATTTTATGTTTTTAAATATTCCTTGTTATTAGTTTCAATTTTAAATTAGTAGATTTTTCTCAAACGGTAATTTATCATTCCTGTTTCTTTTATTTTAGCCCTGGCCATGGCAAGAAAACCTAATTTCAAAGACAGTCGCTTAGCGACAGCTTTCAAAAGTTTGACTCTCACTTTAACCTAGTGTATTCCCTATTTCCTGTCCACTTATAAGGAACTAAATAATAAGGCAATTTCTGCTAGTGTTTATCTTGATTAGAATGATGTAAACAAGATAATGATATTTTGTAAGAAAAGTATATTTGTGGAACAGTTAGAGAAAATTATGTGATTCTTTTTCTTGTTTTGGATACAGCGGACCCTAATTCCTGTATTTCCAGTCAAATTTTGGCATTGAATTTTTCAGTCTGACTCTACCTATCTATCCAACTCCTGTCCTATGTGTGAAAAAACAATTAAATCAATAACAATTGAACATAGCATTTGAACCACGGATCACGCGGTCTATAGCTGGCCGCTCTAGCTACCATGGTAACACACCGGCATGGCATTCAATTTCTCAACTGACTCTCCTGTTTTCCAGTAAACCACAAGGTGATCTCAAGTTATTTTGAGATGATATACCCCAATGGTAACTTACACTTTTAAGTCCCCTGTTTCATGGTATAGCTAACAATTATGGTCAATTAGTGTTAATTTAATCTTTACTTTCTCTATACGCACTATGTATATAGTGTATAGAGAAAGTATTGCACTCCACCAAAAAATTTGATACCGAGATTTCACCGGAAATATATGTTTTAGGGTCCCCTGTATCTAAAAAAAAGTATTTTCAGAAAAAGGTCCGTGTGTCCATGTGTCTGTGAACACGATAGCTCAAAAATGAAAAGTTGGTAAAATACCAAACTTGGTATTTAAGCTTAGTATCTTCCAGGGATGCGACACGAAGATTTTGAGAAAAATCCCCCAACCCCAAACTACCCTTTATATGGAACTTTTTTCGAAAATTTTGATTTTCTTAAAAATAGCTCTAACGATTTTGATTAAAATATCATATATTAAAGATATTTACCTGACAAATAAAATGTACATCTTGAATTTTCTGGGATTAGCCTCTGAAGATTACTTTATTCTATACGGATTTTACAGAATTTTGCATAACTGCTAAACCGTAAAATTTAGATTAAAACTTACTAAACAAGAAATGTAGAGCACGTTAAAACACACAGTTTATGTTATAAACATTTTTTTTCGTGGAGTTGATCGTTTTTGAGATATTCATTGTTTTTGGTTTCAGTTATGAAAAACTTACTTTTCTCATATAGGAAGTTGTCAACTCCTGTCCATACAAACAAAAGAACTTCAGTCACATAGCAACCAGTTTTTGACTATTACTTGTACCTATGGCACTCCCTTATTTCGCTTCTACTTACAAGGAAACAAGTAATAAGACTATTTCTGCTAATTTGTTCTCGAGTAGCATCAAGTAAATGGACGCATAAGCTTTTTAACAATAATTTGTTGCAGAGATATAGAGAAAGTCATATGAATGGTACACATCAGATTTTTTTTCACTCAAGTCGTATGTAGGACAGGAGATGGATAGGTAGAGCCAGCCTGAAAAATTCAGTGCCATAACCGGGATTTGAACCACGGATCTCCTGGTCTCTAACTGGTTATTTCAGTTCAGGAATGTAATGTTATGCTGGTATGTTGCCATGGTAGCTGAGTGGTAGAGCAACCGCCTAGAGACCAGGAGATCCATTGTTCAAACCATGGCTATGACTTCGAACTTATCTTCTGACTCTTTATATCCAGTTTCACAGTTATCCCTGCAGTAGGCTAGCAAGTATGATGGTGTCGGAAGATTCGGCGCCAAGCCTTGCGGGACACGTTAATTACAGAATGGCGCCGGGTGGTGCACTCTCTCACCTAGTTAGGTGCAACACTTTTAATTGGATCATTCCATTGCGATGTGTCAGCGAGATACATCATGTTTCAGTGCAAATATTCACAGGTAAGACCCTTCTAAAAACGCTCCTCATAATTCAGTCTCTGTCAGCAAACGTAGAATGTCAACTTTTATTAGTCAGAACTGCTAGTCTCACTGGTCGAAACAACCGAACATACTTAGTCATAAACAACAAAGAAAATCTATTTTTAGCTCGTTCTCTCTCTCTCTCTCTCTCTCTCTCTGTCTCTCTCTCTCTCTCTCTCTGTTTTTATTCACATTTGTTGTTCCATAGGGTTAATTTTTATTACTTTCTCTACACGTACTATGTACATAGTGTATAGAGAAGGTATTGTAATGCACCCAAAAATTCGATGACGAGATTTCACCGGAAATACACGTGGGCAGCATAGCTCAAAAACGAAGAGGCCATTAGATATCAAATTTGGTATTTAAGTTCGGTACCTTCCAAGGATGCGACACGAAGATTTTCAAGAAAATCCCCCCACCCCTAAATACGCTTTACATGGAAACAATTTCGAAATTTTTAATTTTCTAAAAAATGGCTCTTAACGATTTTAATAACAAATAAAATGTATATCTTCAATTTTCTGGGAATAGTCTCTGAAGAGCTGTTTACTCTCAATGAATTTTGCATGACTCATAAACCGTAAGAGATAGGCAAAAGTTTACTTAAGAAAAAGTGTAGATCTCGTTAAAACACACAATTTATTTTATATACATTATTTTCGTGAAGCTGGTCGTTTTTTGAGATATTCCTTGTTATTGGTTTCAGCTTTAAAAAACTTATACTTTTCCCATACAGGAATTTGTGAATTCCTGTCCAGACAAACAAAAGAGCTTCAGTCACATAGCAACCAGCTTTTAAAACATTTGACTATCGATTTACCCTATGGTACTCCTTATTTCCCTTCTATTTACAAGGAAGCAACTAATAAGACTATTTTTCCTATTTTTTTGGATTAGATTGAAGTAAATAGAAGCATAAGCTTTCTAACAATAATTTATTTTTCGAAAAGCTGTTTGAAAACTATAGGCAATAGAGGTAGGCGAAGCACTGCATTCCATCCCAAAATGCAACTCACATTCACATGGCTTTCTTTATTCGCTCTGCTAGCCTTTTGTAGTCTTGCAAAAAGTTATTCACTATTTCTTACTTTCTCTACCACGTATGTACAATGCTCACAGCATTCCACCCAAAATATCAATACCGAGATATAACTAAATATAAGTTTTGAGGTCCCCTGAATAGCATTTTTGGACATAACTTTCTCTAGCTGTTCAAAATACAAACTGTTCTTACAAAAGGTTATTCTTTTATCTACATCATACTAATCAAGATAAGCATTAGCAATTTGTATTATTCCTTGAGTAAATTCTGTACTTAACTAAGTTTAACTTAATAATAGTTGCACAAAATTCGAAATTGATTTCAATGAATAAAAGATTTCTTTAAACACTTTCTTGTAAGTAGGAGAGAAATAAGGGAATACACAAGGCTAAAACGATAGTCAAATCTTATAAAATCTGGTTGCTATGTGAGACAATTGTGTTTCGGTGCACTTTGTTTGGGCTGCAGTAAAACTAGGGAGATTAAACGAAATGTGGTTTCCCGTTTGAGAAAAGTTAGGTAGTTTAAAACCGAAACTAAAAACAAGGAATATCTCTAAAACGATCAACTGCACGAAAAAAGAGCATAACATAAGTTGTAGTTTTAACGTGTTCTACATTTTTTTGTGTAGTAAGTTTTTTGTTTTGTCCATCTATTACGGTTTAGCAATTATGAAAAATTCCGTAAAATTCATCCAGAATAAAGTAGTCTTTAGAGACTATTCCCAGAAAATTCAAGATATACATTTTATTTGTCAGGTAAATATTTTTAATATACGATGTTTTAATCAAAATCGTTAGAGCCATTTTTGAGAAAATCAGAATTTTCGAAATAAGTTCCATTTAAAGGATAGTTGGGGTGGGGGATTTTCTTGAAAATCTTCGTGTCGCATCCTTGCAAGATACCAAACTTGAATACCAAGTTTGAGCTATCCTTTCCACAGACATACATACACACACGCACATTCATGGACCTTTTTCCAAAAATGTGGTTTTTTTTTTTGGATTCAGGGGTGCCGAAAATATGTATTTCCAGTGAAATCTCGGTATCGAATTTTTGTGTGCATTACAATACTTTCGCTATACATTATGTACATAGTGCGTATAGAGGAAGTAAAACTTAGCAGAATTGGTCTTATTACTTGCTTCCTTGTAAGCAGAAAGGAAATAAGGGAACACACTAGGCTAAAGTGATAGTCAAATGTTTTAAAACGTGTTTAGACACATTGACCATTTCAGACGGCTGTCAGCAATAAACGTATGCTGTAAATTCTTGAAAAGGTTATACGATCTTTTGAATAATCAAGCTTACAACCATGAAGTAGCAACAAAAATTATCCATTCTTTGATGCAAATTTACCAGACTTATCTAACCAACTCATAGGTAAGTAGTAGAAAAATTTGATGTATTCCACTCACATGACTTTTTCTACATCTCTGCAACACATTATTGTTAAGAATGCTTATGTTTCTATTTACTTCATGCTAATCCAGAAAAATATAATGTGATACACTCACATCTCTTTCACCAGCTTCTCTATAAACAAACTTCTTACAAAAGATTCTTCTTCCTTCTACACCACGCTAATCGAGATAAATATTATCAGCATGTTCTTATTACTTAGTTCCTTATAAGTAGAAGGGAACTAAAGGAATACACTAGGCTAAACTGATAGTCAAATGTTTTAAAAGCTTTTTTTAGGTGATTGTCATTGCAAATCGCTTTTTTGCTTGGCCAGGAGTAGAACAATAGAAAAACAAACACTTCCTGTTTGAGAAAAAAAAATAAGTACCTACTTTACAATTGGAACCAATAACAAAGAATATCTCGGAAACGGTTACCTCCACAATAAAAACGTAAATGACATAAATTGTGTGTTTTGAAGAGATCTACATTTTTTGTACAGTATGTTTTTTTTTTCTATCCCTTATGGTTTAGCAGTTATGCAAAATTGGGCAAAATTCATCCAGAATAAAGTCGTCTTCAGAGGCTATCCCAGAAAATTCTAGATATACATTTTACTCGGGATGTAAATATCTTTAAAATACGGGATTTTAATGAAGATCGTTACAGCCAATTTTGAGAAAATCAAAACTTTCGAAAATTTTTCCATGCCGTTGTGAGTGGGGAATTTTCTTGAAAACCTTCGTGTCGCATCCTTGGAAGGTATTGTACTTAAAAACCAGGTTTGATATTTAACGGAGGTTTCGTTTTTGAGCCATGCTGCCCCCCCCACACAAACATACATACTGACAGGCTGACACACACACCTACATTTTTTGGAATCCGGGGGGTCCCAAAACATGTATTTCCGGTGAAGTCTCGGTATCGAATTTTTGCGTGCAATACAATACCTTTTCTATACACTACTTACATAGTACGTGTAGAGAAGGTAATTATTGCTAGTATAGGTAGATGAAGTACGGCATTCCATCACAAAAATGTAGTTTCTATTCATGTGACTTAATTTACTCGCTCTGCTATGAACTTCTTACAAAAGTTGTTCTTCTATCTACTTATTTTTACTTTCTGTACTACCTATGTACAATGTACATAGTAGAGAAGGTATTGCAATTCACCCAAAAAAATCGATACCAAGATTTTGCCGGAAATATATATTTATACTATATTTAAATTTAGTATCTGCCACGATTAACTCACGAAGATTTAAATGAAATTCCCGAACACCAGACTACCCTTAACGTGGAATATGTTTCGAAAATGTTAATTGTAAAGAACAGTTATGGCCAAATGGCGGCCCGCTAGTAAATAAATATATGATTTATTCCATCTTTTAACTTCCTGCATAGATCTCATTTTAAATTTTGATAGTAATTTCAAGATTTTGAAGTATTTCGACTACAGATGGAACTTTTCAACAATGCCATGAGATGTTAAGTAGAGTGCCAGTCCGGGGATTTACAGCTAAAACTATGTAAGCTCCAATATAATTCATCTCTTTAAACAATAGAGGCAACTGGTGTTGATTTTTGGAAACTCATTTAGAAGGAACATCTTAGAAACTGGGCTTTAAAACTTTCTTCCACATTTGGTGGTACTTACATATGTGAAACTGCCTTCTCTGCTATGAAACTAGTGAAGTCAAAGTCGAGAAACAGATTAACTGATTCAATGTTATCTCATATTCTTAAAATTGCAACATCAGAACTGGAAGTGGATTTTAAATCCTTTGTAAAAGATTTTACTAACCTCATTGTTCTTAGTAAAAAGCAATGCTTGTTCCCTCACCGTGCATGCAATAATATTAAAAATAATATGCTCTTAAGTTTCCATTGCTGTTATTTTATTTTTAATATAGTTATACTATTAATTTTCCTGGCCCTCAGTGCATTACTAATTGGCCATCACTAGTATAGAAAAATGACTTTAAAGATTTTGATTAAAATACAGTGTATTAAAGACATTATATGTAAAATAAAATGTATATCTTGAATTTCCTAGGAACAGCCTCTGAAATTCTCTTCATTTTGAATTACTTTTGCATAACTGGTAAATCATAAGAGATAAATGAAATCTTAGTGCATAAAAATGTTGATTCGTCAAAATCACAAATAATATTGGAAACATTTTTGTTCTAGAGCTATTTCTGAGATATTCCTTGTTAGTGTTTTCAATATACTTTTATCAATCAGGAAGTCGTCCTGGTAAAGTTGGAAAACAATTATCTTTACAGAGCAGGTAGAAAAAGTCATGTGAATGGAACACTTCAGATGTTTTCGTTATTTTACAGGTAAAACGTAAACATTAATAATTGAAATAAATGAATGTAAAAATAAATAAATAGAACATAGAATAAAAGAAAGTAGGTTAATAATTACTGGAATCCATTAACACAAATAACTGATACCTAGTTATGACCTATAAGATTATTTAAAAAATTAACAAAAATGTACAACAACAAAAATCTAGATCTCTACAACAAATTATTATTTAAAAGTGTATTTTTCTATTTACTTCATTCTAATCGAGCAAAAAATAACAGAAATACTCTTATTACTTGCTTCCTTGTAAGTAAAATGAAAATAAGGGAATACACTAGGCTAAAGCGATAGTCAAAAGCTGGTTGCTATGTGACTGAAGTTCCTTGACCAGGAGTTCACAAATTCTTCTATGAGAAAAGTTCTAAATATTTTAAAACTGAAAACATAACAAGAAATATCACAAAAACGGTCAAATCCACTAAAAAGCTGATAACAAAAATGTTGTGCTTTAACAGGCTCTACATTTTTTTGTGTAGTAAGTTTTTGTCTATCTCTTACGGTTTACTAGTTACGCATCCAGAATAAAGATATCTACAAAAGCCATTCCAAAAAATTGAAAATATAAATTTTATTTGGCATGTAAATATTTTTAATACCTATATAATATTTTAATCAAAATCATTAGAAACATTTTTGAGAAAATAAAAAATTTCAAAATTATTTCATGTAAAAGAGAGTTGGGATATTTTCTGAAAATCTTCGTATCGCATTCTTGGAAGGTACTGAACTTGAATATCAAGTTTGGTATTTATAGACTTTTCATTTTTGAGTTATACTGCCCACAGGCGCGCACGCGCACTCATACACACACACACACACACACACACACACACACATTTATTAACAGTAATAAACTTATATACATCTGACAGAGGAAATACAGTTTTAAAATTTTTGTGATAAGCATACATAAGAAATAATTGGAATTTGGATATTACTAATTTTAGACTAATATGGTGTCGTTATCTAATAATGGGCTTAAAGCTTTCTAATAAAATATCACAAGTTACCACTTCCTATTCTTACTTTCTCTATACGCATTATGTACGTAGTGTGTGGAGAAGGTATTGCACTCCACCCAAAAATTCGACACCGAAATTTCACCGGAAATATATGTTTTAGGGTCCTCTGTATCCAAAAAAAGCATTTTTACAAAAAGGTCCGTGTGTGTGTGTGTGTGTGTGTGTGTGTGTGTCCGTGAGCCCGTGTGTCTGTGAACACGATAACTCAAAAACGAAAAGTCGGTAAAATACCGAACTTGGTATTTAAGTTTACTATCTTCCAGAGATGCGACACAAAGATTTTGAGAACAATCCCCCACCCCAAACTACCCTTTAAATGGAACTTTTATCGACATTTTTAATTTTCTCTAAAATGGCTCAAACGATTTTGATTAAAATACCGCATATTAAAGATATTTACCTTTCAAATAAAATGTATATCTTGAATTTTCTGGGAATAGCCTCTGAAGTCTATTTTATTCTGGATCAGTTTTACGGAATTTTGCATAACTGCTAAATCGTAAGAGATGGACAAAAACTTACCACACAAAAACGTAGAGCACGTTAAAACACACAATTTATGTTATATACATGTTTTTCAATTGTTGATCTTTTTGAGTTATTCCTTGTTTTTAGTTTCAGCTTTGAAAAACATACTCGTTTCATACAGGAATTTGTCAACTCCTGTCCACACAAACAAAGGAACTTAAGTCACATAGCAACCAGCATATGACTATCACTTTAACGTATGGTACTCCCTTATTTCGCTTCTACTTACAAAGAAGCAAGTAATAAGACTATTTCTGCTAATTTTTCTCGAGTAGCATGAAGTAAATAAAAACATAAGATTTTTAACAATAATTTGTTGCTGAGATGTGAATGGAACACATCAGATTTTTAAGAAAAGGTTCTATAATTGGCGAGTTTAAATCCTTTTTATGGTATTGATGATCATGGAAATATAGCAAATGTCTCTTTTTAATTATGTATTTTGTGTGACGATAACATTGTCCGTACGATTTAAGGATTAATAAGAATTACAATTACACACTGACAGAAAAACACGGAATTTTTCTTCTAAAAATCCTGTTTTTTTTGTTTTTTTTTTTTTGTTTTATTCAGGGGTCTCAATTTATGTATTTTCTGAGAAACTCGGTATTGAATTTACAATACCTTCTCAATACGCTATGTGAACAGAAAATAAAAAGTAATGCGAAGTAGCTCCGTGTCACAGCTCATAGAGAGCCTTGGCCTACCGCCCGGTCACTGCGTCCCCCATCTAGGTCCACGACACACCTCATGGAGGGGTGCAATATTGGTTGGGGGGGGGGGGTGAGACGTTGTCAGCGCTTCGAGCCCCCCGGCCAGTTAATGCGGTCTTCACGACCTAGAGCCGCTATTTCTCAATCAAGTAGCTTCTCAATTAGCCCCTCAGGGACATCACGAGGCTGAGTGCACCCCGGTAGTGTGAATAAGATATAATCCTTTATTGAACATGTTTCATCTATTTTAAACACCTAAACGGTAGAGAAAATGGCAGCATAAAACATAATCATCAAAATTGATCTAAATCAGTAACCGCAGTAAGCTGGAAATAGATATAAATTTTGGAATTCAGATGAAAACAATCTGTTGTGCTGCATTCGCGTGACTTTCTCTAGCTGTTTCACAAAGAAACTTTGCTTACAAACGATAATTCTAATATCTACGTCATGCTAATCGAGATAAGTATTAGTAGAAACAGTTTTATTACTTAGTTCCTTATAAGTAGAAGGGAAGTAAGAGAATACACTAGGCTAAACCGATAGTCAAATGCTTTAAAATTTGTTTGCTATGGGATTGAAATTCGTTTCTTTGAGTGGCCAAGTGTTGACAAGTTCCGGTATGAGAAAAATACACACACACACAGAGGGCATTTTTATAAAAATGCTTTTTTGGACTCAGGAAGTCTGCACTCATATATTTCTAATAAAATCTAGGTATAGAATTTTTGGGAGCAATACAATACCTTCTCTATACGCTATGTAGGTACATAGTACGTGTTCAGAAAGTAAAAAGTAATGTGAATGTAACTTATAAGATATGTACCTTTATTGTATACATTTCCTCTATCTTAAGGACTTAATGGTAGAGAAAATAGAAACATACAACCCTGAATGATTTAGCCAATCAGTAAAATTCAAATTGCTCTAAATCAGAGCCCGCAGTAATCTGGAAGTAGATATGAGTTTTGACATTCAGCTGAAAAACAAAGAAAAATGCAACGGATCCATATTTTGAAAGCAAACAGTTTCGACAAATGTGAGAAATGCAGCATGTATAATTAATTTACCGGATTGTTTTCCTTGGGCAACAGATCATAACATCAATATTCCAAACTTTCAGTATTTGCTGTATTCAAATTAACCGGAATTATTATTTATAGTAAATTAATTTCATCAACATTAGAGCTGACACATTTTAGTGTTTGAAAACAATGGTAATGTTTAACAAATGAAGTTCACAACACATGACCGGAAAGAGATAACAAAAAATACCTCGCCAAGTTTACTCAAAGCAAAGCGCTATATCAACAGATACTGTTTTTGCTAACCCGGGCTTTATTCGGTTGCAAACTTTCATAAACACATTCCGTATGCTGCAGGACTGTGGGGGAGGGGGGGGCCTTTGAACAAACTGGCGCCGAGGTTCACCAACTGCGGTGCCGAAAGTACAAGAATTCTTAACAAACTTGCTGAATGTAAGAGCAGTTTTTGCTGTCGAAACTTCATTTTACAGAGAAGCTGGTTATTTGGTGCTGCATAAAAGCGTTGCAAGGTTCACTTGGAGAAATTCTCAAGGGAGATTATACCTACATAACTCCATCAAACGGCAGCACCTCACTTGGAGACGAATAGGGGATTTACTTTTATTTTCTCTGCACGTACTATGCACATAGTGTATAGAGAAGGTACTGTAATGCACCCAAAAATCCGATACCGAAATTTCACGGGAAATACATATTCTGAGTTCCCTGACTCTAAAAAAGAGCATTTTTAGAAAAAGGTCCTATGTTTGGGCAGCATAGCTCAAAAACGAAAAGACGGTTGAATACCAAACTTGCTATTTAAGTTGAGCATCTTCCAAGGATAAATACGAAGATTTTCACTAATATCCCTCACACTAAACGACCCTTTACATTGAATATTTTTTCGAAATATTTGATTTTATGAAAAATTGCTCTAACAATTTTGGCTATAATAGCGTGTGTTAAAGATGTTTACATGACAAATAAAATGTATATCCTAAATTTCTTGGGAATAGCCAGTAAAGTCCTCTACATATTAAATGATTTTTGATAACTAGTAAACCGTAAGAGATTGACATAAACTCACTACATAAAAATGTGGACTTAGTTAAAATAGACAGTTTGTCATATACGGTTTTTCTAAAGTTAACCATTTCATAGTTATTCCCTGTATTATGCTTCAATTTTAAAATACTTAAAATTATTCTCACTCAAGAAGTCGTCGTGCACTTCATATCTCGTTTGTTTTTCCCCAGGCCAAGACAGTCGCATGGCTTCAACTTTTAAAACATTTTCTTGTCGTTTTAGCTTAGTGTATCCCCTTATTTCCCTTCTACTTACAAGGAAGTAGGCAGTAAGACAGTTTCTGGCTATGTTTATCTTGATTAGCATGAAGGGAAAAAGAGTAATATGTTATACAGACTGCTCGTTCCTTCTAGACGAATGACCTTTAGCGAAGATATAGTGAGCTAGCCTGCCCTTGATAAACAGGTCAGTTTATGTTACAATAACAAACAGCTCTGCTTCCTTACGATTACGTTTCGAGAATACACAGGTTATAGGCTGCTCGTTCCTTCTAGAAGAATGATCTTTATAGAAGATACAGTGAGCTAGTCTACCCTTATAAACAGGTCAGCAAACAGTTTATGTTACAATAACAAATAGCTCTGCTTCCTTGTGATTATGTTTCGAGAATACACAGGTTATAGGCTGCTCGTTCCTTCTAGACGAATGACCTTTATAGAAGATACAGTGAGCTAGTCTACCCTTATAAACAGGTCAGCAAACAGCTTATGTTACAAAAACAAACAGCTCTGCTTCCTTATGATTATGTTTCGAGAATATACAGTAAATGTAAGGCACTCGTATCTAATCTCTCATTTGAAAATGGCATTCATAAAGAACTGGTGCGTGACCTGTAAGAATAGTTTGTTTGCAGAACATGTGAATGGAAACACATCAGACCTATTAATTCTAATTTAGATAAATATTGGAAGATATATTTGTGAGATATTTTCTTATAGGTTTAAGGGGAATAAGGGAAAGCATTTGGCTAAAGTACGCATGTCCAAATTGAAGCAGAAAGGGAAGGTGCAGTAATTCGTTACACACTGAGTGAAGCATTGGTGCATGCCACTATGCGACGTAAAGGACCTCTTCATCTGCGGATTGTTACTTCGGTAATGTTTTACGTTGGTCGAGGATGATATACAGAGCCTTAATAGATGAAGCAAATGATCGTCGCGTAACCTACTGCGATGTTGGTTTTTAATATAATTAATTTTAGAGAAGATTTGCTTGAAAATGTATGTGGAGAAAAATGTTGTCATTAAATATGATGCAGGTATTTGTAATTTAAAAATCTGATGTGTTCCATTCACATGATTTTCTCTAAATATCTACAATAAATTATTGTTTAAAAACTTATTCTTCTATTTACTTAATACCGATTGAGAAAAAATGAGCAGAAAGGGTATTATTACTTGCTTCCCTGCAAGTAGAAGGGAAATAAAGGGGTATCATAGGCTAACTGAAACTAGTAACTAGGAATATCTCAAAATTGTCAACTCCACGAAAAAATTATATAACTAAATTATGTGTTTTAACGAGATCTACGTGTTTTGTTAAGTGATTTTTGCCTATCTCTTACAGTTAACCAGTTATACAAAATTCAGCAAAATGTATCCAGAATAAACATGTCTTCAGAGACTATTCTCAGAAATTTGAAAATATACATTTTATTTGTCATGTAAATATCTTAAATACAAGAGATTCAATTCAAAATCTTTAGATCCAATTTTGAGAAAATCTACATTTTCGAAATGTTTCCATGTAGGCGGTAGTTGGGGGTGGGGGATTTTCTTGAAAATCTTTTTGTTGCAACCTTAGAAGATTCCGAACTTAAATACCAAGTTGTGTATTTAAAGGTGTTTTCGTTTTTGAGCTACGCTGCCCCCCCCCCCCCCACACACACACACACACACACAGGGACATTTTTCTAAAAATATTGTATTTTTTTTTGGATTCAGGGCGTCTCAAAATATGTATTTCCGGTGAAATCTCGGTATCGAGTTTTTGGGTAAAATACAATACCCTCCCTACACACCATGTACATAGCACGTATAGAGAAAGTAAAAATGAATCCTTAGGCAAAGATTTAAATAACTCCCAACCTCTTTCTTCGCACATAATATATTCGTGGAATTTTGTAGAGCAGGTATTTGTTCAGTTTGTATGGAGGCTCTGAAATTATAACAAAAACATAATTCCCTTGTTGCAAAGCTATTATCCTCCTTATGTTCGCTTACAAAGACCACACTAGTTACGGACCATTCTATGCGTGACACACCAGCATTTCCCCTCTTTGATTGGAATCCTCCGAAACGACATCCTGATCAGTACCTCGCAACGGTTACCTCTATACATGCCTGGAATAAAGCGATAGTCAAATCGTTTAATATCTGGCTGCTATGTGATGACTTTGAAATTCCGTTTTCTGTGTATGACGAGCATGAAAATGAAAGGAAGAAGGAAGGGAAAAGGATTATGCCATTATTGACACTCAGGCTCACATATATGTTGATGTTTTTCTAGGAATACCCATTTTGGATTAGATGTCCTTAAATCATGCATTTCCGATGAAATCACGGTGTCAAATTTTGGGGTAGAATACGGTACTCCCTATTTATTACATGTAGTAGAGAGAAAAAAATACTGCACAAGGGATGTTGATCTCTTTAAATGGTTATTTTAATCGAATGAAAATTGTATGTAACGAGGTGCACGAAAACCACACGATAATCGAAAACAGACTTTGCACATGTGTATCTTTAATAAATATTAGAAAGGAGATACGGTATGCACGCACAACTATGATTTTTTATGTGGTTGTGTGTGTTTAAACAAACAATGGAAATAATTGAATACAGGTGGGCATGACAATTCTACACTGATAATAATTGCTTTGCTTAGTTACTTGTTTCAATAACCATTGAATAATTAAAAAAATATGATGTATTCCATTCACATAACTTTCTCAACATCTCTGTAACAAATTGTTGTTAAAAAGCTTATTATTCTATCTACATCATGCAAATCGAGATAAACATTAGCAGAAATTATCTTATCACTTGCTTACTTGTAAGCAAAAGGGAAATAAGAAAATGCACAGGCTAAAGCGATAGTCTCGCTCTTTAAAAGCAGGTCGCTGTGTGAAACAATTAAAATTCCATTATTTTTGCTTGCCGGGAGTAAGCAAACGAGAAACGAGAAGAAAGATGTCTTTCCGTTTGAGAAAAGTTTAAGTGGCATAAATTCTCACCAATAAACCGGAATATTTCGAAAAGGTTAACTCTACAAAAATATATGTGACATTAACTGTGTGTTTTAATGAAGTTTAACTTTTTTGCGTAGTAAGTTTTCGTCAATCGCTTACGGTTTTACAGTTATACAAAACTCATTCAAAATGAAGAGGTCTTCAGAAGCTATTCCCATAAAATTCAAGATGTACGCCTAATTTGTCATAAAAAAGAAGTCTTAAACATAATGCATTTTAATCAAAATCGTTTGAACATTTTTGAGAAAATAAAAATCATCGAAAAGTTTTCCATGTAAAGTGTAGTTTGCGGTAGGGGGATTTTCTTGAACATCATCGTGCCGCATCCTTGGAAGATATTAAACTTGTATACCAAGTTTGAGATTTTACCAACTTTTCGTTTTTGAGTTATCATGTTCACAGACGAAATACTTTTTTTTTTTTTTTTTTTTTGGATTCAGGGGACTCTAAAACGTCTATTTCCGGTGAAATCTCGGTATTGAATTTCTGGCTGTGTAATATCTTCTCTATAAACTATGTACATAGTACGTGTAGAGAAAATAAAAAGTAATAATAAAGTGAGGAAAGGTGAGGAGAAAATCATTTGAGTGGAACGCATCAGGTTTTTTTTTTTTTTTGTCGGTGCAATCTAGATACCACATTTGTGTGGAAACAATTTTTCCTCTACCTAGCATAGATTTGTGGTTGAGTAAGCAAATTGGCGCCCAAGTAACTGTAAACTATTTCAGGGATCTTTATATTGCTCAGAGCAGAATGCTGATGTATGTATTATTAGGTGATGGATGTGGCCTTTATGAAGGCTGTAAGTCCACTTTTCAATGCTAGTTTTACAAACGGCTATTCAGTATGCGCCAAGCGTGGCCGGAACGTTAAAGTGGCTAATGTAAAGTGCACACACATACACGAGAATCTGTAGTGGCACTTAGTGTTATAAATAACGTGTTCATGGACCGGATCACCATCGACAAATCCTCCATCATCATTGTGCAGTATTGCACATCTCAGATCTCTTTATCAGCCCTGCATACTTATACAAGTACATATTATTTTCTCCACTACCTGCTTAACAGTAAGTAGAGGTAGCATTATAATAGGGTTGGCTGATAAGTCCCTGGCCTTTCAATGAAAACAGCATTTAAATTTCTCTTTTACTTTCTCTACAATATGTACATAGTGTATAGAGAAGGTATTGTAATGCACCCAAAAATTCGATACCGAAATTTCACCGGAAACACATTTGGGTCCCCCTGAATCCCCTTTTGGAAAAAGGCCCGTGTGTCTATGGACAGCATAGCTCAAAAACGAAAATACTAAACTTGGTATTTAAGTTTGGTATCTTCCAAGGATGCGACACGAAGATTTTCAAGAAATTCGCCCCACCCTCAACTACCCTTTATATGGAACTTTTTTCAAAAAAGTTTTATTTTCTTAAAAATGGTTCTAACGATTTTGATTAAAATATCGTACATTAAAGATATTCACTTGACAAATAAAATGTATATCTTTAATTTTCTGGGAATAGCCTCTGAAGACTACTTTATTCTGGATTAATTTTACAGAATTTTGCATAATTGCTAAACCGTAAAAGTTGCACAAAAACTTACCACACAAAAACTGTAGAGCACTTTAAAACACACAATTTATGTTATATATATTTTTTTCGTGGTATTGATTGTTGTTTTAGATATTGCTTGTTTTTGGTTTCAGCTTTGAAAAACTTATATTTTTATTTTCTCTATACGCACTATGTACATGGTGTATAGAGAAGGTATTGCACTCCACCCAAAAATTCGATACCGGTATTTCACCGGAAATATATTTTTTTGGGGTCCCCAATAGCCAAAAAAAGCATTTTTACAAAAAGGTCCGTGTGTGTGTGTGTATGTGTATGTGTGTGTGTGAGTGTGTGTCCGTGTGTCCATGTGTCTGTGAACACGATATCTCAAAAACGAAAAGTCGGTAAAATACCAAACTTGGTATTTAAGTTTAGTATCTTCCAGGGATGCGACACGAAGATTTTTAGAAAAATCCCCCCACCCCCAACTACCCTTTACATGGAACGTTTTCAAAAAAAATGTATTTTCTTAAAAATGGCTCTAACGATTTTTGTTAAAATATTGCACATTAAAGATATTTACCTGACAAATAAAATGTATATCTTGAAGTTTATGGAAATAGCCTCTGAAGACTACTTTATTCTGGATTAATTTTACAAAATTTCGCATAATTGCTAAACCGTAAGAGTTGGACAAAAACTTACCCCACAAAAACTGTAGAGCACCTTAAAACGCTCAATTTATGTTATATACATTTTTTTCGTAGTATTGATCGTTGTTTTAGATATTCCTTGGTTTTGGTTTCAGCTTTGAAAAACATATTTTTCTCATACAAGTATTTGTCAACTCCTGTCCATACAAACAAAGAGCTTCAGTCACATAGCAACTAGCTTTTGCCTATTACTTGAATCTATGGTATTCCCTTATTTCGCTTCTACTTACAAGGAAGCAAGCAAAAAGACTATTTCTGCTATTGTTTTCTTGATTAACGTTAAGTAAATAGAAACATAAGCCTTTTAACAATAATTTGTTGCAAAGATATAGAGAAAGTCATGTGAATGGAACACATGAGATTTTTTGCTTCATTACTCAGCATAAAGGCTAATAAATTTGTCACATTGGTGTCCTAATTTAGTTAAACCATCGCAGTGCGATTTCTCAAGGTCTTCCAAAAAGCTGTTTACCGCATCAATGAAATCCTGTTTGCTGTGAAAGCTTCGTCCTCCAAGACATTTTTTGAGGTTTAGGAACAGGTGGTAGTCACTGTGTGCTAGATCTGGCGAATAGGCTGGATGTTCAAGCAATTCCAACTTTAATTCGCACATTTTTCCCACTGCAATGACTGAATGATGGGTCTTTTTACCAAATGAGGTCTTTTTCTTTTCACCTCATCACTCAAACGGTGCAGTAAGCTTGCGTAGTAGCTACTAGTGATAATTTTACCCTTTTCCAAATAATCAATAAAAATAATTTCCCTTTGCATCCTAGAAAACACCCGCCATAGCCTGTTAGCTGACAAAATTGGTTTTGCCTCTTTTGAAGTTGGTTCACTTGGCGCAATCCACTGTTTTGACTATGATTTACTTTCTGGAGTGTAGTGATGTATCCAAGTTTCATTCACGGTAATAAGCCGTCTCAAAATTTCATTGCAATTTTTACGGTAGAGCTCCACATTCTTAACAGAAACATTTTTTCTTTGCAACTTTTGATCAGGTGTCAACAAACGCGGCACCCATCTTGCACAGACTTTGTGAAAGCCTAAAACATTACTTAAAATATTACCTGCACGTTCTTGTGATATGTTTACAGCATCTGCTATCTCAAACAACTGTACTTTGCTGTCTTCCAGTACTAAACGATGAATTCTTTCAATGATCTCTGGAGTTGTTACTTCTACAGAGCGTCCAGAGCGAGGCTCATCACTAGTGCTCGTACGTCCCATTCTAAACTCTGCAACACGCCTTTCAATCATTGAATATGAAGGGGCAGAGTCTTTCAATGTACTGTGCATTTCCTCCTTGATTTCTTTAGGCGCTAAGCCTTTCAAATGGAAGTATTTAATCACTGCTCGTTTTTCCAAATCCTCTATTTTCGTGAAAACCCTAAACTTGTCTTGTTTAAGATTCTGTCATTCGAAATTGACCAGTAACTATGGATACAAGCTAGTGTAGAGTTAAGCTATTCGCTGCTACCGTCTAACTGGCACCATATCTGTGTAAGGCCCGGGACTTATCAGCCGACCCTCGTATTCTATACAAAAATGTCTGTGTGTCAGTGTGCTTGATCTTTGGGTACTATGCTAGCCCCTGGTTGAAGCCGGGCGGAGGTCAATGGGTTTTTTGGGCGTAAAGGACCTTAGCTTGGCTTCCTTCGTAAGTGAAGTAAAATCGCTGGTCCCATATCGTAGGTTTCCGGCTAGTAAAAGAACCTCATATGTGTTAAAGATGCCTGAACAAAATTAAGCAGTTTTTACGCCCAGTATAGAATGAAATTTTAGGAACTGCAGCAGGCAGAACTAAATTTCCATTTTGTGTGTGTGTTTGTGTGGGTTTTTGTTAAAAAAATATTAACGTCTTTTGACCTGGTTGGTCATATCGGACGATGAATGCAATTGGTAAAATGATGCTTAAATAATTTCGGGGTCATGGAGCTTAAAGTTACTCGACATTCAGTATAAGGGAAAATCCCGAAAAAGTATCCGAGTAACTCATCCTAAGCGAGATTCTAACTCGCCAGCTGTTGAGTATGAGACAGACACGCTACCTGCATACTACCCAGGCGGGCATGTGTATGTGTGTGGTGTGCATAGTTCAAAAGCGAAAAGTTTGATTTTGCTTAAATGGTTCCAGCGATTTTGTTTAAAATACTGCATATTAATGATATGTACATCACAAATAAAATGTCTGTCTGAATTTTCTGAGAATAGCCTCTGAAGACTTCTTTATTCTGTGTGAATTTTGCGCAACATAAACCGTCAGAGATAGACAAAAACTTACCACACAAAAATGTAAAATCTTTAAAACATACAAATTACGTCATATACACTTTTTTGTAGAACTGACCGTTTCTAAGATATTACCTGTTATTGGTTTCACCTTTAAAATACTTATAGTTTTTTCAAACGAGACTATACAAAACGATCTGAACCTCAATTGTTTCACATAGCGAAACGCTTTTAAACGCTTATCGCTTTAGGTTAATGCATTTTAGTACTGTAATTTGAAATATTCCTACTTTGCATGTGCAGCTTTGAGAGCAATAACTAACAATTTATAAAGACATTGATAACATTTCTATGTACATATTTAATATTTTCAGAATGTAGATCATAACATTAAATTTGGAAACCTTTGCATAGTACAGTAACATTGGCTGTAAAAGTCAAGTGATGTTTAAAGTTTAACATATTTATTATTAGTTGTAGTGCGAGACCATTAAATGTTGTATACTTGGTTTATTTAATTTTGTATGCTTTGAAATGCTTAATCTTCAAGACCTGCTTGGCCATCATGAACGCAATTTAATCTAATCTAATTTCTGGGATCTACAGACAGAATAAAACCTTAGCACTGAAGCCACTAGATGCATGAGTGTATAGCGTACTTCATGTCTCAATGTTGTTGCTCTGCTCTACATCTGAAATAGTGCGAAACCTACCGAATGAAAACAGGAGCCGAGCGCCCAAGAAAAGATGCGCGCATACTATACTATGTACGTGATAGTGGAGGTAAAAATCAAAATGATACCTGTAGGTTTAATTTAATTGTTTTTACTTTCTCTAGCCCCATATGTACAATGTACATAGGGATAGAGAAGTATTGTATTCCACCCAAAAATTCGATACCGAGATCTCACCGGAAATACATGTTTTAGGACCTCCTGCATCCAAAAAAAGCATTTTCAGAAAAAGGTCCGTGCGTGTGTGTCCGTGTGTCTGTGAACATGATAACTCAAAAACGAAAAGTAGCTAAAATACCAAACTTGGTATTTAAGTTTAGCAACTTCCAGGGATGCGACAAGAAGATTTTGAGAAACATTCCCCCACCCCAAACTACCCTTTACATGGAACTTTTTTTGAAAATGTTTTTCCTTAAAAATCGCTCTAAAGATTTTGATTAAAATATCATATATTAAAGATATTTACCTAACAAATAAAACGTATATCTTGAATTTTCTGCGAATAGCTTCTGAAGACCTGTTCATTCTGGATGAATTTTGCTTAATTTGGCATAACTAGTAAACCGTAAGAAATGGACAAAGCTGACTATACAACAAATTTAGGTCTTGTTAAAATACACAAGTTATGTCATATACATTTTTCTCGTAGAACTTTCGTTTTCGAGGTATGCATTTTTATTAGTTTCAGTTGTGAAGTACTTAAACTTTCTCAGACGGGAGTGTCTGTTTTTCTTTTGTTCTACTTCTGGCCAAGAAAAGAAGCGATTTGTGATGACAATCGCATAACGACAGCTTTTAAAACGTTTGACTATTGGTTTAGCCTAGTGTATTCCCTTATTTTCTTCCTACTTATACGGAACTAAGTAATAGAACATTGTGCTAATGAGTACCACGATTAGCAAGGTGCAGAGAGAAGAAGAATCTTATGTATGAAGTTTGTAGAACAGCTAGAGAAATTCATGTGAGTGTAGCACATCAGATTTTTTTACATAAGTCGGGTGTAGAACAGGTAGAGTCAGATCGAAAAATTCAATGCCCTAGACGGGATTTGAACCACGGATATTTTGACTTCTAGACGATTGCTGTACCACTGAGCTAGCACTGCAACATTCCGTTATGGCATTAAATTTTTCAGCTGGCTCACATGTTTCCCGGTAAACCATAAGGTGATTTCAAATTATTTTGAGGCGATATATAACGTCGTTTTTAAGTTTGCATGATGAGATCTCATCGAACTAAGGTTTTTCTTGCCGAGCCCAGTAGTTGCACACTACCTCCAGTGACTTAAGGTATTTAAAAATGCTGCCTGGTTGCCAATTGTACCTATTTTGTACTCATGAATATTTAAAATAGTTTATGGAATAAAATAAAAAAATCCATTTGCAGTGATTTTTCATAAAACTTCAGTCATACGAAGCTCATATAAAGCAGGATTGTTCAAAAAGTATTCGCCTATCTCTACAAGGGAATCTATATGGTTGGTAATGCTGCAGTACTTGCATAGAGTCTTTATTGCTATAATTACAGTCACGGTCCGTATAATCCGATAGAGTCAACGTTTGAAGTATGAGCCCTAGAGAATGTTAAGACCTCCAATATGGTTTTCCCTTCATCCTTTGCGTTTGAAGTCAAGCTTTTATCGCATGACAACAGCGGTACATAAGTACGCAAGTGAAAAAGATATGTTTGATCGTGTTCCATGAATTTTGCATGGCAAGAATCTTGAAAGAGCGCTATAAAAGAGTGATAAAAGTTTTATCACCTAGATCATTACGTGTGAGGAAACAAGAGTGGCACATTTGAAGTTTGAGATGCCGTTTTCTGACAAATGAAGCTCGTGTCAAAGAAAATTTATTCAATATCCCATGATGATTTTTGTAGACGGAGAAATACGAAGGCCACCTAGAAAGTAACGAATGATTTCGCATAACTAAAAAATACCGAAAGCTACGAACAGAAAACTTTATTGCAAGTTCCTTGATGTATTTCTCAATGTAATCTCCATTGTGTCAGTCATTGTCACGTGATATCAGTTTTTCAATGCCAATTTTCTACTGCCAAAGAACTTAACCAACAATAAGAAATATCTCGACAACGGTCAACTCTACAAGAAAAATCTGATGCTTTACACTCATATGACCTTCTCTAGCTGCTCTGCACACTTCCTACAAAAGATTATACTTCTTTCTACACAACACTAACAGAATGCTCTTATTACTTAGTTCTTATACGTAAAACGGAACTAAAGTGATATTCAAGTATTTTAAAAGCTACCGTTATTCCATTGTTATTGCAAATCGGTTCTTTGCTTGGCCAGGAGTAGAACAAATGAAAAACGGACACTTCCTGTCTGAGAAAAATATAAGTACTTCACAATTGAAACCAATAACAAAGAATATCTCGGAAACGGTTACCTCCACAACAAAAACGTAAAGGACATCATTTGTGTGTTTTGACGTTATGTACATTTTTTGTGTAGCGAGATTTTGTCTATCTGTTACGGTTCAGCAGTTAACCAAAATCCGGCAAAATTCATCCAGAATAAAGAGGTCTTCAGAGGCTATTCCCAGAAAATTCGGGATATACATTTTATTTTGCATATAATTACATTTAATATACGGGATTTTAATCAAAATCGTTACAGCCTTTTTTAAGAAAATCAAAATTTTCGAAAATGTTTCCATGTAACGGGTAGTTTGTGGTGGAGGGATTTTTTTTGAAAATCCTGGTGTCGTATCCTTGGAAGATACAAAACTAAATACCAAGTTTGGTATTTAACGGTCTTTTCGTTTTGGTGATATGTGTCCACCGACACACACGGACCTTTTTTTAAAAATGCTTTTTCGGACTCAGGGGACCCAAAACATATATTCCCGGTGAAATCTCGACATCAAATTTCTGGGTTCATTATAATTACGTAGCTTCTCTATCCCTGTGTACATTGTACACATGCGGCTAGAGAAAGTAAAAATGTGTATAACATAAATTATGTGTTATGACGAGATCTAAATGTTTTGTGTAGGAAATTTTGGTGTATCTCTTGTAGTTTAACCGTTATGCAAAATTCATCCAGAATAAAGTAGTCTTCAGAGGTTATTTACAGAAAATTCAAGATATACATTTTATTTGTCAGGTAAATATCTTTAATATACGATATTTTAATAAAAATCGTTTAGAACCATTTTTAGAAAATCTAAATTTTCAAAAAATTATTCCATGCAACGGGTAGTTGGGGATGGGAGGATTTTTTTTTTTTTTGAAAATCTTCGTGTTGCATTCTTGGAAGATATTAAACATGAATACCAAGTTTGGTTTTTAATGTTATTTTCGATTTTGAGCTATACTGTCCATAGACACACACACACATACGCGCGGACGTTTTTCTAAAAATCTGATGTATTCCAATCACAAAATTTTTAGCTGTTCCACAAACAAACTTTTATTAGAAACGATTATTATTTTAACTACATCATGCTAACCGTTATAACCATTATCAGAAATTGTCTTTTTACTTGCTTCCTTGTAAGTAGAAGGGCAATAAAGGAATACACTAGGCTATAGTGATATTCAAGCCTTTTAGAAGCTTTTTGCTAAGTGAAACAACTCAGGTTCGGTCCCTTTTGCATGGTCCCATTTGAGAAAAGTTAATTTAAAATTAAAAACAACAACAATGAATATCACAATAACGGTCAGCTCTACAAGAAAAAAGTATGCGTCAGAAATTATGGGTTCTAACGGGATCTACATTTTTTGTGCAGTAAGTTTTTTTCTATCTCTTATGGTTTAACTGTTATGCAAAATTCTGCAAAACTCATCCAGAATAAAGAGGTCTTCAGACGCTATTTGCTATTCCAAAGTATAACTTTTATTTATCATATAATTATCTTTACTATACGGTATTTTAATCAAAATCGCTATTATAGACATTTTTGAGAAAATCAACATGTTCTATGTAAAGAATAGTTGTGATGAGTAGATTTTCTTGAAAATCTTCGTGTCACATCCTTGGAAGACACTAAACATAAAATAAAGTTTGGTATTTAACGGCCTTTTTGTTTTTGAGCTATGCTATCCACACAAACATACACACTCACGGACCTTTTTACTTTCTCTACACGTACGATGTACATAGATATAGAGAAGGTATTGTAGGGTACCCAAAAATTCGATACCGAGATTTCACCGGAAGTACCTGTTTTGTGTCCCTTGAATCCCAAAAAAGCATTTTCAGAAAAAAGGTATGTGTGTGTGGACAGCATAGATCAAAACCTAAAAGACCGTTAAATACCAAACTTGGTATTTAACCTTGGTATCTTCCAAGGATGCGACACGAAGATTTTCAAGTACATCCCCCCGCCCCCAACAACCCTTTACATGGAACTTTTTTCGAATTTTTGTTTCTCAAAAGTGGCTCAAACAATTTTGTTTAAAATCGCAAATATTAAAGATATTTACCTCACAAATAAAATGTATATCTTGAATTTTCTGGAAAAAGCCTCTGAAGACTACTTTATTCTGGATGAATTTTATGGAATTTTGCATAACTGCTAAACCGTAAGAGATAGACAAACACTTAAAACACAACAAATGTAGAGCACATTAAACCACATCATTTATGTCATATACATGTTTTTCGTGAAATTGATCGTTTTTGACATATTCCTTGTTTTTGGTTTCAGCTTTGAAAAACATACTTTTCTCATACAGGAATTTTTCAACTCCTATCCATACAAACAAAGGAACTTAAGTCACATAGCAACTAGCTTTTGATTATCAGTTTAGCCTATAGTGCTCCCTTTATTTCCCTTCTAGTAGCAAGTAATAAGACTATTTCTGCTAATTTTTCTCAGTTGGCATGAAGTAAACAGAAGGCATAAGCTTTTTAACAATAATTTATTGCAGAGATGTAGAGAAAGTGATGTGAATGGAACACATCAGATTTTTCTATAAATGTTTTTGGGCTCAGGGACCTTAAAACATATTGCCAGTGAAGTCTCGAAATTTTTAAAGAGAATACATTACCTTTACTAACTACTATGTACATTGTATGTACATATATGCTAGAGAAATTAAAAACCTACGTTCGTCTTATTGGGCTCTACTGTAACCAAAGGACCGCGCGGTGGTTGAATGGCTAGAGTCCCGTCTCTCACCTAAGCGACCCTGATTTCGATTTAAGGCTACCCCATGTGGGATTTGTTGTGGATAAAACGACACAGGGCCGGGTTTTCTCCAGGTTCTGAGGTATCCCCTGCCATCGTATTCCACCAATCAGAAGGTCCATAATATCTTAGAATAAATAATTCAAGTTCTAGCTTTTATATCTATAAATATATCTGTCGTAATATATTAAAATCAATAAAATTAACTGTCTCTACACGTACTATGTACAAAGTGTATGGAGAAGGTATTTGGAAAAAGGTCCGTATGTATGTTTGTATGTGTGTGCGTGTGTGTGTGCCTGTGGACAGCATAAATCAAAGACGAAAGGTCCGTCAAATACCAAATTTGGTATTTAAGTTCAGTATCTTCTAAGGTTGCGACACGAAGCTTTTCCAAGAAAATATCCCACCCCTAACAACCCTTTACATGGAAAAAATTTCGAAAATATTGATTTTCTCAAAAATGGTTCCAAAGAGTTTGATTAAAATATCGTATATTAAAGATATTTACCTGACAAATAAAATGTATAGATTGAATTTTCTGGGGATAGCCTCTGAAGACTACTTTATTTTGGATGAACTTTGCCGAATTTTGCTCAACTGCTAAACCGTAAGAAATAGACAAAAACTTTCTCCACAAAAAATGAAGATCTTATCAAAACATACAATATATATGCTTTACGTTTTTGTCGTGGAGGTAATCGTTTCCGAGATATTCTTTGATATTGGTTTCAATTATAAAATGCTTATACTTTTCTCAGACAAAAAGTATCCGTTTGTTTACTTTCTCTATACGTACTATGTACGTAGTGTATAGAGAAGGTATTGCACTCCACCAAAAAATTCAATACTGAGATTTCACCGGAAATATGTTTCAGGGCCCCCTGTATCCAAAAAATATATTTTCAGAAAAAGGTCCGTGTGTGTGTCCGTGTGTCTGTGAACACGATAACTCAAAAACGAGAAGTTTAATAAGTTTAATATCTTCCAGGGATGCGACACGAAGATTTTGAGAAAAATCCCCCCACCTCAAACTACCCTTTACATGGAACTTTTTTCGAAAACTTTGATTTTCTTAAAAATGGCTCTAACGATTTTTATTAAAATTTCGTATATTAAAGATATTTATCTGAAAAATAAAATGTATATTTTGAATTTTTTGGGAATAGCCTCTGAAGACTACTTTATTCTGGGTCAATTTTACGGAATTTTACATAACTGCTAAACCGTAAGAGACTGACAAAAACTTACCACACAACAAATGTAGAGCACTTTAAAACACACAATTTATGTAATATACATTTTTTCGTGGATTGATTGTTTTTGACATATGCCTTGTTTTGGTTTCAGCTTTCAAAAACATACTTTTCACATACAGGAATTTAGCAATCCCTGTCCATACAAACAAAGGAACATCAGTCACATAGCAACCAACTTTTGACTATCACTTTAACCTATGGTACTCCCTTATTTCGCTTCTACTTACAAGGGAGCAAGTAATAAGACTATTTCTATTAATAGTTACTCGAGTAGAATGAAGTAAATAGAAGCATAGGCTTTTTAACAATAATTTGTTGCAGAGATACACAGAAAGTCATGTGAATGGAACACATCAGATTTTTTTTATTCTGCTCCTGGCCAAGCAAAGAAGCGTTTTGCAGTGACAATTGCATAATGATAGCTTTTAAAACATTTGACTATATTTAACATAGCGCATTCCTTTAGTTCTTTTCTACTTATAAGAACATTCTGCATCTCGATTAGTATGGTGTAGAAAGAAGAATAATCCTCTGAAAGAAGTCAGTTTGAGAACAGCTAGAGAAAGTTATGTGAGTGTAACACATCAGATTTTTACTTTCTCTATACGCACTGTGTACATAGTGTATAGAGAAGCAATTGCACTCCACCAAAACAAATCGATACCGAGATTTCACCGGAAATATATGTTTTAGAGTCCCCAATAACCAAAAAAAGCATTTTCACAAAAAGGTCCTTGTGTGTGTGTCCGTGTGTCCGTGTGTCTGTAAACACGATAACTCAAAAACGAAAAGTCGATAAAGTACCAAACTTGGTATTTAAGTTTAGTATCTTTCAGGGATGCGACACGAAGATTTTGAGAAAATCCCCCCACCCCCAACCACCCTTTACATGGAACTTTTTTCGAAGATTTTGATTTTCTCAAAAATAGCTCTAATGATTTTGATTAAAATGTTTTAGGTTAAAGATATTTACCTGACAAATAAAATGTATATCTTGAATTTTCTGGGAATAGCCTCTGAAGAGTAGTTTATTCTGGATGAATTTTACTGAATTTTGAATAACTGCTAAACCGTAAGAGATAGACAAAAACTTACCACAATGTAGAGCAGGTTAAAACACACAATTTATGTTATATACATTTTTTGTGGAGTTCGTCGTTTTTGACACATTCCTTATTTTTGGTTTCTGCTATGAAAAGCTTATACTGTTCTCAAACAGGAATTTGTCAACTCCTATCCATATAAACAAAGGAACTTCATTGACATAGCAACCAGCTTTTGACTATCACTTTAATCTATTTCAGTCCCTTATTTCGCTTCTACTTACAAGGAAGCAAGTAGTAAAACTATTTCTGCTATTTTTTTCTGATTAGCATAAAGTAAATAGAGGTATAAGCTTTTTAAGAATAATTTGTTGCAGGGATATAGAGAAAGTCATGTGAATTGTACACATCAGATTTTTAACATATATTTCCAGTGAAATCTCGACATGAATTTTTGGGTGGAATACAATACGTTCTCTATACACCACGTACATGATAGCTAGAGAAAGTAAAAACTTGCATTCATCTTAGTGGAGTCTGTTTTAACCAAAATATGGATATCGCTAGCTCACTGCTTCTATAGCTTTTGCACCATTTCACTGTAATAGACGCATTTTGTAAAGCTGTTGCAAACATGAATGCAATCCATTAACACGCTTTTTCTGTTGCTATTTCCATTTTATTTCCAGGAATCTGCGCAAAATATAGATGCTAAAACCTTAATACCGCACATTTCATTCCCATTTCTATAATCTCAAACCCTTTGATCAATCTGGCACAAATATTGCGTGTTATTCTCAGTGGAAAACACAAACCACAATAAAAGATAAAGCGCCATTTCTGTCTGTAATTTCGCCTATTCAATCTGTTATAAACCCTAACGATCTCTAAGCACTTTGTGTTAGTTTTACCAAATACGAATGGTCAGACAATGTTGGCTTTTTAGAAAAATCCCACATGTGTCCGTGAACACGATAACTCAAAAACGAAAAGTAGCTAAAATACCAAACTTGGTATTTAAGTTCAGTATCTTCCAGCGATGCGACACGAAGATTTTGAGAAAAATCCCCCCACCCCAAACTACCCTTTACGTGGAATTTTTTCGAAAATTTTGATTTTCTTAAAAATGGCTCTAACGATTTTGATTAAAATATCGTGTATTAAATATATTTACCTGACAAATAAAATGTATATCTTGAATTTTCTGGGAATATCTTCTAAAGACCTGTTTATACTGGATGAATTTTGCTTAGTTTGGCATAACTAATAAACCGTAAGAGATAGATAAAAACTTACTCTACAAAAATTGTAGGCCTTGTTAAAATACACAATTTAGGTCATATACATTTTTTTCGTGGAGCTTACCGTTTTCGAGGTATTCATTGTTATTAGTTTCAGTTGTGAAGTACTTATACTTTTACTCATACTTTTCCCTTTTGTTCTGCTCCTGGCCAAGAAAAGAAGCGATTTGTAATGACAATCGCATAACGACAGCTTTTAAAACATTTAACTATCGATTTGGTCTAGTGTATTCCCTTATTTGCTTCTTACTTATAAGGAACTAAGTAATAAGAACATTGTGCTGAATACCTCGATTAACAAGGTGCGGTAAGAAGAGTAATCTTATGTAAGAAGTTTGTAGAACGGCTAGAGGAAGTCATGTGTGTAACACATAAGATTTTTTAGAGAAATCCCACATGTGTTTGTGTGTGTGTGTGTGTGTGTGTGTGTGTGTGTGTGTGTGTGTGTGTGTGTGTGTGTGTGTGTGTGTGTGAACACGGCAACTCAAAAATGAAATGTCCGTAAAATACCAAACTTGGTATATAAGGTTAGTATCTTCCAAAGATGTGACACGAAGAGTTTGAAGTAAATCCCCCCAACCGCAAACTACCCTTTACATGGAAAAATTTTCGAAAATTATGATTTTCCCAAAAATGGCTCTAACGATTTTGATTAAAGTACCGTATATTAAAGATATTTACACGACAAATAAAACGTATATCTTGGGTTTTCTAGGAATAGACTATGAAGACTTCTTTATTCTAGATGAGTTTTGCTGAATTTTGCATAACTGGTAAACCATAAGAGATAGAAAAAAGCTACAACACACAAAAGTTAGATCTTGTTGAAACACACATTTATGTCATATAAAGTTATTTCGTGGGGTTGATCATTTTTGAGATATTCCTTGTTATTTGTTTCAGTTTTCACATACGGGAATTTGTCAACCAGCTTTTAAAATATTTGGTTATTGTTTTAGCTATATGTATTCCATTATTTCCCTTCTATTTACAAGAAACCATTTCTGATAATGTTTATCTCGATTAGCATTACGTAGACAGCAAAATAAGCTTTTTAGCAATATTTTGTTACAGAGATGTAGAGAAAGTCATGTGAATGGAACACATCAGATGTTTTATTTAAGGTCGCAGAACTCCTAGGTCTTATAACGACACATTAAAAGTCTTACACGCTTATGTACATCCAGAATACAATGAAAAACTATAACATTATAAGTAAATACATTGTGCACACAAGGAAACATCTGATGTGCTCCCTTCACATGACTTTCCCTACATCTCTGCAACAACTTATTGTTAAAAAGCTTATGCTTCTATTTACTTCATGTTAATCGAGAAAAAACTAATCAAAAATAGTCTTATTACTTACTTCCTTGTAAATAGAAGTGAAATAAGGGAGTACCATAGGTTAAAGTGATAGTCAAAAGCTGGTTGCTCTGTGACTAAAATTTCTTTGTTTGTATGGACAGGAGTTCACAAATTCCTGTATGGGAAAAGTTAAGTTTTTAAAGCTTCCAAAATCAAGGAATATGTCAAAAACATCAACTCCACGAGAAAAATGTATATAACATAAATTGTGTGTTTTAACGTGCTCTATATTTTTTGTGTGGTAAGTTTTCGGATTAGCAGTTTTGCAAAATTCCTTAAAATTCATCCAGAATAAAGTAGTCTTCAGAGGTTATTCCCAGAAAATTCAAGATATACATTTTATTTGTCAGGTAAATATCTTTAATATACGGTATTTTAATCAAAAATCGTTAGAGCCATTTTTGAGAAAATCAAAATTTTCTAAAAAAGTTCCATGTAAAGGGTTTTAGGATAGGGAGATTGTTCTCAAAATCTTCGTGTCGCTTCTCTGGAAGATAACAAACTTAAATACCAAGTTTGGTATTTTATCGTCTTTTCGTTTTTGAACTATCGTGTTCTTAGACACACGGGCACACGGACTCTCTCTCTCACACACACACACACACACACACACACACATGGACCTTTTTATGATTTTTTTTTATACGCAAGACCCTAAAACATATATTTCCGGTGAAATTTCGGTATCGAATTTTTGGGTGGAATGCAATACCTTCTCTATACACTATGTACATCTAATGCTTATTGGTACAAGAAAACAGTCGATCAAGTAGAAGTAATATAGCAATGTTAAAATTATATTACATTAGAAAATAACAATTGAATGTGCATTAGGCATAACATGTTTGAATCGGTTATGTTTTTATTTTCTTTAAATCCCATTATTAGCAGAGGTAGTACTGTATACTACCCAACGATTCAGTTTGTATTGTAACGATATTTACATGTTCTAAGATTTTATATATCTCTAACGGTTTACCAGTTGTGAAAAAGACATCCAGAATGAAGATGACTTCAGAGGCCATTCCAAACAAATTCAAGATATGCATTTTAATTGCCCTGTAAATATATTTAATATATAGTATATTAATTCAAATCGCTAGAGTTGTTTTTGAGAAAAACACAATTTTTCAAACAAAAAAAATCCATTAAATCAAAATTAAAGGGTAGATTCTGGTGAGTGGAGTTTCCTGAAAATCTTCATGTATCTTTGGACGATACTAACCTTAAAACACTTAGATTGGTATTTAACAAACTCTTCGTGTTTGAGTTATGATGCCCGCAGACACACACCGTTTTCTAATAATCTAATATTTACCATTTACATGACTTTTTCTACAAATTATTGCTACAACAGATTATTCCTTTATCTACATCGTGGTTATTGAGATAAACATTAGCAGAAATGGTGTATTAGTTCCTTGTACATAGAAGGGAAATATGGCTAAAGTGATTGTCAAATCTTTTAAAAAAGCATGTCCTATGTGAAACAATTGAAATTCGATTCTCTTTACACAACCAGCAGGAAAACAAAACAGAGATGAAACAAAAGTTGAGCTTCTGCTTGAGAAAAGTGTAACAGCTTAAAGTTGATACCAATAACAAGGAATATCTCGGAAATTGTTAAATCCACAAAACAAATGTATAGGACATAGATTCTGTGTTTTAACGAGATGTAATTTTTGTTTAGCAAGATTTTGTGTACATCAGTTATGAAAAATTCATCCAGAATGAAGAGGTCTTCAGAGGCTGTTCTCAACAAATTCAAGGTATACATTTTGTCATGTAAATATATTTAATATACGATATTTTAATCAAAGCCGTTAGAGCTATTTTTGAGAGAGTCAAACATTTCAAAATATCTCCCATGTAAAGAGTAGTTTGAACCCAAAGGATATTCATGAAAATATTTGTGTGACGTTATTGGAAGCTACTAAACTTAAATAATAAGTGTGGTTTTATACTAACTATTCGTTTTTAAGTTATGTTACCCACAGATACACGTGTGCACGTATTTCTAAAAATGCCTCTTAACTGATATTCCCGGTAAAATCTCGTATCGAATCTTTGGATGGAATACAATACCTTCTCTACCTATCAAGCCAGGTGGCTCATGCCTTTTGTCTGTAACTGGCATTCAGGAGGTCGTAGGATCGATTCCCGCGTCCGACCCTTCTGACCCATGGGTTTTGTCGGGGGTTTTCCAGGGTTACTAGGCGAATGTTAGGGAGGTTTCTTCATTCCCCTGAACTTCCTAACTCTTCATTTCATCTCAATTTCATCCAACCGATCTCTTTCAGGGTTGTGTCGACGATGACGCTCTCTGATGGTGGTGATTGCGTTCTGGAAAACAGCTCTCGGCGGCGGGATGGTAGACTCGGGGAGCTTGGTCAGACCTAGGTCGCGGGCTTCCCGCCTTGAGATGAAGAACTGCTTGGAGTATATTAGACCCTCCACGGTGGCTCTTCCCTGTCGTTCGGTTTCGGCCGCTCTTTGAAGTTAATCTTATCTCGTGCTCCTAGGCCTGGCGTAGAATAAGCCACTGGCTGCAGTGGGGAATCCCTTCCGACACCACACACACACATGTCGCGCTCTATGCTATAATGGTTACCATGCTAGCTTCATATGCTCAGGGTACCGGATTCAAACCCGGCGGAGGACGATGGTTTTTTCGGGAATAAAAATCCTTAACATGGCTTCCTTCGGAATGGAAGCAAAGCCGTTGGTCCGTGTCATAGATCTGCAGCACGTAAAAGAAGCTCAAGTCTGATAAAAGTGGTCTGTGAGCAAAATTAAGCACCCACCTGGGCAGTGTGGTGGTAGCGTGTCTGCTTCACATTCAACAGGTCGTGAGTTCGAATCTCGCTTAGGGTGAGTTACCCGGATAAGGGCTATTTCGGGGTTTTCCCTTATCCTGAGAAGATGAATGTCGAGTAACTTTAAGCTCCATGGACCCCGAGGTCATTTGAGCATCATTTCACCAGTTCATCGTCCGATGTGATCACACAGGTTAAAGGACGTTACACTACAAAAAAAAAAAAAAAAAAAAAAAAAAAGTAGTTTTTGACGGCCAATATAGAAGGGACGCTGAGAACTACAGCAGTTAAAGAGCGTCCATAAATAAAATTATATTTCTATTACACACACATCACATTTCTTACCTCCTCTACCTAAATATACATAGCACCAGGCAGAGAAAGTAATTAACATAGTAACAATATTTAATATACATATTCAATAATGCTAGAAGAGAAAGTCATACGTTTAGAACAGACCATATATTTAAATTGCTTTGTATTTCGACGAAGCCAGAGCTGCGAACGTATGGAAATTCTATTTGAGGCTCAACAGAATTTATTAACAGAATAGCAGTAGCAGAAATGCTCCTCTCCTAATCTAAATTGCTTCAGGCTTGTCTACGGTTAGAAGAAACCCACTAAAACTACAAAACTAAGCGCACAGCGTTTCAGTCTTAAGGCAAAGAGGAAATTATATTGCTTTAACATAACGAAGTTTGAACCGCGGAAAACGTGCTGAAATAACATGCTATTTCTCGAGGCTAAATCAGTCCTCATTCGAAACCGATGCCCTCATAGAGATATTCTCTGCCAGAGATGATAACATCCTCAAATCTGACACGTTTAACATTCAAATTATTCTCATTCAATATTCTCGAATTATAAAATACTGTTTTAGGTGCCAAAAAATATAATAAAAGTTTAAAAAGCTTATGCTTTTATTTACTTCATGTTAATCCAGAAAAAAATAGCGGAAATAGCCTTGTTGCTTGCTTCCATGTAAGCAGAAGGGAAATAAGGGAGTAGCATAGGTTAAAGTGATAGTCTAAAGCTGGTTGCTATGTGACTGATGTTCCTTTGTTTGTATGGACAGCAGTTAACAAATTCCCGTATGACATAAGTATAAGTATTTTAAAGCTAGAACAATAATCAGAAATACTTAAAAAACGACAAACTCCACGAATAAATATATATAACATAAAGTGCGTGTTTTAATGAGCTCTATATTTTTATTGCATAAGCTTTTGTCTGTCTCTTACGGTTTACCAGTTAATCAAAATTCAGTACAATTTATCAAAAATAAAAATATTTTCAGAGACTATTTCCAGAAAATTCAAAATATACATTTTATTTATCATGAAATGTTTTTCATATAGGATATTTTATTCAAAATCGTTAGAGCCATTTTTAAGAAAATAAAAAGTTTCTAAATTTTTCCATGTAAAGGGTACTTTGGGTTGGGGGGATTTTCTTCAAAATCTTCTTGTCGTATCCTTGGAATGTACTGGACTTAAATACAAAGTTTGGTATTTAAGGGTATTTTCGTTTTTGAGCTCTGCTGCCCAAATGCACACACAGTTTTCTAAAAATGCGTTTTTTGGATTCAGCGATTTTCCGGTGAGACCTCGGTATCGATTTTTTGGGTGCAATACAATACTTTCTCTATACACTATGTACATAATACATGTAGGGAATGTAATAAACAGTAAGTTTACCGAATTATTATCACTAGAAACAGTTTATTATTTTAAAGCATTTAATGTTTTATATACTGCGACTTCTTAAATTATTAGTTGCTTTCCTTATTTCACACTATTTTGACTTCTAGATTTATTTTAGAAGTTATAGACAAAGGTGTTGGTGATATTTCACCAATTTGCACACATTCAGTAGATAATATAAAACAGGTAGGATGAGCAAAATAAAATCTGGTCTTCATTCGCCTGATTTCTCTACATCTTATGCAAACAAACTATTCTTACAAAGCATTGTTCTTTTATATACATTATGAATCAAGATAAACATTATTAGAACTGGTCTTATTTTTTGCTTCCCTGTATTTTCTTGCAAATGTTTGTGGCGCATCCTTGGAAGATATTAAACTTAAATACCAAGTTTTGTATTTTACAGTCTTTTAGTTTTTGAGCAATGCTGTCCACAGACACACACGGACCTGATTACAATTAATTTGCTTCATACTTAAATTCAACTAAATAAGGAAGATTGATAATTCAATACTTTTTGAATGCAAATCAAATGTTATATTTAACTACAGCCCTAATGCTCTAGTTTTTTAAAAATGATTTCTTTTTGGACGCAACGAACCTCAAAATATATATTCCCGGTGAAATATCGGTATCGAAATGTTATGTGGAATACAATAGCTACTATGTACATAGTATGTACGTGTAGAGAAAGTAAAAATTACATTGTGTGGAATATGTTGAGTATAGAAGTGTGTTGGAAAAAGGTTTACGAGAAAATAATGTTTAAAGTTGGCAATGCTTACTAAACCCCATCTATAACTTCAGTTAATGTTAGTTAAATTGCGCCAGGTGGGGTAAACATATATTTTCTGAAAGTTTTGAGTTCATAACATTAGTTATGAAAACACTTTTTACTTTTTCTAGCCCCATATGTACAATGTACATAGGGATAGAGAAGTATTGTATTCCACCAAAAAATTCGATACCGAGATTTCACCGGAAATACATGTTTTAGGACCCCCTGCATCAAAAAAAAACATTTTCAGAAAAAGGTCCGTGTGTGTGTCCTTGTGTCCGTGTATCCCTGTGTCTGTGAACACGATAACTCAAAAACGAAAAGTAGGTAAAATATCAAACCTGGTATTTAAGTTTAGTATCTTCCAGGGATGCAACACGAAGATTTTGAGAAAAATCCCCCACCCCAAACTACCCTTTACATGAAACTTTTTTCGAAAATTTTGACTTTCTTAAAAATTGCTCTAACGATTTTCATTAAAATTTCGTATATTAAAGATATTTACACGACAAATAAAATGTATATCTTGAATTTTCTGGGAATATCCTCTGAAGACTACTTTATTCTGGATAAATTTTACGGAATTTTGCATAACTGCTAAATTGTAAGATATGGACAAAAACTTACGACACAAAAAATGTAGAGCACCTTAAAACACACAATTTATGTTATATACATTTTTTTTCGTGGAGTTGATCGTTTTTGAGTTACTCCTTGTTTTTTGGTTTCAGCTTTAAAAACATGCTTTTCTCATACAGGAATTTAACATTTCAGGCCCATACAAACAAAGGAACTTCAGTTACATAGCAACCAACTTTTGACCATTACTTTAACCAACAGTACTCCCTTATTTTGCTTCTACTTACTAGGAAGCAAGTAATGGGCTATTTCTGTTGATATTTTCTCGATTAGCATGAAGTAAATAGAAACATAAGCTTTTTAACAATATTTTGCTGCAGAGATATAGAGAAAGTCATGTGAATGGAACACGTCAGATTTTTTTTTTTTTAATTTTTAACTATTTTTATTCAAATTTGACAGATACGTAACTTCAAGAGATAACATGCCATTCATCAGGATGTGGATCCTGCTGATAGCTAATGACCCAAATTCTTCTATACAGGTTGAACGTCTTAACTCAAGACTTTAGAATATCTCCAAAACTAAGTGCTGTAGAAAGAAACGTTAGGAATAAAAGTTACTTGATATAATGGGGGAAAGTAAATGTCATTTGTTGTGTTTTAATTGGAGAAAACAATAAACAACTTTTGTTTAAATAATTTTCTTATACAGGTTCTTTTACTGGTGTAGACATTTAAACATTGATGAACGGCAGATCATCACCACTGCACGGGTATTTTATATATTATTTCTTAATGTAATAAATGTTCAAAATGGTGTATGCCATTCTACCTTAATACATTTACCAACCCTGTGAACAAACGATTGCTGTGTCCTTAAAAGCATGTCGCTTCCAATACTGGCACAAGCATTTCGTATGCGCGTCTTCTCCAGACAACATGAAGGCACTTAGTTTTGGAGATATTCTACTGTTTCAAGTTAAACGGTGCATCCTGTATGTTTCTTTAGTTGGACAAGTCCATGAGATGTGCACGACACAGTACAAGATACAGTTTCATGTATTGACATTGACTATTTTCGACTTCACTTGCTAATGTCTAAGAATGATAACGCCACAAGGAGGGAATGTTCTGACTTATTTACCATCCACACGGGTATACATTACTGCGTCGTTCAAACCATTATCCTTGAGATTGTTTCATGCTGATTCGTTTCAAGTACCTTAACAATCCTTACTTACTTATTCATTATTATTATTATTATTATTATTATTATTAGTATGAGGGCCACCCAGAAAGTGACAGTCGATTTTGCATAACTAAATAATAACGAAAGTTATCAACCTAAACTTTATTTACAAAGCTACACTCATTGCTCTATTTTTAAACGAAATCGTAATTACTATCAAGTTATTTATTGTCATGTTTTACCAGTTTTTCAACGCAAATGTTATACCTATCTGCCGACAAAAAACTTATTATTTTTTTAATGCATAAAACGTTCGGTCAATCGAATTTTATAGTAAAATGACGTAAGTGTATAGCGATAATGCAATGAACAGTCTTCAGTGAGGAAATGTCGCATAATTTACGAGCAATCAAAGATGAGTAATCAGTGTGTACGATAAAGACTGGAGTGGAAGTTCATTAATCGTTATGGAGGAGTTGAAAGCAAATGTTGATAAAAGAATTCAGAAAAACCGGTGTTTCACTTTGGACGTACATGATTTATTGAATGGAAAAATTTCCCTGCCATGAAGACCTTAAAGTGGCAGTGACATATTGGCTCAGATCTTTAGCGGTGTATTGAAAACCCGGTACCACGTGACAATAAATACCTTGATAGCAAAAATTATTTCGTTGAAAAATAGAGTAAGGTACTGTAACTTTGAAAATAAAGTTTTGTGTTAATAGCTTTTGTTATTATTTAGTTATGCCTAGTCACTTTCTGGAGGCCCTCGTATTAATAAAAGGGATAAAAATAATTACATTCGTATGTCCATTATTGGCAGCAGCGTGGCTGAATGGTTAGACTGCTCGACTCGCATGTGGCATTCATGGTGGACGAAACGGCGTCTGGGCGGATTTTCTCCGGGTTCTCCGGTTTCCCCCGACACTCATTCCGCCAATTGCTCCATCATCACCTTTCCTATCATTCATTTCATGTCATTCACTTCCTCAGGCTCATACCTGGCTACGGGCCGACCACTCGTTGCACGTTCTCCATTCTCTGATTACGTGCCGTTGGCTTCCCGACTGCCTTCTGACCCCTAGGCATTCCTTTGTAAGTCCTAGGGGATGACAGTCCTAAAAGTATAGGAAGAGTAAGCCAACTGCGAAAAATGACGGACGAAAGATAACATTTAAAAATCTTATGTGTTCCGATTACATGATTTCTTCTAGCTGTTCCACAAACAAATAGTTTTCATAACACACATTAATAAACATTATGTCGCCAGACTCTCAGTGTGCGAGTGAGAGGGAAATATGAAGAGTGGAGGCAGCGACCTGGCAACGCAGAGCACGATAAAGCATTTCATTCGCTGCAGCGTAGAACTCTTCCCATTTTATAAACATTATAGATGGCAGTCCTGGCCAGCCACGGAGACAACGCATGCGCTGGGAAACCGTCGGAAGGAGTTTCTACAACGGAACCTAGGCTCAACCAGTGCAACCAGGGGAAGAGACTTTAACCGTACCATCTGCCTGCAAAGCCTCAAGCTACGCCTGCCGCCGATCTGAAAGATGAAGAAGGGAAATGAAATGAAGGAATGAAAGGAAAGGATCCTAGTAGATGTAAGTCTCCAGTGGCACCAAGAAAACCACGGAGAAACCGATGGCGCGGCCGACGGCAGCGAACACGGACCTCCCAAAGGCCAGTTACAGACGATACCGCCTGAGCCACCTGGCTCAGTAAAGCTGAGTATAAATAGATCATAAAAAAAATAAAAATAAAAATCTGAATAATAACCTGGTACCTAATTACTTAAATCAGGGCTAATAAGCCAGATTTTAATGTTTATTAAAATTTCACATTTATATATACTTTATCATTTACAAATAAATTTAAATTGACATAATTATTCATATAAATTACAAACATTAAACTAAAGATATAAAAATAAATGTACAACTTTAAGCAAATAAAAATACTATTAAATTTCTAAAATGTAATAAATAATAAATCAAAACTTCAAACACACATCATATATACATTCATAATTAAACCAATAATTACTATTTCTACCTCTAAATAACATTAACAAATATATAATATCAAATTATAAAATTTATTTACCTTTAAATTGAATTTACTAAAATACATTAATTATGATTTCTCTATTACCTTCTATTTATTATGTATATATTTATATAATAATCATTATACACCTTGGTCGAGTGGTCAGCATGCTAAATTTTCATCCGGGGGCCCCGGGTTCGATTCCCGGCTGGGGTGTGGCATTTTTTTTTCCCAGAATTATTCTCTATCCCCCACAGAGTGAGGAAATGTGCGTGTGTTTAGAAATATAACAATGATTAACCTAATGTTGCAAAACCTACAGTAATTTAATTGTTTAACAAGTCAAAGCCTCCGATATGACCATTGGAGTTAAAAGGGGCTACACAAATGAAGCAATTAAAAAAAAATCTGATGTGTACCATTCACATGACTTTCTCTATATATCTGCAACAAATTATTCTTAAAAACCTTATACTTCCATTAACTTCATGCTAATCAGTAAAACATCAGCAGAAATAGCCATATTACTTGCTTCCTTGTAAGTAGAGCTGAAATATAGGTTAAAATGATAATCAAAACCAAGTTGCTATGTCACTGAAGTGTATGGACAACAGTTGACAAATTCCTGTATGAGAAATCTATAAGTTTTTCATAGCAGAAACCAAAAATAAGGAATGTCACAAAAACGACGAACTCCACGAAAAAATGTATATAACATAAATTGTGTGTTTTAACGTGCTCTACATTTCTTGTGTTGTAAGTTTTTCTCCATCTCTTACGGTCTAGCAGTTATTCAAAATTTACTAAAATTCATCCAGAATAAATTACTCTTCAGAGGCTATTCCCAGAAAATTCAAGATAAACATTTTATTTGTCAGGTAAATATCTTTAATATACGAAGTTGTAATCCAAATCGTTAGAGGCATTTTTGATAAAATCAAGATTTTCGATAAAAGTTCCATGTAAAGGGTAGTTGGGGCTGGGGGGATTTTTTCAAAATCTTCGTGTCGCATCCCTGGAAGATAGTAAACTTAAATACCAAGTTTGGTATTTTACCTACTTTTCGTTTTTGTGTTATCGTGTTCACGGACACACGGACACACGGACACATACACACGGACATTTTTCCGAAAATACCTTTTTACTTTCTCCATACGTACTATGTACATAGTGTATAGAGAAAATATTGCACTCCACCAAAAACCTCGATACCGAGATTTCACCGGAAATATATGTTTTAGGGTCCCCAATATCCAAAAAAAGCATTTTCACAAAAAGGTCCGTGTGTGTGTGTGCATGTGTGTCCGTGTGTCCGTGTGTCTGTGAACACGATAACTCAAAATAGAAAAGTCGGTAAAATACCAAACTTGGTATTTAAGTTTAGTATCTTCCAAGGATGCGACACGAAGATTTTGAGAAAAATCCCCCCACCCCAACTACCCTTTACATGGAACTTTTTTCGAAAATTTTGATTTTCTCAAAAATGGCTCTAACGATTTTGATTAAAATTTCGTATATTAAACATGTTTACCTGACAAATGAAATGTATATCTTGAATTTTCTGGGAATAGCCTCTGAAGAGTAGGTTATTATGGATGAATTTTCTCTTAATTTTGAATAACTGCCAAATCGTAAGAGATGGACAAAAACTTACTACACAAAAAATGTAGAGCACATTAAAACACACAATTTATGTTATATACATTTTTTTCGTGGAGTTCGTCGTTTTTGTGACATTCCTTAATATATTATTATGCCATTAATTAATATTACAATTTAGTTATTAATTTTAGACTATTTTTACATATTTAATTATCAATTTATTACATTTTACTATTTAATTAATATTAATTCATAATCATTTATTAATTGTACATTTTGTATTTATTTTACATATGTATTATTCAATTTTATGGAATAAATGGAACTTAATTTCAGTTATCTATCACCTACTGACCATTCTTAATAAATATTACCATTTTTACTTTCTCTATACGTACTATGTACATAGTGTATAGAGGAGGTATTATATTCCACCAAAAATTCGATACCGAGATTTCACCGGAAATACATGTTTTAGGACCATCTCAATCCAAAAAAAAAAACCTGATGTGTATCATTCACATGACTTTCTCTATATCCCTGCATCAAATTATTATTAAAAATCTTATGCTTCTATTTGCTTCGTGCTAATCTAGAAAGATTAGTAGAAATAGTCCTATTACTTTCTTCCTTGTAAGTAGAAAGGAAATAAGGGAGTAGCTTAGGTTAAAGCGATAGTCAAAAGCTGGTTACTATGTGATTGAAGTTCATTTGTTTGTATGGACATGAGTTGATAAATTCCTGTATGAGAAAAGTTAAGATATTCGACCCTGAAAACAACAACAAGGAATATCCTCAAAACGATCAACTTCAAGAAAAAAATGTATACAACATAAATTGTGTGTTTTGATGTGCTCTACATTTTGTGTGTGGTAAGTTTTTGTGTATCTCTTACGATTTAGCAGTTATACAAAATTCCGGAAAATTAACTCAGAATAAAGTAGTCTTCAGAGGCTATTCCCAGAAAATTCAAAATATACATTTTATTTGTCGGGTAAATATCTTTAATATACGACATTTTAATCCAAATCGTTAGAGCCATTCTTTAGAAAATCAAAATTTTCGAAAAAAAAGTTCCATGTAAAGGGTAGTTAGGGGTGAGGGGATTTTTGTCAAAATCTTCGTGTCGCATCGCTGGAAGATTCTAAACTTAAATACCAAGTTTGGTATTTTACCGACTTTTCGTTTTTGAGTTATCGTGTTCACAGACAGACACACGGACACACACGGACCTTTTTCTGAAAATACTTTTTTTAGATAAAGGGGACCCTAAAACATATATTTCCGGTGAAATCTCGGTATCGAATTTTTTGTGTAGTGCAATACCTTCTCTATGCACTATGTTCATAGTCCGTATAGAGAAAGTAAAAAGCATTTTCAGAAAAAGGTCCGTGTGTATGTGTGTGTGTCTTTGGACAGCATAGCTTAAAAACGAAAAGACCATTAAATACTAAATTTGGCATTTAGATTTGGTATCTTGCAAGGAAGCGACACGAAGATTTTCAAGAAAATCCCCCCACCCCCAACTACCCTTTACATGGAAAAATTTTCGAAAATTTTGATTTCCTAAAATATGGCTCTAACGATTTTGATTAAAATCCCGTATATTAAAGATATTTACATACCAAATAAAATGCATATCTTGAGTTTTCTGGGAATAGCCTCTGAAGAGCTCTTTATTCTGGATGGATTTTGCTAAATTTTGCTTAACTGCTAAACGGTAAGAGATAGACAAAAACTTACTACATAGAAAATGTTGATCTGATCAAAACACACAATGTATGTCCTTTACATTTTTGTTGTGGAGGTAACCGTTTCCGAAATATTCCTTGTTTTTAGTTTCAGTTGTGAGTACTTATACTTTTCTCAGACAGGAAGTGTCCGTTTTTCTTTTATTCTACTCCTGGCCAAGCAAGGAAGCGATTTGCAATGACAATTGAATAACGACAGATTTTAAAACAATTGACTATCGATTTAGCCTAGTGTATTCCCTTATTTTCTTTATACATATAAGAAGCTAAGTAGTAAGAACATTATGCTAATGATTATCTCGATTAGCAAGGTGCAGGAAGAAGAATAATCTGATGTAAAAAATTTGTAGAAGAGCTAGAGAAAGTCATGTGAGTGTAACACATTAGTTTTTTAGCCTACTATACTTCCCTATTTCCCTTGTATCTACAATGAAACATTTCTGCTGATGTTTAACTCGAGAGCATGGAGTAGATGGAAGAATAGTTTATTGAAGAGTAAGTAGAGAAAGCCATGTGAATGTAACACATGTTGTAGTATAATTAAGACTCAATGTTGTGTTTGCAGGGCATGATCCATGTGCTCCTATACACATTAGCTGTGGTCCAGGCCATGCTAGAGAATGACAACTGGGGTACTGTCCAGGCTCAAAGCAGGGATACTCCTTGGAGTTGTGAGTGTCTCAATACTACAGAACTGGAGGTGGAGTGCAGATGTGGTGGACCAGCTCTCACACAGCTTCCTTCAACTCTCTGCCCCACCCTGCAGGGACTGTAAGTATTATTATTATTATTATTATTATTATTATTATTCATATTATTATTGGATGCGTAGAGTCATACTGGAAAATTCAATACTAATGTTGGGATTTGAACCACGGATCTCCCAGTCTCTAGCCGGTTACGCTACCATAGCAAAATACCAATACTGGGATTTGAACCACGGATCTCCAGTCTATAGCCGGTTACGCTACCATGGCAAAATACCAATACTGGGATTTGAACCACGGATCTCCCAGTGTCTAGCCGGTTACGCTACCATAGCAAAATACCAATACTGGGATTTGAACCACGGATCTCCCAGTGTCTAGCCGGTTACGCTACCATAGCAAAATACCAATGAGGGATTTGAACCATGGATCTCCCAGTGTCTAGCCGGTTACGCTACCATGGCTAAATACCAATGAGGGATTTGAACTATGGATCTCCCAGACTCTAGCCGGTTTTGCTACCATAGAAACATACCAATGCTGGGATTTGAACCAAGGATCTCCCAGTGTCTAGCCGGTTTGCTACCATGGCTAAATACCAATGAGGGATTTGAACCAAGGATCTCCCAGTCTCTAGCCGGTTTTGCTACCATGGCAAAATACTAATTCTGGGATTTGAACCAAGGATCTCCCAGTGTCTAGTCGGTTTTGCTACCATGGCAAAATACCAATGAGGGATTTGAACCACGGATCTCCCAGTCTCTAGCCGGTTACGCTACCATAGCAAAATACCAATACTGGGATTTGAACCACGGATCTCCCAGTCTCTAGCCGGTTACGCTACCATGGCAAAATACCAATACTGGGATTTGAACCACGGATCTCCCAGTCTCTAGCCGGTTACGCTACCATAGCAAAATACCAATACTGGGATTTGAACCACGGATCTCCAGTCTATAGCCGGTTACGCTACCATAGCAAAATACCAATACTGGGATTTGAACCACGGATCTCCCAGTCTCTAGCCGGTTACGCTACCATAGCAAAATACCAATACTGGGATTTGAGCCACGGATCTCCCAGTGTCTAGCCGGTTACGCTACCATAGCAAAATACCAATACTGGGATTTGAACCACGGATCTCCCAGTCTCTAGCCGGTTGCGCTAGCATAGCAAAATACCAAGACTGAGATTTGAACCACGGATCTCCCAGTCTATAGCCGGTTACGCTACCATAGCAAAATACCAATACTGGGATTTGAACCACGGATCTCCCAGTCTCTAGCCGGTTGCGCTAGCATAGCAAAATACCAATACTGGGATTTGAACCACGGATCTCCCAGTCTCTAGCCGGTTGCGCTAGCATAGCAAAATACCAATACTGGGATTTGAACCACGGATCTCCCAGTCTATAGCCGGTTACGCTACCATGGCAAAATACCAATACTGGGATTTGAACCACGGATCTCCCAGTGTCTAGCCGGTTACGCTACCATAGCAAAATACCAATACTGGGATTTGAACCACGGATCTCCAGTCTATAGCCGGTTACGCTACCATGGCAAAATACCAATACTGGGATTTGAACCACGGATCTCCAGTCTATAGCCGGTTACGCTACCATAGCAAAATACCAATACTGGGATTTGAACCACGGATCTCCCAGTGTCTAGCCGGTTACGCTACCATAGCAAAATACCAATGAGGGATTTGAACCATGGATCTCCCAGTGTCTAGCCGGTTACGCTACCATGGCTAAATACCAATGAGGGATTTGAACCATGGATCTCCCAGACTCTAACCGGTTTTGCTACCATAGAAACATACCAATGCTGGGATTTGAACCACGGATCTCCCAGTGTCTAGCCGGTTACGCTACCATGGCTAAATACCAATGAGGGATTTGAACTATGGATCTCCCAGACTCTAGCCGGTTTTGCTACCATAGAAACATACCAATGCTGGGATTTGAACCAAGGATCTCCCAGTGTCTAGCCGGTTTGCTACCATGGCTAAATACCAATGAGGGATTTGAACCAAGGATCTCCCAGTCTCTAGCCGGTTTTGCTACCATGGCAAAATACTAATTCTGGGATTTGAACCAAGGATCTCCCAGTGTCTAGTCGGTTTTGCTACCATGGCAAAATACCAATGAGGGATTTGAACCACGGATCTCCCAGTCTCTAGCCGGTTACGCTACCATAGCAAAATACCAATACTGGGATTTGAACCACGGATCTCCCAGTCTCTAGCCGGTTACGCTACCATGGCAAAATACCAACACTGGGATTTGAACCACGGATCTCCCAGTCTCTAGCCGGTTACGCTACCATAGCAAAATACCAATACTGGGATTTGAACCACGGATCTCCCAGTCTCTAGCCGGTTACGCTACCATGGCAAAATACCAATACTGGGATTTGAACCACGGATCTCCAGTCTATAGCCGGTTACGCTACCATGGCAAAATACCAATACTGGGATTTGAACCACGGATCTGCAGTCTATAGCCGGTTACGCTACCATGGCAAAATACCAATACTGGGATTTGAACCAAGGATCTCCAGTCTGTAGCCGGTTACGCTACCATAGCAAAATACCAATGAGGGATTTGAACCACGGATCTCCCAGTCTCTAGCCGGTTACGCTACCATAGCTAAATACCAATACTGGGATTTGAACCACGGATCTCCCAGTCTCTAGCCGGTTACGCTACCATAGCAAAATACCAATACTGGGATTTGAACCACGGATCTCCCGGTCTCTAGCCGGTTACGCTACCATAGCAAAATACCAATAGCGAGATTTGAACCACGGATCTCCCAGTCTCTAGCCGGTTACGCTACCATAGCAAAATACCAATACTGGGATTTGAACCACGGATCTCCCAGTCTATAGCCGGTTACGCTACCATGGCAAAATACCAATACTGGGATTTGAACCACGGATCTCCCAGTCTATAGCCGGTTACGCTACCATGGCAAAATACCAATACTGGGATTTGAACCACGGATTTCCCAGTCTATAGCCGGTTACGCTACCATAGCAAAATACCAATACTGGGATTTGAACCACGGATTTCCCAGTCTATAGCCGATTGCGCTACCATAGCAAAATACCAATACTGGGATTTGAACCACGGATTTCCCAGTCTATAGCCGGTTACGCTACCATAGCAAAATACCAATACTGGGATTTGAACCACGGATTTCCCAGTCTATAGCCGGCTACGCTACCATAGCAAAATACCAATACTGGGATTTGAACCACGGATCTCCCAGTCTCTAGCCGGTTACGCTACCATAGCAAAATACCAATACTGGGATTTGAACCACGGATCTCCCAGTCTATAGCCGGTTACGCTACCATAGCAAAATACCAATACTGGGATTTGAACCACGGATCTGCTGTCTATAGCCGGTTACGCTACCATAGCAAAATACCAATACTGGGATTTGAACCACGGATCTCCCAGTCTATAGCCGGTTACGCTACCATAGCAAAATACCAATACTGGGATTTGAACCACGGATCTGCTGTCTATAGCCGGTTACGCTACCATAGCAAAATACCAATACTGGGATTTGAACCACGGATCTCCCAGTCTATAGCCGGTTACGCTACCATAGCAAAATACCAATACTGGGATTTGAACCACGGATCTCCCAGTCTATAGCCGGTTACGCTACCATGGCAAAATACCAATACTGGGATTTGAACCACGGATCTCCCAGTCTATAGCCGGTTACGCTACCATGGCAAAATACCAATACTGGGATTTGAACCACGGATTTCCCAGTCTATAGCCGGTTACGCTACCATAGCAAAATACCAATGCTGTGATTTGAACCAAGGATCTCCCAGTGTCTAGCCGGTTTGCTACCATAGCAAAATACCAATGCTGGGATTTGAACCACGGATCTCCAGTCTATAGCTGGTTGCGCTGTCACTGAGCTAGCATGGCAACAAGCCGGTACGGCATTGAATTTTTCAGTCTGTCTCTACCTATCCACTGCTTTCCTACATACGGCTCTTGTGAAAAACAATTAAATTAACACCAATTGACCATATTACTTAGTTAAACTATGAATCATGGGCGTTAAAAAGTATTTATGACATTGTAAGTCCCATTGAAGTATCTCATCTCAAAATAATTTGAGATCAGCTTGTGATTCACCGGGCAACATACGAGTCAATTGATAAATTTAATACCGTGCCGCTATGTTGCCGTGGAAGCGCAATGATAGGGTAAACGGCTAAAGACAGGGATCCGTGCTTCAAATCCCAGTTAGGCACTGATTTTTCAGTCTGACTCTACCTATCCTACTCCTGCCTTACACACGACTTATGTGAAAAAAAAAAACAAATAAATCAGCATTATTATTATTATTATTATTATTATTATTATTATTATTATTATTTTTACTATTATTATTATCAAAATCATCATATGTTTACTTTCTCTGCACGTATGTACATAGTTTGTAAATACGGAATTGTATTCAACCCAAAAATTCGAGATTTCACCGGAAATATATGTTTTGAGGTCCCCGATTACAAGAAGTAATTTTAAAAAAAGGTTCATATGTGTGCCTGTGGACAAAACTGAGAGACGTTAAATACCAAACTTCGTGTTATGTTTGGTATCTTTCAAGGGTATAACACGAAGATTTCTCAAGAACATTACCCACCCCAAACTATCCTTTACATGAAAAAGTTTAGAAATGTTTTATTTTTTCAAAAATGGCTTTAATGATTTCATTCAAAATACCGTAATTTAAGTTATTTACACCACAAATAAAATGTTTATCTTGAATTTTCTGGGAATAGCTTCTGAAGACCTCTTCATTCTGGATGAATTTTGATGAATTTTGTATAGCTAGTTAACTTAAAAAATAGACTATAACTTAGGAGACAAAAATGTGGATCTCGTTAAATCACACAATTTATGTTTTATACATTTGTTTTGTAGAGTTATATTTATTTCTTATTATTGGTTTCAATTTTAAATTACGTGTCTTTTCAAGCATGGTCTCCACCCGTTTCATCTCTTTTGTGTAACTGGCATTGGAAAGCGAACCGAATTTCATCTGCTCACATACTGACCAGCTTTTAAAAGATGACTATCGCTTTAGACTATATTTTCCTTCTACTAAGAAGGAAGCAAGTAATAAGACAATTTCTATCCCTATTTGCATGATGTAGGTAGAAGAGTAATGTTTTGTAAGAATCTTTTGCAGATCAGGTAAAGAAAGTCATGTGAATGGAACCATAAGATTTTTTAGCTACATAGTAAGAAGAGAAGCTATCGTATTGCGCCGAAATTTCACAGGAAATATATGTTTTGAGATTATCTTGGTCCAGAGTTTCCGGTGTAGACCGCGTCTTAAGGCTAAAATCTGCCGACGTTTCGCCCATCTTGTGATAAGGCTTCCTCAGGGCTAACTGCGTCTGGTCCGGCTGGCGTACCTTCTTATATACTGTAGTTGGGACATGCCAAGTACCGCCCTCCTGTGTTGCCATTGGTTATCGTTTGGCCAATGGCTGGGGTCGCTGCTTTCTGTATTCCTATTGGCTCGCTGGCCGCAAGGTGGGATGCTTTTCTTAGCAGAGGTCTCCAGATGGTGTTCAAACTTTTTCCATTGTCTCTGTTAACTTTATGTTCTTCTTTAATTATTTCTATGCTTTCGCGTATAATGCGATGTTTGTAGTCTTCACATGGTACCAATAATTTCATGTTATCAAAATCAATGTGATGGCCAGTTTCAATAGCATGTTCGGAGAGAGCGGACTTTTCAGGCTGATTAAGTTTGAGGCTTCTGATGTGCTCTTTTCGACGTGTGATTGCCGATCTTCCGGTCTGACCTATATATGCTTTGCCGCAATCGCAGGTTATTTTATAAATTCCTGGCTTAAGTAGTGGGTTGGATTTGTCTTTTACTGGTCTGAGGGTGGATTGTAACTTCCGAACCGTGCTGTACCGAGTATTAATCCCGTGTTTGAGTAAAATTTTGCCAATCCTTTCAGTGGTGCCCTGAACAAAAGGAAGGCGAGCCCATCTTGTCTTTTGTTTTTCTTTTTTTTCTTTTTGTGGTTTTTTGGCATTCTTTCCCCAGTATTTTATGTCGGTTTTTGAGTATCCGTTGGCTTTTAACACTTCCTGTAAGTGGTGTCTCTCTTCAGTTAAAAGATTTGGGTCACAAATACGCGTAGCTCATTTGCAGTTAGCCCTGAGGAAGCCTTATCACAAGATGGGCGAAACGTCGGCAGATTTTAGCCTTAAGACGCGGTCTACACCGGAAACTCTGGACCAAGATAATTTTAATATTGGCCGTGGAAGTTTACGAAAACATATAACACACCTCTACGGGGAGAGAATGTATAAGAAAACACAACTGTTCTGCCAACTGCGGAAGAAGAAACTACGACTTATTTCACAATTAACCTTCCTAAAACGATGCAGAGACCAACATGTAGTTCCGACGTTTGTACAGTTGAAACACCACATCAACACCAGATATGCACGCAACATATTACGGAAAGCCTCGCTCAGTCTACTAAGGGAGAGAATAGCCTTTACAAGACGAGAGTTACATTTTACAGAGACAGAATTGTATGGAATGCATCACCTGCTTGCTACCGATTTAGAAGAAAACGACTGGAATACTTTGGAGAAAATTTCATACACATTAGCATACCAGACAGCATATATTGCTGAAGATAGGCAACGAAAAAAATTTCAAACATTAAAAAAGAAACAATATCCATTGGAACACAAATTAGATATAGAAAGGTTAGTGGTCAATGTTTCAAAAATCACTCTAGACGAACCCACGACACAAGTCCTAGCAAAGGGACTAAAGTTTGCTATCACACCCCGGCATATACCGATGGAGGAGTTTATTACTGGAATAGAGGCTTCACTTACTGGCTTACCAGAGGAGACATCCAATGATATCAGAATGGACACTTACAAGGTACTCAAACACGCAAAAGTTCCCAAAGCAAACATCACTCATGCGGAACGTCAAGCCCTCAAAAGCATTGCTACCAACCCAGACATCGTAATCTTACCAGCAGATAAAGGCAACGCTGCTGTCGTGATGGACACTGAGGATTATGGAGAAAAAATGACACACCTACTGCATGATACAGCGTATAAGAAAGTAGAGAAGAATCCAATAAACAAACTAGAACGAACCACAATTTCGGTAATAAAAAATTCTTCAATACCAACAGAACAACAAAAGCGTCTCCTCCCTCATGACTCTCGTACACCGACGTTCTATGGGCTGCCTAAAGTTCACAAACAAAACATCCCATTGAGACCAATCGTCAGTGCCATAGGCTCACCCACTCATGAACTCGCCAGATTTCTAGCCAAGGGTCTCCAACCACTAGTGGGCAAGACAGACTCTTTTGTCAGGGACTCCGGCCATTTTGTACAAATACTCCGGAATTTTACCTTTGAAGAGCACCACATCTTAGTCAGCTTTGACATAAAATCTCTGTTTACTCGCATCCCAGTTGAAGAAGCTCTTAGATCCGTACAACAAAGAATCAGCATTAACCATCTCCCAGAAGACTGGACCGACCTTGTTGCCCACTGTATAACCAATACGTATTTCTCATACCAAAAAGACATCTACCAACAACAAGAAGGTGCAGCCATGGGATCTCCTATCTCGCCGATTGTGGCTAATATCTTCCTTGAAGATTTTGAAAACACGGCCTTGGACACTTGCCGACTCAAACCGGATATGTGGTTAAGATATGTGGATGACACTTTCGTGGTATGGCCACATGGATTGAACAACATCCCAGAGTTCCTTGAACATCTAAACAGTCTTCATCAAAATATACAATTTACCATGGAACTAGAACATAACCAAAAATTACCATTTTTAGACGTTCTAGTAGAGCGAAATTCAGCAAGTAAAACAGTGCATTGTTCAGTTTACCGAAAGGCTACACATACAGACAGATACATAGATGCCACATCCCACCACCCCATTTCAGTAAAACGAAGCATGGTCAAAACTCTGTTCCAACGAGCTACGCGTATTTGTGACCCAAATCTTTTAACTGAAGAGAGACACCACTTACAGGAAGTGTTAAAAGCCAACGGATACTCAAAAACCGACATAAAATACTGGGGAAAGAATGCCAAAAAACCACAAAAAGAAAAAAAAAAGAAAAACAAAAGACAAGATGGGCTCGCCTTCCTTTTGTTCAGGGCACCACTGAAAGGATTGGCAAAATTTTACTCAAACACGGGATTAATACTCGGTACAGCACGGTTCGGAAGTTACAATCCACCCTCAGACCAGTAAAAGACAAATCCAACCCACTACTTAAGCCAGGAATTTATAAAATAACCTGCGATTGCGGCAAAGCATATATAGGTCAGACCGGAAGATCGGCAATCACACGTCGAAAAGAGCACATCAGAAGCCTCAAACTTAATCAGCCTGAAAAGTCCGCTCTCTCCGAACATGCTATTGAAACTGGCCATCACATTGATTTTGATAACATGAAATTATTGGTACCATGTGAAGACTACAAACATCGCATTATACGCGAAAGCATAGAAATAATTAAAGAAGAACATAAAGTTAACAGAGACAATGGAAAAAGTTTGAACACCATCTGGAGACCTCTGCTAAGAAAAGCATCCCACCTTGCGGCCAGCGAGCCAATAGGAATACAGAAAGCAGCGACCCCAGCCATTGGCCAAACGATAACCAATGGCAACACAGGAGGGCGGTACTTGGCATGTCCCAACTACAGTATATAAGAAGGTACGCCAGCCGGACCAGACGCAGTTAGCCCTGAGGAAGCCTTATCACAAGATGGGCGAAACGTCGGCAGATTTTAGCCTTAAGACGCGGTCTACACCGGAAACTCTGGACCAAGATAATTTTAATATTGGCCGTGGAAGTTTACGAAAACATATGTTTTGAGGTCTCCAAAACAAAAGTTTTAGATATAGCTAGCGCACGCGCTCGTGTAGAATAGCTCAAAAGTCCAAACTCGTTATATAAATGTAGTATAATCCAAGGATGCGACACCAAGGTGTTCAACAAACCCCCCCCCCAACTCAAACTACACATTACATGGGCAAATGTTTGAAGAGTTTGTTTTCCTCAAAAATGCCTTTAACGATTTTGAGTAAATCTTTGTATATTAAAAATATTGACATGACAAAAGTATATCTTGAATTTTCTGGGAATGGTCTCTGAAGACCTCTTTATGGATGGATATTGCACAGCCGGTAAACCGTGAGAAGTAGACAAAACTTTCTGCACAGAAAATGTCTATCTGTCCCCTACAAACCATTTATGTCATATATGTTTTATTTAGAGTTAAGCATTTTCAATATACTCCTTGCCATTGGTTTCAGTTTTAAACTAAAACTTTTCCCAAACGGGAAGTCCTCTTTTGTTTCAGCTCTCTTTTTTTCACTCCCGGCCCTGCAATGAGAACCGAACTTCAACTTTCACATAACGACAAGTTATTAAAGCATGTGACTATCGTTGCAGTCCAGCGTACACCCTTAATTCCCTTTTGCTTAGTAGCAACCAAGTAATAAGACAATTTCCGTTAATCTTCATCTCGATTAGCGTGAAGTAAGAGTATTTTCTGCAGAACAGGTTGCTAAAGTCAGATTAGATTTCTTTTAAATTTATTACTAACCGATCAGCATACAATTATTGCTTTGCACGCTATTGATAAGTTACATAATATGAAAAAGTGAGGTTATCCTTTGACTCCTCTACGTGAGTTAGGGTGACATAAATGTATAACATAAGGATCTACAATTATTTACAATAGTAATAGTTGATGTACTGAATCAATTGGTATGAAGCATTTTATGGTTAAAGTATGATGTTTAAAGGTTATATGAAATCAGTCTCCTAAGAATAGGTAAGGAAATTTTCTTTTCAGTCTGTTTATTTGATGGCTTCTGGTTCCAAAGTTGTAAGTGCGAGCTCCAGGCACTGTAGGCAGTTTGTTAAAGAAGGGTTTGTTGTATTCCTGTAGAGGGTTCCTCATGAAGTTGACTATGTCTAAGGAACCAAGGAGCATCTGTGGCTTCTCGTAGGAATTTGTTCTGGAAGACTTGTAACGGATGAATGTTAACCTTGCTAGATGTGCTCCATACGAGAGAAGTGGACGTATTCATGATTTATATACAAGAATTGAGCTTTCAAGGCCCAGCTTTGAATGACTGTTAAATAGAGGATACAGTTGTACCTTAGATTTTAATTCAACTGGTCAAAATGCAAACCACATCTTCCTATATTCTAAGTGTTTATACTCTTCTTTCTCCATTTTTACTTTTTCTATACGTACTATGTACATATTGTATAGAGAAAGTATTGCACTCCAACAAAAAACTCGATACCGAGATTTCACCGGAAATATATGTTTTAGAGTCCCTATGTCCAAAAAAAAGTATTTTCAGAAAAGGTTCCGTGTGTGTGTGTGTCCGTTTGTCAGTGTGTCCGTGTGTCTGTGAACACGACAACTCAAAAACGAAAAGTCGGTAAAATACCAAACTTGGTATTTAAGTTTAGTATCTTCCAGGGATGTGTATGAAGATTTTGAGAAAAATCCCCCCACCCCAAACTACCCTTTACATGGAACTTTTTTCGAAAATTTCGATTTTCTCAAAAATGGCTCTTAACGATTTTGATTAAAGTTTCGTATATTAAAGGTATTTACCTGACAAATAAAATGCATATTATGTATTTTCTGTGAATAGCCTCTGAAGACTACTTTATTCTGGATGAATTTTACGGAATTTTGCATAACTGCTAAACCGTAAGAGACGGGCAAAAACTTACCACACAACAAATGCAGAGCACTTTAACACTCACAATTTATGTTATATACATTTTTATCGTGAAGTTGATGTTTTTTACATATACCTTGTTTTTGGTTTTAGCTATAAAAACGTATACTTTTCTCATACAAGACCTTGTGAACTCGTGTCCATACAAACAAAGGAACTTCAGTCGCAGAGCAACCAGCTTAATTCTTCAAGGAACCCCTTTAATACCTTTTATAGTATGTATTGAAACAATTAGAAATATTGACTATCACTTTAACCTATGGTACCCTCTTATTTCACTTCTACTAATAAGGAAGCAAGTAATAAGACTATTTCTGCTAATTTTTGCTCCATTAGATGAAGTAAATAGAATAATTTGTTGCAGTGATATAGAGAAAGTAATTGAATGGAACACATCAGATTTTTTCTTTTACTTTTAGACTTGTTAGATTATTAGAATGACAATATACGAGGGTGATCCAAAAAGTAACGAACGTTTTGGCATAACTAAATAATAACGAAAGATATGAACACCAAACTTTATTTACAAAGTTACAGTACCTTACTCTATTTCTCAATGTAATCGCTATTAATATCAAGGTATTTATTGTCACGTGGTACGCTGTTTCAATGCCTATATTATACTCTTCCACCGCTAAAGATCTGAGGAAACATGTTGAGGTTTTCAGTGATTTACTCAAAAAGCCATGTATGATGATGAAAGAGAAATACCGATTTTTGTGAATTCCTTCATCAATATTTGATTTCAATTCCTTCTTAACGATTGATGAACTGCCACTCTAGTCTTTGTCGAGCACACTGGTTCATCCTTGATTACTCGTAAAGATACGCAATTACCTCACTGAAGACTCGTTCATTTTATTATAACCATATGCTTGCGTTATTTGCCTATAACATTTCATTGGCCGAACATTTTGTGCATTATTCAAAAAACCAATAAGTTCTTTGGCGGTAGAAAAGGATTGAAAAACTGGTACCACGTGACAATTCGGCTGAGAAGTAGAGTGAGGCACTGTGATCGCAGGAAATGGTCAATCCTGTACATTGGCGCTTAGAATTCCAACCAATCGGAACTCATTATCTATGCATTTTTATCGTTTTTTATCACACCCACGTGCAATTGTTTTTCTAAATTTATCACACCAATTGTTTTCTCTCTGAACTAATGATCGTCTCATAATAATAGTATCACCGTGCAGTGATATTCCCGTACACAATGGCGGAAGTTCCAAAAGGTTTTGGGGAAAGGTCTATCGCTGAAATAGACATTTTAATTGAAAACTCAAAGCCGCAGAATACCAAAAGCAACACAGAGAGTTCAACGAATTCTGTAAGCAACGAGGCCATCATTTCTTGCCAGACTCCCAACTAGAAGATTGCCACATTTTTGGAAGACTGGACAGTGAATATGAGGAAGTGTAATCGATATTATTCTTCGTGTCCATATACACCAACTATTGTTATTTTCTTCACGAAATACTCTTATTAAATAGAACTCGAGCTACAACTTTTTACTTTCTTTATATGTATTATGTACATAGTGTATAGAGCAGGTGTTGCACTCCACCCAAAAATTCGATACCGAGATTTCACCGGAAATATGTGTTTTAGGGTCCCCTGTATCCAAAAAACCATTTTCAGAAAAAAGTCCGTGTGTGTCCGTGTGTCTGTGAACACGATAGCTCAAAAACGAAAAGTTGGTAAAATACTAAAGTTGGTATTTAAGTTTGACATCTTCCCGGGATCCGACACGAAGATTTTGAGAAAAATACCCCCACTCCAAACTACCCTTTACATGGAACTTTTTTCGAAAATTTTGATTTTCTCAAAAATGACTCTAACGATTTTGATTAAAATTTCGTATATTAAAGATATTTACACGACAAATAAAATGTATACCTTGAATTTTCTGGGAATAACCTGTGAAGGCTACTTTATTCTGGATGACTTTTACGGAATTTTGGATAACTGCTAAACCGTAAGAGATGGACAAAAACTTATAGCACAAAAAATGTAGAGCACCTTAAAACACATAATTTATCCTATATACATTTTTTTGGTGGAGTTGATCGTTTTTGAGATACTCCTTGCTTTTTGGTTTCAGCTTTAAAAACATAATTTTGCCATACAGGAATTTAAAAATTTTCCAGTCCTTACAAACAAAGGAACTTCAGCCACATGGCAACCAACTTGTTTTAACTGTCACTTTAACTTATAGTAGTCCCATATTTCGCTTCTACTTACAAGGAAGCAAGTAATAGGACTATTTCTGCTGATTTTTTCTCGATTAGCATGAAGTAAATAGAAGAATAAGCTTTTTAACAATAATTTGTTGCAGAGATGTAAAGAAAGTCATGTGAATCGAACACATCAGATTTTTATCGACAAAGCTGGAGCTCTCGTTATTACTTATGACAAACTTAGTTATTATTTAGTTATACCAAATCGTCTGTCACTTGCTGGATGTCCATCGTATTTGAATGTGTCACGGGAGGAAAAACGCGAATGTTGCTCATCAGATGTTTACCCCTGAAAAAGTGTTTCAATACGTTTGGTCACGATTATTCCCATATCACTATTAAATCCCATTTCATTTACATCAAATCCCGAAAACGCCATTTCCGTTCACAAAAACAAAGCCATTACTTACAGCAATGAAAGTTCACAGGGGAAAATGCATTAACTCGTTCAAGAAGAGACTGAATAGGTTTCAATTTGTTTTGATTGTCATGGTAACCAATGTTGTTACTGAGTGAAGCTCGAGCTGTTGACAATGAAGTCATTACAACTCTTAATCAGCTTTCCAGGGAATGTTTGTCTTTGTTTTGTTGTCACGGTTCAGTATTCCGATTTTTCGGCGAATGAACCAGGAAAATAAATACAAGTACTCGAACTAATTCTCGGCAAAACAATGGTCTGTATTCAAAGAGACAAACAATAAATTATAACTTTAGTGTGGTATTTGAGCACTCTTACTGAAATACTATTTCAAATATAGACCGAATAAGGCTAGTTTTAATGAATTTTCTTCCAAAGATACTACGTTTTATCACAATGTTGCATTTTACTTTCTCTACACGAAGTATGCACATAATGTATAGAGCACTTATTTTTCTCCTATTGTTTCATTTGTATAGCCCCCTTTAACATCAATCGTCATATCGGGGGCTTTGACTTGTAAAACTGCAGGTTAATAAACTTTATATTACACATTCATACTGCCAGACTCTATGGGGCATAGGGAATCATTCTGGTTAAAGAAAAATTACCTGCCCCAGCCACGAATCGAATCCGCGACCTCTTGGTTAGAAGTTACCTCGTTGACCACTTGACCACGGAGGCAATCAGAGCAGGGGTTGTATTGCACCCAAAAATTCTATACCAAGAATTAAACAAAAATACATGTTTTTGGAGCCTGAAAACATTTGTAGAAAAATGTGTTTCTTAGCTCCAAAATAAAAAGATCGTTAACTACCAAAATTGGCATTTAAGTTTAGTATCTTCCAAGAATGAGACACGAAAATGTTCAAAAATAATCGTCCCACCTCAAACTACACTTTGATTGTTAAGAGGTTCCAAAATGTTTATTTTATCAAAATTGACCCTCACGCTTTTGATTAAAACACAAGCAGATTAAAGATATTTAGATGAAAAATATAATATTTAACTTGAATTTTCTGAGAATAGCCTCTGAAGTCCTCTCCATCCTGAATGTATTTTGCATAACTGGTAAACTGTGTGTGTGAGGAGAGAGAGGGAGAGAGAGAGAGAGAGAGAGAGAGAGAGAGAGAAGCAAAAGTTTACCACAAAACACAGATAACGTTAAAAAACAATTTATGTATTTAACATTTTTGTTTTGAAGCTAACCTTGTTTTTGGTTTCAATTTTATAATACTTACGTTTCTCAAACAGGAAGACGCCCGTGTTTCTTTGTTTTACTCCGGGTCATGCAAAGAAGCGAATCTCAATCACAATCACACAGAGACTAGCTTTTAAAACATTTGACTATCATTTTAGCCTAGTGTATTTCCTTTAGCTCACTTCTACTTATAAGAAACTAAGTAAAAAGAGCATTCTACTAATGCTTATGTCGATAAGTTTGCAGTTCAAGGAAGAATGATCTTTCGTAAGAAGTTTGTTTATAGAACAGGTAGAGAAAGTCATGTAAATGGATCACATGTTTACATGTTCTTCCAAGTAATATGTGCAAAATAGTAGGTAGAGAAGGCATTGTATTCCACCCAACAATTCATTTTTAAGACTTCTGAATAAAAAAAAAGTCTGATATGTTACACTCACATGACTTTCTCTAACTCGTCTACAAACAGACTTCTTACAAAAGATTATGCTTCTTTCTACACAATGCTAATCAAGATAAACATTAGCAGAATGTTCTTATTACTTCCTTCCTTATAAGTGGAATGGAACTTAAAAAATCTGATGTGTTCCATTCACATGACTTTCTCTATATCTCTGCAACAAATTATTCCTAAAAAAGCTTATACTGCTATTTACTTCATGCTAATCAGAAAAAAATAGCAGAAATAGTCTTATTACTTGCTTCCTTGTAAGTAGAAGCCAAATAAGGGAGTAACATAGGTTAAAGTGATAGTCAAAAGCTGGTTGCCATGACACTGAAGTTCCTTTGTTTGTATTGACAGCAGTTGACAAATTCCTGTATGAGAAAAGTATAAGTTTTCCATAGCAGAAACCAAAAACAAGGAAGTCTCAAAAACGATGAAATCCACGAAAGAAATGTATATAACATAAATTGTGTGTTTTAACGTGCTCTACATTTTTTGTGTAGTAAGTGTTTGTCCATCTCTTACGGTTTACCAGTTATTCAAAATTCCGTAAAATTCATCCAGAATAAACTACTCTTCAGAGGCTATTCCCAGAAAATTCAAAATATACATTTGATTTGTCAGGTAAGTATCTTTATTATACAAATTTTAATCAAAATCGTTAGAGCCATTTTTTTAGAAAATCAAAATTCTCGAAAAAAGTTCCATGTAAAGGGTAGTTTGCAGTGGGGGGGATTTTTCTCAAAATCTTCGTGTCACATCCCTGGAAGATACTAAACTTATATATCAAGTTTGGTATTTTACCGACTATTCGTTTTTGAGTTATCATATTCACAGACACACGAACACACACATACAGACCTTTTTCTGAAAATACTTTTTTTGGATACAGGGGACCCTAAAACATATATTTCTGGGGAAATCTCGGTATCGATTTTTTTGGTGGAGTGCAGTACCTTCTCTATACACTATGTACATAGTGCGTATAGAGAAAGTAAAAATGCACTAGGCTAAAGTAATAGTCAAATGTTTTAAAAGCTATCGTTATGCGGTTGTCATTGTAAATCGCTTCTTTGCTTGACCAGGAGTAGAACAAAAGAAAAATGGACCCTTCCTGTTTGAGAAAAGTATAAATATTTTAAAATTAAAACCGAGAACAAGGAAATCTTGGAAATGCTATACTCTACAACGCAAATACATATGACATGAATTGTATGTTTTAATGAGATCTATATTTTTTGTCGAGTAAGTTGCTATATATCTCTTATACGGTTTATCTGTTATGCAGAATTCTGCAAAAATCAACCAGAATCAAGTGCTTCTCAGAGGCTATTTCTACAAAATTCAAAATATACATTTTTTTGTGTTTTGAATAGCTTTAATATACGGTGTTTTAATCAAAATCTTCAGAGCCATTTTTGAGAAATACAAACATTTTAAAAAATGTTTCCATGTCAAGGGTAGTTTAGGGGGGGGGGGATTGTCTTGAAAATTTTCATGTCGTATCCTTGAAGACTTAAATACCTTTTGATTTTTGTTTTTTACCTATGCTACCCACAGTCAGACACGCACATGAAACTTTTTTTCATTTTTTTTTTTTTTGATTCAGGGGAACATATATTTCCAATGAAATCTTGTTATAGAATGTTTTTGTACAATACAATACATTCTCTATACATTATGCACATAGTACGTGTAGAGAAAGTAAAAAATAGCATTTTTAGGGAAAGGCCATATGTTTCTGTCTGCCGACAGCATAAATAACGAAAGTTAAAATATACAATTTAATTCAGTATCTTCCAAAGATGTGACAGGAAGATTTTTAAGAAAATCCTCCCCACCACAAACTACCCATTACATGGGAACATTTTTGAAAATATTGTTTTTCTCAAAAATAGCTCTATTTATTTAAATTTTGTTTTGTTTTTTTTGGGAATAGTCTCTGAATGAGTTTTGAAGAATTTTTGAATAACAGTTTTATCGTAAGAGATAGACAAAAACTTACTGCAAAAAAAAAGTATATCTCGTTAAAACACATAATTTATGCCATATATGTTGTTCTTGTAGAGTTGACCGTTTTCGAGATATTCCTTGTTATTGTGTTGTTTTTATTCCACCTAGCTTTTCTCAAACGAGACCATGCAAAGCAAACCCAAACTCAATATGGTATGAAATGTAAATGCAATTTTATTTATGGACGCTCTTTAACTGCTGTGGTTCTCAGTGTCTCATGCTAAGGATTTTTACGCCCTCCGCCGGGTTTGAACCCGCGACCGTAGAGATGGTATAGATAGAGAAAGTTATCTGGATGGAACACATCATATTTTTTTTTTAATTTTCCTAGTTTCTCAAAAATTGCTGTAACAGTGTTGATTAAGATTACATATATTAAAGATATTTACATGTCAATTAAAATATATATGTTCCATTTTCTGAGAATAGCCAGCGAAGTCGTATTATTCGGAATAAACTTTGCATAACTGGTAAATTTAAAAGATAAACAAAAACATACTTCATTAAAACACACAATTTATCCCAGATATTTTTTCTTGAGTTAACATTATCCGAAATAATGAGATGAGATAGATGAGAAACTGTATGTTGAAAGCAGTAGTGAAAGATTAAAGCCGAGAAAAACCGAAGAAAATGTAGTATCTTACTCTTGCAACAAAAATAAAAAGTGAATTCCGTAATATTGGCCGTCCAAAGCTCTTTGAAGAAATTCTTTGGTCCTCCAATGTTACTCTGAAACTCATTAAGGTAATGACGTAAGCATACGCTTTTTTTTTTTTTTTTGCTTTTTTTTTTTTTTTTTTTCCTTAGTATATTTTTCATTGAGGCGTGGTTTCAAAAGTAATGGAAGTTTCCTGATACACATTGAGAAACAAGAGCAAGCCATCACTCTATTGAGTTCTGAGACAGACAGACAGACATAATTTATTTCATCCTTTCAAGTTACAAACATTTACAAGTTACTTTCCTGGAGTTGCTGAATTTTGTATCATATATCGTTAACATAGCTATTTATATAGATGTACCATTCCTTCTAATACATTTTTATACCCTATTAAATTGATCTATTTATTTTTTTACTTTCTCTATACGTGCTATGTACATAGTGTATAGAGAAGGTATTGCACTCCACCAAAAAAATTCGATACCGAGATTTCATCGGAAATATATGTTTTAGGGTTCCCTGTATCCAAAAAAACTATTTTCAGAAAAAGGTCCGTGTGTATGTGTCCGTGTGTCTGTGAACACGATAACTCAAAAACGAAAAGTCGGTAAAATACCAAACTTGGTATTTGAGTTTAGTATCTTCCAGGGATGGGACACGAAGATTTTGAGAAAAATCCCCCCACCCCCAACTATCTTTTACATGGAACTTTTTTCAAAAATTTTGATTTTCTCAAAAATGGCTCTAACGATTTTGATTAAAATTTCGTATATTAAAGATATTTACCTGAAAAATAAAATGTATATCTTGAATTTTCTGGGAATAGCCTCTGAAGAGTAGTTTAATCTGGATGAATTTTACTAAATTTTAAATAACTGCTAAACCGTAAGAGATGGACAAAAGCTTACCACACAAAACATGTAGAGCATGTTAAAACACACAATTTATGTTATATACATTTTTTTTCGTGGAGTTCTTTGTTTTTGTGACATTCCTTATTTTTGGTTTCTGCTATGAAAAACGTATACTTTTCTCATACAGGAACTTGTCAACTCCTATCCATATAAACAAAGGAACTTCATTGACATAGCAACCAGCTTTTGACTATCACTTTATGGCTCTAACGATTTTGATTAAAATTTCGTATATTAAAGATATTTACCTGAAAAATAAAATGTATATCTTGAATTTTCTGGGAATAGCCTCTGAAGAGTAGTTTAATCTGGATGAATTTTACTAAATTTTAAATAACTGCTAAACCGTAAGAGATGGACAAAAGCTTACCACACAAAACATGTAGAGCATGTTAAAACACACAATTTATGTTATATACATTTTTTTTCGTGGAGTTCTTTGTTTTTGTGACATTCCTTATTTTTGGTTTCTGCTATGAAAAACGTATACTTTTCTCATACAGGAACTTGTCAACTCCTATCCATATAAACAAAGGAACTTCATTGACATAGCAACCAGCTTTTGACTATCACTTTACCAACGGTTGTCCCTTATTTCGCTTCTACTTACAAGGAAGCGAGTAATTAGACTATTTCTGCCAATTTTTTCTGATTAGCAAAAGTACGTAAATAGAAGTATAAGCTTTTTAAGAATTATTTGTTGCAGGGATATGGAGAAAGTCATGTGAATGGTACACATCAGATTTTTTATGCTTACAACCTCATCCGTTTTATTATTAAGATCCTCTCTTTATTTAGTCATTTTCCTCCCCCATTTCTCTCTTACCTCCCCTGTATAATTAACAGAGCTAGGAAGTTTGTACCAATTTCCTTAAGCAGAGTAAGACCGGCTAGGTTTGGAAATGCCATGCGGCACTACTTGTGCGAGCAAAGGCCAATGTAGAGTGCAACCCAGTACTGCAAAACAACTATCACTGCATAATACAGAACCACGTCGGTAGGAAGAAAGGGCTCGAATAATAAATTAATTTGTTTTACAACCATAGTAAGCTTTTTAGCAGTGCACTTGTTTATTTACTTATTTAGATACCCATGGCAGTTCTAGTATACCACTGTGGCATCAACGCATTCATTTCGGACTGCACTGTGCACGACCTCCGCAGCCGTCGCCGGTTCTGTGCCACCTGTGGTGGTACGGGACACTTCACCGGGCAAGCCCAGTGCCCCAGCTACCCAAAGAGCAGGCACTCATCACCTAAACCAGCCCGGACACCATCATCTACAGAGCCATCTCCGCAGACTGAACAAACACCACCAACCAACCTGCAGAAGGAAATCCAGGGCCTAAGTGAGGCCATTCAGGACCTCCACGCGGAGGTCTTGATGCTTACGGCTAAGCTGACGGCCTTGGAGGACAGGCTGCAGCAGGATAACACCACTTCACATCCATATGTTCACCAAGCAATAGCAACAGCAGTCACCGACATCCGACTCATCTTCAGGGAGGAGGTGAGAGCTCTACTGGAGAAGTCGGCACCTCAAACTTCACAGTTCAACATCCAAAGTAGACAAGGGCTAAGGCTCGAAGACGTCCCAGGATATGACGATTGGCTCAACAGAGTCAACCAGTACTAACTCCATCCTTCACCCTAGAATTCCTTCATTCCTCTCCCCGAATACTCCGCGGTGGCAGTCTGGGCCTTGGTCAAGTCTGTCTCCCGGTCCTCATTTCACCCCTCTGACTGCACCCTGCAGTCAGTTATATTATCGCCTTGAATCCGCGGGTGCAATCATGCGGTACCGCCTCTCCTTTCTTCCTTCTAATACCGGTGGAGGGGTTTTTTAGTCGGTATGCCCACATGGGAGACCCCGACACTCCGGGCTTGCCCGGATCAGTCCTTAAGGTGGATTTTTCCCCTCCATTCGAATAAAAAAAAATTCTAGTAAACAAACTGTCAAACGTCTAGCAACAGAACAGCTTCACATTATTGATTGCAAATTTGTTCAGAAAGCTACCCACAATTATCACACTGTTACAGTCCAGGGGTATGGAGCTGAACTGAATTTGTGCGGCATGTAGAAGAACTGTGAAGACGGATCTACTAATCCACGAGCATGCTACCTGTAATAAACGTGAAAATGAAAGTGTAAATGAAAGGAATGCAGGGTTCAGTGTGATGTATCGCATACAAGCTCCACTTTTAGATCCCAACAAATGATATTTGCTTGGTGATACTGAAATATAACTGATAAACATTTCAAACATGCCCTGATCACATCGTGCGAAGTGGAATCAACTTTTTCGCACTACAAATCTTGTTTGCTAGAATGTATAATGAGGCTTGCATTTGGCTTCAGAAGTGCATATAGTTCTCAGTAATACAGCTGCAGATGAGTAAAGATTTGATTTAATTCCTGCTTTCGTTTTTATCTGGTAAGAGTCTGAAAATATTTAAGAAATTAGTTTTATTACCAGGATAGTATTTAACAATAAATATTTCAAATATTTCAATCCGTATTATAATTGCTTGGGTGTCTCCATAATGTACATATATACAAACCAGTTAGCGTCATACTTATATATATATATATATATATATATATATATATATATATATATATATATATATAACAATGTGTATGTTGCATATAATTGATATTCTAAATAGGTGTGCTTATATGAATGTTTCAAAAGTCATTTTTGTTCTCTAGGAAAAATACTGTTTCCTTGACAACAGGTTTGTTTACCTCTCCCCTTTCTTATCAATGACTTGTTTTGATGCGGCGAGGTGGTCGGTCGCAAAGTATATACGGAACGGCAAACGGTACGAACTTCCTAGCTCTGGTAATTACCTAGTTGTTTCAGAAATTCTTGCTTGTTGTTTCCAAAAATGTTTTAGTACACTATTTCTGTCGGTAACGTTTCCCAGTTTTATATTCATATTTTTACTTTCTCTACACGTACTATGTACATGATGTATAAAAAATCTGATGTGTTTCATTCAAATGACTTTCTCTACATATCTGCAACAAATTATTCTTAAAAAGCTCTTACTTCTATATACTTCATGCTAATCAAGAAAAAATTAACAGAAATAGTCTTATTATTTGTTTCCTTGTAGGTAGAAGAGAAATAAGGGAGTAACATTGGTTAAAGTGATAGTCACAAGCTGGTTGCTATGTGACTGAAGCTCCTTTGTTTGTATGGATAGGAGTTGACAAATTCCTGTATGAAAAAAGTATAAGTTTTTCATAGCTGAAAACAAAAGCAAGGGATATCTTAAAAACGATCAACTCCACGAAAAATATGTATATAACATAAATTGTGTGTTATAATGTGCTCTACATTTTCAGTGTGCTAAGTTTTTGTCCATCTCTTACGGTTTAGCAGTGATGCAAAATTCCGTAAAATTCATCCAGAATAAAGCATTCTTCAGAGGCTATTCCCATAAAATTCAAGATATACATTTTATTTGTCATGTAAGTACTTTAAATTTACGAGATTTTAATGAAAATCGTTAGAATCATTTTTTAGAAAATCAAAATTTTCGATTTTTTCCCATGTAAAGGTTAGTTTGGGGTGGGAGGATTTTCTTGAAAATCTTCGTGTCGCATCCTTGGAAGTTATCAAACCAAAGTTTGGTTTTTAACGGTATTTTCATCTTTGAGCTATGCTGCCCACAGACACTCACAGACAGACAGACACACCGGACATTTTTCTAAAAATGCTTTTTTTTTTTTTTTGGTTCAGGGGTTTCAAAACATATATTTTCAGTGAAATTTCGGTATCGATGGGTGCAATACAATACCTTTTCTATACGCTATGTACATAGTATGTATAGAGAAAGTAAAAAGGTATTGTAATGCACCTAAAAATTCGATACCGAGATTTCACCGTAAATCATGTTTTGAGTCCCCCTGAATCCAAAAAAAAGCATTTTTTTGGAAAAAGCTCCTGTGTGTGCGTGTGTGTCTGTGGACCGCATAGCTCAAAAACGAAAAGCCCGTTAAATGCCAAAGTTGGTATGTAAGTTCAGTATCTTAAAAGGATGCGACACGAAGATTTTCAAGAAAGCCCCCCACCTCCAACTACCTTTACATGGAAAAAAATTCGAAAATTTTGAGTTTCTCAAAAATTGCTCTAATGATTCTGATTAAAATATCGCATATTAAACCTGACAAATAAAATGTATACCTTGAATTTTCTTGCAATAGCCTCTGCATACTACTTTATTCTGGATGGATTTTACGAAATTTTGCATAACTCCTAAACCGTAAAATATAGACACAAACTTACTTAACAGAAAATGTAGAACCCGCCAAAACACACAATTTATTTATACACATTTTTTATTTCTTGGAGTGAATTGTTTTTGAGATATTCCTTGTTATTGGTTTCATCTTTAAACTATTTAAACTTTTCTCATACGGAAATTTGTCAACTCCTATCCATACAAACAAAGAACTTCAGTCTCATAGCAACCAGCTTTTGACTAACATTTTAGCCTATGCTACTCCGTTATTTCCCTTCTGGTTGCATGGAAGCAAGTAATAAGACTATTTCTACTAATTTTTTTCTCGATTAGCATGAAGTAAAAACAAGCATAAGCTTTTTAACAATAATTTGTTGCAGAGATGCAGAGAACGTCATGTGAATGGAATACTACAGATTATTTCTCTCTCCATATTTTTGTGTTTTCGCACTCAATTATATAGTGTAAATTATTATCGATAATACCATATAGTGGGCAGAGATCTTTATCTACTTTTAGATGTTTAATAACATCGTTCCTGTTCTTGTCCAGACCCTCTCTTTCCATTTTACCGCAGATATCAATATACTTTTAATTTCTCTGGCCCCATATGTACAATGTACATAGGGATAGAGAAGTATTGTATTCCACCCAAAATTCGATACCGAGATCTCACCGGAAACACATGTTTTAGGACCCCTGTATCCAAAAAAAGCATTTTCAGAAAAAGGTCCGTATGTGTGTGTGTCCGTGTGTCTGTGAACACGATAACTCAAAAACGAAAAGTTGCTAAAATACCAAACTTGGTATTTAAGTTTAGTATCTTCCAGGGACGCGACACGAAGATTTTGAGAAAAATCCCCCCACCCCAAACTACCCTTTACATGGAACTTTTTTCGAAAATTTTGAATTTCTTAAAAATCGCTCTAATGATTTTGATTAAAATATCACATATTAAAGATATTTACCTAAAAAACAAAATGTATATCTTGAATTTTCTGGGAATAGCTTCTGAAGACCTGTAAATCTGGATGAAATTTGCTTAATTTTGCATAACTAGTAAACCGTAAGAAATAGACAAAACCTTACTATACAAAAATTTAGGTCTTGTTAAAATACACAAGTTGTGTCATATACGTACATTTTTCTCGTGGAGCTTACCGTTTTCGAGGTATTCATTGTTATTAGTTCCAGTTGTGAAGAAATTATACTTTTTTCAGACGGGAGTGTCCGTTTTTCTTTTGTTCTACTCCTGGCCAAGAAAAGAAGCGATTTGTAACGACAATCGCATAACGACAACTTTTAAAACATTTGATTATTGGTTTAGGCTTGTGTATTCCCTTATTTTCTTCCTACTTATACGGAACTAAATAATAAGAACATTGTGCTAATGAGTACCACGATTAGCAAGGTGCAGAAAGAAGAAGAATCTTATGTATGAAGTTTGTAGAACAGCTAGAGAAAGTCATGTGAGTGTAACACATCAGGTTTTTCTCTTCCCCATTTGTTCTTAGCGTTCCTATAGGTATTATAGGTGAAGTGGATTAAAAGAAGTATTTGCTTGTAGTACTCAGTTTTTAAGTATTTGCTTGAGTTTGGTGTGAATAAGAACTTAATATATGCCTAGTAAAGCCTAACATTTTTCCGGGAACTAGTATTTACTAGCCCTACCTGGTATATAAACCTTAGGTAATACTAAACGGCCATCTTCATGCCAGTTCGCAACCGAAAGATGCACCCTGAGCGCCTGGTATTTCGTGGAAAACTGCATTTTTTTCGGATTTATCAAGAATTTCCAATATCTACTTTTCCCATGGCTTCAATTTAAATGCTTTGTTGCCAGTAGCCTGTATATCTGTTTTTTTTTTTTTTGTTTTTTTTATTACTTTCTCTATACGCAATATGTACATAGTGTATAGAGAACGTGTTGCACTAAACCAAAAAAATCGATACCGAGATTTCACCGGAAATATATGTTTTAGGGTCCCCTGTATAAAAAAAAAGTATTTTCAGAAAAAGGTCCGTGTGTGTGTGTCCGTGAGTCTGTGTCTCCGCGTCAGTGTGTCCGTGTGTCTGTGAACACGATAACTCAAAAACGAAGAGTCGGTAAAATACCAAACTTGGCATTTAAGTTTAGTATCTTCCAGGGATGCGACACGAAGATTTTGAGAAAAAAAACCCACCCCAAACTACCCTTTACATGGAACTTTTTTCGAAAATTTTGATTTTCTAAAAAATGGCTCTAATGATTTTGTCTAAAATATCGTATATTAAAGATATTTACCTGACATTTCAAATGCATATTTTGAATTTTCTGGGAATAGCCTCTGAAGAATGCTTTATTATGGATGAATTTTGCATAACTACTAAACCGTAAGAGATGGACAAAAACTTAACCCACAAAGAATGTAGAGCACGTTAAAACACACAAGTTATGTTATATACATTTTTGTTTTGTGGAGTTGATCGTTTTTGAGATATTCCTTTTTTTTTTTTTTTTTTTTGGCTTCAGCTTTGAAAAACTTATACTTTTCTCATACAGGAATTTGTCAGCTCCTGTCCATACAAACAAAGGAACATCAGTCACAAAGCAACCAGCTTTTGGCTTTCACTTTAACCTATGGTACTCCCTTATTTCGCTTCTACTTAAAATAAAGCAAGAAATACGACCATATCTGCTAATTTTTCTCGATTAGCTTGAAATAAATAAAAGATAAGTTTATTAACAATAATAATTTACAGAGATATAGAGAAAGTCATGTGAATGGAACACATCAGATTTTTTTTTGATGAAGCAACAACAGGTATCTGTAATTTAGATAGTATAAATCAACCAATGTCATCAACAAAGCCCTATCCAGATGTTTTAAATTTCCAATTTGTGTATCAACAGTCTCCTTATCAGATGATGCCTTTGTTCTAGTTTGGGGTTCCTACTCTTGTCAGGTTTAGTGTTAACATTAACCGCAGGTGACATTGTTACACTAGTTTTGTGGAATGTAACGACAATGGTTTCTGCCTATTTTAATGCGGAGAAGGTGTAATTTATTTGCAAAACAAAAGTAAAATATGTACTAGGAAGAACTTGTTGGCTCAGCAGAATTTGGGAGGGAAATTAGTAAATGATAAGATTTGGTAAGTTTTTTTTTTTTTCGGGTAGCCTAGCATTTACTACCTGCTTTTAGTAAAAGATTATTCTCCTCGTTTTTAGCAATTCTAGAACTACCTAGTATATTCTAGCTAGCGTTTACTTCTTTTATTCACTTCACTGAATATTGAAGTGTTCTTATCATTTAAGCTGCTTATTGTTTCTTGTTTCCCTAATCATCTATATCGTCTTCAATTTAATTGACATAACAATTTCTTTCCCATTTTGTCGATACTTGTGCCCTAAAACAGACGCTCGCTGGAGACCTTTTCAAATAGACCCCAAGATTTACTAGAGCACAACATGTTACATCAGAGAATAAGCAGTTAGTTACGTCGGTTGGACAGATGAACGTAAATAGGCTTAGAAAACGCATCGGCCTGGAGCTTAAAGAGGTACATGTGACGAATTTTAATATGCAAGTTGTGTCTGTCTGTTTCAGCACGCTCTCTGGAATGGGAATGATGGTCCTCAGGAAGCACGATCTGCAACACTATGCAGCACTGCAGGATTTGTAAGTATTTTCATTGACGTACAATAACACATAACTGTGTAAATAAAGCCCATGTCCCACGGTCAAACATTTTGGTCCAATACACTTCAAACTACATCGTGAGACATCGGATAATTTCATTGTATACAATTTCCGTCCTAATACTTTCTCTACACGTACTATGTACATAGTGTATAGAGAAAATATCGTATTCCATTTAAAAATTCAAAACCAAGATTTCACCGGAAATATAAGCTTAAAGAATACCGAGTTTAAAAAAAATCATTTTTAGAAAAAGGTCCGTGAGTGTCGCTGTGGACAGCATAGCTCAAAAACTAAAAGACGTATTTGGTATTTAAGTTTACTATCTTCCGAGGATACGAAACGAAGATTTTCAAGAAGTATCATTTAAATAGAAAACGTTTCGCAAATTTGATTTTCTGAAAAATGGATCTAACGATTTTGATTAAAATGTGTCTTATCACAAATAAAATTTATATCTTGAATTTTCTGCGAATAGAAGACCTCTTTTATTCTGGATGAATTTTGCTAAGTTCTGCATGACTGGTAAACCGTAAAAGATCTTAATATAAAATCTTACTACACAGAAAACGTAGACCTGCCTAAAACGCATAATTTATTTCCTTTACATTTTTGTGGAGTCAACTGTTTCTGATATATTCCTTGTTATTTGTTTGTTTTCATTAAACTTTTCTTAAGCGGTAATTAGTCATTTCTGTCTCATTTTTACTTTCTCTACACTTACTATGTACGTAGTATATAGAGAAGGTATTGTATTACACCCAAAAATTCGATACCGAGATTTCACCGGAAATAAATATCTAAAAAATCTTATGTGTACCATTCACATGACTTTCTCTATATCCCTGCAACAAATTATTCTTAAAAAGCTTATACTTCTATTTACTTTATGCTAATCAGAAAAAAATAGCAGAAATAGTCTTATTACTCGCATCCTTGTAAGTAGGAGCGAAATAAGGGACAACCGTAGGTTAAAGTGATAGTCAAAAGCTGGTTGCTATGTCAATGAAGTTCCTTTGTTTAAATGGATAGGAGTTGACAAGTTCCAGTATGAGAAAAGTATACGTTTTTCATAGCAGAAACCAAAAATAAGGAATGTCACAAAAACGACGAACTCCACGAAAACACTGTATATAACATAAATTGTGTGTTTTAATGTGCTCTACAGTTTTTGTGTAGTAAGGTTTTGTCCATCTCTTACGGTTTAGCAGTTATTCAAAATTTAGTAAAATTCATCCAGAATAAACTACCCTTCAGAGGTTATTCGCAGAAAATTCAAGATATACATTTCATTTGTCAGGTAAATATGTTTAATATCCGAAATTTTAATCAAAATCGTTAGAGCCATTTTTGAGAAAATCAACATTTTCGAAAAAAGTTCCATGTAAAGGGTAGTTGGGGGTGAGGGGATTTTTCTCAAAATCTTCGTGTCGCATCCCTGGAAGATACTAAACTTAAATACCAAGTTTGGTATTTTAACGACTTTTCGCTATTGAGTTATCGTGTTCACAGACACACGGACACACGGACAAACGGACGCACACACACACACACACACACACACACACGGACCTTTTTGTGAAAATGCTTTTTTTGGATATTGGGGACCCTAAAACATATATTTCCGGTGAAATCTCCGTATCGAATTGTTGGTGGAGTGCAATACTTTCTCTATACACTATGTACATAGAGCGTATGGAGAAAGTAAAAGGGCATTTTTAGAAAAATGGTCAGGTGTGTGTGTGTGTGTGTGTGTGTGTGTGTGTGTGTGTGTGTGTGTTTTTGTGGGCAGCATAGCTCAAAAACGAAAAGTCCGTTATACACCAAACTGAATATTTAAGTTTACTTTCTTCCAGAGTCGCAACACGAAGATTCTGAAGACCAAAAATCCCTCCACCCCCAACTACACTTCACATGAAAAAAATTTCGAACATTTTGATTTTTTCAAACATGGCTCTAACGATTTTGATTAAAATCTCTTAAATTTAAAATATTTACATGACAAATAAAATGATTATCTTCAATTTTCTGAGAATATCCTCTGAAGACATGTTTATTCTGGATGATATTTTTGGAATTTTGCATAACTGGTAAACCGTAAGAGATAGACAAAAACTTACCACACAAAAAATATAGAGATCGTTAAAACACACAATTTATGTTATTTACATTTTTTCATGGAGTTCGCCATTTTTGAGATATTCCCTGTTATTAATTTCAGATTTAAAATACTTCCAGTTTTGTAATCACGGGAATTTGTCAACTCCTGGCCATACAAAGGAACTTCAGTCATACAGCAACCAGCTTTTAAAAGATTTGACTATTTATTTAGTCTATGAAATTCCCTTACTTCCCTTCTACTTACAAGGAAGCAAGTAATAAGACCCTTTCTGCAGATTTTTTACTTTCTCTATAGGCACTATGTACATAGTGTATAGAGAATGTATTGCACTCCACCAAAAAATTCGATACTGAGATTTCACCGGAAATATATGTTTTAGGGTCCCCTGTAACCAAAAAAAAAGTATTTTCAGAAAAAGGTGCGTGTGTGTGTCCGTGTGTCCGTGTGTCTGTGAGCACGATAACTCAAAAACGAAAAGTCGGTAAAATACCAAACTTGGTATTTTTGGCTTTCACTTTAACCTATGGTACTCCCTTATTTCGCTTCTACTTACAATAAAGTAAGAAATAAGACCATTTCTGCTAATTTTTCTAGATTAGCATGAAATAAATAAAAGATAAGCTTATTAACATTAATCATTTACAGAGATATAGAGCAAGTCATGTGAATGGAACACATCAGATTTTTTCTCGAGTAAATAAATAGAATAATAAGCTTTTTAACAATAACTTGTTACAGAGATATAGAGCAAGTCATGTGAATGGAACACATGAGATTTTTTTTCGAGTAAATAAATAGAATAATAAGCTTTTTAACAATAACTTGTTACAGAGATATAGAGCAAGTCATGTGAATGGAACACATCAGATTTTTTTACTCTTGACCGTGCAATGAGAACCGAATTTCTATCAGTTTGTCCCTGTTTCTCTTCTACTTATAAGGAAAAACTCTGATGTGTACCATTCACATGACTTTCTCTATATCCCTGCAACACGTTATTCTTAAAAAGCTTATACTTCTATTTACTTCATGCTAATCAGTAAAACATTAGCAGAAATAGCCATATTACTTGCTTCCTTGTAAGTAGAGGTGAAATAAGGGAGTACCATAGCTTAAAATGATAATCAAAAGCAAGTTGCTCTATCACTGAAGTGTCTTTGTTTGTATGGACACCAGTTGACAAATTCCTGTATGAGAAATGCATGTTATTCATAGCAGAAACCAAAAATAAGGAATGCCTCAAAAACGACGAACTCCACAAAAAAATGTATATAACATAAATTTTGTGTTTTAACATGCTCTACATTTTTTTTGTGTACTAAGTTCTTGTCCATCTCTTACGGTTTAGCAGTTATTCAAAATTCAGTAAAATTCATCCAGAATAAGCTACTCTTAAGAGTCTATTCCCAGAAAATTCAAGATATGCATTTTATTTGTCAGGTAAATGTCTTTAGTATACGAAATTTTTATCAAAATCGTTAGAGCCATTTTTGAGAAAATTTAAATTTTCGAAAAAAGTTCCATGTAAAGGGTAGTTGGTGGTGGGGGGATTTTTCTCAAAATCTTCGTGTCGCATCCCTGGAAGATACTAAACTTAAATACCAAGTTTGGTATTTTACCTACTTTTCGTTTTTGAGTTATCGTGTTCTCAGATACACGGACACACACACACACGGACACACACACACACACGGACCTTTTTCCGAAAATGCTTTTTTTAGATAAAGGGGGCCCTAAAGCATTTATTACCGGTGAAATCTCGGTATCGCTTTTTTTGGTGGAGTGCAATACCTTCTCTATACACTATGTACATTTCACCATCATGATGTAGATAGAACAATAAGGTTTATTTTTTATGAATAGTTTGTTGGAATAGGTAGGGAAAGTCATGTGAATGGAACAGATCAGATTTTTTCCAATGCTGTATGGGAACAAATGTTCTCTCATATTTTGAATGGACACAGCATAGCAGATAGGCTGTATATAACGAACTTATCTCCTAGGAGACTAGTGTTTGCTAATTGCCTCGGGCACTTGAGTTATTAAACTCCCGTTATGAGCGGAGAGATGTTCAAGGGATCTTTTTCTGGAGGAGGAGACCTGTGTCGAGGACAAAATGACAGGAAATTGGATTCTCACTGCGCCCTCTCATCTGATTTCGAAACAGTTACTCGGGCTGTTAAACAAGAAATTATATTGGAGGTTTCTAGAACAAAGACAGGTTACACACTGGGTTAACAACCGTCATCAGCGAATTTCTTTTTCTCTTATCTTCTGTTTAAAAGTACCAACATATCAGGTTTAAAACTGTGTGTTTCTTAAGCCATTATATTATTACTTTCTCTACACGTACTATATACATAGTATATAGAGGAAGTATTGTATTCCACCCAAAAATTCGATACCGATATTTCCCTGGAAATATATCTTTTAAGAATCAAAAAAAAAAAAAAAAAAAACACTTTAAAAACATAACCGTGTGTGTCTGTGTGTATGTGTCTGTGGGCAGCACAGCTCATAAACGAAAAGTCGGTCAAATAAAGTTCAGTATCTTCCAAGGATGCGACACGAAGATTTTCAAGAAAATTTCCACATTCCCAACTACTCTTTACATGGATCTTTTTTCGAAAATTTTGATTTTCTCTAAACTGACTCTAGCCCGCCAGGGTGGTGTGGTGGTAGCGAGTCTACCTCTCATTCAACAGATTGCCAGTTTGAAACTCGCTTATGGTAAGCTACCCGGATAAGGTTTTTCGGGATTTTCCCTTATCCTGAGAATAAGAGAATGTCGAGTAACTTTATGCTCCATGGATGGATTTCGAGATCATTTGAACATCATTTCACCAATTTCATTCATGACCATCCAGGTTAATAACTTTAAGCTACAAAAAAAGAAGTGGCTAACGATTTTGATTAAAATATGGTATATTACAAATATTTACATCACAAAATGTATATTTTGAATTTTATGGGAACAGCCTCTGATGATCTCTTTATTCTGGATGGGTTTTGCAGAATTTTGTATAACGGGTAAGCCGTAAGAGGTAGACAAAAACTTAAGACACAAAAAACGTTGATGTGATTAAAACACGTAATTTCTGTAATATACGTTTCTCTATCGCTTTAGCCTTGTGCATTCCCTTATTTCCCGTCTACTTACAAGTAAGTAATAAGACAATTTCTGCTGTGGTTTATCTCAATTAGCATGATTTAGGTAAACAATAAACTGTTGTGCCAATAGTTTGCTTATGGAACAGTTAGAGAAAGTTATTTATTTCTCTAATACCATTGTGTTGCACCCAAAAATTCGAAACCGAGATTTCATTGGAAATACACGTTTTCAGACTTCTCGAATAATAAAAGTTGATGGGTTCCATCCACAAGATTTTGTCTATCTGTTCAGCAAACAAACTTTTTTTACAAAATATTATTCTTTATCTACTCCATACCAATTGAGTTAAACATTAACAAAAAGTGTATTATTACTCGTTTCCTTGTAAATAGAAACGAAATAAGGGAATACACTAGGCTAATACGACAGTCAAATTTTTTTAAACCTGGTTGCTATGTGAAACAGTTGAAGTTTGGTTCACTTTGCACGGCCAGCAACAAAACAAACAAAATAGAGATGAAACGAAAGATTACTTCGGAAACGTTCAACTGTACAAAAAATGTATATGACATAAATTGTATTTTTTAACGTGATCTATGTTTTGTGTAGAAAGTTTTTTTCTCTCGGTCTTAGTGTTTACCAGTTATACAAAATTCATCCAGAATGAACAGGTCTTCATATGCTATTCCCAGAAAATTCAAAACGTACATTTTATTTTTGATGTAAAAATCTTTAATATACGGTATTTTAATCAAAATCGTTAGAACCACTTTTGAGAAAAACAAACTATTCAAACAATTTTCCACGTAAAGGGTAGTTTGAAAAGGGGGAATTTTCTTAAGAATGTTTGTGACGCATCCTTGTAAGATACTAAACTTGCGTTCTTTTCGTTTTTGAACTATGCTTCCACAGACTCACACACAGACAGAAAGACTCACACGGATCATTATCTACAAGTGCTTTTCTTGGACTCAAGGGACCACAAAACATGCATTTTCTCTGAAGTTTCTACCTCAAAATTTTTGTTGGAATACAATATCTTCTCTGTCTACTATGTACATTGTATGTACATACTAGAGAAAGTAAAAAGTATAATAAGATAAACGCTCGGGTGATATCCGAGGCATTCCTAAACTTGATTGGTCAGTATCAAATACGTAGCCTTGAATAGAATAGGTTCATTTGATGCCAAAATGAACTTTTCAGCCCCTATAAACATATGTCAACAAAACGATTAGGCAGTTACCCAGCAACAAAGCCGTGTTCCAGAGCCTTGCTAAGGAGGTAACGCGGTAGACTGAGAAGCGCCGAGCCGCATGCTTTAGCAGGGTTTTCATAAGCATAGTAGTTAGCTAACATTCAGGGATTCCCTGTCTTACAAAACTGCACTAAAAACCTACATCTTGTTACCTCTTTATTCTTCCAAGATGTAATTTCATCATAAAAGAAAAGAATGAAAAGAAATGACTGGGGAATTAATCTGGGATTCAAATCCCACTAATACTATGTTTTACAAGAAATTTAATGTGATCTTGAGGATGGAGGAAAGGAACTGATAAAGATAACAGAGGATACAGGTATATCAGAATACTAACAGAGGATTGTTGATAAACCCTTATAGTGTCATAACAAAATGCTGCCTGAAAAGTGCCAATCAATTTTAAAGGAGAAGTTTTAAATTATTAGTAATAAAATGAGTACCAAATGACATAGAGAGCTGTATATTTTTTATTATTATTATTATTTTAGTACACCCGTTTGTCTACTGTATAATATGTATTATATAGATGAGAAGTCCCATCTGTATTTTTAAAAAATTAAAAACAAGGAAATTTTGAAAATAAAATAAAATATTCCAAAAAATCAACAATTAGGCATACAAAACCGCACTATACAGAAATTTTAGGCTAATGAAATGAAAATACAGATATTTCTTTACTAAAACAGAAATCCGTTTTGGTTCTCGTTTTATTTTTTGAAACACAAAAAATGAAATAAGAACTGAAGCTTTCCTGGCGACGTGTTAATTCAAAATCTTCTCGGGCTTCTAGCCAGGTAAAAACTTGGCTTGACACCAACGTTTCGAAGAAGTGCATCTTCCTCGTCTTCAGGGTGAACTGATGGATAGTGCCATAATATCTCGCGAACCAATCAGATGTTAGCTTCATCCCAGCTCTTATAAATACCAGTCTCCGCAAGCTCAAACCATCAGTTCACCCTGAAGACGAGGAAGATGCACTTCTTCGAAACGTTGGTGTCAAGCCAAGTTTTTACCTGGCTAGAAGCCCGAGAAGATTTTGAATTACAAAAAATGAATTCATGAAACATGCAACCGAAAAAAATCACCAAAAACACACACATTGCCGTAATATTGCTAATAATGAAAATGGCATAAAGCAATGGGATACAAATGTAACCCAAATTTTTTTTCAATTTATCACTTGTTGCTTAGCTGGATAGTTAATTCACCATCCGGAGATCAATTTTTATAAGTATGCTGATTATTTGCATTTTCATCGATGAAGCTGGATTATATATATATATATATATATATATATATATATATATATATATATATACATATGTATTTCTCTTATGTCGATGTCAGAAAATTTTTCATCAAGGTCTGGAAATTCAAAATCACTTGTGTTCTTCTAATACATCGTGAACTGCAGCTCTTATTTCCTCTTTGGTTCATAGCCTTTGGCTAGATGACGACATTTTTGAACCCAAACAAACAAATACTAGATAGAGAAATTACATTCGGGGCTAATTTAACGCGCTGGAGCGTAATAATGCCCTGAAACACTCCAGAATATCTTTCTCTGTGGCTATGCCGCAGAAAGTACACAGACTTTCCCGCTGGAAAGAGTTAAAACGTATCAAATGACATCACGGTTGGATCTTGATTGGCAATTCTCGCAGAATAGGTAACTGCCCTTCGTCCCTTTACCTAAAAATTAAGACAGGTTTGCTGATAGCGAATACAGAGAAATTCCTCTGAGGTGTATGTTCGCTGCCTAATCTCAAAATGATGTAATTTTCAATGTCACATAAAAACATACTAAAATAGTTTCGAGAATGCGAACTAGTTTAAGTATAAGCTACAAGAATGGCATGTTCGTTCTGAAACACCCTGTATATTACATGATTCTATCATTATTTGCTCTACTTTCATTACAGAACACTAACTGGTATGAAGCGCTTGGAATGGATAGAAGTGGGTACTTTCAGAAGCCCGCAGCATCTTCGAACAATGTGAGTATTGTATATTATAAATATTGGGACGAACTAACGAACTAATTCTGTTAACTTATAAGTAACTTTATGTGTAAGGCTCACATTTGGGAGGTTTCGGGTTCTATTCCCGTCATGCCGACCACTCCAATCCTGGGGGTTTCCGGGTCGGTAATGGGTCCCCTTCTACCTCTAAATTCCTGTTCCCATTATATATGTTTGATAATTAATTGAAGGCTTAAAGGAACCACCTGGACAAAATCCTAGTGCCTTACTTTTTCGTGTAGCTATCACTAAACACCAGAAGATTTTATTACTTGCTCTGTATATCTAGTATATGGTACGTAGACAGAGAAGGTATTGCACTCCACCCAGAAATTCAATACCGATATTTCACCGGAATTGCACGTTCTATAAAAAAACGTTTTTAGAAAAAGGTACGTGTATGTATCCGTGTGTCTGTGAACACGATAACTCGAAAGCGAAAAGTCGCTAAGATAGCAAACTTGGAATTTATGTTAAGCAGTTCTAAAGAACGCGACGCGAAGATTTTCCAAGAAAATCCCTCCTCCCCGAACTACCGTTAACATGGAAAAGGATTAGAAAATTTCGATCTTCTCAAAAATGGGTCAAACTATTTTGATTAAAATATCGTATATTAAAGATATTTAAATAGCAAATACAATCTATATCTTGAATTTTCTGGGAATATCTTCTGAAAACCTGCCCATTCTGAATTAATTTTGCTGAATTTTGCATAACTAGCAAACCTTAAGAGATACACAAAAACCTACTTCACATATACTTTTTTTTTTTTTTTTTTTTTTTGGAAGATTTGACCGTTTCCTAGATATTGCTTGTTATTGGTTTCAGTAACTACGCATCTTCTCAAATGCGGTCACCTTTCGTCTCCTCTCTTGTTTTTCTGGAAATACTTAAGTGGTGCCAGGGGAATTTTATGTGCAACAATGGAATTTATTTATTCAACAGGGTTACACTGTACTGTATTGTCTCTCCATACAGGTGGTGTTGATATGATTTTAAACATCTCTTTAAAACGCTGTTAGTTGACATCTTCCCAGGGTCGAGTGTCTCAGCTAATTAAACCATTAGGGCAAGAATTAAAACCATAACTTCCCCTGATTATACCATTAACTTGCCTTGTTCCAACCTCTGTAATTGTGGCTCCGAATTAGACTAAACTGCGCGCGGTAATTATTGTATCTACACCAGCGAATCACGCAAACCAAAGATTAAAAAGGGTTAACGTTTGTGCCGTCGACACTCCTTTAGTAAAACTTGGAAATTAGGACGAAGTATTTCACGTGCTTCGAGGTAAGTAATTACAGCTCTCAAAGGTAAAGAGGCTGCCTGAGAAAACCACTTTCCGGTTTAGCAATTAAATTTAGTACTGCCTAAGGTAATCCATTAGAAAACTTCTGCATCTTAACAGCTTTAAGTAAATGTTTAAACTTTCTAATGTACAGTAATTATCAAACTCCAGATTCTTACTCTCTGATCTATTTTATTCCTCTTACTTCCCAAAATGAATTATTTTAATGCTTTAGTTACCAACCCCCCCCCCCAAAAAAAATACGATGTGTTACACTTACATGAGTTCTGTATCTGTTTTACAGACAAATTTCTTACAAAAGATACATATTTCACTGCTTAGGGCGTGGCCCGGTGGCAGCGCTGTCAATGTAACAATACAATTGAGTTAAACAAACAACAATGTGAGTAATACACTGTTAAAATGCCAATGACATAGTATACTAATACATACATAATTGTAACAAGAGTAATAATAACGCAACATTTTTATTTACTATCCTGACTATAAATCACTCTTCTTTAGTCTCTTTTTAAAACTATTTACACTTTGAGGCAAAGTCTCCAGTAAATCTGCAGGTATTTTGTTCCATTCGTTTATTGTTCTATTTGTGAAGGAGAATTTACCTATGTCTGTTTTCTGTTCCCTATTTCTTATTTTTCCGAGTGATCATTCCTCCCACAGTGTAATGGCTTGGATATGTCTCTCCATGCAGGTTCCCCCTTATAGGCTCTAAACATTGCACATAGCCTTGCTCGTCTCCTACGTGTTTCTAGTGTTTCCCAGGAAGTAGCAGTGCTGGTATGATTTTCGAATCGTTTACTTCTGTCTACAAATTTAGCTGCTCTTTTTTGAACTCTCTCTAGTGCCAGTTTTTGCCCCATCCGTTACGAATCCCAGAATGCAGCACTATATTCTAATATTGGTCGAACTAAAGAAGTGTATGCCAAATTTCGTGACTTTCCATTGCTGCGTTTTAAGATCCTCATTACGAAATGCAACGCTTTCCACGCCTTCCCAGTGATCGAGTTTACATGTTCCCCCCACTCCAGTCTTTGATTTAGTAGTATCCTTAAGTATCTGGTGCTATTTACTCTGAGTATTTTCTTATTGTCAAATTTATATATTACGTTTCCTACTATTCTTGCCCTTGAAAATATAATTATTTTCCATTTGTTTGGATTTATCTCCATTTTATTATATTTTGCCCAGAGTTGAATTTTGTTTAAATCTTCTTGTAGATCTATTGTGTCACATTTACCGCTAATATTTCTGTAGATTATACAATCGTCTGCAAATAGACGAATCTGAGATGTTATCCCTTCCCGTAAATCATTTATATATGCTAAGAAAAGCAACGGCCCATGCTAATCGAGATAACCATTAGCAGAATGTTCTTATTTCTTAGTTCCTTATAAGTAGAAGGGAACTAAACGAATGCACTGTGCTAGCGCTATCGTTATGCGACTGTCATAACAGTGCCTCGAGTGTTTTCATCTTGTCGATAATTCACGACCGGAGTGAAGCGACGTCCTAAGAGATGAAAACACGAGTTGTATTTGATAACACAATTCAGCGAAATAGACTATTAATAATTTATAATATATACGAAGGGAGATTTTAACAGGCTGATTTTAATACTTAATATTAGTTCTCAAATGATAGATAACCATTCGACCATGTTTATCTACCGAAAGTTATTTTTTTTCACTGCCTCCTGAATTATGATATGGCCAACCGTGTGTACACCCAATGTACGAATATCGATAGCAACAATAGAAATAGGGAACAGTTATTTTATTTCAGCTTTTAATAACTAATACATGAAATGGAAACAAACGTTATTTTATTTGAGGTTATTGCACTCATCTCATACATAAGAAATATAAATAATAATTATTTTCACTCCTTTTTAAACTAAATACATTATGAACTAGATAAAACTTTAAATAAACATTGTAACTGAATTAATGGAAAGTATAATTGTGGAACTGAAAGTTATTGAAGGTTGACTGCCTGGATTGTCTCATTGTTACTACTAACCAAGACAGGAGATTAAATAAACGAACGTCAGGTGCGACAAGATTTCAAAGAAATGAACACCAGCTGCGATAGATGTTTCGACAATATCGCGCCATTCAGATAACCGCAATTGGTTGAAATTGCCTAACACCTGCCTTTGCATTGGCACTTTAATAGTTGCGCTAAATTGTCATTGAAATACGCGTTATTTGCTTGGCTAAAAATAGAACAAAAAAACGTGAACTATTCTCCTGTCTGAGAAAAGTATAAATATTTTAAATTTGAACCAATATCAAGAAATATCTTGGAAATGTTAACTCCACAAAAAAGTAAATAACATAAATTGTGTTTTGACGAGATATACATTTTTGTGCAGAAAGTTCTTGTCTATCTCTTATGGTTTAGCTGTTACGCAAAATTCGGTAAAACTCACCCAGAATGAAGAGATTTTCAGAGGCTATTCACAGAAAATTCAAGATATATATTTTATTTGTTATGTAATTATCTTTAATATACAATATTTTATTCAAAATCTTTAGAGTCCTTTTTTTGAGAAATCCAAAGTAGTAGCGCAAGGAGGAATTTCTTGAAAATCTTCACGTCGCATTCTTGGAAGATAATGAGTTATGCTGCCCACAGACACATACCGGACATTTTTATAAAAAACAATCTGATGTGTTCCATTCACATGACTTTCTCTACATCCCTGAAACAAATTATTGTTAAAAAGCTTATGCTAATATTTACTTCATCCAATCGAGAAAAAATAAGCAGAAATAGTATGTATTATTACTTGCTTCCTTGTAAATAGAAGCGAAATCAGGGAGTACCATAGGTTAAAGTGACAGTCAAAAGCTGGTTGCTGTGTGACTGAAGATCCTTTGTTTGTATGGACAGGAGTTAATAAATTCCCATATGAGAAAAGTATAAGTTTTTCAAGACTGACACCAAAAACAAGGAATATCTCAAAAAAGATCAATTGCACGAAAAAAATGTGTATAACATAAATTATATGTTTTAATGTGCTTTACATTTTTTGTGTGGTAAGTTTTTATCTATCTTTTACGGTTTAGCAGTTATGCAAAATTCCTCAAGAATAAAGTAATCTTCGGAGGCTGTTCCCAGAATATTCAAGATATACATTTTATTTGTCAGGTAAATATCTGTAATATACGATATTTTAATCAACATCGTTAGAGCCATTTTTTATAAAATCAAAATGCTCGAAAAAATTTCCATGTAAAGGGTAATTGGACGTGGGGGATTTTCTGTAAAATCTTCGTGTTTCATCCTTGGAAGATACCAAACCTAAATACCTAATTTGGTTTTTAACGGACTTTTCGTTTTTGAGTTATGCTGTCCACAGACAAACAGACACACACGCACACACACGGACCTTTTTGTAAAAATGCTTTGTTTTTTTTTGTTTTTTTTTTGGATTCAGGGATTTCCGGTGAAATCTCGGTATCGAATTTTTTGGTGGAATACAATACCTTCTCTGTACACTATGTGCATAGTTCCTATAGAGAAAATAATCTTGTTTTTGGATTCAGGGGGTCCCAAAACATGTATTTCCGGTAAAACTTGGTATCGAATGTTTAGATGCAATACAATACCTTCCCTATTCACCATGTACATAGTACGTGTAGAGAAAGTAAGAGAGTAATTTTCGATTTTTTATCAATAAATTTTCCAAAATGTTACTCCCCAGTGTCTCATAAATAACTATGTTGTTCTTTTTTTCTCTAGATACATTTCCGAAGCTCCAGCTTTGAGAGTGTTACCTTCAGGTGTTTTTGAGGGAATTTCTTCACGCTTCCGTTCTCTGTAAGTATTTCGCAGAATTTCTATGTCTTGGATGTTCTTTACCCTAACAACCTAACTTTTAGAGGAATGGTCAGCAAAATTTGACATGTTCTGAAACATGAAAATCTGATGTGTTCCATTCACATGACTTTCTCTATATCTCTGTAACAAGTTATCGTTAATAACCTTATCTTTCATTTATTTCATGCTAATAGAGAAAAATTAGCAGAAATAGTCTTATTTCTTGCTTTATTGTAAGTAGAAGCGAAATAAGGGAGTGCAATAGGTTAAAGCGAAAGCCAAAAGCTGGTTGCTATGTGACTGATGTTCCTTTGTTTGTATGGACAGGAGTTGACAAATTCCTGTATGAGAAAAGTATAAGCATTTTTTAGCTGAAACCAATAACAAGGAATATCTCAAAAACGATCAACTCCATGAAAAAATGTATATAACATAAATTGTGTGTTTTAACGAGCTCTATATTTTCTATTAAATAAGGTTTTGTCTATCTCTTACAGTTTACCAGTTATGAAAAATTCAGCAAAATTCATCAAAAATAAAGATGTCTTCAGAGGCTATTCAGGATATATATTTTAGTTGTCATGTAAATATATTTTAATCAAATTCATTAAAGACATTTTTGAGAAAATAAAAATTTTCAAGAATTTTTCCATGTAAAGGGTATTTTGGGATGGGGATTTCCCTCAAAAGCTTCGTGTTGCATCCTCGGAAGATATAAACTTAAACACGATGTACATAGTACGTGCAGAGAAAGTAAAAATCTGTTGGTGTATACCAGATAGTGCCAGAAGAGAGACCAGGAAATGCAGGTGCAGAAAGGACAAAGGCATGCATGTCAAAGTAAGCGGAGGAAAGGAGGAACAAATATGTCCTCCTCGAATGTAGTTCATGGCGGCGAGAACTGGCTCAGAGCGACTCTATGAATATTAATAATGTACTCGCGTGTAACTAACTCCCAAGTGAATGTCCATGGAATTTACATCAAAGTTGTTTTTGTGCTCTATGATCTCTAGTAAAGTCCGTAACTCCACAAGGGAAGGAAATCCTTTGAATTGTTGCAATAATCTTTTGGGACCTTGTAATAAGTACAAGAGACTTACGTGCTGAGGCGGTTTATGTCATACTTATGTATTTGTTGTGTATTTATCGATTATAAAAGGGTACATTTATGCTTCTGAATAAGGCGTAGTCTCTGTAGTAAATTTAAATTGCTGTATTTGAATATCTTTGTATTTTTACTTTCTCTATACGCACTATGTACATAGTGTATAGAGAAGGCATTGCACGCCACCCAAAAATTCGATACCGAGATTTTACCGGAAATACACGATTTAGGGTCCCCTGTGTCCAAAAAAAGTATTTTCAGAAAAAGGCCTGTGTGTGTGTGTGTGTGTGTGTGTGTGTGTGTGTGTGTGTGTGTGTCCGTGTGTCTGTGAACACTAATGCTCAAAAACGAAAAGTCGGTAAAACACCAAACTTGGTATTTAAGTTTAGTACTTTCAGGGATGTGACACGAAGATTTTGAGAAAAATCCCCCCATCCCAAACTACCTTTTTCGAAAATGTTGATTTTCTCAAAAATGACTCCTAACGATTTTGATTAAAATCTCGTATATTAAAGATATTTACCTGACAAATAAAATGTATATCTTCAATTTTCTGGAAATAGCCTCGGAAGCTTACTTTATTCTGAATGAAATTTATGAAATCTTGCATAGCTCCTAAACCGTAAGAGATAGATAAAAACTTACTACACAAAAAATGTAGAGCACGTTAAAACACAATTTATGTTATATACCTACATTATTTCATGGAATTGATCGTTTTTAGATATTCCTTGTTTTTTGTTTCAGCTTTAAAAAACAAACAGGAATTTTTCAACTCCTGATCACACAAACAAAGGAACTTCAGTCACATAGCAACCAGCTTTTGACTATCACTTTAACCTATGGTACTCCTATATTTCGCTTCTGCTTTTAAGGAAGTAGGTTATTAAGACTATTCCTGCTATTTTTTTCTCAATTAGCATGAAGTAAATAGAAGCATAAGCTTTCTAACAATAATTTGTTGCAGAGATATAGAGAAAGTCATATGAATGAACACATCAGATTTTTGTACATCGATTGAGGAGAAAAATTGTTTGGTTATCACATGTTAAAATGGCATTGTGGTTTAGTTGAGCACGTCTATAATTGATCACTATAACGTGGTGTGTATAATGACATGGTCCTTGTGATAGCGTGTGGTGTAACGTCAATATCCCATATATGTTTCAGGCGAATCCTGAGGACCGGCTTGGAGGCGGTACCTGACATGTCAAGTTTTCCGACAGGCACCATCATGCACATGATGTAAGTAAACAATCCTTATGTGTTTCCTTTAGCACACGAATATTTTGATTCATGTTACACTGATGAATACGGCATCTACGAAGCCAAAATGAGAGATGGATAGGTAGGGTCAAGCTGAAAAATGCAATGCCACAGCCGGGATTTGAACCACCGGTCTCCCGGTCTCTAGCCGGATGCTCTTCCACTGAGCTACCATGGCAACATTCCAGCATAGCATTGAATTTCTCAACTGACTCGTATATTTCCCGGTAAACCACAAGGTGATCTCAAATTATTTTGAGATGACAACCCCAATGGTGACTTACAATGTTGTAAGTACTTAAGTCCCAGGATTCATTGTATGGTTACTTTCACACAAGTCGTGTGTAGGACAGGAGTTCAATAGATAAAGTCAGACAATTGGGTTCGGTTCGCTTTGAATGGTCCTATTTGAGAAAAGTGTTAGTATTTTAAAACTAAAGCTAATAACAGGTAATATCTCAAAAACGGTCAGTTCTACAAAAAAAAAAAAAAAAAAAAAAAAATATGACAAATTGCGTGTTTTAACGAGATATACATTTTATGTGGGTTAAGATTTTGTCTATCTCTTACGGTTTACCAGTTATCCAAAATTCAGCAAAATTCATCCACAATAAAGAGCTCTTCAGAGGCTATTCCCAGAAAATTGAGACAGTAAATCTTGACGTCACTGCTCTGGAATGATTATTATATGCATATCAGAAAAATCAAAATTTTCTAAAAAAGTTCCATGTAAAGGGTAGTTTGGGATGGAATTTTTCTCAAAATCTTCGTGTCGCATCCCTGGAATATACTAAACTTAAATACCAAGTTTGGTATTTTGCAGACTTTTCGTTTTTGAGTTATCGTGTTCACAGACACACGGACACACACATACACACACAGGAACCTTTTTCTGAATTTTTTTTTTTTTGGATTCAGGGGATCTTAAAACACATATTTCCGGTGAAATCTCGGTATCGAATTTTTGGGTGGAGTGCAATACCTTATCTATACACTATGTACATAGTACGTGTAGAGAAAGTTAAAAGGAGGTAACATCCCTTGCTCCGGCCTCCCGTAAGTGGTAACAAAAGTAAAACCATTTTTTCTGATATCCGTATTCTATTATTTAATATATTGACTGGTTCTACATGGCCACGATATCCATTAAGTGTTGAAAAGCGTATTTATATATTTTGCAGCGTAAATCGATATTCCATTGTCTCGAGGGTTCAATACCGGATATAAATACACGCCGATCACGATCCCCAAAAGGCGACTACGAGCAGCCGTTATTTTAATTGCACCGAGCCAGGAAACATGTACTGCCACTCGAACAATGCTACGACTCCCCAAGTGCATTTCTCAAGCATCTAATTGCATGGTTATGCATATATGCAACAGACATGATCTTTTAATATTTTTACTGGACTTTGTACTTTACAATGTTGTATTCCACCCAAAAATACGATGTCAAGATTTCACCGCTAATACATGTTTTAGGACCCCCTGAGTCCAAAAAAAAAAACATTTTCAGGAACAGGTGTTTGTGTGTGTGTCTGTGTGAATCTGTGTGTGTGTGTGTGTGTGTGTGTGTGTGTGTGTGTGTGTGTGTGTGTCTGTGGACATCATAGTTCAAAAACCAAAAGACCGTTCGTTAATTACCAAACTTGGTATTTAAGTTTGGCATTTTGCAAGGATGCGACACAAAGATTTCCAAGAAAATCCTCCTACCTCGAACTACCCTTTACATGGAACTTTTTTCCAAAATTTGATTTTCTCACAAATGGCTCTAATGAGTTTGATTAAAATATTCTATATTCAAGATATTTACTTGACAAATAAAATGTATATCTTGAATTTTCTGGGAATAGCCCCTGAAGACTACTTTATTCTGGATGAATTTTACGGAATTTTGCATAACTGCTAAACCGTAAGAGACAGACGAAACGTTACACCATAACACATGTAGAGCACATTAAAACAGAGGATTTATATTTATATAATTTTTTGTGGGGTTGATCGTTTTTTGAGACATTTCTTGTTTTTGGTTTCGGCTTTAGAATACTTATACTTTTGTCATACAGGAATTTGTCAACTCCTGTCCATACAAACAAATGAACTTCAGTCACATAGTAACCAGCTTTTGATTATCACTTTAAACTATGATACTCCCTTATTTCACTTCTACTTACAAGGAAGCAAGAAATAAAACTATTTCTCCTAGTTTTTTTTTTTTTTTTTTTTTTTTCGATTAGCACGAAGTAAATAGAAGCATAAGCTTTTTAACAATAATTTGTTGCAGAGATGTAGAGAAAGTCATGTGAATGGAACACGTCAGATTTTTTCTAATTTCGTATCACACTAACCTTCACCAATAACATTAGGCTAGTTATATTTTTTTTTTTATATTGTAAAATTATGAAGGTTTTTGCAATAAAGCTTTAGTGCTTTTACTTTCTCTATATGCACTATGCACATAGTGTATAGAGAAGGTATTGTATTGTACCCAAATATTCGATACCGAGATTTCACCGGAAATATGTTTTGAGACTCCCTGAATCGTAAAAAGAAACATTTTTAGAAAAATGTCCGTCTCTCTGTGTGTATGTGTGTGTGTGTGTCTGTGGGCAGCTTAGCTCAAAAGCGAAAAGCCCGTTGAATACCAAACTTGGTATTTAAGTTTGGTATCTTCCGAGGATGCGACACGAATATTTTCAAGAAAATCGCCCCAAACCCCAACTACCCTTTACATGGAACTATTATCGAAATTTGTAATTTTCTCAAAAATGGTTCTAACGATTTTGATTAAAATGTCGCATATTAAAGATATTTACCTGATAAATAAGATGTAGATCTCGAATTTCCTATGAATAGCCTCTGAAAACTACTTTATTCTAGATGAATTTTGCGGAATTTTGCATAACTGCTACACCATAAGAGATGGACAAAAACTTACTGCACAGAAAATGTAGAGCACATTAAAACACACCATTTATGTTACATACATTTTTTCCTGGAGTTGATCGTTTTTAAAATAATCCTTGTTTTTTGTTTCAGCTTTGAAAAATTTATACTTTTCTCATTTTGTCAACTCCTGTCCATACAAACAGAGGAACTTCAGCCACAAAGCAAGCAGCTTTTGACTATTATTTTAACCTACGGTAGTCCCTTATTTCGCTTCTGCTTACAAGGCAGCAAGTAATAAAGATTATTTATGATGATTTTTTCTCGATTAGTGTGAAGTAAATAAAAGCATAAGTCTTTTAACAATAATTTGTTGCAGAGATGTAGCAAAAATCATGTGAATGGAATACATCAGGTTTTTTTTTTTTACTTTCCCTACGTACTATGTATACAGTGTATAGAGGAGGTATTGCATTCTACCCAAAAATGCGATACCAAGATTTCACCGGAAATAGGAGCTTTAGGGTCCCCTTATCAAAAAGAATCATTTTAGAAAAAGGTTCGCGTGTGTGTCCGTGTGCCTATGAACACGATAACTCAAAAACGAAAAGTCGGTAAAACACCAAACCCCAGCTATCCTTTACATGGAAAATGTTTTCGAAAATGTTTATTTTATAAAAAATGGCTCTAACGATTTTGATTAAAGTATAAATGTATATTTTGAATTTTCTAGGAATAGCTTCTGAAGAGCTCTTCATTCTGAATTACTTTTGCATAACTGGTAAACCGTAAGGGATAGATAAAAATTACTCCACAAAAAATGTAGATCTCGTTAAAACACACAATTTAAGTCATTTGCATCTTTTTCGTGGAAGTGACCGTTTCCGAGATATTTCTAGTTATTTGTTTCAGTTTTAAAATACTTAAAACATTTCTCATACGGAAACTCGTCAACTCCTGGTCACGCATAGAAACGGATTTCAATACCATAGCAACCACATTTTTAAACACTTGGCTTTTGGTTTAGCCTAGTGTATTCACTTATTTCGCTTCTGATTATCAGCAATTAAGTAATTAGAACATTTCTGCATATTATTATCTCGATTAACATGAAGTAGATACAAAAAAATATGCCTTTTAATAGTAATTTATTACAGAGATGTAGTTAAAGTCATGTGAATGGAACACATCAGGCTTTTTAATACAAAAGAGGAAAATCCATGCAACTGCAGTCAAATGTAACCAAGCATACTGACACACCGGCTATTTTACTTGGGCCCTTCCCATCCTTTGACTGGAGTCTCTGTGACTCGAGTTCGCCAGGTTCGGCTTTGCAAATTAGAGGAAGAGCGACATATGAGCGAGATATATCGTGCAACTAAGGGTTAATATGAGAGGCACATTCGATATCTGAAGTTGACCGCTATCATTAGGACTCGCACAAGGGCTGATTTGTTACTTCCGGTCAAATAGTTTCTTTATGGATCTCCCATTGTTACGTAGCAAGCAGAGTTTTGAGTGTTTGCTGACAATATCCACAGAAGCATACTGTAATCCTTTGTGTTCTACAAAAAAGTACTATCAAATAAAGATTGTGATCTTGAGAACGAAAACCTTCCGAGTACGTCAAGGAAATTTAATGTAAAGCTAGGGATAATATACAATTAGATTCTATGCGGAGAAAACAAGAAACAAAGAGAGAAAGAAAGACAAAAGAACTCCAATCTGCATTTCAGAATGCAAACTTGCTTTTGAATCTCTGGGCCTGTTTATCTTAAGAGCTGTGTTGCATGGTTTTATCTCCCCACTATTTTTACTTTCTCTACACGTAATATGTACATAGTGCATAGAAAAGATATTGTATTCCGCCTAAAAATTTGATACCTCGTTTTCACCGGAAATACGTGTTTTGAGACCCTACATCAAAAAATCTGATGCGTTCCATTCACATGACTTTCTCTACATCTCTACAATAAATTATTGTTAAAAAGCAAATTCTTCCATTTACTTAATGCTAACCGAGAAAAAATCAGCATAAAGGGTCTTATTACTTGTAGCCTTGTAAGTAGAAGGGAAATATGGGAGTAAGGGAAATAGGTTAAATCGATAGTCAAATATTTTAAAAGCTAGTTGCTATGTGATTGAAGTACCTTTGCTTGTATGGACAGGAGTTGACAAATTCCCGTATATCAGCACAGAATAATAACAATGAATATCTCGAAAACGGTCAATTCCACGAATAAAATGTATGGGAACTAAAGTGTGTGTTTTAACGAGATATACATTTTTACTTTCTCCATACGCACTATGTACATAGTGTATAGAGAAAGTATTGCACTCCACCAAAAATTCGATACCGAGATTTCAACGGAAATATATGTTTTAGGGTCCCCAATATCCAAAAAAAGCATTTTCATAAAAAGGTCCGTGTTAGTGTGTGTGTATCCGTGTGTCCGTGTATCTGTGAACACGATAACACAAAATCGAAAAGACGGTAAAATACCAAACTTGGTATTTAATTTTAGTATCTTCCAGGGATGCGACACGAAGATTTTGAGAAAAATCCCCCACCCCCAACTACCCTTTACATGGAACTTTTTTTGAAAATTTTGATTCTCTCAAAAATGGCTCTAACGATTTTGATTAAAATTTCGGATATTAAACATATTTACCTGACAAATAAAATATATATCTTGAATTTTCTGGGAATAGCCTCTGAAGAGTAATTTATTCTGGATGAATTTTACTAAATTTTGAATGACTGCTAAACGGTAAGAGATGGACAAAAACTTACTACACAAAAAATGTAGAGCACTTTAAAACACATAATTTATGTTATACACATTTTTTTCGTGGAGTTAGTCGTTTTTGTGACATTCCTTATTTTTGGTTTCTGCTATGAAAAAAGTATACTTTTCTCATACAGGAACTTGTCAACTCCTATCCATATAAATAAAGGAACTTCATTGACATAGCAACCAGCTTTTGACTATCACTTTAACCTACGGCTGTCCCTTATTTCGCTTCTACTTACAAGGAAGCGAGTAATAAGACTATTTCTGCTAATTTTTTCTGATTAGCATAAAATAAATAGAAGTCTAAGCTTTTTAAGAATTATTTGTCGGAGGGATATGGAGAAAGTTATGTGAATGGTACACATCAGATTTTTTTGTGAAGTAAATTTTATCTACCTCTTGCGATTTACCAGTTATGCAAAATTTAGTAGAACTCGTTCAGAATAAAGAGCTTTACAGGCCATTCCCAGAAAATCTAAGATATATACTTTATTTGACATATAAGTATGTTTAATATACGGTATTTTAATCAAAATCGTTAGAGCCATTTTTTGGAATATCATTATTTTCGATTTTTTTTATGTGATGGGTAGTTTGGGGGGGGGGAATGTTCCTCAAAATCTTCACGTCGTATTCCTGGAAGATACTTATCTTAAATACCAAGTTTGGTATTTTACCGACTTTGCGTTTTTGAGTTATAATGTTCAAAGACACGCGGACACACACTTACGGACATTTTTCTAAAAGTGTTCTTTTTATACAAGGGACCCAAAACATGTATTTCCAGTGAAATCTCCTTATCAAAAATGTTGGTGCATTACAATACCTTCTCTATACACTATGTCATATAAGGTGTAGAGAAAGTAAAAATATTGTCATATTGAGCACGAACGCCTTCCGATCACGTCAGTGTATTACGGATAGTATACAATTAAATTGTGAAGACTGCCTCTGTGGTCAGCGGAGTTCCCGGGTTCGATTCTCGGCTGGGGCGGGGAATTGTCCTTTAGCCAGAATTATTCGCTGTCCCTCACAGAGTCTGGACGTATGTGTGTGTGTTTGAGGAAAATAAAAATGATTTAAACCAAACGCAAAAAAGCCTACAGACGAGTTGTTTCAAGTGCAAAGCCCCCGTTATGACCTTAGATGTTAAAGGGGGCTATATAAATGAAACAATAAAAAAAATCTGATGTGTTCCATTCACATAACTTTCTCTACAACTCTGTAACAAATTATTCTATTTACTTCATCTAATCAAGAAAAAATTAGCAGAAATAGTCTTATTATTTGCTTCCTTGTTAATAGAAGCGAAATAAGGGGGTACCATAGGTTAAAGTGATAAGTCAAAAGCTGGTTGCTATGTAACTGATGTTCCTTTGTTTGTATGGACACGAGTTCACAAAGTCCTGTATGAGAAAAGTATGTTTTTACAGCTGAAACCAAAAACAAGGAATATCTAAAAAAAATCAACTCTATGGAAAAAATGTATATAACATATATTGTGTGTTTTAAGGTGCTCTACATTTGTTGTGTGGTATGTTTTTGTCCATCTCTTACGGTTTAGCAGTTATGAAAAATTCCGTAAAACTTACCCAGAATAAAGTAGTCATCAGAGGCTATTCCCAGAAATTTCAAGATATGCATTTTATTTGTTAGGTAAATATCTTTAATATTCGAAATTTTAATCAAAATCGTTAGAGCCATTTTTGAGAAAATCAAAATTTTCGAAAAACGTTCCATGTAAAGGGTAGTTGAGGGTGGGGGATTTTCCTCAAAATCTTCGTGTCGCATCCCTGGAAGATACTAAACTTAAATACCAAGTTTGGTATTTTACCAACTTTTCGTTTTTTTTGAGTTATTGTGTTCACAGACACACGGACACACACACACCGACCTTTTTCTGAAAATGTTCTTTTTTTTTTTTTTGGATACAGGGGACCCTAAAATATATATTTCCGGTGAAATCTCGGTATCGAATTTTTGGGTGGAGTGCAATACTTTCTCTATACACTATACATAGTGCGTATAGAGAAAGTAAAATAGATTGTATGCGGAGAAAACAAGATGGAAAGAGAGAAACAAAGACAAAAGAACTCCGATCTACATTTCAGAATCCAAATTTCCTTTTGAATCTCTGGTCGCTTATATCTTAAAAGCTGTGTTGCATTTACATGGTTTTATCTCCCCGCTATTTTTATTTTCTCCACGTACTATGCGCATAGTGTGTAGAGAAGAAATTGGAGTGCTTTCAAAAAGTTGATGTCGAGTTTTCAGCGGAAATACATGTTTTGAAACACTGAATTCAAAAACAGTATTTTTAGAAAAATGTCAGTGTATGTGCGTGTCTGTGGACAGTATATCTCAAAAACGAAATGTATATAAGCATCTTTCAAGAATACGTCACGAAGACTTTTAAGAATATCCTCCATCCCAAATTACCCTTTACATGGAACATTTTCGAAATGTTTGATTTTTTCAATAAAACCGGCTCTAACGATTTTTATTACAATGCCACATATTTAATACATTTTCATGATAAACGAAATGTGTATCTTGGATTTTCCGGGAATAGCCTTTGAAGAACCTTTTCATTTTGATGACTTTTCTATTATTTTTCTATAACTGATAAACCATAAGATATAGACAAAAACTTATTACTAAAAATGTAGATATCATTAAAACACACAATTTATGTCATATACATTTGTTTTACAGAGTTAAGCGTTTTATACATATTTAGTCTTGTTGGTTTCAGTGTTAAGATACTTAAAGATTTTTTCTCAAACCGGAAACTCTTTTCGCCCCGCTTTTTGTTTACTCCTAGCAAGCTTTTGTTTACTCCTAGTCTTGTATATTTTATATAACGACGGAGTTTTAAGAGAGTTTACTATCAGTTTAGCCAGTGTCCTCCCTTATTTCCCTTCTACTTACAAGGAAGCAAGTAATAAGACTATTTCTGCTAATGTTTATCTCGATTAGCATAATGTAGATAAAAGAATAGTCTTTTGTAAGTAACGTTTCCTTGTCAAACAGCTAAAGAATGTCATGTGAATGGAACACACCAGATTTTTAGAAAAAGGTCCGTGTGTGTCCATGTGTCTGTGAACACGATAACTCAAAATCGAAAAGTCGTTCAATACTAAACTTGGTATTTAAGTTTAGGTTCTTCCGTGGAAGAGAAACGAAGCTTTTGGGGAAAATCCCCTCACACCAAACTACACTTTACATGAAAAAATAACATTTTGATTTTCTAAAAAATGGCTTTAACATGCTGATTAAAATATCGTATACTAAAGATATTTACATGACAAATAAAATGTATATCTTGAATTTTTTGGGAGTAGCCTCTGAAGACCTATTTATTCGGGATGAATTTTTCTGAATTTTACATAGCTGTAAACCGTAAGAGATAGACAAAGTCTATAAAAAATGTACATCCCCAAAAAATACATAATTTGTGTTACAAATGTTTTTGTTTGTGTTGTTGTTGTTGTTGTTGTTTTTTTGTAGAGTTGATTGTTTCTGAGATATTCCTTGTTACAGGTTTCAGCTTTAAAATACTTATATGTTTCTCATGCGGGAATTTGTTAACTCTTGTCCATGCAAACAAACGGGTTTCAACACATAGCCATTATCTTTTAAAATATCTGACTATCGCTTTAGCCTAGTGTATTCACTTATTTCCCTTCTACTTACAAGAAGACAAGCAATAATGTTCTACTAATGCTTATCTATATTATCATGAAGTAGATAGAAGAATAAGTTTATTATCAATAATGTGTTACAGAAATGTAGAGAAAGTCATGTGAATCATATCAGATTTATTTTTTCAGCTCCGCACATGCAATGGTTCCTTTTACTAAAACTTTAGAAAGCTTTCCATATACATTGCGCTTATTTTGGTACGAATTCCCAAAATTTAAAATGTATTGATAATTTCGTTTACAAATAATAATTTATAAATTCTCGAAATATATTTGCGGGGGTTTGCGAGTTATTTCACGTGTGCCGACAGACAGATAAGACGAACCTAATAGATTATTGGCAATAGAGAATAAAGCTACAAACAAATTCTTATATTGTCTTAAATTTTCTCAGGCTTATGTTTCAAACCCGGCATTTATCTGCTTAGAAGTCCGAGAATATTTAGAGATAATATCACTTCCGGAAAACTTCAGCTCTTACCTATTTTAAATTTCTGTGTCATTTCAGAAGTAATTTCTTTTCCGAACACTTTCAAAGCGCTAGAAATACTCAGTAATTATGAAAATATAATCATAATTAGGGGGAAAATAACCTGTCTTATATACTCTGTCCACATTCATAAAAAATCCAAATTTTGAATCAGTAGTAGTTGCATTTAGTTACTCAAGGTTTTTAACGTCACCCAGGGGTGAAAATTTTAAGTTCCATTTTAATAAACTTGTGTTTTTGACAAAGTAAGAACAATATTATAAGTTCATACATACAGTTTTGTTTCAGTACTTCTTAATTGATTGTTTTAATGCTTCACACGATGAAAAAACTAGAAATTTAGTGACAAAAATATATATTTTTACTCTATTAAATATTTAAGAACATATTTTATTGATGTTTTAGTTTGTTTAGAAAAAATCTGATGTGTACCATTCACATGACTTTCTCCATATCCCTCCAACAAATAATTCTTAAAAAGCTTATACTTCTATTTACTTTATGCTAATCAGAAAAAATTAGCAGAAATAGTCTTATTACTCGCATCCTTGTAAGTAGAAGCGAAATAAGGGACAACCGTAGGTTAAAGTGATAGTCAAATGCTGGTTGCTATGTCAATGAAGTTCCTTTGTTTATATGGATAGGAGTTGACAAGTTCCAGTATGAGAAAAGTATACGTTTTTCATAGCAGAAACCAAAAATAAGGAATGTCACAAAAATGACGAACTCCACGAAAAAAATGTATATAACATAAAATGTGTGTTTTAATGTGCTCTACATTATTTGTGTAGTAAGTTTTTGTCCATCTCTTACGGTTTAGCAGTTATTCAAAATTCAGTAAAATTCATCCAGATTAAACTACTCTTCAGAGGCTATTCCCAGAAAATTCAAGATATACATTTTGTTTGTCAGGTAAAATATCTTTAATATACGAAATTTTAATCAAAATCGTTAGAGCCATTTTTGAGAAAATCAAAATTTTCGAAAAAAAGTTCCATGTAAAGGATAGTTGGGGTGTGGGTATTTTTCTCAAAATCTTCGTGTCGCATCCCTGGATCATACTGAACTTAAATACCAAGTTTGGTATTTTACCGACTTTTCATTTGTTTCATATAACGACTGGCTTTTAAAGGATGACACCATGTCTTTAGCCTATGGGTTTTCCTACTTCCCTTGTACTCACAAGGAAGCTAGTATTAAGATTAATTCTGCTTATGTTTATCTTGATTAGCATGATGCAAATAAAAGAATAATCTTTTGTAAGAATAATTTGTATTTGGAATAGCTATAGAAAGTTATGTAAATGGAACACGTCAGACTTTTTATCACCAGATTTGTTTGTATTCACATTGCAAGTTAATTCTTACATTGAAATGTCATTCTCAAGATTCCTGAAATACTGGAATCTATGTGAAGTAAACTCACTTTCTAAGTCTTCAAGAATGGGAATATAACTAATTAGTTTGTCCTTTGGCACAGTGACATGTGATTTTATACTCTTGAATAACCTGTGTTGCACTACGAAAGTTTCACAAATCACGCGGATTCATGAATCCACTTTTGTCCACTTCGGTAACAGGGGGTGCGGGGTTCGTAACCCGGGTGCAGGTTTGGCTATTAGGAATGGTGTGGATATGTGAGTGCCCTAGCTCAGGATTTTGTTGTCATGGAATCTCTTTTCAGGTGTGGTAAGACACAAGTGATTTTCTTCGAGTTCGAGACTATTGTTGAAGTCATTTATTAAATTAGTTCGGTCCTTTCTGTATTCGAACACACGCATTCCTCCTAAAAGTGTTACTCTTAAGTTACGCTTTACTCAACCGCGTCTATTATTATTTATTACTGGTGGTGTAGTGGTTTCGTCCGTACTCTGGTCTGTATTAAATAAACTATTTCCCTCACAACTAAAGGTAGCCTGTTCGGCTCCATCACGGACCCCAATTATCACATCTTTGCTCCACAGATGTTCCAAGCCAAGTGCCAAAAGTGTCGCTTGACCAGTGAGAGAATTGTTTCTCCTTTCTTGTTATGTTCACCCTCGGGCAGTGTAACCTCACCCCTTCCGTTCAATGCCCTGTCCTTAACGGTACTATCCTACCAGCTCGTGACAACTTGGCTACTTAGACGTGTTTGAAATCTTTCTTCCATGGCCATTTTCAGTGTACATTTGTCCCCTCTTAGTATAATTTATATTATTAGCATTAATTTTTATTTCCCTTTTAAATAACTCTTAGCCCCGTGACAAGACATGTACTGTTTCATGTGCTAGATTATGCAACACACTGCAATATCTTGATAAGTTCCAGTTTTACGTTTCGGAGCAGGATCTACAGTATCTTTCAAAACTTACAGTTACTAACAGATTAAAAGTTTGAATAAAAGTCTTGTTTACCGAACAGCTAGAGGATATTACGTGAATGAAAACGTCAGATTTTTATAGTGTTGAACGCCCGCTTTTACTACAATGGCACCGCAGTCGATGATACTGACGATAAATAGAAATATGGAGCTCCGGTGGAGTGTAACGGCGGGAGAACCCGCCTCTACTCTGCTTTGCCCACTACAAATTCCACATGCGGTGTCTTGGGTTTGAACCCGGGCCACCTAGGTGAGAGGCGAGTGGTTAAGGCCACCTTCGCTGATTCCAGCTACTCATACAAATTTTTTTCAGACTGTGCTGACTCGTCAGCATATTGGACACACATTCATATCTTCTGTCTCGTGAAAACCCTTCAGCTTGCAACTCTCAGACAGTAAAACATCTCCTTACCAACTGCAGCCTCTATTACGAACAGAGAACCATATGTAAAGTACCAAACGAACTGCCAACAACCCTAGACATTCTCCAAGAATGTCCTGAACTTCTTACAAACACTCCAACTGTATAATAACATTTAATCTAAAGTTCTTGCATATTACAAAAAATCTAATGTCTTCCATTCATATGACTTTCTGTACATCTCTGCAACAAATTATTGTTAAAAACCTTTATCTGCTATCAAACACATGCTATCGAGATAAACATTAGCAGAAATGCTTTCTTGTAAGTAGAGGGGAAATAATGGCATATACTAGCTAAAACGATAGTCAAATCTTTTAAAATCTGGTTGTCATGTGGATGAAATCCGTTTCTTTGAATTGCCAGGAGTTGACTAATTCATGTATGTCAAAAGTATTTTAAAACTAAAATCACTAACAAAGAATATCTCAAAAATGGTCAAACTACAAACTACATGATATATATTGTGTGTTGCGGCGGTATTGGTTGCCGGTTCGTATCCCGGGTGCAGGTTTTGAGTATTGGGAATGGTGTGGTATGTGGGTACCCTAGTTCAGGTTTTTTAATCTCTTTCAGGTAGGGCTGAGACACAAGTGCTTTATAATTTCGTTCGGTCTTTTTCCGCCGTCAAACACACGCGTATACTTCTTAATTTTCTATTATGAAACTGTACTTTACCGACCGCACTATTGTTCTTTATTCATTTTGATGCTGTGATTTATTACGTATTCTGGTCAGTATTAAAACAACTATTTCCCCTCTTTCACAGGAAGCCTGTTCGGCTCCACCACGGACTGTAAATTTCACATCTTACTTCAGCCGATGCTCTTCCCCAAGTGCCTTAGAAAGCGTCCCCTTGACCAGCGGAGAGCATTGCTTGCTGTCCCGTTATGTTACCTCGGGCAGGGTTCATTCATCCCTCCGGGTCAACGCTCTACCCTAACGGTATCTAGTGCTACTAGCTCGTGACTTATACGTGTTAAAAGTCTTTCTACCCTTCCCATTTTCACTGCACATTTATATTTTCTCTTCTTGATATAATTTATATTGTTAGCTGCAATTTATGTTTCCCTTCTGAATAATTCTTTGCCCCGTGACAAGACATGTACTATCTCAGTGTTTCAAAGAAAACTATATTTTGTGCAGTAACTCTTTGTCTATTTCTTATGGTTTACTAGTTATGCAAAATCCAGCAAAATTCATCCGAAATGTAGAGATCTTCAGAGGCCGTTCCAAGAAAATTCAAGATATACATTATATTTCTCATGTAAATATCTTTAATATACGGAATTTTAATCAAAATCGTTAGAGCCACTTTTGAGAAAAACAACATTTTCGAAAACCTTTCCATTTGAAGGGTAGATTGGGTTAGGGGGGGATTATCCTCAAAATCTTTGTGTCGCACCCTTGGAATATACTAAACTTATATACTAAGTTTGGTATTTTACCGATTTTGATTTTGAGCTATCGTGTTCATAGACAGACAGACAGACGCACACACACACACACACATACATACACACGTTCATTGGCTTTTTTGTAAAATTACCTTTTTTGGATACAGTGGACCCTGAAACGTCTGTTTGTGGTGAAATCTCAGTATCGAATATTTGGGTGCATTACAATAACTTCTCTTTACACTATGTACATAGTACGTGTAGAGAAAGAAAACGTTAAACTAAAGACTAATTATTTTTTCATGTTTAAATGATATTAATACACAGCGTTATTACACAATAATGCATAAAATTAATGTTCTCTTAGGTTATTATTATTATTTGACTTTTACTTTCTCTACACGTACTATATACATAATGTATAGAGACGTATTGTATTGCACCCAAAATTCGATACCTAGATTTCACCAGTAATACATGTTTTGGGTCACCCTGAATCCAAAAAAAAGCATTTTTGGAAAAAGGTCCGTGTGTGCGTGTGTTTCTGTGTGTGTGTGTGTGTGTGTGTCTGTATGTGTCCATGGACAACATAGCTCAAAAACGAAGAGGCCGTTAAATACATAACTTGGTATCTTCCAAGGATGCGACACGAAGATGTTCAAGAAAATCCCCCATCACATCTACTCTTTACATGGAATTGTTTTCGAACATTTTAATTTTCTCAAAAATGGCTCTAACGATTTTGATTAAAATATTGTATATTAAAGATATTTACCTGACATATAATATGAATGTCTTGAATTTTCTGGGAATAGCCTCTGAAGACTGCTTTATTCTGGATGAATTTTACGGAATTTTGCATAACTGCTAAACTGTAAAAGATGGACAAAAACTTACTACACAATAAATATAGAGCACATTAAAACATACAATTTATGTTGTATATTTTTTTTTCGTAGAGTTATCGTTTTTTAGATATTCTTTGTTATTGGTTTCAGCTTTAAAAAATATACTTTTCCCATACAGGACAGGAATTTGTCAACTCGTGTATATACAAACAAAGGAAGTTCAGTCACATAGCAACCAGCTTTTGACCATCACTTTAGCCTATGGTGTTCCCTTATTTCGCTTCTACTTACAAGGAAGCAAGTAATAAGACTATGACTGCTATTTTTTTTTTCGATTAGCATGAAGTAAATAGCATAAACTTTTTTTAACAATAATTTGTTGCGGAGATGTAGAGAAAGCTATGTGAATGGAACACATCAGATTTTTATATCATTAAACACACGCACATAGCTCCAGACTCTGCGGGGGATTAGGAATCCCGGTTAAAGAAAATTCCCCTTTCCAGCTGGGAATTGAACCCGGGACCTAGGAAGCGGTCTAAGTATTATTGTGTTGATGCTTGCTACTTGTTTGTATGCATAATTTGTATATGATTGTTTAAGTCTACACTGGGAATACATTCCAGTTTGTAACCCTAATGAGAAGTCGCCATATGACCTTGTAGTTAAAGCGGCTTTAAATAAATAAACTAGAAAGTATTTTCATTATGTTCATGCTGATGTTTTAATCTCATTTCAGAGACTTGGAGTCAAACAGAATTCGAGAAATTCAGTCAAATTCAGTGAGAGTGAAGGCTGAGCAAATGTAAGTTTGATATAGTTTAAGTTTTTAAAACCTTGGTTATGCTGATCATGAGATTTGCTGTTATTTCTTCCCCTAAATGTTTGTTCATTGCATGTCTTGAGATTATTTATACAATATTGATAGATCTCACTGTTTTTGTTTTCCTCCCCCCCAAACCCCCCTCCCCAACCCCCCTCTCTCCCTCTCTCTACTCTCACGTCCGTGTTCATTCTCTTTATAAGGAATAGAACAGGTATTGCCAGCGTAAAATGTCTGGAATCGTGACCCTGGCCGCCAACCCAGGTACCGAGCCTAGCTTATCGGAGTTTGTGTTATGATACTTTGCTTACTTGAAGTCACAGCGAGCAAATTTTGAACAGTCTGTATCGAAAGTGTTCCTCATATGTTTATATTAAAAGTGGGCAGTAAATATTTATGTATTTTTATTTTTTTAACCATGGCGCCTACTTTTTCAAAGTTAAGTGGCAATGTATTACTTAGTCAGAGCAGAGAAATAATTACAAATGTCCTTGACTTCCTGAAACAAGAGGCAGAGATGAAAGAAGAAAATGTATGTTCCCGGAGTTCTTCAAAAGCATGTAGAAAGTGAATGAAAGAGTAGCCAAGACAACTGATATGTCACTGAGTTTCGTTTCCAAGGTTCTTAAAGATAGGAAAGAAAGAAAAATAAAACTTAATATATCACTTTTAAATTAAAAGAATAGAAAAATGTTTGTCGACATGTTGAGAACATTGAAAGTCATTAGAAAGAATTGTATAAAATCAAAAAGAATTCTAATCCAGGATAACGCGATAGTGTTGATGATGACAATGACGTGAGCGAAGACGAAGGACTGTCTGTCAAGGGTGGAAGAACTCGAGGCAGACGATTGACATTGTTTATATAGTAGGCCATGTGTATAGATGTTTTGTAGATATGAATATACATATAAAAACACGTGCAGGTGCATAAGAGGCGACAGATATTTGACATTGACTGTGATAAGCACTCTTCCAGCATACATGAATCGACTGGTGAAATGCTTATCTGAAAGTACAACTCGCTTCCTAGCTCTCATTAAGATTTTCACATGTCCAGACCTGTTGCGCCAGTTATACCTTCAACTGCCTGGCCTCTAGTGCGTAAGTAAATGCACGGAAGCCCTGACGTTCGGCTGCGGCTAAGGGAAGTAACTGCTGCAGTGAACTTGGATGTAAGCATTCACTTTCTAATATAGGGGTGGGAACAAACAGGGAATCTGGAGCAGTGAGGACCAAGTGTTTTGAAAGGAACTCTGGGAGCAGGAAGGCATACGGCCAACTGAGGAATAATGAGGGAAGTCGGGGCGCATAGGAAACGATAACGCAAAATCAGAACAGCTAAATATTGAATGAGAGTCGTTCATGGAAACCAATCTCTAATTAGAGCACTGTGCACTAATATTGTACAATATGAATAAATTGTGTATGTTTAACAATTTCTGTGCAGTAAGATCGTGTCTATCTCTTACGGTTTACCAGTCGGGAAAAAGTCATCCGCGGAATGAAGATGTCTTCAGCAACTTTCCCAGAAAATTCAATATACTGATTTCATTAATACTGTATTTTAATATGCGGTACTTTAATCAAAATCTTTAGAGCCATTTTGGAGAGAAAACATTTTCGTAAATTTTCTGTTTGGGGTGGGGAGGTTTTCTTGAAAACCTTTGTGTCATATCGTTGGAAGATTCTGAACCATAAGATCAAGTTTGGTATGTAACCCACTTTTCTTTTTTGAATTATGCTGTCTAAGGACACACACGCAGACGCATTCACAGACCTTTTTCTAAAAATGCTGTTTTTGAACTCACGAGTCCTCAAAAAAATGTATTTTTCATGAAATCTGTACGTACATACGCACTAGAACAAGTAAAGAGCGAACAGTGTATGCTTATCTTGAAATTCCAATATACCCAAGGTTGCGGGATCAAACCCGGCGGAGAACGATGAATTTTTTTTCGGGTGAAAAAATTCTTAGCATGGAAGTAAAGCCGTGGGTCCCGTGTCGTAGATTTACGGCACGTAAAATAACCTCAAGCCTGATAGAGAGGCCTCTGAGCAAAATTAAGTGGTCTTTCACGCCCAGTATAGAATAGGACGCTGAGAACCATAGCATTCATAAATAAAAAACAATTTCATTTCATTTCTTGAAATTCCACCCTCTTTTCAAGATATCACGAGAATAGCGAATAGCGATAACCTTTCAAAAAGGATAAAGTGTTAAAATTTTTAAACAATGCCAATGGATATCTCGCGATGCAAAAATAAAGTTCTTTACTAAATTAAGTATTCTAAAGAATGAGGGAATAGCGCAGTTTGTGGGGTTTCCAAAGATCAGTATATGATAGACGATGTGCTGTGAACCTCACACCGAGATATTTATTAAACCCAAAGAGAAGCTCAGAGCGCTTTTGAGGTTAACCACAGTCTAATGTGACAAAAGCCGTTTGATGTACCAAAGTGTTCAGTGATACGTTATCTTATCGGTCTCACTAACCACCATCAACACAGAAGCTATCTGTAAACCCTCGGCGTTTCATGTTTTACATTTACTCAACTCATTCATCTGCATGCACTTCTTTCAAAAGCTCATCTCTACTTTCTCTACACGTACAATGTACATAGTGCATACAGAAGATATTGTATTGCACCCAAAAATTCGATACCGAGATTTCATAGGAAGTATATGTTTTAGGGTCCCTTGTATCCAAAACAAGACATTTTTAGAAAAAGGTCCATGTGTATCCTTGTGTTTGTGAACACGAAAAGTCGGTAAAATACCAAACTTGGTATTTAAGATAAGTATCTTCCAGGGCTGCGACACGAAGATTTTGAGAAAAATCCCTCCACTCCAAACTACCCTTTACATGGAACTTTTCTCGAACTTTTTATTTTCTCTAAAATGGCTCTAACGACTTGGATTAAAATATCGTGTGTTAAAGATATTTACCTAACAAATAAAATTTATATCTTGAATTTTCTGGGAATAGCCCCCGAAGACTACTTTATTCTGAATGAATTTTAAGGATTTTTGCATAACTGCTAAACAGTAAGATATGGAAAAAAACTTACCACACAAAAAATGTAGAGCACGTTAAAACACACAATTTATGTCAAATACATTTATCCGTGGAGTTGACCGTTTTCGAGATATTCCTTGTTATTGGTTTCAGTTTTTAAATACGGCAACTAGTAACTGCTGGCCATGCAAAGAAACGGATTTCAATCCCATAGCAACCACATTTTAAAACATTTGACTGTCGGTTTAGTCTAGTGTATTCCTTTATTTTCCTTCTACTTATAAGGAAGTAAGCAATAAGACCGGTTCAGCTGTTTTTCTCGATTAGCGTGAAGTAGATAGAAGAATTAGCTTATTAACAATAATTTGTTACGGAGATGTAGAGAAAGTCTTGTGAATGGAACACATCAGATTTTCCTGTATAAGTCTAGCAAAAGAAATAAAACTAAATCGGGCTAAAGAGGCAAATAGTCTTAACTTAAGAAAAAAAGATGATGTGTTCCATTCACATGATTTTCTCTACTTCTGTGTAACAAATTATTGTATATTCTAGTTCAGTTTTAGATTTGACTCTGCCATTGGTCGATTGACACAAGCAGACAAAACTAACGGAAGACTGCATTTCGCATTGGAAAGATGAACCGATTTTCAGAAAGTGAATTTTTACCCCTTATTTCGATCCAGTTTATTTAATTCCACCTAACCTAACCTAGCCTAACCTAACGTAGCCTAACCTCGACGAAATCTCGAAACCTGCCGTTCACCGGTTATGTAGCCATATTGTCTCCGTAACCAATAGGAAAGAGCCTTAGTCTAAACCTGAACTAGAATCTGCAATCTTGCCCGCCAGAGATCACTTTAATCGCAATGGTTTCGAACTATAACTTTGGCTAACCCGTATTGGGTTGGCTGAATTGGAGACAGATAAAAAATATCATTCGTCATTTAAAATTAGTCAAGTTGCAATGCTTAAATTGATCAGGAAAATAAGAAGAATAAATGAATTCCCGTTTTCGTTACCGGGTTGATGTAATTCAAAATCTTGTTTCCTGTATGGCTTTCCGTTCTCTTTACCGTTCTCGGGTTTTTGTGAACCAGTTTTTATTCGTAACAAATGTAACTTACCGCCTTCGTTCGGTACGAGATTGTATAATTCACTACTTACACTTCTAAGCTAGCAAGAACATTTGAGGGGTAATATGTGTCACTGAGCACTCAGTGGAATGTCGTAACTGATACATTTTTTTTATATAATTTCAGGATATTAAATTATAACACCATCGAATCCGTGGAAGGCTGGGCTTTCAACGGTTCGGAGATAGCAAAACTGTAAGTACCAAAATGAGTTATGTTTCAAAGTTATATCTTATTGCTAAACAATGAGCTAGCATAGATTAATACGTTAAAGTGATGAGTGTTTCATTAGCAGTGGCGGCTCGTGGAATAACAATTTCCGCGTTCACAAAATGAAAATTTAATTTAATGCTACCACCACTACTACTACTATTTATTACTATTATACGAACGATTTGACATAAATAAATAATAAGGAAAAACATAAACACAAAACTTTATTTACAAAATTACAGTTCCTTACTATTTCTCAACGCAATCTACATTGCTATTACGGCATTTATTGTCACATGGTACAAGTTTTTCATGCCAACGAACTTATCCGGTTTTTTGAGTGCACAAAAAGTTCGGCTAATCGAATTTTATAGACAAATAACGCAAGCGTGTTGCGATAGTGCAATGAATGAGTCTTCAGTGAAGAAATGGCGCACAATTTGAGAAATCAAGGAAGAACCAGTTTGCACGACATAGACCGGAGGAATTGAAAGCAAATGTTGATATAAAGAATTCAGAAAAAAATTGGTGTTACACTTTGGACACTGTACATGACTTTTTAGGTAGAAAAGATTTCCCCGCCATGAAGACCCCAAAGTGTCAGTGACATCTTTAGCGGACTAAAGCCAGCTTCTGCGATGAAAAACCGGCACCACGTGACAATAAACGCCTTGATAGCAGTGATGATTACGCTGAAGGATACAATAAGGTACTGTAACTCTGTAAATAAAGTTGTTTTATTGACATTTACGAAATATATGTTTTGAGACCCATTGAATCCCCCCCCCAAAAAAAAACTTTTAAAGGATCGCGGCTTCGGCCTGAAGGAGTTCTCTTAAAGCACTCCACCGTATACATCGCACATCACCGTTCATCACGTCTAGCCATACAGTCCTGAAAGATTAAGAGGGAAATAAAATGAGAGAAAATAAAGGACAAAAATAAAATAAAATAAAAATCTGCAAATCATACAGTAATATCCAATTTCTTAAACCAGGGCATGCATTCCAAATTTTTATTATTTATTTAAACCATTTCTTACATCCATTATTTTATAGATACATTTATCTAGTACTACTAAATACTATTCCTAAATCATTCTTATAACAACCAAATTACCTTAATAATTAAAAGGTATATATATATATATATATATATATATATATATATTCACAATTCTCAAATAAAAAAATATAAACTTAATATCACCATTTCAAATACAATTTTATATAGGAATATTTTATTTCAAGTATTAAATTATGTTCCTTAATTTATGAATTTTATATATTTTTCTGTTCGAGCAATTGGATGATATTTTCATTCTAGTTTTAAGGATTTTATAGCGTGACTGCAAAACAACTCCTGGTCGTGTTTGCGCATTTTAATTTTTCATTAAATTGATATTTAATTTCAAGAAAAAGTGCTCCATTGACCCTCCCTTTCATTAAATAATGCTTTAGAAATCGCGATCTAATGAATTGAATGTGTAAAGTTAAAGTCTCGAGTTTTGTTGGGTTTTTTTTTGTTTTATTTTTGTTTCTTTTGTTTTTAATTTTTACTTCATACTTGTGAAAAATTATAGAATACGTATCAAAGTAATGTTTATTCCATTTCTTTATACAAATATTATAATTATTATTTATTTCAGGAGCCTGAAAGGCAACCGAGCCCTCAAGAGGCTTTCGTTAGAAGCATTTCATGGCCTCCAAAGTCTCATTGACTTGTAAGTAGAATTATTTTTACTTTGTTTCACGACTGTAGACTTTTAATTACAGAGGTAGATGGAAATGTTTTATGTACAACCATAAAAAAAAACCACACACAAAGCATAGCTAAACATTTTCAAGCACGAGAGGGACTATTCAGTTGTATAGTTCAAAGAGTGATGGACGCTATTGAATGTCTTCGACAATCGAATGCATTATGAGTGAGAAATGACTATCGAATAATTCGATAGTTTTCATTCGATAGTGCCCATCATAAGTTCAATATAGGCTGTAAAGAATCCCATAATGTATTTTCATTTTTATTTCTAAATCTGTTAGTTGTGCATTTTTTACGGTTAGTAAATAAACTTGTTGAATTTTGATCACGAGCATACAAAAAAGGCGTTTTGTTACAGGGATTTGTCTGAAACTGCAATCACATTCCTCCCAACAGGTGGACTCGAAGGTCTGGACATCCTCAGGATACAGGACACCAGATCACTCACCGTCATTCCTTCTGTGTACAGCTTTAAGGTAATCTATTTACATTATGTTGTAAGTCTATACAGTGTCTCTTGCTTAAACCAGGAATAAAACAAATATATATTACACGAAACCTAATGGAAATATTTCAGTTCAGTTTTACTTTCTCTAGCACGTATGTACAATATACATACTGGGTACAGAAGGTATTGCATTCCACCTAAAAATGCAATACCAAGATTTCACCTGAAATGCACGTTTTATGTTCCCTGAATATAAAAAACAATTTTTGGAAAAAGGCCCGTGTGTGTGTCTCTCTCTCTGAACACTTGATTCAAAAACAAAAAGTTGTTAAAATCCCAAACTTTATTAAATAAATTGTCGTTGAGTACAACACTAAATCGTCCGCGTATAAAAGTGATGGGATCTGCAAATCTGCTACTACTGTTGCTTGATATTCTCTGTTATCATTGCATCAGTAATATCAACCACAAAGAGATTAAAAATTTAATAGCAAGGATAAAGTACAGCCTTGCTGAGAAAAGTTAAAAGTATTTTAAAATTGAAACAATAACAAGGAGTATCTCATAACTCTAAAAGAATCTGATATGTTCCATTCATAACCATAACTATCTCTCTTCACACTTTCAATACAAAAGTTAGTAGAATTAGTCTTATTACTTTCTTCGTTGTAAGCAGAGGGGAATAAGAAACACACTAACATAAAACGAGATCGTATCTTTAAAAAGCTTTAAAAAACTTACATTTTAAGTTTAGTGTATTCCAAGGATGCGACACGAAGATTTTGAGGAAAATCCCCCCTCCCAAAATTACCCTTTAAATGAAAAAACTTTCAAACATTTTGATGTTCTCAAAAAGAACTAACGATTTTTATTAAAATGCCGTTTATTAAAGACGTGGGAAATAAAATGTATCTTGCATTTTCTGAGAATATCCCCTTCTTTTTGGATGACTTTTGTATAACTGATAAACCGTAAGAGATAGCAAAATCTTACTACACAAAAGGTATAGACTCTTCAAAACACACAACTTATGCCATACACATTTTTTGTTGGAGTAGACCATTTCCGAGATATTGCTTATTATTGGTTTCCATTTAAAAAAAAAAAAAAAATTTTATACGGAAATTTGTCAACTCCTAGTCATGCAAAGAAATGGATTTCAATCACATAGAAACAGCTTTTAAAAGACTTGACTGTCGCTTTAGCCTAGTGTATTCCCTTATTTCCCTTCTGCTTATAAGAAAGTAATTCATACGATCATTTCTGCTCTCTTCTATTTATTTTGATTTGCACGAAATGGAGAGAAGCTTTTGTAAGAATAGCCTCTTGCAGAATAACTTGAGAAAGTTCATATGAATAGAACACATCAGATTTTTTTATATTTTAACGATGACTCAAAATGTTTTAATTGTTTTTACATTTGGACCCACGCGAATAATGCGTAGCGCATTCGCAGTTACATATACGTTTGTAAAGCCGTCCGTTGCTACTGCGTCCCTTGTTAGAAATATTAGGATGGTTATAGGTTTGGTGTGTGGGTTAAGTTTGAAGGTGTTAAGGAGGAAAAACCTATTGTGTAGGCTACTCAACGGTTTGCCTTTTTCAGGAGTAGCATCCTTGCACTTCACTATTGGTGCCCTATTGTCTGAAAAATAGATTGTGTAATTTTGGTGATCACTCCCACATGGAGGGAGGGGAGTACTTAAGTTCAGCTTTTTAGCTGTTGGCTGGTTTAAAGACTTCCTTACCTGAGATGCGCATAAGTCATGCGGGGCACACTATACCACCTGAAGGGGCGTTCTGTGTGTAAGTATTCCCTACAGATCTAACAAGGGCGTTCTCATGATGGGCTAACCTGGCGTAAACATTTTGAGCCCGGCGCCTAACATCAACATTTTCGAATCATATTCCATGTAAATGGAGGCATTTTCTTGAAAATCTTCGTTCGGCATCCTTGGAAGGGGCAGAACTTATATATACACACACATATATTCGTAATTTAGGGAACCTTAAAACGTATAGGTGAAATCCCGATATCGAAGTTTAGGATGTCAATAATACTTCCATTACTTGCAATACATAGGTGCTAGAGAAAGTAACAATATGTGAATAAGAACCACAAAGCAGCTCAGCCCCGCAGCTCAGTCAGAAGAGCCCCTTCCTGCTGTTCCAGGGGTCCTGGAGGGTTCCCGGATGGGGGGTGGAAATTTTTTTCCAGCCAAAATGATTTATTCCCTATCCTTCCCAGAGCAGAGTCTGGATGTATGAATCAGGGTGTAAATGTGTGTTGTATGATATATATATATATATATATATATATATATATATATATAATGAGTAAAATTAAAGTAGCATAGAAAGTCTACAACATGGTTGGCAATAGGCAATATGTTCCAAAGGATATGCCGCCGATTAGACCATGACTTTTTTTTTCTTCCCCCCCCCCCCCCCAGATTCAATGACTTCATTGCTAAAACAAATTTCGCGAAATGGCTTCCTCTTTTTCGATGCTTCTTTAAATCAGGGTGTCAACATTTGCTGCATGAGATAATAAGCCATCAAAGAGGACTTTCAATGAGTCCTCCTCGACCGATCCATTTCTGGAACTACATGAACCACATACTTTAAATAACGCCCTGAGATTCATCTTCTGAGAAAACACTGTAATTCTCTCCAGTATCATGCACGTGGAAATTTCCAACCTATGCATTTATAGTGAAATTTGACGATTGCGAGGTCATATTTACTTAGTGTTCAATAGTCCTTTCCTTGTTCCGCATCCCTACGGATTCCCAAACGGTGTTACGTCACACGATAGTAATACGTCACACTTATAGGCTATCAGTATATAAGTGCAGATATTTGTATAGCAGTTAATTAAGAACCGTCTAGTGAACAACATTCGTTAATATTTGCTTGATTTGCGGACTTTTTACTTATTAAGAGTAATATGTTTTCAGATTGATTAGTAACTCCAAGTAGGCGTGGCACACAAGACATACATTGTCCCTTTGCACGCGGTCACAAGGCGTGACCTTCGACGGGCAAGCCTCGCTATAACAATGTTGTATCGGAACTGAGCTTGAAAGCTTTTTACAAGGAGAATGTCCTCACACTACCTGGTCCGGCAGGTCAGGCATTTGGATGTTAAAAAGCAGAAGCTAAACGGATAGTCTGTACTGATAGGCGTTCTTCATTTCGCCGTGCAATTACTGCCATGCAAAACACACCAGATAGTAAATTGTATGGATGGTTTGTGGGAAAATTGTTACACTAAGAGAAATAAATAATTAGTACGCCGGCGCAAAACTTTTAGAAGCGTGACCCTGACCGCCAACCAAGCTACCGAGCCTAGCTTATCGGAGTTTGTAATATGATACTTTGCTTACTTAAAGTCACAGTGAGCAAACTTTGTACAGTCTGTACCGAAAGTGTTCCGCGTGTGTTTGTATTCAAAGTGGACAGTAAATAGTGTTTATTTTATTTATTTTATTTCTTAACCATGGCGCCTACGTTTTCAAAGTTAAGTGGCAAGGTATTACTTAGAGCAGAGAAATAATTGCAAATGTCCATGAACAAGAGGCAGAGATGAAGGAAGAAAATGTATGTTCCCCGAGTTTTTCAAAATCCAGTAGAAAGTGAATGAAAGAGTAGCCAAGGCAACTGAGTTCCGTTTCAAGGGTTCTTAAAGATAAGAAAGAAAGAAAATTAAAACTTAAAATATCACTTTTAAATTCAAAGATGTGGGACAGTTGTGTCGCCAGCGAATTGCAGAAATTGGCAGGCCAGAATGGGAAAATGTGTGTCGACATGTTGAGAACATTGAAAATCATTAGAAAGAATTGTAGAAAATCAAATTCTAATAATGGTGCAGAAAGTAGCGTTAGTGTTGATAATAATGACGTGATAACAATGACTGTCAGGTGTGGAAGAATTGGAGGCAGACGATTGACATTGTAGGCCATTTGAGATGTTTTGTAGATATGAATATACATATGAAAACACATGTTTATCAGTGCAGTGCATAAGAGGTGACAGATATTTGACGTTGACTGTGACAGGCATGCATCGACTGGTGAACTGCTTATCTGAAAGTACAACTCGCTTCCTAGCTCTCTTTAATATTTTCACATGTCCAGATCTGTTGCGCCAGTTATAGATTAAATTACCATTCACCAAAATGTCTGTATCTATATTACCCATGTCCTGTAATTTTTATTCTGTGGCCACAAGGATGGCTATCAGTACCAACATATGCATACATATTACGTTAACAAACGCATTGTATAGAAATAAAACAATGGAATTGTTTCTTGTTGAATGAAAGGTAATATGAATGTGTATGTTTGTATTTCAGCATCTGAAAGAGGCGTGGTTGACTTATTCATTCCACTGCTGCGCTTTCAAGTTCCCAGCAAGACACGACCCATCTCGTCATGCCCTTCATCAGGTAAATTCCAAACAGCTTTTAATTGAATGAAGTAGTCTGTTACATGCTGCAAACAAAAAAAAAATGTTCCATCTACATGAAGTTCCCTCTCTGTTCTGCAAACAAACTACTCTTTACTGCCTCTGTGATCGAGTGGGCAGCTTCTCACCCGAAAGTCCCGGGTTCAATTCCTGGCTGGGGCGGGGAGGTTTTTTTTACCAGAATTATTATTTCCTATCCCCCACAAAGTCTGGAAGTATGCATGTGAGAGTGAATGTGTGTGTTTGAAGAAAATAAAAGTATTAAAACCAACGTAAAGAACCTACAGACGAGTTGCTTCTAATACAAAGCCCCCGATATGGCCTTAGATATTAAAGGCAGCTGCTTACCAAGCGGGAGACCTGGGTTCGATCCCCAGTACCGGCGTGGGGAGACCTGGCCGGGGTGCCCTCAGCCTCGTAAGGTCCCTGGGGGGCCAATTGAGCAGCTACTTGATGGAGAAGTAGCGGCTCCAGGTCTTGAGGACCGCATTAACCGGCCGGGGGGACTCGAGGCGCTGACCACGTCTCACCCTCCAATACTTCACCCCATCCATGGCGTCTGTAGTGGACCGAGATGGCGGAAGCAGCGGCCGGGCGGTAGGCCAAGCTTCCCCGTGAGCTGTCGTGCCATGGAGTTATATAAATGAAACAATGAAAAAAAAAAAAAACTATTCCTACAAACAAATTTTCCTTTGTCTACTTTATGCTAATCAAGATAAATGTTGCCAGAAATACTCTTATTACTTAGCTCCTTATAAGTTCAAGGAAAATAAGAGAATGCGATAATGAAATCTTTTGAAAGTTGTTGCTATGTAGGTATTTTTCACTTGCCAGGAGTAAAACAACAGGGATTTGAAATGTAAGAGGTCTTCGCGTTTCATAAAAGCTTAAAGTATTTTAAATTTGAAAAGGATAAAAAGTAATATCTCGGAAATGGTTAACTCTACAACAACAAAAAGTATGTGATGTTAGCTCTGAGCGTTAACGAGTCTATATCATTTATGCAAAAGTCATTCAGAATGAAGAAGTCCTTATGGGCTATTCCCAAGATATTTAAGATACACAAGGGCTGGATAAAAAGTAAAGAACTGTTTTGTTTTCCTCTTCTCTGAAATGACTTTATTGATAGGGATACCTATAATAAAATTACACACCATCAATATTATCGCCCTCGTTATTTATTAGCTTTTATAGAAGCTCGGAAGACGTCGTACTACTGTGTCAAGAAAGTTCCGAGAATTTGCCAATAAAACACAAAAAATGAATTATTCATCAAATTTTATTTTATCGCCTTCAAAGTAGGTCCCTTCTGAAATTATACATTTATGCCAACGAATATTCTAACCATCAAAACATTTTTGTAGGCACTTTTAGGAATCGATATCAATTATCGCCGCGAGTTTTCCTTTATGTCTTCTATCGACTGAAAACGGGTGCCTCGAAGTGGTAACTTGAGTTTTGGAAGGAGAAAGAAATCAGCAGGAGCCAGATCAGGTGAATACGGTGGTTGTTCGATGAAATTTGCTGAGTTTTTGGCCAGAAATTCGCTCACAATAATAGCCTTGTGAGCAGGTGCAGAATCCATGAGTTTTCGTTTCACAAATCTGGCCTTTTTCGCTGTATTTGTTCTCTCAAACGCCGCATAACCCTCAGATAATAGTCTTTATTTACCATCTGACCTTCTGGCAAGAACTCTGAGTGCACGACACCGCAATAATCGTAAAAAACTGTCAACATGACCTGCAGTTTTGATCGAGTTTGGCGTGCCCTTTTAGGTTTCGGTTCAGTTGGAAGGCGCCATTGACTGGTTTGAGTGTCAAACTCGTAAACCCACGTCTCATCACCAGTTACAATGCGTTTCATGAATGTGGGGTCGGAACTGGCTCGTTCAACGATGTCTTCAGCAATCCTTACGCGATTGAGTTTTTGTAGAAAATTCAAGTATTTCGGAACTAACCGAGCTGCAACGCGTGTCATACCCAAACAATCGTTTAAAATGGTACGAATTGATTCGAGAGACACAGAAAGTTCAGCGGCAATCTCTCTAAGACCTAAATGACGATTTGACAGTTCAGTTGAAACCGTTGATGGCCGACCAGAGCGAGGCAAATCTTCCACCACATCTCGACCACTTCTCAATGCACTGTACCACTCATATGCACGTGTTTTTGATAAAGTCGATTCACCGTAAGCCCTCTGTAACATTTTCAGCGATTCGGCACACGAAATACCATTTGCAATGCAAAATTTGAGACATATTCTTTGTTCAATATTTGTATCCATTGTAAAATCGCAAATCACCTTTGAGATGAACTAACAAAATGGCGTACTGTAAACAACCTAGATGACAGATGACGATCAAACTCCGCGTGGGTTTAGAGGAAAGCTGTACCAACTTAGCGACAACAACAATTTCGAATAGGAGTTTTAAATTATCAATCTGCGCGTCTATTTCTGTTGATGTCCCACATAGACCGCCCTAAAGCATGGATAATGTGATCTCTGGTATTGTGCCGGATCCCTCGTAGTGGTTCTATCACTTTGACAAAGAGATCGTAATCAAAGGGACTGTCGTCACTCTTGGTGGTACAGCAGTATTACCCCATCACTGTCATACGTCACAATGATCATCACTTTCACAGCACTATGTGAAGCGCGCTCCTTCTTTGGACGTGGAGAACCGTGAAACCTCCACACATTGAGGCGCTGCCTACTATTGTACCTGCTTCCTTGTAAGAAGAAGGGAATGCACTAGGCTAAAACGACATTCAACTCTTTTAAAAGCTTGTTAGCATGTGTTTGAAAACCGTTTCTATGCAGGGCAAGGAGTTTACAACTTTCCGTGTGAGAAAAGTTTTTAAGTATTTTAAAGCTGAAACAAATAACAAGAAATATTTCAAAAACGATCAACTTCACGAAAAAAATGTATATTATATAAATTGTGTGTTCTATCGTGATCTACATTTTTTGTGTAGTAAGTTTCTGTCTATCTCTTACGGTTTGTCAGTTATGCAAAATTCCGTAAAATTCATCTAGTATAAATTACCCTTCAAAGGCTATTCCGGGAAAATTGAAGATATAGATATTATTTAATCAAGTAAATGTCTTTAATATACGTTATTTTAATCAAAACCGTTAGAGCCATTTTTGAGAAAATAAAAATTTTCGAAATTTTTTCCATGTAAAGGGTAGTTTGGGGTGGGGGATTTTCTTGAAAATCTTCGTGTTGGTTCCTTGGAAGATACCAAACTTAAATATTAAGTTTGGTATTTTACCGACTTTCCTTTTTTGAGTTATCGTGTTCAAAAACACACGGATATACATTTTTTGGATACAGGGGACCCTAAAACGTCTATTTCCGGTGAAATCTCGGTATCAAAAGCTATCTTGATATACGCAACAGATTCGAACCGTGGTCTGTCTACTTGTTGCTTAGCAGCACGAAACAAGATCGACCTGCCAGCAGCATAATAACAAACAGCAGGTTCTTTTGTGTGTTTGTGAAAAGCCGTTTCCGCTTCTGACGTTCTTAAAATGAAAATGTAAGTGAGTGACAGAATTTAATAACGCGCGAGTTGTGATTATTGTTCCAGTGAATGTGCTCTAAGGCGTACACCGGATAATATTTGCTTTCTCTGCTATGTTGCCGTGTAACATTCACAGCTTTTGAAAGCAAACAGTAGACGGTGCGCAACGTCACAAATAACATTGCTACATAAGGCACAAAATATCCAAATGGACCCGCCTCTGTGGTATGATGGTGGCGTGTCTGCCTCACATTAAACAATAGGAATCTCGTTTAGGGTGAGTAAGCGGATGAGATTTCACTGGGGGTTCCTTCATCCTAAGAAGCAGAATGCTAAAAAAACGTTACACTTTTAAAAAAATCTAATGTGTCGCATTCACATAACTTTCTCTATCTGTAACAACTTATTGTTGATAAGCTTATTGTTCGATTTACTTCATGTTAATCGAGATAAATATTAGCAGAAACGGTCTTATTACTTAGTTCCTTGTAAGTAGGAGGGAAATAAGGGAATACACTAGGCTAAACCGACAGTCAAATGTTTTAAAATGTGGTTGCTATGGTACAGAAATCCATTTCTTTGCGAGGTCGGGTATTGACAAGTTCCCGTATGAGAAAAGTATTAAGTATTTTAAAACTGAAACCAATAACAAGGAATATCTAAAAAACGATCAACTGCACGAAAAAAAGGTATATAGCATAAATTGTTTGTTTTATCGTGTTCTGCATTTGTCTATCCCTTGCGGTTAACCAGTAAATCCAAATTCAACAAAAGACATTCAGAATAAAGAGGTGTTTTAGTGGCTATTCCTAGAAATTTCAAGATATACCTTTTATTTGCCATAGAAATATCTTTAATATACGATATTTTAACCAAAATCACTAGAGCCATTTTTGAGAAAGTAAAAATTTTCAAAATTGTTTGCATGTAAAGGGTTGTTTGGGGTGAGAGGATTTTTCTCAAAATCTTCGTGTCGCATCCTTGGAAGATGCTAAACTTAAATACCAAGGTTGGTATTTTACCGGCTTTTTGCTTTTGAGTTATCGTGATCTCTGACACACACACGCACACACGGACCTTTTTCTACAAACGCTTTTTTTGAATACAGGGGACCCTATAACATATATTTCTGGTGAAATCTCGCTATCGAATTTTTAGGTGGAATGCAATACCTTCTCTATACACTATGTACATAGTTCGTCTAGAGAACGTAAGAATATAATGTGTTTCATTCACGTGACCTTCATATCTGTTCTACAAACTATTCTTACAAAAGATAGTTCTTAAGATTAAGGGTATGTATGACTGAAATTTCTTGAAAAATCACAAAAAGTCGACCTTTTACTTTCTCTAGCCCCGTATGTACAATGTACACAGGAATAGAGAAGTATTGTATTCCTCCCATAAATTTGATGTCGAGATTTCACCGGAAGTACATGTTTTAGGATCCCCTTAATCCAAAAAAAGTATTTTCAGAAATAGATCCGTGTGTGTGTGTATGTTTGTGTGTATGGTATTTAAATGTGATATGTTCCAAGGATTCAATGCGAAGATTTTAAAAAAAAAATCCTCTACCCCAAAAAACCCTTTACATGGAAAATGTTTTGAAAATTTTGTTTTTCTAAAATCTGGCTTTAACGATTTTGATTAAACACCACATATTAAAGCCTTTCCCATCACAAATAAAATGTTTATCTTGAATTTTCTGGGAATAGCCTCTGAAGAACTGTATACTCTGAATGAATTTTGCATAACTAGTAAACCGTAAAGGGTAGACAAAATCCTATTACACAAGGATGTAGATCACGTTAAAGCATATACGTTTTTAGTGGAGTTGATCGTTTTCGAGATATTCCTTGTTATTGGTTTAAGTTTTAAAATACTTCAACCTTTCTCATACAGGAACTTGTCAACTCCTGGCCACGAAAAGAAAGGGGTTTCAATGCCATAGCAACCACATATTAAAACATTTGACTGTCGGTTTAGCCCTTATTTTCCTACTCATTTTTTCTCGATTAGCATGATGTAGATAAAATAATATCCTTTTGTAAGATTGTTTGTAGTACAGGTAGAGAAAATCATGTGAGTGGAGCACAACAGATTTTTTCAATTCATATTTTTGTTTCAGAGCTATTTGAAGTGATAGATTCTGGCGACTCAGCCGGCGTTTTATCCCTTCAAAAATATGTACCTTTTAATGTCTGTATACTCACTATGTACATAGTGTATAGAGAAGGTATTGCACTCCACCAAAAAATTCGATGCCGAGATTTCACCGAAAATATATGTTTTAGGGTCCCCTGTATCCAAAAAAAAAAGTACTTTCAGAAAAAGGTCCGTGTGTGTCCGTGTGTCTGTGAACACGATAACTCAAAAACGAAAAGTCGGTAAAATAGCAAACTTGGTATTTAAGTTTAGTATCTTCCAGGGATGCGACACAAAGATTTTGAGAAAAATCCCGCCGCCCCAAACTACCCTTTACATGGAACTTTTTTTGAAACTTTTGTTTTTCTAAAAAATGGCTCTAACGATTTTGATTAAAATATCGTATATTAAAGATATTTACCTGACAAATAAAATGTATATTTTGAATTTTCTGGGAATAGCCTCTGAAGACTAATTTATTCTGGGTCAATTTTACGGAATGTTGTATAACTGCTAAACCTTAAGAGATGGACAAAAACTTACCACACAACAAATGTAGAGCACTTTAAAACACACAATTTATGTTATATGCATTTTTTTCGTGGAGTTGATTGTTTCGGAGATATTCCTTGTTTTTTTTGGTTTCAGCTAAAAAAAACATACTTTTCTCATACAGGACTTTGTGAACTCGTGTCCATACAAATATAGGAACTTCAGTCACATAGCAACCAGCTTTTGACGATCACTTTGGTATTCCCATATTTCGCTTCTACTTACAAGGAAGCAAGAAATAAGACTATTTCTGCTTATTTTTTTTTTTCTCTCTCTAGATTAGCAGGAAGTAAATAGAAGCATAAGCTTTTTAACAATCATTTATTGCAGAGCTGTAGAGAAAGTCATGTGAATGGAACACATCAGATTTTGTTTTTTCTTGTTGTTTAAAACTTTACTGAAATGATTTGACCCGCGCTGTGCAGGCGTACTTGACGAAGATGAGGAAGTACTGCAACGGGGAACTGAGCACGGCTGACATGAGCGAGTACGACGACACGGGACAGAGGAGCAAGCGCCACGTGCCACTGGAGCCGTGGAACTCGCTGAACTACGAGGACGAGAGGACGTTCGGTCCACTGGCCGATGACGGGTTCATGGCAGAACAGCCAATACCAGGAGGCGAGGGTGGATGGCAAAGTCTGGGCACCTCGGCAGAGCACCAGGACACCAACCTGGAGACCTGGCACGAGGCTGGAGTCTTCCATCAGACCACGGCCAAGCCCAAGAAGTTCAAGTTCATGTGCGGCAACCTCTCCACCAGGTGAGTCAAACACTGCCATTGCAGGGATGTTATTCTCTAACCATCCCTTTAATGGGTACCAGGCAGTTCACCTGTCCCTTATTAGTTTTACTTTCTCTAGCCCATATGTACAATATACATAGGGATAGAGAAGTATTGTATTCAACCCAAAAATTCGATACCGAGATTTCACTGGAAATACATGTTTTAGGACCTCTATATTCAAAAAAGGCATTTTCAGAAAAAGGTCCATGTGTCTTTGAACACGATAACTCAAAAACGAAAAGTAATTAAAATACCAAACTTGGTATTTAAGTTTAATATCTTCCAGGGATGCGACATGAAGATTTTGAGAAAAATCCCCCGACCCCAAACTACCCTTTACATGGAAAATTTTCGAAAACTTTGATTTTCATAAAAATGGCTCTAACGATTTTGATTAAAATATGATATATTAAAGATATTTACCTAACAAATAAAATGTTTATCTTGAATTTTCTGGGAATAGCTTCTGAAGACCTGTTTATTCTGGATGAATTTTGCTTAATTTGGCATAACTAGTAAACCGTAAGAGATAGACAAACAATTACTGTACAAAAAATTTAGATCTTGTTAAAATACACAAGTTATGTCATATACATTTTTCTCGTGGACCTTACTGTTTTGGAGGTATTCATTGCTTTTAGTTTCAGTTGTGAAGTACTTATACTTTTCTCGGACGGAAGTGTCTGTTTTTCTTTTGCTCTACTCCTGGCCAAGAAAAGAAGCGAGTTCTAATGACAATCGCATAACGACAGCTTTTAAAACATTTTACTATTGGTTTAGCCTAGTGTATTCCCTTATTTTCTTCCTACTTATACGGAACTAAATAATAAGAACATTGTGCTAATGAGTACCACGATTAGTAAGGTGCAGAAAGAAGAAGAAGCTTATGTATGAAGTTTGTAGAACAGCTAGAGAAGTCATGTGAGTGTAATACATCAGATTTTTGGAGATAGGAACACTTCATACTTTAAAAGCAATAAGGTCGAAATTACCGTGCTTGTCGACCATTTGGTAACCAGGCAAATCTAATCTGCTTTTCATCGGAAAGTAGACCTTAGCAGCAATAGTTACATCCATTCCAAAACCATACGCTTAATAATTCCTGTTACAGTATATGTTATATCAATAGGATCGCTGTCATATGTTCTGCAACGTAAATTATAATGAATGAAGGTTAAACGAACGGCTTAAGCCACTAAAAGGGTCCACAACAGTTATAAAGAGATGAGAAGCGGAGAGGGAGACATTTGTGACACTATACCTACAAGTTTTAACGCAGCAAGCGGGCGCAGTGATTGTAGCTCAACTGATCCAAGCTCCCTCATCAGCTCCAGCGGTTCGAGTCCCACAGTCTTCTTCTTTACGAATTATCCATCAAGGTACAGAGTTAGTTCAGTGTTCGTCACACTAGTAAATGTAGTTGTAAACTAAAAGGTATACGAATTAATAACAAACGGCAGTTCATTTTACGTGTTCTTCAGTCTTCGATCATTAATTTTCATTCTAATTGTTTTGAAAAAGAATCTCCACTAAGACTTTAAACAATACTGGACTGTTAAAGTTAGAATAAACATAAATAAAGAGAACAACAATAAAAGAAACAAATAATCAAGTTAACAAATGTTCTGATATCCCATCTATTTTTGTGGCAAATCAGGAAGAAAGAAACCGGCGGAAAAAATTGTCAACGTTTTGGTAAGATTCGAACCTGAATCGAACATGTTGACACCGCGGGTTAACCAAATACTCTACTGTTTAGCTATAACTTGCAGCTCCAAAGTCTATAATGTTAGTATGCGGAACGATGTTTTCAGGTTAGACTGTAAGCTGCGGATTGCATAAAACCACAGAATAAGGGACAGGTGAACCACCTTGTATACGCACTGAAAACTTCCATAATATGCACATGAATATCTCCTATAACACTTTGATTGAGAAACTCTGAAACATTTTTGGAGTTGAATTTCTAAAACTATAGCCCGTTTGTGGCCTTTTTATACCTCTCAACCTAATTGTGGGGGCTTCTATTTATATTTTGAGGATTGGCAACACTGATTGCTGTAAGTGTTTGACACTGTTGACCTTAACCTACTTCAAATATTTTGTCAATAGAGCGTTATTTGTTTTGTTTACAGTAACTTTAAAATTGTGTATCACTGAAAAGATGTAATTAACTCGTGATTTATTATGATTTTCGACTTAGATATTATAAAGAAAAGAGTGCATTAATCAACTTACTACTACATTTGGCGATGATGCTCCATACCTTGCCACTGTTAAAGGCTGGTATAACGAGTTTAATCTTGGCCGCCGTTCGCTCACTGACAAAATTCGTGAAGGTCGTCCAAAATCAGTTGTTGTGGCAGAAAATATTGATGCTGTACAAAATCGTATAGTGCAAGATGGTAATGCCGTATGCCATGTGATAGAGGCAACCATTCTCATCAGTTGCACCAGCATATATAAAATATTGCATGATCATTTATGCTACATTCACAATGAAATGCAAGCGCAGACGTAACATAGCATAAGCGCAGACGCAAGAAAATATCATACACAATCCAATCATAAGCGCAACGCAGGAAGTTGTCACGGGTTTCTAGATCCGCAAGTTACATGCAAATATCTTCCAAGTTACAAACTGAATAACATAACCAACAAAAGAAAAGTCACTCAATCTTTTTCAAAATAAATGCTAACAACTGACACACGCGGCAGACGTCATAATAATTGATCATTCAAAAATATTGAAAATAGGGTAATTCTGCACAACGGCTCTATTAATTCTGCGGTCTGATAAATGGAGATACGTCGGGGTATCTATATCAGGAAATAAAAGTGAACTGTGTAGATTCTGTGAAAACACAGAAAGTAATTTAAAATCGGTTAATAAATAGAAAGGCTTCAATTCAGATCCAGCAAAGACCGTGAATTCAATATCCGCCAAATTATATGTAAATCAGGGTAATTCTGCACCTTCTATTTATTAACCGACTTTAAATAACTTGTGTTTTCACCACAATCCGCATATATCACTTTTATATATATAGATACCAATATGGTAGTTTCCGTTTTGCAGACGGCAGAATTAGTAGAGCCGTTGTGCAGAATTATCGAAAATAGTACAAGCATAGAGACCATAGTAAGTGACAAAGCTACACATTTAATGAACTAAGAATTATCTCTTTGCGTCTTCGATTTATGAGAACCAATAAATATATACACAGATGATAGTCACATCCATTAAATTAAAGAAGGGTTCGCAAAGAGACTATCATAACCTCTTGAGGGAAATTAGATATGGCGCGGCACGGCCAAATAGAACAGCATGCATGTACAGCAGACCCTGCAAAATCTTGCTGTGTGATCGTTTGTTATTGAATTCATGGGCAATGCATAGAGAAAAGAAGCAGAATTCTTCCTCTTTGCATGCAACGCAAGGATAAAGTTTGGAGTTTGCAAACTCTTGCGTTGCATTGCATTGCGTCTTGCGTGTTTCTATGTGAATGCTTACATTACATAATGTAAATACAAACTCTTGCGCTTACATTGCGTCTGCGCTTGCATTTCAGTGTGAATGCAGCATTAGTCATGCAAAAGATTTCCTCTCGTTGGATCACGCATAATTTAACACAATCTCAAAAAGATGCTCGTATCGATTGTTAAAACAAATGCTCAAGAAACACAATGGTAGAGCTTCAAAAGACATGTATAAGACTGTAACAATCCTGAGTCTATGAGCTCGAACGTAAACAGCAATCAACTGAATGGGTGTTTCAAGATGAACCAAATCTAACAAAAGTTGTTCACACTCGAAGCTCTTCAAAACAAATGGTCAACTGTTTTTACTTTCTCTACACGTATATGTACATAGCGTATAGGGAAGGTATTGTAATGCACCCAAAAAGTCGATATCGAGGGTCCCTCTGAATCCAAAAAAAAAGCATTTTTAGAAAAATGTCCACGTGTGTGTCTGTCTGCCGTCTGTCTGTGTGTGTGTCTGTAGGCAGCATAGCTCAAAAACGAAAATACTTAAATACCAAACTTAGTATTTAAGTTTGGTATCTTCCAAAAATGCTACACGAAGATTTTCAACTGCCCTTTACATGGAAAAAGTTTCGAAAATATTTATTTTCTCAAAAATGGCTCTATTTTGATGAAAATATCAAATATTAAATATATTTACCTGACAAATAAAATGTATATCCTGAATTTTATGGGAATAACCTCTGAAGACTACTTTATTCTGGATGAATTTTACGACATTTCGCAAAACTGCTACACAGTAAGAGATGGACAAAAATTTAGCACACAAAAAATGTAGAGCACATTAAAACATACAATTAATGTTATATAATTTTTTTTCGTGGAGTTTAGCGTTTTTTAGATATTTCTTGTTTATGGTTTCAGCTTTAAAAAACCTGCGCTTTTCTCACACAGGACTCCTGTCCATACAAACAAAAGAACTTCGGTTACGTAGTAACCAGCTTTTGACTATCACTTTAATCTATGGTACTCCCTTATTTCGCTTCTACTTACAAGGAAGCAAGTAATAAGACTATTCCTGCTAATTTTTTCTGGATTAGCATGAAGTAAATAGAAGCATAAGCTTTTTAACAATGATTTGTTGCAGAGATGTAGAGAAAGTCATGTGAATGGCACACATCAGATTTTTTCGTGGAGCTTCCCATTTTTGTAATATTCCTTATTAGTGGTTTTAGTTTTAAAATACTAAACACTTTTCACACATGGGAATTTGGCAACTCCTGGCCATGCAAAGAAACGGATTTCAATCCCATAGCAACCACAATTTAAAACATTTGGCTGTCGTTTTAGCCTAGTGTATTGCCTTTTTTGTTCCCCTTCTATATAAGAAAGCACGTAATAAGACTATCTCTAGTAATGTTTATTTGGATTAGCATGAAATAGATAGAATTAGCTTTTTAACAATAATTTAATACCGAGATGTAGAGAAAGTCATATGAATGGAACACATCAGATTCCCCCCCCCCCATAAAGCATTCATTTCCTTTCCGTTTTCAAACATAAAGATATATAACATTGGATAATATGACCCAGCCACGTTTTACGAGAAAATAACTTTTATTGTGTTTCACACGTGTCAGCATTTCTTTCTATAACGCCCTAGATTTTCAAGAGTGGAAAGAATATTTCTCTCCTCGTGCATTGCAAAGCTTTCGAAGCGACCTTCCCTATTGCTGAGTTTATTATCCTATAAAGCTTAGCACTGACTATGCTCTAGCGCACCTCTATACGAGCTAAACCAATATGGGAGACTTACATGAAATATATGTGTAACATTCACACAAATATCCCATAGATGTATCATATTTAATTTAAAATATACACCAAACCCCCTTTAAATTACGTCAAAACGCAATACTCAGCGTAAGGTAAGCGTACCAAATAAGGCCATTCTAATGTTTGAATCAATGTTAATTCACATCTACCGGGCCAAATTTTTAAAAAAAATTGGTAAAACCTACATATTTATTGACCCTTGGGAAAAAGGAAAATGTACAGTTTATTGAATAACCCAAGAAATGTCATGTCAAAGGTTTGGGGTTTCTAAAACAGGATAAATTGGCAGTATTAAAATCAGAAGTTCCAAATATGGCCTGTTCAAATTATTTTACTTGAGGTGCAAGTCACAGGTGATCGTGTGTATAATTAAGTAAGAGCTAGAACAAAAACGTGTCTTACGAGGGTCGGCTGATAAGTCCCGGGCCTCTCATGAAAACAGCGTTTAATATTTTGCTTTATTTCTCAACATGATCTCCAGAAAGACTAATGCATTTGTCATATCGGTGTCCTATTCAATTAAGCCATCTCTGTAGTACGATTTATCAAGGTCCTCAAAATAGCTGTTTACCGCGTCAATGACCTCCTCGTTGCTGTGAAATCTTCGTCCTCCAAGAATTTTTTTGAGGTTTGGGAACAGGTGGTGGTCACTGGATGCTAGATCTGATGAATAGGGATGTTCAAGCAATTCGAACTTTAATTAGCACATTTTTTCCATTGCAATGACTGAACGATGGGCCGGAGCATTGTCGTGATGAAACACATTTGTTTGTGTGGTGCTTTTTTGTTTGCCAAATGAGGTATTTTGCTTTTCACCTCATCTCTCAAACGTTGCAGTAAGCTTGCGTAGTAGTCACCTTGATACTTTTACCCTTTTCCAAGTAATCAATAAAGCAATTCCTGTGCATCCCAAAAAACACTTTCCATAACCTTGTTAGCTGACAAAATGACTTTGCCCTTTTTGGAATTGGTTCACCTGGCACAATCCACTGTTTTGACTGTGATTTACTTTTTGGAGTGTAGTGATGTATCCAAGTTTCATTCATGGTAATAAGCCATCCCAAAAATTCACTGGGATTTTTAGGGTAGAGCTCCACAATCTTAACACAAACCGTTTTTCTTTGCAACTTTTGATCAGATGTCACAAACGCGGCACCCATCTTGCACACACCTTGTGAAAGCTCAAAAAATTACTTAAAATATTACCTGCACGTTCTTTTTATATGTTTACAGCCTCTGCTATCTCAAACAACTTTAATCTACGCTCTTCTAGTACTAAGCGATGAATTTTTTCAATGATCTTTGGAGTTGTCACTTCTACAGAGCGTCCAGAGCGAGGCTCATCACTAGTGCTCGTGCGTCCCATTTTAAATTCTGCAACTCACCTTTTAATCATTGAGTATGAAGGGGCAGAGTCTTTCAATATACTGTCCATTTCCTCCTTGATTTCTTTAGGCATTTAGCCTTTCAAATGGAAGTATTTAATCACTGCCCGTTTTTCCAAGTCCTCCATTTTCGTTAAAACTCTAAAGTTGTCTTGTTTAAAATGCTGTCATTCGAAAACTAAACAAGCTATTGACTGTGGATACAAGCTAGTGTATAGTTAAACTTTTCGATACTACCGTCTAACTGGCCTACTGGCGCCATATCTGTGTGAAGCCCGGGACTTATCAGCCGACCCTCGTACTTAGCAATAACATTGTTAGTATAAGGTAATCATTACTTGCTTCTTCTCTGTTTCACACATATTGAGAAGGAAATAATGGCTGATATGTTCCTAGTGTCAACAGAGGAGATGCTGCCATCTACCGATATTATGCAGAAGTTTTTCAGAAACCATTAGTTGGCTTTGTTGGTCCACATGGTCTTATTTGGTACATATACCTTATAATTCACAAATTGCAAACAATCTCATTTGCAATTCTAGCATTTATATTAATATCATGGTCTCTCAGGGTGCGTGTGCCGGTGTATTGTACGGTGCAAGGTGCAAAACAAATTCACTAAACCGTATTCACCCTTAGGATGATCCGCGCCACAACGGATCCACCATTGTCATCACCTGCGGTGCCATGGTAGTAAAAGCGGGCATTAAACACTATAAAAAAAGTGCACCTTGATACAACACAGTAGCACTGCGCGCAAGAAAGTAATGCTCTAACAATGTAACTTTCAGAGTGAATTTGTTTTCCTTAGCTTAACGTCCTTTAACCTGGTTGTTCATGTCGGACGATGAACGAAATTGATGAAATGATGCTCAAATGATCTCGTGGTCTATGGAGCTTAAAGTTACTCTACATTTGTCTTCTCAGAATAAGGGAAAACGCAAAAATAAAAACCTTAATCGGTCGGGTACCTCAACCTAAGCGAGATTCGAACTTACGACCCGTTGAATGTGAGGCAGAAACGCTACCACAACACTACCCAGACGGGCGGAGTGAATTTGTTCTTAACTAGTATAGTATTCTATAAGAGGATGATTTGGTAAATTCCCCTGAAAGAATGGAATATTTTTCTTGCTGCTTCACGGTTGACATTCAAAGCATCGTATAAAAATTTCAACAATGTACAGCGTACAGTTCATTGTTGACCACCGTCTGAATTGCTCATTGCGTTGACTGCAATTGAAAATGGAGAAAACCGAGATTAGTGCTGCTTTTAAACATTTTTACTTTCTCTAGCCCATATGCGCACTGTACATAGTGTATAGAGATGGTATTATGTTGTACCCAAAAATTCAATGTCGAGAGTTCAAAGGAAATATATGTTTTGAATTCCCTCTGTATCAAAAAAAAAAAAAATAGAAAAAGTTCGTGTTTGTGCCTGTGGACAGCTTAGCTCAAAATCTGAAAGACCGTTAAATACCAAACTTGATATTTAAGTTTGGTATCTTCCAAGGATGCGACGCGAAGATTTTCAAGAAAATCCCCCCACCCAAAAGTATCCTTTATATGCGAAAATTTTTGATTTTCTCAAAACTGGCTCTCACAATTTTGATTAAAATAGCGTATATTAATGGTATTTACATAACCAATAAAGTATATATCTTGAATTTTCTAGGAATAGCTTTTGAACACCTGTACATTCTTGATGAACTTTGCTGAATGTTGCATAACTGATAAACCATAAGATATAGCCAAAACGTTACTTGATAAAAAATGTAGAGCGTGTTCAAACACATATATTTATGGCATATACATTTTTTGTGGAGTTGGCCGTTTTTGAGATATTCTTTGTTATTGGTTTCAGTTTTAATATACTTAGATAATATTTTTTCATACGGGAACTTATCAACTCCTGGTCACACAAAGAAACGGATTTTAGACCCATAGCAAGCACATTTTAAAGCATTTGATTATCGGTTTAGCCTAGTGTATTCCCTTATTTCTCTTCTACTTATAAGGAACTAGGCAATAAGACCGTTTCTGCTAATGTTTATTGCGATTAGCATGAATAGAATAAGCATACTAACAATAATTTGTTACAGAGATGGAACGCATAAGATGTTTTTGGGTGGAATACAATAGTTTATTTTTATTTCCTATAGGTATGGTGTAGAGAGAGAGAGAGTAAAAAGACAATATAATGCTTCCATTTATTATAGTTTGTTGTTTATCGGAAACTCACCTCGTTACCCGAAACTAATTTCACGCGGAGTTGTGCTGCTACAAACTTGGTAACAATCGGTAGCCATATTGTAGACAACTTAATTTCTATGGTAATTGAGGTATCCGACTGCTGTTTGTTCCATTCTCCAAATGTTTTTCTCTCCTGTTTTGTGTCTCAGGAAGATGTTATGACGTCAATACCACTCTTACAAGAATGAATGCCTGAGGTCAGCTATGTTTAACAAGTCTTGTTTGCAAGTCTAATGAACACGTCGTCAGGTTCGTGTCATCTTTACTTCACGCAGGTAATCTGCCTGGTTACACATTGAAGTAGTTCTCACTAGGTATACAATCTAACAAATAGCCTTGTTAGTCAATGATAAAAGTAGCTTTAACTCATAAATGTGGAGATACAGTTGAACACTATCGTGACTTGGTCCTCATTGTCACGTAACTAATGTTATCTACTTCAATTTACCCTGTTACTTCACTTGGTCCTCATTGTCACGTAACTAATGTTATCTACTTCAATTTACCCTGTTACTTCACTTGGTTCTCATTGTCACGTAACTAATGTTATCTACTTCAATTTACCCTGTTACTTCACTTGGTCCTCATTGTCACGTCACTAATGTTATCTACTTCAATTTACCCTGTTACTTCACTTGGTCCTCATTGTCACGTCACTAATGTTATCTACTTAAATTTACCCTGTTACTTCACTTGGTCCTCATTGTCACGTAACTAATGTTATCTACTTCAATTTACCCTGTTACTTCACTTGGTCCTCATTGTCACGTCACTAATATTATCGAGTTCAATTTTCCCTGTTACTTCACTTGGTCCTCATTGTCACGTAACTAATGTTATCGACTTCAATTCACCCTGTTACTTCACTTGGTCCTCATTGTCACGTAACTAATGTTATCTACTTCAATTTACCCTGTTACTTCACTTAGTCCTCATTGTCACGTCACTAATGCTATCGAGTTCAATTTTCCCTGTTACTTCACTTAGTCCTGATTGTCTCTTCTCTAATGTTATCGAGTTCAATTTTTCCTGTTACTTCACTAAGTCCTCATTGCACTTCACTAATGTTATTGGGTTCCAATTTGCCCTGTTACTTCACTCAGTTCTGTTTGTCTCTTCACTAATTTTATAGAGTTCAACTTACTCTATTACTTTATTTCTACCTCAGTATCACTTCACTAAAGATATTGCGTTCAATTTTCCCTGTTACTTCACTTAGTTCCCACTGTCACTTCATTGTTTTTTATAGTTCAATTTTCTCTGTTATTCACAAGTTCTTATTGTCACCCCAGTAATGTTAATGTGTTCAATTTCCCTTGCTACTTCACTTAGTTCTTATTATCACTTCATTAATGTTAAATTCAATTTTCCCTGTTACTTCACTTAGACCTCATTGTCACTTCACTGATGTTATCGACTTCAAATTTTCTTGTCACTTCCATTGTCTTCACAACGCAGCAGCATAACGAAATACGAGCAAAGCAGCACCTTCTTTCTTCCGCTTCACTCACTGGAGAGTCGAACAAAATATCTGTCTAATCTGGCACAGTAACAGTAATCATTGTCAATCACGAATGTGGTCACAACCTCACTCGGAGAACGCACTAAATAACAAGAATTTTATTTTGCATAGGAAATGAGCTTACTCACTGGTTTACTCGCACGCACCTTCACTCATATGGTCACTATAGTTGAGAGAGAGAGAGGTGGGGGGGGGAGAGAAAGAGAATGTCAAACCTTATTGGAGCAAGGGACAACTGAATGAAGCGTTGCAATGAAGTGACAGGAAACGTAAGCAGTTGTGATATGATCTTCACTCAGTGACGTATTGACTATCACGCTCCCTCTCCAGCCGGAATCCGAGCACTGCTTCTGCGTCCTCGCGAGTATTCTGACTCAGGACGAGCGGAGTTGCAGCAACTTGGTATAACAGAAGGATAGTATCAGGACATCTTGAGCGGAAGAGTAAAACTGTACGCAATCACGTTAAATCGAGTGCTGTAATAACGAGTGATTTCTAATATTCACATATAAAATGAATGTATTATTGTTTCCGTAAGTTTCCTAGGCGTTACTGAGTAACGAGTTTGTTTTCAGTTCCAGTTACTTTTCGAATCGTTTATTGAGAAGCTAATATATCTTCGTCTCCATTATTGAATAATTCGTTACTTTCTAATTGCTTCATAAGCAACCGTTATTGAATAAATACTTCGATACTGGGTATTCTGAGCTGTGGAGGATGACTGTGGCAGAGTATTGGTACACGCTTTATTGGTATACTAAGAGTTATACTCTTATTGCAGTATTTGTAGAATCATACCTATGGCATGCCATCCAGAACCAGATGTATTAAATCCCTCTAACGCCACCATGGGATAAACTCCTCTGTGAACAATAGTTGTGACTGTATGCTGATGTCACAATCTTATCGTGATATATTTGAGGTCCTTATGAATAACAAATTATCCTGAACTGGATGTCTTGAACTCCTACAAATACATCATGAGATACTTCTGACTGTGGATGATAGTTATGACTGTGTAATGTTATCACTATCCTATCTTGATATGTTTGTGTCAACATCAATGATATATTATCCTGAACTGGATGTCTTAAACCCCTACAAAGACATTATAAAGTACTTCTGCCTGTGAATGTCAGTCATTGATATTATCGTGGTATATTTGCGGGACATTATCAACGGCATATTAACTTGAAATGAATGTCTTGAACCCCTGCAAAGATATTATAAAGTACTTCTGCCTGTGAATGTCAGTCATTGATATTATCGTGGTATATTTGCGGGACATTATCAACGGCATATTAACTTGAAATGAATGTCTTGAACCCCTGCAAAGATATTATGAAGTACTTCTGTCTGTAAATGACAGCTGTGACTGTGTGTTAGTGTCACAACATTATCGTGGTCATTATCAATGGCGTATTAACTTGAAACGGATGTCTTGAACCCCTGAAAAGACATAATAAGATATTATATCTGGATGATAGCTGCGACTGTGTGCTGGTGCCACAATATTATCGTGATATATTTGCAGGTCCAATTTCAATTACATACTATACTGAACTGGATGTCTTGAACCCCTGCAAATACATCATGAAGTACTTCTGTCTGTGGATGATAGCAGTGACTGTGGGCTGGCGTTTCAATCTTATCGTGGCGTGTTTGCAGGTCTATATTAATGGCATATTATCCTGAACTGGATGTCTTGAAACCTGGCAAAGACATCATGAAGTACTTCTGTCTGTGGATGATAACTGTGACTGTGGGCTTGCGTTTCAATCTTATCGTGGCGTGTTTGCAGGTCTATATTAATGGCATATTATCCTGAACTGGATGTCTTGAAACCTGGCAAAGACATCATGAAGTACTTCTGTCTGTGGATGATAACTGTGACTGTGGGCTGGCGTTTCAATCTTATCGTGGCATGTTTGCAGGTCTATATCAATGGCATATTATCCTCAACTGGATGTCTTGAAACCTGGCAAAGACATCATGAAGTACTTCTGTCTGTGGATGATGACTGTGACTGTGGGCTTGCGTTTCAATCTTATCGTGGCATGTTTGCAGGTCTATATCAATGGCATATTATCCTCAACTGGATGTCTTGAAACCTGGCAAAGACATCATGAAGTACTTCTGTCTGTGGATGACAGCTGTGACTATGTATTGGTGTCACAGACTTATCGTGGTATGTTTACAAGTTCATACCGCTGATGTGTCGTCCAGAACCAAAGTATTCATCCTCTGCCAATGTATACTGGATGACATAGCTTTGGGTGATAGCTGAGAAGACCGCGCTGGTATCATATTTATTGTGGTATTTTCATGTACCAATGATATTATGTAGGTTAGATTCAGGCACCCTGAATCGCTGCCAAGACAGTATGGGTTTCTCTTAGCTGTGAGTGGAGTTGTGAGGACATACTGTTGTTATATTTATTGCGGTATGTTTTCAGATTCACATGGGGAATAAGTAGTGCAGAATAAACACAATCAACTCCTGTAAGGACATCGTGGTTACGCATAGCTGTTGGGGAATTATGAGTTTCAAGCTGGTGTCCCATGTATCGCAGTGTATTTTCATATCCATACGTGTCAATGTCGACCAAAAGAAAACGTCCTGAACCCCTTTGAGGGCTAAACATAGTTGTGGATGTAGTTGTGAAGACCGCGATGGTATCACATTAATTTTCGCGGTATGTTTTCAGATCCACAAGTCGTCTAGAAGGCTACACTCTGAATCCCTACAAGGACATTATGGGTTACACTTGGTGGAGTTGTGAGTACCTGGATGGTGTCACATTAGTCGCGATGTGTTTCCAGAGCCATGTGGGTGATATGACGTCCAGAAGGAAACTTCCTGAACCGCTACTAGGGACATGAGGTGCATTATTTCGGGTGGTAGCGCTGAGGATTGTGCTAGTGTCACATTTATCACAGTGTTTTCAGGTCTATATCGTTGATATGTCGTCGATCCAAGAGCTCCGAACCCGCGTGAGGACACCGTGAGTTAAACATAAATGTGGGTCCGGTTTTGAGGACCGTGCTGGTGACTTTTTATCACGGTATTTTCAGGTCTATATCGGTGATTTGTAATCAGGAACCAATTGCCCTGAATTCTTGCGAGGACAGCGTGGCCTACGCCTAACTATGGATCCAGTTTTGAGGGCCGTGCTAGTGTCACAAATATCGCGATATGTTTTCAGGTCCATATCGGTGATTTGTCATCCGGAACCAAATGCCCTGAACCCCTGCGAGGACATCATGGGGTACACATGGCTGCGAGTCAGTGTGTGGGTAGTCGTTGTGACGGCCGTGGTGGGCAACTTGGCTGTGCTGGTGGTGCTCCTCTCCGCCCTTGACCAGGTCTCCGTCCCCAAGTTCCTCATGTGTCACCTTGCCACTGCCGATCTCTGCATGGGCCTCTATCTCCTCATACTCGCCGTCATGGACATTCACTCCAGCGGCGAGTACTTCAACTTCGCCTACGACTGGCAAATCGGTAAGTAAGCATATTAATAATAGCTAAGTAAAGAAATTCTTAGAGAGAAGCAAATTTCTTCAGTAGTTCACCACCGAATGGCTTATAACAACTCCATATTTAATAATAATAATAATAATAATAATAATATAGATATGCGTCACACTGACCTCACTTTCTTCAACCAAATTCCTTTGTCTTTACAATTATGAAATTCTAATTGTTATATTTTAACTATCTACTTACAGCGGAAATAAGTGTTACTATGATATGTTTTAGAATACGATTATAGTACACTCATTATTCGGGGTAATGAGAGGAAGAAGATGCACTAATAGTCGAAAAACACGATTAATTGAGAAACTTGAAATTGAATGCTTTGAAGCTACATTATACATATAGATGTAAATGGGAAGATCTCCATCCAACCCCAGAGTTTCGAGAAGTTAGCCTTATAGCCTTTATGGACACATCGCGCCTGAAACAATGTCACTTTCGGGCTTTTTTATTTTCTCTACACGTAGTGTGTACATAGTGTGTTCAGAAGGCATTGTATTGCAACCAAAAATTCGATACCGAGATTTCACCTGAAATACATATTTTGAGTCCCCCTGAATCCAAAAAAAGTATTTTTGGAAAAAGGTCCAGGTGTATGTGTGTGCGTGTGTGTGTGTGTCTGTGTGACTATGTGCCTGTGGACAGCATAGCTCAAAAACGAAAAAACCGTTAAATACCAAACTTGGTATTTAAGTTTGGTATCTTCCAAGGAAGATTTTCAAGAAAATCCCCCCACCCCCAACTACCCTTTACATGGAACTTTTTTTGGAAAATTTTGATTTTCTCAAAAATGCCTCTAACGATTTTGTTAAAAATGTCGTATATTAAAGATATTACCTGATAAATAATATGTATATCTTGAATTTTCTAGGAATAGCCTCTGAAGACTTCTTTATTCTGGATGAATTGAACATAGCTGCTAAACCGTAAGAAATGGACAAAAACTTACCACCCAAAAAATGTAGAACACTTTAAAACACACAATTTATGTTATATAATTTTTTTTCGAGAAGCTGATCGTTTTTTAGATATTTCTTGTTTTTGGTTTCAGCTTTGAAAAACTTGTACTTTTCTCAAACAGATATTTGTCAACTCGTGTGCATACAAACAAAGGAACTTCAGTCACCTAGTAATCAGCTTTTGACTTCACTTAAACTATGACACACTCATATTTCGCTTCTACTTACAAGGAAGCAAGTAGTAAGCCTATCTCTGCTATTTTTTTTCTCGATTAGCATGAAGTAAATAGAAGAATAAACTTATTAAAAATAATCTGTTACACAGAAGTAGAGAAAGCCATGTGAATGGAGCACATCAGATTTTTTGTAAAAAGGTCCGTGTGTGTGCATGTGTGTGTCTGTGTGTCTGTGGACAGCATAGCTCAAAAACGAGAAGACCGTTAAAAACCAAACTTGGTATCTCAGTTTGGTATCTTCCAAGGATACGACACGAAGATTTTCAAGAAAAGCCCCCAACCCCAAACTACCCTTTAAATGGAAAAAAATTCAAAAATGTTGATTTTCTTGTAAATGGTTCTAACGATTTTGATTAAAATCTCTTATATTTAAGATATTTACTTCCCAAATAAAATGTTTATCTTTAATTTTCTGGGAATAGCCTTTGAAGACTACTTTATTCTGGATGAATTTTCGGAATTTTGTATAACTGGCAAACCGTGAGAATTAGGCAAACATTTACTGAACAGAAAAGATAAAGCTCCTTAAAATTCACAATTTACGTTATATACATTTTTTTTTCGTGGATTGTATCGTTTTTTAGATATTCCTTTATTAGTTTCAGCTTTAAAAACTTATACTTTACTCATACAGGAATTTGTCAAATGCTGTTCATACAGACAAAGGAACTTCAGTCACATAGCAACCAGCTTTTTACTATCACTTTAACCTATGGTACTCCCTTGTTTCGCTTCTACTTACAAGTAAGCGAGTAATAAGACTATTTCTGCTATTTTTTTCTCGATTAGCATGAAGTAAATAAAAGCATAAGCATTTTAACAATATTTTTTTGCGGATATGTAGAGAAAGTCATATGATTGGAAAACATCAGATTTTTTATTTTGGAACATAATTAATGCCATTACGTGTGGAAGAGAACATCAGTCAAGTGACCGCCGCGACTTCGTTGGGTTGCGCCTATACGGTTAGCCCAATTTTTAATGACAGAAGAACGTAAATTAGGTCCAACTTCACGAATAACACGCGTGATCTTATTCATAAGATCATTTACTGTTTCTGGCTTGTTGACGTAAACTCGAGATTTAACATAACCCCACAAGAAGTAATCCAACGGCGTTAAATCACATGACCTCGGGGGCCAGTTAACATCACCACCACGGGAAATGATGAAACCTCTGAACTTCTCCTTCAAAAGATTGATTGTTTCGAGAGCAGTATGACATGTGGCACCATCTTGCTGGAACCAGATGTTTCTGAGATCCATACCATCCAATTGAGGCCATAAATAATCCCTTATATGAGCTCGGTATCTTTCTCCATCTTCGTCTTGGCCTTTAGCTCTTGAGTTAACACCATTTTGTAAGCATGAAAATTCAAGTTGTGGTCGACGAAAGCCCCAGTTCATGTGCTCGACGAGCAATTGATTTGTTTCCATTCCCGCGTACACTCTCACGTTTTTGTTGGAGCGCTTAGGTCGATTACATACAGGCGTGCTTTGATCGCTGACAGAACCACTTCTTTCAAATTTATCGATCAAACGCCGAATCTGTCTCTCGTAGGGAAAACAGATGATCCATTTTGATAATAAATTGTCAAAATGTATACGCGTTACCAGTGCTGTAACGTTCTATTTTTCAAAAAACAAATGTAACCACACGAAAAAAATGACTGCTGTAACCTCACATCAACGGCAGCTATCACATGTTAAAGATAGGACACCTGTTGAAAGATACTTTATTACTTTCTCTACACGCACTATGTACATAGTGTATAGAGAAGTTATTGCATTCCACCCAAAAAGTTGATACCGAGATTTCACCGGAAATACATGCTTTGGGTCCCCCTGTATCCAAAAAAAATTTGGAAAAAGTCCGTGTGCGTGTGTCTGTGTTTTGTGTGTGTGTATGTGTGTGTGTGTGTGTCTGTGGACAGCATAGCTCAAAAACGAAAACACCGTTAAATACCAAACTTGGTATTTAAGTTTGGTATCTTGCAAGGATGCGACACGAAGATTTCCAAGAGAATCCCCCCACCCCCAACTACCCTTTACATGGAACTTTTTTCGAAAATTTTGATTTTCTCAAAATTGGCTCTAACGATTTTGGTTAAAATACCGTAAATTAAAAATATTTACCTGACAAATAATATGTATTAATTTATTCTGGATGAATTTTTCGGAATATTGCATACTGCTAAACCGTAAGAGATAGACAAAACCTTACCACACAAAAAATGTAGAGCACATTAAAACACACAATAAAATATACATTTTTTTCGTGGAGTTGATCGCTTTTGAGATATTCCTTGTTTTTGGTTTCAGATTTAAGAAACATACCTTTCTCATGCAGGAATTTGTCAACTCCTATCCACACAAACAAAGGAACTTCAGTCACATAGCAACCAGCTTTTGACTATCACTTTAACCTATGGTACTCCCTTATTTCGCTTCTACTTACAAGGATGGAACACATCAGATTTTTTTTTTCATTGAGTTGACAATTTTTTAGGTAACTCTTGTTATTAGTTGCAGTTTTAAAATACACATAATTTTTGTCATGCGTGAATTTAGTAAATTCTGTCCATTACAGAAACGAATTTCAATCACATACCAACCAGCAAATACCCAAGTCGTGAGTTCAAACCCGGCGGAGGACGATGGCTTTTTTCGGGCGTTAGTTGCTACCTTGTAAGCAGAAGGGAAATAAGGGAGTACACTAGGCTAAAGGGTTAGTCAAATCGTTAGAGCCATTTTTTAGAAAATCAAAATCTTCGAAAAAAGTTCCATGTAAAGGGTAGTTTGGGGTGGGGGGATTTTTCTCAAAATCTTCGTGTCGCATCCCTGGAAGATACTAATCTTAAATACCACGTTTGGTACTTTATCGACTTTTCGTTTTTGAGTTATCGTGTTCACAGACACACGGACACACACACGCACGGACCTTTGTCTGAAAATACTTTTTTTGGATACAGGGGACCGTAAAACATATATTTCCGGTGAAATCTCGGTATCGAATTTTTTGGTGGAGTGCAATACCTTCTCTATACACTATGTACATAGTGCGCATACAGAAAGTAAAAATAATTAAAATAAAAAAAAATCCGATGTGTTGCATTCAAATGACTTTCTCTACGGTGTTTTCGTTATGCTGTCCACAGACACACACACACACGCGCGCGCGCGCGGAACTTTTCCAGAAACCTTTTTTTTTTTTTTTCGATTCAGGGGAACCCAAAACATGTATTTCCAGTGAAATCTCGGTATCGAATTTTTGGGTGCAATACAATACCTACCTTCTCTATACACCATGTACATAGTTGTGTGGAGAAAGTAACAACATATATGACATAAATTGTGTTTTATCGAGATCTACATTTCTTTCTGTAGTAATTTTTATCTATCTTTAAGGTTCAACAGTTATGCAGAATAAAGAGGTCTTCAGACGCTATTCCCACAAAATTCAAAATATTCATTTTATTTGCCATGTAAATATATTTAACATATGTATTTTAATACATACAAATCATTTAAGCAATTTTTGAGAAAATCAAAATTTTGAAAACATTATCCATGTAGAGTAGTTTGGAATGGGGTATATTTCTAAAATCTTCGTGTCGCATCCTTGGAAGATGCTAAACTTAAATACCAAGTTTGATATTTTACCGACTTCTCGTTTATGGGTTATCGAGTTCAAAGATGCACACATGCGCGGACCTTTTTTTAAAAATGCTTTTTTCTTATATATCTAAAACGTACATTTGCAGTGAAATCTCGGTGTAGAATTTTTGGGTGGAGTGCAATACCTTCTCTGCCTATGTAATATGTACTAATTAGGGGAAATAATAAGAGATTATTAAAATTCAGCATCTTTTAATAGTTTGTTGAATATAACAATTATTGGAGTCAAAGATGATAATGAATTGCACCATTACAGAAAATTAATGACGTAGGATATTAATAATGTGCAAGTCTAATTAAACCATAATGTATGCATCCAGCTTGACCTAAATTAAATCAGCGTGTAATGAGATGCAGATTATAAATTAGGGCCACAGTCACATTTAAACGCAAGAGTAGATGAACCGCTGGAAATCGTTTTTCATGGTGCTGAAATGCAAATTGCTGCCGGGTGTTGGGGCAACGGGCGGGGGGAGCGGGGCTTGGAATATTAACACCATGTTCATTCAGACTAAATGATGAAAAAACTCCAGCGTCGATCTGCAATATCGAATCAAATACTTCCGTGCTCTGTAGCCGGGAGTTATTCCCTCGGTCTAGAATTAATCCAAGAACATAATGCAGCATTTTCAACCCCCAATTAATTTCCATTTAGTTTGTTTATGCAATTTAATCCATTTATGTATATGTCATATTACAAATCAGACTTTTTGAACTAAAAAATATTAATAATAAACTAAAAAAATGACTTTCTTTACACCTCTACAACAAATTCTTGTTAAAAAGTTAACAGAAGATGGGAAATTCCTGTATGTGAAAAGTACAAGTTTTTTCAAAGCTGAAAGCAATAACAAAGAACATCTCAAAAACGATCCATTGCACGAAACAAATGTATTTATTATAAATTGTGTGTATTAACAAGATGTACATTTCTTTTGTGGTACATTTTTGTCCATTTCTTATGGTTTAGCAGTTATGCAAAATTCCATACGTAGTCTTTAGAGGTATTCTCAGAAAATTCAAGATATACATTTTATTTGCCAGGTAAATATGTTTAATATATGATATTTTAATCAAAATCGTTCGAGCAATATTTGAGAAAATAAACATTTTCGAAATTTTTTCCATGTAAAGGGTAGTTGGGGTGGGAGGATTTATTTGAAAATCTTCGTGCCGCATCCTTGGCAGATATTAAACTTAAATGCCAAGTTTGGTATTTAACGGACTTTTCGTTTTTCAGCTATGCTGCCCACAGACACACACACACACACACACACGCACAGACACACACGGACATTGTTCTATAAATGCTTTTTTTTTTGATTCAGGGGTCTCAAAACCTATATTTCCGTTGAAATTTCGGTATTGAATTTTTGGGTGCAATACAATAGCTTCCCTATATACTATGTACATAGTCCGCATAGAAAAAGTAATATTAATAATAAACTAAAAACAATCTGATGTGTTCTATTCACATGACTTTCTCTACATTTGTGCAACAAATTATTGTTAAAAAGCTTATGCTTCTATTTACTTCTTGCTAATCGAGAAAAAAGTAGCAGAAACAGTCTTATTACTTGCTTCCTTGTAAGTAGAAGCGAAATAAGGGAGTACCATAGGTTAAAGTGATACTCAAAAGCTGGTTGCTATGTGACTGAAATTCGTTTGTTTATATGGACAGGAGTTGACAAATTCCTGTATGAGAAGTTTACGTTTTTTAAAGCTGAAATCAAACACAAGGAATATCTAAAATTCCGTAGAATTCATCCAGAATAAAGTAGTTTTCAGAGGCATTTCCCAGAAAATTCAAGATGTATATTTTATTTGTCAGGTATATATCTTTAATGTACGATATTTTAATCAAAATCCTTAGAGCCATTTTTTGGAAAATAAAAATTTTCGAAACATTTTCCATGTAAAGGGTAGTTGGGGGTGGGGAGATTTTCTTGAAAATCTTTGTGTCGCATCCTTGGAAGAATCTGAACTTAAATACTCGTTTTTTAGCTATGCTGCACACACACACACACACACACACACACATTTACACAACGGCCGCGCCGTGGTCGAGTGGTCAGACCACTCGCCTCTCACCTAGATGGCCCGGGTTCGATCCCAAGTGATCGCATGTGAGATTTGTGGTGGACAAAGCGGCGCAGGGGCGGGTTTTCCCCGGTTTCCCCCGCAATCGCATTCCACAGTGCCACAAGTAGTTAAAACGGGCGTTAAAACACTATCTATCTATTCTGCAAACCTCACATTCCCGTCAAGACATGGTCAAGCCCTGGCAAGAATGCGTACAGGTCTAACACACTACTGGGCTGCCCTCAGCCCGCCAGCTGCTTGTCGTCGTCAATACCCGGCATCCTGCAAACCTCACATACCTGTCAGGACATGGTCAAGCCCTGGCAAGAATGGGTACAGGTCTAACACACTACTGGGCTGCCCTCAGCCCGCCAGCTGCTTGTCGTCGTCAATACCCGACATCCTGCAAACCTCACATACCTGTCAGGACATGGTCAAGCCCTGGCAAGAATGGGTACAGGTCTAACACACTACTGGGCTGCCCTCAGCTCGCCAGCTGCTTGTCGTCGTCAATACCCGGCATCCTGCAAACCTCACATACCTGTCAGGACATGGTCAAGCCCTGGCAAGAATGGGTACAGGTCTAACACACTACTGGGCTGCCCTCAGCTCGCCAGCTGCTTGTCGTCGTCAATACCCGGCATCCTGCAAACCTCACATACCTGTCAGGACATGGTCAAGCCCTGGCAAGAATGGGTACAGGTCTAACACACTACTGGGCTGCCCTCAGCCCGCCAGCTGCTTGTCGTCGTCAATACCCGACATCCTGCAAACCTCACATACCCGTCAGGACATGGTCAAGCCCTGGCAAGAATGGGTACACGTCTAACACACTACTGGGCTGCCCTCAGCTCGCCAGCTGCTTGTCGTCGTCAATACCCGGCATCCTGCAAACCTCACATTCCCGTCAGGACATGGTTAAACCCTTGCAAGAATGGGTACAGGTCTAACACACTACTGGGCTGCCCTCAGCTCGCCAGCTGCTTGTCGTCGTCAATACCCGGCATCCTGCAAACCTCACATTCCCGTCAGGACATGGTTAAACCCTTGCAAGAATGGGTACAGGTCTAACACACTACTGGGCTGCCCTCAGCTCGCCAGCTGCTTGTCGTCGTCAATACCCGACATCCTGCAAACCTCACATTCCCGTCAGGACATGGTTAAACTCTTACAAGAATGGGTACAGGTCTAACACACTACTGGGCTGCCCTCAGCCCGCCAGCTGCTTGTCGTCGTCAATACCCGGCATCCTGCAAACCTCACATACCCGTCAGGACATGGTCAAGCCCTGGCAAGAATGGGTACACGTCTAACACACTACTGGGCTGCCCTCAGCTCGCCAGCTGCTTGTCGTCGTCAATACCCGACATCCTGCAAACCTCACATTCCCGTCAGGACATGGTTAAACTCTTACAAGAATGGGTACAGGTCTAACACACTACTGGGCTGCCCTCAGCCCGCCAGCTGCTTGTCGTCGTCAATACCCGGCATCCTGCAAACCTCACATACCCGTCAGGACATGGTCAAGCCCTGGCAAGAATGGGTACACGTCTAACACACTACTGGGCTGCCCTCAGCTCGCCAGCTGCTTGTCGTCGTCAATACCCGACATCCTGCAAACCTCACATTCCCGTCAGGACATGGTTAAACTCTTACAAGAATGGGTACAGGTCTAACACACTACTGGGCTGCCCTCAGCCCGCCAGCTGCTTGTCGTCGTCAATACCCGGCATCCTGCAAACCTCACATACCCGTCAGGACATGGTCAAGCCCTGGCAAGAATGGGTACACGTCTAACACACTACTGGGCTGCCCTCAGCCCGCCAGCTGCTTGTCGTCGTCAATACCCAACATCCTGCAAACCTCACATTCCCGTCAGGACATGGTCAAGCCCTGGCAAAAATGGGTACAGGTCTAACATAACTCCAAGCTGCCCCGGCTCGTCGTCGTCCGAGGTCTGCTGACTTTACCGTCTGTTACTTCTAATAAAGGATCTTACACATAAAGGATCTGTCGTCATCCGTGACCTAGGAGTAGCATGCTAACCTCTGGCCAACACCACATATTCAAACCCAGCGAAGGACGATGAATTTTTTCGAGCGTAAAAATTCTTAGCATGCCTTCCTTTGTTAGGGAAGTAAAGCCGTTGGTCCCATGTCGTAGATGTACGGCATGTAAAAGAACCTCAAGTCTGATAAAGAACCCTCTGAGCAAAATTAAGCGGACTTTCATGCCCAATGTTGAAAGGAACGCTGAGAACCACAGCTGTTAGAGCATGTCTATAATTAAACCTTAGTTTTTATGCTGTTTTCTCATACGTAAAACGCATTTCATTAGCTGTTATTTTATTTTCATCCTCTCGTCTTGGAGTCCATTGGATTGATCTTGCAAGTGTTTTACATAGACGTATTTTTGTACGTTTTTGAACTGGGGAAGGTTTTTGACTAATCGTATTTTAGAATATTTAACAACTTTACATTTCGTTTCTACATTTTCTTCGAATGTTAGATCATAGCCAAGATATAATTAAAAAAAAAGCATCCACTCTCTCTAAAATTTCGTTTTCCAAATATATTTTACTAGGGGAGCGTATTTCCCATGGAAAGTCTTAATTATTGTCTCTGTATTTGTTTCTTTGTTATAATTTCCCCAATGATGTTTAAATTGTGAACACAGTACTGTAAATAACTTTAGTTAGGTAGAGAAATAAACATTCGACAAAACCATTTGTGGAAGTTATGCAAAATAACGATAGGGTAAAGAAATGTATGTAAATGTAACTTGTGAAAATTGCAACACCAAGATGGAAACTGAAAATGCAATGAATGTAGTACTACAAATTAGTCCATGACAAGTAACAAATGATAAACTTTTCAAATCTATACATGATCTTTGATACCTCATATTCAGTATTTGGTTTGGCCTGCATATGGCTGCAATTAGAGCTGATACACCGTGGTATTGAAACAAAAATGTTCTAAATAAGTTTCTGAGAGACTTCCCTCCACGCAGTTTGTATTCGAGCCCACAAATCCGAGACATTGGTTATTGGAGAACCGTGACGCACCAGGTACCAATAACCATATCCCACACATGTTCTATGGGCGTCATGTCGGCGAACGTGCAGGCCAAGGAAGCAATGGTACATTCCTCGCAATATTTGGCTGGGCATTGCCCTGCTGAAATGTGACCTGTGGAAATTCCTGAAGCAGGGGTAGTGCCTCAGGCTCTACAACCACCGTTAGGTACCGGTTGCTGTTCAAAGTGTCCTCAGTTGGTAGCAGGCGAGATCGGTTGCTGTAATCAATGGCACCCAGAACCATCACATCTGGTGTTTATCCGCTATGCCACTCAACAATGCAGCCTTCCAGATTGGTGAACCACGGTACCGCCGGGCACGTATGCGGCCATCACTGTAGGACACATTGGAGTGTCCGAAAAGACTACATTTTGCCACTCGGCACCCCAATGACGGTGTTCACGTGACCGTTGCAGTAGGAGGAGCTTGTGGTTCCTTGACAATGGAAGCCGCCGTAATGGAACGTGTGCAACCAGTCATACCTGTGCTCCAGCGTCGAGCCAATACTGAGGATGAAGCTGTACGGTCTGTTATGACCATGTGGACAAGAAGGCGGTAATCCCATGCTGCAGTCATCTTCCATGGTCCAGTACCCGCTCTTCACTGCGTACGACCTTCTTCTATCCACTGCTTCCACACATGCATCACTGTCGTAGCAGCATGCCCTGTACGAGCCGAAATATCAAGGTATGACAAACCCACCTCCCGGAGACCGATCATTCAGCCCCGTTCGAACTCGCTCACATGTCGCTATGGTTCCCTTTGACGTTGACGAGGCATACTTCGTTGTTTCCACCTTTTTTGACAGCTCTACACTTGGTGCAACACTGACCTTGTCGACAGGGATCAGGGCTCTGCTCAGCCTACGTGTACCCATCTCTCTGCAAACCTACTGCTTGCACACTCTTCTGTACTTACACCAAGTTTGGAGTTATTTGGTAAATTCTTTCTTAGTGTTGCAATTTTCACAAACGGCAATGTACACACACACCTACACACCCACATGCATACATACACACATTTGTTTCATATTGTTAATGTATTTGTATCTGATGGATATAACTATGTTTGAGACAGGCTGTGGATGCCAAGTGGCAGGGTTCCTAACAGTTTTCGCTAGTCAACTGTCAATATTCACGCTAAGCATACTCACACTGGAGAGGTGGTTCGCCATCACATACGCCATCTACCTTAACAAGAGACTCAAACTGCGGGCTGCAGCTCAGATCATGACGGCCGGCTGGGTCTACGCCATCACCATGGCGGCTCTGCCCCTGCTGGGTATCAGCAGCTACTCCACTACCAGGTGAGTCTAGTTGTACTCAAGATTACAATTATTTGCTTCTTACTTAATTTCTACTAAAGCAGGATAATTATTTATCTTACGAGACTGCTCAGGACCTTGAGGTGATACTATGTGATGGATGGTCAATTGTGAACACCTCCTTTTGTATCTCGACACTTTGTCGAGTTGTAGTTCGTCGGAGATTCAGCATAGGCAATCTCAGGGTCGATTTTCGTCGTTGATGACTCGTCCTCCGGCTAACTATATATGTATATGGGAATGTGGGTGTTGAAAGGTAAAAATCTGATGTGTACCATTCACATGACTTTCTCTATATCCCTGCAACAAATTATCCTAAAAAGCTTATGGTTCTATTTATTTCATGCTAATCTAAAAAAATTAGCAGAAATAGTCTTATTACCTTCTTCCTTGTAAGTAGAAAGGAAATAAGGGAGTAGCATAGGTTAAAGCGATAGTCAAAAGCTGGTTGCTATGTGACTGAAGCTCCTTTGTTTGCATGGATATGAGTTGACAAATTCCTGTATGAGAAAAGTTAAGATTTTCGACCCTGAAAACAAAAAACAAGGAATATCTCAAAAACGATCAACTCCAAGAAAAAAATGTATACAACATAAATTGAGTGTTTAATGTGCCCTACAGTTTTTATGTGGCAAGTTTTTGTCTATCCCTTACGGTTTAGCAGTTATACAAAATTCCGGAAAGTTCACTCAGAATAAAGTAGTCTTCAGAGGCTATTCCCAAAAAATTCAAAATATACATTTTATTTGTGGGTAAATATCTTTAATATACGATATTTTAATCAAAATTGATAGAGCCATTTTTTAGAAAATCAAAATTTTCGAAAAAAGTTCAATGTAAAGGGTAATTTGTGGTGAGGGGATTTTTCTCAAAAATCTTCGTGTCGCATCCCTGGAAGATTCTAAACTTAAATACCAAGTTTGGTATTTTACCGAATTTTCGTTTTTGAGTTATTGTGTTCACAGACACACGGACACACGTACACACACACGGACCTTTTTCTGAAATACTTTTTTTTAGATAAAGGGGACCCTAAAACATATATTTCGGGTGAAATATCGGTATCGAATTTTTAGCGGAGTGCAATACCTTCTCTATACACTATGTATATAGTTCGTATAGAGAAAGTAAGAATTAAATAATACAAAATTGAATGATTCGAAGCAATGATTAATTTAAAATATGTTCCTCTTTGACTTTATTGTTGCACGAATCTTATAATGTCTTAATTTCTGACCAAATTTAGGATTACACTTTCTTGCGCTTGACTTTATAATAATAGAGAAACTTGGTTTCTTACAGGTGCAAAATTGACTAGGAGTGACGTGAGGTCTGCGTGTGTTATGACGAACTAGTACCCGGACTTGTTCGAGAACTGTATTTGTATTAGTTGCTGATCGCGCCGGTTAGAAATACTGATGCTTGACTACGATTGGCAGACATTTTTGTTTAAATTTAAATCTTATTTTCCCATTGGCTCAAGGGAAGCCTTCTCCAACGGACCCTAAGTGTGGTGGAATGAGAAGGCGCCACTATGTCAGTCAACCAGATGTGCGAGAGCTACACTCTCCGAGAAAATCCGATACCGAGATTTCACGGGAAATATATGTTTTAGGGTCCCCTGTATCCAAAAAAAGTAATTTCAAAAAAAGGTCCGTGTGTCCGTGTGTCTGTGAACACGATAACTCAAAAATGAAAAGTCGGTAAAATACCAAACTTGGTATTTAAGATAAGTATCTTCCAGGGATAAGACACGAAGATTTTCAGAAAAATACCCCCACCCCCAACTACCCTTTACATGGAACTTTTTTCCAAAATTTGAGGGTGGGGGAGATTTTCTTTAAAATCTTCGTGTCGTATCCTTGGAAAATAAGTCAACTTAAATGCCAAGTTTGGTATCTTACCGACTTTTTGTTTTTGAGTTATCGTGCTCAAAGACCAACGGCCACACTGACAAATGGACCTTTTTCTGAAAATGTTTTTTACTTTCACGGACCTTTTACCAAAAAAGCATTTTTGGAAAAAGGTCCGTGTGTGTCTGTGTGTCTATGGACAGCATAGCTCAAAAACGAAAAGACCGTTAAATACCAAACTTGCGACACGAAGATTTGCAAGAAAATCCCCCCACCTCCAACTACCCCTTATATGGAACTTTTTTCTCGAAAATTTTGATTTTCTCAAAAATGGCTATGAAGATTTTGATTAAAATATCGTATATTAAATATATTTACCTGGCAAATAATATGTGTATCTTGAATTTTCTGGGAATAGCCTCTGAAGACTACTTTATTCTGGAGGAATTTTGCATAACTGCTAAACCGTAAGAAATGGACTAAAACTTACCTCACAAAAAATGTAGTGTACATTAAAACACACAATATATGTTATATGCTTTTTTTTCGAGGAGTTGATCGTTTTTGAGATATTCCTTGTTTTTGGTTTCAGCTTTGAAAAACTTATACTTTTCTCATACAGGAATTTGTCAATTCGTGTCCATACAAACAAAGAAACTTCAGTCACATAGCAACCAGCTTTTGACTTCCCTTTAACCAATGATACTCCCATATTTTGCTTCTACTAACAAGGAAGCAAGTAATAAGACTGTTTCTGCTAATTTTTTCTTGGTTAGCTTGAAATAAATAGAAGAATAAGCTGACTAACAATAATTTGTTACACAGAAGTAGAGAAAGTCATGTGGATGGAGCTCATCAGATTTTTTGGATACAGGTGACCCTAAAACATATATTTCCTGTGAAATCTCGGTATAGAAGTTTTGTGTGCATTACAATAGCTTCTCTATACACTATATGTATGTAGTACCGGAAGAGAAAGTAAAAAGGGAGGAGCCATTATCATTATAATCGTGTGGTTGCAGTATTTGTCTGCCGATGGAGACCCGAGACGCCAAGGACGTGGCCTACCTTATCAGTCTGCTGGTAGTGAACGGCCTGGCCTTCATCGTCATCTGCATCTGCTACGGTCAGATCTACGTGTCCCTCGGTCGGGATACGCGGCGAGGAGGTGCATCCTCTGGCGAGAGAACCGTGGCCAAGAAGATGGCTCTCCTGGTGTTCACCGACTTCGCCTGCTGGGCTCCCATCGCCTTCTTCGGTCTCACCGCCGTCGCCGGCTACCCTCTCATCGACGTCACTCGCTCCAAGATACTCCTCGTGTTCTTCTACCCGCTCAACTCGTGTGCCAACCCGTACCTGTATGCCATAATGACGGCACAGTACCGCAGGGACTTCTTCGTGCTCCTCTCGAGGTAAGCCTACTCTTACTAGGAGGCGTCTTCTTTACTTTCTCTGCACGTACACTAGAAGTACATGTTCTGAGACCCCCTCAATGTGTCTCTCTATTGTTTGTTTTTTTTTTAATAGTGTTTAACACCTGCTTTTACTTCTATGGCACCGCAGACAATGCCACTGATGATAGAGATGAAGTTCTAGATGGAATGCGATGGCGGGGTAAACCGGAGAACCCGGAGAAAACACGCTTTGTCCACAAAAACTTCCACATGTGGTCGCTTGGGATTGAACCCAGGTCGCGAAAGAACGAAAAGACCGTTAAATATCAAACTTCAAAGGATGCGGCACGAAGGTTTTCAACAAAATCCCCACCCCTAACTACCCTTTACACGGATTTTTTTTTCAAAAGTTTTGAGTTTCTCAAAAATGGCTAACGTACCTATATTAAAGATATTTACATGGCAAATAGAATGTACATCCTGAATTTCTTGGGAATATCCTCTGAAGTCCTCTTCGTTCTGAATAGCTTTTGCATATTTATTAAACCATAAGAGACAGACAAAAACTAAGTATACAAACAACGTAGACCTTGTTAAAACACACAATTTATATCATGTGTGTGTTTGTGTGTATGCGTGAGCGTATGCATGTGTGTGTTACGGGGAGCTATTCCGCAATGCAGCCGTTGGCTTATTGTACTTGAACCCCTGGAGCAGAGGATGAGATTTTAATGGGCGGCCGACATCCGGACATGGAGAGAGCCACCGTGGCATGTCCCTAACAGTTCACAAGCAGTTCTTCATCTCCACGTGGGGAACACCCGTAGAGACCTCCTGAGCTTGCAGAAAACTGCCAGCGTCGAGAGCTGTATTTCGAGAGCGAAGTCACCTCTCGGAATGGCGCCTCTGCCGCAGTCCTCGTTGACCAAGAGACCGGATGTGATGAAACGAAGGGACAAAAAGCTCGGGGGGGGGTGAAGAATCCTCTTCAGCATTCACCCAGTAACCCGGAAAAGCCCTGTAAAACCCATGGCTGCGAGAAACCAATCCCACGACCTCCCGAATTCCAGTCCCAGATGAAAGGCCTGAGCCACCGGACTTGTTATTTATGGCATGTGTATTTGTTGTTGTTTTGTTTTTTTCATAGAGTTAACCATTTCCCAGATACCCCCTATTTTTTGTTTTAATTTGAAAATACTTAAACGTTTGTTAAATGGGACTTCCCGTGCGATTTACGTATCTTTTGTTCTACTTCTGGCCTTGCAAACAGAACCATATTTCAATGTCCATGAAAATGTTTGACCATTGTTTTAGCTAGTGCATTCTCTTATTTCTCTTCTGCTTACAAGGAACTAAGCAATAAGACAATTTCTTCTAACACTTATCTGGATTGCACAACAGAGAAACTCATGATAAAGGACATCAGATATTTTTAAAGTTAATATTGATGTTAGCCGTTTGTAATATTACAATAGATGTTTATGCACATTCTAGGAAATTTTAGTTGCATTTAAACAAAAACTGAGACGCATGAAACACTTTGGAAGTGTTAAACCGTTATTTATGATACAGAAGTGTGAGTAGGAATCTTACAAAACGAGACCATTGGCCGAGTACAAACAATATAAAACAATTGATATTGGTTTAATTGTTGTTTCACACAAGCCGTGTGTAGGACTACCTCTCCAATAGAAAACAATTTTAACACGTGTATTTTAGACAGTTCTCAATATTTATAGACATATTATAATTATAAATAGATTATTTTACCTATTTCTCGGAGATCGTGCTTAATAGTCTGCGATATTCAGTTGTTGCCTTGCTCAGCATCAGTGCTGACAACTTGATGACTCACATAGAACGAAAACATTGTATACAACGGAGGCAGTGTAGCAGTTGTAATTTTGCTCTCTCCGCTGCTTGTATAATTTCGTCTGGTTCAGCAGATTTCAATCACTCGCCATTTTATGGATCGATACAAGCTTTCAGAGTCATAGCCTACTTGAATGAGGCCGTGGACGCATAAACCAAAGTTGGCTACATTGGAGTGTTATAGTTTTATAACACTAACGACAGAATTTTCTACTTTTAACACTAAACATCTGGTAAAAGACCTACTTTTAGCATTAACTATAAAAATGTAGTTTTGAGTCAAACGCTGTTGTATGAAATAGTCCGCTGGGAAACAGGTATAATAATGTTTAAATGACTGTAGAGCCAGTTAAATTTGATTCTCTATAGACGCCCAATTGTTCTAACATCTATTTGCTATAAAAAACAATGTTCGATTTTTTTACCGTTATAAGCAAACTTTCACTCCCGTGTCCCTTAAGCCACTTGCATCGTACTTTGAATTCCATCCTCAGAGATGTCTGCCGCCGATTAATACGCAACAGATGTGAAAATGGCTGAAATTATGGGGACATGGTAGTCTGAACATACGAAAATTAAACATAAGTGAATTGAATTTTCACTGTTCTTAAAGTATTCAATTGTTTTTCCAGAAATTTGTATGAATTATTCTATTAATCATGACAATTATTTCAAGGGGTTGTTTGCATTAATAGCTTATGTGGTTGAGTGTATAAAAAGTATTTCATTCAGCAGAAAAGTAATAAAACTTAGTCTTAAAACATGTGAAGTTGTGTATCTTTTTCTCTGATACTTCTACAATGCATAATCACACTTTGCATGTTTTTTCTTAGTATAATCGGCTATCTTCTGAACTTCAATTATTTAGCTATAATGCAATTTCATTAGTAATTAAAACAAATTCATTTGCCAATTCAAAGAAGTCAAAATGCGGAAAATGTGCGTTGTTGTTGCTTTCTTAATATGATCGCTATATACTATAACATCACGATCGTGGTTCAGAAAGTTCAAATGTGTGTTGTATGTATGTGCTGAAAATTTCAGCTTTCCAGCTGTCATACTTTCTGAGAAAAAGGTACATAAGTATCCAAAAATGCTGTTTTGAGAAAACTAAATTTTAAGATATAAATGCTCTAAAAAGTGGTATTGCTGGACAGCTTTAAAAAAATACAGACTAGCATTTAAATTATATTTAAATTCATTAAACTCCTTTTAATTAAATCCTACATTTTATGAAACTTATTAGTGTCTCAAACAAAAAATCTGATGTGTACCATTCACATGACTTTCTCCATATCCCTGCAACAAATAATTCTTAAAAAACTTATACTTATATTTACTTTATGCTAATCAGAAAAAATTAGCAGAAATAGTCTAATTACTTGCTTCCTTGTAAGTAGAAGCGAAATAAAGGACAACCGTAGGTTAAAGTGATAATCAAAAGCTGGTTGCTATGTCAATGAAGTTCCTTTGTTTATATGGATAGGAGTTGACAAGTTCCTGTATGAGAAAAGTATACGTTTTTCATAGCAGAAACCAAAAATAAGGAATGTTACAAAAACGACGAACTCCACGAAAAAAATGTATATAACATAAATTGTGTGTTTTAAAGTGCTCTACATGTTTTGTGTAGTAAGTTTTTGTCCATCTCTTACGGTTTAGCAGTCATTCAAAATTTAGTAAAATTCATCCAGAATAAACTACTCTTCAAAGGCTATTCCCAGAAAATTCAAGATATACATTTCATTTGTCAGGTAAATATGTTTAATATTCGAAATTTTAATCAAAATCGTTAGAGCCATTTTTGAGAAAATCAAAATTTTCGAAAAAAGTTCCATGTAAAGGGTAGTTGGGGGTGGGGGGATTTTTTCAAAATCTTCGTATCGCATCCCTGGAAGATACTAAACTTAAATACCAAGTTTGGTATTTTACCGACTTTTCGTTTTTGAGTTATCGTGTTCACAGACCCACGGACACACGGACACACGGACACACACACACACACACACGCGCGCGCGCGCGCGCGGACCTTTTTATGAAAATGCTTTTTTTGGATATTGGGGACCCTAAAACATATATTTCCGGTGAAATCTGGGTATCGAATTTTTGGTGGAGTGCAATACCTTCTCTATACACTATGTACACAGTGCGTATGGAGAAAGTAAAAATATTATTTTTTGACATTTCAGAGGATCTTGTCCCCTTAATCTATAGTTTTGTGGAGTATGCGGAGAAAACATGAAATGGATTCGAGCATAAAATGGCCGCACCAATGTGCTTGGTGAGGAATGAAGTGGGCGAACTTCTTTGATTACTGAAGACTTGCTGTAGAAAGTTGATGGAAAAGTTCGAGAGAATGGATGCATTAAGATTCCATCTTTAACTCGTGAGTTCCCTCAAGTTTCAAGGAGTGTTCTTTATGGAACTGCGTCATCAAAAAGTGCTCACGCAGTTCAGGCGGAGGGTTTCTGGAGGGCAGTGTGCAAAAGCTAGTTTACGATACGCCTTAATAATGGTAGTAATTATGTTCAAAAGTAGATTAAAGTACAGGATTTCATCTGAAAATCTGCGGTGCTACATTCACATGACTTTCGCTACCTGTTCTGCAAACAAACTATTCTAACAAAAGATTATTCTTTTATCTACATAATGCTAGTCAAGATAAATGGTCTTATCTTGTAAATAGAATGGAAATAAGGGATTGCATTAGGTATTAAAAGCTGGTCGCTTCGTGAAACAACTGAAATTCGGTTCTCTTTGCATGGCCTGGAATAAAACAAAAGAGATATAAAATTAAAGCTAACTTCTTGCATGAGGAAACTTTAAGTACCTACTTTAGAATTGAAAACAATAACAAGGAACATGTTGGAAATAGTTAACGGCACAAAAAAGCATGTGACATAAATGATGTGTTTTAACGAGATTTGCATTTTTGTGCAGTAAGTTCTGGTCAATCTTTTACTTTTACCAGTTATGCAAAAGTCATTCAGAATGAGCAGTCTTCAGATGCTATTCCCAGAAAATACAGGATATGCATTTTATTTATCATGTAATATATTCAAGCACACGCTCACGTCGACCTACTTTCTTTACCGCGGACAATATTACGAGCAAACAGATGGAGTGGCTATGGGCTCTCCTCTCTCACCAGCCATAGCTAATTTTTACATGGAAGCATTTGAGCATCAGGCCTTATATTCAGCAACTCTAAAAGTCGGCTGCCTTCTACAGATACGTGGACGACACCTTCGTCATCTGGCCTCACGGGGAAGACACGCTACAGGACTTCTTGAACCATCTAAACAGTCAGCATCCAAACATCAAGTTTACTATGGAAATTGAACCGGAAGGGAAGTTACCATTCCTGGACATATTAATACGCCGAAAGCCCGATGGTTCCCTGGTGTGTACCGGAAGCCCACACATACCGATCTATATTTAAACGCAAACAGTTGCCACCACCCAGCTCAGCGAAACACAGTTCTATCGACGCTTGCACACAGAGCAGTAGCCATCTCAGACAGTGAAAACCTCGCTAAAGAATTTCAGTATCTCAGAACCAGCCTAGAGAAAAATGGATATAGCAAGAGCAGCATCAACAAGGGCTGTCAGTACAAACTGTGCACAGCGTAATGCATCCCAGCTAGATGAGTCTCAAGACACGAAGAAACAACGTAAAGCCTACCTCCCATATACAGGTCATTTGTCTGGTAAACTGAGTAGAATTATGGGCAAATACAACATCAAGACTATACACAAGCCACCCAATAAAATTCGAAATTGTTAAGACAGGTCAAAGACTCCCTCGGCCTCAAGACTCCTGGGGTATACCGCATTCCATGTGAATGTGGTAGAGCCTACATCGGACAGACGGGGAGAACGATTGAACAAAGATGCAAAGAGCATGAGAGCTACATCCGCCTGATGTACCCAGAAAAATCTGGTCTTGCGGAGCACTGCATCCAAGAAGGACACAGACCGAGACTGGGCGACACAACCACCATGTTTAAGTCTTCAAGCTATTGGGACCGCTCCATCAAAGAAGCCATAGCTATTAAATACGAAGAAAATAACATCAACAGAGACAGCGGCTTGCAGGTGAATGGCATTTGGAGTTCGGTGCTCAGCAAACACTCGCAAAGATTTGTGAAACTGCCAAAAGCTAGCCCTAGTTTTAATACAGGCTCACATCTGGCAACGGGCCAATCAGAGCAGTCCGTCCCGGCAACGGAGACCATTGGTTCCTAGTCAACGCCTCCCATGCCGGACCCGGGCCAATCACAGAGCGGCATCTGGCCGGTCCCCCCCACCGGACTACTATATAAAAGGCGTACCCGGAGTCTCTGCATCATTCCCTGAAGATGAGAACGACGTTAGCTCTTGAAAGCTTGGAAATTATTCCAGAATTCACCTGGCTGATAGCCCGAGAAAAGTTATTTTCAATATATTTAATATATGGTATTTTGACCAAAAGCATGTTAATTATGCTAAAAGATATCAACATTAGCATAATGGTCTTATTACTTGCTTTCTTGTAAGCAGAATGGAAATGTTTCCTCTGCCAGCAACACAGAGCATTCAATTGGAAATGTCTCCTCTACTATGTCATAGCACCACGCACAAACATTCTTGCTATTAATTGAATGAATCCATACCAGTTGCCCTGTATTTGGCGTTTACAGAAATCTCTTCGTGTCTTATATGAGCTGCAGAACTAAACGGGGCTATTTCAAGTTAATACCCACCAGAGGGAACCGGCTGAGTGATCATTCGTTTTCCCCGCTTTGCTTATTAGCGAAGATGGTGAGCCGCTTGCGCTCTTTGAGAGGAGCAAAACTAAGGTAGATCTCGACCGTTCCGCACTGGCAGATTTTAACATTAAATAGCCCCCATTGAGTTTTGCAATTGTTTTAACGCACGAACGATACAGTTTAACAGTTTCTGTCCCCATTTACTCAAATATCCGTTGGTCTCCGGGCATGGCTCGAGTACATTCTGGCAACCCTACTGCATTGGCCTGTTTATACACACTGCATTGTCAACACATCACAACTATATGCCATGCTGCGCTAACTTCGATTCTGTCCCGCTATCGATCCCCAAGATGCTTCTCTAGTTAGCGACAGACACAATGGAAGAATTTCTTCATCTCTCGTGTTTCTCTGTTTCAGATATGGATTCTGCACGAAGGTGGCGCAGCAGTACAAAATGACATACTCATTGCCGACAACCAACAACTCGAATCCCATACCTCTAGTTCAGAGGAGCACGGTGAACGGAACAACCGTCGTCACAACGCTGACAGCGAGTCCGCGACGCTCTAACCAATCAGAGGTGTTTGTGTGAACACAAGTTTCCGTTCCACGACCGGCAAAATATGAACAAGAATTGTATAAATATTGTAAATAGCATTTTCAACATGTCACTGGCAATTGCGAAATATATTATTTTATTACAAACATGGTGAAGCTCTTAACGCTGTGTGGTGATGATTAAAGTCTCAGCAAATAGTTCATGGAGTGAGAAAAACAGCTAAACATCTACATATTGCATTAATTTATAAAACTACCAGTATACATTTTTTTAGACAGTGAATGCTAAAAGTAGGTCCTTTACTAGATGTCAGTAGTGTTAAAAGTAGATAATTCTGTCACTCAGTGTTATAAAATTATAACACTCCAATGTAGCCAACTTTGGTTTATGCGTCCACGGTCTCATTCAAGTAGGCTATGGCTCTGAAAGCTCGTATCGATTCATAAAATGGCGGATGATTTGAATATCATCAACATGGAATCTGCTGAACCAGACGAAATTATGCAAGCAACGGAGACAGCAAAATTACTGCTGCACTGCCTCCGTTGTATAGAATGTTTTTCGTTCTGTGTGTGCAAGTCATCATGTTGTCAGCATTGATGCTAAGCAAGGCAACAACTGAATATCGCAGACTATTAAGCAAGAACTCCGTGGAATAGGTAAAACAATCTATATATAATTATAATGTGTATAAATATTGATAACTGTCTAAAAATAGTGTATAACACAAGTGTTAAAATTGTTTTGTATTGTAGGTAGGATTACTGTACTCAGTCTGCGGCCTCGTTTCGCAAGCTTCCTACTCGCAATAGAAAACACAATTCTTACTTTCTCTAGTCCGCATGTACAATATACATAGATATATAGAGAAGGTATTGTATTCCACCCAGAAATTTATATCAAAATGTCACCAGAAATATATGTTTTGAGATCCCTGAATATAAAACAAAATTTTAAAAAGGACCTGTTTTTGTCTGTGTGTGCAGCATAACTCAAAAACGAATTGCATTAAATACCAAACTTTGTATTTAAGTTAAGCGTCTTCCAAGGATGCACACGAAGGTTTTCAGGAAAGCCTCCAACCCCAAACTATTCTTTTCATGGAAAATTTATCGAAATTAGTTTTCTCAGGATAAGGGAAAACTCGAGATCCTACACATACCGTAACTGAGATTCGAATTTGGGACATTTTGAATATGATACGAAACTAAATTCTAATATTTTCCCTGAATCAACGATAAGATTATTTATTTTTCAAGTATTTTTACTGTCACTTTTATTATTTTTTCAAACTTGATCAATTCTTCTTTGTATTTGAATATTTCTAAAACCAAATTCTTATTCATTTTTAAACAGTTGTTCACTTCCAAAATTGTTATCTTCTGGCAAGGTTACCCGCACCTTAAAAGTAAATTTAAAATTCCAAAGCAGGGAGCCAATTCCATGTCTACCAACGTAAATTTAGTGACTATAATAACATACTACGGTGGCTGAGTGGTTACATCGCTCGCTTCCCACATAGGCAGCCCGGGTTCGATCCCAAGCGCCCTATGTGGGATTTGTGGTGGAAGTAGCGGCGCCTGGGCGGATTTTCTCCGAGTCCTCCGGTTTCCCCCGCCACTCATTCCACCAATTGCTCCATCACCATCTTTCCTATAATCCATTTCCCTTGCATTTCATGTCCTCCACTCCCTCACGCTCATGACTGGCTTCGGGTCGACCAAATGGAAATGAAGTTTTATTTATGGACGCTCTGTAACTGCTGTGGTTCTAAGCGTACCATTCTATATTGGGAGTGAAAGACCGCTTAATTTTGCTCAGAGGCCTCTTTTCAGCCTTGAGGTTTCTTTACGCCATAAAGCTACTACACGGGACCAAGGTCGTTACTGCCCTTCCGAAGGAAGTCGTTCTAAGGATTTTTACCCCCGAAAAGAAATCCATCGTCCCCCTCTGGGTTTGAACCCGCGGCTTTGGGTATATGAAGCTTTGGGTAACTATTACATCACGGAGAGCGACTGCAGACCGACCACTCTTTCCAGGTTCTCTATTCTGAGGTTTCGTGCCGTTGGCTCTCCGACAGGCTTCTGGCCCCTAGGCATCCACCTGTAAGTCCTAGGGGTGTGACAATACTAAATACGGGGAGGCTAAGCCACCCACAAAAAAACAAAAATAGTCTGATATGTTTCATTCACATGACTTTCTCTACATCTTTGCTACAAAATACTGTTCAAAAATTATTTAATGCTAATCAAGAAAAAAAATAGAAGAACTGATCTTATTACTTGTGTCCATTTAAGTAGAAGAGAAATAAGGGAGTACCATAGGCTAAAACGATAGCCAAAATCTGGTTGCTATGTTGACAAATTCCTGAATGAGAAAAGTAGAAATATTTTAAAGCCGAAACCAATAACAAGGAATGTCTAAAAAATGATCAACTCTACGAAAAATATCTTATGTGTTCCATTCACATGACTTTCTCTACATCTCTGCAACAAATTATTGTTAAAAAGCTTATGCTCCTATTTACTTCATGCTAATCGAGAAAAAAATTAGCAGAAATAGTCTTATTACTTGCTTCCTTGTAAGTAGAAGCGAAATAAAGGAGTACCATAGGTTAAAGTGATAGTCAAAAGCTGGTTGCTATGTTAGTGTGGACAGGAGTTGACAAATTCCTGTATGAGAAAATTATAAGTTTTTCAAAGCTAAAACCAAAAACAAGGAATATCTAAAAAAAAAAAAAACAAACGATCAACTCCACGAAAAAAATATATATAACATAAATTGTGTGTTTTAATGTGCTCTACATTTTTTTTTTTTTTTTTTTGGTAAGTTTGTGTCCATCTCTTCCGGATTAGCAGTTATGCAAAATTCCGTAAAATTCAACCAGAGTAAAGTAGTCTTCAGAGGCTATTCCCAGAAACTCAAGATATACATTTTAATTGTCAGGTAAACATCTTCAATATACGACATTTTAATCAAAATCGTTACAGCCAATTTTGAGAAAATCAAAATTTTCGAAAAAAGTTCTATGTAAAGGGTAGTAAGACTATTTCTGCTATTTTTTCTCGATTAGCATGAAGTAAATAGAAGCTTAAGCTTTTTAATAACAATTTGTTGCAGATACGTAGAGAAAGTCATGTGGATGGAGCATATCAGATTTTTTTTACTCAGGGGCCTCAAAACATATAATTATGGTGAAATATCGCTATCGAATGTTTGGTAGGAATATAATACCTTCTCCATACACTATGCACATTGCACATACGGGCTAGAGAAAGTAAAAAACTGGTATAAATTTCAATAAGACATCTTACATTCTGTTCACACACGCATCACCTTAAATCTAAATGAGGAGCAATTGCTGAAGTGTAACTGCAAACTTCTCTATTAAGGAGCTTAAAGACATCTTAAGTAAGTTTAATTCTATTGTAAGATACTTTTGGTGTACAGATTTATGTTTGTGAAGATGGTGCTTTTTATTTTTTTGTGATCGGCAGTGTGAATTTGTAAATACTGGTGCAAAAGTGGCATATTCTTGTATGTGTATGTGATGAACACTTGATGAACAAATGTGAAGCAAAAGACATTTAGCAATAAGAACGGAAGTTATTTATATGCACAATGGAAGGAATTCGAGTGAAAGTCAATAAAAAATTAAACGTCTTCCATTAAGTTTACACAATTTGGATTAAGTGTTCCATAAGTAACATTTCCCAGAAGATACTACTACGTTCACGTCATATTCACGTATCAATAATAGAAATAGAATAAAAATTAACATATTTTTACTTTCTTTACACGTATCTTCTCTACACATAGTGTATAGAAATTGAAATGGCGTGTTATTTATGGACGCTCTTTAACTGCTGTGGTTCTCAACGTCCCATTCTAAATTGGGCGTGAAAGACCACTTAGTTTTGCTCAGAGGCCTCTCTTATCAGGCTTGAGGTTCTTTTACGTGCCGTAAATCTACGACACGGGACCCACGGCTTTACTTCCCTTCCGAAGGAAGCCATGCTCAGGATTTTTACATCCAAAAAAATCCACCGTCCCCCGCTGGGTTTGAACCCGCGACCTTGGGTATAAAAAGTTAGCATGGTAACCATTACACCACGGAGGGCGACACATGGTGTATAGAGAAGGTATTGCATTCCACCCAAAAATTCGATACCGAAAGTTCTTCTGAAATACACTTGTTAGGCCCCCTTATATCCAAAAAGGAAGAATTTTTAGAACAAGCTCCGTGTGTGTCTTTGAACACGATAACTCAAAAAAAATTCGAAAGTTTCGTTTTTCTCAAAAAATGGCTCTAACGATTTTAACTAAAATACCGTATATTAAAGATATTTCTATGGCAAATAAAATGTATATTTTTATTTTTTTTTTTTTTTTTTTTTTTGGAAATAGCTTCTGAAGACCTTTCGTTTTGGACATTTTTTTTCTGAATTCTGCATAGTCAGTTAACTGTAAGAGGTAGACAAAAACTTACTACACAAAATATGTAGATCTCGTGAAACACACAGTTTATGTCATATACATTTTTTCGTGAAGTTCACCATTTTTTAGATATTCCTTATTATTGGTTTCAGTTTTTAAATACTTAAAGCTTTAATTCAAAATCTTCTCGGGCTTCTAGCCAGGTAAACGCTAGAAGCCCGAGAAGATTTTGAATTAACACGTCGCCAGGAAAGCTTTAGTTCTTATTTTAACTTAAAGTTTTTTCACATACGGGAATTTGCAACTCCTGGCAATGCAAAGAAACGGATTTCACCTACATGCAACCAGCTTTTAAAAGATTTGACTATCGTTTTAGTCTTTATTTACCTTGTACTTACAAGGAACAAGCAATTAAGACCATTTCTGCTAATGTTAATTTGATTAGCATAAAGAATCATAAAAGAATCAGCTGTTTAACAATAATATCTTACAGCGATGTAGAGAAATGGAACGTAGGTACTCTCTCTAGTCGTTCGTAGTACATAGGTAGAGAAGGTATTGCACTACACGCAAAATTTCGATACCGAGATATTACTGGAAATACACGATTAGCGTCCAAGAAACATTATTACTTTCTCTGCACGTATAATCTACATAGTGCATAGAGAAGTTATTGTATTCCACCCAAAAATTCGATACCGAGATAAAATAATTTGTAAAATTATGAAAAGTTATAAATGGAATTCAAATTTTGATAAATGTTAAGATATCTTAACAATTAAAAAAATCTGATGTATTCCATTCACATGAATTTCTCTACATCTCTACAACAAATTATTGTTAAAAAGCTTATGTTTCTATTTACTTCATGCTAATCGAGAAAAAAATAGCAAAAATAGTCGAATTACTTGCTTCCTTGTAAGTAGAAGCGAAATAAGGGAGTACCATAAGTTAAAGTGATAGTCAAAAGCTAGTTGCGATGTGACTGAAGTTCCTTTGTTTGTATGGATAGCAGTTGACAAATTCCTGCATTAGAAAAGTGCGCTTTTTTATAGCTGAAACAAAAAAAAAAAGGAATATCTCAAAAATGGTCAACACCACGAAAAAAATGTATATAACATAAATTGTGTGTTTTAACGTGCTCTACATTTTTATGTGGTAAGTTTTCGTCCATATCTAACGGTTTAGCAGTTATGCAAAACTCCTTAAAATTCATCCAGAATAAAGTAGCCTTCAGAGGCTATTCCCAGAAAGTTCAAGATATGCATTTTATTTGTCAGGTAAATATCTTTAATATATGAAGTTTTAATCAAAATCGTTAGAGCCATTTTTGAGAAAGTCGAAATTTTCGAAAAAAATTCCATGTAAAGAGTAGTTTGGGGTGGGGGGATTTTTCTGAAAATCTACGTGTCGCATCCCTGGAAGATACTAAACTTAAATACCAAGTTTGGTATTTTACGGACTTTTCGTTTTTGAGTTATCGTGTTCACAGTCACACGGGCACACGGACACACATGGACCTTTTTCTAATAATGCTTTTTGTTGGATACAGGGGACCCCAAAATGTATATTTCCGGTGAAATCTCGGTATCGAATTTTTAGATGGAGTGCAATACCTTCTCTACACACTATATACATAGTACGTGTAGAGAAAGTAATTAAGCAAGTTCCCATTAGAATTACACAAAAATTATGAGCCAATGAAGTGGTTAAAAATGTGCAAGAGGAAAAGAATATGTATAGATGGATGGACGTAAGAGCGAATATGGTTTTAATTAAAGAGACGCTAGGATGTCTTTTTGATCTGGGACATAGTTAAATGAGAAGAAAATTAAGAAGAAGAATGTCGAAGTCATCTCGCGTTCCCTCTTCATTTAAGGTTATTAGTTACAACACGGATAAAATTAGTTAAAGATTTCAAGTGATAGCAGAAATAACAACAAGGAAGAAAATAGCGTAAGGTGAGGAAATTAACAATTTGCAGAGGATTTATAAAACACTTGAAACGATATTAAAGACAATGAAAGTGATTAATGTTAATGTAACTGATGCTTACTGAACAATTAAATAAGGAAGAAAATTCAATGTACTTAAAATTACAAAATGTATGTTACACATACGTTAAAGAGAATATATTTATCTCGGGACGCCAATAAATAAATTAGAAAAAAATCTATGTGTTCCATTCGTAAGACTTTCTCTACATAAGTCGCCCTCCGTGGTGTAATGCCAGCATGCTACTTCATACACCCAAGGTCGCGGGTTCAAATCCGGCGGAGGGCGATGGATTTTTTCGGGTGTAAAAATCCTTAGCATGGCTTCCTACGGACGGGAAATAAAGCCGTGGGTCCCGTGTCGTAGATTTACGGCACGTAAAAGAACCTCAAGCCTGATAGAGAGGCCTCTGAGCAAAATTAAGCGGTCTTTCACGCCCAGTATAGAATGGGACGCTGAGAACCACAGCAGTTAAAGAGCGTCCATAAATAACACGCCATTTACATTTTTTTTTCTCTAAATCTCTGTAATCAATTAATTTGAAGAGTTTGTTCTATCTACTTCATGCTGGTCGACATAAAATTAGCAGAAGTGGTGTTATTACTTCAACCATGTCAGTCTCTTTTAAACCTCTAGTTTCTTGTAAGTAGAAAGGAAATAAAGGAATACAATAATCTCAAGCGATAGTCAAATATTTTAAAAGCTGGTGATTGAAATTCTTTTCTTCGTATGACCAGGAGTTGACAAATTTCCCTATGAGAAAAGTAAGTATTTTAATGCTGAACCCAATAGCAAGGAAGAGCTCAGATACGGTCAGCTCTACAAAAAAAAAAAAAATTCAAGATATACATTTTATTTATCATGTAGATACCTTCAATAAACGGCATTTTAACAAAAGATCGTTAGAGCCATTCTTGATAAAATCAAAATTTTCGAAAATGTTTCCATGTAAAGGGTAGTTTGGCAGATTTTCTTGAAAATCTTCGAGTCGCATCTGGAGAGATACTAAACTTAAATACCAAGTTTGGCATTTATCAGAATTTTCCTTTCTGAGCTCTGTTGTCCACAGACGCATACACACAGACACACATAGACACATACATGGAACTTTTTCTAAAAATCTGATGTGTTCCATTCACATGACATCTCTAACAATTCCACATTTAAACTTTACTTTCAAAAGACAATTCTTTTATCTACATCATGCTAATAGAGTTAAACATTAGCGGCCGCGCCGTGGCCGAGCGGTTAGACTACTCGCCTCTCACTTAATAGGCCCGTAATCGATCCCAAGCGACCACATGTGACATTTGTGGTGGACAAAGCGGCGCAGGGGCGACTTTTCTCCGGATTCTCCGGATTCTCCGGTCTCCCCCGACATTACATTCCACCGGTGTTCCATCTTCACTCCATGTATCACCAGTGTCATCAACTGCGGTGCCACAAGTAGTAAAAGCCGGCGTAAAATTCTACCAAAAAATAAATAAGCATTAGCAGAAATGGTCTTATTACTTGTTTCCTTGTAATTAGAAGGTAAATAAGTGAATACATTCAGTTAAAGTCGTAATCAAATAATTTAAAAGCCGGTCGCTAAATGAAACAATTGAAATTCGGATCCCTTTTCTTGCTAGGAATAAACAAACGAGAGACGATAAGAAAGATGTCTTCCTGTTCGAAAAAGTTTAAGTGACTTAAAACGAAGCCAATAATAGCTCATGGAATATCTCGAAAACGGTTAATGATCAAAAAAGTTCATAGGACATAAATTATGTGTTTTAATGAGAATTATATTTTTTGTGTATGAAGTTTTTGTTTCTTACGGTTTACCAGTTATACAAAAGTCATCCAGAATAAAGAGGCTATTCAGAGGCTATTCAAGATAAGCATTTCGTTTCTCATGAAACATATAGCATTTTCATAAAAATCGTTAGAGCCTTTTTGAGAAAATCAAAATTTTAAAATACAAAAATCTTCCATGAAAGGGTAGTTGGGGATGGGGGATTTTCTTGAAAATCTTCGCGTCGTATCCTTGGAAGATACTAAACTTAAATACAAGTTTGGTATTAAACCGACTATCCGTTTTTAAGCTATGCTGCCCGCAGACACACACACACACACACACACACACACACACAGACATACACACACACACACACACACAACGGACCTTTTTTCTAAAAATGCTTTTTTTTATTCAGAGGGTCCAAAACATCTATTTCCCGTGAAATCTCGGTATCGAATTGTTGGGTCAATGCAATAGGTACATAAAATGTAAAAATACAATTTTAGATTAACGTCCTGGTTGATCATAATGGACGATGAATAAAATCGGTGAAACGATGCTCATATGATCTCGAGTCCATGGAGTTTAAAGTTACTCTATATTCTCTTCTCTGGTTAAGAGAAAACCCCGAAAAATCCTGAGCGAGTTTCGAACTTGCGACCTGTTGAATGTGAAGAAGGCACGCTACCACCACACTACCCAGGCGAGCCACAATATATTTGTTTTACAGACATTAAAGAGAATATAGTTAGTTATCTTTTACAAAAAAAAAAAATCTAAGGACTATTTCGTTCATGACACGTGATTGTAGGAAGTGGCCAATCCAGCACATTGGCGCGTAAAATTCCAACTGATATATCTCTGTTTTAATCATTTTTCATCACACCCACGTGTGATGAATTATATATATATATATATATATATATATATATATATATATATATAATTTATCGCACCCAATTTCATTTGTTTTCTCTCTGAACTAATGTTCGTGTCATAATGCGAGATTGCAGATTCTAGTTCAGTTTCAGACTAAGGCTCTTACCTGAGTCTTTCCTATTGGTTACGGAGACAATATGGCTACGGACAGGTAAACGACAGGTTTGGAGATTTCGTCGAGGTTAGGCTACGTTATGTTAGGTTAGGTGTATGTAGATGAACTGCATCGAAATAAGGGGTAAAAATGGACTTTCTGAAATCGGTTCTGCTTTCCAATGCGAAATGCTCAATCTTTCGTTCGTTATGTCTGCTTGCGCATGGGCAGCCATGTTGGTCACTCGACCAATGTTAGAGTCAAATCTAAAACTGAACTAGAATCTACAATGTCGCTCTCATAATAATAGTATCGGTGTGCAGTGATATTCCCGTATATAGTGGCGAAAGTTCCAAAACGTTTTGGGGAAAAGTTATCGCTGAAATAGACATATTAATTGAAAACTCAAAGCCGCAGAATACTAAAAATAACAGAGAGAGTGTGTGGAACCAGTTAAGTAACGAATTCTGTATGATATGGAACATCAAGTTGCAGTGATTTTGGTGCAAATATACGTCAAGAGAAATGGGATTTTAGGAATACTATTCTTCGTGTCCATATAGACTAATCGTTGTTGTTTTATTCACGAAATACTCTTATTAAATACAACTCGAGCTACAACTTTTCTCTAGATAAAGTTGAAGCTCTCGTTATATTATGATAAAACTGACCAAAGGTGGCAACAATGCTTTCAAAGGAAGCTCTCGGTGGATTTGCGTGACCTCTGGAGGCAGTTACATAATTTGAGGAAGGAACAAATGAATTGCTAGATAAGACACGGAAAGTTGCGTGTGCCTGGGTGACTCGAATGATTCTTGCTATATCAGGGCAGTGGACATTACACTGTCAACCAGACCACAAGATGTCGTCTACTGTTGATCTTTTGTCCAAGAATAACCCGGTGTTCGCCGGCTACGCCTTCTATGCTGCGATTCTCGTCCTCAAGACGCTGGCGATGGCAGCATTGACTGGTCGGCAGCGCGCGGCAAAAAGGGTAATTTGTATATCTTTTTCTCTCTACCACCTACACATAGTAAGAACCTTAAGCTTCCAAAGGACATCCGGATTTGAAAGTGTTAAGGTACTATCATGAATAATGAATATTGGAAAAAGTTTAGGTAATTATGCAGAAAATAAGCCGCTCGAAAAATCAAATGAAACTAAGTGCGAACGGAGGATTTTGTATTTGTGATTTCAAAAGTTTTATTTGGCGGTCAAGCTTGGCTTTTTTACTATAGACAAATTCGTGTACATTCTGGAACTGTTGAAATCTTGCATATATGACGGATATTTACCAAATAGTTATATATAAATAAGGATTATATAAATAAAAATGGTTAAATATTGTTCAAAAACACATTTCTCCGCCAACTACTGCCATAATAGAAAACTATAAACATAAATTTATGCACACACACACACTAACCTTAACCGATTAGAACCTAACCTCGCGCTAAATTTGAAAACCATCGGACTCAGTGGTTTCGTCTAAAGAAACAGAAAAAAAGAGAAAAAACTCACAGAAACATACTCCTCCACCAACTGCTATAGGCACACTAACCGGTGAATTATTCCTAAGGGTTCTCACGACGCCGTAACCCTGCCAAGAGCGACATACGACGTTCTTCCCATTGCATACCAATAGTTACAGATTCTTCCGCTAGAAACGAAACCAAGCTTTTTCATTATAAATTCAGTTTTATATAAGCATTTCAGCACATAATTGCACACTATAAAACCATTTATTATTCATATAATACTCGTTTATGAATAACTAATCATTTAGTAAACAAATACAAGATCAATCAATCGCAGTTAGTTTCATTCGATTTTTCTAGCGGCCCAAGTTCTGAATAATAACCGAAAACATTAAGTTGTTCAGTTGTGAAAGTCACCAGATGCCGAAGTTTTGACTTCTTCTTGGGATCATTGAGGTTTTAGCTTCACAGATCCCTCGGCTACGCCCTATCGTCGTTTCGTAGTAGGGACCTTCGGACGCAAATGCTACACTCCTCTACTTGTAAAAAGAATCTCTCGGCTACGCTTTGCGGCTTAGAGCCCTAAACGTTTATAACAACCCGTAAGTAACTACAAAGCGGCTCTAATGACAGAATAACAGCAGTACCCACATATTGAAGTAATGGCAAGTGGTGTAACCATGTATAGTAATAATGCATAAATTTCAGACCTTTTTACTTTCTCTACTTAATACATGGTACGTAAAAGGTATTGCACTCCACCCAAAAATTCGATTCTGAGATTTCACTGGAAATGCACGTTTTACGGTATTCAAAAAAAAAATTTTTAGAATAAGGTTCATTATTACTATACGACGGTTACACCACTCCTTTGTAGTTGCTGGTCCGTTAAAAACGTTTAGGGCCCTAAGCCGCAAAGCGTAGACAAGGGATATTTTTATAAGTAGAGGAGTGTAACTGAAGACCGCTACTGTGGAACGACGACAGGGCTTAGCCGAGGGATCTGTGAATCTAAAAACCCAAAGAGCCCATGAAGAAGTCAAAACTTCGGCAGTCTGGCGACATCGCCTTTGAACAGCTTAATGTTTTCAACACTTTCAATTGTGGATCGCCTGCAGAAGTCACTTAAAGTACTTCTTAAAACAGTTGTACGTATGTGTGTGTGTGCGTGCTGCAACCATCGTATAACTTTACCATTTATGCTTCTTTTATAAATTCGCTTTCGATTTATTTGGTGTAAGAAAATTATTCCACTTATATCTATTTTGTTCGTGATTTATTTCATTGGTATAACTCGTAAACGAAAATTATTCTCTTTTTGATTATATAAATACATTTTAAAAACTAAACGGTATATATGTGTTTAAGATAGGTATGGTATTCCACCCAAAATTTAATGTCGAGTCTCCGGAAATACACGCTTTGAGGTCACCTGTGTCCAAAAAAAAAGAATGTTTCAAAATTGTGTGTGTCTGTGTCGATCTGTGAATAGGATAACTCAGAAATAAAAGATCCGTTAAATACCAAAGTTGGTAGATAAGTTCAGCATCCTTTAAGGATACGACACAAAGATTTTCAAGAAAATCCCCCCACCCCAAACTACCCTTAATATGGAACATTTTTCGAACATTTTTATTTTCTCAAAATTGGCTCAAACGATTTCAATTAAAATTCCGTAACTTATGGATCTTTCCACGACTGTTAAAACGTGTCTTGGAATTAGCCCCTGAGGCCTTCTTCATTTTGGAGGAAATGTTCATAACCGGTAAACCGTAAGAGATAGACAAACTCTCACTACACAAAAACTGTGAATCTCTTTATTACGCACAATTTATGCCATATACATTTTTTTCTTTTTCTTCTCATTCTTTTTTGTGGAATTAAGTATTTCCAAGATATTTCTTGTTATTAGCTTCTATTTTAACATACTTAGACTTTTCGTTTCATACCTTTTTTGTTTTACTCCTTGCCATGCGAAGAGAACAGATTTTCAGTTTCATCACATAACAACAGCTTTTAGAATATTTGTCTATCGTTTCAACCTAGTTTGTGTATCTCCATATTTCTCTAATGCTTACAAGAAACTAAGTAATAAGTCCATTTCTGCTAAAGTTAATCTTGATTAGTATAATCTAAATAGAAGAATATTCCTTTATAATAATAGTTTGTTTGCAGAACAAGCAAAGGAGTTTTTGAATGGAATACAGCAGATTTTTTCCCTCCAGAAGCCCCTAATTTTCATTTCTCATTCAAAAACACTTAGAAACTCCATTTTTACTTTCTCTACACATAGTGTATAGAGATGGTAAGTATTGCATTTCACCCAAAAATTCGCTACTGAGATTTCACCGGAAATACACGTTTTAGGGTGCTCTGTATCCAGAAAAATGCATTTTCAGAAAAATATCGTGTGTGTGTGTGTGTGTGTGTCCGAGAGTCTGTGAACCCGATAACTCAAAAACAAGAAGTTGGTAAAATGCCAAACTTGGTATTTAAGTTTAGTGTCTTCCAGGGATGCGACATGAAGAGTTTGGAAAAAATTCTCCCTCCTCAAACTACCCTTTACATGGAAAAAATTTCGAAAATTTTTATTTTCTCAAAAATGGCTCTAACGATTTTGATTAATATACCGTATATGAAAGATATTTACATTGCAAATAAAATGTATATCAAGAATTTTCTGGGAATAGCCTCTAAAGGGATCTTTATTCTGGATGAATTTTTTGGAATTTTGCATAGCTAGATACATTAAAACTTACTATACAAAATATGTAGAGGTCGTTAAAACACATAATTTATCTCATATACGTTTATTCGTGGAATTGATTATTTCTGAGATATGCCTTGTTATTTGTTTCAGATTTAAAATACTTTCTCACACGGAAACTCCTGGCAATTCATCGCAACCAGCGTTTAAGACATTTGACTGTCAGTTTATCCTAGTGTATTCCTTTATTTGCCTTCTACTTATAAGGAACTAAGTAAAAAGACCGTTTCCGTTTTATCTCGATTAGCATTAACTAAATAGAAGAATAAGCTTTTTAACAATAATTTGTTACAGAATGTAGAGAAAGTTATGTGAATGGAACACATCAGACTTTCCCCCTTATTTCGACCCACCAAACTTAACTGTAACCTTGACAACATCTCGAAACCAGAGGACTTTTATTTTTGAAATACATTTTCCGAAGTTTGTCGGGACTTCGGCGCTGTATTCCTTTTTGCTCCCCCCCCATTTTTTTCATCGTTGCTTTTGTATGTCTATTTTATTAGCGTTTTTGCTTTTAATACATATATACAAACACTCATGCCCAAAGATTGCATTCCTGTCGCCCCATCTTCCCTATGCCTGCTACAACAGATCAAAATATAGTGTTTTCTTGGAGAAGAATAAACAGAGTATTCTTCTTCTTTTCCTCTGCCTTATGCCCTTTCGATCGTTGGGTTTCCTCAGCCGGTCATGATCCATGTTCTATATTTTGTCCTATCCCTCGCTAACTTCCCTCAAAGTCTTTCCTTTCTAATTCACTATTTTCTCTACATAATCACTCCATTCTATTCTTGGTCGCCCTCTCCCTCTTCTTCCTGCCCCTTGCTAACCCATACCTGTTTCGCTTTCCTGCTCTCATCCATACTATTTAAAACAGAATATTAATGTGACATTAAACGCATTTTTTCTTGGAAAAGTCACACAAAGCATCAGTCACGAGACACTTCGCATCCGCCAGTCATTGTCTTGTAGATTATATGTCACTGTGTTACATAATTTAAGTCGTTTACATGATTTGTCATTTCTTATGGAGTTATCTTTGGTGAATCAGCAGGTTATATAGATAAGCAAGTTTCGAGGATAACACGTTTGGATATAAAAATTCTCATATGGCTTTCTCTACATCGCTGTAACAAATTGTTAAAAAGCACATTATGATAATCGAGATAAATATTATCAGAAATGATCTTAATTGCTTGCCTCCTTGTAAATAATGGAGTACGCTAGATTAAACGATAGAGGAAGAGGTGGGAATATGGAACCCCACTTTGTTTTTAAGATATATATCTTAAACTATCAATTCGATGCATACCAATTACCAAACTTCGTATTCCCTATATATTGACCTCTAACCCCTTAATTAATTTATTTCTGTACCAAGCGAGAAAACTAGTATTTATTTTATGTTAATGTAACAAACTCGCCGTCAAAGTTATGGTGCGGGTAATATGGACCCCCAAGATGTTCACCAAGAAATTAGGAATTAAAACCTAATTATATTTTAAATGTTTGTTAATTTGCAAAATAGTAATAGAATTATGAGCTTCACAAACAAATTGAAGTTAATATACCACTGAGGATCTGTAGAATCGGGGACGTCTTCGATGGGGCAGTATTCTCAATAAAATGTTCTAGCCAAGCAGTGAAAAGGTGATTCTGTACCCATCCTGATGAGAGGGATGAGCTCTCCCAATTGATCTAGGGGAGACCCTCTCTGTTTCTATCAAATTTTTCTTGAGAAAATCTTCCTCGGTGGCACATACGAGCCTCTAGCACTCATCGAACAGATCACTGTGACAAGAGATCAACAGCTGTCAGAGCGCATACCTGTCGTTTTCCTTTCAGTCCAAAAACTTGAGCAGTCTTACTTTGTACCTGTTTCATCCACGCTCCATACTCTGTCAGAGAGATACTTACTGGTTATATTGATCCTCCAGTTAACCATAAAATGCTGCAACTGTTTCGCGGTTAAAACCTTTAGACTTCCAGTTGGTTTCCGAATGGCCAGCTTTTCATGGTGACGTCGCATGACAGAGTCAAACCTGGCTCTATCAGCTGATTCCCCTCCAAATGGATTTTTCAAGCTATTTCTTACAGCTAATTGGAATGCCACTTTACGAGTATATCCGTAGAATTTAGTCTCTATTAGAAGGAGATAATCTATCAGTTCGTTTCCAATGCACTCTGGAAGTATTGGCTGCCTTCCTAGCTTCTTTACTACCAGGAGAAAGCAGAGTATCTTAATGTTGTTTTTGGGACACGAAAATTCTTTGCTGCTCTCAAGGCCCATTTTCTTATCCCGTAGAGCCGAAGCAGCTTGTATCATGTCCTCTTTATCCCATAACTTCCTTTTTCTACGGGATTTCGTCTCAAGTGAAGTTCGCTGCGTCTAAAAATACAACAAAGCTTCTTTCAGGGTCACACTACATAACTTGTAGCATGCAGGTAATATGCAACCCGGGTTCCATATTATATGCACTGTATGGTTCCATATTGTCCACATCACTATGTTGAAATCAACAATATATACCGCCTCAATAAATACCACTATAATGTTTTACAATATATAATGGGTTTTTTAAAAGCATATATAACAATCCTTAACATTTATAAGATCGTGTAAAACATAGGGAGTAAACTATACACAATACTTTACAAACCTTACAAAGTTTTACAATGAATCGAAAAACTGGGCCGTGTCACTAGAAATCCTTCAACTGCCGCCAACACACGCTTATAATCAATTGTTGCGCAACCAAACAATGTGTTTCAGCTGTCACTACTAGATTCTAGTTCGTGGTTGTTCAGATAATTGAGGGTTACATATTACTAGCAGGGTTCCATATTCCCACCTCTTCCTTGTCAAATATTTTACAAGCTGTTTGCCTTGTGCTTGAAATCCGTTTCTATGCATGGCCACGAATTTGCGTATTCCGTGTGAGAAAAGTTTTAAGTATTTTGAATCTGACACCAAGAAGAAGGAATATCTCAAAAATGGTCAACTCCACGAAAAAATGTATACGACATTATTGCGTGTTTTAACGAGATATACATTTTTTGTGCAGTAAGGTTTTTGTCTCTCTCTTACGGTTTACAGTTACGCAATGTTCAACAAAATTCATCCAGAATAAAGAGATCTTTAGAGGCTATTCCCAAAAAATTCAAGATATATATTTTATTTCCCATATAAATACCTTTAATATAGAGTATTTTTAATCAAAACTATTAGAGCCATTTGTGAAAAAAATAAAACATTTCCAAATGTTTTTCCGTGTAGATAAAGGGTAGTTTGGGGTGGGGAGAGTTTTCTCAAAAGCTTCGTGTCGCATCCCTGGAAGATACTAAACTTAAATATCAAGTTGGTATTTTATCGACTATTCGTTTTTGAGTTATCGTGTTCACAAAACACACACACACACACACACGCACGCACACAAGGACTTTTTTCTATAAATGCTTTTTTTGGATGCAGGGGACACTAAAACACATATTTTCGGTGAAATCTCGGTGTCGAATTTTTGGGTGAAGTGCAATACCTTCTCTGTACACTATGTACATAATACGTGTAGTTTGATATTTAAAGGACGGACTTTTCGTTTTCGAGTTATGCCCAAAAACACCATACACACACTCTCTCTCTCTCTCTCTCTCTCTCTCTCTCTCTCTCACTCTCTCTCTCTCACTCTCTATCACTCTCTCTCACTCTCTCTCACTCTCTCTCACTCTCTCTCTCTCTCTCTCTCTCTCTCACACACACGGGAATTTTTCTAAGTGTCTTTTTAATTTCTCTACACATAGTATGTACATAGTGTATAGAGAAGGTTCCACCCAAAAATTCGATACCGAGATTTCAGCCGAAATACAAGTTTTAGGGTCCCCAGTATCCAAAATAAAAGCGTGTATAGAGAAAGGTCCGTGGGTGTTCGTGTGTCCGTGTGTCTGTGAGTGATAACTCAAAAACGAAAAGTCGGTGTTTAAGTTTAGTTTCTTTCAAGGGTGCGACACGAAGAATTACCCGTTGCGTGGAAAATTTATTGAAAATGCGGATTTTTCCTAAAGTAGCTCTAACGATTTTGATTAAAATACTGTACCTATATTAAAGATATGTACATGGCAAATAAAATGTATATCTTTAATGTTCTAGGAATATCCTCTGAAGACCTCTTCATTCTGCTAAATTTTTCACAACTAGTAAACTTAAGAGTCAGACAAAAACTTACAACGAAAAAAAAAAAAAAAAAAAAAAAGATGTAAAGTTCCTTAAAACACACAGTTTGTTTCATGTGTGCTTTTTCGTAAAGTTTATCTTTTTTTTTTTTACTTTCTCTATGCGCACTATGTACATAGTGTATAGAGAAGGTATTGCACTCCACCAAAAAATTTGATACCGAGATTTCACCGGAAATATATGTTTTAGGATCCCCAATATCCAAAAAAAGCATTTTCACAAAAAGGTCCGTGTGTGTGTGTGTGTGTGTGTGTGTGTGTGTGTGTGTGTGTGTCTGTGTGTCTGTGAACACGATAACTCAAAAACGAAAAGTCGGTAAAATACCAAACTTGGTATTTAAGTTTAGTATCTTCCAGAGATGCAACACGAAGATTTTGAGAAAAATCCCCCACCCCAAACTACCCTTTACATGGAACTTTTTTCGAAAATTTTGATTTTCTCAAAAATGGCTCTAACGATTTTGATTAAAATATCATATATTAAAGATATTTACCTGACAAATAAAATGTATATCTTGAATTTTCTGGGAACAGCCTCTGAAGAGTGGTTTATTCTGGATGAATTTTACTGAATTTTGAATAACTGCTAAACCGTAAGAGCACGTTAAAACACACAATTTATGTTATGTACATTTTTTCGTGGAGTAAGTCGTTTTTGAGACATTCCTTATTTTTGGTTTGTGCTATGAAAAACTTATACTTTTCTCATACAGGAACTTGTCAACCTCTATGCATTTAAACAAAGGAACTTCATTGACATTGCAACCAGCTTTTGGCTGTCACTTTAACCTATGGTACTCCCTTATTTCGCTTCTACTTACAAGGAAGCAAGTAATAAAACTATTTCTGCTATTTTTTTCTGATTAGCATAAAGTAAATAGAGGTGTAAGCTTTTTAAGAGTAATTTGTTGCAGGGATATAGAGAAAGTCATGTGAATGGTACACATCAGATTTTTTTGTATTCATTGTTATTGGTTTCTGTTTTAAAATACTTAAAACTTTTCTCAAACGTGAACTTATCAACTCCTGATCATGCAAAGAATCGGATTTCAACACCATAGCAACCACCTTTCAAGAGATTTAACTATCGCTTTAGACTTTGGCACTCCCTTATTTACCTCCTACTTCTAAGGAAACAAGTAATACTGCGGACAATTTCCGCCAATATTTCTCTCGATTAGCATGAGGTAGATAGAAGAAAAAACTTACTAACAATAATTTGTTGCAGAGATGTAGAGAAAGTCATGTGAATGGAGCACATCAGTTTTTTGTTTTTTTGTTTGTTTGCTTTTTTTCCGTGGCGTTAAACATTTTCAACTCCTGGTTAAGCAAAGAAACAGGTTTCAATCAAATTACTACCAGCTTTTAAAAGATTGGACGATCACCTTAGTCTAGTGTTTTCCCTTATTTTGCTTCTACTTACAAGGAAGCAAGTAATAAGACCATGTCTGCTACTCAATTTACATGAAGTAGATAGAAGATAAGCTTTTTAACAATAATTTATCACAGAGATGTAGAGAAAGTCATGTGAATGAAAGAATTTAAATAGTTTTGACTCAGATGTATTTCCAGTGAAAGATCGCTATCGAAATTTAGGGTGGAATACCATACCTTCTCTATGCGTACTTAATGCAGCAGCGGCTGCTGTGTAGGAGGACAAGAGCACGTGGACCTCCATTATTTCTTAGTGGATCTCCTTTTTCTATTTCAGGAAACATTTAATAAAATGCGCTATCCAGTGCCACTTGTTTAAATATACCACGCTCTGCTCTTCAGATTGAACACAGCCGAGAACCTGAGTATGTGGCAACAACGCTTGTAGCACAGGCCTCTTGTGCCAGCGTATAACTAACGTTTATCAGCTCTGCGCTTGCGCGGGTAACAGAACAGCTCGGAATTTTACAGCCAGAAATGAGCACACTTCAACCGTGCACTTTCGTTCTCATTAACAGCTCTGTTTATCAGCGGGAGGTGCTGAGATTTAGTTGAAACCTTCCGGAAGTGCAACTGCAGTCTTTGTGAGACGCGCAAGAGTTAAGCAGTTAATAACCTCAACGAAGAAATGTTTCCGCAACTAACCGAGCTACTGAAGATTGTTAACACTACGACCATGACTACATCAAAACCAGAAATATGATTTTCCACAATAAAAAGAATTAAAACCTTTACCAGGAATACGATGGGTGAAGACCGACTTTCAGCGCTGGCAATGCTTGCTATTGAGAAGAAACTGGTCAACAGCAGAAAATACTTTAATCACCGAGTGATAGAAAAGTTTGCACATTTGAAAAACCGGCGCGTGGAATTTCTGTACAAATAAATTTGGTGTTAATTGCGTAATTCAAACAATGTAATTATTATTCACTGTAAATACCATTCTTCACAACTGCATCAAAGGACTTCGTCCCTTCATCACCTCATATTGCCATTAACTCTCGGAGACTAAGAAATTCAACATATTTACAATACTGGGTGGGTGAGGATTTGTGTAACAAATTTATAATTCTTGTTATTAGGCACTATGAGTGTTTCTAATATTGCTAGATTTGATGTTGCGGCGACGGCGATGGTAAATTGCTCATTTTGTCTACACGTAAGTTTTTAATCCACGAGCCGCCACTGACTTATTGCTAGGTAGGGTAAGTAACAAGTTGGCGACTGTGGTCAGCTAAAACCATCTAAAACTGAAGATGAAACAAAAGACGAAGCATCCGCGGCGTACTGCAGGTGGCAGCACTGGTTGTTAACAACAAACTGGCTGGCACGCCCTCTGGAACAGAATATCATGAGTTATGTAAGAGACTGACGAAAGAAGAAAGCAGCAAGTGATATGACTCGACTGGTTTTGATACCGTAGCCATTACAGTGTCAGCCTGGCGGTAAACATGGCCTCTGCTGTTGATCTTCTGTCCAGGAACAACCCGGTGTTCGCCGGCTACGCCTTCTATGCTGCGATTCTCATCCTCAAGATGCTGGCGATGTCCATGCTCACAGCCAGACAGCGCTTCGCAAAAAGGGTAACATCACATTATATTCTCGTTTTCAAAGTAGCCACAGTTTAATAGTTATACTTCTGATAAAATCGCGAACAGAACAGAACTTTTAAAATGTTTTAAACCGCTCATACTTTGCGTTAATTTCCACGTGGGATAGCTTCCTCTACCTTTAGTGATCAGAGAAAGTATTCCTATTTTAATTGTCCCATACATACCCTGCCTTTAACCGCAGTAGACATATCGGCGACCTTTTACATTTAGAAAAAAAACATTTTAATCGTTTTATTTATATAGATTAACATCTAAGGTCATGTCGGGTGCTTTCCACTTGAAACAACTCGTCTGTAGGTTCTTTTACGTTGGTTTAAATCATTTTGTTTTACTCAAACACGCACACACACACACACACACACACACACACACACACACATTCACTCTCGCATACATACTTCCAGACTCTGCGGGGGATAGGGAATAATTCTGGCTACAGAAAAATTCCCCGCCTCAGCCGGGAATCGAACCCGGGACCCCGGGTGAAAAATCAGCTCGCTGACCGGCAACCGCATGTAGGATTTGTGGTGGACAAAGCGTCGCAGGGGCGGGTTTTCACCGGGTACTCCGATTTCCACGCCGTCAAATTCCACCGATGCTCCATCTTCATTTCACGGATCATGAGTATAATCGCCTGCGGTACCATATGTAGTAAAACTGTGTGTTAGACAGTATAAAACACACACGGCCCGTGGTTAGACCACTCGCCTCTCACCAAGGTCAGCATATGGAATTTGCGGTGGACACAGCTGCGCAGGGGCGGATTTTCTGTCGGTTCTGCGGGGTCCCCCGCCATTGCATTCTACCAGTGCTCCATCTTCATTACATGTACCATCAGTGTCATCGCCTGCGGTGCCATAGTAGTAAAAAGCGGACGTTAAACACTATTAAGCAAAAAATAGAACATGGGCCGCTCTAAAAATCGAATGAAACTAAGTGTTATCGATGGATCTTGTACTTCTGATGACGATTTCAAAGGTTTTGCTTGGCGGTCAAACTTTTGTTTTTCTTTTCTTTTAAAGACAAATTCGTGTGCATGCTGTGACGGCTGATATTTTACGTATACTTTTACCAAATAATTATACATAAGCGAGTATAATATGAATAATAAATGGTTTTATAATGTGTATATGCTGAAATGCTTGTATAAATACTGGATTTATAATGAAAAAGCTTGTTTCGTTGCTAGCGGAAGGCTAACTATTGGTATGCAAGAACGTCATATGTCGCTCTTGGCAGGATTACCGCGTCGTGAGAACACGTAGCAATAATTCACCGGTTAGTGTGACTATAGTAGTTGGTGGAGGAGTATATTTCTAGGTCTTTTTTTTTTTTTAATCTGTTTCTGTAGGCGAAACCCCTGTGGCCTGTGGTTTTCAAATTTAGCGCGAGGTTAGGTTCGTATAGTTTCTAATTTTCTATTGTGGTATTACTTGGCGGAGAAATGTTGCTGCACATTATAAAACCATTTATTATTTGTTTAATACACGTTTATATATAATTATTTGGTAAATATCTGATATATTCAAAATCCAACCACTCCAGTGTGCGCACGGATTTGTCTATAATAAAAGAGCAAGCTTGAACGACAAATAAAACCTTTGAAATCGTAATCACAAATACAAGATCCATCGATCGCACTTAGTTGTATTCGATTTTTCGAGTGGTTGTTTTCTGCAATGCATCTGCTTTATCTAAAAATGATTTTTTTTATTTTCTCTAGTCCGCATGTACTGTGTACATAGTGGATAGGGAAGGTATTGTATTCCACTCAAAAATTTGATGTCGAGATTTCACCGGAAATATATGTTTTGTGGTCCCCCGGGTCTGAAAAAAACATTTTTAGAAAAGTATCCGTCTGTCTGTGTGTCTGTCTGTTTTCTGTCTGTAGAGAGCATAGCTCAAAAACAAAAAGAGCGTTAAACACCAAAATTGGTATTTAGGTTTCATATCTTCCAAGGATGCGACACGAAGATTTTTCAAGAAAATCCGCACACCCCAAACTATCCTTTACGTGGGAAAATTGTCAAAAATTTGGATTTGCTCAAAACTGGTTCTAACGAATTTAATTAAAATGCTGTATATTAAAGATACTTACACCCCAAATAAAATGTATATCTTGAATTTTCTGGGAATAACTTCTAAAGACGTCTTTTATTCTGGATGATTTTTTATTAAATTTTGCATAACTGGTAAACCATGAGAGACAGATAAAATTTTACTACACAAAAATGTAGATATCGTCAAAACACACAATTTATGACCCTTACATTTTGTTGTGGAGGCAAACGTTTCTTAGTTATTCCTTGTAATTTGTATCAATTGTAAAATACTTACACTTTTCTGAGACAGGAAGTGTCCGTTTTTCTTTTGTTCTACTCCTGGCCAAGCAAGAGGCGATGTGCAATGACAATCGCATAACGACAGATTTTAAAACATTTGACAATCAGTTTAGCCTAGTGTATTTCCTTAGTTCCTTTCTACTTATAAGTAACTAAGTAATAAGAACATTCTACTAATGTTTATCTCAATTAGCATGGTGTAGAAAGAAGAATAATCTTTTTTGTAGAGCATCTAGAGAAAGTCATGTAAGTATAACACATTAGATTTTTCTGACTCAGAGGGCCCCAAAATATGTATTTCCCGTGAAATCTCGGTATCGAATTTTTGGGTTCAATACAATACCTTCTCTGTACAGTATGTAGATACATAGTACCTATGTGTAGAGAAAGTAAAAACGAATTGTAATTGTAAGAGGGAAACATTGGGAAAATAGCGTAAAATATGTTACACAATAAAGAAGCATGAAAGGATTGTTAAGGTTAACAAAGCAAATTCGTGAACTAAGGGCACTAGTTTGAACAAAATGGTTTTAGATGGATACCTAATTGGGCTATAAAATGCTCAAAGTTTTACCTATCAGTAAGAAAACTCATTTCAGGAATGAAAACCGCTCTTCTACTGACATTGCCCTTTGAAACTCCGTTCTAAAATGAAAAGTCATTTGGTTATGTAATATTACTTGGAATGATGGCGGTGGAGTTCCGTGAAACAGCGACCTAAAAGTCTTACAAGATATCTATCATTAGTAGCCTTTTGAACCAGTGCTGGTGAAGGGCTAAACTGTGATTTCTTTAAGGGTGGATAAGATGTCTACCAGAAAACTTTTTACATTTACTACCACATATGTAAAACGTAAATGGCGGGTAGAGAAGGCATTGCATTCCACCCAGATATTCGATACGAAATTTCATCGGTAATATTTGTTTTGAGTTCACTTGAATAAAAAAAATCTGGTGTGCTTCATTCACATGACTTTCTCTGTAACAAATTATTGTTAGTAAGTGTAATCTTCTATCCATTTAATGCTAAAACAGCAGAAACGGCCTTATTATTTAGTTCCTTTACAAGTAGGAGGGAAATAAGGGCTAAACACACAGTCAAATGTTTTAAAATGTGGTTGCTATGGGATTGAAATCCGTTTCTTGGCGTGGCCAAGCGTTGACAAACTCCCGTATGAGTAGAGTAAAAGTACCTATTTTAAAACTGAAATCAATAACAAGGAATATCTCGAAAACGGCCAACTCCACGAAAAAAATGTATTTTATATATATTGTGTGTTTTAACGTGATCTACATGTTTTGTGTACTAAGTGTTTGTCTATCTCTTACGGTTTACCAGCTATGCAAAATTCAATAAAAATCATCCAGAATAAACTTTCCTTCAGAGGTTATTCCCAGAAAATTGAAGATATACATTTTATTTGCCATGTAAATATCCTAAATATACGAGATTTTATCAAATCGTTAGAGCTATTTTTGAGAAAATTAAAACTTTCAAAACTGTTTCCATGTAAAGGGTAGTTTTCTTGAAAATCTTCGTGTCACATCCTTGGAAGAAACCAAACTTAAATACCAAGTTTGGTATTTTAGGGCCTTTTCTTTTTTGAGCTATGCTGTCCACAGACACATGCACACCACCTTTTTATAAAAATGTTTTTTTGGATTCAAACATGCACTTCCGGGGAAATCTCGGTATTGAATTCTTGGGACAAATACAATACCCTCTCTATACACAAAGTACATAGTACGTGTAGAGAAAGTAAGACGTGTTGGTGAAAAGTTTGTAAGAAAACAATGTTTTAACTTCTTGGGAATGCCTGTTAATAACCATGAGTCTGCCCATTTATATCGTCAGTTACTATTATATTATTCTATTGTGAAAAAAGAATTTAATTGTGCTTAGGGAGAGTTACCAGGATAAGGTTTTGTCTTTTGTTTTTCCCTTATTCTGAGAATACGATTGTCGAGTAACTGTTCGGCGTGAACAACCGAAGTTCGGTTTGGTTTGCATTGCCAACAAAACAAGAGACAAACCGAAAGGTGCCCTCGTATGGGCAAAAGCTACATAGTTTAAAATTGAAACCAATAACAAGGAATATCTCGGAAACGGTCAACTCTACAGCAAAAATGTATATTACTTAAATTGTGTGCTTTAATGAGATATACATTTTTGTATAGTAAGTTGTCTTTCTTCTAATGAACATTCAACAAAATTCATTTAGAATGAACGGTCTTCAGAAGCTATTCCCAGGAAATTCAAGATATACATTTTATTTTTGACGTAAATATCTTTCTTCTAATGTTTTAATCAAAATCGTTAGCCATTTTTGATAAAAACCAAATTTTCAAAAAAGTAAAGAGTAGTTGAGGTGGGGAGAGGATACTAAACTTAATCCCAAGTTTGGTAATTTCGGTGTTTTAGTTTTTGATCTACGCTGTCCACAGACGCGCGCGCGCACACACGAACATACACATGCACGGATCTTTTTCTAATTTGTTTTTACTCTAAATATAAAATCCCGGCAAATCTCAACATCGAATTTTTGTGTGAAATGCATATGTACATAGTGCGTTTGGAGAAAGTAAACATCTGAAGCGTTCCATTCATATGACTTTCTCTGCCTATTCTTGTTTCTTGTAAGCAAAAAGGGAAATTAGGGCATTGAAATTTCCCTTTTCTTTGCGTGATCTGGAGTAAAACAGAAGAAAAAATAATGATCAATTCCCGTTTGAGAATTTTAAAATTGAAACCAATAGCAGGAATGTCTCGGAAATAGCTAACTCCACCAAAAAATGTCTGTGATATAAATTGTGTGTTTTAACGAGATCAACATTTTTTGTGTAGCAAGTTTTTGTATATCTCTTAAGGTTTATCAGTTATACAAATGTCATCCAGAATGAGGAGGTCTTCACAGGTTATTTATCATGTAAATAAATCGTGGTTACACCGCTCGCCTCCCATCTAGGCGGCCCGTGTTCGATCCCAAGCGCCCGCGTGTGGGATTTGTGGTGGACGAAGTAGCGTCTCCGGGTCCTTCGGTTTCTTCCGCCACTCATTCCACCAATTGCACCATCATCACCCATTTCGCTTATATTGCATTTCATCCACTTCCTCATGCTCATGCCTGGCTACGGGCCGACTACTATTTCCAGGTTCTTCATTGTGTGGTTTCGTGCCGTTGGCTCCCCGACAGACTTCTGACCCCTAGGCATCCGCTTGTAAGTCCTAGGAGGTGTGTCAGTCCTAAATATGGGGAGGGTAACCTCCTACTATTTTCCAATACCTTCTCTACTCACCTTGTATGTGGTAGGAAAGCAATAAATATTTTCAAGTTTTAGCTACGCTAAACCAAGAACCTGAGATTGTATTATTAGTGTTTATAGAAGGGAACGTGAGAAAAGAATGAAGGTTGATTACGTAAAGCTTCTTCTTTTTTTTTTTCTTTTTTTTTTTTTCCTACAGCAGAGATCGAATTTAGGTCACTAGTATCAGATGGCATCAAGTTCTGTTCATTTGTTTGTACAACTATTTCTGCCTGCGTTATTTATTTAATACCAAGGTTATAGTCACACCGTTATATCATAATGTGATCTCTCTCCTCTAAGTGCGACCGCGTTGCATTCACTCGGCTTTTTCTACCCACTGTCGTTTATTTTATCTCTTATACATACTCTATATTGAGATAAACTTGCGGATGTAATTTTATTACACATTTTACGTATGTAGGATGTAAGTAACCAGTCTAGAAATAATACACTAAAGCGATGCATTTCGATTTGAAAAAAAATTGTGGGCGGCGACGTGGCCGAGTGGTTAGACGCTGCCTTCCATCTAGGAGGCCCAGGTTCGATCCCGAGCGCCCGCATGCGAGATTTGTCTGGACGGGTTTTCTCCGGGTCCTTCAGTTTCTCCCGCCACTCATTCCACCAATTGCTCCATCACTTTTCCCCCTCATCCATTTCGCTTGCATTTCATATCATGCATTTCCCTCACTCTCATGCCTAGCTACGGGCCGAGCACTCGCTCCAGGTTCTCCATTTTGTGGTTTCGTGTCGTTGACTTCCCGATAGGCTTTTGACTCTTAGGCATCCGCTTGTAAGACCAAGGCGGGTGTCAGCCCTAGAAATACGGGGAGGCTAAACCAAATACGAAACAAAAATTGTGAACAATTTATTTATTTACTTTATTTGTTTATAGCTGAACGTTCTTTAACTTGATTAGTCATATCGGACGAAAAATGAAATTGGTTAAACAATGCTCAAATGATTTTAGGGTCCATGGAGCTTAAAGTTACTTGACATTCGTATTCTCAGAATAAAGGAAAACCCCGAAAGTAAAACCTTACCCTAAGCAAGATTCGTACTCACGACCTGTTGAATGTGAGGCAGATACGCTACCACCACACTACCCAAGCGGGCACAATTAAATTCTCTTTTCATAACAGAATAAATATAATAATATGGTTTTTCCACTTGATTGTAACTATCAAATAACTGAAGATATAAATGGGCAGGCACATGGTTATTAATAGGCACTCCCAAGAAGTTGAAACATTGTTTTCTTGAAAACTTTTCACCAACACTTCTTACTTTCTCTACACGTACTGTGTACTTGTGTACATAGAAGGTATTATATTGCACCCAAAAATTCGATACCGAGATTTCACCGAAAATACATGTTTTGGCATCCCCTGGATCCTAAAAAGAATTTAGAAAAAGGTACGTTTGCGTGTGTCTGTGGACAGCATAGCTCAAAAACAAACAGTCCGTTAAGTACCAAACTTGGTATTTAAGTTCAGTAACTTCCAAGAATGACATGAAGATTTTCAAGAAAATTCCCCCACCCCAAACTACCCTTTACATGAACAAATTTCGAAAAGTTTGTTATTCTCAAAAATGGCTCTAGAGATTTTGATTAAAGCCATTTCCATCACAAATAAAATGTATATCTTGAATTTTCTGAAAATAGCTTCTGAAGACCTGTTCATTCTGAATGAATTTTGCTGAATTCTGCATAACTGGTAAATTGTAAGAGATAGACACAAAACTGTAGATCTCGTTAAACCATGCAATTTATATCATGTACATTTTTTCATGTAGTTGCTGTTTTTGAACTTGTCAACTTCTAGATATATTTCATTCCCATAGCAACCACATTTAAACATTTGACTGTCGGTTTAGTGTAGTGTATTCCCTTATTTCCCTTCTACTTATAAGGAACTAAGTAATAAGATCGTTTCTGCTAATGTTTATCTCGATTAGCTTGAAGTACATAGAAGAATAAGGTTATTAACAATAATCTGTTACACAGATGTAGAGAAAGTCATGTGAAAGGAACACATCAGAGTTTTCAAATAATTGCCGTCTCATTTTGGATAGATATTATACAGTTTATTATTTTCCGCTTTTCCGCACTTTATATGTTACTTTAGCTGCTTAGGCCCCCTCCTGAGCCCACCTATTTTATTTGTGTTTCTGTCAATATGTAGTGCAGTTTACAACCGCGACATCGAATTATCATATAAGTAATAGCACGAGTGTTTTCATCTTGTGGATAATTCACGACCGGAACGAAGCGACGTCCTAAAAGATGAAAACACGAGTTGTATTTCATAACACAATTCAGCGAAATAAAGTATTAATAATTAATAGGACGGTAGAATGTTATCAGATTGATTTATAATACATTAGTGCTCAATTTGTAGATGACGCATTCGACCATGTTTATTTACCGAATGTTTTTCTTTATTTCTTTCTTCACTGCCTCCTGAATTATGATATGGCCGACCGTGCCTACACCCAATGTACGAATATCCATAGTAACAATAGAAATAAAGAACAATTATTTTATATAAGCTTTTAATAACTAATATATGGCATGGAACAAATGTATTACTTTCTCTACACGTACTATGTACATAGTGTATAGAGAAGGTATTGTATTGCATCCAAAAATTCGGTACCGAGATTTCACCGGAAAGCATTTTTGGAAAAAGGTTCGTGTGTGTGTGTCTGTGTGTGTCTGTGGACAGCATAGCTCAAAAACGAAAAGACCACTAAATACCAAACTTGGTATTTAAGATTTTCAAAAAAATCCCCCCACCCCCAGCTACCCTTTACATGGAACTTTTTTCGAAAATTTTGATTTTCTCAAAATTGGCTCTAACGATTTTGATTAAAATATCGTATATTAAAGATATTTACCTGACAAATAATATATATATCTTGAATTTTCTGGGAATAGTCTGTGAAGACTGCTTTATTCTGGCTAAATTTTGCATAACTGCTAAACCGTAAGAAATGGACAAAAACTTACCACACAAAAAATGTAGAGCACATTAATACACACAATTAATCTTATATAAAATTTTTTCGAGGAGTTGATCGTTTTTGAGATATTTCTTGTTTTTGGTTTCAGCTTTGAAAAACTTTTACTTTTCTCATACAGGAATTTGTCAACTCGTGTCCATACAAACAAAGGAACTTCAGTCACCTAATAACCAGCTTTTGACTTCACTTTAACCTATGATACTCCCATATTTCGCTTCTACTTACAAGGAAGTAAGTAATAAGACTATTTCTGCTAATTTGTTCTCGATTAGCATGAAGTCAATTGAAGAATAAGCTTATTAACAATAATTTGTTACACAGAAATAGAGAAAGTCATGTGAATGGAACACATCAGATTTTTTTTTATTTGAGGTTATTGCACTCATCTCATACATAAGAAATACAAATAATGATTTTTTCACTCCTGTTTTGAACTAATACATTACGAACTGGATAAAACTTTAAAGAAACATTGTAACTGAATTAATTGAAAGTACAATTTTGGAACTGACATTTATTAAAAGTGAAGGTTGGCTGCTTGGATTGTCACTTGTTACCAATAACCAAGACAGGAGAATAAACATACGAACGTCAGGTACGACAAGATTTCAAGGAAATGAACATCAGCTGATAAATAAGATTTTTCGACAAAATCGCTCCAGTCACATGACCGGATTAGTTGAAATTGCCTAATCTCGGCCTGTATATTGCCTTAACCTTAAACTCCTTGGCTTCAAATCATAGGCGCTACATCTGAAACATGCCGTTAAAAGGATTACATTCTCATGTTAGGTTTATTTTGCAACCGGTATTTAAGCAGCACCTCCGGTTATTTACTTGTGCTACTTCCTCAGAAAGTAGAAAGTTGAAGTGTGAACCCGTTCAGCTGTTCATATTCTTGTTTATATTTCGTGTGCACAGAACACTTAACACATACGCGGAAGTATAGCACTCCGCTCTTTAGAGTTTATAAATAGAACACATCTGATCCACTTTCTCTACAAACTATGGCTAAAAATATCATTCCTTTATCTAAATCATACTAATCGAGATGAACATTAGCAGAAATGTTCTTAATTACTTGCTCCCTTGTAAGGGAATATACTAGGCTAAAGCGATAGTCAATCTTATAAAAAGCCGGTCATCATTTGAAAGAATTGAAATTCGGTTCGCTTTGCAGGGCCAAAAAAAATGTTTAAATAGCTTAAAAATGGAGCCAAAAACAAAGAATATCTCGGATACGGCTAACACTTGAAAAAAGTCTATGCCAAAGATTGTCTGTTTTAACGAGATCAATATTTTTTGTGTAGTAAGTTTTTGTCTATCTCTTACGGTTTACCAGTTACACAAAAGTGATGCAAAATGAAGAGGTTTTCAGAGGCTATTCCCAGAAAATTGCAGATATATGTTTCCTTTGTCGTGAAAATATTTTAAACATATGGCATTTTAATCAAAATCTTTAGACCCATTTTTGAGAAAATAAAAAAAATCGAAAAATGTTCTGTGTAAAAGGGTATTTAAGAGTGGGAAGATTTTCTTGAAAATCTCCATGGCGTACTTGGAAGATACTGAAATTAAATACTAAATTTGGTATTTAACGAACGTTTCGTTTTTGAGCTATGCTGCCCACATACACACACACAGAGAAAGGAGGAGAGAGAGACACATTTGTAACTTCTTTTTTTTTTTATTTGGGGGTCTCAAAACATGTATTTCGGGTGAAACTTCGACATTGTATTTTTGGCTAGAATAGAATATCTTATCTATCTACTATGTACATTGTACATACATGCTAGAGAAAGTAAAAGTCATTGCAGTCATTGTCGTGTAAAGAGTAGAGATATTCCATCCAGTAGCCAAGGAGTAAAGACAAAAGGAATGCGCCTTGTCTCCTCTCCAAACAGCAAATTTCGGTAGAAGCCTCACTGGATAAACATGAACAGAACACAGTTTGTGTTTTGCATGACAATAGTATGTACAATAGCGTGTATTTTATAAATGTTTATTGTTCTATTCTTCTTTTGCAGGTATTTGCCAACCCCGAAGATTCTTCCTGGGCAAAGGGCAAGACGAAATATGACGACCCGGATGTTGAAAGAGTGAGGAGGTAAGGTTAGAAATGCCCTATCCTTATACATTGTGGTTGGTGAAGCAGGATTTCCGCGCAGCCGCCATAGTTAGCCACTACACTTTTCAGATGAGCACGCTTTATATAGGTTAAATGTGCACAGAAAAATAAAATTTTGTGGTATTAAATGTTCAATTAAGCAGTAAATTTAGACTAAGTTTTAAACCAATATAATGATCAATACATGTGTGGTGTTAAGTTTTAGTTTCTCGAATAGCAGAAGCAAAAACAAGGAAAGGGAAATGTGTTTCAATACACAGATGTATTTATTTAAATTATTTTTCGGTAGTATACCTATTGAAATATTTCAATACATAGGTACTTATTTAAGTGATGTTCGGTGATACTTAGTAAAAAGCTATTCATTCGACCCAAAAAGTTGATATCGAGATTTCACCGGAAATAAATGTTTTGAGGGCCCCAGAGTCCAAAAAATCATTTTTAGAAAAAGATCCGTGTCTGTGTGTGTCTGTGGACGGTATAGCTCAAAAACGAAAGGGCCGTTAAATACCAAACTTGATATTTTAGTATCTTCCAAATATGCGATACGAAGATTTTCAAGAAAATCCCTCCACCCCCAACTACCCATTACATAGAAAATTTACGAAATGTTCCATTTTCTCAAAAATGGCTAACGATTTTGATTAAAATATCGTATATTAAAGATATTTACACGACAAATAAAACGTAGATCTTGAACTTTCTGGGAATAGATTCTAAAGACCTCTTTATTCTGGATGAGTTTTGCTGAATTTTGTATAACTGGTAAACCGTAAGAGATAGACAAAAACTTATCACACAAAAACTGTATATATCGTTAAAACGTCATATACGTTTTTTTGTAGAACTGACCATTTCTGAGATAATACTTGTTATCGGTTTCAGCTTTAAAATACTTATACGTTTCTCAAACAGGACCATACAAAGCAATCTGTACCTTCATTGTTTCACATAGCGACCGGCTTTTAAAAGATTTGATATCGCCTTAGGGTGATGCATTTCATTATTTCCGTTCTGCTTAAAAGGAAGCAAGTAATAAAAGCATTTTGGCTAATGCTTATCTCAATTAGCATGATGTAGATAAAGGAATAATCTTTTGTAAAAATAGTCTTTACAGCTAGAGAAAGTTATGTGAATGTAATATATCAGATTTTTACTTTCTCTACGTGCACTATGTACATAGTGTATAGAAAAGATATTGCACGCCACCCAAAATTCGAAACCGAGATTACATCGGAAATAGACGTTTTAAGGTCCACTATATAAAAAAAAAGCATTTTAACAAAATGGTCCGCGTGTGTGTCCGTGTATCTGAGAATACAATAACTCAAAAACGACCAGTCGGTAAAATACCAAACTTGGTATTTAAGTTTAGTATCTTCCAAGTATGCGACACGAAGATTTTCAAGACCCCCTCACCCCCAAACTACCCTTTACATGGACCATTTTTCGAAATTTTTGATTTTCTTAAAAATGGGTCTAACGATTTTCATAAAAATACCTTGTGTATAAGATATTTTTATGGCAAACGAAATGTATATCTTGAATTTTCTGGGAGCAGCCTCTGACGGTCTCTTCATTCTGGATGACTTTTGTATAACTGGCAAACTGTAAGAGATGCTACTGTGTCAAGAATGTTCCGGGAATTTGCCAATAAAACAAAAAAAAAATGAATTATCCATCCAATTTTATTTTATCGCCTTCAAAGTAGGCCCCTTTTAAAATTATACATTTATGCCAACGAATGATCAAATCATCAAAACATTTTTTGTAGGCACTTTTAGGAATCGATGTCAATTGTCGCCGCGAGTTTTCCTTTATGTCTTCTATCGACTGAAAACGGGTGCCTCGAAGTGGTAACTTGAGTTTTGGAAGGAAAAAGAAATCAGCCGGAGCCAGATCAGGTGAATACGGTGGTTGTTCGATGAAATTTGTTGAGTTTTTGGCCAGAAATTCGTTCACAATAATAGCCCTGTGAGCTGGTGCGAGTTGTCGTTCCACAAATCTGGCCTTTTTCGCCGTATTTGTTCTCTCAAGACACCGCATAACACTCAGATAATAGTCTTTATTTACCATATGACCTTCTGGCAAGAACTCTTGAGTGCACGACACCGCGATAATCGAAAAAAACTGTCAACATGACCTTCAGTTTTGATCGAGTTTGGCGTGCCCTTTTAGGTTTGGTTCAGTTGGAAGGCTCCATTCGGAAGCTTGTTGACTGGTTTGAGTGTCAAACTCGTAAACCCACGTCTCATCACCAGTTACAACGTCTTTCATGAATGTGCGATCGGAGCTGGCTCGTTCTAGCATGTCTTTAGCAATCCTTACGCGATTGAGTTTTTGTAGAAAATTCAAGTCTTTCGGGGCTAACCGAGCTGCAACGCGTGTCATGCTTAAACAATCGTTTAAAATAATACGAATCGATTCGTGAGACACAGAAAGTTCAGCGGCAATCATTCTCAGACCTAAGTGACGATTTTCAGTTCAATTGAAACCGTTGATGGCCGATAAGAGCGAGGAAAATCTTCCACCACATCTCAACCACTTTTGAATGCACTGTACCACTCATATGCACGTGTTTTTGATGAAGTCGATTCACCGTAAGCCCTCTGTAACATTTTCAGCGATTCGGCACTCGAAATACCATTTGCAGTTCAAAATTTGAGACAGATTCTTTGTTACATATTTAAATCCATCGTAAAATCGCAAATCACCTTTGAGATGAAGTAACAAAATGGCGTACTGTAAACAAACTAGATGACATGACGATCAAACTCCGCGTGGGTATATAGGAAAGTTGTACCAACTTAGTGACAGCTAAGTTCGAATCCCCATTAAAATAGGATTTTTAAATATTTTCTTGACAGAATCTATAACAAAGCATACTACACAAAAAGAAACTGATCTCATTAAAACACACAATTTATGTCATATACATTTTTTTTTGTAGAGTTTTTCGTTTTAGAGGTCTTCCAGATTATTCACTTCAATTTTAAGCCACTTAAATTCTTCTCAAATGGGAAGACATCTTTCTTCTCGTCTCTCGTTTGTCTACTCCTTGCAAGCAAAGAGATTGGAATTTCAATTGTTTCACAAAGCGACTGACTTTTAAAGGACTTGACTATCACTTGAGCATGTGGATTTTCTTATTTCCCTTCTACTTACAAGGAGCTAGTAATATGATTAGCACGATGTATATAACAGATTAATGTTTTGAATAAAAGTTTTGTTTTCCGAACAGCTAGAGGACATCATGTGAATGGAATACTTTTAGTTACAAGGGATCAAGTAATAAAGACAATTTCTGCTAATATTTAACTCGATTAACATGATGTAGATAGCAGAATAAGCTTATTAACAATAATTTGTTACAGAGATGTAGAAAAAGTGATGTGAATGGAACACATCACATTTCTACTTTCTCTACACATACTATGTACATAGTGTATAGAGAAGGTATTGACCCAAAAATTCGATACCGAGATTTCACTGGAAATACATGTTTTTGGCCCCCCTGAATCCAAAAAAGGCATTTTCAGAAAAAGGTTCCTGTGTGTGTGTGTGTGTCTGTGGACAGCATAGCTCAAAAAGAAATGACGGTTGAATACCAGACTTGGTGTTTAAGTTTGGTATCTTCCAAGGATGCAACACGAAGATTTTCAAGAACCCCCCCACCCCAAACCACCCTTTATATTGAAAAAATTTCGAACATTTTTATTTTCTCAAAAATGGATCTAACGATGTTGATTAAAATGTCTTATATTTAAGATATTTACATGCCAAATAAAATGTATATCTTGAATTTTCTGGGAACAGCCTCTGAAGGCTACTTTATTATGGATAAATTTCACGAAATTTTGCATAATTGGCAAACCGTAAGAAATAGACAAAAACTTACTTAACAGAAAATTTAGAGCTCATTAAAACACCCAATTTATGTTATATACATTTTCTTCGTGGAGTGGGTCGTTTTTGAGATATTCCTTGTTATTGGTTTCAGCTTTGAAATTCACATAGCAACCAGCTTTTGACTAATACTTCAGCCTGTGTTACACCTTATTCCCCTTCTACTTGTATTGAGGCAAGTAATAAGACTACTTCTGTTATTTTTTTTTCTCTCGATTAGCATGAAGTAAATAGAAGCATACGCTTTTTAACAATAGTTTATGGCAGAGATGTAGAGAAAGTCATGTGAATGGAACACATCAGATTTTTAGATGAGGTTTCGAAAAGTTTTCTACATGGCATAGTAAGAGAGAAGGTTTTAGTTTAATCTTCTGGCACTGGTCGGAATTCTCTTCAAATAAAGTTGAATGTGTGTTTTCGTCTCTCACGTGGGCCCCAAGAGAAGGGGGGGGGGGGGAGCAAGGAGCCGAAAGAGATTGAGATTGAATTTCTGTATACACCCTCACTTGAGACGCTGCTGTTGAACAATCTATACACGGGTACCGCCATGCTTTACTTCCCCTACCATCTACCTACAATAGATAGAAGAAAAATCTCTGTAACAAATTATTCTTTAAAAGCGTCTTATTCTATCTGTTTCATGCTGATCCATATGTCTTTCTACATAGTTCCTTATAAGTAGAAAGGAAATTAGAGAGTAGGTACATTAGGCTAAAGCATTATCAAATATTTTAAAAACCGGTCGCTATGTGATGCAACTTAAATTCGGTCTTCTTTACATGGCCAGGAGTAAAACAAGAGATATGAAGCGAAAGATAATTTTCCGTTTCAGAAAAGTTTACACACCGAATCTTTTCTAAAAGTTTTTTAATTCGGGGACCTCAAAAAATGTATTTTGATGAAATCTCGGAACCGAGTTTTTTAATGGTATACAGTAGATCTTGTCTACCTACTACGTACATTGTACATGTGTGCTAGAGAAAGTAAAAATGTACATCTCGTTAAAATGTCGTATACTTTTTTGAGTTAACCATTTTCGAGATATTCCTTGTTATTGGTTTTAAAATTTCCAGTACTTAGAACTTTTCTCAAACAGGAAGCTGTTATTCAATTTTTCATCCTGGTCATGCTAAGAAAGTATTTCACTATCTTCACATAGCGACCATCTTTTAAAAATTTTGACGAACGCTTTAATCTAGTACACTGTCTTATTTACCGTCTACTTACAAAGACTCAAGCAATAAGATCATTTCGACGTGAGGAGTTTTCTGTCATGTATTGGTAGAGTATGCTCCTCTAGCATCATTTTTTTTATCATGATGGGGAACATGTATTCCTGCATTCAACCCCTAGCCGAAGTGCAATGGCTAGGAGGATAGCACCTTGGTTAGTATGTGGAAACTACTTTGCTGCCATGCTAAGGTTTTTTAATTTTTATCTCAGGCGACTTTTGCGTTAAGGCTCTAATTTTATTCTTGTTTTATGTTTTCTGACGTCTGGCAATGAAGAGATACATACTTTTTACATATTTTATGTCAGGTGACGTAATACCTTGCTGGTTTAGCTTTAATTATCTTTATATCCTTTTAACTCCATTGTTTGCTATTGTTTTTACCTTCATCTAGAATAGTGTTTCCCAACCTTTTGAAGTTCACGGCACCCTTGGGAATAACATTAAACACCAGGGGCACCCTTCCTTGAATTAAAAGAAAATTAAGCTTAATATGTTAATTTATTGAAATATTATATAATAATAACGTACACCATAACATAATACAGTAAACTTTACTACAATCACTGAGTAAAAATACATCAATAAATTTTGTTCGATTAATGATTAATGTGAAACTTGTGATTGATGCTTAGAGCACAGATATGTGATGTCGGGTCTTACAGTTGACAGTGAAACACGCAAATCATCCTCAAGGTTATTCAGTCTATTTCTTGCTTTGCATTTTATTGTCACCATATCAGAGAAGGCTTGCTCGCATAGATAGGATGTTGAAAAGGGCAAAAGTGCGTTAATTGCTTTCTTCATTAGGTTAGGGTACTCCTCTCTCCGTTGAAGCCAAAAACTAGCCACCGACGCCTCACTCTTCGTGAACTTACCTTTGACTGTGGAATCAGCGCAAAGATCAATAAATTCATCTCGTTCGCAAGCAGTGAAATCTATTTCCTCTGCACTATCTACGAAATCAAATGGTGAGACAACCCAGTCGAGATTCGTAGTGGAAATAGTTGGAAAGTACGCATCTATTGCATTTTCAATCTTGATAAGTGATCACAAATGCGGTCTTGCAGCTTACCCAGATATTTATCTCCTGCCACATTAAGAAGAGATGGAAAGTTCGACAAATCTCCTTTTTGAACTGCAGACTTCCAAGAACTAAGTTTTCTTTTAAAACCTTTCATTTTATTGGTTGAGGAGATTATTGTTTCATGTCGACCCTGCATCGAAACATTCAGTTCATTCAGCGTATGAAAAATATCTGCCAGATACGACAGTTCAAAACACCAAGAATCACTTAGTAAGAGCTCATGAAATGTGTCTTGATTTTCATCCTTAAAAAAAGTTTTTGGCTGTTCTTTAAGTTCGAGAAACCGGTTCAATACACGACCCCGCGTCAACCACCTTACTTCTGTGAGAAGTAACAAAGAGGTATGAGCTGCATCCGTTGCGCGACATAACTGTTCAAAAATTCTGCACTTTAAAGGTCGAGACTTCATATAGTTCACCATTTTCACAACTTGGTTAAACACTTCAACAAAATCTTCATTACACGTTTTCACGACTAATGCCTCTCTATGCAGAAAACAGTGAGTTATAATAATGGATGGATTTTCATTGAGAGCTCTGGCAGTAAAGCCTTTAATTTTCCCAGACATAGATGGTGCACCATCTGTACATATACCACAACAGTCTTTCCATGAAAGATCATGGTGATTGAGATAGGAATTAATAGAAACGAAAATATCATGGCCTGTGGTTGTAGCCTCCAGCGGTCTACAGAACTGAAAATGTTCACTAATATCTTTTTCATCAATATATCTGATAAAACCAAGGAGTTGCGGTTTGTCACCAATATCGAGACTCTCATCTACTTGCAAAGCAAATGTTCTATAAGTTTTTATTTTCTCCGTGACTTGTTCGTTGATATTGCATGACATTTCAGATATCCTGCGGCTGATTGTGTTGTTGGACAGAGAAACTTTCGAAATTTGATTAGCTGCTCCTTCGCCAAGTATTATTGAAACTATAACTTGACATGCAGGGCCAATGATTTCCTCTCCAAGAGTATGAGGTTTCTTTTTTTTAGCTATCAGTTCTACTACTTTAAATGAGGCTTCAAGAGCAGTATCACCTATGGTCATTCTCTTTACCATTCGCACAGCTGGTTTCTTCTCCCCTTCTAATATATGTGAAAAATACATTACACTTTTCTGTGACACACTAGGATGCTTTGTTGTAAGATGCCGCTTCAGTTTGCTAGGTACCATGGCCTCGTTGCTAAGTGTTTTGCCACAAACTAAACACACAGGGATAGGGTTTTCCTCGTTGTTATTCCACTTAAATCCACACGCTAAGTAACTGTCCTGGTATGTTCTTTTCTTTCGTTTGTCTTCTTTATGTGGTGAATTCGACGGTCCGGGAGAAACTGTAAGATTTGGCTTCTTAAAGCAAGCAGTAGGAGCCGACTGTTCACTTTCACTGTCCTGGCGTTTACGTTTAACAATGAACTTATCCATAGCTAAACACTGTGAATCAACGCGAGGAAGACAACTGAAAGCGCCAAGCGGCGTACACTTTTATATATTCATCTGTCGAAGTCTCGGGAATATTCGTGAGGAAGCGAGTAGTCTCGGGAATGTTCGGCAGGGTATAGCTGTAATGCCATCTGTGGGATACTAGTATAACTGAATTATTGAAGTGAATCGACCACTATCACCATCTGCCGTGCATGAGAGTAATTGATTTGACTTATTTTATTTCAAGACCCTACAAGACTTAAGGCTTCAGTAGAAGGTATTTTTTTTTGTTTATCTCAATATCTCGCGGCACCCCTGAGCCAATCACACGGCACCCTAGGGTGCCGGGGCATACCGGTTGGGAACCGTTGATCTAGGACTTTCGTCATTCAATGTTTTATTTCCACAGTTTTTATTTCACATTGGCCACAATTTTATCCTTTGAATTGTTTTATAACTGTTACTCATCTTCGATATTTCCCCGGATTTATTTTTCTATGGGCGTTGATGACCTTAGTAGTTGGACGCCCTTAATTCTGAATCATTATCATCATCGTCATCATTATTTCTGATAATGTTCATCTTGATTAGCATGAAGTAGATAGAAGAATAAGTTTTTGTAACAACAATTACTTGCAGAGATGTAGAGAAAGTCATGTGAATGGAACCCAATGCAATCCTCTTAATAGGTGCTAGAGACGGTAAAATAATTGACTATTTGTTTTTACTTTGCTGCAGAGCTCACCTGAACGATCTGGAGAACATCCTGCCGTTTCTAGTGGTTGGTTTCCTGTACACGCTGACCAACCCATCAACATTCCTTGCACTGATGCTGTTCCGGGGATTCACAGCTGCACGCCTGCTGCACACGCTGGTGTACGCCGTGGTGCCAATGCCACAGCCAAGCCGAGCCATCGCCTTCTTCGTGGGATACGGCATCACAGGCTTCATGGCCCTGCAGACGATACTTACCTTCCTCTGACCAAGAGACAAGACTGTTTATCATAACACAAGATATATTTTTATAAGTTAGAACAACTTTTCAATAAAGTTACAGTTAACTAAACAGTTAAACCTACTTTACATGCCAACACTAGGTTTGCCATCTTTTTCATCAAACTATGGTGAGCCATCCAGAAAGTGACATAACTAAACAACAACAAACTTCATTTACAAAGTTACAGTACCTTACTCGATTGTTCAACTTAAACGTAATTGCTGACAATGTATTTACTGTCACGCGATACCAGTTTTTAATGCCGATGTTATACTTTTCTACCACCAAAGAGCTTATTCGTTTTTGTTTTTTGTTTTTTACTTTCTCTATACGTACTATGTACATATAGAGAAGGTATTGACTCCACCAAACAATTCGATACCGAGATTTCACCAGAAATATATGTTTTAGGGTCCCCTGTATCCAGAAAAATCTGATGTGTACCATTCACATGACTTTCTCCATATCCCTGCAACAAATAATTCTTAAAAAGCTTATACTTTTATTTACTTTATGCTAATCAGAAAAAAATAGCAGAAATAGTCTAATTACTCGCTTCCTTGTAAGTAGAAGCGAAATAAGGGACAACCGTAGGTTAAAGTGATAGTCAAAAGCTGGTTGCTATGTCAATGAAGTTCCTTTGTTTATATGGATAGGAGTTGACAAGTTCCTGTATGAGAAAAGTATACGTTTTTCATAGCAGAAACCAAAAATAAGGAATGTCACAAAAACGATGAACTCCACGAAAAAAATGTATATAGCATAAACTATGTGTTTTAATGTGCTCTACATGTTTTGTAGAGTAAGTTTTTGTCCATCTCTTACGGTTTAGCAGTAATTCAAAATTTAGTAAAATTCATCCAGAATAAACTACTCTTCAGAGGCTATTCCCAGAAAATTTAAGATATACATTTTATTTGTCAGGTAAATATGTTTAATATACGAAATTTTAATCAAAATCGTTAGAGCCATTTTTGAGAAAATCAAAAATTTCGAAAAAAGTTCCGTGTAAAGGGTAGTTCGGGGTGGGCGATTTTTCTCAAAATCTTCGTGTCGCATCCCTGGAAGATACTAAACTTAAATACCAAGTTTGGTATTTTACCGACTTTTTGTTTTTGAGTTACCGTGTTCAAAGACACACGGACACACACACACACACACACGGACCTTTTTTGTGAAAATGCTTTTTTTGGATGTTGGGGATCCTAAAACATATATTTCCGGTGAAATCTCGGTATCGAATTTTTGGGTGGAGTGCAATACTTTCTCTATACACTATGTACATAGTGCGTATGGAGAAAGTAAAAAGTATTTTCAGGAAAAGGTCCGTGTGTATGTGTGTGTGTGTGTGTGTCCGTGTGTCTGTGAACACGATAACTCAAAAACGAAAAGTCGGTAAAATACCAAACTTGGTATTTAAGTTCAGTATCTTCCAGGGATGCGACACGAAGATATTGAGAAAAATCCCCCCACCCCAAACTACCCATTACATGGAACTTTTTTCGAAAATTCTTATTTTCTAAAAAATGGCACTAACGATTTTGATTAAAATATCATATATTAAAGTTATTTACCTGACAAATAAAATGTATATTTTGAATTTTCTGGGAATAGCCTCTGAAGACTACTTTATCCTGGATGAATTTTGCATAACTACTAAACCGTAAGAGATTGACAAAAAATTAACGCACAAAAAATGTAGAGCACGTTAAAACACACAATTTATGTTATATACATTTTTTTCGTGGAGTTGATTGTTTTTGAGATATTCCTTTTTCTTGGTTTCAGCTTTGAAAAACTTTTACTTTTCTCATACAGGAATTTGTCAACTTCTGTCCATACAAACAAAGGAATATCAATCACACAGCAACCAGCTTTTGGCTTTCACTCTAAACTATGCTATTCCCTTATTTCGCTTCTACTTACAATAAAGCTAGAAATAAGACTATTTCTGCTAATTTTTCTCGATTAGCATGAAATAAACAAAAGATAAGCTTATTAACAATAATTTCTTACAGAGATATAGAGAAACTCATGTGAATGGAACACATCAGATTTTTTTAATGCACAAAATGTTCAGCCAATCGAATTTTATAGGCAAATAAGGCAAGTGTATAGTGATAATGCATTGAACGAGTTCTTCAGTGAGGAAATGGCACATAATTTACAAGTAATCAAGGATGAACCAGTGTGTACGAAAAAGACCGGAGTGGAAGTTCATCAATCGTTATGGAGCAGTTGAAAGCAAATGTTGATAAAAAAATTAAGAAAAACTGGTTTTTCACTTTGGACACTGTTCATGTCTTTTTGGATGGAAAAGATTTCCCAGCCATGAAGACCTCAAAGTGGCAGTGACATCTTGGCTCAGATCTCTAGCGGTGAAAGAGTATAACATCTGCATTGAAAAACCGGTACCGCGGGACAATAAATACCTTGATAGCAATGACGGTTACGTTAAAAAATAGAGTAAGGTACAGTAACTTTGTAAACAAGTTTTGCTGTTGATAACTTTTGTTAGATATTGTTTAGTTATGCCAAATCATCTGTCACTCTCTGGATGGCCCTCGTATATAATGTACAGTGGAATTAAAATTACTTTAGGATCCTGACAGTTTAATTCAAAGTCTAAGGTAGGAGTGGTCTCTGTAGCAATGGCAGTGACCCACCTCTTCAACCTCCCACCACACAACTCGAACCATTTAGGGCGGGTAATTCCCCGCTATCCCTTTTCTTGTAATTGTCATTGCATATAAAACACCCCTCCCTTAGCCTTCGAAGTAACTGTCAGTATTCTGAAATAATCTACTGTAGCTTCATAGATGTTTAATGTATTTCGCAGAGGTAAATAAATTATAAAAATCGATGTTCAAGATATTGCAATAGAGACAGAGATGTTGCTAACCCGAAGTGGTTCTTGATCTTCCTGCATACAACAGAAGATATGCCGTTGTGGATGTTTGGTCTCGTATGCCCATGTAGGAGTAGCCTATTAGCAAGTAGTGTCGGGCCGCGACAAAGTTCCAAATGGAAAGTCGTATGGTAGGTTCTAAGCCTATATAAACTTGTCGCCTTCATTATTGATAACAATTTCTGTAATTTAGATTTATGTCATGTTGAAAGGGGTTAGAGGGAGTTAAAACCTTTGCTGTGCAGTTGGAACTGTGGAAGGGACACTTATAAAAGGGGCTGCTTATCATTTTCCCTCTAAAATTCCTCCAAATTCAAACGAATTTAATAAGCATATTTCCATATCAGATATCTAAATAAACGATTTGCCGAGAAATTATTTTGACCTTTTTGTAAACACTGCAAGTGTAAGGCAGGATTTGCAGCATCAATTAGTATCCGTGAAAAACAATATTTTTTTTTTAGCCCTCCGTCAGGCGCAATACAAGGGGCGTTCAATAAGTCCTTAGAAAAAGAGAGAAAACAAATTATTTTGGTAGATTTTTTAAAGCATGATCTCCTTTTAGCTCGATACACTTTTCCCACCGATTCTCCAAATGTCTTAAGCCTTCCAAAAGGTAGTATTTGGGAAGGTCCTCAAAATAGGCATTTATTTGGAAGATGACATTTCGTTAGACGTGATTCGTTTTCCGCCGAGCCACCTGGGCCAAATCTGGTGAATACGGTGGATGTTGTAGTAATTTGAACCTTAATTGTACAATGTTCGCCATGGAAACTGCGCGGTGTACAGCCTTGTTTTGTCTTGATGGAAGAGAACCCTTTTCTTTGCCAGATGAGGGCGGTTTTTCTTGATTTCTCCGTTCAACCGGTGCAATAACGATATATAATACTCTTCATTTATTGTTCTTCCTTTCTGGAAGTAATCAATGTCGATGATTCCGGGTGCATCCCAAAAAACCCGAGGCCAGCACCTTGTCTGCAGATTTCACCACCTTTGTCTCCTTTGGAGCCGGTTCGCCTTTAAAAACCCAATGTTTCGACTGTACCTTTGTCGCTGGAGTGTAGTAGTGTAACCATGATTTGATCCATATCCTGGATTTTGTCAATCATTTCGGAGGAGGTCACTTCTACTGGATGTCCGGAACGATGGTCTTCATTTGTGGATGTACGGCCACGTTTAAATTCATTTATCTAATTGTAAATTTTTGCAAACCCAGGAGTAGATGTGCCATGAGCTCCATTCACCACGGTTTGTATCTCTTTCGGTGTTAAGCCGTTTAAATAGAAGCGTTAAATCACCGCACGAAACTCATGTTTTTTTGCCCCGTCATTCTAGGGAAGCACAAGATTGTTGATTCAATTGCCTATGTCAACGAAACCACGTGACGGATATAGGTGAAACTTTAACTGTCATCTAGTAAGAGACGACGGTTACTAATTACAAACTTTTTACCATGCTACGAGTGTAATTTCTTGGATTTTCTAAGGGCCTATTAAACGCCCCCAGTTCCTATTCTTACGTGGTCGGGCTCAATGCATCTCAGATATACCGTTTACATGCCTGGCTTTCTGTTGCCTGAAAACTTTTCTTAATGTGAACTTGCGTATTTTATTAAGTTTTAGTTATATTAAGTACATGTTTTATTACTTTCTCTACATATATATGTACATAGTGTTTAGAGAAGGTATTGTAATGCACCCAAAAATTCGATACAGAGATGTTACCGGAAATACATGTTTTGGGTCCCTCTGAATGCAAAAAATTTTTTTTTGGAAAAAGGTCCATGTGTGTGTGTGTGTACCTGTGGACAGCATAGTTCAAAAACGAAAAGACCGTTGAATATCAAACTTGGTATTTAAGTTTGGTATGTTCCAAGGATGCGACACGAAGATTTTCAAGAAAATCCCCCCACCCCCAACTACGCTTTATATGGAATTGTTTTCGAAAGTTTTGATTTTCTCAAAAATGGCTCTAACGATTTTGATTAAAATATCGTGTATTAGAGATATTTACCTGACAAATAAAATGCATATCTTGAATTTTCTGTGAATAGCCTCTGAAGACTACTTTATTCTGGATGAATTTTACGGAATTTTGCATAACAGCTAAACCGTAAGAGACGGACAAAAACTTACCACTCAAAAAATGTAGAGCACCTTAAAATACACAATTTATCTTATATACATTTTTTCGTGGAGTAGATCGTTTTTGAGATATTCCTTGTTTTCGGTTTCAGCTTTGAAAAACATACTTTTCTCATACAGGAATTTGTCAACTCCTGTCCATACAAACAAAGGAACTCCAGTCACATAGCAACCAGCTTTTGACTGTCACTTTAACCTATGGTACTCCCTTATTTCGCTTCTACTTATAAGGAAGCAAGTAATAAGACTATTTCTGCTAATTTTTTCTCGATTAGCATGAAGTAAAGAGAAGCATAAGCTTTTTAACAATATTTTTTCCAGAGATGTAGAGAAAGTCATGTGAATGGAACACATCAAATGTTTTCAAAGCATTACAGCTCCTTAAAGTATTTTTCAAAACCATAAGTTGCTTTCCGGCATACATTCTGATAGAATATTTTGGCCAATTGCCTAAAACTTGTACATCGCCCTCTAAAACCTACCAACATCTCGACATTTTGTTGCGACATTTTCTCCCAATAAGTGTCATTTCTGAAGTTGCCCACGTATGTTGTGAAAATTTCTCTTACTGCCGCAAGATGATATAATTTCCTTCTTTCTTTCACGAGAAGATCGTCATGGAATCTAAGACAGCGAAGAAAAAACTTGAAGCGCTCAGATTTATCACCAATTTAGACATTTCTACTCCATCTGTATCCCATGCTCTTCTAAAAATAGTCTGTTACTGCGTGGGTCCCCTGCCAAATATAGAAAACATGTGAATGCTTTCATCTCTTCTTTCGTTGTCAAACTAGAATATCTTTCACGGATGGTTTACATGTAGGGTTGCCCTTAAACTGGAGCCAAAACCGGAAAATGTAAAAAAAAAAAAAAGTTTATTATATATATTATTATTATTATTATTATTATTATTATTCACAACACATTACACGATACATACATTATAGCTGCCACAACAGGAAGCATGCATTTTTAATACACTGTTAATACTGCGAATCCAGCCATTTTTGCAATTCTCTGATTTCTTTAATACTTTCTCAAGCCTCGTATGTACAATTTGTATAGTGGATAGAAGTTAAAAAATTCATGTATGAGAAAAGTATAAGTATTTTAAAGTTGTAACCAAAAACAAGGAATGTCTCAAAAACAATCAACTCCACAAAAAAAAGAAGTATATAACATAAATTGTATGATTTAACAAGCTCTACATTTTCTATTCAGTAAGTTTTTGTTTATCTCTTACAGTTTACCAGTTATGCAAAATTCTGTAAAATTCATCCAGAATAAAGGTGTTTTCAGAGGCTAACCCCAGAAAATTAAAGATATACATTTTATTTGTCGTGTAAATATGTTTAATTTACGATATGTTAATCAAAATCATCAGAGCTATTTTTGAGAAAATAAACATTTTCGAAAATATTTCCATGTAAAGGATAGTTGAGTGTAGGGGGATTTTCTTGAAAATCTTCGTGCCGCATCCTTGAAAGATACCAAACTTAAATACCAAGTTTGGTATTTAACCGTCTTTTCGTTTTTGAGTTACGCTGTCCACAGACACACACACGCACACACACACACGCACACACACACACACACACACGCACACACACAGACACACGGACCTGTTTCTGAAAATGCTTTTTCTTGGACTCAGGGGGTCCTAAAACGTATTTCCGGTGAAATCTCGACATCGAATTTTTGGGTGGAATACAATACTTCTCTATCCCTATGTACATTGTACATAAGGGGCTAGAGAAAGTAAAAAATCTGATGTATTCCATTCACATGACTTTCTCTACATCTCTGTAACAATTTATTGTTAAAAAGCTTATGTACTTTTTACTTCATGTTAATCGAGAAAAAATTAGCAGAAATACTCCTATTACTTGCTTCCTTGTAAGTAGAAGCAAAATAAGGGAGCACCATAGGTTAAAGTGACAGTCAAAAGCTGGTTGCTATGTGACTGGAGTTCCTTTGTTTGTATGGATAGGAGTTGACAAATTCCTGTATGAGAAAAATACAAGATTTTCAAAGCTGAAACCAAAAACAAGGAATATCTAAAAAACGATCATCTCCAAGAAAAAAAAATTTAAAAAAAATATGTATATAACATAAATTGTGTGTTTTAATGTGCTCTACATTTTTTGTGTGTTAAGTTTTTGTCCATCTCTTACGGTTTAGCAGTTATGCAAAATTCCGTAAAATTGGTCCAGAATAAAGTAGTCTCAGAAAATTCAAGATATACATTTTATTTGTCAGATAAATATCTTTAATATACGATATTTTAATTAAAATCATGACACCTATTTTTAAGAAAATGAAAATTTTCGAAAAAAGTTGCATGTAAAGGGTAGTTCGGGGTTGGGGATTTTCTTGAAAATCTTCGTGTCGCATCCTTGGAAGATACCAAACTTAAATACTTTTCGTTTTTGAGCTATGCCTGTGCACAGGCACACACACACTCGCACACACGGACCTTTTTCCAAAAATGCTTTTTTTGGATTCAGGGGGAACCCAAAACATGTATTTCCGGTGAAATCTCGGGTTCGAATTTTTGGGTGCAATACAGTACCTTCTCTATACACTATGTACATAGTACGTTTAGAGAAAGTAAAAACCCGGCCAACACTGAAGTTTCTGCTGGTAATAAACAATTGCCTGTGCAGATTGCAAATCTCGGGGAACATATAAGCTCAGAGCTGGGAATATACCGTTCTTCTGCATATAGGAGACAAGCCTATCGAATATCAACGAGGTAAAAGAGAAGGCGTTCAATAAAGTCGATCAACTGACCCTCTTCGATAGAAATATTCCATAGAGAAGAACGTCGGCAGCTGGTGTCGAATTCCTTATATAAGAATTTTATTTCCCTGGAATAAAATCCCAACTTGAAAACCGTCTCAGCGTAAAAGAATGGTTTATTAGGTTCCACGGTTCTCTTGCAGATGTTGGAAAACTTCTGCTGTGAAATCTTTATACTGTCGGATATTCAAGGTTCGAGGAATACTTGCCCCCACACCCCAGCCGGTAATCCTAGGGGGTTGGGAACTCAGAGGGATCATCACATCACTAAAATTAGAAACAGCTGTGACAGTTTTTATAGGTACAGTTGATGGTAAAAGTAGGTCTTTCAGTAGTGTTAAAAGTAGAAAATTCTGTCACTCAGCGATATAAAATTATAACACTCCAATGTAGCCAACTTTGGTTTATGCGTCCACGGTCTCATTCAAGTAGGTTATGACTCTGAAAGCTCGTATCGATCCATAAAATGGCGGATGATTGGAATGTCATGACGATGGTAAATGCTGAACCAGACGAAATTATGCAAGCAGCGGAGAGAGCAAAATTACAACTGCTACCAAAAAAGTAAAAAAAAAAGAATCAGTATGACGTAGATTTATTATTTTCACTGCCTGCGTTGTATAGAATGTTCGTTCTGTACGAGTAAGGCGTCGTGTTGTCTACCAGATGCTAAGCAAGGCAACAACTGAATATCGTAGACCGTTAAGCATGAACTCCATGAAATAGGTAAAACAATCTATCTATAATTATAATATGTCTATAAATATTGAGAACTATCTAAAAAAATCTGATGCGTTCCATTCATATGACTTTCTCTACATCTCTTCAACATGCTACTATTCACTTCATGCTAATTGAGAAAAGTTAGTAGAAATAGTCTCATTACTTGCTTCCAAATTTTTGGGTGGAACACAAATCCTTCTATAGCTACAATGTGCATTGTACATACGTGCTTGAGAAAGTATAGGGTCGTTAAATTATAAGGTAACCCCTATCGCGGCCTCTCTCCACTGCGCGAGAGATCCAAGAGTCACCGGCAAAGGCACAATAAAATATGTATCTTAAGATAAATTACGGAAAGTTGAGCTTCTCTCACATACGGGCAGCACAATTTGCAAAAATATTCTCGCTCACTCGTCTAAGCTTAGCAGCAGGAATCCTTGTGAGTTCTTGCATGATGTTATCACTTAGTTTCTGTAGATTACACAGGGATTTCTGCTGCTGAGCGAGAATATCTTTAACTTGTTATACTAGCTGTTTGGGAGCAGTTTCAGCACTTATTTAAGGTAAGGATCCCAATGCACCTTTGCCGTCACCACTTTCGCGGCAACTCTCGGATCTCTCGCGCAGTGGAGAAAGACCACGAGAGGGGCTACCTTATAATTTACCGACCCCTATACTTACTGAAATCCGTCCTATTAAGGACCGGTAATTATGATGTGTATCACCCTGATTTATTGGAAAAGTCAGATTTCATAAGAAGTTTTAGACATTAAAGCTTAACCATTTAGGCAGTGTCAAAATGTGACACTACGCAAAGTTTTTATCCTTATCCTTTCCTACAAAAGATTATTCTTCTTTCTGCACCACGCTAATCGAGATAAACATTAGCAGAATGTTTTTATTAGTTAGTTCCTTATAAGTAGAAGGGAACTAAAGGTGTGCGCTACGCTAAAGGCATAGTCAAATGTTTTAAAAGCTCTCGTTATGCGATTGTCATTGCAAATCGCTTCTTTGCTCGGCCAGGAGTAGAACAAAAGAAAAACGGACCTTCCTGTCTGAGAAACGTAATAAGTACTTCACAATTTAACCAATAACAAGGAATATCTTGGATAGTCACCTCCACAACAGAAATGTAAAGGACATAAATTGTGTGTTTTGACGAGATCTACATTTTTGTGCTGTAAGTTTTTGTCTATCTCTTACGGTTTAGTGTTAAACAAAATTCGGCAAAACTCATCCAGAATAAAGAGGTCTTCAAAGGTTATTCCCAGAAAATTCAAAATATATAGTTTATTTCTGAATTAAATATATTTAATACCTATATGGTATTTGAATCAAAATCGTTAGAGCCACTTTTGAGAAAAACAAAATTTTCAATTTTTTTCCGTGTGAAGAGTAGTTTGGGGTGGGAGATTATTGAAAATCTTTATGTTGCTTCTATGAAAGATATTAAACTTAAATACCAAATTTGATTTTTAACCGTCGTTTCATTTTTGAGCTATGCTGTTCACAGACACACACACACATACAGACATTTTTTCTAAAAATGCTTTTTTGGACTCGGGGGACCCAAAACATATATTTCTGGTGAAATCTCTTATCGAATTTTGGCTGGAATACAATACCATCTCTACCTACTATGTACATTGTACATAAGGGGCTAGAGAAAGTAAAAATAAAAGATCCTGACATATGAAGCCGAAACCCAAGCTGTCACCAGTTATTTCAAACAAAGGCAATGAATGTTTTAAGATTGATAATAGGGAAGATTAGAAGTGATAGGATAAGAAATAAGGACCAGTGTGAAATAAGCGATATTAACAAATTTGTGAAAAGAAGGAAAAAGGAATGGAATAATCATATTACAAGAATGAAAGATGATAGACTAGTATATGAATCCACCAGGAAGAAATGTTTCAAGCCGCAGAAAACATGGCAGATCTACAGCTGAGAAGGAGACAGAGTGATGCCGGATTCACAATGGAAGCGATACTGGCGACGCGACATGGGTCTCATCGCGGCACTGTCATAAAAACTAGTGTTCACAATAGGGCGGTACATTCGTCATACTGAGCGGTGCCGGTGCATAGCACACTTGAAGCAATGGCTGCGGATTTAAAACAACTGCTTGCTCTGTATCCTCTAAAAAGAAGAAACGACAGAAAAAACCGACAAAGAAGATGGGTTCGACCTATATTCAAGGAGCGTAGCCAATTTCGGAATTTTCATACCCTAATCCTGAATATGATAACGGATCTCGAATCATTTTACAATTACATGCGAATGACACCATCACAATGTGATGATCTTTTGCACGTCATTAGGCCTCATATAGAGAAAGAGTCAATTCGAAAGCCAATATCTTTGCTTTGTAATTTTGAGGTTAGGGATTATCTATTATTCAGTCAACAGCATAGACGTGGTTTTAATAAGCTGGCTAGACTATTCTGGAATGAAGGTATAATTTTGGTTGTCCAAGAGAGTTTCAATTTTCTGTAGCGTTGTATCACCATTATTACACAGTTAAAAAGCATAACATGATAATAAAAAAAACAAAGAAACGAATGAACTTCCCTTGATATTGACGTCATCATTAACAACTTTAACAAGGACCACAGAGTATCAAACAACAGAAATTCTGTGGATGACGCCGGTAAAAGTTAAATCTAATTCAACTTTCTTCGCACGAGTTTCGTCGCGTCAATTCTGAATTCCTATTGGTCAATCGTTTTGCCGCGCGGGCCGCAATGCCAGTATCCCTTCATTATGAATCCGGCGAGAAAGAGGTCATAGATACTATTGGAGCAGCCAGAGGGCAGCAAAAGAACTGTTAGGAGTTGAGCAAAATTGTTTAATGAAAAGAAACTGACTTCGCCACAAGAAATCTCTGTTTGTATAATTTATTTAAATTCTTTTCACATGCAAATAAAGCTTTTTGTGTTCCAGGGTTTACAAACGCAAATGTGACGCTTTCTTGACAGCTCAGTAATCGATGAAACATTTCTTCTGCACTTTTAGACAGAGCTGAGAAATGCGCACCTATGGATGTCCTGAATAATATGAAGTGTAAGGGCTCGGAAGTTAATGACCTTAAAATTTGCTGATAAACAATCTATAAAACGCATTAAATCTATGAAAGTATGACCTAAAACTACTGATAGATAACCTATAAAACGAGGTTAGTATGACCTAAAGTAAAAATCTGACGCGTTACACTCACATGACTTTCTCTAGCTGTTCTACAAACTTCTTACATAAGATTATTCTTCTTTCTGCATCTTGCTAATCGAGGTACTCATTAGCACAATGTTCTTATTACTTAGTTACTTATAAGTAGGAAAAAAATAAGGGAATACCCTAGGCTAAAGCCATAGTCAAATGTTTTAAAAGCTGTCGTTATGCGATTGTCATTATAAATCCCTTCCTTTCTTGGCCAGGAGTAGAACAAAAGAAAAACGGACACTCCCGTCTGAGAAAAGTGTAAGTACTTCACAACTGAAACTAATAACAATGAATACCTCGAAAACTGTAAGCTCCACGAGAAAAATGTATATTACATGTGTATTTTAACAAGACCTACATTTTTGAATAGTAAGTTTTTCTCTGTCTCTTACGGTTTACTAGTTATGCCAAATAAAGCAAAATTCATCCAGAATAACAGGTCTTTAGAAGCTAGAAAATTCAATATATGCATATTATTTGTCAGCTAAATATCTTTACCTTAACCTGACAAATAAAATGTATATCTTGAATTTTCTGGGAATAGCCTCTCAAGAGTAGTTTATTCTGGATGAATTTTACTAAATTTTGAATAACTGCTAAACCGTAAGAGATGGACAAAAACTTACTACACAAAACATGTAGAGCACATTAAAACACACAATTTATGTTATATACATTTTTTCGTGGAGTTCATCGTTTTTGTGACATTCCTTATTTTTGGATTCTGCTATGAAAAACGTATAATTTTCTCCTACAGGAACTTGTCAACTCTTATCCATATAAACAAAGGAACTTCATTGACATAGCAACCAGCTTTTGACTATCACTTTAACCTACGGTTGTCCCTTATTTCGCTTCTACTTACAAGGAAGCAAGTAATAAAACTATTTCTGCTATTTTTTTCTGATTAGCATAAAGTAAATATAAGTATAAGCTTTTTTAAGAATTATTTTTTGCAGGGATATGGAGAAAGTCATGTGAATGGTACACAGATTTTTTTTAAGTAGCGCATAATGTTCGCTTCATATTTATTACTTTCTCCACACGTACTATATACATATTGTATAGAGAAGGTATTGCATTGCACCCAAAAATTCTATACCGAGATTTCACCGGAAATACATGTGTATTTCTAATCCAAAAAAATCATTTTTAATAAAAGGTCCGTGTGTGTGTGTGTCTTTGGGCAGCATAGCTCAAACACTTAATATTTAAGTTGAGTATCTGCCAAGAATGCGACACGAATATTTTCAAGAAAATTCCCCCAACCCCAACTACCCTTTGTATGGAAAAAAATGTCAAAAATTGTGGTTTTCTCAAAATAAGATTTTCATTAAAATACCGTAAGTACAAGATATTTTTATGCCAAACGAAATGTATATCTTGAATTTTCTGGAAATAGCCTCTGAAGGTTTCCTTTTTCTGGATTACTTTTTCTGAATTTTGCATAACTGGTAAACCGTAAGAGATAGACAAAAATTACTACACGGAAATGTAAATGTTATCACAATTTATTTCACATACATTTTTTTCGTGGACCGTTTTCGAGATATTCCTTGTTATTGGTTTCAGTTGTAAATACTTAAACTTTTCTCTTACAGGAATTTATCAACACCTGGCCACGCAAAGAAACGGATTTCAATGCCATAGCAACCACATTTTAAAACATTTGACGGTCGGTTTGGCGTAATGTATTCTTTTATCACCTTTCTGCTTATAAAGAACTAAGTAATAAGATGTTTCTGTCCATTTTTATCTCGTTTAGCTTGAAGTGGATAGAAGAATAAGCTTATTAACAATAGTTCGTTACAGATATGTAGAGAAAGTCATGTGAATAGAACACATCATGTTTTTACTTTCTCTACACGTACAGTGTACATAGTGTATAGAGAAGGTATTACACTCCACCCAAAAATTCGATACCGAGATTTCACCGGAAACATGTTTTAGGGTCCCCTATATCCAAAAAAAGCATTTTTTACAAAAAGTTCCGTGTGTGTGTGTGTGTGTGTGTCCGTGAGTCTTTGAACTCGATAACACAAAAACGAAAAGTCGGTAAAATACCAAACTTAGTATTTAATATTGGCATCTTCCAAGGATGCAACACGAAGATTTTCAAGAAAATCCCCCACCCCAAACTACCCTTTACATGGAAAAAAATTCGAATAGCTTGATTCTCTTAAAAAATGCTCTAACGATTTTGATTAAAATCTCGTATATTTAAGATATTTACTTGCCAAATAAAATGTATATCTTGAATTTTCTGGGAATAGCCTCTGAAGACTACTTTATTCTGGAATTATGCATAGTTGCTTAACCATAAGAAATTGACAAAACTTAACACACAGAAAACGTAGAGTACATTAAACCACACAATTTATGATATACACATTTTTTTCTCGTGGAGTTGATCGTTTTTAAAATATTCCTTGTTTTTAGTTTCAGCTTTGAAAACATACTTTTCTCATACAGGAATTTGTCAACTACTGTCCATAAAAACAAAGGAAGTTGAGTTACATAGCAACCAGCTTTTGACTATCACTATAATCTAACCTATTTATTTCGCTTCTACTTACAAGGAAGCAAGTAATAAGACTATTTCTTTTATTTTTTTCTGGATTAGCATGAAATAAATAGAAGCATAAGCTGTTTAACAATAATTTCTTGCCGTGGTCGAGTGGTCAGCGAGCTGGCTTCTCACCCGGAGGTCCCGGGTTCGATTCCCGGCTGGGGAATTATTCCCTATTCCCCACAGAGTCTGGAAGTAAGTATGTACGAGTATGTGAGAATGAATGTGTGAGTGCTTGAAGAAAACAAAATGATTTAAACCTGCTGACAACCAGTTGTTTCAAATGTAAAGCTCCCGATATGACCTTGGATGTTAAAGGGGGCTATATAAATGAAACAATAAAAAAAATAATAATAATTTGTTGCAAAAATGTAGAGATTTTATTGTTTCATTTGTATAGCCCCTTTAACTTCTATGGTGAAACAACTCATATGATCACAGTAAGTTTATCATTTTTATATCATTAAACACATGCACATACCTCCAGACTCTGTGTGGGATAGGGAAATAATTCTGGTTAAAGAAATATTACCCGCCCCAGCCGGGAATCGAACCTGGAACCCCCGAGTGAAAAGTCAACTCGCTGACCACTCGACCACACCCTTATTTCCCTTCTACTTACAAGAAAGCAAGCAATAAAAGCATTTCTGCTAATGTTTAACTACATTTGCAAGAAGTAGATAGAAGAATAAGTGTTTTAACAAACAATTGTTGACTACGAGCTGACTACCCACCCGGAGGTTCCGGGTTCGGTCTCCGGCTGGGACGAGGAATCTTTCCCTATCCCTCAGAGAGTCGGAAGTATGTATGTGTGTGTTTAGTAATTTAAAATTGATTAACCTAATGCTCTAAACATACAGTTATACAAGTCGATTAACAAGTAACAGCACCCGATAGACCATTGAAGTTAAAGGGGACTATACAAATGAAAAAAATCTGATGTGTTCCATTCACATGACTTTCTCTACATCTCTACAACAAATTATTGTTAAACAGCTTATGCTTCTATTTACTTCATGCTAATCGAGAAAAAATTAAAATGAATAGTCTTATTACTCGCTTCCTTGTAAGTAGAAGTGAAATAAGAGTACCATAGGTTAAGGTGATAGTCAAAAGCTGGTTGCTATGTGACTGAAGTTACTTTGTTTGTATGGACAGCAGTTGATAAATTCCTGTATGAGAAAAGTATGTTTTTTCAAAGCAGAAACCAAAAACAAGGAATGTCTCAAGAACAATTAACTCCACGAAAAAAATGTATATAACATAAATAGTGTATTTTAATGTGCGCTACATTTTTCGTGTAATAAGTTTTTCTCCATCTCTTACGGTTTAACACTATTCAAAATTCCGTAAAATTCATCCAGAATAAAGTACTCTTCAGAGGCTATTCCCAGAAAATTCAAGATATACATTTTATTTGTCAGGTAAGTATCTTTAAAATACGAAATTTTAATTAAAATCGTTAGAGCCATTTTTGAGAAAATCAAAATTTTCGAAAAAAGTTCCAAGTAAGGGGTAGTTGGGGTGGGGGGATTTTTTTCAAAATCTTCGTGTCGCATCTCTGGAAGATACTAAACGTAAATACCAAGTTTGGTATTTTACCGACATTTCGTTTTTGAGTTATCGTGTTCACAGACACACGCACACACACACAGATCTTTTTCCGAGAATCCTTTTTTTTTTTAGATAAAGGGGACCCTAAAACATATATTTCCGGTGAAATATCGGTATCGAATTTTTGGGTGGAGTGCAATACCTTCTCTACACACTGTACATAGTGCGTATAGAGAAAGTAAAAAAGTCTGATGTATTCCATTCACATGACTTTCTGTACATCTCTGAAACAAATTATTGTTATTAAACTTTCTCTACTATTTAATGCTAAAACATTAGCAGAAACGGTCTTATTGTTTAGTTCCTTATAGGTGGGAGGGAAATAAGGGAATACACTAGGCTAAACCGACAGTCAAATGTTTTAAAATGTGGTTGCTATAGGATTGAAATCCCTTTCTTTGCGTGGCCAAGATTTGACAAGTTTCCGTATGAGAAAAGTTTAAGTATTTTAAAACTGAAATTAATAACAAGGAATATCTCAAAAACGGCCAACTCCACGAAAAATATGTAGGTATATAACATATATTGTGTGTTTTATCGTGATGTACATTTTTTGTGTAGTAAATTTTTGTCTATTTCTTACAGTTTACCAGTTATGCAAAATTCAATAAAAATCATCCAGAATAAAGAGTTCTTCAGAAGCTATTCCCAGGAAATTCAGGATATACATTTTATTTTTCATGTAAGCATGTTAAATATAAGAGATTTTAATCAAAATCGTTAGATCCAATTTTGAGAAAACCAAAATTTTCAAATTTTTTTCCATGTAAAGAGTAGTTGGAGGTGGGGAATTTTCTTCATAATCTTTGTGTCACATCCTTGAAAGATACCAAACTTAAATATCAAGTTTGGTTTTTAACGGTCTTCGTTTTTGAGCTATGCTGTCCACAGACATATAGACACACACGCGGACATTTTTCTAAAAATGCTTTTTAATGATTCAGGGGGTCTCAAACATGTATTTCCGGTGAAATCTCGATATAGAATTTTGGGTGCAATACAATACCTTCTCTATACACTATGTACATAGTACGTGTACAGAAAGTAAAAATAAATAAATTTATTTGCTACACAGATGTAGAGAATGGCATATGAATGGGACACATCAGATTTTTTACTTTCTCTACACGTCCTATGTACATAGTGTATGAAGATCGTATTGTATTGCACCCAAAAACTTAATACCGAGATTTTACTTGAAATACATGTATTGAGACCCCCTGAATCCAAAAAAAAAAAAAAAATATTTTTAGAAACATATCCGTGTGTGGATGTGTGTGTGCCTGTCCGTGGGCTGCATAGCTTAAAAACGAAAAGACCGTATTTAAGTTCAGTATCTTCCAAGGATGCGACAGGCAGATTGTCAAGAAAATCCTCCCATCCCCAACTATTCTTTACATGGAATATTTTTCGAAAATTTTGATTTTCTCAAAAATTACTCTAACGATTTGGATTAAAATACCTTATGTTTAGGATGTTTTTATGACAAACGAAATGTACATCTTGAATTTTTTGGGAATAGCCTTTAAAGACCTCTTCGTTCTGTATGACTTTTGTATAACTGACAAACCGTAAGAGATATACAAAAACTTGCTGCACAAAAAATTTAGAGCTCATTAAAACACACAATTTATGTTTTGTAGAGTTAACCGTTTTCGAGATATTCCGGATTATTGGTTTCAGTTTTAGCCACTTAAACTGTTCTCAAACGGGAAGACATCTTTCTTCTCGTATCTCGTCTGTTTACTCCTGGAAAGCAAAGAGATTGGAAGTTCAATTGTTTCACATAGCGACCGGATTTTAATGGACGAGACTATCGCTTTAGCCTGTGCATTTTCTTATTTTCCTTCTACATATAAGAAGAAGCTAGTAATAAGACTAATTCTGCTTATTTTTATATTGATTATCATGATATAGATTCATGTTTTGAATAAAAGGTATGTTTGCCGAAGAGCTAGACGACATCATGTGAATGGAACACAGATTTTTTCCCTTCTATTTACAAGGGACCAAGTAATCAGAATAATTTTTGCTAATGTTAATATTGACTAGCATAATGTAGATATATGAATAGGCTTTTTGACAATAATGTGTTACAGAGATGTAGAGAAAGTCATGTGATGGTAACACATCAGAATTTTTAAAGTAGCACATAGCATTTGCTATATATTTATTTTTATTCGGTGGGGGAGGCTTTAGTTTGGGCTCATGTAGTTGTGAGAGGGTTCAGAACACCAAAACACCCTCGCTGGCTACGTCCCTATTTCCCCTCCATGTGAATTCTTAATCCAGACTTCAAAGCAGGCTATTAATGAGTATATTCGATGAGCTGCTAAAATATATCATTTTTATAACCTCGCTCGGATTTCCCAATATACTTTTAAGTTTGGTAATAGATAAGCTATCCATTTTAGTCTTCTTAGTTGCTTATCACTTTTCGTTTATCAGCAATTTGGAAATACAAGGTCATGTGTTTAACTGCGATACACTTTACTAAACAGCTTACGGACCTTGTAATTGTTGCTAAGCAGAAAATGCTGTGGAAAATTGCGCTGGAACAGAGCACCAAGTTAGTGCGTTTCGCCCTTTTGGATTCTCTGCCGCTAACCCATGCTCCGTGAAGACCATAACTAAAATAAAAAGCTGATGTGTACCATTCACATGCTCTATATCCTTGCAACAAATTATTCTTAAAAAGTTTATACTTTATGCTAATAAAAAAATGAGCAGAAACAGTCTTATTACTTGCTTCCTTGTAAGTAGGAGCGAAATAAGGGACTACCATAGGTTAAAATGATTGTCAAAAGCTGGTTGATATGTCAATGAAGTTCCTTTGTTTATATGGATAGGAGTTGACAAGTTCCTGTATGAGAAAAGTATTAGTTTTTCATAGCAGAAACCAAAAATAAGGAATGTCTCAAAAATGACGAACTCACGAAAAAAATGTATATAACATAAATTGTGTATTTTAACGTGCTCTACATTTTTTGTGTAGTAAGTTTTTGTCCATCTCTTACGGTTTAACAGTTATTCAAAATTCAATAAAATTCATCCAGAATAAACTACTCTTCAGAGGCTATTCCCAGAAAATTGAAGATATACATTTTATTCGTCAGATAAATATCTTTAACATACGAAATTTTAATCAAAATCGTTAGAGCCTTTTTGAGAAAATCAAAGTTTTTGAAAAAAGTTCCATGTAAAGGGTAGTTAGGGGTGGGGGATTTTTCTCAAAATCTTCGTGTCGCATCCCTGGAAGACACTAAACTTAAATACCAAGTTTGGTATTTTACCGGTTTTGGTTTTTGAGTTATCGTGTTCACAGGCACACGGACACACGGACACACACACACACACACACACACACGGACACTTTTGTGAAAATGCTTTTTTTGGATATTGTGGACCCTAAAACATATATTTCCGGTGAAATGTCGGTATCGAATTTTTGGGTGGAGTGCAATACCTTCTCTATACACTATGCATATAGTGCGTATAGAGAAAGTAAATATCGGATGTGTTCCATTCACATCGCTTTCTCTACCTATTCCACAAACAAACTTTCCTTACAAAACATTATTCTTTTATCTGCATCTGCTAATCGAGATAAACACTTGCAGACTTGCTCTTATTACCTGATTCTTCGTAGGTAAGCACAAGGGTTAAAGTGCTAGCCAATTCCTTTAAAAGCCGGTCGCTGAAACAATTGAAATTCCGTTCGCCATTGCTTGACTTTAAGTAAGTCCTTTTTCTAAAAAGGTGTTTTTGTCTTGAGGGGACCTCAAAATGTATTTTCGGTGAAATCCCGATATAGAATTTTTGGTGCAATACAATACCTTCTCTATACACTATGTACATAGTGCGTGTAGAGACAGTAAAAAATGAATGTACTCCTAATAAAAATGTCGCCTTTCGGCGCAATCGCCACACATGTGTGAGCGACTTGCTTTGTAAGTCATAGCAGATGGTTGCCATGCATTGTTACACCTGCATGAGTGGATACGCGTTTTGCATTAGTGTGTGTGTACACTTGCGTGGTTTGCACGTAAGACTGCTTCTGAAAGTTTCTTGCTACCTCATCGACAGATATAAAAGGAGAGAACGAGCCCCTCACGACTTCTGCTCGAGATGCCGAGAAAGAAACATCACAGCAGAACGCTGCCTCTTCAGCTGTCACCGCTCCCCGGCATCCACTGCTAAGGAAGCCTCGTCATCGACGCCAGCGCCTCTTCGTCGCCGCGAATGCAACACTCGCCATCACCGCTGAGCTCCATGCCGCCGCTTCGGTACAGTGTCGTGCTTCTGGAGGTCTCTTTGGATCTTCCCATCCGGTACCTGCTCGCCGCTGCGCAGTCTCGGTGACTTTCCTGTTTGAGGGCTACTAGGATTACCTGCAACCGGGGCCCAACACCGCTAGTCAGAGTGGAGCTTCAAGACCGAGCGGACCTGGACGCTGCCTTGACGTCAGGGTTGCCCTTATTTGGGCGACTTCTGCACGTCGAGGCCAGAAAACAGGAGTGACACCGGCTCTGTCCTCGTTGCTGTGCCTACGGCCATAGAAAGCCTGCTCTTCTCCGCCAAGGTGTACAGTATTACTGTGGCAACAACGCCTTAGCCCCGGAGTGAACAGGGCAGGAACCTCCGCCCGTGTGATGGCACGGGACGCTTCACCGGGCAGGCCCAGTGCACCAGCTACCCAAAGAGCAGGCATCCAGCACCGCAGCCATCAACGTCTCCGATCACCACCAACTCAACATGAAATCCAGGGTCTAAGTGAGGCATTCAGGACCTCCACTCGGGCTTCTGACGGCCAAATTGACAGCCCTGGACGACCAGCTTCATGAACTCCAAAATTCCTCAGCGAATCATTCTGACAACTTCACGAACAGCTTTTGGACAAAGATATTATGCAACTACTCCTGAAATACTAACTAGCAATGTTCAGTTCAACCATCCGGATTGTCGCCAGGGAGGAGGTGAAGGCTCTCCAGTCGGCGTCCGGCGAGCCAATGACACCAGGTCGGTCAGACTCAAGCCAGAAAGGCTGCCCACATGTAACACCTTTACATCCACATCCTCAATCCCTTATTCCTCATCCTGACTCCGCTGCGGGGGCACCCTGGGCCTCTGTCTCCTACTCCACCGACCTTTATTTCCGGTCCAGCACTTTTCACCTTGAATCCGCGAGTGTATTCTGCGGCACCTCAATTCAGTATCAGGTGGAGGGGTTTTTAGAGGGTATGTCACCTTCGAGCGGAGAGCCCCAGCATGTGATAATTGAGGTAAACATTATCAGAAAGTATCTTAAATACTTCCTTCCTTGTAAGTAGAAGGGAAATTTCAAACACTTTAAAAATACTTTGCCAAGTGGTTGGAATCCGTTTCTATGCAGGGCCAGGTGTTTACAACTTTGGAATGTGAGAAAAGTTTAAGTTTTTTTTAATCTGAAACAAATACAAGAAATGATCAATTCAACGAGAAAAAAACGTGTATGACATAAATTCTGTGTTTTCACGTGATTTACATTTTTCTTGTTAAGTTTGTCTATCTCTTACGGTTTACCAGTTACGGAAAATTCACCAAAATTCATTCTGAATAAAGAAGTCTTTAGAGGCTATTCACAGAAAATTCAAGATATACGTTTTATTTGCCTTAGAAATATCTTTAATCAAAATCAGGAGACCCATATTCGAATTTTTCCCATGTAAAGGATAGTTTGTGGTGGGGGGATTTTTCTCAATATATTCGTGTCGCATCCTTGGAAGATTGGTAACTTAAATACCAAATTTGATATTTTATCGGTAAAGTACCAAAATTGTATTTAAGTTTTGGTATCTTCCAAGGATGCGACACAAAGATTTTCTAGAAAACCCCCTCACCACTAAACTACCCTATACATGGTAAAATTTTCGAAAATTTTGACTTTTTAAAAAATGGTTCTAACGATTTTGATTGAAATACCGTATATTAATGATATTTATATTGCAAATAAAATGCATATCTTGAATTTTCTGGGAATAGCATCTAAAGACCCCTTTATTCTGAAGGAATTTTGCTGAATTTTGCGTAACTGGTAAACGTAAGAGCTAGACAAAAACTGTTGATCACGTTAAAACACATAATTTATGTTATATATGATTTTTTTTCGTGGAATTGACCATTTCTGACATATTCCTTGTTAATCGTTTCAGATTTAAAGTACTTTTCTGACATGGAAAGTTGTAAATCCCTGGCCTTGCACAGAAACGGGTTTCAACCTCATGGCAACCAGCTTTTAAAAGATTTGACTATCGTTTTAGTCTAGTGTATTCCCTTATTTCCTCCTACTTATAAGGAAGTTACTTAAGACAACTTCTGCTAATCTTTATCTTGATTATCATAAAGTAGATAGAAAAATATGCTTTTAACAATAATTTATTACAGCGACGTAGATAAAGTGAATGGAACACTTAATTTTTACTTTCTCTAGCCCCATATGTACTATGTACATAGAGATAGAGAAGTATTGTATTCCACCCAAAAATTCGATGTCGAGATTTCACCGGAAATACATGTTTTGGGATCCCATGAGTCCGAAAAAAACATTTTAAAAAAAGGTCCGCGCGTATGTGTGTGTGTGTGTGTGTGTGTGTGTGTGTGTGAGAGTGTGTGTGTGTCTGTAGACAGCATAGCCCCAAAACGAAAAGACCGTTAAATACCAAACTTGGTATTTAGGTTTAGTGTCTTCCAAGGATGCGACACGAAGTTTTTCAAAAAAATACCCCCACCTCAAACTATCCTTTACATGGAAGAAATTTCGAAAATTTTGATTTTCTTAAAATGGCTCTAATGATTTTGATTAAAATCCCATATATTAAAACTATTTATATCCAAAATAAAATGTATATCTCGAATTTTCTGGGAATAGCCACTGAAGACCTGTTTATTCTGGATGAATTTTGCTTAATTTTACTTAACTGCTAAGTCGTAAGAGATAGACAAAAACTCATTACACAAACAATGTACATCATGTCAAAATACACAATTTATGACCTTTACGTTTTTGTTGTGGAGGTAACCGTTTTCGAGATATTCCTTGTTATTGGCTTCAATTGTGAAGTACTTAAACTTTTCTCAGACAGAAAGTGTCCGTTTTTCTTTTGTTCTGCTTCTAGGCAAGCAAAGAAGCGAGTTGCTATGACAATTGCATACCCGAGAAGCTTTTAAAGCATTTGACTATCACTTTAGCCTAGTGAATTACCTTAGTTCCCTTTTACTTATAAGAACTAAGTAATAAGAGCATTCTGCTAGTGTTTATTTCGAGTAGCATTGTGCAGAAAGAAGAATAATATTGTTTTTTATGAAGTTTGTAGAGCAGCTAGAGGAAGTCATCTGAGTGTAACACTTCAGATTTTTTTTTTTTTTTTTTTTTTTTGTCTTTCTCTACACGCACTATGTAAATAGTGTATAGAGAAGGCACTGTATTGCACCCAAAAATTTGATATCGAGATTTCACTGGAAATAGGCGTTTTAGAGTCCCCTGTAACCAAAATGAGCATTTTTAGAAAAAGGTCCGTATGTGTGTCCGTGTGTGGGTGTGTCAGTGTGACCGTGTGTTTGTGAACACGATAACTCAAAAACTAAAAGTTGGTAAAATATCAAACTTGGTATATAAATTTAGTATCTTCCAAGGATACGACACGAAGCTTTTGAGGAAAATCCCCCACCCCAAACTACCCTTTACATGGAACAATTTTCGAAATTTTTTACTTTCTCAAAAATGGCTCTAACAATTTTGATTAAAATACCATATATTAAAGACATTTACACGACAAATAAACGTATATTTTGAATCTTCTGGGAATAGTCTCTGAAGACCTATTTATTCTGGATGAATTTTGTTGGATTTTGCATAACTAGTAAACCCTAAGAGATAGACAAAAACTTACCGCACACAAAAAATGTAGATCTCGTTAAAACACACAATTTATGTCATATACACTTTTTTCGCAAGAGTTGACCATTTTTGGGATATTGCGTGCTATTTGTTTCAGTTTTAAAAAACTTAAAACTTTTCACTTTTGAGAACTCCTGGCAATGCATAGAAACGGATTTCATTCAGATGGCAACCAACTTTTAATGTTCGTTTTAGCCTAGTAGTGTATTCCCTTATTTCCTTTCTGCTAATGTTTATCCCGATTTGCATGAAGCTGATAGAAGCTTAAGCTTTTCAACAATAATTTGTTAAAGAGATGTAGAGAAAGTCATGGGAATGGAACGCATCAGATTTTTATTTTCTCTACATGTACTATGTACATAGTGTATAGAGAAGGTATTGAATTGCACCCAAAAATGCGATACCGAGATTTCACCGGAAATACACGTTTTAGAGTCCCCTGTATCCAAAAAAATCATGTTAGCATTTTAGCAGCTTTTGTAAGAATAGCTTGTTACAGAATAAGTATAGAAAATCGTGTTTAACAGAGATCTACATAACTAGAAGAATTTTCCGGGCTGAGAAGCCATGGTCTGCTGAAGTTTTCAGGTCCAGACGTTTCGTTCACGATTGCGGTGAACATCTTCAGCGGCGTGGTCTAAGTCTTCTCGGTGAAGAGACTCCGGCCGTGAAAGCTTACGACTACTGATGAGAGATCTATATCTTTTGTGCATTTTTTTTTTTGTCTGTCTGTTATGGTTTGCCAGTTTACATTTTTTTTTCCGAATGAAGATAATAACATTTCACAGGCAATTCGCAGAAAATTCCAAGTATGCATTTTATTTGTCATGTAAATAAGGTAAATGTGTGATATTTTACTAAAAAGCATTAGAGCCATGTTTGAGAAAACCGGGTATTTTGAAACATGTTCCATATAAAGGATATTTTGGGTTGGAGAGTTTCTTGAAATTCTACGTGTCACATCTTTGTAAGATAAACTTAAACACCAGGTTTGGTTTGTTATTTATCGGACATTTTGTGTAAAAGAACACGCATATTTTCTAAAAGTTATTTTTATTCAGGGGACCTCAAAGCATGGATTCCGGTTGAAATCTCGAATGTGGATGCAATACCTTTTCCACTTAGTACTTGCGTGGTAGAGAGTGTAAAAATAAGCTTTTGTAAGAATGCTTTTCAAGAGAGACAAAATTAAAATAGTGGCTAGAGAAAATGATGTAACATTAAATGTCTCATAGGGAGGATAGAGTTGAACAGCTGTGTCCGCCTGCGGTGAATAGGACACCTTACTCCGTGAAAATATAAAGCTGTATGATATAGTGATGGGACAAAAATAACACAACAAATAAAGTTTCGCTAACACAAGCATTTGAAACTGTTACACCACTAAAACTGTTTCATAAAACACTTCTAGAAATAGCGTGCCTTGTATTGTTTTTTCATATATCGCCTTTCCCACAGACCCATGCAAAAATAACAGTAACGCCTAAGTAGTTGTTTCACCTATTGCAACAGTTACTATGTGCGATTGTTGTGTTGCACTAAATAGTTTGTCATTGCTCACCGCAAGGTACGCCTCTGTACCTTGTAGCTCGCGGCCTCATATAATCCGCGAAATTCGAATGCACTAATAAAATTCATTCCCTCTCGTTAACGCGCAACAATACGTTGCTTCCGTAATTTGACAATTTCCTCTTCAGTGTACCTAGTGAGTGGTTGCATTTGGTGCATTGTGATTTTATCGATGGACTGTATTTATCTCAATAGTATTTGGTGGTACACAACAGGTCTGCAACAGTTTAGGGAATTTCTGTTGCAGGAAATTGTTATTTCAAAACTGTTTCGTGGTTGCAACAGAAACAGATTAAACTGCTTCGCAAAAAGAACAACTTTTCCCACCACTAGCTGTGGTATTTGTTCTATGGATGTAAATTTTGTGAACCCCTGGATGCAATCAATGCAAACAATAATAATTTTCAGTGGAACAGCCTTGCGTCAGCTGCAAGCGTCATGGAACAGCAAGTTCAAAAGGCTTCACAAACATCCCTTCTTCCCTTCCGCGTCGTGAGATGGTCATGCGCAAAGGATGCAAGGAATAGTCACTGACGTGAGTCGTACAACTCCACTACATCAACGATAAATGGGAAGAGTCTTTGTGCAGCGTGTCTGTTGCCAGCCGCCATTTGTTTATTTCGTGTCGAAGCAGAAAGCTTCTGATGCACGTTACAGTCTAAAACTGAGAACCCCGGCCGGTGTCTTTATTATTTACTTCAGCTGAAGCCAGAAAGAACTTCGGTGCGTGGTTTGCAGTTCAATTGTTCCGATTTCCATCAGCCAGCTCAGAAACTGTTTTTGAAAGGTAAGATAACCTATAGCGATCACATGTTTTCGTCTGAAATAGGTATACAATTCGGGCAAATCGCAAGCAGGAATGGAAACGTTTTAATTGTTATAAAAATGTTATGTCATTTATGCGTTTGAGATGAAATTGTTTAAGGACAGTCTGTTAAATCCCAAATTAAATCCAGAATAGGCACTGAATTAATATTATTTAGTAAGTTGTCCAATTGTCAATTATTGAACTACACGTTGGCCTTCGGTAAAAGCATCCAGAGAGTTAACTATGCAATAGTCAGTTTTTCAAACCACTTACGGACCCCCCACCCTCCATTTTTAGACTCCTTGCTTTTCGGTAATGATTTGTGATGAGCAAAGTGGCTCATAAAGTAGGTAAAGTGGAAACATGAGCAGACATTAACGCCATAAGAGGAAATTTAAAATGTTAAATAAAATCTTTGAATGTCTAGTAACTCTTTCACTCTCGGATGAAATGTTTTAATTATTTTATGTTTTCTAAATTATTGCCGTAACAATTGTTTTATTCCGTAAATAAATATTATCTAAAAGTCCTTTAATCAAGTTGGTCATATTGGACCATAAATGAAACGGGTATTTTTATAAAATATACCTATATATTTAATAAAGAAGCAAATTCCGAATAGAATAGGACTAATTGAAATAAGAAATCCTCATCCATGTGTATAAGGTAGGTATCTGACGATGTCTTTGAGTGATAAAATTTTCCATCACCATTTATGTATGCATTTTTACATACAAATTATGTATTGATGAGATAGAAACGTGCCAAAACTGATGAAAATGGGGTTTTAGTTAATTCGGGCTCATTGTTTGTGTGTGTGTAAGTGTACGCGCACGCGCAAGCATCGTGAAATTATGACCGGTTAAATAAACATAAGCTATAAGAAAACGTTACTGAAAAGGGGAAAAGAACCGCACCAATGAGTATTTTTTTACTTTCTCCATACGCACTATGTACATAGTGTATAGAGAAAGTATTGCACTCCACCAAAAATTCGATACCGAGATTTCACCGGAAATATATGTTTTAGGGTCCCCAATATCCAAAAAAAGCATTTTCACAAAAAGGTCCGTGTGTGTGTGTGTGTGTGTTCGTGTGTCTGTGAACACGATAACTCAAAAACGAAAAGTCGGTAAAATACCAAACTTGGTATTTAAGTTTAGTATCTTCCAGGGATGCGACACGATGATTTTGAGAAAAATCCCCCACCCCAACTACCCTTTACATGGAACTTTTTTCGAAAATTTTGATTTTCTCAAAAATGGCTCTTAACGATTTTGATTAAAATTTCTGATATTAAACATATTTACCTGACAAATGAAATGTATATCTTGAATTTTCTGGGAATAGCCTCTGAAGAGTAGCTTATTCTGGATGAATTTTACTAAATTTTGAATAACTGCTAAACCGTAAGAGATGGACAAAAACTTACTACACAAAAAATGTAGAGCACATTAAAACACACAATTTATGTTATATACATTTTTTTCGTGGAGTTCGTCGTATTTGTGTCATTCCTTATTTTTGGTTTCTGCTATGAAAAACGTATACTTTTCTCATACAGGAACTTGTCAACTCCTATCCATATAAACAAAGGAACTTCGTCGACATAGCAACCAGCTTTTGACTATCACTTTAACCTACGCTTGTCCCTTATTTCGCTTCTACTTACAAGAATGCGAGAAATAAGACTTTTTCTGCTAATTGTTTTATCTGATTAGCATAAAGTAAATAGAATTATAAGCTTTTTAAGAATTATTTGTTGCAGGGATATGGAGAAAGTCACGTGAATGGTACACTCAGATTTTTTTTTAAAACAGCGCACATTCCGGATGTTACTGACAGCTACAATTAACTTTTCGGACTAATCCACTAGAATCTATTTTAAGGAATAAATCAGTTCCCTGGAGAGGTATCAACACACAATGCGTTATAAAAAGAGAGCCTCTTTAGGGTGGAGGTAGCGAGTCTGTCTCACATTCAAGAGCTCCCGAGTTCGAATCTCTGTTAGGGCAGTTACCCGGATAACGCTTTTTCCGGGTTTTCAGTTATCCTAAGAAGACGAATGCCAAGTAATTTTAACCCCCATGGACCCCAGGCTCATTTGATCATCATTCACCGATAAAAAGGAGTTCTCATAAGTATACTACTAGCAGAATCTGCAGCTCTGATCGCGATATGAGACTATAGTTTGGCGAGAGTATTTTACGGTAGTAGAAGCGGCTATCACAAAGTACCGCCAGCATAACAGACCTGGGGCACGAACAACCAGTTTCTACCTTCCCCTTCTACTGTCTCCAAAGACTAATCAAATAGTGTGGGAAATGTTCTCTTTTCCCCTCTCATATCCATCATGTGTCATTTTCAGCTCATTCCCTATCTTTTCCTCTTACTTTCCTTTGCTCTGAACAGTAGCCATGATGTAATAAAACTGATTTTTCTGTGACGTGAATTAACATGTTGGTATATCATTTTTCAGTTGTTCATACATTTTGTTTAGCTGTTAATTCGCTGAGACATGTAGACATATATGCCTTTGCTTTTGTGGATAATAAAAGAAATCTGATGTTCCTTTTTGCATACCTATCGTGTATTTTTACTTTCTCTACACGTACTATGTACATAGTGTATAGAGAAGGTATTTCACCGGAAATATATTTTTTGGGTCCCCCTGAATCCAAAAAAGGCATTTTCAGAAAAAGGTCCGTGTGTGTGTCTGTCTGTGGACAGCATAGCTCCAAAACGAAAAGACCGTTGAATACCAAACTTGGTATTTAAGTTTGGTATCTTCTAAGGATCCGACACGAAGATTTTCAAGAAAATCCCCCCAACCCCCAACTACCCTTTACATGGAACTTTTTTCGAAAATTGCGACACGAAGATTTTCAAGAAAATCTCCCCACCACAAACTATCCTTTACATGGAAAAATCTTTGATTTTTTTCTCTCAAAAATGGCTCAAACGGTTTTGATTAAAATACCTTACATTAAAGATATTTACATCACAAATAAAATGTATATTTTGAATTTTCTGGGAAAAGCCTCTGCAGAGGTTAAATTTTGCAGATTTTTGCACAATGGTTAAACCGTAAGAGAGAGACAAAAAATTACGCCACAAAAGTGTAGATCTCGTTAAGACACAAATTTATGTCAGATGCGTTTTTCTTTTAGAGTTATTGTTTTCGAGATATTCCTTGTTATTGGTTCATCTATTTAACTTTTCTCAAATCGGACTATGGTAAGTGAACTGAATCTCAATTGTTTCACATAGCGACCAGCTTTAAAGGATTTGCCTATCGTTTTAGCCTAGTGTATTCCCTTATTTCCCTTCTACTTAACAATGAAGCAAGTAATGAATGTTTTTCTCGATTATCATTATGTAGATAAAATAATATCATCTTTGTAAGAAAAGTTTGTGTGTAGAGCAGCTAGAGAAAGTTGTGTGAAAGGAACCATCACACTTTTCATACTGAAATGTAAAGGTCACTTCATTGTGCAGATTTATATATGCGTGTTAGCGTTTTCAGCGTATTACTTTCTCTACACGTACCTACTATGTACATAGTGTATAGAGAAGATATTGAATTCTACCCAAAAATTCGATGCCGAGATTTCAGCGAAAATACATGTTTTAGGCCCTTGTATCCAGCATTTTTAGAAAAAGGCCTGTGTCAGTGAACACGATAACTCAAAAACAAGTCAGTAAAATAACAAACTTAGTATTTTAGTTTGTCTTCCAAGGATGCGACACAAAAATTTTCAAGAAAATCCTCGCACATCCCCTACTCTACGTGGAAAAAGTTTAGAGCATTTTGTATTTCTCAAAAATGGCCAACGATTTTTATTAGAATCTCTTATATTTAAGATGTGTACATGACAAATAAAAATGTATATATTGAATTTTCTGGGAATATCCTCTGAACGCCTCTTTATTCTGGATGAAATTTTCTGAATAATGCATAATTGGTAAATCGTAAGAGATAGACAAAATATCACTATGCAAAAGATGTAGACATTGTTAAAATACACAATTAATGTCATATACATTTTTTTCGTGGAGTTGACCGTTTTCAAGATATTCCTGTTATTGGTTTCCGTTTTAAAATACTTAAATTTCTCATATGGGAACTTGTCAACTCCTGGCCACGCAAATAAACGGATTTTAATGCCATAGCAACTACATACTAAAACGTTTGACTGCCGGTTTAGCCTTGCGTATTCCATTATTCCCTTCTACTTATAAGTAAGTAACAAGGCCGTTTCTGTTAACGTTTATCTCGATTAGCATGAAGCAGATAGAAGAATAAGCTTATTAACAATAACTTGTTACAGAGATTTAGAGAAAGTTCTGTGAATGGATCACATCAGATTTTTGCTTCTCTACACGTACTATGTACATAGTGTATAGAGAATATATTGTATTGCACCCAAAAATTCGATACCGAGATTTTACCGAAATACCTGAGAACCTCCGAATCCAAAAAAAAAATTAGAAAAATTTCCGTATATGATTCTCTGTTCGTGTGTGTGTGTGTGTGTGCGCGCGCATGCGCATGCGTGCGTGTGTGTGTCTGTGGGCAGTATAGCTCAAAAACGAAAAGAACGTTAAATACCAAACTTGGTATTTAGATTTGATATCTTCCAAGAATGTGACACGAAGATTTTCAAGAAAATCCCCCACCCCCATATACCCTTTATATGGGACATTTTTCGAAATTTTTGTTTTTCTCAAAAATGGTTCTAACGGTTTTGATTAAAATACCGTATGTATAAGATATTTTTATGACAAACGAAATGTATATCTTGGATTTTCTGGGAATAGCCTCTTCATTCTGGATGACTTGTACAACTGGCAAACCATAAGAGATACCTAAACAAAAACTTCTACACAAAAAATGTAGATTTCATTAAAACACAAAGTTTTTTAACCGTTTTCGAGATATTGCGGATTATTGATTTCAATTTTAAGCCGCTTAACTTTTCTCAAATGGGAAGACATCTTTCCTCTCGTTTGTTTACTCCTGGAAAGTTAAGAGATTGGAATTTCAAATGTTTCACATAGCGACTGGCTTTTAAAGGACGATACTATCGTTTTATCCTGCGCATTTTCTTTCTCTTACAACATGTTGGTAATAAGATAATCATTTCTTTTGAAAGTTGGTTGCTATATGATTGAAATTCGTTTTCTTTGCATGGCCAGGATAGAAAAATTCCTGTATGAGAAAAGTTTAAGTATTTTAAAATTGAAACCAGTAACAAGGAATATCTGGGAAATGGTTAACGCTACAAAAAATGTATATAGCATAAATCGTGTGTGTTTTAACAAGCTCTACATTTTTGTGTAGTATTTAACTGTCTGTCTCTTACAGCTTACTAGTTACGCAAAAGTCATTCAGAATGAAGAGGCGTTCTCAGATATACAGTCATATAATTAGGTATATAGTGTCATAAGTATGGTTAATGTGCGGTGTTTTAATCAAAATCGTTAAGAGCTATTTTTGAGAACAAATTATTTCCATGTAAAGGGTAGTTTCGAGTTTTAGGGAATTTCTTGAAAATCTTCGTGTCACGTCCTTGGAAGATATTGAATTCAAATATCACGTTTGATTTTTACAGACCTTTCGTTTCTTGAGTTATCGTGTTCAAACGTATTTTTTTTTAATAAGGGGACCATAAAACAGTAATTCCGGAGAAATTTCGGTATCGAATTTTGGATGGAATCCAGTACCTTCTCTATACACTATGTATATAATATGCATAGAGAAAGAAAATATGTTTTTTTTTATGCAGGAGAGTCTAAAACGTGTATTTCCGATAAAATTTCGGTATCGAATATTTGGAGTGCAATACCTTCTATACCTACATACCATATACTATGTAGAGAAAGTAAAAAAAAAAGAAAACTGAAGTGTTCCATTCACATAACTTTCTCTACAAGTTTGTAACAAATTATTATTTATTACATATATTTGGCCTTCAGGTTTAACCTAATTGGCAATCAGGGAAGAAAGAATGACTTATATAGAACAGAAACACACGACATTATACACCCATTCCCATGGCAGGATTCGAACCCGCGGTCCTTTCATAGCAGAGCGTCAAAGCCAGACACGCCCAAATTATTGTTAAAACTTCTACTGCTTCATGCTAATCGAGATAAACAATAGCAGAATTGGTCTTATTACTTCCTTGTAAGTAGAAGAGAATACACTAGGCTAAAGCGATAGCCAAATCTGGCATAGCTGGTTGCTATGTAGTTGAAATTCAATTCTTTGCATCGCCAGGAATTTACAAATTACCGCATGAGAAAAGTTTAACTATCCTAAAACTGAAACCAATAACAAGGAATATCTCAAAAATGGTCAATTCCACGAAAATAACGTTTGTCATAAATTGTGTGTGTTAACAAGATCTTCATTTTTTATTGTTATTTCTTACGGCGTATCAGTTATGCAAAAGTCAGTAAAATGCATCAGAATAAACAGGTCTTCAGAGCTATTCCCAGAAAATACAAGATAAACATTGTATTTGTCTTGTAAATATACGGTATTTTAATCAAAATCGTTAGAGCCATTTTTGAGAAAATTAAAATTATCGACTTTTTTCCCAAATAAAGGGTAGTTTAAGGTGGGAGATTTTTCTCAAAATCTTCATGTCGTATCTTTTGAGGATACTGTACTTGAAGACCAAGCTTGATATTTCACCGACTTTTCGTTTTTAGTTATCGTATTCAAACACATGGACGCATGCATACACTCGCGCAGACCTTTTTCTAAAAATGTTTTATACAGGGGACCCTAAAACGTGCATTTCCGGTGAAGTCTCGGTGTCGACATTGTGGGTGGAATGCAATATAGTCTCTATACACTATGTACATAGTGCGTGAGGAGAAAGTAAATATATACTAGGTGGACCACCAGCACTGTATTTTTTGTATGCAGACAAGTTTTTCATTTTAGTCCTTGAAATAGTTTACAAACTGCTGCAATTATAAGGAACAGTTTGTATAAAATTTAAAGATACATTTTTTTATTTGTATGATATTGGCCCAAACTAACATTTTATTGGTCTCTAAATTAAAGGGGTATTATTAGACTGGAGTGTTTATAATTATTTCCCCAAATATACACAGTAAATATGCTGTATTATTTCCCCTAAGCTTGACATTTAATCCTTTATATCGGGTGAAAGGTAAGTCAATTACATTAATTTAAACCAGTGATAGATCTTGGTATTTGTAATACATTTTGTATCTTACGTTTTTGTCTCTGACAATTTCCTACAGAAATAATTTAGTTTTTTTCGAAAACAAGAGACAGACAAGCTGTCACCTTCCGTGGTGTAATGGTTACCATGCTAACTTCACATGCCCAAAGTCGCGGGATCAAACCCGGCGGATGGATTTTTTCGGGCGTAAAAATCCTTAGCATGGCTTCCTTTGGAAGGGAAGTAAAGCCGTTGGTCCCGTGTCGTAGATTTGCGGCACATAAAAGAATCTAAGAACCTGATAAGAAACCTCTGAGCAAAATTAAGCAGTCTTTCACGACCAGTGTAGAACGGAACGCTGAGAACCACAGCAGTTAAAGAGCGTCCATAAATAAAACTGCATTTCTTGGACAGACAAACTCGCAACGCTGCAGGCTGTGTCGTTTGCACTAGGTCAGTACATAAACACGCCTCACTGCTGGTATCACACCAGTGTAGGCCAATAAGAATGCCAGTTGCATTGTTATCCCCCACCCTGCGTCGTGTTTGCAAGCGACCGACGTGTTTACTTCCAGAAGCCGGTTCAGAAATCTGACCAACCTCAACGCAACGTTGCCGAATTACTTCACGTCTGAAAAAGCTGCTCGAAATATTCCTTTCTTTTAAATGATTAATTATTTCAAAACTAATATCCATTTATTTTTTCGAAATCAGCTGATCAAAGAACAAAATGGTATCAGACCTTTTTGTTTGTAATGCTTCTATGAAGCAAATGTAATAAGTTCGCTTCCACCCGGTATATTCTCCATTAAATTGTTACATATTTACTCGATTATTTATACTTTCATGTCTGTCTTACCTTTAGCTTTCGAGTCTCTCAGCATTAGCAAACATGAACTAAAAGTGAAAATGTATTGAAGGTTTGTGCGTAATATGTGTATGTAATATATTTTAGTTTGACGGAATCAGTTTACAGATTCTGGAAAAGCGCAATCGTTGTTAATGAAAAAGTGTACCTATTATTCTTCATAGTGATTTTTCACGAGTGGTATAACGAAGACCATTTAGCTCAACTATTTAAGCTCCAATCGAATGGCCGAGATTAGGCAATTTCAACCAATCGCGGTCATCTGACGAGCGATATTGTCGAAACATCTTATCCAGTTGATGTTCATTTCTTTGAAATCTTGTCGCACCTGACGCTTGTTTGTTTAGTCTCCTGTCTTGGTTATTGGTAACAATGTGACAGTCCAGTCAGCCGTGGCATTGCGTGATGGCGGAAAGTTTGAAACGGTTTGGTCAGGCGACCGCACAAGAAATAAAACAAATCATTAATGAAGCCAGACCCGTTAATACTTATAAAAAACCTTTGTTTCCATTTCATGTATTAATTATTAAAAGCTGAAATAAAATAAGTGTTCCCTATTTCTGTTGTTGCTATCGATATTCGTACATTGGGTGTAGGCACGGTCGGCCATATTATAATTCAAGAGGCAGTGAAGAAAGAAAGAAAAAAAGATTCGGTAAGTAAACATGGCCGAATGCGTCATCTACCGTTTGAGAATTAATGTTAAGTACTGCAATCATAACCTGATAAAATCTCCCTTCCTATATATTATAAATTATTTCGCTGAATTGTCTTATCAAATACAACACGTGTTTTCATCTCTTAGAATAATAAATTGACTCCCATCGCTTCGCTCCGATCGTGAATTATTGTCAAGATGAAATATCTCCTGGTATTACGATAGTACGATTGCACACGAGGTAGTGTCTTATACAATCTTAGCATTATATGCATAATGCATTTTATTATTATTATTATTATTATTATTATTATTATTATTATTGATATCCTCATCATTATGAATTTTGCCCCCAGGTCCGTTACGTCCCCATCGGTATAAAATTGTTCACTCCATCTTAATCTTGAATGGTCTATTTTTATTTTCTCTACTTACTGCACAGGTAGAGAAGGTATTGCATTCCACCAGAAAATTCAACACTAAGCATTTACTGGAAATGCATGTTTTAGGGTCCCCCAGAGTAAAAAATATGTTTTAGAAAAAGGTCCGCGTGAGTCCGTATGTCTGTGAATACGATAATTCAAAAACAAAAAATATGTAAAATACCAAACTTGGTATTTAAGTTGGATATCTTCCAAGGATGCGACACGGATATTTTCACGAAAATTACCCTGGCCCAACACCCTTTGCATAGAACATTTTTTAAAAGTGTTGATTTTCTCAAAAATGGCTAACGATTTTTATTAAAATGCCTTATGTTTAAGATATTTTTATATCAAACGAAATATACATCTTGAATTTTCTGGGAATAGCCTTTAAAGACCTGTTCACTCTGAATGATTTTTGTACAACTGGTAAACTGTAAGAGAGATACAAAAATTAGTGATGTAGATCTCATTAAAACACCTGTCTGTCTTGTGATTTTTTTTAGCTTGTAGAGTTAACCGTTTTCGAGATATTGATTTCAGGTTTAAGGTACTTGAACATTTTTTCAAACGGGAGACATCTTACCTTTCTCCTCTCTTTTGTTACTCCTAAGAGGCAAAGAGAACCGAAATTCAATTGCTTCATTTAGCGACCGACTTTTAAAGGATTTAACTATCGCTTTAGTCTGTGCATGCATTTATTTCCATTCAACTTGCAAAGAAGCAAGTAATAAGACCAGTTCTTGATTAGAATGATGTAGATAAATGAATAATCGTTTGTAAGAAGAGTTGTTTGTGGAACAGCTAGAGAAAGTCATAGAAGTGGAATACATCCGATTTTTAGTGTGGTGTGTGCGTGTGCGTGCGCGCGCGTCTGTGAACACGATAACTCAAAAATAAAAAGTCGGTAAAACCAAACTTGGTATTTAAGTGTCAAGTTTTAGCGCTGTTTCCGAGTGGTTAGAGCGCTCGCCTCACACCTAGGCGGCCCGAGTTTGAGCCCAAGCGCCCGCATGCGAGATTTGTTTGGAGTGGGGTTCTCCGGTTTCACCCGCCACTCCTTTCACCAATTTTTCCAGCATCACCTGTCCTTTCATCCATTTCGCTTGTATTCCAGATCATCCACTCACGTTCATGCCTGGCTATGGGCCAACCACTCGTTCCAGGCTCTCCATTCTCTGGTTTCAAGCCGTTGGCTCCCCGCCAGACTTCTGATCCTAGGCATCCGCTCGTAACTACAAGAGTAGTGTCAGTCCTAAATACTACGAAAAACGTCGCCCTCCGTGGTGTAATGGTTACCATGCTAACTTCATATACCCAAGGTCGCGGGTTCAAACCCGGCGGAGGACGATGGATTTTTTCGGGCGTAAAAATCCTTGGCATGGCTTCCTTCGGAAGGGAAGTAAACCTGTGGGTCCCGTGTCGTAGATTTACGGCACGTAAAAGAACCTCAAGTCTGATAAGAGAGGCCTCTGAGCAAAATTAAGCGATCTTTCACGCCCAATATAGAATGGGACGCTGAGAACCAAAGCAGGTAAAGAGCGTCCATAAATAACAGGCCATTTCATTTTTATTTTTTTTTTTTTCTACGAAAAACGAACCTTCCAAGGATGTGACACGAAGATTTTAAGGAAAAACTGGTGTATCGCTTATTTCCCAAGCAGGAAGTTACTTTTCGTTTCATCTCTCTTTTTTACTGCTGGCCTTGCGAGGCGAAACGAACCTCAATTGTTTCATCATGCACATTGGATAGTCCATCATTGAATTGCCTAACCCACTTTCTCACCATTGATCTGTTATTACACTTTCACCATAAATCTCTACAAAGTGACGATGAATTTCAGCTGGTTTAACATTCCTTGCATTTACGACTGGCGGTACCTTTCTTTGAAGAGGGTGTCTGAAGCCCTCGCTGACAAGTGCCTGAACAATGATAGCAATGTGTCAGAAAATAGGCTCTTTCATGTTCAAAAATAAATATTGTGAAAAAATGTTTAAACCTCTTTTTCCCAAACCGGCACTTAGTTGCTCGCGAATTTATCGACAAAAGTTGGAGCTCTCGTTATATTACTTATGATAAATGGCAAGTATATCTTGAATTTTCTGGGAATAACCTCTGAAGTTCTCATTCTATATGACTTTTACATAATTGGTAAACCATAAAAGGTAGACAAAATCTTACTACACAAAAGTCTGATGTGTTCCATTCACATGCTTTCGCTATATCTCTGTAACAAATTATTGTTAATAAGCTTATTTTTCTATTTCTTGCTAATCGAGATAAACGTTAGCAGAAACGTTCTCATTACTTGGTTCCTTATAAGTAGAAGGGGAAAAAATGATGTGTACCATTCACATGACTTTCTCTATATCCCTGCAACAAATTATTCTTAAAAAGCTTATGCTTCTATTTATTTCATGCTAATCTAGAAAAATTAGCAGAAATAGTCTTATTACCTTCTTTCTTGTAAGCAGAAAGGAAATAAGGGAGTAGCATAGGTTAAAGCGATAGTCAAAAGCTGGTTGCTATGTGACTGAAGTCCCTTTGTTTGTATGGACATGAGTTGACAAATTCCTGTATGAGAAAAGTTAAGATTTTCGACCCTAAAAACAAAAACAAGGAATATCTCAAAAACGACCAACTCCAAGAAAAAAATGTAAACAACATAAATTGTGTGTTTTAATGTGCTCTACATTTTTTTGTGTGGTAAGTTTTTGTCTTATCTCTTACGGTTTAGCAGTTATACAAAATTCCGGAAAATTCACTCAGAATAAAGTAGTCTTCAGAGGCTATTCCCAGAAAATTCAAAATATACATTTTATTTGTCGGGTAAATATCTTTAATATACGATATTTTACTCAAAATCGTTAGAGCCATTTTTTAGAAAATAAAATTTTTCGAAAAAGTTCCTGTAAAGGGTAGTTTGGGGTGGGGGGATTTTTCTCAAAATCTTCATGTCGCATCCCTGACTAAACTTAAATACCAAGTTTGGTTTTTATCGAATTTTCGTTTTTGAGTTATCGTGTTCACAGACACACACACACACACACACACACACACACACACACACACAAAGGGACCTTTTTCTGAAAATACCTTTTTTAGATAAGGGGATCTTAAAACATATATTTCCGGTAAAATCTCAGTATCGAATTTTTTGGTGGAGTGCAATACCTTCTCTACACACTATATACATAGTTCGTATAGAGAAAGTAAAAAAGGGAATACACAGGATAAACCGACAGTCAAATGTTTTAAAAGGTGGTTGCTATGGGATTGAAAACCAATTCTTTGCGTGGCCAGGAGGTGACAAGTTACCGTATAAAAAGTTTATTTTAAAACTCAAACCAATGACAACAAATATCTCGCAAACGGTCAACTCCATGAAAAAATGTATATGACATAAATTGTGTGTTTTAACGAGATCTACATATTCTGAGTAACAAATTTTTGTCTATTCTTACGGTTTACCAGTTCAGAAAAATTCACCCAGAATAAAGAGGTCTTTAGAGGCTATTACCACTAAATTCACGATATACATTTTATCATGCAAATATCTTAAATGTAAGAGATTTTAAACAACATCATTAGAGCCATTTTTGAGAAAACGAAAATTTTTGAAGTATATCTCATGTAAAGGGTAGTTGGGATGCGGATATTTTTGTTAAAATCTTATCACATCCTTGGAAGATACTAAACCTAAGTATCAAGTTTGATATTTAACGGGCTTTTCTTTTTTGAGTTATACTGCACACACACACACGCACGCACACACACACACACACACACACACACACACACACACACACACACACACACACGCTCGCGCGCACAGATATTTTTCTAAAAATGCTTTTTTTTTTCTTTTTTTGGATTCAGGCGTCCTCTAAAGTGTGTATTTTCATTTAAATATCTGTATAGAATAATTGGGTACAATACAATACCTTCTCTATACCTACACTATGTACATAGTACGTGTGGAGCAAGTAAAAATGTAGATCTAATTAAAACACACAATTTATGTCTAAAATATACCTGGTTATTGATTTCAATTTTAAATACTTTCTCAAACGGGAAGTCATCCATTCATTTATTTCATATCTCTTTATTTTATTCACAGCCATGCTAAGAGAATCTTATAGTGACAGTTTTGGAAATATTTGTCCAGTGTATTCCCTGATTTTCCTTCTACTTACAAGAAAGTAAGTAATAAAACTATTTCTGCTAATGTTTACATCGATTACTATGAAGCAGATAGAAGAATAAGCTTTTGTAGGAATAATTTGTTGTCGAATAGGTAGAGAAAATCTTGTGAATGGACACATTCAGATTTTTAAAGTTTTGACTTGAGGCTTCAGCCTTCTGTACCGTTGTACCTATAATGAAAAGTATATTGAAAGTATTCCAGCAAATGTTTTATCTTCATTGTCATGAGATAGATAAAAAACAATCTGATGTTTTCCATTCACATGACTTTCTCTAACTGTTCCTTATATAATATTCTTACAAAATATTATTCTTTTCTCTATATCTAAATTGCTCTTATTACTTGAATCCTTGGAAGTAGAAGGGAAATAAGGAAATACATTAGGCTGAAGCAATATTCAGATATTTTAAAAGCTCAACGCTATGTGAAACAATTTAGGTTCGGTTCGTTTTGCTTGGTCCAGTTGAATTCAAAATTTAAACCAATAACAAAGAATATCTCAAAGAGGATCAACTCTACAAGAAAAATGTATATGAAATAAATTATGTGTTTTAATGAGATCTACAGGTTTTGTGTGGTACGTTTTTGCCTATCTCTTATGGTTTAACCATTATGCAAAACTTTATAAAACACATCCAGAATAAAGAGGTCTTCGGAGGCTATTCCCAGAAAATTCACAATATAAATTTTATTTGTGATTTAAATATCTTTGATATACAGTAATTTAGTCAAAATCCTTAGAGCCATTTTTGAGAAAAACAAAATTTTCAGAGATGTTTCCATGTAAAGGGTGGTTTGTGGTGGGGGGGGGGGGGATTTTCTTGAAAATCCTTGTCGCATACTTGGGAGATTCTAACTTGACACCCCTACATACATGCACACATAGTCCTTTATTGTGAGAATAGTTTATAAAAAGAGTGGGTAAAGAAAGTCATATAAACTTAAATTACAGAACTTCACAATGAGTCCACCAGGCGCTGGAGAGGCAGCTGTTTCCTCAAGTACATCATCAAACAAACTGGACATGATTCGCCCAGATAAGCCCAGCCAATGTACTTGGCACTGTGACGCAGATTCAGCCACGTCTCCTCATAGTCGATATGCACGGTGAGTAGCAGACAAATATTATATGTCGACCAGTAGAGAGGCAAGTCTTTGTTACTGAAATGTTCTTTAAAAAGGTAGCATTTATTAACCCTAGTTACTTTTCTAACATACATGTATAATCTATAGAGTAGATAGATAATATATTGTATTTTACCCAAAAATTTCACTGGAAATATATATTTTAAGGAACCCGCAATTCAAAACAAGACTTTTTAGAAAAAGGTCATTTGTGTGAGTGTATATATGCTTGTAAGTGTGTGCGCATAAGTCAAAAATGAAAGTCTGTCAAACACCTAACTTGATATTTAAGTTCAGCATGTGTCACATCCTTGGAAGATACTAAGTTTGGTAATTATTAATTAAGTAATAATAATACCAACTAAGTTTGGTAATTATTAATTAATGAGTCGTACTCTAACTTCACTTTAAGGTTTCTTACTTAGAAACATGTTTTCACTGGCTATTGCCAGCATCTTCAGCTAACGACTGCTGTGCGTGGTCTTGGGTTCCTCTATCATCAGAAAAATGAACTTAAAGTTTGGATTGTCGTCTGTGTTGACCTCCGAATTCATCAGACAATTTTCAAATTTTTTAATAAATATCTTCTCCCAAAAATAATAATTATTGAATTATGTCATTGTAAAAATTTCTTATTTGAATAACCAAGTTTGGTGTTTAATGTATACATTGCTGCACGCGCACACACATGCACTAAAAATATTTTATTTTGGAATTAGGGGTTCTCAAAACATGTATTTGTGGTGAAATCTCTGTATCAAATTTTTTGATGGAATACAGCATCTTCTCTACCTACTATGTACATTATATTTGTCTGCTAGAGAAAGTAATACATTTGTTTCTATTTGAATTGATGTAATTTGCTTTTGACACCTGCTGTAGTAATAAAATTAAGCGCCATAAATGAATGCTCAAAGTGTTTCTTTGGTAAATTTTTATTTCTCTACTACTTATCTGTAGAAGCTAGAGGAAGGTATTGTATTCCACAAAAATTTTATATCAATATTTCACAATGTCAATATTTAAGGTCTCCTGAACACAAAAAATAAAAGGTGTTTCAAAAGAGAGTGAATTAGTAGAGGGAGAGACAGTGCATGCGTGTTCATGAGAGAGAGAATTTATCACATAACTCAAAATGCCAAATTTTATATTTAAGCCAGTGTTTAAGCATGTTAAATGGAGGGTTTCAAGAATTCTTTACCCAACCCAAACTATCCTTTATACAGGAAATGTTATTTTTATGTTGAAATATTAGCATTCCAGTTTTTCTTCCTCTTCTTTTTCCTCCCTGCTCTTTGTAGGACTTACATCCCCAAGGACTTACAAGCTATTGCTTTGGGTCAATCTACCGGAGCAGCAAACTCTGGATCTTAGAATGTTCAGGATGGATAAACAATGAAATGGCTGGTAGGCTGGTGAAGAAGTTAGAAATGAAGTACTGTGATGAAAGGGATAATAGGAAACTTACAGATCAAATTATCCAACCCAATATACACCTAGTGGCCAAGAAATATCACAATAAACCTTTGATCAGCTCCAAGAGTTTGAACTGGGGACCTACCAAATGCGAGTTGGAAATGTTATCATGGTGTAACCTTGCTAAGATGCATGACAAATCAAATTTATAAATTGAATTTGCTATTAATAGCCTCTAAAGTTCTCTTCATTCTGAATGAATTTTGTTTGAATGTGTATAGTAGCTAGAGAAATTGAAACAGATGAGCAGACCTGTAAGCTTGCAGTCTGTCTGCTATTATAATAACAGATATTATCTAGTTTTGTGATGGGTAGATTGGGTAGAGAAATCTGTGTGACTGTCCTGATAAAATTTTTTAGAAAAATGTCTGTGTGCATGTACATTTGAAATATAAGTTAAAAAGAAGAGGTGAACTATTTTCAGTTAAGTCCTGATACTGAATTTTTGGATCAAACGCAATACTGAAATGAAATGGTGTTTTATTTATGGATGCTCTTTAACTGCTGTGGTTCTCAGCATCCCATTCTATACTGGGCGTGAAAGACTGCTTAATTTTGCTCAGAGGCCCCTCTATCAGGCTTGAGGTTCTTTTACGTGCCGTAAATCTATGGCATGGGACCCACGGCTTTACTTCCCTTCCAAAGGAAGCCATGCTAAGGATTTTTACGCCTGAAAAAATCCATTGTCCTCTGCTGGGTTTGAACCCGCAACCTTGGGATATGAAGTTAGCATGGTAACCATGGAGGGCGACGGAAATGCAATACTTATCTACCCTAAATGCCTAAGTGGTAGAGAATTACAGGGGTAGTAGCAAAGCGATTACAAGAATGGGCAGAGAGAGACAAGATAAATTATTGGACCTACAAGGAAGGTTTAGAAAAGGAAAGTCGACAATTGACTATGTTTTTATAATAAGAACAATAATAATAGATAAATATCTAAGTAAGAAAAGAGGTAAGGTATAATTTTTTTTTGCAGATCTAGAAAAAGCCTTTGAAACCATTCAAAGGGATGCACTTTGGTATAAGTTGTGAACGAAGGGAGTGAGCGAGAAATTTGTACAACTATTAGAGAGGTTACATTCAGATAATAAATCCTGCATCAGGCTTGCCAATAACAAAGTAATAGATTGGGTACTAAAAACAATTGCTTTAAGGCAGGGTGTTTGTTGATGACATACTCTAAGAAACAGCAAAAGAAAATTTACAATGCCCAGCAATCAAAAATAAAGATATCTGGGTTTGCTCTTTGCAGATCATCTAGTAGCAGCAGCAATCATAATTGGAGGTTTAAAGAAAGAAATAGAAGCAACAGAAAAGTACCCCATTAAATGGGGTTTAAAAATAAATAAAAGTAAATAAAAAATTATGGTTTGTAAGAAAGGGAATAAACTCAGCAGGGAAGAGATATGGTGGTTAGAGGGGAGTGTATTCAGAGTTGTAAATAATTTGATTTCTTAGGAGTAAGGCTAAACAACAATGGAAAATGAACAGAGCAAAGGAAATACATGCTAGGTAAGGGGAAATTAGCTGTTAATATCATAAGAACATGCTTAAAGATACCAAATATGACAGTAAACTGGCTAGAGAGAATATATGCAGCAACAGTGGAATCAGGAATAATGCATGGAATAGAGATTTGAGAGACTGAGAAAGGGTGGGAATGTATAGATCAAATTCATAGGTCCTTTTGCAAAATGATATTGTGATAGTAGCTCCAAATGGAGTAGCATTATTGAATTGCGGAGAGCTGGGAGGAAGGGAGCAAAAATTAAATGGATAGTGAAATATTGGAACGGAATCCAAGTAGAGAGGAAGAAAATATTGTTAAAGACTATTTTAGGGTACAAAATCAGCAAAATGTGAAAGAAATTGCATATCAAATAAAGGAAATTGTAAAAGATATTGGAGTGGGTGAGCTAGCTAATCAACTGACAATAGGTGGACAAAAACCATGGAATAAAGTGAAAGCTATAGATGGAGATATAGCGAAACAAGAAATAAGAAATAATGGGTAGCTTAAGGGATAAGAGTACTTAAATATCATACAGAAATGCTTAAAAGTATGAGGTGAAAAAATGGGTAGAGAGGGTTTGACATGGGCAAGAACAAGAACAATGTTAAACAGTCTAAAAATTGATGAAGATCTTATGCCCACTATGTGGCAATGTCAAAAGCAATTTGCACCATATAATTGAGTGCGAGGAAACTAAAATGTGGAGAGAGAAAAAATATGGAATAAAAACTGGGAAACATTACCGCCAAAGATAGTATACTTAAAATTTTTTGGAAACCATAAGAAAGAATTTCTGAAACAGCTAGGTAATTATACAGGGAAAGTAAGAGAGAAATGGGGGAGGAAAATCACCAAAGAAAAAGAGGATCTTAATAATATAACTGAGGAGATTGTAATTTATAAAAAAGATGAACAAATTAGTTGGTAGTGTATAAAAATGTACAAATAGAGGGAAACCAGGGTGTTAACTGTATATGATACCAAATTCAGCAAAGTAACATGTATGTATGATGTTTGTATCTTGAAAATATGAAATAATTTATCTAAGTGGTAGAGAAAAAAAAGTATTCCATATCTGTTGATGTTTTAGTGTTTATGAAACTTAGTTATGCTATGAAGTAGCTACCTTAGAAAAACTAGAAGATAAAGTGGTATTATTGCTAAGAATAATGAAATGTATACATCTTTGTTTCTTCAGACATGACAAGAATGAAATACTCCCAAACATTCTCTATGCAATTGGAAATACACCAATGGTGAAGCTGAACAAAATTCCTAAGTCTTATGGCATAAAGTGTGAAATGTGTAAGTAATACATACTATAAATTATTTTTAATTAGAAATAACCAAATTCAAAGTTATAACACAAGAAATAGTGGAAATTAACACAGATATAGCACCAGTAAATGCATATGTGATAAGGGTATTTCATTTCTTTCTTTTTTTTCATTTCATTTTATTTCAATTGAAAATTAGTTGAGTTGATTTTGTAACACTACACCACTTACTTTTTATTTCAGAAAACATGTTTCAGAAGCCATGTGCTTCCATTGTCAATTCTTTTGGTCGACTACTCGCATTGCTTGCTGTGGTGGTTGTCTCTGTCACCAGTGGTGGTTTGATGAACCTCTGAATCAGTAGGTCATCTCACGGGATTTCAAAATTGAAAACACTGTTCAAGTTTTTCCAAATATATATATGTTTACCCAAACTTTTAATTCTGTCCTCCATGTGATGTTTTTGGGAATTTTTGGGCTTCTATTTATGGTCTGTTTCTCTTTCCAAAAATACCAAGCTACCGCAGATTTGTCTTCTTGTTTGAGTTTAACCACCACAGCAAGCAATACCAGCAGTCAACCAAAGGAATTGACAATGGAAGCACATGGCTTCTGAAACATGTTTTCCAAAATAAAAAGTAAGTGATGTAGTGTTACAAAATCTATTCAACTAATTTTCAATTGTTTCAACACATCACTGTCACAAAGTCCACCATATATCAGTAATCATTTTATTTCATCCTTTGGATTTACATAAAAAGGATACATCATATTATAACAATTAATACATAATGATTACAAGGGAACAGATTTTTATGTGCTTAAAAACTTAAAAATATTTTATTTTTATGTAGGGAAAGTATGCATAAAAATGCAAAAATATTTTGTTTCAATTTTACAAAGCTGTAAACATTTATGTTAAAAAATCACTCGATCACCAATTTAAAACTTTCAAAATTGTTTGCATAATACACTGCCGCTTCCAACCATGTCCCCCAATGAGTGACTATGGGTCTAGGTGGAAGTGCAAGATCTGGATTTTTCGCTCTGAACAAATCAATTCTTGTTGGCGCTTTCACAAACACCTTTTTACCATTTGAAATCAATTTGTCCACTTTAGGATACAATGTATGTGTCTGCTCATATACTCTGTGTAAACCATGTACTATACAAGTTACATTTATCATGTGCGGGAAACTTACAGGAAGACCTTCGGCTGCCTTCTTCATGTATGGAGCACCATCTGTAATTAAGAGTAAAATACTATCAAATTTCATCCCATTTGGCCATAACAACTGCAGAGATTCATTGAATAAGCGAGCCATTGTTACATGATTTGATGCTGACATTTCTCTGCATGCTAACAGAAAACACTGCTTGAAAAGTAGTTCATCATTTTCTAGCACACCTACCACATCATTTCCTACTTTCCTACCGCTAGGGTCTGAAGATTCATCAATGCTTATCCAAATTTTTTTATTTTCACATTCTGCTCTGATCTTTCTTAGCATTTCTTCGTAACAGCAGGCACATACAATTTTCTTAATATTGATTCTTCTGGTGTTTCAAAATGTATGTATTTTGTAAGAAAATTTCTGAGTTCTGTATTTCTCAATTTTTATAAAGGAATACCACACCAAAGAAAGGTTTTGCGTAAATCTGCACAATAATTGGAACTTTTTGAAACTAGGGTATGTGAAGAGGAAGTTGGTTCACCTAAGTTGCGCATGAAACAGCTGCTAAATGCTGCAAGACCTGCATTCACCGTTTTCCCACATTCTTCCATCACTTGTAAAGATGTCACTAAATTCAGCAATGAAAGTGAACATATCACGCCAATCACTTCACTTAAGATACCAACTGTATTAATGCTCTACTTTAAACAAGACAAGGGCAGTGACTGAAGACTGTTGTGTATATTGCATCAGCCATACACACATAAATAAGGGATTCCCCTTTCAGATAGAGGCAGCATGTATAGGTCACTCATTACACAATACATTTACGAATGAAGTTCATTCAACTAATGCCTTCTCATAATATATCACAATGCACAAGACTTTTTGTAAAATTTAAAAATTATAACAAAGAAAGTGACAAATCATGTGGTTTTATTATTTACATAAAAACATTACAAAAATATGTATTTTTATGTGAAATAGAATTTTGAATACGATTCAAGTGTGCTATTTTGGGAATTCCCATCTTAGTTACAATGTTTTATCTATAAGCACTATATCTCACTTTTCCTAAAATGCTTCGTTTGGATTCAGGGTGTCCTAGAATATGTAATTCCAGTGGAATCTCAGTATCTAAGTTTTGGGTGGAATACAATACTTCTTTCTAAACAATATGTATGTAGTATGTGTAGAGAAAGTAAAAATTGCAATATTTGCCATTTAGTCTCCCCTTAAACAAATTTCTTTCACTGTTCATAGTAGGGTTAATTGGCTTATTTCTCACATGTGTAATGCCTAACCTAAGTCATAACTACCTTTAAAATTCAGATGAAAAGTATAGTAAGTAAGCATTTTACAGTGCACATGTCTAACTGCAGTGGATGTATATTGCAGTGGCAAAATGTGAATACTTCAATCCTGGTGGCAGTGTAAAAGATCGTATAGCTTACAGAATGATAGAAGATGCAGAAAAACAAGGCATTTTGAAACCTGGTGCTGTACTGATTGAACCTACTTCAGGAAATACAGGTAGGTATACATAAATCATAATTTTTTTTATATAATCAGTTTACCTTCCCCATATTTGTAGGACTGACAGCCCCGAGGACTTATAAGCCAATGCCTAGGTGTCAGAAGCCTGTTGTGAAGTCAAAGGCACGAAACCACAGAATGGAGAACTTGAGTCATAGCCAGGCATGAGTGTGAGGAAGTGAATGATATAAAGTGTAAGCTTAATTGAAAATGGGAAAGGTGATGATGGAGCAATTGGGGAATGAATGTGGGGGAAACTGGAGGACCCAGAGAAAACCCGCCCAAATGCTGCTTCATCCACCACAAATGCCACATGCAGGTGCTTGGGGGATTGAACCTGGGCTGCCTAGATGGGAGGCAAGCTATCTAACCACTCAGCCACGGCGCCACCATATATCGTAAAGCTAACTCTAAATATTATAAAAACTTGTCTGAAGAAATTACCAAATATGAGAGTGAACTGGCTGGAGAGAATATATATGATTCAGTTGAATCAAGAATGATGCATGAGATAGAAGTGTGACAGAAAAGGGTGGGAGTATATAGTTCAGATTCACAGAACAGTTTGCAAAATGTTACTTGGATTACGAGGAGCAGCCATAGTCAAAATGAAAAGGGTTGGCACGAAAGGCGTAGTGATAAAATGTATAGGGAAATGCTGGCATAGAATCCAAAAATTACAAGAAGGAAGTAGTTTCAAAGATTGTCTGAAAGAACAAATTGGGAAGAAGCTGGTTATCTCAAATAAAGGAAATTATGTGAGAAATCAGAATGGGAGAGCTAGTTGACTTGTCAGATAAATAGATTAAGTTTATGAAATAAGGTAAAATAAGAATTGATGATATAGAGAAACAGGAAATATATGGGAGTTTAAGAGATAAGTGCTCTCTAGCATATAAAGTACTATTAGAAGTTCTGTCAGTACTTTCAATGCATATACTACTAAATAAAACTATGCAAATCCATTAATATATGTATATTCTGAAAGCACACAAAAAATGCAAAAAAATGAACATACTCTTATTCAAAATGATCGCCATGTGCCGCAACACAGCGGCAAAGACATTGAGGCCACTCATCAATAGCTGCAGTCTTGACAGTTGATGCGATTGATATTTTTAGCATGTGAATATTGCAGTGCCTCTTTTGAACATGCTATTGCTTTGAGCTTCTGCCACAGAGAGGTAAGTCCGATGAACCGCAGGACATTGGATGCCAACCACTGCTGCATGGTTTTTTGCTTTTTTTTTTTTTTTTTTTTTTTTTTTTTGCTCTCCCCATATGTTGTTAACAAAGCCTGAGATCAAACCCAGTGTATCTCCTTTAATTTTTCAATTAGCAAATGCCTTGTGTATGTTTTATATGAACTAAGATGTAAATTGGCCTTAAAAAAATGTGGCATTGTTTGTGAAGAGATTTTCATTTCACAAGACAAAATTGTTTGTTTGTTTTCGTAAAGGATTACATCAAATCCTTGCACGAACAACATTCACAACTTCTATTTTCCATACACACCTAGGATGGTCAAATTACCAGATGCAATCAACAGTTGCACCTGTTTCTTTAAACCATGTTATTGTCCAAAATATAAATCGTTCATTGATACCAAGAGGTTTCATGGAAAAAAATCTTTAGCTTGTTTACCACAGTAAAATAATGCGAATACAGTGATATGATTTTCGTATACTCCTCACTCCATCTTTCTCTTTTACCTGTTACTGGCACACTGCAAGCCTGTTACTTGCAGAGTAGTAAAGGAGACCTTGTGCAGCATTGCCACGTTTCTTCATTCACAATTTCATACTTCAGTGTGCTTAAATTATACTAACAGAGCTTATGGCAGTACTGTGTACTACAGGAGTTTTAAGAATGACTGGGGCAGGGAAAAATACATTGATGTGTATGACAAAATGGAAAGGGAGGATATGCTATGGGTAAGAACAAGAACTATGATATTAAGTGTTTTAAAAGTTGATAAAGACAGGTAGCAGTGCAGATAAGAATACACACTGTTCTAGAATCTTCAGAAACCAAAGTATGGAGAGAGGAGATTGGAACAGAAAGGGGATAAGTTACAGTAGAAATATTGGTTTTAAAAGCTTTTTGGAAATAGTAGGATAACCTTTCTGAAACAGACAAATATGTAGGGATGCTAAGAGAGAAGTGGTTGAGGAACATTATTAAAGAAACTTGATTACATAAATGATGACCTTAGCTTATAGAAGTGGAAATAAGCTAAGTGGAAAACTGAGGGACTATAAAAAAGGGCCATTCCACAGTTTCTGCAGAACTACAGTGCATGCATGAAATAACAAGAAAGGTGCTGGAATCTGTCAATAACATAAGCTCATTTTTTTCCACTATCAGAAGCATTTGATGGTATTGATCACAGAATTTTGTTAGATAAATTAAAAAATGGTGGGATGAGGAGTCTCTCTCTCTGGAATTGAGTTCTAGTTATTTAAAAGGCCGAAAACAGTTTGCAGCAGTAAGTCACAAAATGGGGAAATGTAAAGAAAATAAAAAATAGAAACTGTAAAATAAGGCTTACCTCAAGGCACAGCTTTGGAACCTTTGTTCTTCATTATATATGTTAATGTTATCTATCCATAAGATACAGTTGTAATAACCTCACGTATGACAGAACTGCTGTTTGCTGGAGCAAGTCAACAGAAGCTTTAAAGGAAAATTTAAATTACACAGCTAATATGCTAGTGAGATACTTTGAATCCAAGAATTTAGAATGTAGCATGAAAGAAACTAAAATAATGTCCTTTGCATCAAAAAACGTCTCTAATGCAGAATTAAAATTAAACAACAGCACTATTGAAGAAGTTCAATTATATAGGCTTCTTGAAAGTATAGCAGATACACAGTTATCAAGAGGTCATAGTTCAAATCTCGCTTAGGGGGAGTTACTGCATAAGGTTTTTTTGGAGGTTTTCCCGAATGAATGTTAAGTAATTTTAAGCTCCATGGTCTCAAGATCATTTGAGCATCACTTCACAAATTTCATTCATCATCAGATGCCAGATGGTAAGCTAAACGTTAATGTTAAGCTAAAAAAAAAAATAAGACTTGTACTTCTGCTGAGATATTTTCAAAATTACAATGATTATAAGTCTTCTACAGATGATCTACAATGGATGGATGTATACACACTTTAATTATGGGATTGATTTGGAGTCACACAGACAGGTTGTTAATTCTACAGAAGTAGTATATCAGCACTAACGTTAAAATAAGGGAATTGTGCGGGAAGGCATTCATTAATCAAAGCATGTTCACTGTTTACTCTTTGTATGTATATAGAACTATATTATTTGTAAATGATAGCCTTGATGTGACAAGAAACACTTAATGTAAAGGCTTAGGCTTTCACCTCCATGCCCTCCTTCAGCGTGCAGCTATACATACAGCGGCAGTTACTAGCGCTCTAGTCTTGCCTGGACTATGTTGTCACGCCTACTGTTATTAATTCAACAAATTTGCTTGGCTATGAGAGGATGGATTTCACTACAGCTAGACATGCATATGGGAACGTAGCTCTATACAACCTTTTACAACAGGGAAAATAGCCTACGTAATTCAATAAAGGGATGTGAATGGGTTAACTAATCTACTAATTTAAGGATAACATGTCCGAATCAAAATTATATTTTACCTTTCTATCACGGTCACTGATGGCATGGGGCCAAGCTTGGTGTCCTAGTTACATGTCCACTCCACTGGAAGTCATTCCTACTAAAGAGGAAAATCTTACCCTAACTGTCGTTTTTATGAAAGCTGGAGTTGGAACATATGAGAATTATATATTCCAGTATTACCACATCCTGTACACACAACCAGGATGTGACAATATTCTCTCCCTGATGATGCCAAACACAGCTTTCGGCTAAACGTCGGTTATGCAAACAACTGGACCATGGCCAACAACCCGGCAAACTTGGATAATAAGGTTGAGAAATAATCAAGTTGGCAATTAGAGTATATAAAAAGCAATGAAGACTATCACGGATACAATATTAGTAAATGTGTCAACAAAAGAGATATTAGTATTAAAGGGATTAAATTATACAATAAAGTACCTAACTCAATTAAATCTTTGACAGATAACTTAAAACCAAAATTTAAACTCAAATTAAAAGAATATTTAATATATACATATACACCCTAAATGAATTGAAAATTTATGTACAAAAATTTTGATCTAAATCTCAAGTTGAATATTTTTACAGGCTTGGGTATAGCTGTGGCTGCAGCTGTGAAAGGTTACCGCTGCATTATAGTAATGCCTGAAAAGATGTCAAATGAAAAAGTGGATGTTTTGCGAGCTCTTGGAGCAGAAATTGTGCGAACTCCAACTGCTGCTGCATTTGACTCTCCAGAAGGACTCATCATGGTGAGCCAGAGACTAAGCAAAGAAATTCCAAATTCCATCATACTTGATCAGGTATGCAATAGCTTTATAATATTGGTTAGTTTTAATATTGGAGTCGAGTATACACACATGTGCTTCACAAAAAACTTATGTAAAACTAGTTTTGTATGCATTGTCTGCTGCTTTCGACTGTTGGATTCAACCTAAGGATCTTTGATGTATGACTGCTTTCTCTCTGGTGTTGGATTAATGAACTTCATTAGTGGGTTCTCTTCAAAAGGACGATCAAAATTCATGAGATGCGTTTCGTGTTTCTTCATGTATATTTTCTCCCATGTGTCGAGTTCTACTGTCCGTTGTACATTTTTCAAAAGATAGATGTTTTGTCATGTTGGTTGTTCCAAAATGAGCCAATACTGCAGATTTTTCAGTTTCTCTGTTTTTAATATTTCTAACATGCTGTTTAAGACGGGTACCTATGTTTCCTTTTGTTCTGCCAATGTATACTTTGTTACACTCATTGCAATAAATTCTATAGATGCTTGGATTTTTGTCAATGACCGATATGAAATTAAACAGTACTTGTGGAAAATTGCCATTGTCTATGCCATTGTAGTGGACACACTTGAATACAGAAAAATATCAGCAAGGTGGGTCCCATGCTTTCCAACAGGAATTAAAATTTTTAGTTGGCTTACAACAATATATAGTTCAAAAATTATTTTTAGACCTGCAGCGACAAAAAAGACTGTGCAGAAAGACATATGTCAACTATGTATGGATTTGATAACTAACCTGACAGGAAGTGGTACACAGTGAAGCGAAATGATAACTTTAAAAGTTAACATTGAGTCGAACTTAACACTTTTAAATGCACTTGTTTTTACTTACATAGTAGTACATATATTTCACACAATTTGTCTGCATTTTGTGCATCAAAAACAACAGATACGATAAAACACTTTCAACAAGAAAATCAGGACTCTACAAAATTGAATGTAAAGATTGTGAGAAAATATACATAGGACAAACCAGAAGGAACACTATGACCTGCCTTAAAGAACATCTCAGCCACGCAAAATATAAGCACACAGAGAAATCAGCAGTAGCAAACCACTTTTGGAAGTTTAACCACAACATTAAAGAGAATGTATCTTCTAAAACTGAACTCGATACTTGGAAAAAGATTTTTATGAAAAAGTATGAGTCAACATTGATGAATGTTGAAATTCCCACTGAAATCAACCCACTCCATAAGTTCATCCAATGTCCAGATTCCGGAGGCATCAATACAAATGAATCTGGCAGTCGAAGGTAGTTGAGAATGCAGAAAATGTCTATGAAACTTGTGTAATACTATGTAAGTACAAACAAGTAAAATTTTAAAAGTATTAAGTTTGACTCAATGTTAATTGCTAAAGATGTATGGATTGTTTTGAAGAAGTGCCAGTCCCCATGGCTACACTCACTAAAGTGTCTTGCTTTGGTGCTCCGTGGCACAAGGGATCGCCAGTTCAAGTCTCCCACCTTGGACACGGGTGTTTGTGTCTGTGTATATCTGTAAAAACTGAAAAGCTAATAGGGAAAACGGAGGAGGAAAAAATAAAAAAACTCTAGGTATACAATGAGGATTTTAAAAAAAAAAAAAAAAAAGAAGGGAGGTTTTTTTGGAGCACATTGTTACCTGCAACAAAAATGGGTCCATCACTACACCCCACAGAACAAGAGGATAAGTAAAGAGTGGAAGAAAGTTGTAGGGGGCGTACTGATCAAGGCCAAGATTTGACTGTCAGCTGGGAAAGTTTTGGCTATTGTGGTGTAGGACTCCAAAGGTGTATTGGTCATTGACTTCCTACATGAACGAAGGACAGTAAATGTGACCTGCTACTGTTAGCAATAAACAGTGCTGGCAATATCCTCCTCCCGCATGATAACACAAGGCCATGTACAGCAGTTTTAACTACTAAATTACACTGGCCACCTCTTGAACACCCACCTTGCAGTCCACACCTGTCCTACTGCCATTAGGAGGCAAAAGATTTGAGGACGATGCTGCGATCGAACAGTACATGCACAATTGGCTCTCTTCTTTTTTCCATTAAGGGATCAGAAAGTTTCCTATATAATAGAGAAAATATGTTTCTGTTGAAAGAAATTATATAGAATAGAATATTAATTGTCATATGATGTTTACATTGTGAGCCTGATCTCAAAAACTGGTGACTCATCAAAAAATATACTTGAGTAACTTAAATATTGTACATGGTATACAAGGTATTATTACTTTCTCTACACATACTATGTATGCAGTGTGTAGAGAAGGTATCATATTGCACCCAAAAATTTGATACCGAGATTTCACCAGAAATATATGTTTTGGGACCCCCTGAATACAAAAGAGACATTTTTAGGAAAATGTCTGTGCGTATGTGTGTGTGTCTGTGAGCAGTATAGCTCAAAAATGAAAAGTCTGTTAAATACCAATCTTGATATTTAATTTCAGTATCTTCCAAGGATGTGACACGAAGATTTTTAAGAAATCCTCCCCACCCCAAACTACCCTTTACATGGACTAAATCTTGGAAATTTTCATTTTCTCAAAAATTGCTGTAATGATTTTAATTAAAAATCTCTTATATTTAGGATGTTTACATTACAAATAAAATGTATATCTTGAATTTTCTAGGAATAGCCTCTTTATTCTTGATGATTTTTATTGAATTTTGCATAACTGGTAAACAGTAAGAGATAGATAAAAACTTACTAAACATAAAATGTTGATCTCGTTAAAACACACAATTTATGGCATATACATTTTTTTTTGTGGAGTTAGCCATTTTTGAGATATTCTTTGTTATTGATTTCAGTTTTAAAATACCCAACTTGTCAACGCCTGGCCATGCAAAGAAGCGGATTTCAATCCCATAGCAAGTCATTTTAAAACATTTGACTGTTGGTTTAGTCTAGTGTATTCCCTTATTTCACTGCAGCTTACAAGAGAGCAAGTAATAAGACCATTTCTGTTAATGTTTATCATGATTAGAATGAAATAGATAGAAGAATAAGCTTATATATAAGATAATTTGTTACAGAGATGTACAGAAAGTAATGCGAATGGAGTACATCAGATTTTTTTTAAAATATATTGAAAAATTGATTTGTCAATTTATGATAATAATATAAAAAATATATATATATATATTAGGCTAATGACACCCAAGATTGGCTCATCCATAAATTCTTGTATAGAGTAAATATGTTTTATTTAGTAATATTTGTTTCATTCTCTTAGTGAACAAAGTTAAGGTTTTTATATCTTTGAGTTTTTGCAGCAGTTTGCTATATTCAGTGGAACCTCACTTATACGTTTTTCAAAGGAGACTACTAAAATACTGTATAAATGAGAAAACAATGAAACAATAAGCGTCAATGAAAACTGCAAACCAGGCAAATACCAAGGCTATACACAGCAAGCATACCACCATGCGTTTTTTTTTTAAAAACGTATAAATGGATACATTTTGTCAATTTGAAATTTAGTTGAGTTGATTTTGTAACACTACATCACTTACTTTTTTATTTCGGAAAACATGTTTCAGAAGCCATGTGCTTCCATTGTCAATTCCTTTGGTCGACTGCCGGCATCGCTTGCTGTGGTGGTTGTCTCTGTCCCTGGTGGTGGTTTGATGAACCTCTGAATGAGTAGATCGCCTGGCAGGATTTCAAAATTGAAAACCCGGTTCTTGTTTTTCCAAATATATATGTTTTCCCAAACTTTTAATTCTGTCTTCCTTGTGATGTTTTTGAGGATTTTTGGGCTTCTATTTATAGTGTGTTTCTCTTTCCAAAAATGCCAAGCTACTGCAGATTTGTCTTCTTGTTTGAGTTTAATATTTCTGTGGTGTTCTTTTGCCCCTGTTTTTATATTTCTTTTTGTTTGGCCGATGTAGATTTTTTCACAGTCATTACAGCTGAACTGATATATTCCTGGTTTGTTTTCTTGTGGAATATCATCTTTCAATTTAGAATTTAAAATGTTTTTTATAGAGTAATTGTTTTTAGGGGCTAGAATGATGTTATGTCGTTTGAAGATCCTCTGGAATTTGTAGAAAGTTGTAGGGTGGTATGTAGACTTCTTGTAGATCTTGTTTTCTTTCTGGTTATGAGTGAGTGTGCTGACTTCTTTAATTCTCTTTCTATTTTTGGCCTTATTAACTTTTTTGTACACCAGTTCTGCCCGAAATCCATTCTCTGTAGCTATGTCCAATATTTTAGTAAGTTCACATTGGTATTCTGTTTTGCCCATTGGTACATTTACCAATCTGTGTGTAAGGCTGTTGAGTAAAGCATGCTGATGGGGAATGGGATTGTAACTCTTTTGTTTTATATAGCTGTTGGTGTGGGTAGGTTTTCTGTAGATGCCAAATGTAAGGTGTTTATTAGTTTTGATGATTTTTAGGTCGAGGAATGGTAGTTGTCCATCACATTCCTTCTCCATTGTGAACTTTATAGACTTTTCTTGCATATTTAGGAGTTTTAGTGCATCTTCTAGGTGTTTTTCTGGGACTATTGCAAAGATGTCGTCTACATAGCGGTACCATATTTTGAACATCCAGGGGAATGCCTTTTTAATCCTAGTTTCCATAGTGCTCATGAAGAGATCTGCTAATATTGGTGACAGCGGGCTGCCCATAGCTAAACCAGATGTTTGTAATATTTCCCGTTAAATGTGAAAAAATTTTGATTTATGCACAGATTCGTTAATATGATGTATTCTCGGACTTCTTCTGTTGTTTTCCCTATTGCAAGTAACCAGTTTTTGATGTGGGATTGTATGCTTGGAAACAGAGCAGTAACATCAAAGGAAACTAACATATCGGTTTTTTCTAATTTTATGTCTTTAATTTTATCGATCAGATCTAGAGAGTTTTTTATACTTGCTGTTTCAAATTTAGGGAAGGAAGAGAATCTGTTTGTTAACTATTTTGCTAGATTATATGTAGGTGCACTTATATTGTCACAAGGAAGTCCGAAGTGTTACAAAATCAACTCAACTAAATTTCAAATTGTTAAAACACATCACTGTCTCAAAGTCCACCATATATCAGGATACATTTTGTGTTTGGGGATCAGAAAAAGTGATGCATTACCAAGAAAATGTATAACCAAAATGTATAATTGAGCAAAATTTTAATGGAGAACGACTAGTCCTTGAAATTTTAGCGTATATGTGTGTAAAATGTTGAAGTGAATAATGTATAAGTGAGTTTCAAATGTACTTTTATACCCATATAGTAGTGGTTTTTTTTTCCGTAGAATGTTAGACTATGCATGCAGAATTTTATGCTGGATTCTTTTCTGGTATTTTAGTGATGTTGGGATTGTTATTCCGTGAAATTGTCATAATTTTTATAAACATAGGTGAGCAACTCTAAGATATATTTTAAGGGTATTGATAATATTTTTAATTTTTTTAAATAGTGGTTTACAAGAGTCTTTGAAGTTAGCATGTGGCATTATGCATATTATTTTTTTCTGAATTCTGAAGGCTGTTTCCCACTCAAAAAAAAAAAACAAACAAAAAACAAAAAAAAAAACAGGCACTCCATTTGTATTTGTATCCCCAATAAAGCTGTTTTAAAAAATTATGATATGTATTTGAATGGCTCTCATATTAGATTTCTATAACAAAGAATATCTTCGACATTCATTGTTGCTAAAGTTTGTTGGTTGGTATCTAATGTTGAGCAGTTGGCAGTGAAGCCATTCGCTCTCTTGCATTCCAGTATTTTGATGTCATATTATCATGTTGATGGATTCCATCCATATCTTCTTTAACTGTATAGAAAGGAACAGAGGATATCTCACTATACCAATTATGAATAAATGTTTATTGAGGCAGTCATGGCCTGTTAGGAATCTAAAAGTTGCTACAGAGGATTTTCTTGGTAATGTAGTGATTCTGGTCGTGTTATTACATAAAGTTCCCATGGTTTTCCTTTTGTTTGTGGTACATTATCTTCTTTAATTTTGTTATTATATGTTGATAACTTCTGTTACTAACAGGGAGGAGACCCTTTAATTCCTCTAATAATTAACTGAAGGCTTAAAGGAACTGACATGGACAAAAGCCTAATTTCCGATCCCTCATCTTCATGCGGTGCAGCTGTTAGTAATCACATATCAATTTTGTTATAATAGAAAGTAGACCCTTTAATTGCTTCTATAATTTGATGACTTAAAGGAACCAATCTAAACAAAACCATGTAATGAACTAAAGGGAAGGGCTGCTCACCATTAAGCACTGGTCAGCTTGGTGAGTTATTGACCTGGACTGATATTTCTTCCTTTCCACATATCAGATCCCCTCTTTTTCCTTCCCTATCCAGTCTTGCTTGACTCAACTCTTGTTTTCTTCAACCCCGATGGTATTAGAGTATTCAAGGTCTAGGGGATCATTTCTGTTTCCTTCCTGTCCGTACCCTTCTTTTCTTAGGTAATGTAACCGCCATTTATGGTGCTTAATTTTAAATGGCTACAAAAAGTTAATTAAAAACATTCCAGATAAAATTGTTGCTAAAGTCTGTTTGTTTCTCCTAGTATCGGAATGCAGGCAACCCATTAGCACATTATGATACAACGGCAGAGGAAATACTGGAACAATGTGGTGGTAAAGTGGATATGATAGTCCTCGGTGCTGGTACTGGCGGCACAATCACTGGTATTGGTCGCAAGATAAAGGAGAGGTGCCCCAATTGCAAAATAGTTGGAGCAGATCCTGAAGGCTCCATTCTTGCCCAACCTGAAGAGCTTAACAAAACAGATACCAGCTACTATGAAGTCGAAGGCATTGGCTATGATTTTATTCCTACTGTCTTAGGTAAGGTTGCTACAATTTAAACAGCAATATTTAACACATATTGTAATACTTCTTAAAAAACCTAGAAACAGTTTTTTAAAATGATGAAAAGAAAAACATCTATATAACTTTAGAAGTATACTTATTTAATCTAAATATTTAAGTAAAAGTACAAGTTAAGATTCTAATTAAATAATTTCAATTATGTAGTTTTTTTGTTTAGTTAATGTAAATAATTTTATGAATTTTTATTTATTATCTTTGAAAAATTTTGGCTTTTAATTATACCACATGTATTAAAGTTCTGAGGTCTCCAATTTCTTTTTCTCGGTACTGGGAGCGGATAGAAATAAGCAGTTAGGCTTAAAATATGCTGGCACTCTTGGCGAGTGTGTGTCACAGATGGATCATCACAGAATCCTAGTGGCTGCAGCTAAAATGAGCCGTTTTTACTTTCTCTACATGTATTATGTACATAGTGTATAGAGAAGGTATTGCATTCCACCCAAAAATTTGATACCGAGCTTTCACCAATAATACATTTTTTGTGGTCCCCTGAATCCAAAAAAAGTATTTTAGAAAAATGTGTGTGTGGGGGTGGGGGTATGTGGGGGACAGCATAGTTCAAAAACGAAAATTCCAAGTAATAACAAAAAAGCTATTATTGAGTAATATATTGCTAGACTGCCCGCTGTCATCTCTAAGCACAGGCATACCAGTACATTTCCAGGATTTCTACCCGTGCACAATGTCAATTTCTACATAAATTCAAATTACATTAATCTTTTTATAACAATGTGTTATATTAGGTATATATTGCCTAAATAGGAAACTGCATCCATCATCTTCATACAGCTATGCTGCTGAAGTGTCACTGTACACATACCTGTACATTTTTGTACATGCACGCACGCACGCACACATATTTTTATCATAGTATGTATAGAGAAAGAAAAACTTGAACCCACCTTGTATTGAATGTGTTGCATTTTTGCATCGCTTTTGACCTTCTTAAATCTGTACCTCTGATCAGATATAAATACATGTAATTATTTTTGTGTTGACCTTTGTCATGCTGGGCAACCCTTTCATTAAGGAAGCTATTTTTCCTTTGTGCTTTGATTTCAGACAGATCTGTTGTAGATGTGTGGATAAAAACAAATGACAGAGAATCTCTACCATTGTCCAGGAGACTTATTAAAGAGGAAGGACTATTGTGTGGTATGTAAATTCCAACAAATATAACTTGCATTAACATTGTAGCAACTGTTGAATGTATTGTATGTTTAATAGCAATGAAAGAAAGGATAAACTTTCAAACATGTGACCCGAAAATTTTTTCCAAGTCTGAATGTCCATCAATGTGCATGGAAATGGCTAAAGGGGTAACAAAAATAAATATAACATTGTAAATAAAGTAAAAAGATGACTATGGGATACAAACAGGCAGGAAATAGGATCTGAATATAGCAAAAATGTGTCATTGGAGTTACAAAATGAAATAAAAATGTTGTGATTAAAGAAACATATATTTTAAATTTGGGTATGAAACAAAGGATGGAATAGTGTGGCTCAGGTTGGGAGGGTGGAAAACTCGTAAAGTAGTTGATGAATCTGGTAGGAGGATATGCGCATTATGCAGGTATCAGGAAGATTGGATGCATATTTTGGCAGATTGCGTGTAGATGGAGGATGTTAGGAAAAAATTATTGCCAGAAGTATTTTTAGCTTCAAACAGATGAAGGACAGCATTCTGGGATCTGATTCAAAACAGCCAAAACCCCGCCAAGCCTGGGCACATACTTAATGGAAGTACATGCACTAAGAGATAAAATATTTGTGTAAATATTGTATAGAATTTGGTGTTTGAATAATCTATATATGTGAATACATGGGTGTAGTTTTTTTTGAGTATGTGGGTGTAAGTGTTTTTCAATTTTGTAAAGATATATAAAATAGATATATAGATAATATTTTAAATTCAAGTATTTTTAGACAGCATGTATGGTGACCCGATCCATGCGACTGTATGATGCAAATATTGTATTATTGTAAACTTAATAAATACCACTACCACCACCACCACAGAGATCAGCATGTCATGGCAGGTACTGCAAAACATCAGGCAGGCTACCTTGCAGAAATAAAAATTGCTGAAAGTCTGCTAATGTATATCATGCGTTTTTAATGCACAAAATTGTTCTTCACTTTTGGTTACATATTATAGTGTGATTTATTCAATTCCAGATATTTACTGTTGCATAATTTGTGAGCTGTAAATATGGACAACCATTGTGGTCAAGAAATTTTGAATAATGATGCAGTGCTGAACAAAAATTGGGACTTAAGTTCGCACAAGATCTAGGTAGCATTTCCTACATTTCCTTTCTGTTTCCTGCTTTAGGCCTACTATTAATCATTTATGTTATATTTGTTACTGCTTCATGGTGATTATTTTTACTAGTGTGACATTTCCTTTCTGTTTCATGGTTTTATTATTCATTTGTGTAATATTTGCTTACTTATTCATGGTGTTATTCACCAGAACTATATTTCCTTTGGGTTACTTGCACCTTTGCATTTATTTACTATTTTGCACTATTCTATAGATCACTGCACCGACTACTACTGTGAATTCTATAACCGCAGAAATTGTTCTAATCAACAGCTTGTTTATTAAGTGTCTGCCATGATACGTCACCTCTGCAGTAACCCTACCCTGAAACCACATATTATACTTTTAATATACAATATAATGTATACTTATTATGAAGAAATGCAACTTTTTAAAATTAATATTTATTTTTGAGGTGGTAGCAGTGGTTCTGCCCTCTCAGCAGCTTTGAAAGCTGCTGCCAGTTTGAAAGAAGGACAGCGTTGTGTTGTACTTCTACCTGATGGAGTACGCAATTACATGACAAAGTTTCTCAGCGATAACTGGATGAAGGAGAAGGCCTTGTTGGAAGACAAGGACTTAGACAGTTTTTGGTAAGGACCTACAATATATGCTTGTCATAAGTAATATAACGAGAGCTCCAACTTTTATCTAGAGAAAAGTTGTAGCTTGAGTTGTATTTAATAAGATTATTTCGTGAATAAAATAACAATGATTAGCCTATACACACAAAGAATAATAATCCTAAAATCCCTATGTCTTGATGTATATTTGCACCAAAAGCACTGAAACTTGAGGTAAATATCATAAATCATGGCCTCGTTGCTTACAGAATTCATTGAACTGGTTCCACACACTCTCTCTGTATTCTGCAGCTTTGAGTTTTCAATTAATATATCTTTTTCAGCAATAGACCTCTCCCCAAAACATTTTGAAACTTCCACCATTATGTATGGGAATATCGCTGCACACTGATATTAGTATTATGAGACGAGAAAACAAATGCACGTGGGTGCGATAAATTTAGAATTGCAATTGCATGTGAGTGTGATAAAAAAAAATTAAGATGCATAGATAATAAGTTCTGATTGGTTAGAATTTTACGCACCAATGTACTGGATTGGCTATTTCTTACAATCACGCCATGAACGAAATGTTAAAGCAAAACTCTTGTTAGTGAGTAACATCTCTGTTAACTCTGTGACATAAATGATGTTCACCAAAGCAAGCATAATTAAGGGCGATTCATAACAAATGGTAACACTAACTAGAACGAGAACGGGAATGTTGAAATACTGTATTTCAATGGAACTATTCACAGCAGACAAGAAGCCTTCCTAGACCCTGTTACGAGAAGCAAGACCTGTCCAAGTTCAAGTTTCTTGTTCCCAGGAATGGTATACATGGTCCATATTGTGTATATTAGACTCTTGTTCGTCTTGTTCACTATAAGGACTCCTCATTGTATCAATTATTCCACATAAAACAGCTACTAGAGCTCTCTCTAGTCATAATTGCATGCTGGATTTTGCATTACTAGTAAACCAAAAGAGATAGATAAAAACTTACTACCAAAATGTGTAGATCTACTTGAAACACACAATTTATGTCATACATTTTTTTTCGTGGAGTTAACCATTTTTTAGATATTCCTTTTTATTGGTTTCAGTTTTAAAGTACTTAAACTTATCATATTTGGGAATTTGTCAACTCCTGGCAATGTAAAGAAACATATTTCATCCACATGGTAACCAGCTTTTAAAGATTTGACTATTGTGTTAGCCTAGCGTATTCCCTTATTTCCCTTCTACTTACAAGAAAGCAATTCTGCTAATGTTTATCTCAATTAAACAGAAGATTAAGCTTTTTAACAATAATTTGTTACAGAGATGTAGAGAAAGTCATGTGAATGGAGCACATCAGCTTCTTTTTGTACAATTTAAATATGTTTGGATTACCAGATCCTAGTTTCCTCTTGTATTATGGTTATGAGTTGATGAATATTGTGGAAGTGATCTGTTACGTATGTACAGAATGGGTTTTAACCCTATTAGTGCCGGTCCAAATAGCCAAATACTGTCTGAAAAGTGCAAGCAATTTTAGAGGAGAATGCAGGCTTTAAATTATTAGTAATAAAATAGGTACCATATACATAGAGAGCTGAATATTTAGTAAACCCCTACTGTATAATATACATTATATGGATGAGAATTCTTATTGTTATTTTTAAAAAATTGAAAACAAAAGAAAATGTTGAAAATAAAATTAAAAATTACAAAATAATCAATAATTAGGCATACAAAAGCTTACTACACAGAAAGTTCAGGTTAATTAAATGAAAATATTGATATTTCTTTACTAAAACAGCATCCTGTTTTGGTCTAATGTTTTATTTTTTAAAACACAAAAAATGAATTCACATAACCTGAAACTGAAAATAAATTCACCAAATTGCCGCACACATAAGCCTGATACCACTATTGATGTAAACGGCATAAAGCAATAGGATACAAGTGTAATGTGGATTGCTGTACAATTTAGCAGTTGTGTTATTGCATGGTTGATTCACATTGCATTTGTCATCTGGTTGCACCTCCGTAAGTCCTTTTTTGATAAGTACACTGATTATCTGCGTGTGTACGAGGTCCATTGATATCTGATGCATTTTCATCACTGAAGCTAGAATATATGCTCTGTTGTCTTATGTCAATGTAGGAAACTGTTTCATCAGGGTCTTAAAATTCATAATCGCTCGCTTTCTTCTAATTCATTGTGACCTGCAGCTCTTATTTTCTCTTTGGTTTGCAACCTTTGACTAGAAGACACTATGTTTTAACCAGCATACACAAACACTGGCTAGAGAAATTAAATTTGCAGACATCATTTGTAAAATCTGTCCAAGGAGTCACACGTTGAACAAGAGATCGCAGGATTAGGAAATTGAAAAAACCTTGTAGATGCATGCAATACTTTTGGTGACTAAATATCTAAGATAAAGCATTAATGTCATTTGTTGCAGGTGGAGCAGACAGACAGTTTCAAGCTTAAAACTTAAAGCTCCAGTAACTGCTGTTCCAAGTGTTACAATTCAGGATGCCCTGGATATCATGAGGAAAGAAGGAACTGAGCAACTTGCAGTAGTGGATAGAGAAGGGTAAGAAGTTATTCCTACTATTCAGGATATAATCCGGTAATCCAGTTTTCATGATTCTTATTTATTACAAACTTATAGTGAGATACAAAGGCTACTAGACAAGTGTTCAGAACATGGAATACAAAGGTCTATCTATATAAGTTTTGAAATATGCATAAGGTTGATCATATCATATAAAAAGAAATATTTTAGACAGTGAAGGGCCACAATTTAAATGAATTGAGTCACCTTTTTACATTTTTTGCTCCAATTTTGCCTTCATTTGGAAAGACCAGTTTCAGGGTATTTTAACCCTATCTTCAGTTCTGGGCGAGTCAATCTCCCCCCCTCCCTCCTGAGTTACCTGGATAAGGTTTCTTTCGGGGGTTTTCCCTTATCCTGAAAAAACGAATGTTGAATAACTGTAAGCTCCATGGGCCCCGAGATCATTTGAGCATCATTTCACCAATTTCATTCATCATCCAATATGACTAACCAGGTTAAAGGACATTAAACTTAGTGTAACTCCACGGCATGACAGTCCACAAGGGACCATGGCCTACTGCCCAGTCGCTGCATCCCATCTCGGCCGGAAGGCATCATGAATGGGGCACAGTGCTGGAGGGTTGAGGCATGATCAGCGCCTCGAGTCCCTCCCGGCCGGTTGATGCGGTCTTCTCAATCTGGAGCCGCTACTTCTCAATCAAGTAGCTCCTCAATTGGCCCCCCAGGGACCTCACGAGGCTTTGTGCACCCCAGTCCAGGTCTCCCAGCGATGGATAATTCCCTACGCTGGTACCAGGAATCGAACCCATCTCCCTCTTGGCAAGCAACCACACTACCACCATACTAAGGAGAGGAACATAAAGGACATTAAACCACAAAAAAAAGAAAAATAAATGAGTCTTTCAAAAGTCAGTTTAAACTTTAAACCATTATAAATATTTATATACTTGAGATAGGGGAGAAAAGAAAAAAACAAAACAAAAAAGAAGTCGCATACTGAGAAAACAATGGGTTTTTTTATAACATTGAGAAGATGTCCTGCATTCTCTTGTTCAATGTACATCATTTTTTTGGTGACTCCATGTACAGATTTTGCAAATGATGTCTTGGAATATTAGCAATTTCTTGTAAGATAGCGTCTATCAGTTGCTGTTGGGTTGTTGGATATGTCAGGTAAACCCCACAACCAAAAGTCAATGGATTGAGATCTGGAGATCGTGGTAGTCACTTTGTTGGATCTTTATTAATGGAACATGGACCTGCTCTTAAATTGTTGAGAGGGAATTTTCTCACACCTTGAGTAAAACCTGTCTGCTTTCATAATGACATTGAATTGGCCTTATGTCAATCATTTAGGATACAGCCATGATTTGTAACTTATAAATTCTTATAGCAGTATGAATAAAATTACGATGATGAAAGGAGTTTTATGTTCAATTTGTTTACAATTTTCTTTTTTACAAGTGGTTACAATTTGCCATGGAATACATAAATTTCTTAATTAGATACATTTCAAGTACCCTCTTAAAAGTTTTTCCATTTAAAAGTTTTATATTTGATGGCAATTTATTAAGCAATATAGTTCCCATAATATATACATCTGCCTTACTAGTTAAAATTCTATAATAGTTTGATATTATAGTTGTATAGGTAGTTGTTAGTTATTAAATCATTTTCCTTTACAAATAATATTGCCTTATATGTGTATAATGAGTAAAGAGTAGGTACATTGTTATTTATGAAAGCATTTCTACATGATTCTGTGGGTAGCATATTGTAACCCTAATACATCTGATTTGTAGAATGAATAGTCTATACTTATACACCTTTTTTGCTAATCCCCATATCTCAATACTGTATAATAAATTTATATAAATAGTACCATAGTATATCAATCAGAGAATATGCTTGTTAGTAAATTATTTAAAATACTTTGAGATATATTAACTTGCTTATTTTGATACATAGATACTTAATATGTCGCCCCCCAAGTTAAATTTTCATCCACTATTATGCCTACTATTTTATTCAACAAAACTGTATTAATGGTAATGGTGAACTGAAAAATGCAAAAGAAAACCAAACCACATTGCTTGCCCAGTATGTGACATGTTTTGTTTTTTTCCTATCTCAAATATTATATTTATAGCACTAAGTGTTCTCTGGCTTCTAGCCAGTTAGGCTCTTGGATTGACTTCCACGTTTTGAAGATGTATATCTTCATTTTCAGGGTTAACTGATAACTAGAAAGTCCAGATTTACATATTCATATTTATAGTACCCGAGTGAAGCTAGCATCTGATTGGTTTGCATGATTTTTTTTGGACATGAAGCTTTTTTTTTTTAGTGGAGGGGAAAAATGCATTATTGCATTTGAGCCCAGCCAAATTGCAATGACTGGGAGGATAAGTGGGGCTCCCCGTAATCTGGTATACTCACTAAAAAATCTCTCCACTGTGTTAGTTTGCTGCTCTTAATCTATGGTTTCTTATGCATGCAATACGCATAGCACCCCGGTTAGTCTACTGATAGTTGCAATGTGAGCGTGTCTAATGTTACTTACCCGAGATTATGCTTGGCGCCCTGAGTACCCCAGGTGTTTAAACGCACAGCTTTCCATGCATCTAATATGTTTGCTACTGATATCTCTGTATGCACTTTTCTACAATTATTTAGTAATAATACATACATTTGTCTACAATGAGTTTTTAAAAACAGACAGTTGGTGCAATTTGTTAATATTAAGGTTGTAGGTTGTAGTCCTTGGAAGGCAGGACTGTGTACCCTAGGAGAAATGTTCCCAGGTCATTGAGCTTTTGTCGCCAGGTGATCTTGCTCATCTATCAGTGTCGTTTCTTCTCGCTGTTCATTATTGTGACCTCACAGAAAAGCAGTCAACCCATCTCAGCGCAGCTGCATTAGTGTGTCACTCGGGGGGACCTTCATCTCCTGGGTCCGCCTTGGTTGGGTAACACAAGGGCTTTGGACTGGAATATCTATAACAGTGAGAAGGTTGTGAGATAAGTAATTACCTGTGTCCTGTGTTGCCTAGTGTCTGTGTCTCATCAGCCGTGTAAAAGGTTGTCAGGGTAGCTGTGAAGCAACTGAAATTCAATATGCCTGAGACATGGGCACGGACTATATATGCCTAATGTATAGTTTTCTATAGGTCATGTGCCCATGTCTCAGTTATATTAAATATATGAGACACATATTGCCTCAATTATATGTTGAAACATTAGGCATATAACTGCCATATATAGTTTTCTCCAAGGTCCATGCCCGTGCCTCAGTCATATTAAATGTCGCGAACCAATCAGAACCTAGCTTTACTATAAATACATGAATCTAAACTTTCAAGCTATTGCACAAATGATAAGGAATATTTGCGTATAGTGGAGCAACACTATAATGGAATCATTTAAAAATGAGTCAAAATATTAGATACTTTAAAATTCTCTGAGTTGACAAATTAACTGAAGACAGAGAGGATGCTCCTTGAAACTAGTCTTACAAAAGATCAACATGTAAGTGAAGAATTTTAAAGTGTTTTAAAGTTTTACTCATTTTTTAATGATTCTATCCAAATTATCAGTTTACCCTGAAGACAAAGATGATGTACATTTTTGAAACATTGGAGATAATCCATGAACTTACCTGGCTAGAAGCTTGAGAACGCTTAGTCAAAGCATCAGCTCTTACTTTATATTTATAGCATTTTAAAGTTTTAAGTGACTTTTGAAAGACCCTATTTATCACAGCACTGTTTTGTGTTTCATTGTTGCAGAGTGTTTAAAGGAATGGTGACGATGAAGAACACACTCTCTCAAATGATGAGTAAAAAGGCTGTACCTTCAGATACTGTAGAAAAGGTGCTATATCGCCAATCCCATATTGCCTTGAATATGCCCATCGGTCAGCTGTCACGAATACTTCTGAAGGAACATTTTGCTGCAGTTGTCCAACGTCAGCAAGTCTGTAAGTCTGTTGCCCAGTAGACTGTAGGATAATACAAATTTCAGACATTGCCTGCACTAAGATTTGTGTATAGACACTTTACTTTCTCTTCTGCTTACTTCTACAAAGAGAAGATATTATATTTCATCAACAAAACAAATGCATATTTGTGTATCCATATCGATACAAAGATTTTCAATAGTCAAATAGATCAGCTTCTGCTGTACAAGAGGCCCAGGTTTGACTCCCAGCTGTGCTTGTGTGTCTCCGTGCATGCTTTTTTACTTTCTCTGCACATACTGGGTATATAGAGTATAGAGAAGGTATTGTAATGCACCCAAAAATATAATACCGAGATTTCATCGGAAATATATGTTTTCAGACCCCCTGAATCCGAAAAGGGCATTTTTATAAAAATGTCCGTGGGGGTATGGGTGTGTGTGTGTGTGTGTGTGTGTGTGTGTGTGTGTGTGTGTGTGTGTGTGCGTGTGTGTGTGTGTGTGACTCTAAAACGAGTAGGTTTAGTATCTTCCAAGGATGTAACACGAAGATTTTCAAGAAAATCCCCCTACCCTAAACTACCCTTTACATGGAAAAAATTTCGAAAATTTTGATTTTTTAAAAAATGGCTCTAACGATTTTGATTAAAATCTCTTATATTTAAGATATTTACATGCCAAATAAAATGTATATCTTGAATTTCTGGCAATAGCCTCTAAAGACATCTTTATTCTGAGTGATTTTTTATTGAATTTTGCATAACTGGCAAATCGTAAGAGATAGACAAAACTTTACTGCACAAAAAATGTATATCACAATAAAACACACAATTTATGTAATATACATTTTTTTCGTGAAATTGGTCGTTTTTGAGATATTCCTTGTTATTGGTTTCAGCTTTGAAAAACTTATACTTTTTTCATACAGAAATTTGTTAACTCCTGTCCATACAAACAAAGGAACTTCAGTCACATAGCAACCAGCTTTTGATTATTGTTTTGTTCTAGGGTACTCCCTTATTTCACTTCTACTTACAAGAAAGCAAGTAATAAGACTACTTTGCTAATTTTTTTCTCGAATTAGCATGATGTAAATAGAAGCATAGCTTTTTAACAATAACTTGTTGCAGAGATGTAGAGAAAGTCATGTGAATGGAAAAACACATTCCATTACATTATTACGTGAATGAGATTTAAAGTTTATAGCTTAAATAGTTAATCATCATGATCATTAATAATTATTATTATTATTATTGTTAACCATTACTATTAATCATTACTATTACCACCGCTGCCAACAACAACATAAATCTTATATGGGCGGCGAGGTTTGAACTCGCGATCTGCAGACATGCTACCCCACATTACCCAGGCGGGCTTTGTTACTCTTGTCATATTAGATATTTAATTGTTAAAAATGTGAAACATATTTTAAAAAGTTTGTCGGTCACTTCTGTTTTTGTTGTTGGCTACTTTCCTCCTTTATTTATTACTACTCTCTACACGTACTATATGGATAATGGCATGTTATTTATGGATGCCCTTGAGCGACCTATCTATATTGGGTGTGATAGACTGCTTAATTTTGCTCAGAGGCCTCTTTACCAGGCTTGAGGTTCTTTTACATGCTGTAAATCTACGACACGGGACCAACAGCTTTACTTCCTTTGCAAAGGAAGCCATGCTAAGGATTTTTACACCCGAAAAAATCCATTGTCCTCCACCGGGTTTGAACCCGCAACCTTGGGTATATGAAGTTAGCATGGTAACCATTACACCACGGAGGCCGACTACACATACTATGTACATAGTGTATAGAGAAGGTATTGTAATGCACCCAAAATGTTGATACTGAGATTTCACCGGAAATACATGTTTTGGGTCCCCCTGAATCAAAAAAAGGAAGAGAGAGAAGCATTTTTGGAAAAAGGACCATGTGTGTGTGTGCAGGGGGGGCAGCATAGCTCAAAAGACCATTAAATACCAAACTTGGTATTTAAGTTTGGTATCTTCCAAGGATGCAACAAGAAGATTTTCAAGAAAATCCCCTACCCCTAACTGCCCTTTACATGGAACTTTTTTTCAAACATTTTGATTTTCTCAAAAATGGCTCTAACGATTTTGGTTAAAATATTGTAGGTTAAAGATGTTTACATGCCAAATAAAATGTATATCTTGAATTTTCTGGGAATAGCTTCTGAAGACTACTTTATTCTAGATGAATTTTACAGAATTTTGCATAACTGCTAAACCGTAAGAGATAGACAAAAACTTAATACACAGAAAATTTAGAGCACATTAAAAGACACAATTTATGTTAAATACATTTTTTTTATGGAGTTGATCATTTTTAAGATATTCCTTTATTCCTTGGTTTTAGTTTCAGCTTTGAAAAGCATGTACTTTTCTCATACAGGGATTTGTCAACTCCTGTCCATACATACAAATAAAGGAACTTCAGTTACTATTCACGTAGCAACCAGCTTTGGACCATCAGTTTAATCTATGGTACTCCCTTATTTCACTTCTATTTACAAGGAAGCAAGTCATAAGACTATTTCTGCTAATTTTTTCTTGATTAGCAGGAAGTAAATAGAAGCATAAGCTTTTTAACAATCATTTTTTGCAGAGGTGTAGAGAAAGTCATGTGAATGGAACACATCAGTTTTTTTTCTTCTTGTTAGTTTCTCTCTGTTGGGCTGTCCAATATAAATAATGTGATCTACTGTTTAAGTCTTCAGAAATATGAAATTGTTGGTACTAGGCTTTTAATTTTCCATATCCTGGCTTTACTTGTATTATACAGTTGTTTCTGAGATTTCTGTTTTCCTGTTCTTTAAAGTCCTTAATTTTTACTCTCTCTAGCCCATATGTACAATGTATATAAAGGACAGAGAAGGTATTATATTCCACCAAAAAATTTTGTCAAGAATTTACTGGAAATATATGTTTTAAAACCCCCGATTCTGAAGAAAGCATATTTTAGAAAAAAGGACCATGTGTGTGTGTATCCCGTATATGTGAATTTGCACGTGGCTGAAAAATTAAAATGCCAAACTTGGTATTAGTATCTTCCAAGGATGCAACACAAAGATATTCAAGAAAATCCCACCATCGCAAACTACCTTTATATGGAATAATTTTTTAAAATGTTGTTTTTCTCAAAAGTGGCTCTAACGATTTTGATTAAAATACTGTACATTAAAGATATTTACATTACAATATCTTGAATTTTCTGGGAAGAGCCACTGACGATCTCTTTATTCAGGATGAGTTTTGCAGAATTTTGTATAACAGTAAACCATAAGAGATAGCCAAAAACTTAATACACAGATCTAGTTAAAACACATGATTTATATATGCTTTTCTTGTAGAGTTGACTGTTTATTGATTTCAATGTTAAACTACCTAACTTTTCTCAAGAGATACCATGCAAAGCGTGCCCAACCTCAATTGTTTCACATAGCAACAAGCTTTTAAAAGATAGGAATATTGTTTTAGTCTAGCATATTCCCATATTTCTTTTCTACTTACAAGGACGCAATAAGAAGACAATTTGTTAATGTCTATCTCAATTAGCATGATATAGATAAAAGAATAATTTTTTGTAAAAAAAGGTTGTAGATGGAACTAGAAAAATTTATTGTGAATAGAACACATCACATATTTTTTCTTTCTATTTCTTCTATTAAGTAATTGTGATTTTTAATAGTTTTAGAGAATCAATCGTTATTTTGCTGTGTCAAGATCTGTTTCCATCTGTATAAACTTCTAAGGTAAAAGTTTTGTTCTAAATATTGTCTTCTATATCAGGTATTTCTGCTAGGTGAGGCCATTTCCTGTGTTCTAAGGGTGAATCTATTTTTGAATTCATAATTTTTTTTATTAATTTGTACTTACTTGCTATTCTCTCTGTCTCTTTTGAATTCATGTATTTTTTATCAATTAGTACTGGCTTGCTATTCCCCTTTCCCCTCCCTCCCTCTCTCTCCTCTCCTCTCTGTCTCTTTCTCTCCATCTTTCTCTTACCTTCACTCACACACACACATGAAAGATTTTGAAAATGTTAATACTCTCAAAAAGGCCTAAATGATTTTGATTAAAATACCGCATATTAAAGATTTACATGACAAATAAAATGTATATCTTGAATTTTCTTGGAATGCCTCTTCATTCTGGGTGATTTTTGCAGAGCTGGTAAACTGTAAACCTACTACACAAAAAATGTAGATCTTGTTAAAGTATGCAATTTATGCTGAATCCTTAATTTATGAAGTTAACCACTTCTGAGATATTCCTTGTTATGAGTTTCAATTTACAATTTTTGAAACTTTTATCAAACTTCAGTGAATATAAAAAAGCAAATATCCTCATAAGCAATTGTAGCAAATAGAAATGTTACAGTGCAGAAGACAGGTTATAATGGGAGATCAAGAAGTTGCTCTGCAGCTCCCGTGTAACCAAGATTCCCCTAGAGTCGGGAATTCTGGTGACAGCACTGTAGAAAAATAATATGCAACTAACCTGTTTAAAGAAGATGTTGAAAATGTTTACCATTTTCTTAAAGACACAAATTCACTCGTTTTAATTTATTTTTGAACCCTATAATTAATGTCTCCTTTGTTACAGATGTTATGCAATCTTCTATTGCCGTTTTCAGCTCATCGATTGTTTTTGGATTTTCTTGTAGACTAAAGCTTTAGTGGCTCCCAAAGAAAATAATCCGGAGGGATAAGATCTTGAGGCCAAAGACCTTTAGAAATTAGTCTTTCCCCAAAAAATTCCACTAATAGTCCCATGGATTTATGTGATGTATGAGCAGTGGCGTTATCTTGTTGACAAAATGCACTGTTCACTTCATCTTCATTTAGTTGTGAAATAAATGGAAAAAGAATACCCGAGCAATAAACATCTGAATTAATTGAGTTATGGAAAAAAATTGGCCCAATAATTCGAGAGTGAGAGATCGCACACCATACACCAATTTTCTCTGAATGTAAAGGGGTTTTCTGAATTGCATTTGGATTTTCAGTAGACCATACTCGCGTATTTTGTGAATATATGTAACCTGATAAGTGGAACCAAGCTTCATCAGTAAAAAATGTCCTATCTAACACGTCAATTCCATGGTGCAAAATAAACCTCTGAAACCATTCACAATACTGAACTCTTTTCCCCTGATCTATGGGTTTTAATTCGTGGACAACTGATACCTTATGTGGATACAAACCTTTTCTTTTTTCTTTTTACTGCTTTGTATGCAGAACCATAAGAAATGTCACATTATTGGGCCAATTTGTTTATTGATTTCTGTGGACTTTTAAGCATTCTATCCGATATATCTAATAGCTTTCTTGTGTTAGCACACTGGGTCTGCCACTTCTAAGAGCATCATGCACAGAAACTGACTCCTGAAATTTATTAATTAAATCATGCACAGTGTCTTGGTGCAGTAGTTTTGAGTTAGGGAACCTGACAACAAAATTTTGTTTCACTTTTTCAGTATAATATCCACGTTCATTAAAAACGTTTTCCACCAGAAACACCCGTTCCTCTGTAGAATACATTGATTTTGCTTCAGGCACACATCAGAACTCGCAGCATAGTAGTCCATACTAACCAGTACAATAAACAACTCATGCGCTCGCAGCTGCTGATAACGCTGATAATCATAACATCCTGTTGGAATCGAATGCAATAAACCTAGAGATGCCAACCTTTTATTGAGCAGTGGCCAGCAGCAAGGTGCAGAGGAAGTTCTTGATGACCCGTTAGTACAGTATATGCACTATGGTGTATGTATCCTTGACTCGCATAATATGTAATAATACGTTATTTAAAAAGATGTATGCTAATAATTATGCTGTCTGTAATGTAGGTATTACATTTTATACAGATTAATGAGAAACAAAGTAGGAAAATAAAATTCTGATGTGTTCCATTCACATGAGTTTCTCTACTCTCTGTAACAAATTATTGTTAAAAAGCGTATTCTTTTAACTACTTCATGCAAATTGAGATTAACATCAGCAGAAATGGTTTTATTATTGCTTCCTTGTAATTAGAAGGGAAATAAGAGAATGCACTAGGCTAAAATGATAGTCAGATCTTTTGAAAGTTGGTTGCCATGTGGTTGAAATTCATATCTTTACAAAGCCAGGAGTTGTCAAATCCCTGTATGTCAAATGTTTAAGTATCTTAAAACTGAAACCAATTACAAGAAATACATAAATTGTTAGTTTTAACAAGATCTACATTTTTTGTGCGGTAAATTTTTGTCTATCTCTTACAGTTTACCAATTATGCAAAAGCAATTCAGAATTGAAAGGTCTTCAGAGGCTATTCCAAGAAAATTCATGATATACATTTCATTTATCATGTAAATATCTTTAATATAGTAGGTATTGTAGGTCTGTTTATTTCTTAAAATGCCTGTGATGTTGGTCTGCTTCTGAGAGAAGTTGACATTTTTTCACACAACACTTTGAACTTTTCTTGCAGTAAGTTCATGTATCCTGTGATGTTGTTTGAATCTGGTTAGCCAACCAGATGAGGCATTAAATTCTCCCTCTAACCTTAGAGCTTCATGGAAAAAATATAGTATTGCACCTGAAACAATGACACCTTTAGCTCATTTTTGGCTGAACCGAAGAGTAGCATCTAAATCATCAAATGTATATTTCTTCATGCTTTTTCATGTAGATGGTCCAGAATTAGAATTACAGTTCCTGATAAAATCCTGTATTTTCTGCTTACCTATTGTTTTTAATGTCCTGAACAGTCTGCATTCCAATCCCATAATCAGCATTTTGTTTTGCAACAGTTTCTCCCTTCCCAAATCTTTCAATTAATTATGTTTGTTTTAATGTCAACACACTTTTTACGTTTCTCTGCCATCTTTTTTACATATTTCTTTTAACTTGTTTTGTTGACATTTACATGCTGATTAACACTAAAAAAACTAACTTGGTTTTTAATTTACATGGAACAGGCGGACTGATAACAATGGAAACGATACTCTGTTGTCATGTGGTGATCATTTAAACAATGGAAATGGCACTTACTGTCCTTTATTGCTGTTTCCTAAAGAAAAGCAACCTACAATAATTTTTTTTCAGGGGGGGGAGATGCACAGATAATCTGCAAATCGGATAATCTGCACACAAATAATTGGGAGTATACTGTACATGTAACTAATTTTCTGTCTTGTGGTACACTATGGACAATCCAAATAGAGGGTTTTGGAAAGAAGTGAGGAAAAGATTGGAGGATATGGATAGGCAGACTCTACGGGCACAAATGAGGGAAAAAATTGTTGCAATGTTATGAGGTGAAGGAAAATGCAGGAAAAGAGGAATATCTTAAAGTATGCAGTAGAAATGTGAGATCAGGGCTGGCATGGTTCCAACACTGGGGGTATAGAAATTGAAGTATTAGAGAGGAGTGAGGCAGGGACTATGTCCAATTTGTAGGGAGGATGAGGAGGAACTGCATATAATGTTTAAATGCAAAGGGACAAATGAATGAGTTGATTGAATGAAAGTGGTTGGAGAGAGATAATGGGCTACGGATAAAGGACAATTAAGTCTAAGAGGAATTCTTATAGAATGTTAGGATAAAATTGGCAAGGTGTAATAAAGAGAGATCATAGTAAAGGTATTGTAGTTTATTGTAGTTTATAAATGGATGTTGGTGGCATACCCAGATAAGGCCTGGGCCACAAGAGGTTGCCACCAGTGCATTGTGTGGAATTTAGCACTCAAATAAATAAATCAATAAAATGTTCTGTTATTTTGTTTCAGATGTTAGTGGCGAAACGACTGAATTTCGGAACAGCATCGTTGGCATTGTAACCTTCACTGATTTACTTCATTACATAACAAATGAAGAGAATTCACAAAACAGGAGCTGAAGGAAATATATGTCCATTGGTTTGGCATTGCAGAGAAAACATTGTCTGTCTAAAGAAAGATGAATAGTGTCAGCCAAAGATCTTCATTTCTTCAGCACATGTTGTAATTAGAACATCCTGTCATCAAACCATAATTTTATATGCATAAATACACTACCTAAACAAAAATATTTTGTGAATGAAACTCCGAATTACATTTTGCATAAACAGCTTTGTATAATTGAATACATTGACTTATTCCTAACAAATATCTAGTTGTCGTGAAAGGAAGGAGGTTGCAATGACTTGAAGAGTTGATGATAAAAGAATAGGTTTCCTTTGTGTATTCAGATTATTTCTTAAACTCTTTCCATTCACTATTTCCTGATAAACCCTTGGTGTACATTTAAGTGTAAATTTTCTCTTAGAATAGAGGGTCGTTAAATTATAAGGTAACCCCTGCCTCTCTCCACTGCACGAGACATCCAAGAGTCACCAGGAAAGTGGTGCTGACAAATAACATATACATATATTAAGATAAATTATGAAGATGTTGACCATCTGCTCACATACGGGCAGCACAATTTGCTAAAATATCTCTCATCTAAGCTTGGCACCAGGAATCCTTGTGATTTCTTGCATGATATTATCACTAAGTCTCTGTAGATTGCACAGGAATTTCTGCTGCTGAGCCTAGGTGAATGAGCGAGAACATCTTTAACTTGTTATACTGCTTGTTTGGGAGCAGATGGTGAATATTTTCAGCTATTAATATAATATAATAATTGTAGCAATTCTTCACTTATCTTTTGGAATCCAAGGACTAGTTTTGCAATTAATTGGTCTATTGCATCGTCAACTTAGTTTGTTTTTGATCTTGTTTATTTACACTGTTATGGTTACTGCTATTAGGTGGATTGTTTACTAAGGCATTGCTAACTACTGTAATAAAAACAAAACTAAGCTGATGATGCAATAGATGTGAAACTAGTCCTTGGATTTCAAAAGATAAGTGAAGAATTATCTTTTTACATTTATAAAATATTTTCAGCATTTATTTAAGGCAAGGACTCCAGTGTGCCTTTGCTGGCAACTCTCGGATCTCTAGCGCAATGGAGAGAGGCCACGAGAGGGGTTACCTTATAATTTAACGACCCAATAGAAGTCTTGTACTAATGTACAAGAAAATTGTTCTATAAATTGGTATCAATCATTATTTATTGGATAACACTAACAAAAACGTTTTTCTGTTGCAATTAAAAATAGAGACTTTTACTAATTTCCATGTTTCAATCAGCATGGCATGATCTAGTTGAAGGTTACGGACTGAAGAGAAAATAAGAACTGCAGTTCGCAATGTATTACAAGAAAGCAAGTGATTTTGAACACCGATTATTTGCAAGTGTGCGAAGTCTGTTGATATTTAATGAATTTTCATCACTAAAGCTAGAAGATATATCTTCCTGTCGGAAACTCTTTCAGAAAAATATGAAAATTGAGCATCACTTCACCAATTTCATTCATCGTCCGATATGACCAAGTAGGTTAAAGGACATTAAGCTTTTAAAAAAAAAAAAAATTACTATGAGATGTTATTTTATTCCTTAGTCCACCATGCACTTTAACACCGTGGTTGTTTACACATGGGCCTTTATTTTTCTAAACCATTTTTCCTTTACTTTCCCCATGTATTCTGCTATCCTTTTTATATCCCCCTCCGTTTTTATTTTCATTATCCTAACCTTTAGTACTTCTTTATTAACATTCTCCCATTTTTAGGAATAAATGTATCTCTCCTTAACTTTGTTTCTTCACATTCGATTATATAATGGAAGACAGGAGCCAGGAGCAGGAACACTCGGGCGGGGGCAAATCACCACGGTACCTATCCGCTTTTCTCGCGGATTTACCCGTGTGATATAAAAGATGTAGTCTTGTGCAAGCGTTTATGTCTGAGTCAACATAATGTGGGCAGGGTGTTTCCCTTTGTGCAGCCGGCGCGGGCTGGCTTACCTACTGGAGTGGTCACCCACCCAGAGAGGGACCAGGCCCGTTGCTGCTTAATGGAAGACATTATCTGCCTCTTTACCTAAACATCTATACAAATACCCTCCCTTCCTTTCTCTCCCTAGCCAATGTGCACATAATCTAGTCCAGACTCATCCTTCACTCTCTAACCTATTACCTACATTCACATATTTCTCCCTTTCCAGTCTAGCTTTAATTGTCTATATAGTATCAAACTTTTCTTTCCTTCCAGGCTTTGAATAATTCTTGCTTCTCTATGTCCTCCATCTGTTCCTCACTTCCTTCCAGAAACCTTTAACTCACTCCTCTCTCTTATACCATACATTATCCCTTCCTATTTCCTGTAGGATTCTCCTTATTCCTTGAGCCCAGTTCATCCCAACACTGGATTTCTCTTGCATTATTAAACGTTGCCTCAAGAGATTATGCTCGCCCAAAGATTTTGATCTATGCCAATATTTAAGTAACCTTTCTACTGTCATTCCCTTGCTTCCTACTCTTCCGAACTCCAACATTACTGCTCCATTTACTGGTACATGGTTCAGAGACAGATGAGGGTTGAAAATTGTGTGTGCGCATAAGAGAGAGAGAGATTAATGCTGAGAAATTGACAATGAAGCCATTCTCCTTCTAGCTTCCCAGTATTTGGCAACAACATTAGGATACATCTTCAAAGCTGGGTATGAATCTAGATGTTCCATATTCATAATTTCTTCTTTGGTACATAGTAGGAAGTTTGGCGAGGTTGAAAAGCCAGTCCTTTAGAGATGGTTATTCAGACAATCATGTCCAGTTATGAGACAAAAGTTGGCAACAGCTATTTTCTTGGTAATTTTGGAATTAAATTAGGATTTTGTACAATTTGTACATATTTTTACTTTCTCTACATGCACTATGTACATATAGGGAAGGTATTGTAATTCACCCAAAAATTCGATGCCGAGATTTCACCAGAAATACTTGTTTTGAGACCCCCGAATAAAAAAAAAAACATTTTTAGAAAAATGTCCGTGTGTGTGTCTATGGGCAGCATAGCTCAAAAATGAAGAGACTGTTAAAAACCAAACTTGGTATTTAAGTTTGGCATCTTCCAAGGATGTGACATGAGGATTTTCAAGAAAATCCCCCCACTCCAAACTACCCTTTACATGGAAAAAATTTTGATTTTCTTAAAAATGGCTCTTAACGATTTTGATTAAAATCTTGTATATTTAAGATACTTACTTGACAAATAAAATGTATATCTTGAACTTTCTGGGAATAGCCTCTAAAGACCACTTTATTCTGGATGAATTTTACGGAATTTTCCATAACTGCTAAACCATAAGAGATGGACAAAAACTTATCACACAGAAAATGTAGAGCAAATTAAAACACACAATGTATGTATAAACATTTTTTGAGTTAATCGTTTTTAAGATATTCCTTGTTTTTAGTTTCAGCTTTGAAACACTTATACTTTTCTCATGTAGGAATTTGTCAACTCCTGTCCATACAAACAAAGGAACTTCAGTCACATAGCAACCAGCTTTTGACTATCACTTTAACCTATGGTACTCCCTTATTTTACTTCTACTTACTAGGAAGCAAGTAATAAGACTATTTCTGCTGTTTTCTCGATTAACATGAAGTAAATAAAAACATAACCTTTTTAACATTAATTTGCTGCAGAGATTTAGAGAAAGTCGTGTGAATGGAACACATCAGATTTTTCTTTTTACAATGCGTTTGATTGATTCACAAGAAAATTTTATAATAGTTTTTTATTTAATTTAAGTTCCTTTCTTTACAAAAAAAGTCTGCTTTTTCATTACCATCCACTCACTCCACAATGAGAAGGAAGCCATTGTAATTCAGCTTTTTTCCCAGTTTATTAATTTGATGAATCATCTTTTGGATTTCTTTAATTTTTTCCATTTTAGGGAGTCTTACTATTGCTTGTATAGCAGACTGTGAGTCTGAAAGAGTAATTATATTTTTGCATTGATGCAACCAGGGAAATAAATTTTATAGTGTTATATAAATAACTTCTATTTCTCCATTAAAATTTGTGGTATTTTTTCCAACATTTCTATAAAAGGAAAAGAACTGGCATATACCACCTGCTCCAACCCATCATTGGTATCTGAGAGGGAACCATCTGTGTATACATGTGTCCATTCGTGAGTTGGATAATTTAGATTTAAGGTTTGTTAGCTATAACATGGCTAACATTTATTTTTTTGTCGAGTTCATATTTTAGGTTTAGCTGGTGTTCAATTGTAATAGTCTCAGTAGGGTTGATGTAAGCGATGAGATTTTCTCTTTGAGTGGGTATTTCTAACTTTAATTTATTGACCTCCTTTATTAATCCAGATTAGATTTTTAAATTATATACATTTGAATTATTATTCCTTTTATTGAAATTTGTAAAATAGCTTGAGCTTTAAGTTCTAACTTCAGTGGTTTATTAGAAATAGCAGTCTGCAGCACTTCTTTTGAGGTTGTTTAAATTGCCCCAGTTATTAATCTATTCAGTGGTTTATTAGAAATAGCAGTCTGCAGCACTTCTTTTGAGGTTGTTTAAATTGCCCCAGTTATTAATCTAAGTGCTTATTTGTGGTGTTACTTCCCATCATTTTTATAAGCTATTATTTAAAACCCAAAAAGTTCTTACTTTTGCTGGTGAATACAAATATCTATCTCACAGATAAATATGATCACCTGATGTGCATAATCATAGTGCAAGGCATACAGGTGATTTACATAGACCAGTAAATAACTTAAAATTGTTTCAAAAAGGATGTTATCTCTCTGCAATAAAAATATATAATGACCTTCCAAGTTATCTCAAGCTATTAGGCTATCATAGTCAACATAAAATTTTTAAGAAAAATTTAAAAATTTTCTTTTATACTCACTCCTCATATACTGTTGAGGAATTCCTTAATATCCCTACAAATAAATATTAAAGGTATGGCAGATAATAGATGACTGTAATTTATAGCATGTTAAGTAGTTTTACTCTTGCTGTGATGGCATGGTCATGATGCATGTTCTGCTTGTATGAAATGTTTATTTGGTCCTGCAGTATAAACAAACCAACCCCTCAAAAACTTGTTTTCTAAGGCTATTGCATCAATTAAACCTCCAGAGAATAAAGGGTAGACTGAACTGATGGTGACAGATGCAGCAAAGCAGATTCCATAACAATTTCAGATTGAGCACCCCCCTCCAGTCCCTCTGCAACCCTCACCTTGTACAGAAGGTTATAGGGAAGAAAGTCATTTTCTGAATGCTAATTCACAGTGCCCAATCCTATACCAGATGTAAGGAAACAAAATGTGTGACACTTGGTAAATAATCCCCCTAAAACTCACCAGGGAAAACCATATATAATTAAATAATTTAAATCCAAGGCCAACGTGGCAGATGCAATGAATTAAACCTAGGATCTGTTGAATGCCAGTTCAAACACTATCATGAACCACTCGTCATTTTACTGAGATAACGTTGGTATAATATATCTTCTGGGTAATTATTTAAAAGTTGGGCCGCTAACTCTCTCCGCTGCGACTTATGCCAGTTTTGCACTCTAACGGGACCGGTGTGGTTAGAGAAGGATTATGGGTGGGGAGATGGTTTAAAAAAACTAATGTTGTATCCATTGCGCTGTTAGGAGTTGTTGGAAATGTCGATAATGAGGTACTACCACGACATAAAATTAGAAACATAAATTTATATACACACACTAACCTAAACGGATTGGAACCTAACCTCGCGCTAAATTTGAAATTACAGGCTTTGAAATTGTCATCATAAATACAAAGTCAATCAATCGCACTTAGTTTCATTCGATTTTAGAGTGGCCGAAGTTCTACATAATAAAATTTACTGAACAGCTGTATCTGTGTGAAACACTTGTCATACATCAGCACAGCGTCTAGCGACATATGCCGGTGTTGCATTCCACAACACTTCGCCTGCCGCCGACAATGAAACTCAGGTTTTAGGCACTTTAGTGTGTAGTATTATTATATATTTACATTGCAAAAGTACTACAAGACTTCTTTATTTATATTCTACTCCTTCTAGATACTCCATAAATATTCACAAAAAAGGATCGCTACGCGCACGTAATAAATTAGCGTCTAACTTAATTACGGAGCTTTTCCGATAACAAAAAAAAATTGGTGAAAACGTAACAAGTATAAACCAAACTTACAGTCAAACCACAATTTGTTTAATTTTTAGAGGGGCCTAAGTCCTCAATAATTACCATCTTCTGTTTTACTTTGGTGTATTAAGGTAAGTGCAATTTAACTCTGAAACTTTTACAACTAGAATTAATTCACTGTGCAAACAACTTTTAAACAAGTATTCTCAGGAATCCGAAAATTCGCTTAAATCTATTGATTGAGATATTATGCATGGGGGTCATATTGACACTCTGTTTATTTAATTAGTTTATGTTTTTCCATGCACGGGGTTCAACATTTTGGCTCGAGTTTTTATGCGTTATAATTTCTCATAGAACAGCTAACCCAATCGATATTTCCGTTTGAATGATGGTCGATACATTTTGATGTGACTCGAATCTCGTCTTAACTCATCCGAAAGAAGCGATATGATGTTTGATAAATGTTGTCAAAAAATTCTGGTGTATGCAAGTGCGATGTAGCAAAAACAAAGTAATGGTATAATGTTTAAACTATAGTCGAATGTAGCTACAAGAAAACATACAGTACTATGTTTTCGCTGTGGGCTGTGTAAAGCTTAACTTTACGGAATAGCCTTATTCGTGGAACACAGGTAAAGGTTAGTTTTAGTTAACCTTTGATGTTACGAAATAAAAATCTAACTAGCATAAATTGGCGTACGCTATGAGAGCATCTGTATGCTACTGTATACGGCTCAGTAATTAATTTTAAACATATGAAATGCCATTCGCAAAGATGTCATAATGAAGGTACATACATGTGTGTGTGTACACAAAAAAGTGACGAAAGTATAACAGGGATGGATATAAACGCTTGATAAGTTGAAAAATATAAGCGAATAAGTACTTTAAAGGTTTTAGTAGGATATCCTCTTCACTTTAGATAAATATTGTTATTGAAGTACCTACGTAAAGTGATGGAGATATCCCGTAAGTTCGCGAATGTACCCGTGTGCACTGCTAGACCCGCATTTAAGAAATAAATGCATGGTTCCATTCTTGGTTGTAAAGGAACCAGTTTTTGAAGGGATTAGTAGTTTTGGTTGAAAGTTTAGAACAAACATTTATTTTATTGTGCTAACTCTATAAATGTAACCACATGAGCTGTAAACTGTATGTAATTGTGTACAATTTTGCTGTGGTGTATTTATCATAGGTATGTGCACTTTAAATTGTTGAGTTTACATCTGTTTTTCTAACGATTTTCAGAATGGTTCATATAACTGCTACAATGTTGTCATGTTCAGCTTTAGCCAGACTATTCTCATGCCCACATGGAAGACAGTACTCCTGTGCACAATTAAAAAGAGGGAGTGGTTTCATTTTAAGATATTATTCTTCTAAAGGTAAGTTGGTATTTCAGTCTACTGTACTGCTATTCAGGTATGAGTTGGTTGGATATAATTTACACATATACTGATCGACCAGCCTACTTGAACATGAGAAGCGCTGTATATGAACTTAAATATTATGAAGATTTAACATCATGAGTGCTGTTTGTTAAATTGAAAAGCAGAAATCTCTTTTGCTAGATAATAAGTTCAAACTTTAATTTCCAAAAGAGTTAAACATTTATGGTCTCATCAAGATTAACATTAACATGTCATATTACAATAAATCTTGGTCCATTTTCTGGGAATTTAGTCAAGGGAAACCCAAATGTGAACTTGGCAAAAGGGGATTGGATAAAGTTCCATATTGAATTTTGACATGTAAATCATTCAAATCATGCTGAAACTGCACAGTCCTTAATGAAGAAACGCAATCCATTTCACTATTTATTAATTAAAGAATAGGTAAATGCGATGGCTGAAAGTGAGACACTAATCCGGGCTATTGCAGAAATAAGATTTAGTATATCAACAACTAAAATTAGCTTCATTTGCAGCTCAGTTAACTCACTTGTTACATAAGTACCTCTACTCCTTCCCCTATTGCTTTGCATGTTTTCATTTAGACACAAGAGTATATAGAATGTTGCATTCATGGACTTACAGAAATTTAGTCAAGGTCTATCATAAACTATAGTCCACAACTCTTTGGGGACACGTGCGAAGCAATTATATGATGGCTCGAATCCCATCATTCTTTATCTAGCATAAAGTTAAATGCAACAACTTTAATATAACAAAACTTAAATTTTAAAAGCATCGAAAAAATATAAAGGATTTATCTCAGCATATTAGAACATATTTTATACCATTGAGTATCAAGGTCCCATAACTACTATAAATACTATGCTATGCTTTCCTATACAAAATGGAATGCTTTCTAGTAACACATTTCTTGGTACAGTTGTAGTACAAGTATTTTTAGCACTCATCTCATGTTAATGACTTGTTTATGTGTTATGATATTGCCTACCTCACTTCTTTTACACGAAAATGAAATTGCTGTGGTTCTCAGCATCCCATTCTGTACTGGCATGAAAGATTTCTTAGTTTTATTCAGAGCCTCTTTATCAAGCTTGAGGTAAATCTACCCTTACTTCCCTTCCAAAGGAAACTATGCTAAGGATTTTTAGTCCCGAAAAAAATCCACCGTCCTCCACAGGGTTTGAACCCACAACCTTGGGTATATGAAGTTAGCATGGTAACCATTACACCATGGAGGGCAACAAAAAGTATTAAAAAATTTTAATTTTCTTAAAAATGGTTCATAACATTTTGATTAAAATACCATAAGTTTTAGATATTTTACTGCAAACAAAATGCATCTCTTGAATTTCCTGGGAATAACCTCTGAAGACGTCTTCATTCTGGATGCCTTTTTTTAACTGGTAAACCATAAGAGATAGACAAAAATATACTGCACAAAAAAATGTAGCACACAATTTATATCATATGCATTTTATTTGTAGATTTAACCAATCCTGAAATATTCTGGGTTAATGGTTCCAATTTTAAAGTAATAAGCTTTTCTCATACAGGAAAGTTATCTTTTGTTTTACTCTTGGCCTTGCAGAGTGAAACATATTTTAATTGTTTCACATAGCAACCAGCTTTTTAAAGGATTTGAATATCCCTTAAGCATAGAATATTACCTTCTACTTAGGAAGAACTAATACAAGCATTTTTGCTTATGTTTATCTCAATTACCATGATTTAGATAAGGGAATAATCTTTTGTAACAATAGTTTATAAAGAAAGACATATGAATGTTTGCTTTACCTGTTTTTGCTTTTAATGTCATTTTAAAATTAATATATTCCATAACCACCAAGTTAAAATAACAGAAACTGCCCAAAAATTTGACATACGATAATTAGCATTTGAAAAATGTGTCTACCAAAGCTTGGAACTTTGCTTCAAAGCATTAACTGAAAGTAAATCTAACCAAAAGATAACAAAACAGTGTTTACTGTAACATTACTGTGACTCTAGGTTAATATTTATATTAATATTTACTTAATTGCACAATGTAAAATTGGGCATAAAAATCTTTGCAACATATTTTTTCTTCTGTGACGATTCACTAGCATTTTATTCTATTGCATATTCATGGCATTCCTTTAAGCATTTTTTATTAGATACTTGTATCTAACAACCATATTATAATGTCTTTAGACTGTTTTATACTTTCTCTCCACATTTCCTTGTGCTTGCTTTGCGGTCAATTCTGTTTTGACTTAACTGCTTACTTAATTGTGCTTTGCTTAACCACAAGTCATATGCTATATTTAAATTTCATACAGTCCAATGATTAAGAAATCAATTTAAGTATATGTTACATTACCTTGGATTAATTTCTTGCATTTCTTTTGATCTGAGATATATAATATTACAAAACTGGGCCATTAGGCCCACTATCTGTCTCCTGGTCATGTACTGTACACTTGGCTGACAGTCACACAGCATGACACCCAGTCACATATGCGTTGACATCAAATAAAATCTCAAATCACATTAACAATTATCAGAATAAACACAAAACATACCTTATCACAGGAAGTGTCGCCCATCTGGATCAGTACATCTGCTGCATCTTCTGAGAAAATTTTCATTCTCACGCATTAGCTCAGCTTCTGAAATAGCATTAATTTCGTCCTGATATTTTGTTTTAATTCTTCTAATGGGGATGAGTTTTGTATATTTTATTTTTCAAGTTTCCCCATAAATAAAATTCATGTGATCACATGGTAGCAATTCCTGGACCACAGTAACCTTCTATGGTTTAAGTTCTAAAAGTTTTGTTGCTTTCCACGCTGAAGCTTTCAAAATATCAATGCACCTAAGAGATTTTCGAGGTGAACATTCTCTGACTTCGTCTACTTTCTACACTGTAAGCATATGCCTGTTTACTTTTCTTTTCCTATCACAAATTGATCTGTCTCCCTGACTTTCTTTACAAGTAAACAATTGACCTTTCTACTCAGAACACGCAGGCCAGGAAATTTAGGTTCAAATTGCCTTACAGCTTCCCTACCCTACAAGATGACGTAAGCACATAAACACCCTGTGGTATTGTATACTGCATTTTGAAAGCACTTCAAGCAAAACTATACCATTTCTAATTACTCATGGGTGAACTGGACTAGAACAGAAGTAAGACTGATGCACATGTGACGACAGAACGAAGGTATGATGTACGCAAGCATTAAAGAGAGAGAGAGAAAGAGATAGATTATGTAGTTTATATCTTTGTTTGCCTTTATAGTTCTGAAATAAATTATGTTAAAGTTCTTTTTGCATGGAAAACTTTAATATTTTATTTAAATCTTTCATTTGCTCTTACATTGTTTTGGACATTCTTAGATCTATTGCTATTTCACATTAATGAAGAAAAGTGTGTAACTATCATGTATGTATTAAATAAGTGAATGAAATTTGAATGTTGCAGAAATTACACCAGCAACTAAGACACCAGATTTTCTTCTGCAGAATATAAAGTCCTCTACTGATGCAAAGGACCTTCTTCACCTTGTTGGGAATCATCATTCAATAATGAACAATCTGCATGTTATTAGTGTACTCAAGGGCCTTTTTGATCTCCAGAAATCAGGAAAGTATGTCTAAATGATACTCTTTGTTTACTAAACACTTAAAGGTTAAAAATATCTGATGTGTTCCATTCACACGACTTTTCTTTACTTATTCAGTAACAAACTATTCTTACAAAAGCTTATTCTTCTATCTATCATGCTAAACATTAGCAGAATAGTTTTATTACTTGCTTCTCTGTAAGCAGAAGGGAAATAATGGAGTTCACTAGGCTAAAGAGATAGTAAAATCTTTTAAAAGCTGGTGATTGAAATGCGTTTCTTTTTTGGATGGCCAGGAGTAAAAATAATAATAATAATAAAAAACAGATTCCCATTTGAGACAAGCTTAAGTATTTTATGTTTGAAACCAATAACAAGGAATATCAAGAAAATGGTTAACTCAAAAAAAAAAAAAAAAGTTTATAAATTGTGTGTTTTAATGATCTAGGTTTTTACTTTCTTAGAATATGAAAATAGTGAATACAGAAGGTATTGTATTGCATCCAAAATGTGAAACCAAGATTTCACCAGAAATGTATGTTTTGAGACCCCTGAATCCAAAAAGAAGGGTGTGGGTGCAGGTGCGCGTGTGTGCAGCATAGCTCAAAAACGAAAAGGCCATTAAATACCAAAATCGTATTTAATTAAAGTAACTTCCAAGGATGCTACACAAAAATTTTTCAAGAAAATACCCCCCAACCCCAAGTACCCATTACATGGAAAAGTTTTCAAAAATTTTGTTTTTCTCTCTAATGATTTTGATTAAAATATTGTATATTAAAGATATTTGCATGACAAATATAATGCATATCTCAAATTTTATGGAAACTGCTGCTAAAGACATCTTTATTCTAGATTAATTTAGTGCAATTTTGCATAACTAGTAAAACTGTAAGAGATAGACAAAAAATGATCTAACAAAAAATGCAGTACTCGTTAAAAGACACACTATATGTTAAACATATTTTTTCATGGAGTTGACTGTTTTTGAGATATTCCTTATTATTGGTTTCAGTATTAAAATACTTATACTTTTCTCATATGGGAATTTGTCCTGTCCATGCAAACAAAGGTACTTCAATCACATGGTAACCAGCTTTTAAAAGATTTGACTACCACTTTAGCTTATGGTACTCCCTTATTTCCCTTCTACTTACAAAGAAGCGAATAATAAGACCATTTCTGCTAACTTTTTCTTGATTAAAATGAACTGAATAGAAGAATAAGCTTTTTAACAATCATTTGTTACAGAGATGTCGAGAAAGTCATGTGAATGGAACACATCAGATTTTTTTGTGTAGTAGGTGTTTGTGTATCTCATAAGGCTGTCTCACAACAAAGAGTAATGGTAACAAGAACAGGAATGTTGAAATACATATTTTTCAATGGAAGCTGTCACAACTGATGGAAGCCTTCCCAGACCTTGGGAACGAGAAGAAGTCTTGTCCAAGTTCAAGTTTCATGTTCTCGTGCATGACATGCATGATCCATATTGTGCATATCAGAGTCTGGTTCTTCTTCTTCACTTTAAGAACTCTTCATTGTAGCAATTATTACATGTGGCCGTGACATAAAATGGCCACTAGAACTCTCGCTAGTTGCATTGCAAGCTGGGAAAATGAAACTGGAAGGAATCCTAGCAAAAGAGCTTTGTTTATATTTCAGATTATTTCAGCATGAGTTATTTATCAAAAGCATGCAGTATGGCTGCTTAAAAAGTTCTAAGTAGTCAGAAATAACCGTGGCTTGCAAAATTTGAAATTGGCAAATGAAGAATGAAGAGGAGGCTATTCCCAGAAAATTCAAGAGATATATTTTATTTATCATGTAAGTGCCTTTAATATATGGTATTTAAATCAAAATCATCAAGAGCCAATTTTTGAAAAAATCAGCATTTTCAAAACTTTTTCCATATAAATGATAGTTTGGGTTATGGGATTTTCCTGAAAATCTTTGTATTGCACCCTTGTAAGATACCAAACTTAAATACCAAGTTTGGTATTTTCAGACTTTTGTAATTTATGTATTACATTTACATGACTCTCCATGCATTCTTCAACCCACTATTCTTAAAAATACATGTTCTTATTTTCTTAATGACTTGAGTCGTTTGCTGAAGATGCTGGCAATGGCCAGCGAAAACATGTTTCTATGTAAGAAACCTTAAAGTGAAGTTAGAGTGAGTCATTAATTAATAATTATTGAATTGTGCTTCACTGTAAAAAAATCCTTATTTTAACATGTGTAGGAATGCTTTTAATTTAGATTTCCTTGTAGGTACAAGGAGAACAGGGGAATACAGTAAGCCTAAACGATAGTTAAGTCTCTTAAGAGCTGTTGCTATGCAGTGATTTGAAATTCTATTCTCTTTGCTTAACCAAGAAACACAATTAATGACTTTCTATGTGAAAATAATGTATTGGTAGGTATTTAAAATTAAAATCAATATCAAGAAATATCTTGGAAAGAGTTAACCATAACAGAAATGTTTTTGACATAAATTGTGTGGTTTAATGAGATCTATATTTTTTGTGTTATGACATTTTGTCTATCACTTTACAGCATACCAGTTATGTAAATGTCATTTAGAATGAAGTAAGCTTCGGAGATAATTCCCAGGAAATTGAAGATATACATTTTATTTGACATGTAAATATACAGGTTGGCACAAAAGTCGCTGGATACTGGAAAAATATTGAACTTATGTTTCTTACAAACACAAACAATGCTTACAATTACTTTTTATGTTGAAACTGTTTTCCATCTGCATTAATCAACTTTGAAGTGGTAATAACAACTTAAAGAGTTAAAACTTCCCACTGTACTACATCTTGCTGGTGCTATCATTCTCTTTTAACCAACTGCCCAGGGAGTTTTGCACCACCCTGTTTTGAATATATGGTATTTTAATTAAAATCATTTGAGCCATTTTTGAGAAAATAAAAATTTTGAAAAATCTTCCATGTAAAGGGCAGTTTATGGTGGGGAAATTTTATTGAAAATCAATCATCTTTGCAATATACTGAATTTTAATACCAAGTTTGGTATTTATCTAAAAATGTGTGTTTATTTTCTCTGCACATAGTATGTACATAGTGTATAGAGAAGGTATTATATTGCACAATATTTCAGCAGAAATATATGTTTTGACACCTCCTGAATCCAAAAAAAAGAAAAAAAAAATGTATGTGCGCGTATGTGCGTGCATAACTCAAAAACGAAAAGTCTGTTAAAAACCAAGCTTGGCATTTAGGTTTAGTATCTTCCAAGGAAGTGACATGATTTTCAAGAAAATCTCCCCACCCCCAGCTACCTTTTCATGTGGAAAAATTTTCGAAAATTTTGATTTTCTCAAAAATGGCTGTAAGAATTTTTTAAAATATGGTATATTAAGGTTATTTACATGACATATAAAATGTATATCTGGAATTTTCTGAGAATAGCTTCTGAAGATCTATTCATTCTGGATGAATTTTGCATAACTGGTAACCATAAGAGATAGACAGAAACTTACTACACAAAAAATGTGGAGCTCCTTAAAACACACAATTTATATATCACAAACATTTTTTTCGTGGAGTTGACCATTTTCGAGATATTCCTTGTTATTGGTTTCAGTTTTAAGGTACTTAAACTTTTCTGATACAGAAACTTTTCAACTCCTGGCCATTCAAAGAAATGGATTTCAATCCTATAGCAACCACATTTTAAAACATTTGACTGTTGGTTTAGCCTAGTGTATTCCCTTATTTCCCTTCTACTTGTAAGGAACCAAGTAATAAGACTGTTTCTGCTAATGTTTATCTATTAACATGAAGTAGATTGAAGAATAAGCTTATTAACAATAATTTGTTACAGAGATGTAGAGATAGTCATGTGAATAGAACATGTCAGATTGTTTTATTCAGGGAGTCTCAAAATGTATATTTCCAGTGAAATCTCAGTATCAAATTTCTGGTGGAATGTAATACTTCCTCTCACTAAATATAATAAAATAAAAAATAAAGAAGAATGTATAAACTTTTTCATTATTCAAGTACTAATGTATGATAATTTGTTGTTTCTTCAAATTTTAGAGCAGTACTCATCTCTAACCTTCTACTTGTCTTTTGATTTTGTTTTACAGCTTCAGTTTATCAAAAACTGAATTAGTCAGCAGCTCGGAATTCAAGAATCTCTGCAATCGATTAAAGTCACAAGTGCGAACCATTGAGTTAAATGACACCATAGATGCTTTGAAGATCATATCTTATATGGGGGTTCCATCTAAGAGCCTGATTTGTCAATCCCTTCTACAGATGGTGCGTCACAGGGTGAACGATCTGTCTTTGCATCAGATTGTCTTCTTAGACTTCATTATGAGAGACTTTAGTAAATCTCCCTTAGTGGATGCATTGAAAATTGCCCTTCCATTGGTTTTTGAAGCACAGCTTAAAATTAAAATGGATGTAGAAAATACAGCACATTTAACGGAAATGCTTCAGTATGTATCCAGGTAGGTGTATTTGTATATATATATTTGCTGTTCAGTTTTTATAATATTGATGGTGTATCCAAAAGAGTAAACTTTTTAACTGTCTCTCTTGCACCTGTTTTCCCCACAATTTAGAAATCTTATTTTAGGGGACATGCAAAAGGTATGTTTATTATTTGGTCAAATTGGTGTTATTTTTCCCCAAAATCAGTGTTATGTGTCATGCAATTTTAATAATTGGATTAAAGAATAAATTCAAAGTCAAGAACTTGTTAACTTTAAACGGAAAGAATTTGAGATAGTTTTTGTAATACAAAATGTCACTTTGTAATTACTTAGTGGGACTGGTTTCAGGAACACTTGTTCCCATTTTCAATTCTTAATTCAGCTGTGGCACAACATTTTTGGAAATAATCATGAAATAAATCCAGATATTAAATTATTAAAACACTTAAAAGGACCCATAGATTTAATGGTTCAGGAGAAATTATTAATGTTAAAAAATAAAAATCATGCAATAAATTTTCATATATCACCAATTGATTCTCTTATCAAATTTGTTTGAATCCAGTAGTTAGCAATAACTTGGTACACTATTCACCTAGTAGCAGAATTATAACAATGTAAATAAACAACAGGAGCAAAGAGAAATTTAGCTGACGATGCAATAGATCCTGTGGATTTCAAAAAGATAAGTGAAGAATTGTTACAAATTATTAATTTTTATATTAATATTTGTGTTACTTCACTGTTACTATGTTCTTTTTTACATATTCAAACTTGTTAATATATTTCAAATATAATATTAATATAAATACAAGTAAATATAAAGAAGCTTCACAGTTTTCTTCATGTTGATCCAAAACAAACCTTACGTCCATATGTGTAATATAATCCATAAAATAAAGAAATAACACACTATAAACTTCAGCATAACACATTAATACAGGGCTTTCACTCCAAAGCTTCCCAGTCTAAACAACAATTTATTTATATTTTATTTAATTTAAAAAAAAAAAAAACATGTCAACTTATAAATGTAAAAAGAAGCTAGTAACAGTGAAGAATAACACAAATATTAATATAAAAATAATAGTTGCAACAAATCTTCACTTATCCTTTGGAATCCGTAATAATGTCAACTTATATTTTGAGGAGAAAGTTTAAAACTTGTCTTAATTGCAGTTTAGGTTTCAACCCCTCATCCCCCATCCACCCGCACTTTGAAATGTCAAATGGTATCCCTATATTTTTTTACTTAAAATATGTACGAAAGATTATTCAATTGTTTATTCAGCTCATTCATTTATTTTACAACTTTTGTTTTAAGCCATTATCTACCAACCTCAATTGTTATTGCTGTGGAAGACCATTTTGAACATTTCTTGCAATTAAATGTTAATTAACATTGTTATGATTACTGCAGCCAGGTAATGGATTGTTTTCTTCAGTATTGACAACTACTGGGTATAAAATGAATTTGGTGACAGAATCAATTGCTGTATATCAAAATTCAATGCATGATCTTTGTTCTTTAAAATAAATATTTTTTTCCCCAAATTATTAAATATATGGGTTCATTTAAGAGTTTTAATCATTTAACTTCTGGCTTTATTTCATGGTTAAATGTCCAAAAATGAACAGCTGATTTATCAGTCTGTTTGTATTTAATGTACCTAAAGTGCTCCTTAACTTTGGTTTCCAAATGATGTATGGTGTTACCAATTCTGTGAGAAAAGAGAAAGTCAATAACAAACAAATGAGGTTTAAGTTTATAATCTAAAAAAAAAAAAAAATAAGTTAAAATATGCTCTAAAGAGAGAGAAAGAGTTTAGCTGTAGATAATAATGTTTGGTTATTAAATTTACATGAATTTTAGCAGTTATGTACTGAACGAGTCCTCCAAATTTCAGTAGACAAACCAAATGTAAAATTCTTCTTTGTAAATAAATAAGGCGATGCCATGGCTGAGTGGTGAGACTACTCACCTCCCACCTAGGCAGCCTGGATTTAATCGTAAGTGCCTGCATGTGGGATTTATGGTGGACAAGTGGCATCTGGACAGGTTTTCTCCAGGTCCTCTGGTTTCCCTCGCCATTCATTCTGCCAATTGCCCCATCATCAGCTTTCCTATCAACTATTTCACTTACATTGAATATCATCCACTTCCTCATGCTCATGCCTGGCTATGGGCCAACCACTCATTCCAGGTTCTCCATTCTGTGGTTTTGTACCATTAGGTTCCTGACAGGCTTCTGACCCCTAGACATCTGCTTGTAAGTCCTAGGGGGTGTGTCAGTCCTAAATACAGAGAGGGTAAGCTGACTACGAAAAACAAAAACTAAAAATAAATAAACTAAAATCAATTTATTTGCCAAATAAATAAAACAAAGTTAGGGCATTTTAGGTATTTGTTTTATTAGGTTTAATGTCTTTTAATCTTTTTGTTCATATCAGGTGATGAAAGAACGAAATTGATGAAATGATGCTCAAATAATTTTGGAGTTCATAGAGGTTAAAGTGACTCGACATTAATCTTCTCAGGATAAGGGGAAACCCCTCCTCCCCCCCAAGCCTTAATTCGCCCTAAGCAAGATTCGAACTTGCAACCTCTAGAATGTTAGGTCGACATGCTACTCTTACACTACAGAGGCAAATTTGGGGCATTTTTGAGCATTTTTGTACCTACTTAAAAAAAAACTTTAAAAACGTTAAAATTAGTCGTTTAGTAGCAAAAATTCTGGTTGTTTTTGTATTTTATATTTGTATTTATTTGTTCATAATACTATACAAAAAATCTTATAATTTTTCATACATTACTATGAGTTCTATTTTATTCCTTAGCCCAACATGCATTTTAACACCGTGCTTATATATATGTGTGGTGGACCATAACAGATTTATATTGCTTTAAATTAAATAACTCAGAAGTTTGAGACAAGTGAAGTTTTAATCAATGTGATGTTGAAAATGAGTCGGAATAGTAACACTCACCTCACTTATATGTATTATGTCCAAAACATATGTTTCAAGGGCAATTGCATATGTTTTGGACATAATACATATAAGTGAGGTGAGTGTTACTATTCCGACTCATTTTCAACATCACATTATATTGCTTTATTTTTCTTAACCATTTTTCCCTTATTCTTCCATCCCATATGTTCTCCTATTCTTTTTATATCCCCCCCCCCTTTTGTATTTTCATTATCCTAACCTTTAGTACTTCTTTATTAATATTCTCCCATTTTTAGGTATAAACTGATCTCTCCACAACTTTGTTTCTTCACATTTGATTATATAATGGAAGTCATCTGCCACTCCACCTATCCAAATACCCTCCCTTCCTCTCTTGCCTTAGCCTATGTGCACATAATCTACATAGGTTTAATTATACTTGCCCTCCAGTTATGTGGTACCTTTCCTCCTTCAAATGATTGTTTTAGTTATTCTATAACACCTAATTTTATTTATTTGACGAGTCGATTAATTATACTAAACAACACTTACTTGGGATTTTTGTCATAACATGTTTGGAAGGAATAGTTTCCTTCATTTTTTGTTAGCAGCTGCCATCCACTTTTGGACAAAACACCACAATATAAATTCAGAACTAAAACTTCTAAAATACATATCAGGAAAACAAGAACTGGCCACATGGGAACACATCTTCATTGTAAAAAATAGAAACAGGGTTTTCAATTTCGACATTCTGCAGAAGGATGTGTTTAGCAAGTTCATTAAACCACCACCAGAGGAGACAGCACTTGCAGCTTCACCACAAGGAATTAGTTGATGTCCAGTTGAAAATGAAGGAAACTAGTCCTTCGAAACATGTTCCAAAAATCCCAAGTAAGTGTTGTTTAGTGTAATTGATCGACTCGTCAAATAAATGATTATAACAACACTTGGATAGGTAGAGTCAGACTGAAAAATTAAATGCATAGCTGGGATTTGAACCATTGATCTCCCAGTCTCTAGCCAGTTGCTCTACCACTGAGCTACCATGGCAACATGCCAGCATAACATTGAATTTTTCAACTGACTCGCATGTTTCCCAGTAAACCACAAGGTGATCTCAAATTATTTTGAGATGACAACCCCAATGGCGACTTATAATGTTGCAAGCACTTTTAAGTGCCAGGATTCATAGTATAACCAACTATTATGGTCATTTGGTATTGGTTTTAATTGTTTTTCACACAAGCCATGTTTCCATGACAGGAGTTGAATAGGTAGAGTCAGACTGAAAGATTCAGTGCCATAGCCGGGATTTGAACCACAGATCTCCCGGTCTCTAGCCGGTTGCTCTATTACTGAACTACCATGGCAACATGACGGCATAGCATTGAATTTCTCAGCTGACTCGCATATAATTTGAGATCACCTTGTGGTTTACCAGGAACCACTCCATGCTATGCCGGCATATTGCCATGGTAGCTCAGTGGTAGAGCAACTGGCTAGAGATCGGGAGATCTGTGGTACAAATCTCGGCTGTGGCATTGAATTTTTCAGTCTGACTCTACCTATCCAACTCCTTTCCTACACACAGTTTGTGTGAGAAAACAATTAAATTACAACAGCATTGTTTACAAACTTCCTAAAAAGAAAAGTGACCTAATTTTATGTTCTAATTTGTATAGGAAGGCAAGAATATCAGATGCTAGTGTGGATTTCATTGTGGAAGCATTAGAGAGGCATGATGGAAACATTGATATAAAGTATGCAAAGAGCATCATAAGATCTTTATGTGAGCCCCGGATGACATCACCACTGTACAGGCATCTAATGTTTCAATGCATGGACAGAGTGGTATCAAACAAAGAACAGTTCACTAGTGATGAAATAATAGGACTATTGGAAGTTGCACTGAGAAAGATGCAAAAACAGCCACTTCTCTATCATGAAGTGTTTGTTGACTCCTGTCTAGAACAAGTAATGTCTCAGGGTTGTGACTTCAATCACGGAACTTACATTTTGAGGAACTTAACACGTGTGGTAAGCCAACTACTTTTGTTTTTAGTGCTAATTACATATCACTGCTGCCTGGAGTAAGAGGAGTAAGTCCAAAAATTTGATGTGTACCATAACATGACTTTCTCTGCAACATTGTAACAAATTGTTAAAAAGCATATTCTTCTATCTACTATATGATAATGAAGATAAACATTAGCAGAAATTGCCTTAATTACTTGCTTGCTTGTAAATAGAGGAAAATAATGGAATATACTAGACTAAAACGATAGTCAAATCTTTTAAAAGCTGGTTGCTATGTGGATGAAATACGTTGCTTTGCATTGGCATCAGTTGACAAATTCCTATATGTGAAAACTAAGTATTTTAAAACTGAAACCAATAACAAGGAATATCTAAAAAATTGTCAATCCAAGAAAAAAATGTAAATGACATAAATTATGTGTTTAAACGAGATCTACATTTTTTGTGTAGTAATGTTTTGTCTATCACGATTTACTAGTTATGTAAAATCCAGAAAAATTCATCCAGAATAAAGAGGTCTTCAGAGGTTATTCTCAGAAAATTCAAGTTATACAGTTTGTTTGTCATGTAAAAGTCTTTAATATATGCTATTTTAATATATGCTACTTTAATATATGCTATTTTAATATATGCTACTTTAATATATGCTACTTTAATATATGCTATTTTAATATATGCTACTTTAATATATGCTATTTTAATATATGCTATTTTAATCAAAGTCATTTTTGAGAAATACAAAATTTTTGCAATTTTTTTTCATGTAATGGGTAATTTGGGCTGGGGATATTTTCTTCAAAATCTTCATGTCACAATTTTGAAAGATACTAAACTTATATACAAAGTTTGGTATTTTACCCACTTTTCGTTTTTGAGTAATCGTATTCACGCTTGCATGCACCTGAACCATTTTCAAAAAATGCTTTTTAGGATACAGGGGACCTTAAAGCTTTTATTTCCGGCAAAATCTCAGTATCAAATTTTTAGGTGGAATGCAATACCTTCTCTATACATTATTGACATAGTATGTCTAGAGAAAGTAAAAATTGCATTTTATCATATTGTAATACCATTATTTACAGAAGTGTATAGGGAAAACCAGAAGGTACAGGATAAGAAACTATCAAATGGAAATATCCTTAATCAAGAACCAGTAATAAAAAATCTGGTATTCCAATCACCTGACTTTCTCTACATCTCTGCTACAAATTGTTGTTAGAAAGCTTATTCTTCTATTTACTTCATGCTAATCGAGAAAGAAATGGTTTTATTATTTGCTTCATTGCAAGTTGGAGGGAAATAAGGGAGTACCAAAGGCTAAAGTGATAGTCAAATCTTTTAAAAATTGGTTGCTATGTGATTATAGTTCCTTTGTTCGTATGGCCAGGAATTGAACAAATTCCCACATGAGAAAAGTATGACATATTTTAAAACATAATATGCTATAATAATAACATGAAATATCCCAAAAAAGTCAACTCCACAAAAAATGTATATAACATAAATTGTGTGTTTTAACATGCTCTATATTTATCGTTAAGTAAGTTTTTGTCTATTTTTATGGTTCAACAGTTATGCAAAATTCATCCAAAATAAAGATGTCTTCAGAGGCTATTCTCAAAAAATTAAAGATATGTTATTTGTCAGCTACATATCTTTAATATATGATATTTTAATCAAAATCTTTGGAGACATTTTTAAGTAAATCAACATTTTCAAAACTTTTTCCATGTAGAGAGTAGTTGGGGTGGGAGATTTTATTGAAAATCTTTGTGTTGCATCCTTGGAAGATATTGAACCCAAATACTAAGTTTAGTATTTAGTAGACTTTTCGTTTTGAGCTATGCTGCCCCCACACACATACAGATTTTGTGTGGTGCTTTGAGGCATGGAGGATCATAGGTTCTAGTCCTGCCTTGGACATGGGTGTTTGCATGTTTGTAAAATGTGATTTTATGTGTGTGTATTAGAAGCAATAAAGCAAACGGTAATCAAACAGAAAAACAGAGTAAATGTTAGGAAAATGTAAAAAGAAGGAAAAAGGAATACAGCACCAGAGTCCCAATAAGACTCCCGAAATGTATTTTTAAAACAAAAGGGGAAAAAAAAATGTTCATACTCCCCTCTCTGTCTCTTCTACCCAAAATGTGAATATACGCGCAAATTCAAATTAGGCAAAACATTTTATGATATATTATATTAAGTCTTAACTGAAAAGCATATCCATCATCATTGTGACAGCTACGTTGCTGCTGTCCTGTTCTATCAGTACAAATATCTGTGCAAATTCAAATGAAGTTAAAACTTTAAATGTTGTCTAGTTACAAAATCATATCCATCATCGACGTAGAGTTCCCATACTATGCATTTCCATACTCCTCTATCCGGCAACCACTCAAAATGTGAATTGCCGTGCAAATTCAAATTCACTAAAATAGATAAATAAAATAAAAATTCTGATGTGTACCATTCACATGACTTTCTCCATAAACCTGCAACAAATAGTTCTTAAAATGCTTATACTTCTATTTACTTTATGCTAATCAAAAAAAAATTAGCAGAAATAGTCTTATTACTTGCTTCCTCGTAAGTAGAAGCGAAATAAAGGTTAGAGTGATAGTCAGAAGCTGGTTGCTATGCCAGTGAAGTTCCTTTGTTTATATGGATAGGAGTTGACTAGTTCCTGTATGAGAAAAGTATACGTTTTTCATAGCAGAAACTAAAAATAAGGAATGTCTCAAAAATAACAAACTCCACGAAAAAAATGTATATAACATAATTTGTGTGTTTTAATGTGCTCTACATTTTTTGTGTAGTAAGTTTTTGTCCATCTCTTACGGTTTAGCAGTTATTCAAAATTTAGTAAAATTCATCCAGAATAAACTACTCTTAAAAGGCTATTCCCAGAAAATTCAAGATATACATTTTATTTGTCAGGTGAATATGTTTAATATACGAAATTTTAATCAAAATCGTTAGAGCCATTTTTGAGAAAATCAAAATTGTCGAAAAAAGTTCCATGTAAAGGGTAGTTGGGGATGGGGGATTTTTCTCAAAATCTTTGTGTCGCATCCCTGGAAGATACTAAACTTAAATACCAATTTTTTTATTTTACCGACTTTTCGTTTTTGAGTTATCATGTTCACAGACACACGGACACACACACACACACGGACCTTTTTGTGAAAATGCTTTTTTTTTTTGATATTGGGGACCCTAAAACATATATTTCCGGTGAAATCTCGGTATTGAATTTTTGGGTGGAGTGCAATACATTCTCTGTACACTATGTACATAGTGCGTATGGAGAAAGTAAAAATAGGGGGCTTAATCAACTTAAGTATCTATTAGTTTGTTCAAAATATATGGCAAACCTTTAGCTTTCTTATAAATGTAAAAAGAAGCTAGTAACAGTGAAGTAATAACACAAATATTAATATAAAAATAATAGTTGCAACAAATCTTCACTTATCTTTTGGAATCCTTGGACTAGTTTCGCAATAAATCTATTGCATCATCAACATTAATTTCCTTTTGAAATTAATGTTTTTGAGGAAATTAATGTTGATAATGCAATAGATTTATTGCAAAACTAGTCCAAGGATTCCAAAAGATAAGTGAAGACTTGTTGCAACTATTATTTTTATATTAATATTTGTCCTTTAGATTTTATTTAAAAATTCTTTTTATATGTGTCTTTTAAACATGTCTTTCTTTTATATATATATATATATATACATAATATGCTAAATTCCAAAATTAAGTTATGCAAAGTTGCACTCAAAGTGGTCTTGTATTCGGATAAATAACGTAGTTCAGTTTCCTCCATCACTTCACTTTCTTCTGCATTTTTGCAGCTAGATGAAATATGTGCAACATAGCCTCTTCTTCCAGATGGTTCACTTGCAGGAAAGTTGAATACAAGGCTTCTCCAATATCTCATGGAAACAACATTCACTGCATAACACAGCAGTTACCATGAAATTACTCTGAGAACAGGCTTTCGTCACACTTGTCAATTCACTGCTCAGTTCACTCCCTTACCAACTGTCCCACTGACTGACTTAACTGGATAATGCAAGAATAAGGTAACCTCTTTCGCAGCCTCTCTCCACTGTACGAGAAATCCAGTGTCACCAGGAAAGTGGTACAAACTAAGGCGCACTGGAGTCCTTACCTTAAATAAATGCTGAGAATATTGACCATCTGCTCCCAAACAGGCTGTATAACTGGTTAAAGATGTTCTACTCATTCACCTAGGCTCAGCAGTAGAAATTCCTGTGTAATCTACAGAAACTTCACAAGGATTTCTGCTGCTAAGCTTAGGCAAGTGAGCGAGAATATTTTAGCAAGCTGACTGTCAGATCGCGCACAGTGGAGAGAGGCCGCAACAGAGGTTATCTTATAATTTAAGGATCCTATATCTCTGCAGAACTTCCTGGAAGCAGGGGGAAGAAACCTCCAGAAGATTCTAGTTATCTCTCAGTAGCACAACAATACTGTGTGAGAATGCTGCTTATCCTTATCTCTCATTATCCTGACCAGTCGGCACCAGTTCAGCACGTAACTGCTTCACAAAATTGTGACTTGTCCAGTTTCCACTGTCACTTCACTGGCGAAGTCTAGTTCACTTTTCACTGTGAATTCAGTTAATTCTAACTTGTGACATCACTAATTAGAATAATTCTGTTTACTTTGTGACATAGCACCATAATGAAACATGTGCAAAGCAACTCTTCTTCAGATGGTTCTCTAGTGGATGAGTTGAACACAAGATGTCTCTAATCTCTCGCCATAGCAGCACTCGCATGTCATGACAGTTGTTACAAATGTACTCATACAACTGTCCTTGACGTCACACACCCACTCAATTACTAACTCACTCATTCACAAACATGTTCATTTATGTAACTGTTGGAATTTTCCACATAGTTCTAAAATGTTTGGGAGATGGGAGGAGCAGTTATGCAATAAGGCTCATAGCTGCATCAGAATAGGCAACTAATCTATTATCTCAAAAAACATTTGCAAATTCTACAAAGAACAGTAAAACCCAGTAGAAATTAAAGAACAAAACAGAACTTAAATGTGCACTGTTACTGAAGATATGACACTTGGTGTGACAAGGTATTGTGATTTGTTATTCTTGTTTCTTTTCTCAGATTATCATGAACCAGCCTTTTAACATATGATATTTATGTTTCCAAATTATATAAATTTGGAATCAATCTGTACAGTTTATTTCATAAATGCCAGACTTTTTTTTATTTTGTTATAATGTTATCATTGTTAAAAATCAAAGCAGCATTAGCATGTTTTTAATTTTTTTTTAAATTTATTTTTAAAATATATAATTATCCTTCACCTAGATGAATGTAATGTTGTTGGTATACTTTTTAGGGTCATGTATGCCTGAAATTCATTGATTACCTGAGCCAAAAATTGGCTGAAGATCCGAAAGTACTACAAGACTGTAAAATGTCAGTATATCTAAGTTTTGTATCTGGCATTGCAAATGCAGATTATACTCCACAGCACTGGGACAAAGGTGTGAAACAGGCTATTGAATTTAACCAGATGCTGGATCATAAGGTATGAAATAAGTTTTATGCATTTTTCTTTCATTTCAAACTCATAATAGATCCTTCACATAGCATCTTAAATGACTGTAACTTATATCTAATTAAATAAAATTGAATAATCTTATGTTCTGAAGCAAAAAAAAAAGATAAAACCAAAAAAATGAAGTATAGCAAAACACAAAAGTGTGTACATTAAATGGAAATGTCATTTTTGTATTGAAAGACATAATGAAAATATTAACTATTATAGTTTAGAAGCGTTGTGAACATGCAATTTCATTAAATTAGATTAATTTACCTCAGAACTAGTTTCAAGGAATCACTTCCTCATCATCAGCTGATTGCAACTGGTCAGCTCCCCTCTGATGATTACAATTGTCTCTTAGGCCCTCTGGCGGTGATTCCATTGGGTTCTCAAAGTTCATTAATCTTGCACAAAATTTCCAAGTTATTTTCCCTCAAATATTTAAATTGGCAGGTTTTTGTGCCTACCTAACAAGCGATAATGTGTGAACAATTTTCTGTCCTTGTATCCAAAAATGTGCTGGTTTTGATGTTTTTAAAATGTTCTTTCATTCTCGTTTCTATGTTTCACTTAGTTTTAACTTATATAGATTTCATCACATTCTTTGCAATCTATTCTATAAATCCCGGATTTTTTATGAACTGGCATTTTCTCTTTCTGGTTCACTTTTAAGAGGAATTTTATGTTGAATTTATTTTCAGGGGTGAGTGGTATGTTGCTGTGTTTGAAAATTTTCTGAAATTTTTTATATGCCCATGAATGGAATGTAACCTTTATGAACACTGGATTTTGTTTTTGTGGTTTGAGGATTGTATTAACATTTTTTGTTACTTGAATTTTCTGATTAACCTATCCACCATTTAAATATTTGGGAGAAAATATTTCTTTGGGAATTTCATCCAAGATTAATGAGCTTTGAGATCCCAGGAGATGAAAATCTGAACACTAAATTCGTAGAACCACCACCAGAGGGACTGAGAGACAATTGTAACCATCAGAGGAGAGCTGACCAGTTGCAAATGGCTAACGATGAGGAAACTAGTTCTGAGATAATTAACCTAATTTAATGAAATTGTATATTTGCAACCACCTCTAGACTATAAATATAAACGAAAAATAAATATATATAATACATACCAGGTGAGTCAGCTGCCCCTTATTCTTGAGTTATATGCAATCCACATTATAAATGCCAACATGAAAACATTGACCCCATTACTAGGTTCTACCCATGTGTTTAACATAGATGTTATATACATGATGAAATTGGTACTAATATAGATGTTATTGCATCGCCTTTTAATATACTGGTAAGTAAACAGCTGACCACTGCAAAGGTTCAGTGACCAGCGAATACTACATGTTAAATGGAATGTTGATCTCAAAAGTTACTAGGTAGCTCAGTTGGAACGAGCGCAAGACTCTGAAGTGATCTGTTTACAGGGAAGGTGGTTCGAATCCCCTGTATGAACTAATTGTTTTTACCATGTAATATTCACCAATTACAATTATTAATCTGAAAGCGGTTATTATTTTCATTTTAATTGTTTTATTCATGGTATTGTGTGATGTTTCTTTATCGGTGAACTGCAAGTAGGAAGTTGTTTAAACATAACTATAGGTAGGTGCAATTAAAATAAGGATCATTCATACCTAGGTACACATTTGAACCCAGAAAAGAAGAAAATTACATTATCACAGTTTAACATGAAATTTAAACACAAGTTTGCAGACATAGAATTATTGTGTCATTAGAAATATCGTTTCATCAGGAGCCGCTACTTCTCCATCAAGTAGCTCCTCAATTGGCCCCCCAGGGACCTTACGAGGCTGAGTGCACCCCGGGCCAGGTCTCCCAGCGGGGGAAAAATCCCCACGCCGGTACTGGGGATCGAACCCAGGTCTCCCGCTTGGTAAGCAGCTGCGCTACCACCGTGCTAAGGAGACGACCATGTATATATGCCCTTGCTGAAAGAAAAAAGAAAATTTAAACTTCAAAATGTACATTGCATAGCTTACCGAGGTTCAGAGCATTCTCTGTGTATTTAGGAATTTCTCAAACCAAATTAACCAAATTTACAAAAATTCATTAACAATTTAGATTTTTTTTTTTCACATTTTGCCCACAGAACACTTTGTATAGATTCTGTTGTGAATCAATAAATGTTTGATAAAAATTGCTCAATAATTGGAGATTTTGCAATAAAAGGGTAATGAATACCTTAACCCTACAATAAAATTAAGTTCGCTGTTTTGTATTGTAAAAATGTTAATATTTTTGCAATAAAACTGTAGTGTTGTTTTTTTTTTAATGCAACTGCAGTCAAAGGTAACCCCATCAGCATCCAAGCATGCCATCACACTGGTTATTTTACTTGTGCCTTCTCCATCCTTTACCACAGGCCCATTTGACTGCAGTTGCTGGGATTCGAACTCGCAATGTTCGGCCAGTCTACTTCATATTGCACTAATAATTTCGGCTATTCAAGTCGCTTCAGTTGTGTGCCAGTGAAAGGGATATAAAATCTAGTTTGCAAATTAGAGAATGAACGGTATATTTAAAAAAATAATTCACACAATATAGGGTTAATATTTTTTAGTCATTGGTTAAAGACTAAAGTATTTTATTATTTTTATATGTAATGTTTGATGTGATTTATTTGCAGAATAAAGTGGAACTTCCATGGATAAGACTGGCATTGGATTTGATTGCTCTTGGTATCTATAGACAAGATTTGATAGAGCACATTTTTCAGGAGGAGTTTCTTGAAAAGTTCCTTTCCAGAGGTATAAAAATTTAAACGTAAAAATAATATATTCGTATGAGATTCATAATCATAAATATGTGTGCAAAACCTCTTGTCATCTAGAACTAAATACTATTAAGTAGAAAGACAATAAAAGAATATATTATGCTAAAGCAATAGTCAAATCTTTTAAAAGCTGGTCGCTATGTGAAACAACTGAGATTCAGTTCACTTTGCATGGTGCCGTTTTGAGAAAACATAGGTAGTTTAAAACTGAAACCAATAACAAGGAATATCTCAAAAATGCTCAACTCAACAAGAAAAACATACATGACATAAATTATGAGTTTTAATGGGATTACATTTTTTTGTGTAGTTATGCAAAATTCATCCAGAATAAAGAGATCTTCAGAGGTTATTCTCAGAAAGTTCAAGATTTACATTTTATTTATAAATATTTGTAATATACAATATTTTAATGAAAATCGTTATGAGCCATTTTGAGAAAATCTAAATTTACAAAAACTTTTCCATGTAAAGGGTAGTTTGAGGTGTGGGGATTTTCTTTAAAATCTTCATGTCACATCTTTGGGAAATACTAAAGATAAATACCAAGTTTGATGTTTAACAGAGTTTTTGTTTTTCAGCTATGCTTGTCCCCCTTCCACACACACACACGCCTAAAAATATTTTTATTCAGGGGCTCTCAAAACATGTATTTTCCAGTAAAATCTTGGTATATAGTACGTAGAGAAAAAATAAAAAAGCATTCATCTTCCAAAACACGTGAAAAGACAAACTGGACTCCATATTTTGGAGAAGATTTTAGCAAGAGCCAACATTGATGAACTTTGTTGGTCTTTTCAATGATTCTCTTAGACTTCATGTCCTGTACCTCTGCTTGCTTTGTCAAGGGAACACATCTTCATGGGCATCTCCAGTGTCAATGTTGTGGAGCGCTTGATCAGTGGGGCCGTAATTGCTGTTCCCTTCACTGAAGACAAACTGATATCATCTGAGTACAGATTGGACCCTCTGCGGTTGTGAAGTGCTCAGATGGTCAGCTGCCCTCTTAAGCAAGTTTTCAGGTGGTATTCCAGGATGGTGCTGGCTGGTCATATCGACATACAACAATACACTCAGAGTGGCTCACATTTTCCTAATAGGGTATATGTTCTCAATTTCGCACCAAAAATTAGGTTAAACAAAGGTCTTAGCAAGATGGGTGCTGTGTTTGCTCTTAATGGAGAATAAATGCAGTCGTGTGATCAATTCTGAAGCTGGTTTAGCACTTTTCCATCGCAATCCTGACAAGTTTCTGCGTTGATACATAACTGTGGATGAAACCTGGTTACACTACTACACTCCAGAGACAAAAGTACAGTCATAACAGTGGGTTTTTAAAGGTGAACTGGCTCTGAAGAAGGCCAAGGTAGTGAAATCTGTAGACAAGCTGATGGCCTCGGTGTTTTGAGATGCACATGGAATAATCTACATTAATTACTTGTAGAAAGGAAGAAGGGTATTATGCATCGTTATTGCACCAGTTGAACGGATTGCATCTGGCAAAGAGGAAGATTCCTTCCATCAAGACGTATGCACACTTGCGCAGCTTTGATGGTGAAAATTCTAGGATTAAGGTTCAAATTACTACAACACCCATTCCTGATCACTGTCCATCAGGTTCAGCAGCCTCACGGGAACTTCTTCCTGCCAAAGCAACAATGCCTGAGCAACACATCATCCATGCTGTGATTTCTTCTGGTCCAATATCAGGGTCCTGGACCATCGTCTCTGTATGTGTGCCATCAAATGTTTTTACTTGGTACAGTCACGAGCTATATTTTGGGGTTAATAATTAGGTGGCTCATGACAATATTTCATCACTACAATACCTCTATCATACTAATAGTTTACCACGAGCTCTCTTTATTATACGTTGCATATTTCATCTTAAAATTCTATAAGAATTCTTCTAGACTTCTTAATTGTCCTTTATCCTTAAAACTCTTCTTTATCTGTAGCCCATGATATCTCCCCAAACACTTCTATTAATCAACTCCACTCTCCGTTCATTTGTCCCTTTGCATTTAAGCATTATGTGCAGTTCCTCCTCATCCTTCCTACAAATTAGACATTTTCCCTGTCTTACTCCTCCTCTCAAACCCGTCAATTTCCATACCCCCAGTTGGAACCATGCCAGCCCCGATCTCTCATTTCTACTGCATATTTTAAGATATTCTTCTTTTCTCTCGCCTATTATATCATTGCATTAATTTTTGGAAAATGGTTTGTGTGTATGTTTGTCCATGTGTCTGTGAACATGATAATTCAAAACCGAAAAGTCGGTAAAATACTTGGTATTTAAATTTAGTATCTTCCAGGGATGCGACACAAAGATTTTGAAAAAAAATCCCTCCCCCATTCCAAACTACCCTTTTCATGGAAAATTTTTAATTTTCTCAAAAATGGCTATGATTTTGTTTAAAATGCTATATATTAAAGATATTCATAAGGCAAATAAAATGTATATCTTGAATTTTCTGGGAATAGCCTCTAAGGATCTCTTTATTCTGAATGAATTTTGCATAACTGGTAAACCATAAGAGCTAGACAGAAACTTACTACACAACGTATATTGCGTTAAAATACACAGTTTGTCTTTTTTTTTTTTTTTTTTTTTCCCCATGGAATTGACCATTTCTGAGCTATTCCTTGTTTTTTGTTTCAGATTTAAAATACTTAAACTTTTCTCACATGGAAAGTTGTAAACTCCTGGCCCTGCATAGAAACTGATTTCAACCACATGCAACCAGCTTTTAAAAGAAGTGACTAGCATTTTAGCCTAGTGTATTCCCACATTTCCCTTTTACTTACAAGGAAGCAAGTAATTAAGAAAACTTGTGCTAATCATTATTACAAAGTAGATAGAAGAATATGCTTTTTAACAATAATTTATTACAAGGATGTAGAGAATGTCATGTGAATGGTACACATCAAATTTTTTCCCTCATCTGCCTATCCATATCCTCCAATCTTTCCCTCACTATCTCAGTTATATAAAATGTTTGGAAGTGAGTGAATTGTTTTATTTATTGTTGCAGAATATAACAAGTTGGACTATCTGCAGCTGCTGCAGCTATACCAGGCTGTTGTTACATTATTCCTAGACTATAAAGGTTCATTTCCACCACCCCACTTAATAGAAACTGCAATGAAGTATAACAGGGAGAACATGGAGGATTCTCCTCTCAAGGGTTGTCTGGAACATGCTTTGGGAGGACCTTCATATGTCCAAACTCGACTACACACAAAGCTGGGTCATATCATCGGTAAGTAGTTGCATTGTAATGTATTTTTACTTTACGTAGGTACATACAAGCTAGAGAAGATATTGTATTCCACTCCAAAATTTGATGTCGAGATTTCACCGGAAATATATGTTCTGAGCATTTTTAGAAAAAGGTCTGAGTGTAGGTGTGTGTGAACACACATGTGCCTCAGAAACTAAATGTTTAGTACCTTGCAAGGATGTGACAGAAAGATTTTCAAGAAAATTCCCCCACTCTAAACTACCCTTTACGTGGAAAAATATTTGAAAATGTTATACTTTCTCTACACATGTTACATACACAGTGTATAAAGAAGGTATTGTAATGCGCCTAAAAATTTGATACAAAGATTCCACCAGAAATACATGTTTTTGAAACCCTCTGTATCCAAAAAAGTATTTATAGAAAAATGTCCATTTGTGTGTGCGTGCAGCCATAGCTAAAAAATGGAAAGACCATTAAATACCAAACTTGGCATTTAAGTTCGGTATCTCCCAATGATGCGATATAAAGATTTTCAAGAAAATCCCCCCCACCCCAACTACCCTTTACATGGAATAAATTTCAAAAACTTTGATTTGATTTTGATTAAAATCTCTTATATATAAGATATTTACACGACAAATAAAATGTGTATCTTTAATTTTATGGGAATAACCTCTAAAGACCACTTTATTCGGGGTGAATTTTGCAGAATTTTGCATAACTGCTAAACCACAAAAAATAGACAAAAACTTACTGCACAAAAAATGTAGATCTCGTTAAAACACACAATTTATGTTATATACATTTTTTTTGTGGAGTTGACTGTTTTTGAGATATCACTTATAATTAATTTCAGTTTTAAAGTACTTATATTTTTTTCATACAGGAACTTGTCAACACAGCCACGCATAGAAATGGATTTCTATACCATAGTAACCACATTCTAAAGTATTTCCATTTTATTTTGGAAACAAGTAATGAGACCATTTCTGCTGTTTTGTTTTTTTTGTCGATTAGCATGAAGTAAATAGAAGAATAAGCTTTTTATCAATAATTTGTTCAAGAGATGAAGAGAAGTCTTGTGAATGGAACACTTCAGATATTTGTTAAAAATGGCTTTAACAATCAAAGACAAAAAAATCTGATGTGTTCCATTCACATGACTTTCTCTACCTCTCTGCAACAAATGATTGTTAAAAAGGCTATGCTTCTATTTACCATGCTAATCGAGAAAAAATTGGCAGAAATAGTCTTATTACTTCCTTTCTTGTAAGAAGAAGTTAAATAACGGAGTACCATAGGTTAAAGTGATAGTCAACAGCTGGTTGCTATGTGACTGAAGTTTCTTTGTTTGTATGGACACAAGTTGACAAATTCCTGTATGAAAAAATTGTTTTACCAAGCTAAAACCAAAAACAAGGAACTCTACGAAAAAATTGTATACAACATAAATTATGTGTTTTAAAGTGCTCTACATTTTTTGTGTGATAACTTTTTGTCCATCTCTTACGGTTTAACAGTCATGCAAAATTCCGTAAAATTCACCCAGAATAAAGTAGTCTTCAGAGGCTATTCTCAGAAAATTCAAGATATACATTTTATTTGTCAGGTGAATATCTTTAATATACGATATTTTAATCAAAATCATTAGAGCCATTTTTAAGAAAATAAAAATTTTCGAAAAAAGTTCCATTTAAGGGAAGTTGAGGGTGGGCGGATTTTCTTGAAAATCTTCGTGTCGCATCCTTGGAAGATAGCAATCTTAAATACCAAGTTTGGTTTTTAACGGACATTAAAACTTTTAGTTTTTCTTCTGGGGTTGCACAGATAATCCACAAACCGGATGATCTGCACACGACTAATCAGCTGTATATTGAACTTGTATTTGTTAATACAGTTGAACCTGATTTATATGTATATCAAGGGAACAAAAGAGGATTACTTGTAACTCAGAATTATTTACAACTGAGATTTTGATAATGCATCATACATATTTAAAAAAAAAAAGCAATACAGTGGACCTACATGTGCAAAATTTTACAAACAACAAAGATGCGTACAAAGAAAACATTATTTTAAACTTGGTCCTGTTTTAAAGAAATGAGCTAATTTAGTTTGTTTCACTTTTCTTGCACTAATTGCATAAATCTCATTTTGCAAATTTATTAATGAATTTAGAGCTTTTTCACTACCACTTTTAGCACCGATGTAACACCTACACACATTTATTGCAATTAACACTTCACTCACCTTAGGGATTCCATGACGATTTTTAAATCCTTGCATCTTCCTGATGAAGCCTTGAAATCAGCCGTGATGTTCATTATTTTAGCTAAATCTATCGCTTTTGCTTTCAGCATATCTCCCTTCCTGCTGATGGCTGCGTTTTGTTGATTTGGCACCCAATTTTAAAAACTCGTCCAAAATAACATTTTTGGTACTGATGACTGTACATAGCGTGGAGTAAGCAATTCCTAAGTCTGAAGCAATTTGGTTTTGGTTTTGTGTGGATTAAGCTCCACCTCTCATATGAATTTCACTCTCTGATCTAGCAAATAACATTTCCCTTTTCTGTTCTCCATGGCTGATTAAAAGCAACTGAGAACTGAAAGAGAAACCCCTGTTTAACAATAGACACCAGATACTGAACATTTTTATCTTTTATTCTCGTTTGTTGCTGCATTGTCGCGCTCTACCAGCAAATGTATTATTGTCTTTTGTTTCTGAGACCGATAGCCACCCACTCAGCTTGCATTTTTGTCTACAGAGATAAGGAAAATACCCTTGAGTTTCTTTTAAGATAGTGTATGCCGTATGCTCATTATAATTGCATAAAAAACCGTTGTATTTTACTGAAATTTAATATGTATAACAGTGAATTATGTATAAGTAAGGTTCTGTTAACAGGTTTCTAAATTACATTTTGCAGGGACCTACAAAAATTTATGTATAAATGTGAGTTACTTACAACTGGGTTATGCATAAAAGAGGTTCAACTATAGTTATTCTGTTTTTATTGTTCCATTTATACTACTCTGCCTTTAATTGCATGATCCTATTGGTGGAACATATTGCTTATCACCAAAATGGAATTAGCTCATGCATGATATTGGATTTCTATATATGTTTATTTAGATATATCTCTATCTCTCTCTCTCTCTCCCTCTACCAACTGAGCAGTCGCCCTCCGTTGTGTTTTGGTTACCATGCTAACTTCATATACCCAAGGACGCGGGTTCAAATCCGGCGGAGGTTGATGGATTTTTTCAGGTGTAAAAATCCTTAGCATGGCTTCCTTTGGAAAGGAAGTAAAGCTGTTGGTCCTGTGTCGTAGATTTATGGCACGTAAAAGAACCTCAAGCCTGATAGAGAGGCCTCTGAGCAAAATTAAGCAGTCTTACACGCCCAATTTAGAATGGGACGCTGAGAACCACAGTAGTTAAAGAACGTCCATAAATAAAACTCCATTTAACAACTGAGCTACGAGGCCAGTGAAGTTATTTTTGACAAAGCTTATTGTTGGATAGGTAGAGTCAGACTGAAAAATTCAATGCCATAGCCAGGATTTGAACCACAAATCTCCCAGTCACCAGCTGGTTGCTTTAACCACCGAGATACCAGAACTACATGCCAGCACAGCAATAAATTTCTTAACTGACTCGCATGTTTCCTGGTAAACCCAACTCCTGTCCTACATAAGCTTGTGTGGAAAACAAAACAAAAAACACTAAAGCTTATTGTAATTACCAAATGGTGGTGGTGGTGGTGATGATGATGATGATGATTATTATTATTATTATTATTATTATTATTATTATTATTATTATTATTATTATTATTATTATTATTATTATTATTGCTGCTGCTGCTGCTGCTTTAGATTTCTGTACTCCTCTTGTACCTACAGTGAACTGTGTAATGTGCAAACATTTTTCTTTATTTACATTAAATAGAAAGAAAAATCAGCATTTGTTGGGAGTAGTTTGTGGAGGAGAGATCAAAATAAATTATGTGTAGAAAAAGCCATGTGAACAGATCACATCAGTTTTCTGAGTTTGAAAAAAGAATTCTGGTAAAATTATCAGTGAAGTAATTATTCAAATACTTATTGGTATTTTATTCAAGCAGATATTTATAGCCAATTTGATTTATTTTTACAGACCATGCCGTTGTAATGAGGAAAGGTGGTTATCCCGTGGCCATGAATCAAAGCATGGAGGAAGGAACAGCACCAAGGACGTATATAGAAGATTTAATAGTACCTTCGGATAGTCAAATGTAAGCATGTTATATATGTAGGAAATAAAATTGTTCAAAACACTTTATACTTATCAACACATGTTGCAAACATAGAAGTGATAGATACAATGATACTGTAATAATACTTAAGTGGAGCATTGTTGAGTAAAATATTTATATATACAGTGCCGCTCAAACAGTTAACTCTGCGTAATGTTGGCTATATTGTGGTTGCAACAATATGGCATTCTTTATAACATGTGACCCAAGGTGGCGAGAAACTTTTCTAAGTCCAACTGTTCGGCAGTATGCATACACAGGCAGACAGGACCAACTGAAGACTGCGAGCCATATTGCAGCCCACATAGCAGGCAACCTGTACATTCACTTTTCTTTTTATGGAAGTTTGTAAACAGTGTTGTTATATTCATTTATTTGATGAATTGATTAATTGCACTAAACAACACTTAACTTGGGATTTTTGCTGGAACATGTTTCAAAGGACTAGTTTCCTTCATTTTCAACGACTAATTCCTTGTGGTGAAGCTGGTGTTGTAAGTGTTGTCTCCTGTGGTGGTGGTTCAATGAACTTGCTAAACACATCCTTCTGTGAAAGTCAAAATTGAAAACCCTGTTTGCATTTTTTGCAATGAAGATGTGTTCAGCAAGTTCATTGAACCACCACCAGAGGAGACAGCACTTACAGCTTCACCGCAAGGAATTAGTTGATGTCCAGTTGCAAATGAAGGAAACTAGTCCTTCGAAACATGTTCCAAAAATCCCAAGTAAGTGTTGTTTAGTATAATTAATCGACTCTGCAAATAATTCCCTGACATCTGCACAACAAACTGTGGAACACCATCTGTGCCCTACCAGGGTAGTATGGTGGTAGCATGTCTGTCTCACATTTAACCAGTCGGAAGTTCAAATCTCGCTAAGGGTGAGTCACGTGGATAAGGTTTTTTTCAGGGTTTTCCCTTATCCTGAGAAGATGAATGTTAAGCACTTTAAGCTCCACGGACCCCTAGATAATTTGAGCATCATTTCACCAATGTCATTCATCACCCAATATGACCAATCAGGTTAAAGGACATAAAGCTACAAAAAAAAAAAGAATCTGTAAGTGACTAACAACCAATTATTTTTACTTTCTCAACATGTATTATATATTGTATAGAGAAGGTATTGTCTTGCACCCAAAAATTTGATACCAAGATTTTACCAGAAATATTGTTTGGAGACCCCCTGAAACCCTCCCAAAAAGCATTTTTAGAAAAATGTCTGTGTGTGTGTGTGTGTGTGTCTATGAGCAGTATACTCAAAAACAAAAAGCATGTTAAATACCAAACTAGGTATTTAAAGTTCAGTATGTTCCAAAGATGTGACACGAAGATTTTTGAGAAAATCTCCCCACCCCCAACTACCCTTTATATGGAAAAACTTTCGAAAATGTTTATTTCCTCAAAAATGGCCATAACAATTTTGATTAAATACATTTACATGACAAATAAAATATATATCCTGAATTTTCTGGGAATAACTCTTTATTCTGGATGAATTTTACATAAATGGTAATCCGTAAGAGATAGACAAAAACTTATAAATAGATATAATGTAGAAAACATACAATTTTTATATACATTTTTTCATGCAGTTGATTGTTTCTGAGATATTCCTTTTATTGGTTTCAGCTTTAAAATAGTTACAGTATTCTGATACCGAATTTGTCAAGTCCTGTCCATACAAAGGAACTTCAATCACATGGCAACCATCTTTTGACTATCACTTTAACCTATGGTACTCCCTTATTTTGCTTCTACTTACAAGGAAGAAAGTAATAAGACCATGTCTGCTAATTTTTTCTTGATTAGCATGAAGTAAATAGAAGCATAACAATAATTTGTTGCAGAGATGTAGAGAAAGTCATGTGAATAGATAACATCAGATGTTTTAAAAATTCTGACCATTCTTTCTCTTAGGTTTTATTGCTTTACAAACACAGAGATGCGATCGAGCAGAATTTATTGTAGCTTGTGCATGGTCTCTGAAGATGCCAAATACATTTAGAGAGGGGAAAATTGGAGGTCCCAGCCATGGCATTCAAATCAACGAATGTTAAGTAGGACAAAGGAAATTCCATCAGGAGATGCACCATTGAGCACAATGGATCCTTGGGATATAGATGTGCAAACAAATGAGGTATGGATGGCAATATGTCCAAGTAATAACAGGGATGCAAACATGTTCCTCAATTTAATTGCAGAGCCTGTAGAGTTCACCAGCACAATACATACGGATGCCTGGAGGGGCTACTATTGGTTGATGGCTGGAGGATTTGCCACCCACCTGGCAGTATATCTTTCTATGCATTTTGTAGAGCCAGTGACAAATGTGAATACATATACATATATATATATATATATATATATATAATGTATAAGCAGCTCTAAAAATGAAATTATTATTAAAAATAATATCACTAGAATTTTATATATAGAATAAATAAATTTTAAATAAAATATAAATGAATTTAAATCAAAAGGGGAGTCTTTTTTCACAGTCTTCAATAATTTTTTTTTTTTTTTTATAAAAAATGACACGAACAGTACTGATCTCGCTGGAGAGACCTGCTGCATCACCTATCCTGGGTCAGCATATGATGCCAGCATTTAGATGCTCACATATGTGAGTATTTGTGGCATACGGACACCAAAATCATTTAACAGACCATTTTCAGAACTTGTGGAAGACATTAGGCAGGGTACCCTATGGTGTAGTGATAAGGTTTAAGCTAGGCGTAGTTAACGAGCGAGTTAAGTGTTTAGTGTACATAGCTAGTAATTAAGTGACAAACAGTGTGCATGGTTATATAGTTAGTGCAATAGCGAGTCATTGTAATTTAGTGATGAACTGCATAGCTAGTGTAATTCACTGACGATAAAAGACTGTTGACTGCCTTGTGTAATGTGATTCAAAATAGATAATTTGGCTGCATTGTATTCTTCAGAATAGCTGCATGTAAGTAATAAATAAAGAATTATAAACCTTAGGTTTTGCTAAGAAAACATTTTCCATTATGAATCATAGTACAAAATGATTTTAAATCCATGTTAAATAATAAAATTTACAAAGCCTTACATCAAAAAAATATTCCGCTCATGCTGGACTTAGAAAAAATTTTACTTCCCATGTTTGAAAGTAGAGCCCTGTAGCTGATTATGCATATTTTTATCCTGCCTCCAACCGCATATAAACAACACACACACATATAGTGTTATTATTGTTAATTGAAAATAACACATAGATGTATATATGATTTATTCACTGATTACAAATTACTTACAATTTCATGGATTCCTCAATTATATAATGTTACACATAATTATTCTATTTAGATTAATTAACAATTTAATGCATACAACTACAGTACATTTGTCACAAAACTTGGCTGCCAGAAAACAGCTCGAGTGACCTTCACTGCGTTTCCCTGTGTGCGCGTCCTAAATCTGTGTGTCGTCACATGTGCGTCAGTCTTACTTCTGTTCTAGTCCAGTTCACACGTGAATAACATCAGGAATGTTAAGAGCTGTTTAGTGTTCTTTGAAATGCTTTCAAAATGCAATATATAGTACCACAAAGAGTGTTTATGTATGATACATATGTGCTTACATCATCTTGTAGGGATGAAACTAAATTTCCTGGGTGCATGTTCTGAGTAGAGAGGTCATTCATTTGCTTGTAAATAAATTCAGGCTAATGTGATCAAATTGTTATAGGAAAAGAAAGGTAAATAGGCATGTTCTTATGGAGCAGAAATTAGACTAAATCGGAGAAAGGTTAGAACGGTCACCTCAAAACTCTCTAAGGCGTCTTGCACAAGAAACTGACATTTTGAAAGCTTCAACATGGAAAGCAACAAAACTTTTAAAACTCAAACCATACAAGGTTTCTGTTGTCCAGGAGTTTCCAACATCTCCTGTGATAAGGCATGTTTTGTGTTTATTTTGATAATTGTTATGTGATTTAGATTTTATTTGATGCCCATGTCTATGTGACTGGGTGACGGGCCGAGCGACTGCCAGTCAAGTGTACAATACGTGACCGAGAGATGCACCATGCACCTGACAGCCAAGTTTTGTGACATACTTACTGTATATACAAACTGTATACAGAATAATGATTCTATTTACATAGACATTAATTAATTATGGCTAAAGAATCCATAAAACTCTTGTACATAACAAAAACATTGGTCAATTAAAAATGTCTTAGCCTGCTTGCTGAACCTCGGCAAATGCTTATCATTTTCACTTTCTCTACACATATTATGTACATGGTGTATAGAGAAGGTATTGCATTGCACCCAAAAATTTGATGTTGGGATTTTAGCAAAAATATACATTTTAGGGTTCCCTGTATCCAAAAAAAGCATTTTTAGAAAAAGGCCCATGTGTGAATGAGGGGGGGGATTGTGAGAGAGCGAGAACAGAATAACTCAAAAACAAAAACTCAGCAAAATACCAAACTTGGTATTTGAGTTTAGTATTTCCCAAGGATTCAACATGATTTTGAGAAAAATACACCCACCCCAAACTACCCTTTACATGGAAAAATTGTCGAAATTTTCATTTTCACAAAAAATGGCTCTTAACGATTTTGATGAAAATACCATATATTAAAAGATTTTTATATTGCAAATAAAATGTATATGTTGAATTTTCTGGGAATAGCTTCTGAAGACATGTTTATTCAGGGTGAATTTTGCTCAATTTTGCATAACTGTAACCATAAGAGATAGACAAAAACTTACCACACAAAAAATATAGATCTTTTAAAACACACAATTTATGTCATATACATTTTTTTGTGGAGTTAACCATTTTTCAGACATTTCTTGTTATTGGTTTCAGTTTTAAAATACTTTTAACTTTTTATATACAGGAATTTGTCAACACCTAGCAATGCAAAGAAATGGATTTCATCCACAAGGCAACCAGCTTTTTGAGTTGCTTATTGCTTTACCTGAATTTATTCCCTTATTTCCATTCTACTTAAAGAAAGCAAGTAATAATACAATTTCTGTTAATGTTTATCTCAATTAGCAGGAAGTAAAAATGACAATAAGCTTTTTAACAGTACCTATTGTGTTACCCAGATGTAGAGAAAAGTTATGTGAATGGAGCACTTCAGATTTTTATAAATTATATTTTACATTTGGATTACTGTATGTAATATGGAATTAATCGTCTGTTGTTCTGACAACTTGAGTGCTTTTTGATCCTAATATTTGTTGCTTTGTAAGACAACCCAAATTAACAGCTTTCAACTTTGCAGCTTATATTTAACATATTATTTGTTTCAGAATCTTGGTATTGTGTATGCCAGAAAACAGTTATTCCATAAACTGTCAACGTGTTCGCACCTTTGCTTCGTTAACCATTCGAAGCTTAGAAGCATTAGGTTATGCAGTAGTGCCAGTGTCCCTTCGTCTGTGGAGTGATATTCCAGATCATGAGAAGATACCATATCTGATGCAGAACTTAAAAGAAAAATGTGTTTTATTGGAGAGCAAACAACTGAGCAGTGCTGCGTAAAAGTGCAGAATAAATGTATATATAACATTTATAAAAGAATTGTTTTTAAGCAGTAAGTTTATTAAAATATTACTTTAATGATGTGTTATTTTAGCTAAGAATGACATCTCATTCCTGTGATTAGGTTTATTCGGAAATTCGCCTAGTCAGTTTGAATTGATATCAGTGTTTATGGTAAGATTTAAAACTCTTATCTGTGGCTGTTGAAACTATTCCAACCAGCCCAATTGCTAGCCTTTACACTGAATCTGCAGAACCCCTCTGCAATATCTTCTTAGCAAATTATGGCTGTGGGCTTAAGAATATGCCTTTGCATCAAACGCTCACTCCATTTTTCTACACGGAATTGGAAGAATGTTATAGAAACATGTCAGTCCAAGGTCTGCAGGTTTTCATTTCCGAGAGCTTTGTTGGGAGCATGAACTTGAAAAGCATGTTTCCTAAGGGAGAGAGGGTGCACCCTCCTTGGTTAAACGCTACAATCCAAGTAGATCTTGGAATGACGGTATACTGAAAGTCTACGATGCCTACGTCTAGTATCCGTATATGCTTTTTAGAATTTTTGTGAAATTACTGTATTTATCCGAATACAAGACAATCTCGAATGCAAGATGACCCCCATTTCTCAGAACTTAATTTTGGAATAATTTAGCATATCATCTACATATATAAAAAAGAAGTCATGTTTAAAAGATGTATAAAAAAAGAATTTTTAAACAAAATTTAAAGGTTTACCATAAACTTTGAACAAACTAATGACACTTAAGCTGATTAAGTCCTTTTATTTTTCTTTCATTTTTTAAATTCAAGTCATGGATATGACTTTGTATTTAGACATTTGTTTTTATCTAATTTAAATTTAGACAGAAATTCACATTGTAAGTGGGAGAGACTGAGAAGGGAGAGCGAAAGTGTACGGTATGTATGTGATGATAGAACCGATGGCAGCATAGCTGTAACGATGATGATGGATATGATTTTCTATATAGACAACATACTTATCATAACACATTTTACATTTTTTATTTTACCTAATTTGAATTTGCACATAAATTTACATTGTAAGTGGGAGAGAGATGGAGAAGAGAGAATGGAAATGTACCAGTATATCTGTGTTTGGTGGTGACAGCATCTCTTAGTTGTAATGATGATTATGGATACGATTTTCAATTAAGACAATATATTTAGTATAAATTATTGCAAAATGTTTTACCTAATTCAAATTTGCACGTAAAATCATATTTTGGATGAGAGAGATGGAGAATGGCGAACAGAGATATACGGAATGTGTGCGATGGTACAGTATGGTGACGGCAGCGGCGGGACCGTAGCTATAACGATGATTATGGGTGCTATTTTCCATTAAGACAACATACTTAGAAGTCCTCTAATTTTATTTCACTCTCGGAAAGTGCATGCATTATAACAAGCCATTCTGCATGTTTGTGATCAAAATTTTGGTAACTGCCTTATTATGAATGATGCCCTTTAGTGCACTTCAGAGCGTTTTTGAGCTGTACCACCACCATCCAGGATGCTCTTCATATTTTATATGTTTCTGGTAGTGTTGAGTGTGCATGGCTTCATGGTCACGTAAGCTTGCTGGGGAAGGAATTGGCAGATTTGGCAGAAAATTGGCAACCACAGAACCCAATACCAAAATTTCTTAACATCGGAGGAAATGGAACTGAAGTTTTATTTATGGACACTCTTTAATGATTGTGGTCCTCAACGTCCCATTCTATGCTGGGTGAGAAAGACTGCTTAATTTTGCCAGAGGCCTCTTTATGAGGCTTGAGGTTCTTTTACATGCCATAAATCTACAACATGGGACCAACGGCTTTACTTCCCTTCTGAAAGTAGCCATGTTAAGGATTTTTATGCCAGAAATAAGCCATCATCCTCCACCAGTTTGAATCCATGACCTTGGGTATATGAAGCTATCATGGTAACCACTACACTATGGACTTTAGACTTGTTGTACAGAGTGCGTTGTTTTCGCGCAGGCACAAAAAATGTTCAGTTCTCTGCAGAAACAAGCTTAGAGTAGTGAAGGACCTTCCAATAAAAAGGTGACTTCCTCTCTTATATCTTGGCACGAAGGAATGTTGGCCTGATTGTGTGTCGACCACTGATATTTTATACATAGTTACCTTCGCAAGAGGGAATTTGCTCCTATCTGTCCACCTTGTAGAGAAAATTTGTCAGACTGCAATTTGTTGCTAGTGTGTTCATCTAGCACGTATTTGGAATCTCACTGTTGGTCATTCTGCAGAGGTCCTGGCAGATGATAACCAAGCAGTAGATATGGTTTTAAATGTAAAAAGAAGCTAGTAACAGTGAAGAATAACACAAATATTAATATAAAAATAATAATTGCAACCAATCTTCACTTATCTTTTGGAATCCTTGCCTGGACTAGTTTCGCAACGATTTCATTGGAAGGAATGCTTCAAAACAAATAAACTTTTAAATGTAAAAAGAAGCTAGTAACAGTGAAGAATAACACAAATATTAATATAAAAATAATAATTGCAACCAATCTTCACTTATCTTTTGGAATCCTTATCGTTGCGAAACTAGTCCAGGCAAGGATTCCAAAAGATAAGTGAAGATTGGTTGCAATTATTATTTTTATATTAATATTAGTAGATATGGTTTTTAAATTTGTATCAAAGGAAGCCTTTCAATTGAGGGTTTAGTAATATTTATCACCTTTTTGGTATAATTTTTTTAATAGTTCTAGATTCAATTATTTCTGGCTTTGATATGATTAGTCTTATATACATTTAGTCCGTTTAGTGCCTGCCCAAATAACAATGTGCTGTATGAAAAGTGCTAAGCAATTTTAGAGCAGAATTCAGGGTTTTAAATTATTAGTAATAAAATGAGTACCAAATGAATAGGGAGCTGAATCTTTTTTTATTAGTTTCTCTAGCCCCATATGTACATTGTACATAGGTATAGAGAAGTATTGTATTCCACCCAAAAATTTGATGTCGAGATTTCACTGGAAATACATGTTTTAGGACCCTCTGAGTCCAAAAAAAGCATTTTCAGAAACAGGTCCGTGTGTGTGTGTGTGTGTGTGTGTGTATGTGTGGACATCATAGCTCAAAAAAGAAAAGACTGTTAAATACCAAACTTGGTATTTAAGTTTGGTATCTTCTAAGAATGCGACATGAAGGTTTTCAAGAAAATCCCCCTAACCCTAACTACCCTTTACATGGACAAATTTTCGAAAAGTTTGTTTTTCTTAAAAATGGCTGTAACAATTTTGATTAAAATGTCACATACTAAAGCCATTTCTATCACAAATATAATGTATATCTTGAATTTTCTGGGAATAGCTTCTAAAGACCTGTTTATTCTGGATGAATTTTGCTTAATTTGGCATAACTAGCAAACCGTAAGAGATAGACAAAAACTTACTATAAAAAAATGTAGATCTTGTTAAAATACACAAGTTATGTCATATACTTTTTTTTTTTTTTTTTTTTTTTTGTGGAGCTAACATTTTCGAGATATTCCTTTTCATTAGTTTCTGTTGTGAAGTACCTACACTTTTCTCAGATGGAAGTGTCCATTTTCTTTTGTTCTACTCCTGTCCAAGCAAAGAAGCAATTTGCAATGACAATCGCATAATGACAGCTTTTAAAGCATTTGACTATCACTTTAGCCTAGTGCATTCCCTTAGTTGCCTTCTACTTATAAGGAACTAGTAATAAAATTCTGCTAATGTTTATCTCGATTAGCGTGGTGTTGAAAGAAGAATTATCTTTTGTAAGAAGTTTGTTTGTAGAGTAACTAGAGAAATTCATGTGTGTCTAACACTTCAGATTTTTTATTTACTTTTATTTATTCTTAAACTGCATTTTTTACTTTTGTAGAAGTTTTGTATAACAAGTAAACCGTAAGAGATAGAAAAAAACTTCTACACACTAAATGTTTTGTATAACAGGAAATTTGTAAGAGATAGACAAAAAATTACTAAACATAAAATGAGATCTCTTTAACACTCACAATTCATGTAATATACATTCTTTTTGCACAAATAACATTTTCAAGATATTCTGAGTTATTGGTTTCAGTTTTAAGCTACTTTAACTTTTCTCAAACGGGAAGTCAATCTTTCTTTTTGCATCTCTTTTGTTTATTCCTAGCAAGCAAAGAGAACCGAATTTCAATTGTTTCACATAGTGACCAGCTTTTAAAAGATTTGACTATTGCTTTAGACTATGCATTTTCGTATTTCCATTTTACTTACAAGGAAGCAATTAATAAGACCAATTCTGGTATATTTATTTTTATTAGCATGATGTAGATAAAAGAATAAATAATCTTCAGTAAGAAAAATTGTGTATGGATCAGCTTGAAAAAGTAATGTAAAGGAAGACATCAGATTTTTTTGTTGAAAGTTATCTGTTTTTATCAAATGGCAAAATGTGGACATTGTTTTAAATAAATTACATTTATAGATATGCAAACGCTTTCCTTTAATTCATTGCTGTTTTTGAATACAGATTTTGCTCAGCCCTGTGCATTATATTTTTTGAGCTACTATGTCGTGGTTTAGGTTTTAATTGTGGCCACATAAAGAGAGGAATTTCTTTAAAGATTTAACTATTGCTTCAACTTGCTGTTTCTATCTCGCACCTATAACAAAATGTGTAATGAAACCATTCCTGAAAAAGTTTATTGTGATTAAAAGAAACTAGATAGAAGAGTAAGCTTTCGTAAGAGTAAGTTTTTGAGAGTGTTACGAGTAACAATCGCCTGCCTCTGTAGTGTGGAGACCTCAAATTTAAATCTCACTTAGGGTGAGTTGCCTGTAAGGTTTTTGAAATGTTGAGTAAATTTAAGTTACCACAGACTCATTTGAGCGCCATTATCAGATGTGATGTAAAAGGTTGAAGGAAGCTAAAAGCAACAAGGCAACTGATGTCAGGAGCTGTGAATGAACAAAACCAATTCGTAATGGCTTTGAATTACATTTCTTTCTAATTCTGTTTTGTGCCAAAGAAATATTCCAGTTTCTTTAGAGAAATGAAATTTACTTTCTTCCCTTATGGAATTGCAAGTAATAAAGTAGTCTGGCAGTTAATGATAAAAAAAAAAGCAGTACTAACTAAATTTAGAATTACTACAACATAAAATTCTTACTGTTCATGTTAAATTAGTTATACAACACACAAAACAGCAGTCATCTAAATGAGTTAGCTCGTCAGGTGGCCAACAGTCCTTGTGTTAAATAGGATAATTTTCTGCTTAGGAAAGAGGTGAGATTAGAGAAATCTGATTTTGCTATGTGCTAGACGTGGAACACAAAATACAAATGTTTGTTGTAAAGCTACACCACTCATTGAGTCCAACTTTGCTCATTGCTCCTGTGAATCGTCTACTGTGCACTGCGTGACCTTCTGCTGAGCGGAAAGCAGGAAAATACAATTCCTTCAGTGCTGTGGAAGCGTTTAACATTTGCAGAAGAAATAAGTAAAACACTTTTCCTAGGTTGACTTGACCTGGCTGTCATAGTAAGGTTTTACTTGCCCTTAATACTGAAACCTTAAGGATTTGTTGCATTATGTCTTATCACAATTGTTTTAGTTAGAAGGTCCGCCCATTTATTGAGGGAGAGAATTTTCTTTAAGAAGATCATCATCTGAATTTATTAAAATTTTCCACAGGTTAATATAGCTAATGTAGATTCATGACTGGCATTATTGTATTATTGCATTAGCATTTATATTTCTGATATGAACATATTGTGACTATGCGTCTGTGGTTTGCCAGCCTGTAATTGCTCTATCTAGCCACACTCATTGTTGCAAGGGCATGAAGAAGAACAGTCACTCCTGGGTGTAGTGCACACATGTGAGCAGCTTGCTTTTGATCATAAGGCCAGTTGCACTGCATGGTCGGTTTCCTTTATGTAGCCTTACTCATTGCCGTAGGAGCACGAAGAGCAGCCACAATATCTCAGAGCCTTGGAGAGTCACACCTGGGTGTAATGCTCACATATGTGAAGAGCTTGCTTTCAAAATGTTAGTTTCTGGTCCAGAATTACTCCTAGGCATTTGAAAGCATCAACCAAATCTATGAATACGTTGTTGATGTGTATTTTAAGGACATCAAAGTACTGTCTGTTTTTGGTGACAAGATTGCGGTAGTCTTTACAGGTTAAATACCAGCTTATTCTTACAGCCCATGTATCAAATAGATGTAATGCTTCATTAGCGTATGTATTTCAGGTGCTAAGAGTAGTAGGAGTAAGATATATTTGCAATGAGCTGGTGCAAAAGTTATTTTGAAATTTACCAGACTATGCGAGTGATTATTTAACAATATAATCTAGAGATGGGCTGATATAAAGCCCGGAGTCGAGACTATCGACCCCGAACACTGTTGTCGACCATCTCGCGAAGTCTTGCTTTAGCTCTGGCGTCATAGAATGCCCAGCACTGTCCCGCGAACACAAACACACACACACACACACACGAACATTTTTCTAAAGCTGTTTTTGTTTGTTTGTTTTTTTTTGTGCAGAAGGCTTTAAAACGTCTATTTGCGGTGAAATCTCGGTAGTTTTTGGTGACAAGAGTGCGGTAGTCTTTACAGGTTACATTCCAGCTTATTCTTACAGCCCCGTGTATAAAATAGATGTAATGCTTCATTAGCGTTTGTATTTCAGAATCAGGAAATCGGTGAAGTGCTTAGAAAACTTTCAAACCGAAAAAAGTTAATTTTCCTAAGATCGAAGGTTTGCACCGTCTATACATAGGCAGTTATAAAGCTTGCGTTAAGTAAGAAAATGCCCTGTGGTATCACATTAACTACAAATGACTACAAGATGATATGACACGGAAAAAATTAATGCTCGACTTCCAAATAAAAACACGAATGAAACGTCGGACTTCAATAAGAAGTTTGGAAAGTCGTGAAAATACAATAAGAAAATATTTCCATAGAGCCTGATAGAGAGGCCTTTGAGCAAAATTAAGCGATCTTTCATGCCCAATTTAGAATGGGACGCTGACAACCACAGTATTTAAAGAGCGTCCATAAATAACACGCCATTTACATTTCCAAAATCGATTTGAGAACATAGTTACGTTTACCTGAATTGTGAAAAAAATATGGAATGCCACTTATGTTTGGAAAAAATCTTCGGCATTTGAAAAAAACGATGACTAAGGAATAAAAGAAAATAGCTTGAGGAAGTTCGTCTTTTATTTCGCCTTTAGCAACTTAAGTGACTGGACATCTCACTTGCACCACACCAAGTTATTACAATAACGTTTGTTCACCTAAATAGAGTAGTCTTAGCAATAAGTGTCAGAGATTCTTCTATTCGACAGTTATTTCACACAAGGTATGTGTTTTCTATTCAAACAACTTTTTTATCAATTTACCTCTTACCATTTATTGACTATATCTTCTGTTTCAATAACGATGATTATTCAACACATTTTTATAAAAATATATAACACACTTCAGTTTTAAATTTCATTTACAATAATATTTTCCATTTTCCAAAGCACATGTTCATGAAAATATGTTGTGGTCTTAGAATATTAACTAAAGAGTGTACATTTTCTGTGCAGTATGGAGATGGAGCACCAATGGCGGCAGAAATCGGTGATTCTGGAAAAAAACCGACCCTGCGCCGCTTTGTCCACCACAAATACCGCATGTGGGAGCCTGGGATCAAAGCCAGGCCACCCTTGGTGAGAGGCGAGTGATCTAACCCTGTTTAGGTCGCTATTCAGATGATTGTAATTATTGAAATACATCCACCGAACAAAAGTGACACCCCAGGAGGAACCTAAATATACCTAATAGTGACAAGAGCGATACAGTCATCTGAAACATGCTAATTATTAGTTTTATTTATGGACGCTCTTTAACCGCTGCCGTTCTTAGCATCACATTTTATATCGGGCGTGAAATACTGCTTAGGTTTGTTCAGATGCATCTTGAGGTTCTTTTACGTGCCGTAAATCTACGACACGGGAACAATGGCTTTATTTATCTTCCGAAAGAAGCCATTCTAAGGATTTTTAAGCCCAAAAGAAATGTACCAGGCTCCGCAGGGTTTGAACCCGCGACCTTGGGAATCAGAGTCTAGCAGCTAATTGCTAAATACAAAAATGTTTTTGTACGTTATACACATACACATGCACACATTCTGAGAAAGATTGTTTTGTGAACCAATTGCTTGTATTTCCAGAATTTTAAAATGTATGATGCCAAACATTGCGACTGTTGTAAACAGAATCTCGCAAATATATTTTCATAATGATATCGTATTAATATTTCAACCGTAACTCTTGAAGATAATTTTTATCGACAAATAATCAAGTCACTAACTATATTTCTAAACATGTTTTATTCAATTTAATGGAAGAAACAGTAATAATGAAAGTGTATAACGCTAAAGTCACGATAATCTTGAATAGAAACTTCAACATTTTGAGAATGACGTGTCATATTTTTTGTCCATCATTTAAATTGAATGTGTTGTTCGAGAACAACCATGGCGAGAATTGCGAGTGGCGGGCGATAAAGCAGCAGCTGATTTCGATTAGTGCATGCATCAATGAGTGTTTGAATGTAGTATTCGGGAACAGAACATCACTCGAGTGGCGAAAACGTAGCATCCGATAACTTACTAATGAATACAGATTCATTTCGAACACTTTGTAGTATTCGAGAACATCCATAGCGAGAACTGAGAACATTACTCGTGTGCCGATAGCGTAGCATCCGATAACTTGCTTATGAATACAGATTCATTTCGATCACTTTGTAGTATTCGAGAACATCCATAGCGAGAACTGAGAACATTACTTGTGTGACGATAGCGTAGCACCCGAGAACTTGCTTATGAAGAGACTCATTTGGAATCTATTGTAAAAGCGTGTTCGTATGAAGGTTTCGAGTCTATTGTTATTGTTATTAATAAAGTAAATGCTTGTAGGGGATTAAACTGAGCGGTTTGATCTTCATTGTTTAATATATATTCAGTAATGTTAATCGAAGTTTGAGAAGATTAGTTCAAAATTGAAGCTTATAACAATGAATATGTCGAAAACGGTCAAATATACATGAAAAACGCAGATGGCATAATTTATCCAGAATAAACAGCTCTTCAGAGGCTATTCCCAGAAAATTCAAAAATACATTTCAATAGTGGTGTATGTATCTTTAAAATTTCCTCTGTCGGTACCAGGAATCGAACCCAGGTCTCCTGCTTGGTAAAAAGCCGCGCTATCACCGCGCCAAGGAGACGACCGTCCGTCATAGTAGACATACGCACACCATGGACATTTTCTAAAAACGTCTTTTTCTTATATTTCCAGTGGATTCTCGGTATGGAATTTTTGGACACTATGATGTGAGCAAGTGTAAGATAAGACTTGTCTTCGTACAAACAGCATTTCGATAGAGGCTCTTCCTCTAAACCGCAGGTACTTATTGTACCGATTTCAACAATCATTTCAAATGTGTCGGCAATTTTCGTCAAACGCAGACGTTAATGCGCTGTTTCATACTACGTGCAGATAGACAACAGCTGTTTTGAAGTAGGGGTGTACCTAATTTTGTCAAGAACAATTTTAAAAATTCGTAACAAGAAAAGTAATTTTCTCATCAGATATATCACGTTTCACGACATGAATTCATAGAAATTGTCCAAGGAAGAGAGAATTGAGAAAATAGCGGAAGTTGCGAATGTCCAAAATAAACAAAGGTGTAAAGAACCAGGACAGGAGCGGTTCGATTCCATAGAGGATTTTATTTAAAGATCGCGGAAATAATGGTACTGATACGAATAAGCCCATTCACTACCTGGTGAGGGTTAGATAAATTACGACTTTGTCAATTCCCGGATTACAGAGTTCCTCGCCATAGGCGCCTCTTGGCTGCCATCTACACAGAATAATCATAACTATTTAAATACAGTTCGAGTATAGATGGTAGCACGTGTGTTTTCTTTGACTATATAAGATAAGATACAAAATAATAGCGATACTATAATAGAATAAAGTTGAAACTAATAGTATTATGTTGAAAAGCCAGAGCTTAATAAAACCGATCATTAACTCTTTCAAAACCGATGTATTTAGATCAATTCATAAACCAAAACTGTAAAGGAATGTTCCCTAAAGTCTACGTCTTTTTGTATGAAATCCATAGGTCGAATTACAGAAGTCATAAGATATACAATTTATTTGTCATTTTTTGGAAAGGGTCAGGCTGCAAAGTCCGACCCACATAAACGATTAACATTTACAAAGAAGTGAATATAGTAGAAAAGTTTCTTAGGCAAGGCTCCGACCGAACTTAAGTATAATTAGTGAATTGTGATTAAAGCAGATTGTTATTCCCTTAACTGTCGGTAGTAGTTAAATAGAATTCATTTGCACAAATCCCCATTCTTTTATCTACAATTCTACATCATATTAAGCGAGATGAGCTTTAAGAGAATTGGTATTGTTTCATTCTAAGTAAAAGAGGAAATAGGAATAGTTTATGCTAATTGCTAAAGTGATGGCGAATCTTTTAAATCTGATCTTTATGTGAAACATTTGAGATTCGGTTCGCTTTGCATGGTCTCGTTTGAGAAAAGTAGATGAAAATAAATTGAAGCCTATAAAAATGAGTTATCTCAAAAACGGTTAAATCTACATAAAAACATAAATGCCATAAATTACGTGTTTTAACGAGAGGCATATTATTTATGTTGTAAGTTTTTGCTTATTTCTTGCGGTTTAACTGTCAGGCAAAGTTCCGCAAAATTCATCCAGATTTTAGAGCTCTTCAGAGGCTATTCCCAGAAAATTCAAAATATACATTTCAAATATGATGTAAATATCTTTAATATTCGGTATTTTATTCAAAATAGAGCCTTTTTGAGAAAATAAAAAATATTCACAAATGTAGTTGGGGTTGGGGGGAATTTCTTGAAAATTGTCGTTCTCGGTATCGAATTTTTGGATGGAATACAATGCCTTCTCTATCCACTATGTACAATATACATACGGGCTAGATAAAGTAAAATCTGATGTGTTCCATTCACGACTTTCTCTACATCGTTGTAACAAATTATTGTTAAATTGCATATACTTCTATCTACTTTATGATAATCGAGATAAACAGCAGAAAATGGCTTAATTACTTGATTCCTTGTAAGTAGAAGGGAATAACACTAATAGGGTAAAGCGATAGTCAAATATTTTAAAAACAGCTTGCATGTGGTTGAAATCCGTTTCTATGCAGGGTCCGGAGTTGACAAATTTCCGTGTGGGGAAAATTGTAAGTATTTTTAATCTGAAAAAAATAACAAAGAATATCTCAGAAATTGTCATTTATACGAAACAAACGTATATGATATAAAATGTGTGTTTTAACGTATCTGTGTAGTAAGTTTGTGTCTATCTCTTACGTTTACCAGTTACGCAAAACTCAGCAAAATTCATTCAGAATAAAGTGGTCTTTAGAGGCTATTCCCAGAAAATTCAAGATACACATTTTATTTGCATATAAATATCTTTAATGTACGTTATTTTAATTAAAGTCGTTATAGGCATTTTTGAGAAAATTAAAATTTTGGAATATTCTTCTATGTAGAGGGTAGTTTAGGGTAGGGAGATTTTCCACAAAATCTTCGTGTAGCATCCTTGAAGGATACTAAACTTATATACCAAGATTGGTATTTTACCGGGTTTTCGTTTTTGAGTTATCGTGTTCATAGTCACTCAGACACACTGACACACATACGGACCTTTTTCTAAAAATGTTGTTTTTGGATCAAGGGGATCCTAAAACATATATTCCCGGTGAAATCTCGTATCGAATTTTTGGGTGGAATGCAATACCTTCTCTATTCACTGTGTACATTTATATGACATAAATTATGTGTTTTAATGAGATCTAGCTTATTTTTTTGTGTATTTTGTTTTTGTCTATCTCTTACGGTTTAGCCGTTATGCAAAAATATACAAAACTCATTCAGAATAAGCAGTTCTTCAGAGGTTATTCCCGGAAAATTCAAAATGTACATATTATTTATGATGTAATTAATGTAGTATTCGAGAACATCCATAGCGAGAACTGAGAACATTACTCGTGTGACGATAACGTAGCACCCGAGAACTTGCTTATGAAACCATTGTAAATTCAGCATTTGAGACCTCGTATTCGTACGAAGGTTTCGACCATAGTTTCGACTCTTTAGAGTATTCAATGCAGAGTAGAAATGGGGCGATTCGTGAACGAATCGTTCATATGAACGACTACGAGGAAAGAATCGCATTAATCGTGACAATCTTGGCATGGATCGTGATTCAAAAAGAATCGCGAGAACCTTGCTAGTCGCAGCATGAATCGTCGTTCAAAAAGAATCGCATGAATCGAAAAGAATAGCATGAATCGTGTCAATCTTAGCAGGTATCGTCGTTCAAAGAGAATAGCAGAATTGAAGCATCGTGATTAGGTATTAGGGTTCGTTTCTCTTTTGCTTCCACCTTTCCAAGTACCAAGTTGAACTTCGACGAAAACTGCCGAGTGCGCACGATGATGTGTACAGGGAATTATAACCATTTATTTTATTGTGTGAAAATAAATAGTGCTGAGGCCATGAGGCTAAATATAAGAATATATAAATATATAAAATAAAACATATATATTATATATATCTATCAAATACATAAATTATATATATTTGTTATATATTATGCACAATATACATAAGAAAACGAACACTGTAGATCATTGCCGAAGTCACCACGAGCGTTTTCATATTGTTTAGGGTTGAGTTATGGCACATCTGAAAGCAAGCGTTAGGATTTACAACTGTTTTATATACGTATATATTTATTTATTTTTTGCAGTATCCTAAATGTAATATGCTCCAAAATAATAGGTATAGAAACATACTGTTCTAATACATAAAAATTACCTCGAATATTCCTGAAGAAAATAATAACTATTCTGGGTACTAGCGTTAGGTTATAATAACGTATTTATAAATATTACATGAATTATTGGCCTGCAACCGCGACAGTGATGAATAATAATTACTCTGCGTATTGACATTACGCAAATACCGTCATACAATCGAAGTTTAGGTGTCTAGAATTGACTTTTAGACTTATACTTTTTGTTTTTTCCGAATAATGGAGGAAATATTATCATATGTTTGCAATAGATGGAAAAGAGTAGAACTTTTTTTTGTAATATAAATTACTGCATTTATGTTAGAGGGGCTACGTACCATATGACTATCATCCCCGGGTACAGTATTAGTCAAACGCAGAAAGCGCATGAAGATTATAAATGAATCGTATGCATCGATTAATTTTGGATGGACGAATCGTACGTATCAAATACTAAAATTGAATCGCTCGACCCAAATCTATTATTGAGTTTTAGAAATCATACGATTCAGCCGACCACCAATCTTAAACACAATACTATGACTCCAGTCATAACCGCATTATATACATTGTTACAGATAGCTCTTTTGTGCAGATCATGATCACTCGGTACCACAATCCGCTTCAAAAATTCCGCTAGTAACAGGACGCAACTCTTTAATGCCGCTATTCAAGATATACTTAAAACGCAGACTTCAGCAACATTTTATGCCACCCAAATCTACATTATTGAAAATAAAAAACACCTATTGCTATACAATATGATATTATTCGAACATAGCTAATTAATTCTAGAGATTTAAATGCACAATTATTTCAATTAGAGGTTTTGAAGCTAAATTTTGGCTCAAAATAAGCCTTGTGCTGCTATCTATGAATGTCATTGTGAGGCTTGCTACCTCAGCACCTCACGCGGGCTTAAATAATACTAGTGGAGTTCGAACAGAATCCCTCATCCCCTTTCACTTTTACCTCTAGGTCACTCCGCTGCCCCAAAATGGGGCAACAAAAGTCCTTCATGTTCGAGAGATCCAATAACTGATTTCTCACCCGCAGTTTCCGGTTTCTATTTGCGCCTAGGCCGGGGAATCTTTCCATGCCGAATAGATTAAATTAGTGTGCAACTCACAGAGTTCAAACTCGCTCCGCTACGCGGCGTCAGTGCCGATACTTTCCTACGAAGGCTGCATTAAAGCTGGCTACTCTAACGATTACTTACCGTTACGATAATGTTTTAATAGTTTGAGTATCTGTGAAAGGCACTGTTACACGTATTCTTTACAATTATAATAAACAAAAAAACAATAACAATAAAACAAGTATGAAAACAATAAAGAGTTCTAAACCAGTAAGTAACTATGAAAGGAAATTAGCTGCAATGTATGAATCTGATACACAGTGTATGAAACTGACAAAAAGCGTGTTAAAACAACCTTTTTACGTCAGTTACTTGCTAAATGAAACATTCTATAAATAAAATTTTCATTTAAAACGGATTAAACTGCTTACCATTTCTAGTTGTCAGCTGCTTTGGATAGTTATCGCGTGGACTAAGCAGATTTGTGGGCTTGGAGCTCTCTTCGGATCTCTTTTGCTCTGAAGAAGAACCGACACTTTAAATAGTGATTAACCAACTCAGGGATAAAGTTCTTGGTGTGCTCAACGCGCAACCAGCTCCTCAAGGTTCAAGTGCAATTGAGTCATATTTGTAAATATGTATTGTAATTCGTTGACATTTATGAAGAGCACATAATACAATAATCATATTTTAGTTTTATGTAACACTAATTTTTGATACTCTTTGTTTTCGTGTCCATGCAAAAAAAAAAAAAAAAAAAAAGGGAAGTACATATTTTTACTTTCTCCATATGCACTATGTACATAGTGTATAGAGAAAGTATTGCACTCCACCAAAAATTCGATACCGAGATTTCACCGGAAATATATGTTTTAAGGTCACCAATATCCAAAAAAAGCATTTTCACAAAAAGGTCCGTGTGTGTGTGTGTGTGTCCGTGTGTCCGTGTGTTTGTAAACACGATAACTCAAAAACGAAAAGTTGGTAAAATACCAGACTTGGTATTTAAGTTTAATATCTTCCAGGGATGCGACAAGAAGATTTTGAGAAAAATCCCCCCACCCCCAACTACCCGTTACATGGAAATTTTTTCGAAAATTTTGACTTTCTCAAAAATGGCTCTAACGATTTTGATTAAAATTTCGGATATTAAACATATTTACCGGACAAATGAAATGTATATCTTGAATTTTCTGGCAATAGCCTCTGAAGAGTAGTTTATTTTGGATGAATTTTACTAAATTTTGAATAACTGCTAAACCGTAAGATATGCACAAAAACGTACCACACAAAAAATATAGAGCACATTAAAACACACAATTTATGTTATGTACATTGTTTTCGTGGAGTTCGTCGTTTTTGTGACATTCCTTATTTTTATTTTCTGCTATGAAAAACGTACACTTTTCTCATACAGAAACTTGTCAACTCCTATCCATATAAACAAAGGAACTTCATTGACATAGCAAACAGCTTTTGACTATCACTTTAACCTACGGTTGTCCCTTATTTCGCTTCTACTTACAAGGAAGCGAGTAATAAGACTATTTCTGCTATTTTTTTCTGATTGGCATAAAGTAAATAGAAGTATAAGCTTTTTAAGAATTATTTGTTGCAGGGATGTGGAGAAAGGCATGTGAATGGTACACATCAGATTTTTTATGTATGCTTTTATAGAGCACATTAAGTATAGTGCAGTGGCGTCTAGGCCTCAAAAACAAATGGTGTGATTATGTGTCTATTCTGTTGTTTTTGTAACCCGTGCTTTTAGCACCAGAGCTTTATACATTGTTGTTTTTTTCTATAGTATATAAACAAATGTATACATGTATACGCCTTGACAAGTTCCATGTTCATGGCTTCCTGGCCTAAACGAACCTACATCTTATCTAATCTAGACAATAGTAAAACAAGTCACGCCATATTGTACTTGATGAACTCAGTAACTTTTACTTCGTGTCACGTAAACTTTCAGAGCGACGTGTTAGAAACTTAGTATTGCCATGTTCCTCTTGTATTGAACGGGCCCAGAGCTCACACTTACTAAATCTTGAGGAGTGCTTAACAATATATCCCGCCACATAATATACCAAGTATCCGTCCACAGAAGGAGCAGGAGCACCGTTTTCTAGTTCTGGTATAGAGCTTTCCCAATCCTCAAAATTAGAAGAATGTTTAATAACCATTTTCTCTGTTATCGAATTTTCCACTGATCTCTAGTGCACTTTAACATTTCTAGCTAACATGCGCATCTGGTTTACAAAAGAGGTCAGAATCCCTTTTAGGCTCATAATTTCCTCTAGAGGTAGGTAAGTGCTTGTTTTATTGGAATATAGATACACTAGAGTAAGTGCAAATGGAGAAAATCAATCGTCGAAGGATGGTCATCTGAACTGTATGAGCACATAATTCCAAAATATCGTTCCAAATGACCTTATGTAAGTTTCCCTGTTAACACATATTTAAAGTGCAATAATGACTCCATTGTTCTAGAGGTAAACGTTGTTTCGTAGATTGAAATGCGTGCAGAAATTTGAGAATACTTGTATGGGAGAATGAATGGCCATACAAAGCCTTAGAAGGTGAGGCTGCATCGAGTGCGTCGGCAAGATCATTTAAAACCTTTCTAACCCTTTCCCAATGTCCTCAAATCCTGTCAAATCCATTTCTCGATAACATTTTAGGCCTTTTGCAACATTGTCACTGAACACTTGGAATGCAAGCCTTGCGTTCATTTTTTGAAAACATGAGGGAAAGATCATGAGTTATTGTTAGCTTTGGACAAACTCTTAGTCCCGCATGGCTTTGAATTACATTTCTTTCTAATTCTGTTTGGTGCCAAAGAAATATTCCAGTTTCTTTAGAGAAATTTAATTTACTTTATTCCCTTATGGAATTGCAAGTAATAAAGTAGTCTGGCAGTTTATGATAAAAGTGCAGTACTAACTAAATTTAGAATTTAGAGTTACTACAACATAAAATTGTTACTGTTCACGTTACGTTAGTTATACAACACACAAAACAGCAGTCAGCTAAACGAGTTAGCTCTTCAGGTGGCCAACAGTCCTTGGATAATTTTCTGCTTAGGAAAGAGGTGAGATAAGAGAAATCTGATTTTGCTATGTGCTAGACGTGGAACACAAAATACAAATGTTTGTTATAAAGCTACACCACTCATTGAGTCCAACTTTGCTCATTGCTCCTGTGAATCGCCTACTGTGCACTGCGTGACCTTCTGCTGAGCGGAAAGCAGGAAAATACAATTCCTACAGTGCAGTGGAAGCGTTTAACATTTGCAGAAGAAATAAGTAAAACACTTTTCCTTTATTGACTTGACCTGGCTGTCATAGTAAGGTTTTACTTGCCCTTAATACTGAAACCTTAAGGATTTGTTGCATTATGTTTTATCACAATTGTTTTAGTTAGAAAGTCTGCCCATTTATTGAGGGAGAGAATTTTCTTTAAGAAGATCATCGTTTGAATTTATTAAAATTTTCCACAGGTTAATATAGCTAATGTAGATTCATGACTGGCATTATTGCATTTATTGCATTAGCATTTATATTTCTGATATGAACATATTGTGACTATGCGACTGTGGTTTGCCAGCCCGTAATTGCTCTATCTAGTCACACTCATTGTCGCAAGGGCATGAAGAATAGCCACACCTGGGTGTAGTGCACACATATGAGCAGCTTGCATTCAAACGTATAGCCAATTGTTGCGCTGCATGGTCTGTTTCCTTTATGTAGCCATACTCATTGTCGCAAGGGCATGAAGAGCAGCCACAATATCCCAGAGCCTTGGAGAGTCACACCTGGGTGTAATGCTCACATATGTGAAGAGCTTGCTTTCAAAATGTTAGTTTCTGGTCCAGAATTACTCCTAGGCATTTGAAAGCATCAACCAAATCTATGAATACGTTGTTGATGTGTATTTTAAGGACATCAAAGTACTGTCTGTTTTTGGTGACAAGATTGCGGTAGTCTTTACAGGTTAAATACCAGCTTATTCTTACAGCCCATGTATCAAATAGATGTAATGCTTCATTAGCGTATGTATTTCAGGTGCTAAGAGTAGTAGGAGTAAGATATATTTGCAATGAGCTGGTGCAAAAGTTATTTTGAAATATACCAGACTATGCGAGTGATTATTTAACAATATAATCTAGAGATGGGCTGATATAAAGCCCGGAGTCGAGACTATCGCCCCCGAACACTGTTGTCGACCATCTCGCGAAGTCTTGTTTTAGCTCTGGCGTCATAGAATGTCCAGCACTGTCCCGCGAACACACACACACACACGAACATTTTTCTAAAGCTGTTTTTGTTTGTTTGTTTTTTTTTGTACAGGAGGCTTTAAAACGTCTATTTGCGGTGAAATCTCGGTATCCAATTTTTTGGGTCGAATTCAATACTTTCTCTACACACTATATAGACAGAACGTGTAGAGAAAGTAAAAATCGGATGTGTTCCATTCACATGACTTTCTCTACATCTCTGCAACAAATTATTGTTAAAAAGTTTATGTTTCTATTTACTTCATGTTAATTGAGAAAAAAATTAATAGAAATAGTTTTTTACTTGATTCCTTGTAAGTAAAAGCGAAATAAGGGAGTACCATAGGTTAAAGTGATAGTCAAAATCTCGTTGCTATGTGACTGAACTTCCTTTGTTTGTATGGATACGAGTTGACTAAGTCCTGTGATAGAAAAGTATAAGCTTTTCATGGCTGAAACCAAAAACAAGAAATATCTGAAAAACAATCAACTCCATGAAAAAAATGCATATAACATGCATTGTATGTTTTAAAGTGCTCTACATTTATTGTGTCGTAAGTTTTTTTCCAACTCTTACGATTTAGCAGTTATTCAAAATTCCGTAAAATTCGTCCAGAATAAAGTAGCCTTCAGAGGCTATTCCCAGAAAAGTCAAGATATTTTATTTTTCAGGTAAATATCTTTAATATATGGTATTTTAATCAAAATAGTTAGAGCCATTTTTTAGAAAATTAAAATTTTCGAGGAAAAAAAATTCCATGTAAAGGGTAGTTTGAGGTGGAGGGATTTTTCTTAAAATCTTCGTGTCGCATACCTGGAAGATACTAAACTTAAATACCAAGTTTGATATTTTACCGACTTTTCGATTTGGAGTTATCGTGTTCACAGACACACGGCCTTTTTTGTGAAAATGCTTTTTTTTTGGATACAGGGGACCCTAAAACATGTATTTCCGGGGAAATCTCGGTATCGAATTTTTGGGTGCAGTGCAATACATTCTCTATACATAGTACGTGTAGAGAAAGTAAAAATACTCTCGCATGAATATACTGTGTAACCAATTGCCTTAAATTACAATACATATTATTATCATGCTTCCGTGAACTAAAATAGTTTATATATTCTGATTTATATTACGCATTTTTATCAAATTCTTTAAATAAGTAGCTAGGATTTTGTTTAAAAGCCTAACGACTCTTTAATAAAGAAGCTAACGCAAGATAGTAAAAGGCTAAAACTGTTTTTATAAAAAGATAAGAATCCTAGCCCTAGCAATAACACAAAATGGCTCGTTGTTTAACCGAATATATATATATATATATATATATATATATATATATATATATATACTCAACTTTACTTATACTCAAACATGTTCGGATTTCAACCGAAAATAGAATTTATTTTTGTCTTTAGGGAAATAAACTGTATGTACACTTAATTCAAAATCTTCTCGGGCTTCTAACCAGGTAAAGACTAAAATATTTTGAATTAATACGTCGCCAGGAAAGCTTCAGTTCTTATTTTATATGTACACTTGTTTGTAATAAAAGTGGAAACCACATATATATCTGCAGATTCTGTGATACCACATTTCGTTTTTAACCGCTTCCTTAACGTGGATTGTTTAAGTAGTATTCATATCCTTTAACCTTTTATATCTATTATATTATCCTATTTATATTATGATCCTATGGTAGCCTATTTATGTCTTAAATCATTTAAATTGATGAAATAATATAACTTACAAAATTGATTATACGAGTTTCCGTGCATTACACCGCAGTCTTCCTATTAACGAGATATATGAGTCTTGCGAGTAATCGGGAATCTCGTACGCTCGTTGGTCAAGCTCTCTCCTGCCAGCTATGCCTTCAGCTCCATCTGCTGGCTGTGAGAAACGTGCATATATTGTGACTGTTGTAACAACTTTCTTCTTCTTTTTTATGTGGCTTAACGTCCTTTAACCTGGTTGGTCATATCGGACAATAAATAAAATTGGTGAAATGATGCGTTTTCAAAAGAAAAGAATTCATTTGTTACCTAACCATTTTGCTAGACAATAACTAAGGGCTGCTATATTATTAATGATAAAGCACACACTGTTATCGTTCGTGTGCATTTAGGTAAACAGTAAATCCTGGGTAGTTAGGATTACCGACTTTTAGTTGCATTTTTTTTTTTTTGTATGGATGTTAAGGTTGTTGATTCTACAACAATGTTATAGTGGATTTTATACTTTTGTTGAGTGGATCTCGTTTTACTTCTACACAGTTTTTTTTTTTGTAATATATTTAATACACTATCATTGTGGTCTGAAATATTCGTAACAACAATTTGGTTACCTTTGTCTTCTTTGACATAAATTAAGTGATAAGTGTGAAAAAGTGGCATTTATTATATTAGGTTTCCAGATGCTTAAAATGTGCTCAAATGTTAGTTTCCGGTCCAGCATTACTCCTGGGTATTTGAAATCATCAACAAAATCTATGAATACATTGTTGGTGGGTATTTTAGGACATCAAACTTTTGTCTGTTTTTGGTGACAAGAGTGCGGTAGTCTTTACAGGTTACATTCCAGCTTATTCTTACAGCCCCGTGTATAAAATAGATGTAATGCTTCATTAGCGTTTGTATTTCAGAATCAGGAAATCGGTGAAGTGCTTAGAAAACTTTCAAACCGAAAAAAGTTAATTTTCCTAAGATCGAAGGTTTGCACCGTCTATACATAGGCAGTTATAAAGCTTGCGTTAAGTAAGAAACTGCCCTGTGGTATCACATTAACTACAAATGACTACAAGATGATATGACACGGAAAAAATTAGTGCTCGACTTCCAAATAAAAACACGAATGAAACGTCGGACTTCAATAAGAAGTTTGGAAAGTCGTGAAAATACAAAAAGAAAATATTTCCATAGAGCCTGATAGAGAGGCCTTTGAGCAAAATTAAGCGATCTTTCACGCCCAATTTAGAATGGGACGCTGAGAACCACAGTATTTAAAGAGCGTCCATAAATAACACGCCATTTACATTTCCAAAATCGATTTGAGAACATAGTTACGTTTACCTGAATTGTGAAAAAAATATGGAATGCCACTTATGTTTGGAAAAAATCTTCGGCATTTGAAAAAAACGATGACTAAGGAATAAAAGAAAATAGCTTGAGGAAGTTCGTCTTTTATTTCGCCTTTAGCAACTTAAGTGACTGGACATCTCACTTGCACCACACCAAGTTATTACAATAACGTTTGTTCACCTAAATAGAGTAGTCTTAGCAATAAGTGTCAGAGATTCTTCTATTCGACAGTTATTTCACACAAGGTATGTGTTTTCTATTCAAACAACTTTTTTATCAATTTACCTCTTACCATTTGTTGACTGTATCTTCTGTTTCAATAACGATGATTATTCAACACATTTTTATAAAAATATATAACACACTTCAGTTTTAAATTTCATTTACAATAATATTTTCCGTTTTCCAAAGCACATGTTCATGAAAATATGTTGTGGTCTTAGAATATTAACTAAAGAGTGTACATTTTCTGTGCAGTATGGAGATGGAGCACCAATGGCGGCAGAAATCGGTGAACCTGGAGAAAAGCCGACCCTGCGCAGCTTTGTCCACCACAAATACCGCATGTGGTTGCCTGGGACCAAAGCCAGGCCGCCCTTGGTGAGAGGCGAGTGATCTAACCCTGTTTAGATGATTGTAATTATTAAAATACATCCACCGAACAAAAGTGACACTCCAGGAGGAACCTAAATATACCTAATAGTGACAAGAGCGATACAGTCATCTGAAACATGCTAATTATTAGTTTTATTTATGGACGCTCTTTAACCGCTGCCGTTCTTAGCATCACATTTTATATCGGGCGTGAAATACTGCTTAGGTTTGTTCAGATGCATCTGGAGGTTCTTTTACGTGCCGTAAATCTACGACACGGGAACAATGGCTTTATTTATCTTCCGAAAGAAGCCATTCTAAGGATTTTTAAGCCCAAAAGAAATGTTCCAGCCTCCGCAGGGTTTGAACCCGCGACCTTGGGAATCAGAGGCTAGCAGCTAATTGCTAAATACAAAAATGTTTTTATACGTTATACACATACACATGCACACATTCTGAGAAAGATTGTTTTGTGAACCAATTGCTTGTATTTCCAGAATTTTAAAATGTATGATGCCAAACATTGCGACTGTTGTAAACAGAATCTCGCAAATATATTTTCATAATGATATCGTATTAATATTTCAACCGTAACTCTTGAAGATAATTTTTATCGACAAATAATCAAGTCACTAACTATATTTCTAAACATGTTTTATTCAATTTAATGGAAGAAACAGTAATAATGAAAGTGTATAACGCTAAAGTCACGATAATCTTGAATAGAAACTTCAACATTTTGAGAATGACGTGTCATATTTTTTGTCCATCATTTAAATTGAATGTATTGTTCGAGAACAACCATGGCGAGAATTGCGAGTGGCGGGCGATAAAGTAGCAGCTGATTTCGATTAGTGCATGCATCAATGAGTGTTTGAATGTAGTATTCGGGAACAGAACATCACTCGAGTGGCAAAAACGTAGCATCCGATAACTTACTAATGAATACAGATTCATTTCGAACACTTTGTAGTATCCGAGAACATCAATAGCGAGAACTGAGAACATTACTTGTGTGACAATAGCGTAGCATCCGATAACTTACTAATGAATACAGATACATTTCGATCACTTTGTAGTATCCGAGAACATCCATAGCGAGAATTGCGAGTGGCGGGCGATAAAGTAGCAGCTGATTTCGATTAGTGCATGCATCAATGAGTGTTTGAATGTAGTATTCGGGAACAGAACATCACTCGAGTGGCAAAAACGTAGCATCCGATAACTTACTAATGAATACAGATTCATTTCGATCACTTTGTAGTATTCGAGAACATCCATAGCGAGAACTGAGAACATTACTCGTGTGCCGATAGCGTAGCATCCGAGAACTTGCTTATGAATACAGATTCATTTCGATCACTTTGTAGTATCCGAGAACTTGCTTATGAATACAGATTCATTTCGATCACTTTGTAGTATTCGAGAACATCCATAGCGAGAACTGAGAACATTACTCGTGTGCCGATAGCGTAGCATCCGAGAACTTGCTTATGAATACAGATTCATTTCGATCACTTTGTAGCATCCGATAACTTACTAATGAATACAGATTCATTTGGATCACTTTGTAGTATCCGAGAACATCCATAGCGAGAACTGAGAACATTACTCGTGTGCCGATAGCGTAGCACCCGAGAACTTGCTTATGAAGAGACTCATTTGGAATCTATTGTAAAAGCGTGTTCGTATGAAGGTTTCGAGTCTATTGTTATTGTTATTAATAAAGTAAATGCTTGTAGGGGATTAAACTGAGCGGTTTGATCTTCATTGTTTAATATATATTCAGTAATGTTAATCGAAGCCTTACTGTTACAGATTATTTTTAATTAGGATTGGTTGTGAAGTCTAGGATGTAATAAATCTCACGTTATATACAATCTAGTTAGGGAACCATATTACCAGTCTATAACTTGTTAATTGGGGCAACATTATTTACAACAGTAATTTTAGTAGGAAAAGAAAATCTGATGTGCTCCATTCACATAACTTTCTCTAGCTGTTCTAAATAGAAACCCTTCTTACAAAACCTCATTCTTTTATCTACATCATGATAATTCAGATAAGCGTTAGGAGAATTATATTGTTACTTGTTTCATTGTAAGTAGAAGGGAAATAGGGGAATACATCATGCTAAAGCGACAGCCAATGTTTTAAACGCTGTTCATTATGTGAAGCAATTGAAATTCAGTTCGCATGATCCCGTTTGAGAAGATTAGTTCAAAATTGAAGCTTATAACAATGAATATGTCGAAAACGGTCAAATATACATGAAAAACGCAGATGGCATAATTTATCCAGAATAAACAGCTCTTCAGAGGCTATTCCCAGAAAATTCAAAAATACATTTCAATAGTGGTGTATGTATCTTTAAAATTTCCTCTGTCGGTACCAGGAATCGAACCCAGGTCTCCTGCTTGGTAAAAAGCCGCGCTATCACCGCGCCAAGGAGCCGACCGTCCGTCATAGTAGACATACGCACACCATGGACATTTTCTAAAAACGTCTTTTTCTTATATTTCCAGTGGATTCTCGGTATGGAATTTTTGGACACTATGATGTGAGCAAGTGTAAGATAAGACTTGTCTTCGTACAAACAGCATTTCGATAGAGGCTCTTCCTCTAAACCGCAGGTACTTATTGTACCGATTTCAACAATCATTTCAAATGTGTCGGCAATTTTCGTCAAACGCAGACGTTAATGCGCTGTTTCATACTACGTGCAGATAGACAACAGCTGTTTTGAAGTAGGGGTGTACCTAATTTTGTCAAGAACAATTTTAAAAATTCGTAACAAGAAAAGTAATTTTCTCATCAGATATATCACGTTTCACGACATGAATTCATAGAAATTGTCCAAGGAAGAGAGAATTGAGAAAATAGCGGAAGTTGCGAATGTCCAAAATAAACAAAGGTGTAAAGAACCAGGACAGGAGCGGTTCGATTCCATAGAGGATTTTATTTAAAGATCGCGGAAATAATGGTACTGATACGAATAAGCCCATTCACTACCTGGTGAGGGTTAGATAATTTACGACTTTGTCAATTCCCGGATTACAGAGTTCCTCTCCATATGCGCCTCTTGGCTGCCATCTACACAGAATAATCATAACTATTTAAATACAGTTCGAGTATAGATGGTAGCACGTGTGTTTTCTTTGACTATATAAGAGAAGATACAAAATAATAGCGATACTATAATAGAATAAAGTCGAAACTAATAGTATTATGTTGAAAAGCCATAGCTTAATAAAACCGATCATTAAATCTTTCAAAACCGATGTATTTAGATCAATTCATAAACCAAAACTGTAAAGGAATGTTCCCTAAAGTCTACGTATTTTTGTATGAAATCCATAGGTCGAATTACAGAACTCATAAGATATACAATTTATTTGTCATTTTTTGGAAAAGGTCAGGCTGCAAAGTCCGACCCACATAAACGATGAACATTTACAAAGAAGCGAATACAGTAGAGGTACCCAGTAGTTTTATATGTGATATCTAAAAGTTTCTTAGGCAAGGCTCCGACCGAACTTAAGTATAATTAGTGAATTGTGATAAAAGCAGATTGTTATTCCCTTAACTGTCGGTAGTAGTTAAATAGAATTCATTTGCACAAATCCCCATTCTTTTATCTACAATTCTACATCATATTAAGCGAGATGAGCTTTAAGAGAATTGGTATTGTTTCATTCTAAGTAAAAGAGGAAATAGGAATAGTTTATGCTAATTGCTAAAGTGATGGCGAATCTTTTAAATCTGATCATTATGTGAAACATTTGAGATTCGGTTCGCTTTGCATGGTCTCGTTTGAGAAAAGTAGATGAAAATAAATTGAAGCCTATAAAAATGAGTTATCTCAAAAACGGTTAAATCTACATAAAAACGTAAATGCCATAAATTACGTGTTTTAACGAGAGGCATATTATTTATGTTGTAAGTTTTTGCTTATTTCTTGCGGTTTAACTGTCAGGCAAAGTTCCGCAAACTTCATCCAGATTTTAGAGCTCTTCAGAGGCTATTCCCAGAAAATTCAAAATATACATTTCAAATATGATGTAAATATGTTTAATATTCGGTATTTTATTCAAAATAGAGCCTTTTTGAGAAAATAAAAGATATTCACAAATGTAGTTGGGGTTGGGGGGAATTTCTTGAAAATTGTCGTTCTCGGTATCGAATTTTTGGATGGAATACAATGCCTTCTCTATCCACTATGTACAATATACATACGGGCTAGATAAAGTAAAATCTGATGTGTTCCATTCACGACTTTCTCTACATCGTTGTAACAAATTATTGTTAAAATGCATATACTTCTATCTACTTTATGATAATCGAGATAAACAGCAGAAAATGGCTTAATTACTTGATTCCTTGTAAGTAGAAGGGAATAACACTAATAGGGTAAAGCGATAGTCAAATATTTTAAAAACAGCTTGCATGTGGTTGAAATCCGTTTCTATGCAGGGTCCGGAGTTGACAAATTTCCGTGTGGGAAAATTGTAAGTATTTTTAATCTGAAAAAAATAACAAAGAATATCTCAGAAATTGTCATTTATACGAAACAAACGTATATGATATAAAATGTGTGTTTTAACGTATCTGTGTAGTAAGTTTGTGTCTATCTCTTACGTTTACCAGTTACGCAAAACTCAGCAAAATTCATTCAGAATAAAGTGGTCTTTAGAGGCTATTCCCAGAAAATTCAAGATATACATTTTATTTGCATATCTTTAATGTACGTTATTTTAATTAAAGTCGTTATAGGCATTTTTGAGAAAATTAAAATTATCGAATATTTTTCTATGTAGAGGGTAGTTTAGGGTAGGGAGATTTTCCACAAAATCTTCGTGTAGCATCCTTGAAGGATACTAAACTTATATACCAAGATTGGTATTTTACCGGGTTTTCGTTTTTGAGTTATCGTGTTCACAGTCACTCAGACACACTGACACATATACGGACCTTTTTCTAAAAATGTTGTTTTTGGATCAAGAGGATCCTAAAACATATATTCCCGGTGAAATCTCGTATCGAATTTTTGGGTGGAATGCAATACCTTCTCTATTCACTGTGTACATTTATATGACATAAATTATGTGTTTTAATGAGATCTAGCTTATTTTTTTGTGTATTTTGTTTTTGTCTATCTCTTACGGTTTAGCCGTTATGCAAAAATATACAAAACTCATTCAGAATAAGCAGTTCTTCAGAGGTTATTCCCGGAAAATTCAAAATGTACATATTATTTATGATGTAATTAATGTAGTATTCGAGAACATCCATAGCGAGAACTGAGAACATTACTCGTGTGACGATAACGTAGCACCCGAGAACTTGCTTATGAAACCATTGTAAATTCAGCATTTGAGACCTCGTATTCGTACGAAGGTTTCGACCATAGTTTCGACTCTTTAGAGTATTCAATGTAGAGTAGAAATGGGGCGATTCGTGAACGAATCGTTCATATGAACGACTACGAGGAAAGAATCGCATTAATCGTGACAATCTTGGCATGGATCGTGATTCAAAAAGAATCGCGAGAACCTTGCTAGTCTCAGCATGAATCGTCGTTCAAAAAGAATCGCATGAATCGAAAAGAATAGCATGAATCGTGTCAATCTTAGCAGGTATCGTCGTTCAAAGAGAATAGCAGAATTGAAGCATCGTGATTAGGTATTAGGGTTCGTTTCTCTTTTGCTTCCACCTTTCCAAGTACCAAGCTGAACTTCGACGAAAACTGCCGAGTGCGCACGATGATGTGTACAGGGAATTATAACCATTTATTTTATTACGTGAAAATAAATAGTGCTGAGGCCATGAGGCTAAATATAAGAATATATAAATATATAAAATAAAACATATATACTATATATATATATCAAATACATAAATTATATATATTTGTTATATATAATGCACAATATACATAAGAAAACGAACACTGTAGATCATTGCCGAAGTCACCACGAGCGTTTTCATATTGTTTAGGGTTGAGTTATGGCACATCTGAAAGCAAGCGTTAGGATTTACAACTGTTTTATATACGTATATATTTATTTATTTTTTGCAGTATCCTAAATGTAATATGCTCCAAAATAATAGGTATAGAAACATACTGTTCTAATACATAAAAATTACCTCGAATATTCCTGAAGAAAATAATAACTATTCTGGGTACTAGCGTTAGGTTATAATAACGTATTTATAAATATTACATGAATTATTGGCCTGCAACCGCGACAGTGATGAATAATAATTACTCTGCGTATTGACATTACGCAAATACCGTCATACAATCGAAGTTTAGGTGTCTAGAATTGACTTTTAGACTTATACTTTTTGTTTTTTTCCGAATAATGGAGGAAATATTATCATATGTTTGCAATAGATGGAAAAGAGTAGAACCTTTTTTTGTAATATAAATTACTGCATTTATGTTAGAGGGGCTACGTACCATATGACTATCATCCCCGGGTACAGTATTAGTCAAACGCAGAAAGGGCATGAAGATTATAAATGAATCGTATGCATCGATTAATTTTGGATGGACGAATCGTACGTATCAAATACTAAAATTGAATCGCTCGACCCAAATCTATTATTGAGTTTTAGAAATCATACGATTCAGCCGACCACCAATCTTAAACACAATACTATGACTCCAGTCATAACCGCATTATATACATTGTTACAGATAGCTCTTTTGTGCAGATCATGATCACTCGGTACCACAATCCGCTTCAAAAATTCCTTTATCAACTGAACGCAACTCTTTAGCCGCTATTCAAGATATACATAAAATGCAGACTTCAGCAACATTTTATGCCATCCAAATCTACATTATTGAAAATAAAAATAACCTATTTCTATACAATATGATTATATTCGAACACACCTAATGAATTGTAGAGATTTAAATGCACAATTATTTCAATTAGAGGTTTTGAAGCTAAATTTTGGCTTCTAACCAGCAAAAGTTGGAAAATAAGCCTTGTACTGCTATCTATGAATGTCATTGTGCGGCTTGCTACCTCAGCACCTCACGCGGGCTTAAATAATACTAGTGGAGTTCGAACAGAATCCCTCAGCCCCTTTCACTTTTACCTTTAGGTCACTCCGCTGCGCCAAAACGGGCAAACAAAAGTCCTTCATGTTCGAGAGATCCAATAACTGATTTCTCACCCGAAGTTTCCGGTTTCTATTTGCGCCTAGGCCGGGGTATCCTTCCATGCCGAATACTATCCTACGACGGCTGCATTAAAGTTGGCTACTCTAACGATTACTTACCGTTATGTTTTAATCGTTTGAGTATCTGTGAAAGGCACATATTTTGTTACACATATTCACAAATATAATAAGCAAAAAAAAACAAAAAAAACTAACAAACAAAAAACAAAGAATAAAACAAGTATGAAAACAATAAAGAGTAATAAAACAGTAGGTAACTATGAAAGGAAATCAGCTGCAATGTATGAAACTGATACACAGTGTATGAAACTGACAAAAAGCATGTTAAAATAACCTTTTTACGTCAGTTACTTGCTAAATGAAACATTCTATAAATAAAATTTTCATTTAAAACGAATTCAACTGCTTACCATTTCTAGTTGTCAGCTGCTTTGGATAGTTATCGTGTGGACTAAGCAGATTTGTGGGCTTGGAGCTCTCTTCGGATCTCTTTTGCTCTGAAGAAGAACCGACACTTTAAATAGTGATTAACCAACTCAGGAATAAAGTTCTTGGTGTGCTCAACGCGCAACCAGTCCCTCAAGGTTCAAGTGCAATTGAGTCATATTTGTAAATATGTATTGTAATTCGTTGACAGCACATAATACAATAATCATATTTTAGTTTTATGTAACGCTAATTTTTGATACTCTTTGTTTTCGTGTCCATGCAAAAAAAAAAAAGAAAAAAAAAAGGGAAGTACATCTTTTTTATGTATGCTTTTATTGAGCACATTAAGTGTAGTGCAGTGGCGTCTAGGCCTCAAAAGCAAATGGTGTGATTATGTGTCTATTATGTTGTTTTTGTAACCCGTGCTTATGCATTGTTGCTTTTTTCTATAGTATATAAACAAATGTATGCCTTGTCAAGTTCCATGTTCATGGCTTCCTGGCCTAAACGAACCTGCATCTTATCTAATCTAGACAGAAGTAAAACAAGTCACGCCATATTGTACTTGATGAACTCAGTTTTTCAGTAACTTTTACTTCGTGTGGAAAAGGGTGTCACGTAAACTTTCAGAGCGACGTGTTAGAAACTTAGTATTGTCATGTTCCTCTTGTATTGAACGGGCCCAGAGCTCACACTTACTAAATCTTGAGGAGTGCTTAACAATATATCCCGCCACATAATATACCAAGTATCCGTCCACAGAAGGAGCAGGAGCACCGTTTTCTAGTTCTGGTATAGAGCTTTCCCAATCCTCAAAATTAGAAGAATGTTTAATAACCATTTTCTCTGTTATCGAATTTTCCACTGATCTCCTAGTAGTCTCTAGTGCACTTTAACATTTCTAGCTAACATGCGCATCTGGTTTACAAAAGAGGTCAGAATTCCTTTTAGGCTCATAATTTCCTCTAAAGGTGGGTAAGTGCTTGTTGTATTGGAATATAGATACACTAGAGTAAGTGCAAATGGAGAAAATCAATCGTCGAAGGATGGTCATCTGAACTGTATGAGCACATAATTCCAAAATATCGTTCCAAATGACCTTATGTAAGTTTCCCTGTTAACACATATTTAAAGTGCTTTTTAAGGTTACCAATAATGACTCCATTGTTCTAGAGGTAAACGTTGTTTCGTAGATTGAAATGCGTGCAGAAATTTGAGAATATTTGTATGGGAGGATGAATGGCCATACAAAGCCTTAGAAGGTGAGGCTGCATCGAGTGCGTCGGCAAGATCATTTAAAACCTTTCTAACCCTTTCCCAAAGTCCTCAAATCCTGTCAAATCCATTTCTCGATAGCATTTTAGGCCTTTTGCAACATTGTCACTGAACACTTGGAATGCAAGCCTTGCGTTCATTTTTTGAAAACATGAGGGAAAGATCATGAGTTATTGTTAGCTTTGGACAAACTCTTAGTCCCGCATGGCTTTGAATTACATTTCTTTCTAATTCTGTTTGGTGCCAAAGAAATATTCCAGTTTCTTTAGAGAAATTTAATTGACTTTATTCCCTTATGGAATTGCAAGTATTAAAGTAGTCTGGCAGTTTATGATAAAAGTGCAGTACTAACTAAATTTAGAATTTAGAGTTACTACAACATAAAATTGTTACTGTTCACGTTACGTTAGTTATACAACACACAAAACAGCAGTCAGCTAAACGAGTTAGCTCGTCAGGTGGCCAACAGTCCTTGTGTTAAATAGGATAATTTTCTGCTTAGGAAAGAGGTGAGATTAGAGAAATCTGATTTTGCTATGTGCTAGACGTGGAACACAAAATACAAATGTTTGTTGTAAAGCTACACCACTCATTGAGTCCAACTTTGCTCATTGCTCCTGTGAATCGTCTACTGTGCACTGCGTGACCTGCTGAGCGGAAAGCAGGAAAATACAATTCCTTCAGTGCAGTGGAAGCGTTTAACATTTGCAGAAGAAATAAGTAAAACACTTTTCCTTTATTGACTTGACCTGACTGTCATAGTAAGGTTTTACTTGCCCTTAATACTGAAACCTTAAGGATTTGTTGCATTATGTCTTATCACAATTGTTTTAGTTAGAAAGTCCGCCCATTTATTGAGGGAGAGAATTTTCTTTAAGAAGATCATCATCTGAATTTATTAAAATTTTCCACAGGTTAATATAGCTAATGTAGATTCATGACTAGCATTATTGCATTTATTGCATTAGCATTTATATTTCTAATATGAACATATTGCGACTATGCGTCTGTGGTTTGCCAGCCTGTAATTGCTCTATCTAGCCACACTCATTGTCGCAAGTGCATGAAGAATAGTCACACCTGGGTGTAGTGCACACATGTGAGCAGCTTGCTTTCAATCGTATAGTCAATTGTTGCACTGCATGATCGGTTTCCTTTATGTAGCCACACTCATTGTCGCAAGGGCATGAAGAAGAACAGGCACACCTGGGTATAGTGCACACATATGAGCAGCTTGCATTCAAACGTATAGCCAATTGTTGCACTGCATGGTCTGTTTCCTTTATGTAGCCTTACTCATTGTCGCAGGGGCACAAAGAGCAGCCACAATATCCCAGAGCCTTGGAGAGTCACACCTGGGTGTAGTGCACACATGTGAGCAGCTTGCTTTTGATCATATAGCCAGTTGCACTGCATGGTCGGTTTCCTTTATGTAGCCTTACTCATTGCCGTAGGAGCACGAAGAGCAGCCACAATATCTCAGAGCCTTGGAGAGTCACACCAGGGTGTAGTGCTCACATATGTGAAGAGCTTGCTTTCAAAATGTTAGTTTCTGGTCCAGAATTACTCCTAGGAATTTGAAAGCATCAACCAAATCTATGAATACGTTGTTGATGTGTATTTTAAGGACATCAAAGTACTGTCTGTTTTTGGTGACAAGATTGCGGTAGTCTTTACAGGTTAAATACCAGCTTATTCTTACAGCCCATGTATCAAATAGATGTAATGCTTCATTAGCGTATGTATTTCAGGTGCTAAGAGTAGTAGGAGTAAGATATATTTGCAATGAGCTGGTGCAAAAGTTATCTTGAAATATACCAGACTATGCGAGTGATTATTTAACAATATAATCTAGAGATGGGCTGATATAAAGCCCGGAGTCGAGACTATCGCCCCCGAACACTGTTGTAGACCATCTCGCGAAGTCTTGTTTTAGCTCTGGCGTCATAGAATGTCCAGCACTGTCCCGCGATCACACACACACACACACGAACATTTTTCTAAAGCTGTTTTTGTTTGTTTGTTTTTTTTTGTACAGGAGGCTTTAAAACGTCTATTTGCGGTGAAATCTCGGTATCCAATTTTTTGGGTCGAATTCAATACCTTCTCTATACACTATATAGACAGAACGTGTAGAGAAAGTAAAAATCGGATGTGTTCCATTCACATGACTTTCTCTAAATCTCTGCAACAAATTATTGTTAAAAAGTTTATGTTTCTATTTACTTCATGTTAATTGAGAAACAAATTAATAGAAATAGTTTTTTACTTGATTCCTTGTAAGTAAAAGCGAAATAAGGGAGTACCATAGGTTAAAGTGATAGTCAAAATCTCGTTGCTATGTGACTGAAGTTCCTTTGTTTGTATGGATACGAGTTGACTAAGTCCTGTGATAGAAAAGTGTAAGCTTTTCATGGCTGAAACCAAAAACAAGAAATATCTGAAAAACAATCAACTCCATGAAAAAAATGCATGTGACATGCATTGTATGTTTTAAAGTGCTCTACATTTATTGTGTCGTAAGTTTTTTTCCAACTCTTACGATTTAGCAGTTATTCAGAATTCCGTAAAATTCGTCCAGAATAAAGTAGCCTTCAGAGGCTATTCCCAGAAAAGTAAAGATATTTTATTTTTCAGGTAAATATCTTTAATATATGGTATTTTAATCAAAATAGTTAGAGCCATTTTTTAGAAAATTAAAATTTTCGAGGAAAAAAAATTCCATGTAAAGGGTAGTTTGGGGTGGGGGGATTTTTCTTAAAATCTTCGTGTTGCATTCCTGGAAGATACTAAACTTAAATACCAAGTTTGATATTTTACCGACTTTTCGATTTTGAGTTATCGTGTTCACAGACACACGGACACACTAACACACGGACCTTTTTGTGAAAATGCTTTTTTTTTGATACAGGGGACCCTAAAACATGTATTTCCGGGGAAATCTCGGTATCGAATTTTTGGGTGCAGTGCAATACATTCTCTATACATAGTACGTATAGAGAAAGTAAAAATACTCTCGCATGAATATACTGTGTAACCAATTGCCTTAAATTACAATACATATTATTATCATGCTTCCGTGAACTAAAATAGTTTATATATTCTGATTTATATTATGCATTTTTATCAAATTCTTTAAATAAGTAGCTAGGATTTTGTTTAAAAGCCTAAAGACTCTTTAATAAAGAAGCTAACGCAAGATAGTAAAAGGCTAAAACTGTTTTTATAAAAAGATAAGAATCCTAGCCCTAGCAATAACACAAAATGGCTCGTTGTTTAACCGAATATATATACTCAACTTTACTTATACTCAAACATGTTCGGATTACAACCGAAAATAGAATTTATTTTTGTCTTTAGGGAAATAAACTGTATGTACACTTAATTCAAAATCTTCTCGGGCTTCTAACCAGGTAAAAACTAAAATATTTTGAATTAATACGTCGCCAGGAAAGCTTCAGTTCTTATTTTATATGTACACTTGTTTGTAATAAAAGTGGAAACCACATATATATCTGCAGATTCTGTGATACCACATTTCGTTTTTAACCCCTTCCTTAACGTGGATTGTTTAAGTAGTATTCATATCCTTTAACCTTTTATATCTATTATATTATCCTATTTATATTATGATCCTATGGTAGCCTATTTAAGTCTTAAATCATTTAAATTGATGAAATAATGTAACTTACAAAACTGATTATACGAGTTTCCGTGCATTACACCGCAGTCTTCCTATTAACGAGATTTATGAGTCTTGCGAGTAATCGGGAATCTCGTACGCTCGTTGGTCAAGCTCTCTCCTGCCAGCTATGCCTTCAGCTCCATCTGCTGGCTGTGAGAAACGTGCATATATTGTGACTGTTGTAACAACTTTCTTCTTCTTTTGTATGTGGCTTAACGTCCTTTAACCTGGTTGGTCATATCGGACAATGAATAAAATTGGTGTAATGATGCGTTTTCAAAAGAAAAGAATTCATTTGTTACCTAACCATTTTGCTAGACAATAACTAAGGGCTGCTATATTATTAATGATAATGCACACACTGTTATCGTTCGTGTGCATTTAGGTAAACAGTAAATCCTGGGTAGTTAGGATTACCGACTTTTAGTTGCATTTTTTTTTTTTTTTTTTTTTTGTATGGATGTTAAGGTTGTTGATTCTACAACAATGTTATAGTGGATTTTATACTTTTGTTGAGTGGATCTCGTTTTACTTCTACACAGTTTTTTTTTGTAATATATTTAATATACACTATCATTGTGGTCTGAAATATTCGTAACAACAATTTGGTTACCTTTGTCTTCTTTGACATAAATTAAGTGATAAGTGTGAAAAAGTGGCATTTATTATATTAGGTTTCCAGATGTTTAAAATGTGCTCAAATGTTAGTTTCCGGTCCAGCATTACTCCTGGGTATTTGAAATCATCAACAAAATCTATGAATACATTGTTGGTGGGTATTTTAGGACATCAAACTTTTGTCTGTTTTTGGTGACAAGAGTGCGGTAGTCTTTACAGGTTACATTCCAGCTTATTCTTACAGCCCCGTGTATAAAATAGATGTAATGCTTCATTAGCGTTTGTATTTCAGAATCAGGAAATCGGTGAAGTGCTTAGAAAACTTTCAAACCGAAAAAAGTTAATTTTCCTAAGATCGAAGGTTTGCACCGTCTATACATAGGCAGTTATAAAGCTTGCGTTAAGTAAGAAAATGCCCTGTGGTATCACATTAACTACAAATGACTACAAGATGATATGACACGGAAAAAATTAATGCTCGACTTCCAAATAAAAACACGAATGAAACGTCGGACTTCAATAAGAAGTTTGGAAAGTCGTGAAAATACAAAAAGAAAATATTTCCATAGAGCCTGATAGAGAGGCCTTTGAGCAAAATTAAGCGATCTTTCACGCCCAATTTAGAATGGGACGCTGAGAACCACAGTATTTAAAGAGCGCCCATTTATAACACGCCATTTACATTTCCAAAATCGATTTGAGAACATAGTTACGTTTACCTGAATTGTGAAAAAAATATGGAATGCCACTTATGTTTGGAAAAAATCTTCGGCATTTGAAAAAAACGATGACTAAGGAATAAAAGAAAATAGCTTGAGGAAGTTCGTCTTTTATTTCGCCTTTAGCAACTTAAGTGACTGGACATCTCACTTGCACCACACCAAGTTATTACAATAACGTTTGTTCACCTAAATAGAGTAGTCTTAGCAATAAGTGTCAGAGATTCTTCTATTCGACAGTTATTTCACACAAGGTATGTGTTTTCTATTCAAACAACTTTTTTATCAATTTACCTCTTACCATTTATTGACTGTATCTTCTGTTTCAATAACGATGATTATTCAACACATTTTTATAAAAATATATAACACACTTCAGTTTTAAATTTCATTTACAATAATATTTTCCGTTTTCCAAAGCACATGTTCATGGAAATATGTTGTGGTCTTAGAATATTAACTAAAGAGTGTACATTTTCTGTGCAGTATGGAGATGGAGCACCAATGGCGGCAGAAATCGGTGAACCTGGAGAAAAGCCGACCCTGCGCCGCTTTGTCCACCACAAATACCGCATGTGGTTGCCTGGGACCAAAGCCAGGCCGCCCTTGGTGAGAGGCGAGTGATCTAACCCTGTTTAGATGATTGTAATTATTAAAATACATCCACCGAACAAAAGTGACACTCCAGGAGGAACCTAATAGTGACAAGAGCGATACAGTCATCTGAAACATGCTAATTATTAGTTTTATTTATGGACGCTCTTTAACCGCTGCCGTTCTTAGCATCACATTTTATATCGGGCGTGAAATACTGCTTAGGTTTGTTCAGATGCATCTGGAGGTTCTTTTACGTGCCGTAAATCTACGACACGGGAACAATGGCTTTATTTATCTTCCGAAAGAAGCCATTCTAAGGATTTTTAAGCCCAAAAGAAATGTTCCAGCCTCCGCAGGGTTTGAACCCGCGACCTTGGGAATCAGAGGCTAGCAGCTAATTGCTAAATACAAAAATGTTTTTGTACGTTATACACATACACATGCACACATTCTGAGAAAGATTGTTTTGTGAACCAATTGCTTGTATTTCCAGAATTTTAAAATGTATGATGCCAAACATTGCGACTGTTGTAAACAGAATCTCGCAAATATATTTTCATAATGATATCGTATTAATATTTCAACCGTAACTCTTGAAGATAATTTTTATCGACAAATAATCAAGTCACTAACTATATTTCTAAACATGTTTTATTCAATTTAATGGAAGAAACAGTAATAATGAAAGTGTATAACGCTAAAGTCACGATAATCTTGAATAGAAACTTCAACATTTTGAAAATGACGTGTCATATTTTTTGTCCATCATTTAAATTGAATGTATTGTTCGAGAACAACCATGGCGAGAATTGCGAGTGGCGGGCGATAAAGTAGCAGCTGATTTCGATTAGTGCATGCATCAATGAGTGTTTGAATGTAGTATTCGGGAACAGAACATCACTCGAGTGGCGAAAACGTAGCATCCGATAACTTACTAATGAATACAGATTCATTTCGAACACTTTGTAGTATCCGAAAACATCCATAGCGAGAACTGAGAACATTACTCGTGTGCCGATAGCGTAGCATCCGATAACTTACTAATGAATACAGATTCATTTCGATCACTTTGTAGTATCCGAGAACATCCATAGCGAGAACTGAGAACATTACTCTTGTGCCGATAGCGTAGCATCCGATAACTTACTAATGAATACAGATTCATTTCGAACACTTTGTAGTATCCGAGAACATCCATAGCGAGAACTGAGAACATTACTCGTGTGCCGATAGCGTAGCATCCGATAACTTACTAATGAATACAGATTCATTTCGAACACTTTGTAGTATCCGAGAACATCCATAGCGAGAACTGAGAACATTACTCGTGTAACGATAGCGTAGCATCCGAGAACTTGCTTATGAATACAGATTCATTTCGATCACTTTGTAGTATTCGAGAACATCCATAGCGAGAACTGAGAACATTACTCGTGTAACGATAGCGTAGCATCCGAGAACTTGCTTATGAATACAGATTCATTTCGATCACTTTGTAGTATTCGAGAACATCCATAGCGAGAACTGAGAACATTACTCGTGTGCCGATAGCGTAGCATCCGATAACTTACTAATGAATACAGATTCATTTCGAACACTTTGTAGTATCCGAGAACATCCATAGCGAGAACTGAGAACATTACTCGTGTAACGATAGCGTAGCACCCGAGAACTTGCTTATGAAGAGACTCATTTGGAATCTATTGTAAAAGCGTGTTCGTATGAAGGTTTCGAGTCTATTGTTATTGTTATTAATAAAGTAAATGCTTGTAGGGGATTAAACTGAGCGGTTTGATCTTCATTGTTTAATATATATTCAGTAATGTTAATCGAAGCCTTACTGTTACAGATTATTTTTAATTAGGATTGGTTGTGAAGTCTAGGATGCAATAAATCTCACGTTATATACAATCTAGTTAGGGAACCATATTACCAGTCTATAACTTGTTAATTGGGGCAACATTATTTACAACAGTAATTTTAGTAGGAAAAGAAAATCTGATGTGCTCCATTCACATAACTTTCTCTAGCTGTTCTAAATAGAAACCCTTCTTACAAAACCTCATTCTTTTATCTACATCATGATAATTCAGATAAGCGTTAGGAGAATTATATTGTTACTTGTTTCATTGTAAGTAGAAGGGAAATAGGGGAATACATCATGCTAAAGCGACAGCCAATGTTTTAAACGCTGGTTCATTATGTGAAGCAATTGAAATTCAGTTCGCATGATCCCGTTTGAGAAGATTAGTTCAAAATTGAAGCTTATAACAATGAATATGTCGAAAACGGTCAAATATACATGAAAAACGCAGATGGCATAATTTATCCAGAATAAACAGCTCTTCAGAGGCTATTCCCAGAAAATTCAAAAATACATTTCAATAGTGGTGTATGTATCTTTAAAATTTCCTCTGTCGGTACCAGGAATCGAACCCAGGTCTCCTGCTTGGTAAAAAGCCGCGCTATCACCGCGCCAAGGAGACGACCGTCCGTCATAGTAGACATATATGGACATTTTCTAAAAACGTCTTTTTCTTATATTTCCAGTGGATTCTCGGTATGGAATTTTTGGACACTGTGATGTGAGCAAGTGATAAACTCGTGTAAGATAAGACTTGTCTTCGTACAAACAGCATTTCGATAGAGGCTCTTCCTCTAAACCGCAGGTACTTATTGTACCGATTTCAACAATCATTTCAAATGTGTCGGCAATTTTCGCCAAACTTTTAATTCAACTATTTATTTGCAGACGTTAATGCGCTGTTTCATACTACGTGCAGATAGACAAACCGATACTAACAGCTGTTTTGAAGTAGGGGTGTACCTAATTTTGTCAAGAACAATTTTAAAAATTCGTAACAAGAAAAGTAATTTTCTCATCAGATATATCACGTTTCACGACATGAATTCATAGAAATTGTCCAAGGAAGAGAGAATTGAGAAAATAGCGGAAGTTGCGAATGTCCAAAATAAACAAAGGTGTAAAGAACCAGGACAGGAGCGATTCGATTCCATAGAGGATTTTATTTAAAGATCGCGGAAATAATGGTACTGATACGTATAAGCCCATTCATGTATAGCACTACCTGGCGAGGGTTAGATAAATTACGACTTTGTCAATTCCCGGATTACAGAGTTCCTCGCCATAGGCGCCTCTTGGCTGCCATCTACACAGAATAATCATAACTATTTAAATACAGTTCGAGTATAGATGGTAGCACGTGTGTTTTCTTTGACTATATAAGAGAAGATACAAAATAATAGCGATACTATAATAGAATAAAGTCGAAACTAATAGTATTATGTTGAAAAGCCAGAGCTTAATAAAACCGATCATTAACTCTTTCAAAACCGATGTATTTAGATCAATTCATAAACCAAAACTTTAAAGGAATGTTCCCTAAAGTCTACGTCTTTTTGTATGAAATCCATAGGTCGAATTACAGAAGTCATAAGATATACAATTTATTTGTCATTTTTTGGGAAAGGGTCAGGCTGCAAAGTCCGACCCACATAAACGATTAACATTTACAAAGAAGCGAATATAGTAGAGGTACCGAGTAGTTTTATATGTGATATCTAAAAGTTTCTTAGGCAAGGCTCCGACCGAACTTAAGTATAATTAGTGAATTGTGATTAAAGCAGATTGTTATTCCCTTAACTGTCGGTAGTAGTTAAATAGAATTCATTTGCACAAATCCCCATTCTTTTATCTACAATTCTACATCATATTAAGCGAGATGAGCTTTAAGAGAATTGGTATTGTTTCATTCTAAGTAAAAGAGGAAATAGGAATAGTTTATGCTAATTGCTAAAGTGATGGCGAATCTTTTAAATCTGATCATTATGTGAAACATTTGAGATTCGGTTCGCTTTGCATGGTCTCGTTTGAGAAAAGTAGATGAAAATAAATTGAAGCCTATAAAAATGAGTTATCTCAAAAACGGTTAAATCTACATAAAAACGTAAATGCCATAAATTACGTGTTTTAACGAGAGGCATATTATTTATGTTGTAAGTTTTTGCTTATTTCTTGCGGTTTAACTGTCAGGCAAAGTTCCGCAAAATTCATCCAGATTTTAGAGCTCTTCAGAGGCTATTCCCAGAAAATTCAAAATATACATTTCAAATATGATGTAAATATCTTTAATATTCGGTATTTTATTCAAAATAGAGCCTTTTTGAGAAAATAAAAAATATTCACAAATGTAGCTGGGGTTGGGGGGAATTTCTTGAAAATTGTCGTTCTCGGTATCGAATTTTTGGATGGAATACAATGCCTTCTCTATCCACTATGTACAATATACATACGGGCTAGATAAAGTAAAATCTGATGTGTTCCATTCACGACTTTCTCTACATCGTTGTAACAAATTATTGTTAAAATGCATATACTTCTATCTACTTTATGATAATCGAGATAAACAGCAGAAAATGGCTTAATTACTTGATTCCTTGTAAGTAGAAGGGAATAACACTAATAGGGTAAAGCGATAGTCAAATATTTTAAAAACAGCTTGCATGTGGTTGAAATCCGTTTCTATGCAGGGTCCGGAGTTGACAAATTTCCGTGTGGGAAAATTGTAAGTATTTTTAATCTGAAAAAAAATAACAAAGAATATCTCAGAAATTGTCATTTATACGAAACAAACGTATATGATATAAAATGTGTGTTTTAACGTATCTGTGTAGTAAGTTTGTGTCTATCTCTTACGTTTACCAGTTACGCAAAACTCAGCAAAATTCATTCAGAATAAAGTGGTCTTTAGAGGCTATTCCCAGAAAATTCAAGATATACATTTTATTTGCATATAAGTATCTTTAATGTACGTTATTTTAATTAAAGTCGTTATAGGCATTTTTGAGAAAATTAAAATTTTCGAATATTTTTCTATGTAGAGGGTAGTTTAGGGTAGGGAGATTTTCCACAAAATCTTCGTGTAGCATCCTTGAAGGATACTAAACTTATATACCAAGATTGGTATTTTACCGGGTTTTCGTTTTTGAGTTATCGTGTTCACAGTCACTCAGACACACTGACACATATACGGACCTTTTTCTAAAAATGTTGTTTTTGGATCAAGAGGATCCTAAAACATATATTCCCGGTGAAATCTCGTATCGAATTTTTGGGTGGAATGCAATACCTTCTCTATTCACTGTGTACATTTATATGACATAAATTATGTGTTTTAATGAGATCTAGCTTATTTTTTTGTGTATTTTGTTTTTGTCTATCTCTTACGGTTTAGCCGTTATGCAAAAATATACAAAACTCATTCAGAATAAGCAGTTCTTCAGAGGTTATTCCCGGAAAATTCAAAATGTACATATTATTTATGATGTAATTAATGTAGTATTCGAGAACATCCATAGCGAGAACTGAGAACATTACTCGTGTGACGATAACGTAGCACCCGAGAACTTGCTTATGAAACCATTGTAAATTCAGCATTTGAGACCTCGTATTCGTACGAAGGTTTCGACCATAGTTTCGACTCTTTAGAGTATTCAATGTAGAGTAGAAATGGGGCGATTCGTGAACGAATCGTTCATATGAACGACTACGAGGAAAGAATCGCATTAATCGTGACAATCTTGGCATGGATCGTGATTCAAAAAGAATCGCGAGAACCTTGCTAGTCTCAGCATGAATCGTCGTTCAAAAAGAATCGCATGAATCGAAAAGAATAGCATGAATCGTGTCAATCTTAGCAGGTATCGTCGTTCAAAGAGAATAGCAGAATTGAAGCATCGTGATTAGGTATTAGGGTTCGTTTCTCTTTTGCTTCCACCTTTCCAAGTACCAAGCTGAACTTAGACGAAAACTGCCGAGTGCGCACGATGATGTGTACAGGGAATTATAACCATTTATTTTATTGTGTGAAAATAAATAGTGCTGAGGCCATGAGGCTAAATATAAGAATATATAAATATATAAAATAAAACATATATATTATATATATATATCAAATACATAAATTATATATATTTGTTATATATTATGCACAATATACATAAGAAAACGAACACTGTAGATCATTGCCGAAGTCACCACGAGCGTTTTCATATTGTTTAGGGTTGAGTTATGGCACATCTGAAAGCAAGCGTTAGGATTTACAACTGTTTTATATACGTATATATTTATTTATTTTTTGCAGTATCCTAAATGTAATATGCTCCAAAATAATAGGTATAGAAACATACTGTTCTAATACATAAAAATTACCTCGAATATTCCTGAAGAAAATAATAACTATTCTGGGTACTAGCGTTAGGTTATAATAACGTATTTATAAATATTACATGAATTATTGGCCTGCAACCGCGACAGTGATGAATAATAATTACTCTGCGTATTGACATTACGCAAATACCGTCATACAATCGAAGTTTAGGTGTCTAGAATTGACCTTTAGACTTATACTTTTTGTTTTTTTCCGAATAATGGAGGAAATATTATCATATGTTTGCAATAGATGGAAAAGAGTAGAACCTTTTTTTATAATATAAATTACTGCATTTATGTTAGAGGGGCTACGTACCATATGACTATCATCCCCGGGTACAGTATTAGTCAAACGCAGAAAGGGCATGAAGGTTATAAATGAATCGTATGCATCGATTAATTTTGGATGGACGAATCGTACGTATCAAATACTAAAATTGAATCGCTCGACCCAAATCTATTATTGAGTTTTAGAAAGCATACGATTCAGCCGACCACCAATCTTAAACACAATACTATGACTCCAGTCATAACCGCATTATATACATTGTTACAGATAGCTCTTTTGTGCAGATCATGATCACTCGGTACCACAATCCGCTTCAAAAATTCCTTTATCAACTGAACACAACTCTTTAGCCGCTATTCAAGATATACATAAAACGCAGACTTCAGCAACATTTTATGCCATCCAAATCTACATTATTGAAAATAAAAATAACCTATTTCTATACAATATGATTATATTCGAACACACCTAATGAATTGTAGAGATTTAAATGCACAATTATTTCAATTAGAGGTTTTGAAGCTAAATTTTGGCTTCTAACCAGCAAAAGTTGGAAAATAAGCCTTGTACTGCTATCTATGAATGTCATTGTGCGGCTTGCTACCTCAGCACCTCACGCGGGCTTAAATAATACTAGTGGAGTTCGAACAGAATCCCTCAGCCCCTTTCACTTTTACCTTTAGGTCACTCCGCTGCGCCAAAACGGGCAAACAAAAGTCCTTCATGTTCGAGAGATCCAATAACTGATTTCTCACCCGAAGTTTCCGGTTTCTATTTGCGCCTAGGCCGGGGTATCCTTCCATGCCGAATACTATCCTACGACGGCTGCATTAAAGTTGGCTACTCTAACGATTACTTACCGTTATGTTTTAATCGTTTGAGTATCTGTGAAAGGCACATATTTTGTTACACATATTCACAAATATAATAAGCAAAAAAAAAAAAAAAAAACTAACAAACAAAAAACAAAGAATAAAACAAGTATGAAAACAATAAAGAGTAATAAAACAGTAGGTAACTATGAAAGGAAATCAGCTGCAATGTATGAAACTGATACACAGTGTATGAAACTGACAAAAAGCATGTTAAAATAACCTTTTTACGTCAGTTACTTGCTAAATGAAACATTCTATAAATAAAATTTTCATTTAAAACGAATTCAACTGCTTACCATTTCTAGTTGTCAGCTGCTTTGGATAGTTATCGTGTGGACTAAGCAGATTTGTGGGCTTGGAGCTCTCTTCGGATCTCTTTTGCTCTGAAGAAGAACCGACACTTTAAATAGTGATTAACCAACTCAGGGATAAAGTTCTTGGTGTGCTCAACGCGCAACCAGTCCCTCAAGGTTCAAGTGCAATTGAGTCATATTTGTAAATATGTATTGTAATTCGTTGACAGCACATAATACAATAATCATATTTTAGTTTTATGTAACGCTAATTTTTGATACTCTTTGTTTTCGTGTCCATGCAAAAAAAAAAAAAGAAAAAAAAAAGGGAAGTACATCTTTTTTATGTATGCTTTTATTGAGCACATTAAGTATAGTGCAGTGGCGTCTAGGCCTCAAAAGCAAATGGTGTGATTATGTGTCTATTATGTTGTTTTTGTAACCCGTGCTTATGCATTGTTGCTTTTTTCTATAGTATATAAACAAATGTATGCCTTGACAAGTTCCATGTTCATGGCTTCCTGGCCTAAACGAACCTGTATCTTATCTAATCTAGACAGAAGTAAAACAAGTCACGCCATATTGTACTTGATGAACTCAGTTTTTCAGTAACTTTTACTTCGTGTGGAAAAGGGTGTCACGTAAACTTTCAGAGCGACGTGTTAGAAACTTAGTATTGCCATGTTCCTCTTGTATTGAACGGGCCCAGAGCTCACACTTACTAAATCTTGAGGAGTGCTTAACAATATATCCCGCCACATAATATACCAAGTATCTGTCAACAGAAGGAGCAGGAGCACCGTTTTCTAGTTCTGGTATAGAGCTTTCCCAATCCTCAAAATTAGAAGAATGTTTAATAACCATTTTCTCTGTTATCGAATTTTCCACTGATCTCCTAGTAGTCTCTAGTGCACTTTAACATTTCTAGCTAACATGCGCATCTGGTTTACAAAAGAGGTCAGAATCCCTTTTAGGCTCATAATTTCCTCTAGAGGTAGGTAAGTGCTTGTTTTATTGGAATATAGATACACTAGAGTAAGTGCAAATGGAGAAAATCAATCGTCGAAGGATGGTCATCTGAACTGTATGAGCACATAATTCCAAAATATCGTTCCAAATGACCTTATGTAAGTTAACACATATTTAAAGTGCAATAATGACTCCATTGTTCTAGAGGTAAACGTTGTTTCGTAGATTGAAATGCGTGCAGAAATTTGAGAATATTTGTGTGGGAGGATGAATGGCCATACAAAGCCTTAGAAGGTGAGGCTGCATCGAGTGCGTCGGCAAGATCATTTAAAACCTTTCTAACCCTTTCCCAATATCCTCAAATCCTGTCAAATCCATTTCTCGATAACATTTTAGGCCTTTTGCAACATTGTCATTGAACACTTGGAATGCAAGCCTTGCGTTCATTTTTTGAAAACATGAGGGAAAGATCATGAGTTATTGTTAGCTTTGGACAAACTCTTAGTCCCGCATGGGTTTGAATTACATTTCTTTCTAATTCTGTTTGGTGCCAAAGAAATATTCCAGTTTCTTTAGAGAAATTTAATTTACTTTATTCCCTTATGGAATTGCAAGTATTAAAGTAGTCTGGCAGTTTATGATAAAAGTGCAGTACTAACTAAATTTAGAATTTAGAGTTACTACAACATAAAATTGTTACTGTTCACGTTACGTTAGTTATACAACACACAAAACAGCAGTCAGCTAAACGAGTTAGCTCGTCAGGTGGCCAACAGTCCTTGTGTTAAATAGGATAATTTTCTGCTTAGGAAAGAGGTGAGATTAGAGAAATCTGATTTTGCTATGTGCTAGACGTGGAACACAAAATACAAATGTTTGTTGTAAAGCTACACCACTCATTGAGTCCAACTTTGCTCATTGCTCCTGTGAATCGTCTACTGTGCACTGCGTGACCTTCTGCTGAGCGGAAAGCAGGAAAATACAATTCCTTCAGTGCAGTGGAAGCGTTTAACATTTGCAGAAGAAATAAGTAAAACACTTTTCCTTTATTGACTTGACCTGACTGTCATAGTAAGGTTTTACTTGCCCTTAATACTGAAACCTTAAGGATTTGTTGCATTATGTCTTATCACAATTGTTTTAGTTAGAAAGTCCGCCCATTTATTGAGGGAGAGAATTTTCTTTAAGAAGATCATCGTTTGAATTTATTAAAATTTTCCACAGGTTAATATAGCTAATGTAGATTCATGACTGGCATTATTGCATTTATTGCATTAGCATTTATATTTCTGATATGAACATATTGTGACTATGCGTCTGTGGTTTGCCAGCCTGTAATTGCTCTATCTAGTCACACTCATTGTCACAAGGGCATGAAGAAGAATACTCACACCTGGGTGTAGTGCACACATATGAGCAGCTTGCTTTCAAACGTATAGCCAATTGTTGCACTGCACGGTCTGTTTCCTTTATGTAGCCTTACTCATTGCCGTAGGAGCACGAAGAGCAGCCACAATATCTCAGAGCCTTGGAGAGTCACACCAGGGTGTAGTGCACACATGTGAGCAGCTTGCTTTTGATCATATAGCCAGTTGCACTGCATGGTCGATTTCCTTTATGTAGCCTTACTCATTGCCGTAGGAGCACGAAGAGCAGCCACAATATCCCAGAGCCTTGGAGAGTCACACCTGGGTGTAGTGCACACATGTGAGCAGCTTGCTTTTGATCATATAGCCAGTTGCACTGCATGGTCGGTTTCATTTATGTAGCCTTACTCATTGCCGTAGGAGCACGAAGAGCAGCCACAATATCCCAGAGCCTTGGAGAGTCACACCTGGGTGTAGTGCACACATGTGAGCAGCTTGCTTTTGATCATATAGCCAGTTGCACTGCATGGTCGGTTTCATTTATGTAGCCTTACTCATTGCCGTAGGAGCACGAAGAGCAGCCACAATATCTCAGAGCCTTGGAGAGTCACACCAGGGTGTAGTGCTCACATATGTGAAGAGCTTGCTTTCAAAATGTTAGTTTCTGGTCCAGAATTACTCCTAGGCATTTGAAAGCATCAACCAAATCTATGAATACGTTGTTGATGTGTATTTTAAGGACATCAAAGTACTATCTGTTTTTGGTGACAAGATTGCGGTAGCCTTTACAGGTTAAATACCAGCTTATTCTTACAGCCCATGTATCAAATAGATGTAATGCTTCATTAGCGTATGTATTTCAGGTGCTAAGAGTAGTAGGAGTAAGATATATTTGCAATGAGCTGGTGCAAAAGTTATTTTGAAATTTACCAGACTATGCGAGTGATTATTTAACAATATAATCTAGAGATGGGCTGATATAAAGCCCGGAGTCGAGACTATCGCCCCCAAACACTGTTGTAGACCATCTCGCGAAGTCTTGTTTTAGCTCTGGCGTCATAGAATGTCCAGCACTGTCCCGCGATCACACACACACACACACGAACATTTTTCTAAAGCTGTTTTTGTTTGTTTGTTTTTTTTTGTACAGGAGGCTTTAAAACGTCTATTTGCGGTGAAATCTCGGTATCCAATTTTTTGGGTCGAATTCAATACCTTCTCTATACACTATATAGACAGAACGTGTAGAGAAAGTAAAAATCGGATGTGTTCCATTCACATGACTTTCTCTACATCTCTGCAACAAATTATTGTTAAAAAGTTTATGTTTCTATTTACTTCATGTTAATTGAGAAACAAATTAATAGAAATAGTTTTTTACTTGATTCCTTGTAAGTAAAAGCGAAATAAGGGAGTACCATAGGTTAAAGTGATAGTCAAAATCTCGTTGCTATGTGACTGAAGTTCCTTTGTTTGTATGGATACGAGTTGACTAAGTCCTGTGATAGAAAAGTATAAGCTTTTCATGGCTGAAACCAAAAACAAGAAATATCTGAAAAACAATCAACTCCATGAAAAAAATGCATGTGACATGCATTGTATGTTTTAAAGTGCTCTACATTTATTGTGTCGTAAGTTTTTTTCCAACTCTTACGATTTAGCAGTTATTCAAAATTCCGTAAAATTCGTCCAGAATAAAGTAGCCTTCAGAGGCCATTCCCAGAAAAGTAAAGATATTTTATTTTTCAGGTAAATATCTTTAATATATGGTATTTTAATCAAAATAGTTAGAGCCATTTTTTAGAAAATTAAAATTTTCGAGGAAAAAAAATTCCATGTAAAGGGTAGTTTGGGGTGGGGGGATTTTTCTTAAAATCTTCGTGTCGCATTCCTGGAAGATACTAAACTTAAATACCAAGTTTGATATTTTACCGACTTTTCGATTTTGAGTTATCGTGTTCACAGACACACGGACACACTAACACACGGACCTTTTTGTGAAAATGCTTTTTTTTTATACAGGGGACCCTAAAACATGTATTTCCGGGGAAATCTCGGTATCGAATTTTTGGGTGCAGTGCAATACATTCTCTATACATAGTACGTGTAGAGAAAGTAAAAATACTCTCGCATGAATATACTGTGTAACCAATTGCCTTAAATTATAATACATATTATTATCATGCTTCCGTGAACTAAAATAGTTTATATATTCTGATTTACATAATGTTTTTTTATCAAATTCTTTAAATAAGCAGCTAGGATTTTGTTTAAAAGCCTAAAGACTCTTTAATAAAGAAGCTAACGCAAGATAGTAAAAGGCTAAAACTGTTTTTATAAAAGGATAAGAATCCTAGACCTAGCAATAACACAAAATGGCTCGTTGTTTAACCGAATATATATACTCAACTTTACTTATACTCAAACATGTTCGGATTACAACCGAAAATAGAATTTATTTTTGTCTTTAGGGAAATAAACTGTATGTACACTTAATTCAAAATCTTCTCGGGCTTCTAACCAGGTAAAAACTAAAATATTTTGAATTAATACGTCGCCAGGAAAGCTTCAGTTCTTATTTTATATGTACACTTGTTTGTAATAAAAGTGGAAACCACATATATATCTGCAGATTCTGTGATACCACATTTCGTTTTTAACCCCTTCCTTAACGTGGATTGTTTAAGTAGTATTCATATCCTTTAACCTTTTATATCTATTATATTATCCTATTTATATTATGATCCTATGGTAGCCTATTTAAGTCTTAAATCATTTAAATTGATGAAATAATGTAACTTACAAAACTGATTATACGAGTTTCCGTGCATTACACCGCAGTCTTCCTATTAACGAGATTTATGAGTCTTGCGAGTAATCGGGAATCTCGTACGCTCGTTGGTCAAGCTCTCTCCTGCCAGCTATGCCTTCAGCTCCATCTGCTGGCTGTGAGAAACGTGCATATATTGTGACTGTTGTAACAACTTTCTTCTTCTTTTGTATGTGGCTTAACGTCCTTTAACCTGGTTGGTCATATCGGACAATGAATAAAATTGGTGTAATGATGCGTTTTCAAAAGAAAAGAATTCATTTGTTACCTAACCATTTTGCTAGACAATAACTAAGGGCTGCTATATTATTAATGATAATGCACACACTGTTATCGTTCGTGTGCATTTAGGTAAACAGTAAATCCTGGGTAGTTAGGATTACCGACTTTTAGTTGCATTTTTTTTTTTTTTTTTTTTTTTGTATGGATGTTAAGGTTGTTGATTCTACAACAATGTTATAGTGGATTTTATACTTTTGTTGAGTGGATCTCGTTTTACTTCTACACAGTTTTTTTTTGTAATATATTTAATATACACTATCATTGTGGTCTGAAATATTCGTAACAACAATTTGGTTACCTTTGTCTTCTTTGACATAAATTAAGTGATAAGTGTGAAAAAGTGGCATTTATTATATTAGGTTTCCAGATGTTTAAAATGTGCTCAAATGTTAGTTTCCGGTCCAGCATTACTCCTGGGTATTTGAAATCATCAACAAAATCTATGAATACATTGTTGGTGGGTATTTTAGGACATCAAACTTTTGTCTGTTTTTGGTGACAAGAGTGCGGTAGTCTTTACAGGTTACATTCCAGCTTATTCTTACAGCCCCGTGTATAAAATAGATGTAATGCTTCATTAGCGTTTGTATTTCAGAATCAGGAAATCGGTGAAGTGCTTAGAAAACTTTCAAACCGAAAAAAGTTAATTTTCCTAAGATCGAAGGTTTGCACCGTCTATACATAGGCAGTTATAAAGCTTGCGTTAAGTAAGAAAATGCCCTGTGGTATCACATTAACTACAAATGACTACAAGATGATATGACACGGAAAAAATTAATGCTCGACTTCCAAATAAAAACACGAATGAAACGTCGGACTTCAATAAGAAGTTTGGAAAGTCGTGAAAATACAAAAAGAAAATATTTCCATAGAGCCTGATAGAGAGGCCTTTGAGCAAAATTAAGCGATCTTTCACGCCCAATTTAGAATGGGACGCTGAGAACCACAGTATTTAAAGAGCGCCCATTTATAACACGCCATTTACATTTCCAAAATCGATTTGAGAACATAGTTACGTTTACCTGAATTGTGAAAAAAATATGGAATGCCACTTATGTTTGGAAAAAATCTTCGGCATTTGAAAAAAACGATGACTAAGGAATAAAAGAAAATAGCTTGAGGAAGTTCGTCTTTTATTTCGCCTTTAGCAACTTAAGTGACTGGACATCTCACTTGCACCACACCAAGTTATTACAATAACGTTTGTTCACCTAAATAGAGTAGTCTTAGCAATAAGTGTCAGAGATTCTTCTATTCGACAGTTATTTCACACAAGGTATGTGTTTTCTATTCAAACAACTTTTTTATCAATTTACCTCTTACCATTTATTGACTGTATCTTCTGTTTCAATAACGATGATTATTCAACACATTTTTATAAAAATATATAACACACTTCAGTTTTAAATTTCATTTACAATAATATTTTCCGTTTTCCAAAGCACATGTTCATGGAAATATGTTGTGGTCTTAGAATATTAACTAAAGAGTGTACATTTTCTGTGCAGTATGGAGATGGAGCACCAATGGCGGCAGAAATCGGTGAACCTGGAGAAAAGCCGACCCTGCGCCGCTTTGTCCACCACAAATACCGCATGTGGTTGCCTGGGACCAAAGCCAGGCCGCCCTTGGTGAGAGGCGAGTGATCTAACCCTGTTTAGATGATTGTAATTATTAAAATGCACCGAACAAAAGTGACACTCCAGGAGGAACCTAAATATACCTAATAGTGACAAGAGCGATACAGTCATCTGAAACATGCTAATTATTAGTTTTATTTATGGACGCTCTTTAACCGCTGCCGTTCTTAGCATCACATTTTATATCGGGCGTGAAATACTGCTTAGGTTTGTTCAGATGCATCTGGAGGTTCTTTTACGTGCCGTAAATCTACGACACGGGAACAATGGCTTTATTTATCTTCCGAAAGAAGCCATTCTAAGGATTTTTAAGCCCAAAAGAAATGTTCCAGCCTCCGCAGGGTTTGAACCCGCGACCTTGGGAATCAGAGGCTAGCAGCTAATTGCTAAATACAAAAATGTTTTTGTACGTTATACACATACACATGCACACATTCTGAGAAAGATTGTTTTGTGAACCAATTGCTTGTATTTCCAGAATTTTAAAATGTATGATGCCAAACATTGCGACTGTTGTAAACAGAATCTCGCAAATATATTTTCATAATGATATCGTATTAATATTTCAACCGTAACTCTTGAAGATAATTTTTATCGACAAATAATCAAGTCACTAACTATATTTCTAAACATGTTTTATTCAATTTAATGGAAGAAACAGTAATAATGAAAGTGTATAACGCTAAAGTCACGATAATCTTGAATAGAAACTTCAACATTTTGAAAATGACGTGTCATATTTTTTGTCCATCATTTAAATTGAATGTATTGTTCGAGAACAACCATGGCGAGAATTGCGAGTGGCGGGCGATAAAGTAGCAGCTGATTTCGATTAGTGCATGCATCAATGAGTGTTTGAATGTAGTATTCGGGAACAGAACATCACTCGAGTGGCGAAAACGTAGCATCCGATAACTTACTAATGAATACAGATTCATTTCGAACACTTTGTAGTATCCGAGAACATCCATAGCGAGAACTGAGAACATTACTCGTGTGCCGATAGCGTAGCATCCGATAACTTACTAATGAATACAGATTCATTTCGAACACTTTGTAGTATCCGAGAACATCCATAGCGAGAACTGAGAACATTACTCGTGTAACGATAGCGTAGCATCCGAGAACTTGCTTATGAATACAGATTCATTTCGATCACTTTGTAGTATTCGAGAACATCCATAGCGAGAACTGAGAACATTACTCGTGTAACGATAGCGTAGCATCCGAGAACTTGCTTATGAATACAGATTCATTTCGATCACTTTGTAGTATTCGAGAACATCCATAGCGAGAACTGAGAACATTACTCGTGTAACGATAGCGTAGCATCCGATAACTTACTAATGAATACAGATTCATTTCGAACACTTTGTAGTATCCGAGAACATCCATAGCGAGAACTGAGAACATTACTCGTGTAACGATAGCGTAGCATCCGAGAACTTGCTTATGAATACAGATTCATTTCGATCACTTTGTAGTATCCGAGAACATCCATAGCGAGAACTGAGAACATTACTCGTGTGCCGATAGCGTAGCACCCGAGAACTTGCTTATGAAGAGACTCATTTGGAATCTATTGTAAAAGCGTGTTCGTATGAAGGTTTCGAGTCTATTGTTATTGTTATTAATAAAGTAAATGCTTGTAGGGGATTAAACTGAGCGGTTTGATCTTCATTGTTTAATATATATTCAGTAATGTTAATCGAAGCCTTACTGTTACAGATTATTTTTAATTAGGATTGGTTGTGAAGTCTAGGATGCAATAAATCTCACGTTATATACAATCTAGTTAGGGAACCATATTACCAGTCTATAACTTGTTAATTGGGGCAACATTATTTACAACAGTAATTTTAGTAGGAAAAGAAAATCTGATGTGCTCCATTCACATAACTTTCTCTAGCTGTTCTAAATAGAAACCCTTCTTACAAAACCTCATTCTTTTATCTACATCATGATAATTCAGATAAGCGTTAGGAGAATTATATTGTTACTTGTTTCATTGTAAGTAGAAGGGAAATAGGGGAATACATCATGCTAAAGCGACAGCCAATGTTTTAAACGCTGTTCATTATGTGAAGCAATTGAAATTCAGTTCGCATGATCCCGTTTGAGAAGATTAGTTCAAAATTGAAGCTTATAACAATGAATATGTCGAAAACGGTCAAATATACATGAAAAACGCAGATGGCATAATTTATCCAGAATAAGCAGCTCTTCAGAGGCTATTCCCAGAAAATTCAAAAATACATTTCAATAGTGGTGTATGTATCTTTAAAATTTCCTCTGTCGGTACCAGAAATCGAACCCAGGTCTCCTGCTTGGTAAAAAGCCGCGCTATCACCGCGCCAAGGAGACGACCGTCCGTCATAGTAGACATACGCACACCATGGACATTTTCTAAAAACGTCTTTTTCTTATATTTCCAGTGGATTCTCGGTATGGAATTTTTGGACACTATGATGTGAGCAAGTGATAAACTCGTGTAAGATAAGACTTGTCTTCGTACAAACAGCATTTCGATAGAGGCTCTTCCTCTAAACCGCAGGTACTTATTGTACCGATTTCAACAATCATTTCAAATGTGTCGGCAATTTTCGCCAAACTTTTAATTCAACTATTTATTTGCAGACGTTAATGCGCTGCTTCATACTACGTGCAGATAGACAAACCGATACTAACAGCTGTTTTGAAGTAGGGGTGTACGTAATTTTGTCAACAACAGTTTTAAAAATTCGTAACAAGAAAAGTAATTTTCTCATCAGATATATCACGTTTCACGACATGAATTCATAGAAATTGTCCAAGGAAGAGAGAATTGAGAAAATAGCGGAAGTTGCGAATGTCCAAAATAAACAAAGGTGTAAAGAACCAGGACAGGAGCGGTTCGATTCCATAGAGGATTTTATTTAAAGATCGCGGAAATAATGGTACTGATACGTATAAGCCCATTCATGTATAGCACTACCTGGCGAGGGTTAGATAAATTACGACTTTGTCAATTCCCGGATTACAGAGTTCCTCGCCATAGGCGCCTCTTGGCTGCCATCTACACAGAATAATCATAACTATTTAAATACAGTTCGAGTATAGATGGTAGCACGTGTGTTTTCTTTGACTATATAAGAGAAGATACAAAATAATAGCGATACTATAATAGAATAAAGTCGAAACTAATAGTATTATGTTGAAAAGCCAGAGCTTAATAAAACCGATCATTAACTCTTTCAAAACCGATGTATTTAGATCAATTCATAAACCAAAACTTTAAAGGAATGTTCCCTAAAGTCTACGTCTTTTTGTATGAAATCCATAGGTCGAATTACAGAAGTCATAAGATATACAATTTATTTGTCATTTTTTGGGAAAGGGTCAGGCTGCAAAGTCCGACCCACATAAACGATTAACATTTACAAAGAAGCGAATATAGTAGAGGTACCGAGTAGTTTTATATGTGATATCTAAAAGTTTCTTAGGCAAGGCTCCGACCGAACTTAAGTATAATTAGTGAATTGTGATTAAAGCAGATTGTTATTCCCTTAACTGTCGGTAGTAGTTAAATAGAATTCATTTGCACAAATCCCCATTCTTTTATCTACAATTCTACATCATATTAAGCGAGATGAGCTTTAAGAGAATTGGTATTGTTTCATTCTAAGTAAAAGAGGAAATAGGAATAGTTTATGCTAATTGCTAAAGTGATGGCGAATCTTTTAAATCTGATCATTATGTGAAACATTTGAGATTCGGTTCGCTTCAATGGTCTCGTTTGAGAAAAGTAGATGAAAATAAATTGAAGCCTATAAAAATGAGTTATCTCAAAAACGGTTAAATCTACATAAAAACATAAATGCCATAAATTACGTGTTTTAACGAGAGGCATATTATTTATGTTGTAAGTTTTTGCTTATTTCTTGCGGTTTAACTGTCAGGCAAAGTTCCGCAAAATTCATCCAGATTTTAGAGCTCTTCAGAGGCTATTCCCAGAAAATTCAAAATATACATTTCAAATATGATGTAAATATCTTTAATATTCGGTATTTTATTCAAAATAGAGCCTTTTTGAGAAAATAAAAAATATTCACAAATGTAGTTGGGGTTGGGGGGAATTTCTTGAAAATTGTCGTTCTCGGTATCGAATTTTTGGATGGAATACAATGCCTTCTCTATCCACTATGTACAATATACATACGGGCTAGATAAAGTAAAATCTGATGTGTTCCATTCACGACTTTCTCTACATCGTTGTTACAAATTATTGTTAAAATGCATATACTTCTATCTACTTTATGATAATCGAGATAAACAGCAGAAAATGGCTTAATTACTTGATTCCTTGTAAGTAGAAGGGAATAACACTAATAGGGTAAAGCGATAGTCAAATATTTTAAAAACAGCTTGCATGTGGTTGAAATCCGTTTCTATGCAGGGTCCGGAGTTGACAAATTTCCGTGTGGGAAAATTGTAAGTATTTTTAATCTGAAAAAAATAACAAAGAATATCTCAGAAATTGTCATTTATACGAAACAAACGTATATGATATAAAATGTGTGTTTTAACGTATCTGTGTAGTAAGTTTGTGTCTATCTCTTACGTTTACCAGTTACGCAAAACTCAGCAAAATTCATTCAGAATAAAGTGGTCTTTAGAGGCTATTCCCAGAAAATTCAAGATATACATTTTATTTGCATATAAATATCTTTAATTTTAATTAAAGTCGTTATAGGCATTTTTGAGAAAATTAAAATTTTCGAATATTTTTCTATGTAGAGGGTAGTTTAGGGTAGGGAGATTTTCCACAAAATCTTCGTGTAGCATCCTTGAAGGATACTAAACTTATATACCAAGATTGGTATTTTACCGGGTTTTCGTTTTTGAGTTATCGTGTTCATAGTCACTCAGACACACTGACACACATACGGACCTTTTTCTAAAAATGTTGTTTTTGGATCAAGGGGATCCTAAAACATATATTCCCGGTGAAATCTCGTATCGAATTTTTGGGTGGAATGCAATACCTTCTCTATTCACTGTGTACATTTATATGACATAAATTATGTGTTTTAATGAGATCTAGCTTATTTTTTTGTGTATTTTGTTTTTGTCTATCTCTTACGGTTTAGCCGTTATGCAAAAATATACAAAACTCATTCAGAATAAGCAGTTCTTCAGAGGTTATTCCCGGAAAATTCAAAATGTACATATTATTTATGATGTAATTAATGTAGTATTCGAGAACATCCATAGCGAGAACTGAGAACATTACTCGTGTGACGATAACGTAGCACCCGAGAACTTGCTTATGAAACCATTGTAAATTCAGCATTTGAGACCTCGTATTCGTACGAAGGTTTCGACCATAGTTTCGACTCTTTAGAGTATTCAATGCAGAGTAGAAATGGGGCGATTCGTGAACGAATCGTTCATATGAACGACTACGAGGAAAGAATCGCATTAATCGTGACAATCTTGGCATGGATCGTGATTCAAAAAGAATCGCGAGAACCTTGCTAGTCGCAGCATGAATCGTCGTTCAAAAAGAATCGCATGAATCGAAAAGAATAGCATGAATCGTGTCAATCTTAGCAGGTATCGTCGTTCAAAGAGAATAGCAGAATTGAAGCATCGTGATTAGGTATTAGGGTTCGTTTCTCTTTTGCTTCCACCTTTCCAAGTACCAAGTTGAACTTCGACGAAAACTGCCGAGTGCGCACGATGATGTGTACAGGGAATTATAACCATTTATTTTATTGTGTGAAAATAAATAGTGCTGAGGCCATGAGGCTAAATATAAGAATATATAAATATATAAAATAAAACATATATATTATATATATCTATCAAATACATAAATTATATATATTTGTTATATATTATGCACAATATACATAAGAAAACGAACACTGTAGATCATTGCCGAAGTCACCACGAGCGTTTTCATATTGTTTAGGGTTGAGTTATGGCACATCTGAAAGCAAGCGTTAGGATTTACAACTGTTTTATATACGTATATATTTATTTATTTTTTGCAGTATCCTAAATGTAATATGCTCCAAAATAATAGGTATAGAAACATACTGTTCTAATACATAAAAATTACCTCGAATATTCCTGAAGAAAATAATAACTATTCTGGGTACTAGCGTTAGGTTATAATAACGTATTTATAAATATTACATGAATTATTGGCCTGCAACCGCGACAGTGATGAATAATAATTACTCTGCGTATTGACATTACGCAAATACCGTCATACAATCGAAGTTTAGGTGTCTAGAATTGACTTTTAGACTTATACTTTTTGTTTTTTCCGAATAATGGAGGAAATATTATCATATGTTTGCAATAGATGGAAAAGAGTAGAACCTTTTTTTGTAATATAAATTACTGCATTTATGTTAGAGGGGCTACGTACCATATGACTATCATCCCCGGGTACAGTATTAGTCAAACGCAGAAAGGGCATGAAGGTTATAAATGAATCGTATGCATCGATTAATTTTGGATGGACGAATCGTACGTATCAAATACTAAAATTGAATCGCTCGACCCAAATCTATTATTGAGTTTTAGAAATCATACGATTCAGCCGACCACCAATCTCAAGCACAATACTATAACTCCAGTCATAACCGCATTATATACATTGTTACAGATAGCTCTTTTGTGCAGATCATGATCACTCGGTATATATATATAATGCAGCTTTAGAAAAAGTTCCATGTGTGTGTGGTGTGTCCGTGTGTCTGAGAACAGGATAACTCGAAAATGAAGTCGGTAAAATACCAAACTTGCTATTTAAGTTTAGTATCTTCCAAGGATACTACACTAAGAGTTTGAGAAAATACCTCCCACCTGAGAAAAGTTTGTCGAAGATTTAGATTTTCTCAAAAATGACTCTTACGATTTTGATCAAAATAGCGTATATTAAAGATATTTACATGGCAAATAAAACGTATATCTTGAGTTTTCTGGGGATAGCCTCTGAAGATCTCTTTATCCTGGATGCATTTTGATATAAATAGTATATCGTAAAAGATAGATAAAAATTTATTACACAAAAAATGCAGAACTTGTTAAACCTCAAATTTGTGTCATATACATTTTTTTTCCCGTGGAGTTGAACCATTTCTGAGATATTCTTTGTTGTTGGTTTCAGTTTTAAAATAATTTAACTTTTCTCATACCTGAATTTGCCTCCCAACAAATGCTATGAAACAGATTTCAACCACATGGCAACCAGATTTTTAAAAAATTTGACTATCGTTTTAGTCTAGTATATTCCATTGTTTCCGTTCTACTTACAAGGAAGCAAGAAATAAGACCATTTCTGCTAATGTTTATCTCAATTAACATGAAAGAGAAGAATAAGCTTTTCAATAATAATTTGTTACAGAGATGTAGAGAAAGTCATGTGAATGAAACATATCAAGTTTTTCTTGTAGAGTTGATCGTTTTAGAGATATTCCTTATTATTGGTTTTTCAGTTTTAAACTAACTTTTCTCTAACGGGACCATGCAAAGCGAACCGAACCTCAATTGTTTCACATAGCGACCAGCATTTAAATTATTTGACTATCGTCTTAACATAATGTATTCCCTTGTTGTTACAATGAAGCAAGTAATAAGACCATTTCTGCTAATATTTGTCTCGATTAGTATGATGTAGATAAAAGAATAGTTTCTATTTGGAACAGCTAGAGAAAGTTATGTGAATGGAACACATCAAATTGATAAGTTTTCTCGTCACTAAAATTACTGTTGTAAATAATGTTAGCATGAAACTAACGAATTCATCTTCAGACAGTAAGATTACTTGCACTTGACAATCTTGTAACGCACCAGTTAATGCCTTTTATCGCTTCGATTCACCAGGTTATTCTCTGATACCTCAATTTAAAATGAATCAGATTAGGCGGATTAGACTTTCCAGTCCAACCCTTCCCAAAGCTAACCAATAATAATTAGTATATCTTGGAATGTTAAATTTGGACTCATGATTCTTTACAGACATACATAGACTTCAAGGGAAAATTCTTTATAGTTTTTGCTTAAGAATTGTTATAAATGCAACGATTTTGTTAAAGTTAATGGTTCAGATTTGTTGGAATTTCTAACATAAAACTATTAACCTTGGTTTCATTCTGTTAATGTGTCGCTATAATTTTGTATCTTTTCTTATATATCAAAAGAAAACACATGTCCTACCATCTAAACTTGAGGGCTATTTAAATAATTATACATTTTCTATGTAAATGGTAGCTCAGGTAAAGACTGTATGCTGATTTCTTTCGGGTTCTGGATTCGAAAAGAGACTGAACCACACCGACTATTGGATAGCTCTTGCATGTAAATACAGCTAAATACGATACATATGTACCTACTTTCCCGGATATATGATCAGTAAATGTTACCCTATTTTTAGAAAATTATATTTTTTCTCCATTGTATAAAACCCTTATTAAATGATACAATTATTTCACGTAATACTGATTGTTTACTTTCACATTATTGCCTATATAGTCCCTAGCGCTAGAGCGTTCTTTTGTGGCGAATTGGCGCTTTGCAATTTCTTTTCTGTGAGTTTCCGATACACTTAATGTCGCTGCGTTTATAAACTGAACGCAAATGAATCGCACACACAATCCTCCTCTAATGAAAGATTTCCAGCCAGGAATGGGACCCCAAGTTTTGGATTTGAGCACCAGAGTTCTAATCACCAATTTTGACATAACGTTGGTCATAATTCAAGAAATTTGCCTACAAAAGGAGAAAATTTGAATGCCATACGTCATACTAATATCATCAAGTTTATTAAGAAAATGGTACAATTACATCCTTATAAAAAAAAAAAAAAAATCATCAAGTTTCTGCAATGCTGCCAAAAGGATCATTTATTGTGCTATCTCGCTAAACCATGCCAACTTCAGAGATACAAATTACGGAAATCAGCAAACGTGAACATTTTCGAATATGGAGACCTCGTAATGTATGTTTGAAGACACTATACTAACAAGTTTTGAATTAATTTTCATTTATAGTATTTAAGATATTGGAAACTGTGGGATGCCTTTTTCTCATGTTTTTTTTTTTTTCTCCAGTTTCGTTGACCAAACTGTAAATATGGCGAATGTAAACATTAAATGCCAATAAATAAATCGGTATATAATTGTAGTTGTAATAAAATGTAAAAGAATGAACCAAATTGCTGTATTTTCAAAACGTCTCCTGCTGATTAACACCACGTTAAAATATTAAGACAAAGTTTTCGTGATTCAAAAGTTTGTAGCATAGCATCGAAAACATTTTTTTATTGCCTGACTAAAGTATTAAGGAAATAACTCAGGTAATATTTTGTATCAGTTCATTTAAATAAATAATTATATAATTAAATAATAAATAATTTAATAAAACAGTATCATTTGTGACAATTATTAAGTTGAGGGGGAAAAACTATCACCTCTCTAACCTCAATGTTATTTCTATGTAGAGTATCTTTAAAAGAATTGTGTGCATCAACCTTAAGTTGAATTTAATTTTTCAGGAATAAAAAATGCGGTTAACAGCTGTACTGTGCAAACAGCACATTGGACGTATGTTTCGGTTCCACTGGAGAGCACTTGGTAAAAGACAAGCAATTGTTGATCCAGCATATAACAAAGCCATGGAATTAGGAATTCCAGTAAATGATGTTAGTGATATTTTAGAAGAGAAACGGCAGTTTGTAAAGTAAGACAATTATAACTCCCTTGTTCATTATAGTTTTATGCAGATGTGCTCCAGGTTAGCCACAAAACACTTATTCTAATATGGAGTGAGAAATAGAAAAAGGAATACATTGAATGCAGGGGTGTATAAAAACATAAAGGGAGAACAAACATTGTACATGATGTATTCTATGATCAGAGACTTTTTGAGACAGCCCAAACTTCCGCTTGGGGAGCCCATTTTGACATGCAAATGCATGTCATATGCACTTACCAAGTAATAGCTCTGGTGACATCATTCAATCTGAAGGGTTGCCAGCATATACCTACAAATACAGTAAGAATGATGATGCTATGAACATACCAGCCACTTCCTAATAAGATTCTAGTTATTTACTAGATCTGTAAAACAGCCATCATAAACTTTTAGTGCCCTAAGCCGCAGAGTGTAACTGACCGATTTTTTTTTTTTATTAGTAGAGGAGTAGAGCAGTCTGTGGAACAACATGCATATCTGAGGGATCTGTAAAACTAATTAAAACCCCAAGTTAAAATCTCAGCAATTTAGTTGATTCCAAAACTGGAAAGTAATTATTTTCAGATAAAGTCTCATAGTTTGAGTTGCTTGGAATCGTTATTAATACACGCAAGAAACATTTGTGGTAGTACTTTATTATAAAATATGGGAAATATACACAAATATCACTAATTAACTTCTACATAGCATGTTTTAATGAATTTATTACATGCATTTTCACTTTTGTAAAGCCGTGGGCCCCATGTTGTAGATTTACGGCATGTGAAAGAACCTCAAGTCTGAGAAAGAGCTCTGAGCAAAATTAATTGGTCTTTCACGCCCAGTATAGAATGGGATGCTGAGAATCACAGCAGTTAAAAGAGTGTCCGTAAATAAAGCTATATTTTATTTTATTTGTCTGGAATTTAGTAGTGTATCCATGTATCATCCACAATTATATATTGATATGGAAACTCGTCAGTATTGAGATGGAAAATTGTCAAACCAGCTTCTGAATCAATCACACAATTGCATTTATTCTCCATTGAGAACAAACACGGCACCCATCTTGCCAAGACTTTTGTCAGATCTAATTTTTGGTGCAAAATTGAGAACACTGTACCTTGTGATATGCATATAGCTGAAACTTAAACTGCCATTGAGAGCACGGTTACTAAATACAAATTTTTTTTGATACTATGAGTGTAATTTCTTGTATTTTCTTTTCATGCAGTAAGAAATGCCTTGCTATCACCCTTTTGTAAAGTTTAGGCTGGGCTCACCATGTGAAAGTTTGGCCGTCCAAAGGGCATAAATAGGAAATAGTTGTTTGTGCCCAAGTTGGTTGTTGATCTTTGTGGCAGCCACTGTCCCCTCCTTCAATGTCTCGGAAATTGTGACCAAAGGATAGTTCAAGTGTCAATCAGATTACCATGTGTGCACATTTTCTTGGGTGCTGGATTTATGGGGAAGCAAGAACTGGAGGAAAGAAGTGAGAACTTACCCGTCTGTTTTTTTTGTTTTGTTTTTTTAGCTTAAGGTCCTTTAACCTGGTTGGTCATAACCCCGAAAAGAAAAACCTTATCTGGGTAACTCACCCTAAACGGAATTCAAACTCGTAACCTATTGAATGTAAGGCAGTCACGTTACCACCAGACTATCCAGGCGGGCATCTGTCTTTTTTTCTTTGAGGCCCTCAGCCATTATGTTTAGGTTAATTAATTGACCACAAACTAGCTGAGTTATTAAACAAAACACAGTGCATATGCACAAACTCTTGAGAGCTACAGACAGATTGACACCTTAGCATTGAAGCCATCAGATATCAGGATGTATAATGTACTTCATTTCTAAATGTTGCACGCTTCTTTGTTTCTGAAATTGCATGAAATCTAAATGAAGACTAAAGGAGTTCAGCACCCAAGAAAATGTGGCTGTGCCATGGCAGACTGGTTAGACCACTCGCCTTTCACCTAGGTAGCCTGAGTTTGATCCCAAGCGACTGCTTGTGGGATTTGTGGTGGATAAAGTGGTGCAGGGGCAGATTTCCCCGCCATCATATTCCCCGTCGGTGCTCCATCTTCATTCAATGTATGATCAGTGTCATTGCCTGCAATGCCATAGTAGTAAAAGCGGGCATTAAACACTATAAAAAAAACAAGAAAATGTGCATACATTAGTAAATTGTTAAAGGTTTATTTTGAATTTAAATGCTCACTCTTACTGTAAGTAATATTGCAAGTGTTTGTGCTTGATATAAGAAAGTAAAAGCTTTCCTAACAGTAAAAATAATAAAATAATGTTTGTTTCAGGATAGATGTAGTTGAATCTTTTATTCCAAAACCAGTTGTTAGAGATGAAACTCATCCACATTATCATGACAGAGTATGTCTGATGTATAAAGATCATAATGTTTTACTGAAAGGGCTCGACCAAAGTAAAGTGCTTACAAAAACTGTGACAGTAAAAGAAGGCTTACCAGATGATATTGAGAAACTGATTGGATCAGAAGAGCTACCAGATCAAGACTCACTTGTTAAAAGGTAATTATTTGACAATCATGACAGTTGTACTTGCTAATGCACCAAAAGATTTTTGCTATACTATATATAGAGTTCGCATCGAATCTCCTGCATATGGCAGTAGCCAAATCGTGGGTTTGTTTACTAGAGAGATATAGTAGTGTGTTATTTAGGGATTTTCAGTAGTACTGTAGAATTAAACCTAAGTAAAATTTGGCTATTTAGTAAAATTAAATAAATGGTAATAGAAATTAACGTACCAGCATATTCCAGAGAAATGGCCAGAGGCTCATCATCACTCATTCTTAAGTGGAAGAAGTCTAACCTTTGTAAGATATTTTTTCCTGTAAAGAAGCCGTTAACTTTTTTTCAGTAGAAAATTAGCTGCAGTCATAAAATTTCAAGACTGTGCTACGAACTGCCCGTTTCTCAAAATCATCTAAATGTGTCATTCTTTTCAGATGTTTTCTAGGTGAAACAAAAACTGTAGCAGAACCTGACTCATTTTTTTTCCCCCTCTGAGTAGATCTGATTGATTGACTCCACACACTATAGCAGTTAACTCCTGATATTTTTTAAAATCAATTTTGCACTTGGGTTCATTTAAAAAAAAAATTCATTAACACTATAAACAACTTGTGCTTGACTATGTAAAACAATTTTTGGTTTTCTTCTTTCACTAACTTAATCACTTGCTTTACTTAGAGACATGTTGGAACTTCATAGAACTGCTCCCTATCTGTTTTGTCCCCTGGTCAGAGTGTTTAGGAGTGTATTAGGAGAAAACGAAAGCAAAATGGTACATTAATACAAGGTTAATCACATCTCTGCTAATAGCTCAAGGTCTGTTTCATTTCTGACAAAATACACATAAAACATAATTGAACAGCTGAGGCTCTCTTCTTGTGCATGCTTGATTGTTCTCTTTATATCTGATATAATTTTAAAGTTGTTTAGTATCTGAGCGTAAATCTGGTAATTACTAAGCAAGATGTAACTAGTTCTGACTTGGTGATGTTGCAAAAGCTCGCTAAATGAAACAAATCCTGGAAATTGGGAAGGCAGCACCATCAAGATTGGCCAACGTCAATATAAACTGAATTACAGTAATCTAATCCTGGTTTTATTATTGACATTGTGTCTTTTTTTTTTTTTTTGCATATCTTTCACAGTGTTGAGTTCACAGATAGAGTGTTTCTCCATAAGTATTTAGCTTGTGTTCTTGTAGCCCATGGTATTTGGCAGGAGTATCTGCGTTCTGATGTCTTCTCTGAAGAAAGTTTCTTTTGTTAAGACGTTGGCCAATCTTGTTGGTGCTGCCATTTGAACCCACGACCTTGGGTATATGAAGTCAGCAATACCATTACACCACGGATGGCGACAAAAAGGCCTTGATTTGGGTGAAATCTTGATTCATTAATTTTAGGTGGCAGTCATCTTACCACTTAATAATAAATCATAGAAAAGTAATAAGACGTAACTGTTATATCTTGGAATTTCAGACAATGATCTTTAATGTACTACAGTATTCCAAAAATCGCCAATGTGAGCAATGATTTATGACATTATCACTATGTTTTGAATGCCAAGTGTATTATCTGATTTTAACTCTTAATTGTATGATTTATTTTGCTACATATGCTGTTGTTCCTCTAATTTGCAAACCTGTATTTATATTCCTTTCACCAGCACGACAACTGAAACGACTTGAATAGTGTTGATTGTTAGTGCAATATATAATGGACTGGCCATCCATTCAAAGCCGAACGTCGCATGTTCCAAGTCCCAGTGACTGCAGTCAAATGTGCCTATGGTAAAGGATGGGGAGGGCCCAAGTAAAATAGCCGGTGTGATGGCATAGTTGGTTGCTGACAGGGTTATATTTGACTGCAGTTAAAAGGATTTTGCTCTCTCGTATTAAAAAAATACACTTTTATTGCAAAAATATTAATAATTTTACAATATAAAACAACTATAATTAACTTTTTGAATTTTAATGTCCTTTAACGTGGTTGGACATATCAGATGAATGAAATCAGCGAAATGGTACTCAAATGATCTTGGGATCCATGCAGCTTAAAGTTATTTGACATTTGTCGTTTCAGGATAAGGGAAAACCCCGAAAAAATCCTTATCCGGGTAACTCACCCTAAGCAAGACTCGAACTTGCGACCTGTTGAATGTGAGGCAGACACACTACCACCACACTACCCAGGTGGGCGCCTAATTTTATTGCTGAAGGATAGTGTAATACAAAATTAGAAGAAAAATCCTCTAACCATACTAAAAGCTTTGATTAATCATCTTTGTTGCATATGTGCAACACCATGCAATTAAGGGTTAAAAGATAAGTGAGAGAAGAGTAACAAATGCTAAGATACATTTTAAGAATATTTTACCCTCATTTTATGAGTACTATAAGACATTGAATAATTGTTTTTATTATTTAGGTGTATATTAGCATCTCATGTATTTGATGCTATGCAAGAGAAACTGCCGATAATTAAAGATCCAGAAAGACCAGCTTGGAAGTTTCCCCGTGTTTATGGAATCACACACAACAGAAGAAAGTAAGTATAAATATTCATAAAAACTGCTCCATTTTCCAATATAGAGAAAGAAAAGGCACACAAGATGTAAACATTCTCTGTAAATAAAACATTAACCTTTATGGCTGATTCACAGTAACTTGAGAATGAAAACCAGAATGGAAATGAGAGCAGGAAATAAAGCAGCATACAGCATTTTGGTTCTCGTACTCCTGAAACGACAATTTTTTTTTTTTTTTTTTTTTAATGGTATTTAATGTCCACTTTTACTGCAAATAGCAGTGCAGGTGATGACGCTGGTGATACATGGAATGAAGATGGAGCACCAGTGGAATGTGATGGAAGATACTAAATTTAAATGCCAAGTTTGGTGTTTTACCGACTTTTTGTTTCTGGGTTATCGGACACATGGACCTTTTTTTTGGATACAGGGGACCCTTAAACATATATTTCTGGTGATATCTCTGTATCAAATTTTAGGTGGAATGCAATATCTTCTCTATAGACAATGTATGTAGTACATGTAGAGAAAGTAAACATGAACACTCAGTATTTTAACTTTGTCCTTCTCATTCTGTTTTCCATTCTTAGTTATTGTGAACCAGCCATAAGTCTTTCTGTTACATGAAACATTCTACTTTGCAGCCATCTTCTGTCAACAAAGCTGCTACATCTTTGTGAGGCAGCTGTAGGTAAAAATCCTGCAATACTTGGGAATCGTATACTGTTGGACGATCACAAAGTTGTGACATCTGTGGAGAAGGATGGAGACTTGATTCAGTTGGATGTCACGGCTGATCACTTGGTATTGTCATCATCACCTCTTCCAGTATATGCAGACAGTAAGACTGTTAAAGATACGTGCAATATCCCACTGCCACATCTTTATCCAATTAAACATACCATCACTTTAGAACCAGACCACATATATGGACCGGAGACTTCATATGGTAAGCTTGTTTCCTAATTGTAAGTAACAATTAATTGTTTCAAAACATTCTAGAATATTTTAAATGAATTGAGTCCCCTTTTTACTTTCTCTATATGCACTATGTACACAGTGTATAGAGAAGATATTGCACTCCACCCAAAAATTTGATAACGAGTGTGTGTGTGTGTCGAGAGAGAGAGAACACTATAGCTCAAAACGAAAAGTTGGTATTTAAGTATCTTCCAGGGATTGCGACACAATTTTGAGAAAAATCCCCCCACCCCAAACTACCCTTTACATGCAACTTTTTTCGAAAATTTTTATTTTCTCAAAAATGCCTCTAACGATTTTGATTATAATTTTGTATACTAAAGATATTTACCTGAAAATTAAATTTATATCTTGAATTTTCTAGGAATAGCTTCTGAAGACTACTTTATTCTGGATGAATTTTACGGAATTTTGCATAACTGCTAAACCGTAAGAGATGGACAAAAGTTTGCCATACAAAAAATGTAGAGCATGTTAAAACACAATTTATGTTATATACTTTTTTTCGTGGAGTTGATTGTTTTTAAGTTATTCCTTGCTTTTGGTTTCAGCTTCGAAAAATGTATACTTTTCTCATACAGGAATTTGTCAACTCCTGTCCATACAAACAAAGGAATTTCAGTCACATAGCAACCAGCTTTTGACTAACACTTTAACCCATGGTGCTTCCTTATTTTGCTTCTACTTACAAGAAAGCAAGTAATAAGACTATTTCTGCTAACTTTTTCATGATTAGCATGATGTAAATAGAAGCCTAAGCTTTTTAACAATAATTTGTTGCAGAAATGTAGAGAAAGTCATGTGAATGGAATACATAAGCTTTTTTACACTTTTTGCTCTACTTCACCTTCATTTGGAAAGACCGGTTTCAGGGTGATGTGGATGATACATCTTTGATTTTTTGGGATAATCAGAAATTAGTCTACAAAATAATATAAATGAACAGATAAATTCATTGGTAGCATATTTTAGGGAAAATAATCTAAAGGTTAATGTACAGGAAAAAATTGGTTGGTTGGCATCTAATGTTGAGCAGTTGGCAGTGAAGCCATTCGCTCGCTTGCATTCCAGTATTTTGATGTCATATTATCATGTCGACTCAAGGTTGGGCAGCGCAGTAGATGGTTTCCATCCATATCTTCTTTAAGTGTACAGAAAGGACACAGAGGAGATCTCACTATACCAATCCTGAATAAATGTTTATTGAGACAGCCATTATCTGTTAGGAGACTAAAAGTTGCTACAGAGGATTTTCTTGGTAATGTAGTGATTCTGGTCGTGTTATTACATAAATTTTCCCATGGTTTTCCTTTTGTTTGTAATACATTATCTTCTTTAATTTTGTTATTATATGCTGATATAATGATTCTTTTGACAGACTGATAACTTATTGGATCAATGAATTTGATGTAATTTTACTCACTTTTTTGGCTAGAAAGTCAGCTGTTTCATTATCCTGTATTCCCCAATGTGCTGGTATCCTTTGAAGTATTATTCTTTTATTTAATTTAATTAGTTGTTTTATGATTTTGCAGCATTCTGCAATATTTAGGTTATTAAGTGTTACATCAGGTGTTATGAATAATGATAGTTGCTTTAGAGTCAGATAACAGTTCAACTTTTTCAAATTTATTTATATAATATAGTAGGTTTTGTAAGCTGTGAAGTATTGCCAAAATCTCTCCATAAAAATTTGTGGTGTTTAAACTTAATCTTTTGTAGAAAGAGAAGAGAGGGCATATTGCACCTGCGCCAGTACCACTGTTATTTGGTAAGCTGGAACCGTCAGTATAAGTACAGGAAAAAGTAATGTAATGTTATTTGAACTTAAAAATAGCCACAAAATCATTAATGTAACCATCAAAGAAGAAGCAATACAGCAAGTAAAATTTATAAACTTTTTGGGCTTACAGCTTGATAGTAACTTAAAATTCTATAATTCAGCTATATATGTCAAAAGGAAGTTATCCAAATATTTAACAACAGATATTCTAAAACTCTGTTATTATGGGATGATACACAGCCACATTAATTATGGAATTGAAATTTGGGGTAGTGCTGGTATTACCAGTTTGAACAGAGTACTCATACTTCAATATGTTAACAGTTGTCTCCCTCTATGTGTGTATAAGGTTATTCTACTGGTTTTAGTTGAAAGATATGATGTAACTCAAAATAGCGACTACCATAATTATAAGAAATCAAGATAATTTTTTTTAGAATAGCTACTACAAGGAAAGCCATCGAAAAGGATCCTTTTATAATTGGTGGTGTACTGTACAACAAACTCCCTTCACAATTAAAACAGTTATAAAAGAATAACTTTAAACCAACATTAATGAAACATCTAATTAAAAGATGCTGTATAGGTTAGATGAGTTATACAAGTGAAACTAGTACTATTGCAATTACTTCTGTGTTACAATGTGCATTTAAAACTATTTTACATATGTAATATTTAACCAATATTAATGTATTAGGTTTTGATGAAGCTTGAAACATGTTTATAGATATTAGCTAACTGATATAAGCTTAGCTGCAATGACTATGAAAAAATTACATCGGCCAAACAAAAAGAAATATAAAAACAAGAGCAAAAAAACACCACAGAAATGTTAAACTCTAACAAGAAGACAAATCCGCAGCAGCTTGGCATTTAGAAAGAGAAACATACCATAAATAGAAGCCCAAAAATACTCAAAAACATCACAAGGAAGACAGAATTTAAATTTTGGGAAAACATATATTTGGAAAAACAAGAACCGTGTTTTCAATTTTGAAATCCTTCCAGGCAACCTACTGATACAGAGGTTCATCAAACCACCACAGCAAGCAATACTGGCAGTCGACCAAAGGAACTGACAGTGGAAGCACATGGTTTCTGAAACATGTTTTCCGATAAAAAGTAAAGTGATGTAGTGTTACAAAATCGACTCAACTAATTTTCAATTGTTAAAACACATCACTGTCACAAAGTCCACCATATATCAGGAATAAATTAATACCACATATAATTTGACTGTCACCGTTACTAAACTCCTCCAAACTTCAATGTTTATATGTCTGTCTATAAGTAATAAATATTATTATTGCTTTAGGGTACCTTAACCCTATCTTCAGTTCCGAGGTTGACTGATGCTACATACATGTGGTTGTGTGCTGCCCTCTACTCTTGTCATTAGGATGTCATCCATGGCAGAGACCTCAAAATTTATAAGGGAATCTGCTTCCTGGTGATAAAGATGTTTTCCCAAGTTTGCAGTTTCAAAGGTTTCTTTGCATTAAAATTAAATAACTCAGAAGTTTGAGACAAGTGAAGTTTTAATCAATGTGATATCACGTTTCTTTGCATATTTACTCAATTCTTAGTTCTTTCCTTTATGTTGTGATTTTCAGACCAAAAGTGATGTGCTACTGCAGAGTTGTCGATGTGTTTGTACCTAATGCTTCTCAAGTATTCTTTTGTCCTAGTGTCCTAATGTTGTTTTGTTTTCCCCATATAAATCTTGTTGCAGTCTCAGTAGCTCATTTTATAAATCCCTAATTTTTTAGTTTTTGGTTTGGTATCTTTCAAAGGGTGATTTAATAAGTTCTGGATATTATATCTATTTTGAGGAGCCAAGGTTATAATAAAGTCTTTAAAACTCCTTTCAAATTTCCTGAAAATTTTTGGGTGAAAAGTAAATTTGCAAAATTTGACTGATGGTTTTTCCAATTTTTCCAGAGTGGTGATTTCATGTAGTCTTTTGTTTCTTTTGTGTCTGTAAATCAATCTGTTTATAAACTTTGCATTGTTATTGTTCAGTTTGGCAACCTGATGAATGTATATATATTCTGTTTTCTTACTCTGTTTTATTCAATGGGACACTGAATAGCCTAAGAACTAGTTCTATGAAATATGGCAATTGGTGTTTACTGGGTTAAACTGTTTTGCATATGTAACTGTCACTGTGTGCTGCTTTTCTGTATTCCAAGTTGATTCGATGTGTAAAGAAACCTTTGGAACTGCAAATTGGAAAAATATCTCTATCACCACAGAAGAGAATTCCCTTATGAATTTTGAGGTCCCAGCCATGGGTGACAACCTAATGAGAAGAGTAGAGGGCAGCAAACTACCACCTGTTGTATGTAAGCTCAGCCCTAATGGACGCTTTGCCACTGGTACCATCTCACGGCAGGTAATCAGGGAACACAATAGTTTTTTTACTTTCTCTTCACGTACTATGTACATAGTGTTTAGAGAAGGTATTGTAATGCACCCAAAAATTCGATACCGAGATTTCACCGAAAATACATTCTTTGGGACTCCCTGAATCCATAAAAAACATTTTAGAAAAAATGTCCTGTATGTGTCTGTGGGCAGCATAGCTGAAAAACGAAAAGGTTGTTAAATTCTTAACTTGACATTTAAATTCATCTTCCAAAGATGTGACACAAAGATTTTCAAGAAAGTCCCCCCCCCGACCCAGTATCCTTTACATAGAAAAAATTTCATAAATTTTGATTTTCTCAAAAATGGCTCTTAATGATTTTTATTAAAATCTATTATGATTAAGATAATTACATGACAAATAAAAAATGTATCATGAATTTTCTGGAAATACCCTCTGAAGACCTTTTTTATTCTGGGGGAATATTTATAAATTTTGCATTACTAGTAAACTATAAGAGATAGTCAAAAGCTTACTATGCAAATATGTAGATCTCGTTAAAACACACAATTTATGTCATGTACATTTTTTTTCGTGGAGTTGGCCATTTTTGAGATATTCTTTGTTATTGGTTTCAGCTTTTAAAATGCTTAAACTTTTCTCATTCAGGAACTTGTGAACTTCTGGCCACGAAAAGAGCGGATTTCAATCCCATAGCAACCACATTTTAAAATATTTGACTCGGTTTAGCCTAGTCTAGTCCCTAATTTTCCTTCTACTTATAAGGAATTAGGCATTTTGTGCTAAGGTTTATCTCAATTAAAATAAAGTGGAATAATTAAAAATAATTTGTTACAGAGATCTAGAGAGTCATGTTAATGGAACACATCAGATTTTTTTTGAAATGACTGACCTTCCTGGTTACCGTTACCGCTTGAATCATTTTAACAATGATTATTTCTTGATTTCAGGTGCACTACACAAAGGAAAGTTCCAGCATGTGCACACAGCAATAATCCATTTTGACAGCACAGAGGTTCAGAACCTGTATGAGACACCTGTAACAGAAGAACAGCTGCTGGGACGCACTCTGATGAAAGCATTTGCTATTGCTGCAGCACAGGCCAAGGGAATATTTGGGGTAAGCTTCTTTCTTCATTTAGGATTCATCACATAACATAAGTACAGTATACTCTCGATTATCTGGAGTAATGTGGGGGAGAAGAAGCACAAATAATCAAAAAACCCATAATGTAATGCTTTTAGCCCTTTTAGTGCCAGCCTGAATAAAAAAATGCTGTCTGAAAAGTGCCAAGCATTTTTAGAGGAAGATGCAGGGTTTTAAATTATTAGTAATAAAATGAGTAGCAAATGACATAGAGGCTGAATCTTTTTTTTTCATTTTTAGTAAATCCTTTTGTCTACTGTATAATATGCACTATATGTATGGAAAGTCTCTTCAATATTTTTAAAAAATTGAAAACAAAAGAAAATTTTGAAAATAAAATCGAAAATCCCAAAATAATCTATAATTAGGCATACAATACATTAGTTCAGGCTAATTAAATGAAAGTATGAATATTTCTTTACTAAAACAGTATCCTGATTTGGTCTGGTGTTTTATTTTTATAATTAAAAAATGAATTCACCTAACCTGAAACTGAAAAAAAAGTCACCAAAATAGCACACACATAAGCATGATACCACTATTAATGAAAATGGCACATAGTAATAGGATACAAATGTAACGTAGATTGCTGGACAATTTAGCACTTGTGTTGTTGTGCAACTGAATGGTTGATTCACATTGAATTTGTCTGGTTACACCTTTGTAAATCCACAAGTGAAAAATGGAATACATTTTATGAAATTCTAAACCTCTATATTGAGCTATGCTGCCCTATAGTAAACAAAATATGGGAGCCTTTAAAAAAACATAAAGTAAGAATTTCAAGAGAGGCTTTGAGGTTGAGGGAAAAAATAAAGGATTTATATCTACTTGCTAAATCAACAAAACTCGAGCACTACAATATCAAATACAAACAATTTAAAAAAGCATATGAGGATAAATTGATAAACAATAAATCACAAAAGGTGATAAGAAAGCTTTCTGATACTAGTAACTATTCAAAAACAGCATGGTCAATGATTAATAGCATGAGGGAAGAAAAGTTAAAGCAAGAAAATATTAATCTACTCGTTAATAACTGCATAGAAAATAATCCACTTCAGATATGCAATCGTTTTAATGATTACTTTATAAATGTTATAATCAAAATACTCCTGATGTTGAAGGTTTTAAAACTAATAAGGGTATAGGAAATTCGCTTTATCTGTATGATACTACGGCAGATGAAGCTATAAGATTAATTAATGGATTTAAAAATAAAAATTCCACTGGATGGGATGGAATTAGCTCTAAATTGTTAAAAAGATGTAAACATGTTTTGAGCACCCCCTTGGTTCATCTAATAAATACATCACTAAACCTAGGAATTTTCCCAGATTGTTTAAAAATTAGTACTGTGATTCCAATACATAAAAAGGGAGACAAAAGTAACATGCAAAACTATAGACCTATAACCCTTACCTCGGTAATAGCTAAGTTGTTTGAAAAAATACTATTGAAGAGAATTATGAATTTCTTTGAAAAATATGATATTTTAAATGATTTTTAGCATGGCTTTCGGGCTAAAAGATCAACCACCATGGCCCTAATAGACTTTACTTACAAATCTTAAGTAATCTAAATGAAAAAAAGAAAACTGTAGGCATATTTTTTTATCTATCTAAGGCGTTTGACTGTGTCCAACATGATACATTACTATTAATCTTAGAAAAGTACGGTATTAGAGGGGTTACCAATAGATTAATTTCGTCGTATCTAAAAGGTCGTGTACAATACACAGAAATAAGTTTCCAACAAGGAAAAAAAAGAACAAAATTTAAATCAAGTGCTGAAATAGTTAAATATGGTGTATCCCAAGGCTCAGTACTTGGACCACCATTATTCTTTATTTTATATTTAAATGATATGTATTCGACACCTAATTGTAAAATTATAAGCTATGCAGATGACACCACTATTATATGTAAAGCAAACAATGATCTTGACTTGAAATCATTAGCCACCAATGAATCGCTAAGAATAAACACATTTTTTAAATCTCTCAACCTCACTAATAACCCTGACAAGACAAATATAATTAAATTTGAGTTAAGCAAGAAGAAAAAAGATATATTATTTCATATTAACTTTGGAAATGTTGCAATACAGTAATCTGATTCTCACAAATTTTTAGGAATGCAAGTAGATAAACTCATGTCCTGGACTAATCATATCGATGACCTATGTAAAAAAATAAGTAAAGGTTTGTATTTAATGAGGGAATTTGCAAAAACTTGTAATGTTGAGGTTCTAAAACTTATATACTATGGGTTAATTTATTCACATATCCAATATGGTATTGAATTATGGGGGGGGGGGGGTTGTAATAAAATGCATATGCAAAGGGTTCCAGTGCTACAAAAGAAATGTATCAGAACTATGTTTAAAATGGGGTGTCGAGAATCATGCAGGGAAGTTTTTAAAAGAGAAAAGATGTTTACTGTAGTGTCTCTATACATATACAAAGTAACTTACTTAATTAACCAGAAAAAACCAAAACTAAATAGTGAAATACATAACCATGATACTAGATGCAAACTTGACTTACATTATACCAGCTACAATGTAAAATCTGTAAATAAACATCCCTATATAATAGGATTACACATGTATAATCGACTCCCTGCATATGTAAAAAATGAAAATGCTGTTAAATTTAAACAATGTCTCAAGACATATTTACTGAACAATCCTGTGTATGATATCAATGAATTTTTAAAATAATTTATGTAGACTATATTAATACTTTGTTAAACCAAACATCCTGTATATATTAATGTATTTTTATAATTTATGTAGACTAAGTTTATTTAATGCTAATTTTGTTTAATGTAAACTGACAATGCCCGATACTCGAAAAGAGTCTATAGGCTGCTAATAAATTACAATTACAATTTTGATAAGTATACCGATTATTTGCATGCATTGTTATCAGAAGCATTTTCATTGCTGAAGCTAGAATATATATCTACCTCTCTTATGTCGATGTCAGAAACTCTTTCAACAAGGTCTGAAAATTCAAAATCACCTGCTTTCTTCTAATACATTGTGAACTGAAGCTCTTATTTTCTCTTCAGTTTGTAACCTTTGGCTAGAGAAATTAAATTTGGAGCTAATTTTAGCACTTTGGAGTGAAGATAAGGTCTGGAAATGCTCCAGAAAACTTTTCTCTATGGCTATGACGTAGAAAATACACAGACTTTCCTGATGGAAAGAGTCAAAATATATGAAAACAACATCATGATTAGATCATAATTGGCATTAAAAGGGTTAAGCTACAGCACACATATGGAAATATGAAATTACGTTTTTTCAACATTATTCTTTGTTCTAAAGTTCATTCTACTTTTGTGCATAGTTATTGTATGACTTTTATTTCTTAAAATCTCTGTGATGTTGGTCTGCTTCTGAGAGGAGTTGACATTTTCTCGCTCAGCACTTCAAACTTTTCTTGCAGTAAGTTCGCAAATCCCGTGACGTATGCATCTGGTTAGCCAACAAAATAAGGCATTAAATTTTCCCTGTAACCTTAGAGGTCTCATAAAAAAATGTAGCCTTTTCGGCACTCATTGTGCCTGAAACAGTGACAGCTTCTGCTCATTTTTGGCTGAATCATTGTAAAGAGCAGCATCTAAGTCATCCCTTTGTGATTTTTTGTGCAGATGGTCCAGAATTAGGAAATACAGTTCCTGATAAAATCCTGTATTTTCTGCAGTAATGTTCTGTTTTCTGAACAATGTACATCCCAATTCCATAATCAGCACTTAGTATTGCAACAGCTTCTCCCCTCTCAATTCTTTCAATTAATTCTTATTGTTATTTTAATGTCAGCACTCTTTTTTTTCTCTACCATCTCTTTTACAAATTTCTTTTAACTGCTTCGTTGACATTTACATGCTGATTAATATCAGAAAAATTTAATTTATACAGAACAGGCAGCCCGATAATGGTGGAAACGTTTCTTTGTTATTGTTTAAACAATGGAAATGACACTTATTGTCATGCGGTGGGTCCTTTATTGCTGTTTCTTAAAGAAAAACAATTACAATAATTTTTGTGGAGGGGGGGTTAATCCACACAGGAGGATATTGTAGTTGAACATTTTTAGAAAATCAAACCAGGACTAACTAGTCTTAAAAAAATCTGATGTTTTACATTCACATGAATTTCTCTAGCTTTGCAAACTTCTTACAAAAGTTTATTCTTCCACCATACTAATCGAGATAAACATTAACAGAATGTTCTTATTTCTTAGTTCCTTATAAGAAGGAGGAAACTAAAGGAATGCACTATACTAAAGTGTTAGTGAAGTATTTTAGAAGCTGTCGTTATGGGATTGTGATTGCAAATCGCTTCTTTGCTTGGCCAGGAGTAGAACAAAAGAAAAATGGACACTTCCTGTCTGAGAAAAGTATAAGTACTTTACAATTGAAACCAATAACAAGGAATATCTCAGAAACAGTTACCTCCACAACAAAACTGTAAAGGAACATAAATTGTGTGTTTTGTCGAGATCTACATTTTTTGTGCAGTACGTTTTCTCTCTCTCTCTTACAGTTTAGCGGCTAAGCAAAATTCAGCAAAATTCATCCAGAATAAAGAGGTCTTTAGAGGCTCTTCCCAGAGAATTCAAGATATACATTTTATTTGAGACGTATATATCTTTAATATATAGGATTTTAATCAAAATCGTTAGAGCCATTTTTTAGAAATTCGAAATTTTTGAACATTTTTCTATGTAAAGGGTAATTTTTCTATGTGGTGGGGGTATTTTCTTGAAAATCTTAAGTGTTGCATCCTTGGAAGATACCAAATCAAATACCAAGTTTGGTATTTAACGGTCTTTTCATTTTTGTGCTTTGCTGTCCCCAGACACACACACTGACCTTTTTCTAAAAATGTTTTTTTCGGAATCTGGTAACCCCAAAACAATTTCCGATAAAATCTTGACATAAAATTTGTGGGTGAATACAATTCCTTCTCTATCCACTATGTACATTGTACATGTGGGCTAGAGAAAGTAAAAATTTAAATGATCTTATTGTTTTTCAGAATTACCGCTTTACCATCAATACATTATTGCATTTGATGAGTCCAGTCCTTAAAGCAATGATGCTACTCTTCTTGAGGCATTTCACAAAAGTTTGTATGATGTTTCACTGCATCTTCTGTGATTCCAACATTTTATCTTTAATCTTTGGAAACAAAAAGAAATTGTATCCAAAAAAAAAAGTATTTTCAGAAAAAGATCCGTGTGTGTGTGTCCGTGCGTCTGTGAACACGATAATTCAAAAATGAAAAGTCGGTAAAATACCAATCTTGGTATTTAAGTTTAGTATCTTTCAGGGATGCGACACAAAGGTTTTGAGAAAAATCCCCCCACCCCAAACTACCCTTTACATGGAACTTTTTTCGAAAATTTCGATTTTCTCAAAAATGGCTCTAACGATTTTAATTAAAATATCATATATTAAAGACATTTACCTGAAAAATACAACGTATATCTTGAATTTTCTGGGAATAGCCTCTGAAGAGTAGTTTATTCTGGATGAATTTTACGGAATTTTGAATAACTGCTAAACCATAAGAGATGGACAAAAACTTACTACACAAAAAATGCAGAGCACGTTAAAACACACAATTTATGTTATATACATTTTTTTTGTGGAGTTAGTCGTTTTTGAGACATTCCTTATTTTTGGTTTCTGCAATGAAAAACTTATATTTTTCTCATACAGGAATTTGTCAACTGCTGTCCATACAAACAAAGGAACTTCAGTGACATAGCAACCAGCTTTTGATTATCACTTTAACCTATGGTACTCCCTTATTTCACCTCTACTTACAAGGAAGCAAGTAATATGGCTATTTCTGCTAATGTTTTACTGATTAGCATGAAGTAAATAGAAGTATAAGCTTTTTAAGAATAATTTGTTGCAGGGATATAGAGAAAGTCATGTGAATGGTACACATCAGATTTTTTGATCAGGAGTAGTTATATAATATTGACGAAAGTTTTCTTATGCAAAATGCTTTGGATGTGATTCACACCAATGCTCAGTGGGGCCCAAATAAGTTCCTAAGATGTCCACATCAATGCTCTTAAAGCATTTCTTGAATAGCAATAACAGTTCTTGGGCATCCTCTAAATCATCACCAAACTGATCATTTGAATTCACTGTACCAATCATAAATTTTCTTAAATGAGGCTTCTTCATCAAATGTAATTCTAAGCTGATTAGGCATTAATGATTTAAAAATTGTAAACATTTATAGCCTGGTTATACATATTTTCTAATCAAATTCATTTTTGAGTGAATATAATAACTTTATGATAATTAAACTATTGACACAAATCAAAACTTCACAGCAATCAACTTGCAAAACATTATAAACTAACTGTCAGATTAAATAACTCAAGTAAAGTTTTAATAAATGTGATAGTTGAAAATGAGTCGGAATAGTAACACTCACCTCACTTATATGTAATTATGTTCAAAACATATGTTTCAAGGGCAATTGCCCTCTTCTTCAGTTGAAGTCCGAATGATGGTTGGAATTTGTGCTCTGTGGTCTATTACGGTGGAGCCATCTGGTGTTCTCAGTAGAAGTTCATAATCATGTGGCGGTATTTCAAAATTCATCAGTTGGTCTTTGTGTTGTGTAATGAGAATATTCTCCCAAACTGTAAGTGCTGCCGGGTTGTTTACAGGTTTTAGCAATTTTATGTCATTTTGTATTTCGTGATGTGATGTCCAAAAATGGTATGCTACTGCCGATTTATCTGTTTGTTTCTGTTTGATATGTCTGAAATGTTCCTTTAGCCTTGTTTCCAGTCTTCTTTTTGTTTGGCCAATTCCTTGCAGTCAATTCTGTAGATGCCTGATCTCTGGTTTGTAAGTATGGGGTCTTTAATGTCTGTTTTCAGTGCATTTTTTATGTTGAATTGGTTACTTGAAGCTAAACTTATATTGTATTTCTTGAAAACTTTTTTGAATTCTCTATCTGCTGTTGGGTGATAGGTGAATTTTTTATATATAACTTTCGGTTTTTGTATGGACAAAGTGGTGATCCAACTCTTCCACGTCTTTATGCTTTGCCAAAAATCCACAAACCGGACAAACCCATGAGACCAATAGTCAATTGCATAAACTCTCCAACCTACAAATTATCTAAGTGGTTAGTCAACAAATTCAATAGCTTCCCGGAACACAACCACCTTTCCATTAAAAATTCCATAGAACTAATAAAACATCTAGAAGAGTACAAAGTTTCAAACAATGAGTTGTTGGTTTCGTTTGATGTGAAATCATTATTCACCAGCATCCCAGTCGACAAGTTACTTGAAACCTTCAAAGCATGGCTCACGGACATAGGCTTAAACAAGAAAGAAATAGAACACTTCCATACTTTAACAGAACTTTGCATCAACCAGAATTATTTCCAATTCAATGGTAGATTTTACAGACAATCATCAGGCTTAGCGATGGGTAACCCACTTTCGCCCTTTTTAGCAAATCTGTACATGGGACGACTTGAAGTACATATAACCTCCAGTTTTCCAAATATATTCAAAAAATGGTTTAGATATGTTGATGATGTTTTTGCGGTGGTCCCCAAAAAATTAGCAGAAGACTCTCTAAAATTACTAAACCTACAGGACAGGTACATACAATTCACAATGGAAACAGAAAAAGACCAAATTCTACCATACCTGGACCTAAAACTAGCACGGAAAGAACAAAAGATCACTTATGGCATCTACAGGAAGACCACACATACAGACAATTACATAAAACAGAATAGTTTCAACCCAGAACCTCATAAACAGGCAGTCTTCAACAGCTCAGTACACAGACTCCTCAGCATCCCACTTGACCCAAAAGAGTACAACACAGAATACCTCCAACTAAGACACATAGCCTCAACCGATGGTTTTAACCCAGACATCATTGACCAAAAAATTAAAAAACATAAGGAGAAATTAACTTTAAAACAAATCACCACTTTGTGCATACAAAAACCAAAAGTTATATCTAAAAAATTCACCTATCACCCAACAGCAGATAGAAAATTTAAAAAAATTTTCAAGAAATACAATATAAGTTTAGCTTCAAGTAACCAATTCAACATAAAAAATGCATTGAAAACAGACATTAAAGACCCCATACCTACAAACCAGAGATCATGCATCTACAGAATTGACTGCAAGGACTGCAAATCATGTTACATTGGCCAAACAAAAAGAAGACTGGAAACAAGGCTAAAGGAACATTTCAGACATATCAAACAGAAACAAACAGATAAATCGGCAGTAGCATACCATTTTTGGACATCACATCACGAAATACAAAATGACATAAAATTGCTAAAACCTGTAAACAACCCGGCAGCACTTACAGTTTGGGAGAATATTCTCATTACACAACACAAAGACCAACTGATGAATTTTGAAATACCGCCACATGATTATGAACTTCTACTGAGAACACCAGATGGCTCCACCGTAATAGACCACAGAGCACAAATTCCAACCATCATTCGGACTTCAACTGAAGAAGAGGGCAATTGCCCTTGAAACATATGTTTTGAACATAATTACATATAAGTGAGGTGAGTGTTACTATTCCGACTCATTTTCAACTATCACATAACTGTCAGATATTATCGTAGCACAGAGGGTTGAAAGACCAAAAAGTGCTCAAAAGATACATTAAGATGTTAGAAATTACATGAGGCCTTAGCTCAGGAGGCCCTGCCTGATAAAAAATCTTATGTGTACCACACACATGACTTTCTCTATATCTCTGCAACAAATTATTCTTAAAAAGGCTTATACTTCTATTTACTTTATGCTAATCAGAAAAAAATTAGCAGAAATTGTCTTATTACTTGCTTCCTTGTAAGTAGAAGCGAAATAAGGGAATACCATAGGTTATAATGTGAGAGTCAAAAGCTAGTTGCTATGTCACTGAAGTTCCTTTGTTTGTATGTATGGATAGGAGTTGGCAATTTCTTGTATGAGAAAAGTATGTTTTTCAAAGCAGAAACCAAAAACAGGGAATGTCTCAAAAACAATTATCTCCACGAAAAAAATGTATATAACATAAATTGTGTGTTTTAATGTGCTCTACATTTTTCATACAGTAAGTTTTTTTTCCATCCCTTATGGTTTAGCAGTTATTCAAAATTCCGTAAAATTCATCCAGAATAAAGTACTCTTCAGAGGCTATTCCCAGAAAATTGAAGATATATATTTTATTTGTCAGGTAAATAACTTTAATGTGCCATATTTTAATCAAAATCGTTAGAGCCATTTTTGAGAAAATCAAAATTTTCAAAAAAAGTTCCATGTAAAGGGTAGTTGGGGTTGGAGGGATTTTTCTCAAAATCTTCAGGTCCCATCCCTGGAAGGTACTAAACTTAAATACCAAGTTTGGTATTTTATGGACTTTTCATTTTTGAGTTATTGTGTTCACAAGACACACACACAGACTTTTTTCTGAAAATCTTTTTTTAGATAAAGGGGACCCTAAAACATATATTTCTGGTGAAATCTCGGTATCGAATTTTAGGGTGGAGTGCAATACCTTCTCTATACACTATGTACATAGTACTTATAGAGAAAGTAACAAAAGGGAAGATCTAAACTACATTTCAGAAGTTTTAGGTTCAAGTTTATAACTACAGTAAAATTCTGTAATTACGCTCTTCAAGGAACTGTAGCCTAAATACCTAGTAATTGGGATAGCATTATACATGGGATATGATTTATTAGATATGAAAAAGCACTAGTAACTACTTATAAAAGGATAAGGCACAATAATATATAATTTATTGGAATTCTCACACTGTGAAGCATGGTAATTATAATTAACTAACATTGATTCGACATAAAACATTCTTATACTTAACAAACCTTGTTTTCCTTTAGAACATTTGTTTCACCTTCCTTGAAGGCATCCTAAGCTACAGTTGAATGGTGGGGTTCTAGGAAACATCTTGGTCCTACTACTGGCCGGCATCTGGTGTTTATTCTTCGAGTTTCCCTATCACCTTTAAAACTTGGTACAGATACATGGACGACATATTCGCCATAGTAAATCACAAACATACCATAGATGCCTAAAAACTTTTGAATTTGCAGGAGACTCCACTTTAGAAATTGAAACTGACAACACTCTACCATTCCTAGATTTGAAAATCTCTCGAAACTCAAACTTACATTTGGAATCAATAGGGAAGATTCACACACTGGCAATCACATAAAAGCAGAGGGTTTTAATCCTATTTTACATAAACATGCAATAATCAAGTCTAGCATACTGGATAACTAATGTTCCATTGAACCAAAGAGAATACAATATAGAATATACAGAAATAGTAACAGCAGCACAGAAAAATGTTTCAACCAACATGTCGACCAAAGAATTAAGAGGTTTAAAAAACAGAGATACAGAGGAAACTACAACACTGCTAGCAATTAAAGAGAAGAAAGCATTCAGAAGATTCACATATCGTCCGTGGGCCACCCACAAATTTCAAGTTTTCACGATGGCACCCAGAAACATCGACAGCGTCAAAAATCTGATCAAACATCCTACAAATGGTATTAATAATAATAATAAATAAATGTTATTGTCATTTAACTTGTACAGCAATAGACAACGTCAAGTTAAAATACAGTATATTCAGTTTCAAGAAATTCATTAATAGCATAAGAGGCTCATTCACTAGCAGCTTATATAATCTAGCTTTAAAGATATTTATACGTAATTCTTTTTGACCCAACCCCAGCTTGTTGTACATATTTAATCGCAGAACTACATGAGAGTTGTGTGACTTGGTTAACCTTAAATAATAAGGTGCAACTCCTAGTATTATAGTTGTGCACACCTCCCCTAACTGCTAATGTTGAAACACTATTTCTAACATACAATTATACATGATACATGAATAGGTTAACACCTCCAAAAAAGAAACCAGGTATATATAAAATTAATTGCTCTGACTGTCATGATGTATAGATTGGACAGACAAAACTAAATATAGACAACACACCTTAAAGAACATTTTAGAAACATAATCAACTGTTGCCACGCATTTTGGGAGAAAAATCACAATATTAAAAATGAAACTCGTCTTCTAAAATCCATAAATAAGACTGCATAACTGAACGCCATCGGAAAATATCTACATGAAAAAATTTGGAGAAAACCTCATGAATTTTGATTTACCAGCAGAAGACAACATTCTTTTGAAATTAAAACATTAATGGGAATGCACAGTGAAGTAATTAATCAAATAGGAGTAAAAACAGATTACACTCAGTGAATCTCTGTTGAAAATAGTGGCAACAACCACTTATTTCAAGAGTGAAGTTTGAGCGTAATCTATGTTTTTACTCCTATTTGATTCTTTTGAAAGTCATAGAGTCAACACCAGATGCCACCAGTAGCAGACTAGGATGTTTCCGATAATCCCACCATTCGACCGTAGCTGAGGATGCCTTCAAAGAAGGTGAAACAATTATCCTAAAGAAAAACAAGGTTTGTGAAGCATAAGTGTTTATATTGAATCAATGTTAGTTAATTAGAATTATAAAAAGATGTTTTCTTGATTGTAGGAAGGTCAGAGTCACAATTCGTAAATGCAAGTAGTTTCTTGATTGTAAACAGCTCATTTAAAAAAAAAAAAAAAAGAAGAAGAAGAAGAAGAAGAAGAAAAGGTAAAATTTTTGACACACTGCACTCCTAACAGATTTGTCACACTGATGGCTTTTTTTACATTTCTTTATTTTTCCAGGTATGGCTATTTACTATCTTACCTTTCACTGCACATGGAGTTTGTATTTAATGCACATATACACACCTGTAAACTCTGCTATCACACTAACAATATCCTTGTCGTCAAGGGAATTTCTTACATAGTTTATGAAACAATCCAAAGGTTTACCTCTGCGAACTGCATTTGTTAGGCCATAATGGTTATGTACTACCAGCCTCACCAACAGAGGGAGGGCTTCCAATTTGATTGCTTGGTTGAGATTTATTTTGCTGCAGCTCTACGTAATCACATGCTAAACATACCTTTGTTACATAATACAGAGGAGATCCATTAGTTTTTGTTAGTACTCAGCAAACCACTTTGTAATATGCAGCATCAGCCAATGAATGCACACTTGATTTGCTCTTGTTTGTGTGTGTATAAATGTGTCTATTCACTTGGTGAAAATGGTTTAGGGTGCATTCACCTAAGTGTCTATCGTACTTATCTGCATGTTTTATTGCTAAGAATAATGTTACAGGTTGATGTAAAGGATCTTCCCAAGCCAGTAACGCTGCAGTGTATACACACAGATGGACAGTTATTTCACTTCAGTGTTCTTCAGTTAAATACACTGAATCTGGATGGAACAGAAGGAAAGAAGAACATATTTTGGTCTTTGCCCAGAATACCACTTTTCAGCACCTGTATGTATGAAAAGGGTATTCCTATTCTTGAAGGCTACAATGATGAAGTTTTTAGTCGAATGTTAGCCTTTTATTCAAATGGACTTTGAAGAAATCTAACTTAATTTAATAAATTTTGTATAAAGATTATTGTCTTGTGATTTGCTTCACTTCACATTTCCTAAATGTCCCTTCAGTGGTAATTATAATTGAACTACAGAGAGATCAAATTTATATGAAGTAGATAGAACAAACTTTTTAATAATAATTTGTTGCAGAGATGTAGCTAGTCATGTGAATGGATCACAATAGATTTTTTAAAATCTAACTACCCTCTACTGTTCAGGCAGCTGCTATTTCATGGCCAGAAATATTTTGCCTGTGAAGTATGTCTAGTGCCACTGGTACTTTCTCTCCCTCCTACGGTGTAGGGGGTGGGCCAACATTAAATAATAGGTGGCACAACATGCCTGGATGGATGACAGGGCAAGTGATACTGGTTTGGTAAATTTTCAAAACATATTCCCACACCGACTTCCTAAAGCATTACAAACAGTAGATAATTTGGGGTTCATTTGTAATAAAGCAGCAGTTGTACTGTAAATTCTGAATATATTTCTATTCTTTCAAAGAATACTTAAATAATAGGTGTAACACAATCAAAGAATATATAAAAAGTGGATGTAGTAAAGGATACAAGGACACCACTTCAAAATGACTCAATAAAAGATAAAAATCTGATGTGTTCCATTCACATGACTTTCTCTACATCTCTGCACAAATTACTGTTCTATTTACTTCATGCTAATCGAGAAAAAATTAGCAGAAATGGGCTTATTACTTGGTTCCTTGTAAATAAAAATGAATTAAGGAAATACCATAGGCTAAAGTGATACTTAAATCTTTTAAAATCTGGTTGCTATGTGATTGAATTTCCTTGTATGGCCAGGACAAATTCCTGTATGAGAAAAGTAAAAGTACTTTTAAATTGAAACTAATAACAAGGAATATCTCAAAAACAGTCAACTCCATGAAAAAATGTATACAACATAAATTGTTTTAAAACGCTCTGCATTTATTTATTTATTTTTTTTTCTCCATCATAAGGTCAAGGCTTTTCACCTGAAACAACTTGTCTGTAGGTTCTTTTATGTTTGGTTTAAATAATTTTATTTTCCTCAAACATACATTCACTCTCACATACATACTTCCAGACCCTGTGGGGGATAGGGAATAATTCTGGCTTAAGAAAAATTCCTCATGTCAGCCGGGAATTGAATCTGGGACCCCCATTAAGCAAGTTTTTGTCTATCTTTTATTTCATCCAGAATAAAGATGTCTTCAGAGGCTATTCCCGAAAAATTCAAGATATACATTTTATTTTTCATGTAAGTATCTTTAATATACAATATTTTAGTCAAAATTGTTAAAGTTAGTTTTGAGAAAATCAAAATTTTCGAGAAAAAAAATGTTCCACGTAAAGGATAGTTGGGGGTGAAGGGATTTTCCTGAACATTTTTTGTCCTTAGAAGATACTGAACTTTAATAGCAAGTTTGGAATTTAACAGACTTTTTGTTTTTGAGCCACCAAAGACATTTTTCTAATATTTTTCTTTTTTTGTTTTTTTGTTTCAGGGGGCCTCAAAATATATATTTCTGGTGAAATCTCAACACTGAATTTTTGGGTGCAGTATAATACTTTTCATATACACTATGTACATTGTATGTGTAGAGAAAGTAAAAATTGCAACTTCTAATGGCGATTCTTAAGTTTAGAATTACAGTTTATATGGCAGCACATTATTGAGTGCTTCATATTTATTTGATTTAGAACCACTATGCCTGAAAGGGTTAAACATGCACGTCCAAACTTAATGGCCAAGAATGCAAGGTCATTTTTGGGTGCTAATTCTGCAATTCAAAGATTTTTCCATAAAAAACAAAAATTCTTCTGTGATCAGTACCCTTAAAATGTTAAATTCAACACCCAAGATTTTCTGATAAAACTAATTTAACAAAGAAAAACACGTTTTCAAAACTATCCAAGAAATAGACAAACTGTGAAAATCATAGTATGTATTTCTGGAAACCAGGAGAAACAATTTTTTACTTTCTCTTCTTGTAGTATGTACATAATGTACAGAGAAGGTATGGTATTGCACCCAAAAATTCCATATCGCGATTTCACCGGAAATACATGATTTGGGTCCCCCTGAATAAAAAAAAGTATTTTTGGAAAAAAGACTGTGTGAGCATGTGTGTGTGTGACTGTGGACAGCATAGCTCAAAAATGAAAAGTCCATTGAATACTAAACTTGGTACTGAAGTTCAGTATCTCCCAAAGATGCGAATGAAGATTTTCAAGAAAATCCCCCCACCCCCAACTATCCTTTACATGGTAAAATTTTTGAACATTTTGATTTTCTCAAAAATGGCTCTAATGATTTTGATTAAAACAGCATATGTTAAAGATATTTATGTGACAAATAAAATGTATATCTTGAATTTTATGGGAATAGCCTCTGATGATTACTTTATTTTGGATTAATTTTACGGAATTTTGCGTAACTGGCAAACTGAAGAGCTAGCCAAAAACGTACATAACAGAAAATGTAGAGCTCGTTTAAGCACACAATTTATGTTATACACATTTTTTTTGTGGAGTGAATCGTTTTTGAGATATTCCTTGTTATTGGTTGCAGCTTTATAATACTTATACTTTTCTCACATGGGAATTTGTCAACTCCTGTCCATACAAAACAAAGGAACTTCCATCACATAGCAAAGAACTTCAACCAGCTTTTGACTATCATTTTACCCTACTCTACTCCCTTATTTGCCTAAGCATGTAATAACACTATTTCTCCTAACTTTATTTCGATTAGCATGAGGTAAAAAGAAGTACAAGCTTATTAGCAATAATTTGTTGCAGATATGTAGAGAAAGTCATGTGAATGGAACATCAGATTTTTAAAACCAGAAATAAACTCAATATATTGGTTAAACCAGAAATAAACTCAATATATTGGTTTGAATTATAAGTTTTATTTCTTGAACAGTTTTCTCTGTGCAGGCTTAATTTAATTAAAAGTAACCTGAAAACATTCTTTCTCTTGTGCAGATATTTGCAGCATTTTTTTTAACTACAAATGAAAATTATCAGAGATAAGATAAACACAAAGAAAAGCAAGATAGGAGGAAGGAAGAAAATGCTCATTATGCACATTAGAAATATATTATAAAAATATACTATTATGTACTATATTATACTGATTTTTCTACTCATATATTGGTCTTATGCAAGTCTGAACATAAGGTAGAATGAAATAATGCCAATACATAATCAATTGTATAAAAAACTTTCAAGCAAATACTCTAGTGGGGAAAAAAAGAAAAAAAAATTATCTATGTTGATGGTGAGAACATTTTTTCATTCTAACTGAAAACACTGGACACAAAATACAAAAAAATGATTTAACTTATTTAAACTGTACACAGAACAGTGAATACATATTCAAATCATTAACAAAATAAGTTTAAATGCAACAGAGCAATTTGAACACAAATTAAAATTCCCAAGTTTCAGAAGAATATAATGAAAAGCACAGGGAAAATGGGATGAGGTGCCAATTTTTATAAATATTAAAGTAATTTAGTGAGGGGTTTAACATTAATGACACAATTTTACAAGATGGGGGTCTCAGTGCTCAATTGGAAAAGTTACTTAAAGAGTTGTTAATACAGGGCAATACTCTTTTTTTAATTTATTTGTTTATTTATTTTTATTGTCTTTTTCTCACTTCACAATGTGCTTTTAAAAACCATAGACATTTTTTGCATGCAGCCTAAAATTTAAACTTATTTTTAGTAGAGATACTTGCTTTGAGCAGTGGGAATCAACATGTGGCTGAAGTGTATTGTTTTTAAAATTTGTGGTGTTTAAATACACAAAAAAAGGTATAAAATTATATTACCGTATTTATCTGAATACAAGAATATGCCAGATGAACCCTATTATTCTGAACTTAATTTTGGAGTTTGGCACTCCATATATATAAACGGAAGACTTCATAACTTAATTTTTAAATTAAATTTAAAGTTTTACCATATATTTTGAACAAATTAAGTTACACTTTTTTTTTTACTTAATTTGAATTTGTGCAGAAATTCTTATGGGGGTGGGGAGGAAGGAGAGAGGAGAATGGAAATGATATGTCGGTATGTATACAATCAAAGGTGATATTGACAATTACCCAAATTGATAATTTGGAAAGTCATGTTTTTGAGTGGGAGAAAGACAAAGAGGGGAGTACAGAAATGTACAATATGTGTGCGTAACGTTAGTGGTGGAAGCAGTGGCAGTAGCTGTAACAATGTTGGTGGACATGATGTTCTATTTAGACAACATACCTAATGTAAACATTGTAAAAATGTTTCCCCTCTTTGAATTTATGTAGAAATTTACAGTGATCTGGAGAGAGACAGAGAAGGAAAACAGAAATGTACTGGTGTATCTGTGCTCAGTGGTGACAGCAGCAGCTTGTCTGTAATGATGACATTGGATGCAATTTTCTATTAAGACAATGTACTTAATATAATATATTGTACAATTTGTGTGTAAATTCACGTTCACGGCAGTTAGAGAGGCATACGGGAAAATGGAAATGTGCTGGAATATGTGCGACGGGAGGAGGGGAAATGCACAGCTAACCTCTCTCTGTCTGCTTGACTGTTGGCTCCCAAAACACCACTGATGTGAAAAGAAGACCTCTAATTTCAGCCATGCAGAAAAATCTTTTTTCCAATGAGAATGCTCATAGGCCTGTTAACAGGTAATTAATATCTGCCACATACATTGCAATCTCTGTGCCAATCTATACCAGTTCCATTGGCTTCGCCACTACCATAACCGCAAAATAAGAGTTACTTTTTTCTTGCACGGTATTCAGAAAACATTGCATATGCAAGATGACTCCCAGTTCTAAACATTAATATTTTGGAAAAAAACATCATCTTATATTCGGATAAATATGGTAGCTAGGGAGCAGCACATTACATCTTTGAGAAAAATATAGTAACTTCTGAATTTATCCTGGATAACTTTCCTTTGAAATGTAAAGTTCTGACTGCGCTAAATAACAGGTCATTATAATCACAAGGACTCTGTATTTATCTTGCTGTCTGGGTAATAAAGGTGACCAGGATAAACTACAAACCTTAGGCACATTTCACCTCAACTACTGAGCAATGAAACCTTATCCAATTCCTTTATATGTTACAAGTCAAGCTCAATTATACAAATACCAAAACCTCAAAGTCAATATGTTGAATTTTTAACTCTGCTTCTACTTTCCATATACCATATAAACTAACCAAACTAAAAGTATATCCCTTTATTTTAGAAATGAGAAAATTAACAGCTAGAGAGAGCTTGTCCTATAATTACTGCTGTCAGTAGCTAAAGAATAAACATGACAAATCATAAGACAAATATACAGGTATATATCATCTGCTTAAATTACTGAATTTATCCGGATATAAGACAACCTCTAATGCAAGACATCCCCATTTTTTAGAATTTAATTTAGGGATTTAGCATGTTATGTACATTTATAAAAAGAAGACATGCTTAAAAGAGACATATAAAAACGTGATTTTGTAAATAAAATGTAAAGGTTTGCCAAATACTTTGAACAAACTAATGGACACTTAAGTTGATCAAGCCCCTTATTTTTTATGGAAATTCATGTTTTGAGCGGTTGACAGAGAAGGGAGTATGGAAATATACAATATGGGTGTGATGGTATGTGATGATGATGGTGGTGGCGGCAGCAATGTAACTATAACAATTATGATGGATATGATTTTGTAATTAAAAACCTTTTTATGTTTTTACTTAATTTTGTAATTAAAAACATTTAATGTATTACCTAATTTGAATTAGTGCAGAAATTTATGTTGGGAGCGTGTACGTTATGTGTGCGAGGATAGATGCCATTTTCAGTTAAGACAACATACTTAATATATTGTAAAATGTTTTACCATTTCAAATTTGCATGTAAATTCACATTGTGGGCAGTAGACACAGAGCGTACGGAGATGTTCGGAATGTGTGCGATTGTATGTGATGGCGGCAGCAGTGGCAGAAGCATAGCTGTAACGATGTTAAGGATGCTACTTTATATTAAGTCAACTTACTAGCCCTTTTAGTCTAGAGCAATCTTTTTCTTCAATGAGTGCTCATACGCCTGTTAACAGCTAATTTTTGGCATGAAATGGAACGCAGAAAGTCTGCCGCATACATCGCAACCTTGGCAGTAATATATACCATTTCTCCCAGGCATCGCAACTGCCATACCTGCAAAGTTTGAAACTCACTTTTTACTCATACAACCCCCAATTCTGAACATCAATATTTTGGAAGAAAAAACATTGTCTTGTAATAAAAAATATGATAGCTATGGAGCAGCACATTATACCTTTGAGAAAAATGTAGATGTAACTTCTGAATTTATCCTGGATAATTTTTCTTGGAAATGTTAATTTCTGATTGCGCTAAATAACTTCATTATAAATGCAAGGACTCAGGATTTTCTTGCTGTCTGGGTAATAAAGCTGGCAATGATCAACTACAGACATTAGGAGCACATTTCATCAGAATTACAACTGAGCAATGAAACCTTATTCATTTTCTTTATATCACAAGACAAGCTCAATTATACAAATACTAAAACTTCAAAGTCAACGCACTGTTGCATGTACATTCGATTTTCAAGTCTACTTCTACTTTCCATATGCAGTATAAACTAACCAAACTAAAAGTTTATCACTTTTTTTGAAATGCGAGAATTAACAATGAGAGTTTATACAGAATGAAAATGACAAATAAGAAAATGTATAGGTTATCATCTGCTTAAATTACATGAAGGATTAAACAATTTAGTATATTATATAAAAGGAACCTGGTAAATTGCTAAACACTGTTATAAAAATACTCATTTTTACAATAATGCAGCATATAAATTATTAACCATATTTGTACCATCAGTGAAAAGCATCATACAATGTATATCATCAGTTAAACTGATAGCACCAACCACCTCAAGTGGTTATAATGTACAAAGCAATGGCACTCCCATGCATTCGCTGAATGAGCATGCCACGTTTATTTTGTATTGTACACCAATTGTTACAAACCTTTCTGATTTACGTTGCGTGCAAGTTGAAAAGCATTTTGAGATCATCCAGTGTAAGCTTGCTGGCTTGTTTCTGGCGAACTCCAGTGAGAATACTGTCAGCAACTTCCAACTTCTTATTTTGGAGAGATAATATTCGCTGTTCAATTGTGTCTTCACAAATAAACCTGGAGGGAGAAGAAAAAGTTTAGAAGTGAATTTCTTTTGCACTTTTCACCATCAATTTATTACTTTCTCTACACTTACTATATGCATAGTGTATAGAAAAGGTATTGTATTGGAAATACTTGTTTTGGGTCCCACTGAATCCAAAAAAAGCAGGTGTGTGCACATGGGTGCATGTGTGTGTGGACAGTATAGCTCAAAAACAAATAAATTTGGTATCTTCCAAGGACGTGATACAAAGATTTTCAAGAAAATCCCCCCCACCCCAACTACCCTTTACATGGGAAAAATTTTGAAAATTTTGAGTTCTTCAAAAATGGCTTTAACGATTTTGATTAAAATATCTTATATTTAAGATGTTTACATGCCAAATAAAGTGTATATATTAAATTTTCTGGAAATAGCCTCTAAAGACCTCTTTATTCTGCATTTTTGTTGAATTTTGCATAAATGGTAAACCATAAGAGATATACACAAACTTACTAAAAAAAAAATGTAGATTACGATAAAACACACAATTTATGTCATATACATTTTTTTTGTGGACTTGGCCGTTTGAAAGATATTCCTTGTTATTGATTTCAGTTTTAAAATGCTTCTAACTTTTCTCATTTTGGAACTTGTCAACGCCTGGCCATGCAAAGAAACCGATTTCACATTTTAAAACATTTAATGTCGGTTTAGCCTAGTGTATTCCCTTAATTTTCCTTCTACTTATAAAGGAACTAAGTAATAAGACCGTTTCTGATAATATTTTAGCATTAAATAGATATAAGGATAAGCTTATTAGCAATAATTTGTTACAAAGATGTAGAGAAAGTCACGTGAATGGAGCATATCACATTTTTTTTTATTGTAGTTAAATTTACAGAATATTATGATGGTGGCGTGCCGGCGTTAGCAATTGCTGCCTTGCCTGGCCTGACACAATAGCCAGGTTAACAAACGCCTTTGTGTGTCTCCCTGCAACACTTCTGGAACCCTCTTTACCTGCAAGCCCGAATTTTCCTCCTCTAGACTGATCTCTATTCAATGGACAAGGCGCAATGCTTGTAACGTCTAAGACTGGAACTTTGGCAGCCAGCACAGACTATATATGCGGACAGCAAGTGCAGAGAAGTGAAGTGAATTAAAGTGACCGAGGTGAACTGTAGTGAAGTGAGTGATGATGATGAATTGTGTTTAAGGGCAATCAACGACAAAGGTTATTAGCACCGTTAGAAAATAAAATCTCACCTAAAACCAGAAATAAAAAGTACCTTTAAAATAAATCAATAAATAGCAAGGAACCAGGAATAAAAAATACTATTAAAATAACTTCGAGAATAAAAAGACAACTAAAGTTATATGTATAACCTGTACAAATAAAATAATGGAGAGAAAAGGGTGTCAATATAATCAAAACAGAAAACACAAAGTGTCAAAAGCGATAAAACATTTAAAAGCCTCACAAGGCACTCCATTTTCTGCAGTCAAAATCTATAAAATCAAAGTAAAACTAGATTATAAAGGCATATGTCACTTTGGATAAAAAGCTAAAAACCTTACTCACCACTCTGGAATCCTGACCCGCAATTGCAGAGTGGCTTGAAGTGGTGCTATAGGAGCACACGCTACCAAGAGTTGCTGAAAGTACCTTGTCACACAGCGGACAGATAGGTGGAGGTTCCTTTTGAAACAAGTGGCTATGAGTAATCCAGCTAAAGTAATCTCACGACATGAGGAGGTCACCCAGTGTTTAGGGAGCTCCTTCACCTCCCTAAGTTTGTTGCTGCAGAATGAGTTAAATATCCATCTAGTGAGAGACACTTGCTGGAAAGTGAACGTGACTCAGTGATTCAGTTACTTGTGTACCTAAAGTGTTCCATTACATGTAGTGCTCTAGTGGCCAATTAAGTAAATTTAATGGAAACAGCTGTTCTCATTTGTTACAATATATAAATACAGTCATACTTGTAAATTCATAGACTTCCCTGGTTGTTGTCTAGTATATTGGTAGTGTTGTCATGAATTACAAGACAAGTCAGCCATCACACTTGCCAGCTTTTTGAAATTGAAAACTAAAGCTTACCTTCATCCAGCAAAGTATAATAATTTTGGAATGACAAAGTTTAGAAAATGCAAAATGTTTAGAGTGCAATAAATATTAAGGGCCTGCCTGGGTAGTGTGGGGGTAGCATGTCTGCCTCACATTCAAAAGGTCGTGAGTTCGAATCTCGCTTAGGGTGAGTTACCAGGATAAGGTTTTTTTTTCTGAGTTTTCCCTTATCCTGAGGAGACGAATGTTGAGTAACTTTAAGCTCCATGTAACCTGAGATCATTTGAGCATCATTTCACCAATTTCATTCATCGTCCAATATGACCAACCAGGTTAAAGGATGTTAAACTACACAAAAAATTAATAATATTAAAAATTAGATGCAAAATAAATTTGAATTATATTTTATAAGGTGACCTAGTAATACTGCTGTTTCTGTCACACATACTATAATTCTGCCTGGTACCACAATAAACATGTGTTGAAGCAAACATCACCATTTCCTTGGCTATATGGACACTTCTAGTCCATTTTTATTTTCTCTACATGTACTGTGTACATAGTTTATAGAGAAGGTATTGTACTGAACCCAAAAATTTGATAGCGAGATTTCACCGCAAATACACGTTTTGAAACTTCCTGAATCAAAAAAAGCATTTTTAGAAAAATGTCCATTTGTATTTAAGGTTAGCAGCTTCCAAGGATGTGACACGAAGATTTTCAAGAAAATCCCCCCACCCCAAACTACCCTTTACATGAAAAAAACTGTCAAAATTTTTGATTTTCTCAAAAATGGCTCTATAGATTAAAGATATTTACACAACAAATAAAATGTATATTTTGAATTTTCTGGGAATAGCCTGTGAAGACATCTTTATTCTGGATGAATTTTGTGGAATTTTGCATAACTGCTAAACCTTTAGAGATAAGACAAAAACTTACTTAATAGAAAATGTAGAGCTCGTTAAAACACACAATTTATGTTATATACATTTTTTCGTGGAGTTGATCATTTTTAGATATTCCTTGTTATTGGCTTTGGCTATAAAATACTTATACTCTTCTCATATGGGAATTTGTAATTCCTGTCCATACAAACAAAAGAACTTCAATCACATAGCAACTAGCTTTTATTGCTTTAGTCTGTGATACTGTCTTATTTCCCTTCTACTTACATGGAAGCAAGTAATAAGATGATTTCTGTTAATTTTTTCTCAATTAGCATGAAATAAATAGAAGAATAAGCATTTTAAATTAATTTGTTATAGATAAGTAGAGAAAGGCATGTGAATGGAACATATCAGATTTTTATACTTCATAACATGAATATTGCAAAACAGGCGAAATTTATATCCCTCAGCCAAAAACAAATAAAAAGAATCTGATGTGTTCCATTCACGTGACTTTCTTTACTGTTCAACAACTTTTATTTAAAAGATACATCATGCCAATTAAGAGAAGCAAGTAGAATTAGTCTTATTACTTGCTTCCTTGTAAGTAGAAGGGAATGTACAGACTAAAGCCACTTGTAAATTACGCATCATTTCCTCACTGAAAATTCAGTCACTCCATTATTACTTTACACTTGCATTATTTGCTTATAAAATTTGATAGCACATTCTGTGCATTAAAAAAAACGAATAAGTACTTTGGCAGTTAAAAAGTATAACATTGGTATTGAAAAACCGGTGCCATGAGACAATAAATACCTTGAAAGCAAATACAATTATGTTGAGAAATAGAGTAAGGTACTGTAACTTTGTAAATAAAGTTTTGCATTGATAACTTCTATTATTATTTAGTTATGCCAAATCGTTTGTCACTTTCTGGATGGCCCTCATATGTGTATTATAATGTGGGTGTTCACAATGGTAAATGTTCAAGATTACGTAGTGGTTTTAACTTTCCTCATCCTCGTTCCTCGACACAGCATATTAGACCGAAATGTTCAGTGGCCACTAGAGCTGTGAAAATGAAATTGGAAGACACATATAGTAAACACACTGATCAGGTATGCAACAAAGTAAGTAAGTGTCTACTGCAAGGACAGGATTTGAACTGCAAACCACACATTCACAAGTCTCTGTAGCAACAGCCTCAGCCAGCTGTCTTGATCATTATCTGAATACAACATGACCCCCATTTTTCAGGCTTACTTTTAGAATTTAGCATATCATTTACATAAGACATAGGTATATACAAAGAAGAATTTTTAAATTAAATTTAAAGATTTGCCGTACATTTTGAAAAAACTAATTGACACTTAAGCCGAAGGGCCGTGCCGTGGCCGAGTGGTTAGACCACTCACCTCGACGGCCCGGGTTCGATCCCAAGCGACTGCACGTGAGATTTGTGGTGGACAAAGCGGCACTGGGACGGGTTTTCTCTGGGTTCTCCGGTTTCCCCCGCCATCGCATTTTACCAGTGCTCCATCTTCATTCATGTATCACCAGAATCACTGCCTGTGTGTAGTTAAAGTGGGCATTAAACACTACAAAAAAAAAAAAAAAAAAAAAAAAAACTTAAGCTGAAGTCCCTTAATTATTTATTTATTGTACTTAGTTTGAATTTGCGCAGAAATTTACGTTTTGAGTGGTTGCCAGAGAGGGGAGTGTGGTATAGATTCAATAGTATGTGGCGGTAGCATAACTATAATGACGATGATGGATTATGATTTTGTATTTACACGCCATATTTAAATGTTTTTATTACCTAATTTGAATTTGCACAGAAGTTCACATTGTGGGCAGGAGAGATGGAGAAGTGAGAACAATATATATGGTATATGCCATGATAGAGCGAGATGGCGGCAGTGGTGGTAGCATAACTGTAACTACGATGAATATGATTTTTTTATTTAGACAACATACCTAATATAACACATTGTGAAATGGAGAAGGGAGAACAAAATGTTAAATTCTTGTAAAAATAATCGGAAGAGAAATTATGGTTAATAAAATTTTATTAGAATAGAAAAATAGTATGGTACATGCGATGACAAAACGTGATGATGGTGGTGGCGTTGCTGCTTGCCAAGTGGGAGACGTGGGTTCGATTCCTAGTACCGATGGGATTTTCTCCCCACTGGGAGACCTGGACCAGGGTACACTCAGCCTCCTGAGATCCCTGGGGGCCAATTGAGGAGCTACTTGATAGAGAAATAGCGGTTCCAGGTCATGAGGATCGCATTAACCGGCTGGGGGGGGGTTCGAGGTGCTGACCACGTCTCGCCCTCGAATACTGCACAAATCTGTCGTGGACCATGGAGGGGGATGCAGTGGCCGGGTGGTAGGCCAAGGTTCCTTGTGAGCTGTTGTGCCTCTCTTTCTGTTCTGACTATTGACTTCCAATACATTACGTGCAACCACCGATGTGAAAGGTCCTGTAATTTTATTTTAGTCTTGGAGAGTAATCTTTTTTCCAATAAGAATGCTTATAGGCTTCTTAACAGCTAATTGTCATTGTGAAATTAAACGCTCAAAATCTGTAACATTCGCCACGACCTTGGCAGAAATCTATACAATTTCCCCCAGGCTTTGCCAGAGCTGTAACCATGAAGTTTGAAACTTACTTTTTTCCCTGTATGGTATTCGGAAAACATTATATTGTAAATGTCCCTCCCCCCCAGTTCTGAACATTAATATTTTGGAAAAAAACATTTCTTATATTCAGATAAATATGGCATGTGCTTCACGAATGATAACAGTTCAATTGAGAAACACTTCAAAAGAGGCGTATATGATATGTGGACTTACTTGTATATATGAACAGTTTTGGTTTGCCCCACTCGGTAAATTCTATCAAAAGCCTGAGCCTCCAACTGTGGATTCCAGTGGATATCAAACAGCAAGAGATGATTGCCTCCAATGAGATTCAATCCCACTCCTCCAGCAGTCAGCGAAAGTAGTAGTACCTAATGGTGCATAACAGAAAATGCTAACATGGTATTAATGAAAATAAAAAGCTTTAGTGTAAAATAAACTATATATTTTAATGATGTTGTTTCATTATTTCTTCTTAACATACAATCATGACTCTACCTTAAACTAAGTGGTTTTGATTGGGCAAAACTCAAAACCACTATTTATACACAATTCTTAAACTTTTTAATATATTCTCATAGCATCCAAATATTTCCCCTAGAGCAGTTTAAAACACATTTAGAAACCTTATTAAAGGACATAGCCTTTTATAAATTAGTGAATATCAAGACTATAAAAGGTAAATACAATTGCTATAAATTTTGTTGTGTTGCTACATATGGCTATATTGAACTTTAATCCATTAGGTATTGACATCTTATTACAAATGTATTGAATTGTTCAAATATAATACAAATACAGCAATATAATAAATATAATTACTAACAATATAATCTTAAAATAAATTCACAAACGAGTCAGTATCTAGTTATAAGGTCTAGATTTTACTGTCTTCTTTTTCTTTAATCCATTTTGCTCTTGGTAACCCAATATAATGCTGGTAATTCTTTGTGTTTCTGTAAACTGGAATCAAGTCCCGTGTAATGCAGAAGGTGATCAGAGTCCATTCTTGTTTCAGGCTCTTAGCAGATGACACATTTTTGCATCTGGTATATTCCTATTTTATATAGATGTGCTACTAAATAGTTTTCAGTCAAACTGTTGCCATCACTTCTTTCCTTGATTTGTTTTTGCTTTTATCTCATGTCAATTTTTTCTCAGTTTTTACCTTTTGCTTGCTGACAGGCTTCGTCTTTCCATGATTAACATATTCCACTTATATTTATTTATTGAGCTTCTTGGCTGAATTGCTTGTAATGGGTTTTGCTCCCATATACACTGTAGTGGTTTTTTTGCCAGCCCATCCGCTATCTCACTGCCTTCCACTCCCACATTTGTTGGTATCCATTGGAAAACAATTTTTTCCCTATTTCTTAGTTGTAATAGATTATTGATATTTTGGATCCTTATTGAATGGTGTTTATTTTGACTTTCTCTACATGTACTATGTACATAGTTTATAGAGATGGTATTGTATTACACCCAAAAATCTGATACTGATTTGATACCGAATCTGAAATATATGTTTTGAGACCCCCTGAATCCAAAATAAACAATTTTTAGGAAAATGTTGATGTGTGTGTCGATGGGCAACATAGCTCAAAAACGAAAAGGCTGTTACATACCAAACTTGGTATTTAAGTTCAGCATTTCCCAAGGATGCCACACAAAGATTTTCAAGAAAATCCCCCCCACTAACCTTTACATGGAAAAATCTTCAAAAATTTTTATTTTCTCAAAAATGGCTCTAGAATAAAATATTGCATATTAAAAATATTTACATGACAAATAAAATGTATATCTTGAATTTTCTGGGAATAGCCTGTGAAGAAATTTATATTCTGGATTAATTTTGCAGATTTTTGCATAACTGGTAAATCATAAGAGACAAAAACTTACTTAATAGAAATTGTAGAGATTTCACTGGATATATATATATGCCTGAATCCAAAAAAGCATTTTTAGAAAATACCTATAATACCTTCTCTATACACTATGTACATGGTCCCTTTTGAGAAAACTTAATTAGTTTAAAACTGAAACCAAAAACAACGAATATCTAGAAGATGGTCAACTCTACAAGAAAAACATATGACATAGGGAATGTGTTTTAACGAGATCCTCATTTTTTTGGTGCTTAGATCTTCTCTATTTTAGAATGGACCTACCTGGAAGAGGAAGACACTGTCAACCTAGAATAATGAAAGAGGAATGAGGGAATTAGGTCTAGTGGAATTTGATTGGGAGGATAGAGAAGAGTGGAGGAAGATGTGTTTTACCTTGAAAACCTGTTTATAAATAAAATAAAGTTTTTCTCTATCTCTTACAGTTTAAACATTACGCAAAAGTCAACAAAATAAACAGCTCTTCAAAGGATATTCCCAGAAAATTGTAAATGTACATTTTATTTGTGATGCAAGTATGTTTGATATACAGTGTTTTAATCAAAATCATTACAGCAATTTTTTATATATTCAAAATTTTCAAAAAATGTTCCATGTCAAGGGTAGTTGAAGATGGGGGTATTTTCTTGAAAATCTTTGTGTCCCATCCTTGGTAGATACTAAACTTAAATACCAAGTTTGGTGTTTAACAGACTTCGTTTTTGACACACACAAATGAACCTTTTTCTAAAAATGCCTTTTTTGGACTCAAGGGGTGTCAAAACATATATTTCCAGTGAAATCATGGTATCAATTTTTTGAGTGGAATGCAATACTTTATACATTATGTACATTGTACATATGTAACTAGAGAAAGTAGAAAGAGAAGTAGCATCCCACACTGGAGGCAAGCATATCTTCAAGAGCATAACCAGGAAAGGCAATGTGAGTAATTTCTGGCAACCGGGGTTAAATTGGAGAATACATTTTAGTAAATTGAAATTTTATATATAAATTTTATTACCTACACCCATTTTATGAGAATCTTTCAACTCTTGAAATAGTTATAATTACAGTGGAACCTCACTTATATGTTTTTCAAGGGAGACTACTAAAATGCTGTATAAATGAGAAAACGTGTATCTGATTCTCTCTTCTGGTATGAACCTCATCCAGAAATTTTAATTTTTCACCAAGAGTTAAGGATTTTCTTATTTTCTTCCTTCCTGGTTGATATTCACACATGTTTCTTCTCCTGTTTGTAACTCAAAACTCTGCATAAAATAGATAAGTGACTGTTGGAACGATATGACAATGAAAATAGCACACTAGCAGTACTCGGCTTAAAGCAGAGAGGCGACTGTTGGAACCAAGGTTAATAGATGACAATGAAACAATAAGTGTCAATGAAAACCGCAAACCAGGCAATTCCAAGGCTATACACAGCAAGCATAACACCATACACTTTTTTTAAAAACATATAAATGGATACATTTTGTGTATGGGGATCAGAAAAAGTGACGCATTACCGAGAAAACGTATAATTGAGCAAAATTTTAATGGAGAACGACTAGTCCCTAAAATTTTAGCGTATATGTGCAAAAAATGTTGAAGGGAATAACGTACAAGCGAGTTTCAACTGTATTTATTTATCAAAGGAATTGCCATTACTTTTCATTCTAAAGACTTACATTAATTCACACATAAACATTATGTAACTTAGCTTCATGAATTTTTGTTCACTATTTTTGCATATTAAAAGAGAAACTTTAAGCTTTGTATTTAAAAAAATCAGTTTAGTATGTCAATAAAGTTTGCAAGTTTATCAGTTTTTATTTCTGCTCACTATGCAAAACTAATTCTCATTTTAGGTTTGTCTGTAATAAGGTTATATACTTTAAGAACCCTTCTGGATTTTTTAACTTAAAATACCAGTGCAATCCTTAAGAATATCTACCTAACCTGAGCCAGTTCAATATCTAGCTGTTTTGGTTATGTGTACGTACATCTGCATATACTTAGTTTACAACAGTTGTTTTGAAACCTTATATTATGAAACTGTTATTGAAGAAAACCTCTATTTTCAATCTTTAGTTGAGGATATCACAGCAAATGCTTATTACCGCATTATTTGAATACAAGACGACCCCAATTTTTCAGAACTTAATTTTGGAATTTAGCATATCATCTTCATATATAAAAAGAACACACAACATAATTTTTAAATGAAATTTAAAGATTGACGGAGAAGGTACCATGGAAATATGCAGTATGGGTGCAATGTTTAAGTGACAGCAGCCGTGGTGGCAGCATAATGTAATGACGATGGTGGATATGACAGAGGGGAGAATAGAAATGTACGGTATGTGTGTGATGATAGTGTTGGTGGCAGTGTAACTGCAACGATGATGACAGAAATGATTTTCTATTTAGACAACTTACTCTTAACACATTGTACAATTTTTTAAGTAATTTGAATTTGTGCATAAATTCACATTGCGAGAGGACAGAGATGGAGAAGAAAACAGAAATGTATGGTGTGTTGATGGCAGCAGCTTAGCTGTAATGACGATTATAGATGTGATTTTCAATTAAGTCAACATACTTAATCGTTTCACCTAAATCAAATTTGCATGTAAATTCATGTTTTGAGCGAGAGAGGGGAGTATTGAGATGTATGGAATCTGTGCAGTGATTGAACACAACAATCGGAGCAGTGGCAGAAACATAGTTGTCGATTATGGATGGGTTTTTCTATTAATATCATATATTGTAAAATGTTTAACCTAATTCAAACTTGAGATAAATTCACATTGCGGGTAGCACAGAGAGGCACAATGGAACCTGGAAATGAACTGGTATAAGTGCAACTCTCAGTCTGTTTTACCATGGCTTCCAATACAACATTGCATGCAGCCACCGATGTCAAAAGAAGTCCTTTAATTTTATTTTAGTCTCAAAGAGTAATCTTTCTTCTGATGAGAGTGGTCATATGCCCATTAACAACTATTTTTTTCGTGTGGAATGAAACACACAAAATGTGCTGCATATGTCACGACCTTGGGGGTAAACTATACCAGAATCAGTTTAAAAGCAAATTCCTGTGCAGACACAGCAACATCATTCATAAATTATGTAAACTTTGGGAGAGGAGAGTGAATGATGCGTGCTCAGAAAAAAAAAAAAAAAAAAAAATTGTAAATGGCGTGTTATTTATGGACGCTCTATAACTGCTGTGGTTCTCAGCATCCCATTCTAAATTGGGTGTGAAAGACTGCTTAATTTTGCTCAGAGGCCTCTCCATCAGGCTTGAGGTTCTTTTACATGCCGTAAATCTATGACACAGGACCAATGGCTTTACTTCCCTTCAGAAGCAAGCCATGCTAAATATTTTTACACCCGAAAAAAATCCATTGTCCTCCGGCAGGTTTGAACCCGCGACTTTGGATATATGAAGCTAGCATAGTAACCACTACACCACGGAAGGCGACAAAGTGTGCTCAGAGAAATAACTTATAGAGAAGTAGAAAAAATAATAAAAAGACTTAAAATCTCAAAAAATAGAGATATATATGATATTTCTAACAATTTTATTAAAGAAATTCTACCATATATTGTAATCCATATTTTGTATAAATAAGTACTTCAATGAAAGAGTTTTTCCCAAAGTACTACAATTATCAAAAGTAATGCCAATACATAAAAAGGGTGATAGGGAGATGGCAAGTAGCTATAGATCAATTTCTGTGATTCCCACAATTGCAAAAAATGTAGAATGCCTTATAAAAAATCAATTGCAGGAGTATTTTGAAACAATTTATTTTATAATAATCAATTTGGTTATCGAACTGGAAAATCAAAAATACATACAGTAGACTCCTTTGTAGAGAGAATACACCAAGTTTTTGAGGAAGGTATTTTTGCACAGGGCACATTCTGTAACCTGAGGAAGGTGTTTTTGCACATTTTGTGACCTGAGCAAAGCTTTTGACTGCATTGAACATGACATTTTGATAAAGAAACTTGAAGTGTATGGTGTGCAAGGTTCTAACTTGGATATTTTTAAGTCATATTTATCAAATTGTAAACAAATAATTTCAATTGGAGGAAAATATTCACAGGTAACTAAGGTAAAAATAGGTGTTCTGCAAGGCTCAAGGCTCAGACCTCTGCTATTCTTAATAATGATTAATGATGTGCCGAATTGTTGCCCATGTCATACTGTTGTCTATGCAGATGACACAAAAATAGTACTATCGATCAGCTATCACAATCTGTCAGAGATAACCTAAAACAAGCTCAACTATGGTTTAGAAGCAATGGCTGTTTTATGAATGACAGCAAATAACAAAATATTCTTTTTAGATTAAAAAATAGTAATAATTCAGGTAATGACACAAGTGAGACCATAAAATTTCTTGGAATGATAATTAATAATCATCTTTCTTGGAATCTGCATATTGATTATGTATGCAGTAATTTGTCACAAACAGTGTTCTTATTAGCAAACTTAAAAAGAGCAGTGCCAAATAACTTTGTTCATATGGCCTATTTTTCATTTTTTCAAAGCATCTTTAGGTACAGCTTGATATTATGGGAAGTAGCCCACAAATAACAGATGTGCTAAAAATTCAAAAAAAGGTTGTTAGAATATTGACAAACTCTAATAAAACTAAATATTGTAAACCACTTTTTAAAACACTGGAAATCCCGACTGTTGTCAATTTATATCTGTATGATGTTCTTGTATATATGAAAGAAAACTTACAAAAATACACCAGAAATGAAATACACACATACAACACAAGAAATAAGAATAGAGTGGATATACCATATTTAAGACTTCAGAAGTCATCTAGGTTCTACAAGATAAATGCCATAAATGTATTTAATTCCCTTCCTTTTGGAAATACGCAATATAAACCCTATTAGATTTAAGGATAAAATATATAAATGCCTAATAAAAACTCCATTCTTTAACATACAAGAAGATATAAGTAAACATGACATGTAAAACATATGTAATAGTACCATTTCTTCACTGTACATATATGTATATATAACCTATGACGAAGCATATTGTAATTATTGTAATTACTAAATGGTGAATAAACTATTATTATTATTCAAAACTTGCGAATATGCATAGAAGCTTGTGACAGTGATGTGATTAAATAAAAAATAAAAGAATTTGAGTCGATTTTTGCAACACAAACGTCACTTATTTTTACTTACTGGGGACCAGTTTCGGGTAACAGTTGTTCCCATTTTCAACCCTTAATTCCGACTAAATCTTTCTTCGTTGGTATATTACTTGTGGAGGCATCTGTTGCTGGATCTATGAACTTCCAGAGGTTGCTGTAAGGTGGCAAATCAAAATTCATGATATGGCTCTTTTTCTTCATGATGTAGATCTTCTCCCAGATATCTAATTCTGTGGGTTTATAAGCTGGTTTTAATAGTTGTTAAAATATGATAACAGTAAATATCAAAGACTCGCAGATAAAAAGATAATAGAAACCGAAAAGAACAAACACTATGCGAGATTACATAGTTTAGAACTTCAACTGTATGAGCTACACTTAGCATTACTGCAAAAGTTAGGCCACGCTCTTTGGGATAATTTGCGCTCAAATTTCCTGCCGATCTTAAGCGGAAAAATGAGCAGGAAAACGCTGACGCTAAAGAAAAAATTAGATCATCTTTGCAAAAAGCAGAATACAAATACACCAATCGGACAGATGAGACCTCCCGAAAACCATGTTATAAACTTATCTAAAAACGAAACTTTCAACAAATCTCAGTTAGCCATTCTCAACAAAGGCCTAAAAACGTGTGTAGATTATTGTAAAAAAACAGAAAACTTAGTAGCAGATATAGAAATAGCCACAAGCCACCTAAAAGAAATTGACCAAAAAGCAACTAAGAAACAATGCAAACCAATTTTGAACCAAGTACATACAAGAATAAAAAGAAAAAATCCTCAACAAAAAATCATAAAATCCTTAACTCAAAAACCAGTTGTTTACACAAAATCAGACAAAGGCAACCAAATAGTAATACTGGACCAAGAAGATTACAACCAAAGAATAGAATCCTTGCTAAACAATCCGGAATATCAAGAAATATCCAATCCATTAAATAAAAGTATAAAGATTTTACAAGAAACTTTAGCAAATTGCAAAACCATAACAGAAAAAGAGAAAATCCAAATTAAAGCGAGATTTACCACCCTTACCCAGATTGTACGCCCTACCAAAGACACACAAACCTGGCAACAAAATGAGACCCATTGTAGATAATATCAATGCACCCACTTATAAACTCTCCAAATGGCTCACACATAAATTCAACTCCTTCCCAAAATTCAATAGTAAAAGTGTATCAAATTCATTGGACCTGACTAATCACCTGAAAGATTTCAGTGTTTCACCTAAAGATAAGATAGTATTCTTTGATGTCATCTCCCTATTCCCCAGCATACCCATAGATGAACTACAAAAACCTCTGAAAACCTGGCTACAAAGCATAAACATACCAACAGAAGAAATAGAAGATCTTGTCCAGTTAACCAATTTATGTGCAAAACAGAACTACTTCACATTCCAGAATAAATGCTACCAACAAACAACAGGACTTGCAATGGGGAATCCTCTATCACCATTCCTTGCCGACCTATACATGAGTAATTTTGAAATACACATTACTGACTCATTCCTACATATATACAAAAAATGGTATAGGTATGTAGATGACATCATTGCCATAGTTCCAGAAAAACTCGTAAACGATGCACTCAAACTTCTTAACTTGCAAAACAAGTCCATTCAGTTCACTAATGAGACCGAACAGGAAGGAGCCCTGCCATTCCTAGACATTAGAATAATAAGAACAAAAGAACATAGCCTGACATTTGGAATATATAGAAAATCCACCAATACAGATAACCACATAAAGTTTGATAGCTACAACCCTACAACACACAAATATACAGTCCTAAACAGTTTAAGATATAGACTAGTACACATTCCCATGGAGAAGAATGAATACCAAAAAGAATACCAACAGATACTCCAAACAGCTACTAATAACGGTTTCCAAAAAAGTGCAGTAGACAAGAGAATACATAAATACAAAAAACTGAATCTTATAACACACACAACCACCCTACAGAATCCCAGTGACCAACCTCAATTCAGAAAATTCACCTATCATCCTTGGGCACACAACAAACTTCAGAAAATATTCAGGAATTATAACATCACCTTAGCTCCAAAAAACAACTACATCATTCAGAAACTGCTGTGCAGAAATTTAAAAGACCTTATCCCTGCAGGCAAAAAACCGGGAATTTATGAAATTAAATGCTCAGACTGTAATCTGGTGTATATCGGAAGGACAAAGAGAAGTTTGGAGACCAGATTAAAGGAACACATGAGAAACCTAAAATACAAACAAATAGAAAAATCAGCAGTTGCCTATCATTTTTGAACATCAGGACACGAAATCACACCAAATATAAAACTATTAAAACCAGCTTACAAACCCACAGAATTAGATGTCTGGGAGAAGATCTACATCATGAAGAAAAAGAGCCATATCACGAATTTTGATTTGCCACCTTACAGCAACCTCTGGAAGTTCATAGATCCAGCAACAATTGCCTCCACAATTAATACACCACCACCCCCATCGTTGTCGCCAACGAAGAAATATTTAGTCGGAATTAAGGGTTGAAAATGGGAACAACTGTTACCCGAAACCAGTCCCCAGTAAGTAAAAATAAGTGATGTTTGTGTTACAAAAATCGACTCAAATTCTTTTATTTATTATTATTATCATTTCCCCCAGGCTTTACCGTTGCTGTACCCCCAAGTTTAAAATTTGCTTTTTCCCTGCATGGTATTCGGAAAAATATGGTGAATGCAAGACTAGTCCTCCTGATCTGAACATTACTATTTTGGAAAAAAACATTGTTTTGTATTTAGATAAACATGGTACATATATATAAAAAAAAATAAATAAAAAAGTAGTTTTAAAACGATATGCAATATATGAACATAACTCCATTCTAGAGTAGTTAATACAGACTAATATAAACCAAACACCTTATTATCACACACTTGTACGTTAGTACTTACTATGGATGTTTTTGAAGTAGCATTAAAGGTATTAACTATAGTCATTCGATCTTTCACAGCAACTGCTCCTGTAAGGATTAAGCACTTAACGTCTAGTTTTTGTAAGTGAACTTTCATTATTTCCAGCAGTGTGGACCACTGAGACACAATCACCACATTGTCACCAGTTGGCAGGATTTCTTCTTCCATGATTTTAAAAAGTCTCTGCATCTGAAACATGCAGGCAATGCTAAACTGTACAACACTGACAATCACTTAAGTTTACATTATAGAAACGTGTTACTAGGACTGCAAGTTGAGGCACCAAGTCCACTTTGCTCTTCCTACATAGACGGAATGAGGATCAGCATCTGTCTCTCTCCTTTTGCAAAACTCAAAATATGAGAATCCAAGTACTTCCCCAACTTTTTTCTGAAAATTACTATTTCCCTGACTTATCCTGACCTTTTTTTTATTTTCCCTGACTTTCCAGTTAAGTGTGAACTCTGTTATTGACTTGAGCTAGAATACCATATTCCTTGGATATTTTGGTTAATTTTTGGATGGCCTAAGAATGTGTGTGTGTGTATATATACTCCCAATCATTTGTGTGTGGATCATCGGTTTGCAGGTTATCCAAGCATCCCCCCCCCCAAATATTTTGGTTTTATGTCAACATACATTTTTTTTTTTTTTTTTTTTTTCCTCCGCCATCTCTTTTACAAATTCCTTTTAACTTGTTCGTAGACATTTACACAGATTAATAATCAGAAAAACGGAATTTGTTTTTAATTTACATGGAACAGGCAGGTCAATAACAATGGAAACAGTATTCTGTTTTTGTGCTGTGATTATTTATACAATGGAAATGGCACTTGTCATGCGGCAAGTCCTTCATTGCTGTTTCCTAAAGAAAAACAATACCTATGCACAGAAGTAGAATAAACTTTTGAACAAAGAATAGATCACTTTTCTTTTTAAGAAAGTTTGTAAACACTGTTGTTACAATCATTTATTTGAAGAGTCCATTAATTACACTAAACAACACTTACTTGGGATTTTTGTTGGAACAAGTTTCGAAGGACAAATAATACATTTATTTGATGAGTCAATTAATTGCACTAAACAACACTTACTTGGGATTTTTGCCAGTATTAAACATATAACACTGTTTACAAACTTTCATAAAAATAAAAGTTGGAAAGAATAAATGTTGAAATAAGCTTTTTCATATGTATGTTGTACCTTAAAATCATTAAATTACGGGTTAATCAATTATTCATGTTTTGCAATTATTCGTGCTTCTTCTCCCCCACATTACTCACGATAATTGAGAGTATACAGTATATATTTTTTTTTCTTTCTTTACTTTTTGGTTTCTTTATCTGAATGACTATGATATTTGTAAAAATGGAAGAATGGATTTACGAAATAAACACACATGGTGATGGAAAATCAAATATGAGAAGACAGAATGGTTATGTGATGACAGAACTGCTCTCAGATTGGTTAGCTCCTTAGAGGAAGGCTTGGAACTTGCAAACTTCTATGTTTAGTTTATGGCCATGTGTATATTGAAGTCCGCCAATGTAAATGCATCAAACCTTATGTTATACTTATTTCATCATGAATTGCCCCATGAGTTACACTCAGCATTTAAAAAACAAATAATTCCTGCAATCCACAATTCTATTGTCACATTTTAATGATATTTTTATGTTAAAAATTGTTACTTAGCAGCAGCATACAGGAAATGTAAATATCATAAAATATATGGACCTTTCTTACCTTAGAGCTCATTCTTTTCATGTCAAACACAGGGTTGTCAACTACAAGTACTTTCCTTTTCACAACCTTATCTGCATTCAAAGTTTCTGAATTTTCATTTTCTTTATCTTCAAGTCCCAGCATATTCAGCTTTGACATTAGATCAATATCCACTCCTTCATCATCTTCAATGGTGTCGTTCTGGCAACTTTCTTCATCCAGCATCTGCAAAGAAAATGACAACATAAAATTTGTGTACCAAATTATCTTTGGAAATCTCTTAAGGGGAGCCAAAATGCTTTATCTTGCCAAAGTTTGACAATTATCTCAGCAACTATTTAAGATAATAAGCTAAATTTTTCAAGGTATATTCAGTAATATCTTTACTGTTGATTAATGAAAACAAAAATATTTCTGTTCATTAGAAGGAAAGGTATGATTTTTTTAATACAGGTCTTAAAATTTTATTGAAAAATAATTTTTTTTTAATTTTAAAAACTAATTAATCCATTTACATAAACGTTTTTTATTAAAATAAAGCCTATTGCAAATTGTGTGGTAAAAATTGCAGCCGCTAGCGTCAATTAGTTTCAGAGATAAGGGGGTATTTGTATAGAAAATTTGACTTCTTCAGAAATTGCTTTACAGCATAACATTAAAAAAAAAGTAACCTAACTTTGCAAACACGACTTCACAATACCTTGAAACTCTCACATAAAGGAAATATGAGGGGGGTGCCAATGCTGTGAGTAGCTAAAGTAAAACATTCCAATCTAAAACAACAAAAAACTACTATTTATAAATTTATTAATGTTTTACCAAGTGAGTGTACCAAACGTTCTACTACACAGGATTATTTTCAATAATATTTTTAAACTATTTACAATTAGCGTACCTCTGAGAAAGCTATACCAAAAGAAGCGGGAGATTCAAAATATTCATATGCAATTAAAACATGAAAATGGAACAAAATTATAAAAATTCCATTTCGACTCTCCTTAATTCTATTTATTGCATCTGACATGTTAAGGACTTACTGATTTAATCAGCCCTGGGAGACAGCATATTTGCCGAAGTCTCAGGAGCAACACAAGAATCTCGTATGTCTTAATGTTTTGCATGCTGGCCATTCTTTGGTGCAGTTCCTTCAGCTCATCATTCAACTCATAGAGATTATCTGGCCGCTGAACTGCTGAAATGTTAAAATATGTAGCTGATTGGAAATATTACAAGTACACACATCTCTAGGCAAACACTAGCACAGCGAATTCATGAATCCAATAAAAATGGTTACAAGGAGGGTCGGAACTATTGTCGGTGCGAAATTTCCATGTGATTGACATTTGTGGGATGTGTCGTTTGCTGGCAGGGGCTCATCAGGTTGATGACCAATCATAGTGTAAGAATACATAACCATCAGTGATGTGATGTCAACAGTGTTGCAACACCTACATGGTTCAGTGGGCTTATGTGCACATTCTCTTACATGACTAACCAAAGGTTTGCAATCTAATTGTAAACAAGTTGAGGTTACTTTAGCTGAAATAATGCGACTTTTATGTTTAGTGAAGAACAGCACTCAATGTTGAAAGGAATAGACAAGGTAATTAGTGAGAAATGGGGAAAAATAGTTCAACATATGAGAAGTGGTGATAGAAAATGCATGGAAAGAAGGCAATTTAGAGGAAGCAGTGGAATATGTGGCGCTGCAACGGATGCTAGTAAATATGTACCAAAAGTGCCAAGTGTCAACAGGTTTCACAAGGTAATTTCTCACCAACTATAGTAGCACTCACATCACTTATTTTACTCTGACATGTTTCGGGAAAACAGTTGTTCCCATCATCAGAAGGTGTTCCAACTTGCCCATGTTGTGATGATCAAATGTACTTCCAGTGGGGACTTGATGGTGATAGATCAAAATCATTAACTGGGGACTGTTTCAAAATGAAGATCTCCTAAATGTCTAATTTGAAAACAACATGAACCAGACAAGACACCTTTTGATGAAAACAACTGTTCTCTAAGGAGGCCCTGCCCGAGATAAAACTAAGCTTGCACTGAAGTTCTATGCAAAGTTTTCTAAGAGGTTCGAGCTCCAGTTCAAGTATATCACAGTAGTTTTACGCTAATCCCAAAGACGCTAATCCATCCCATCCTAACTTATGCTGCCCCCATATGGGGATATGCGGCACAAACACACATAAAGCGCCTCCAAACAATGCAAAACAGAATACTGCGAATAATTGCCAAACTCCCCGAAGAAGCTCCTGCGCATGAAATGCATGAAGAGCTGAAAATGCTGACAATCGAGCAATTCATCACACACCTAGCATACAACCTATACGCGAAAAAGAACAAAAACTACCACGATCACATTAGAATGCTAGGAGAATACGAAACGGCGCACGACAAGCACCTCTGCCCTCTGTCACTATTCGACCGCACTATTGGCATTGGCGAACCAGAAATTGCTATAGAAGACTACTTAAACACATTAATGCACTAGCCATGATGCGAGAACGCAGGAACTCATAGGCACACATCACTCACGCACACATACACATTACAATATTCAGCTGCCCTCACAAGTCCTTGTGTTACACAACCAAGGCGGCCCCGGGGGTTGAGGGCCCCCCGCAAGTGGCACAGGCTTGCTCCTGCACTATATACAACCCTGCTACACACCGGTTAACGAGATGGTAACAATTGATGGAGCCGACAGGCGGAAATCCTTATACATATATAGTAATAGATAATAGCAATATTACTTACATGAAGCCAAAATGAAGACGCTAGGCAGATACTTACACAAATACTCCTCAACTTATTAGAGATAAACAAACCTTATTAATTAAGCATAGATACTAAGAAACTTCAAACGAAGCTTCCGGCGGATGTTATATACACCCTTAATATTTGTAAATAAATACACATATATGTAATCGTAAGGCTAACATTGTATGACTGCAAGATGCAACTTTGGATGCATCATTGCATGAACACTCCAACATATAGACACCCCAAATTCAACTAAGCACAATTTATGAAGCCAATAGGCAAAAGTATAACACTTACTAAGGCTAACTCTTACTTTAAGTTAACTAATTACTGACGAGGCCTGCAGGCTGTTACACATAAAATACCACCATCTACACAAAACATATATCGCCACCAACTCCCCCCAGGGTGCACTCAGGGTGCAAGCCATGTGTGTACCCTGGCACTTCAGTCTTTCACTCGCTGTTACTGCCACTGGCACGCAGCATCCATTCATCACAACAAATGCGCAGGTGCTTAATGCAGTACTGCACAAGCGAGGCAGGGGCCTCCTACGTCCGGTGGGGGTTTTTCGTGGGTAGTGCCGCCCTGGTTCGAGTCCAGGGCGGGGAGTCTCACACTCCCAGGCTTGCCTGGGGTTAGGGCGTCAGTAGCTCTTTCCCCCACCCCTAATAAAATAAAAAAATAAAAAAAAAAAAAAAAAATAAAAAATGTGAAGCATTTGAGTCACCACTTTTTTACTTTCTCTACATGTACTAGAGAAGGTATTGTAATGCACCCAAAAATTATATACCAAGATTTCACAAGAAATAAATGTTTTGGGATCCCTGAATCCAAAAAAAATCTTTTTAGAAAAAGATTTTTTTTTGTGTGTGTATGCACCTGCGTCTCTCTCTCTCTCCCTCTCTCTGGATAGCATAGCTCAAAAATGAATGGACTGTTAAATATTAAACTTGGTATTTAAGTTTGGTATCTTTCAAGGATGCAAAGATTTTCAAGAAAATCTCCCCAATTTAAACCATTTTTGTGAAACATTTTTCGAGAATGTTGATTTTGTCAAAAATGGCTCTAGCGATTTTGATTAAAATACCGTATATATGAGATATTTTTATGACAAACGAAATGTATATATTGAATTTTCTGGGAATAGCCTCTGAAGACATCATTCTCGATGACTTCTATATAAAGCAAACTATAAGATATACAAAAACTTACTACACAAACAATGTAGATATCATTAAAACACACAGTTTATGTCATTTACATTTTTTTTTGCTAGAGTTAATCGTTTTCTAGATATTCCGGATTATTGGTTTCAATTTTAAGCCACTTAAACTTTTCTCAAACGGAAAGACATATTTTTACTCGTTTATTTACTCCTGGCAAGCAAAGAGATTGGAATTTCAATTGTTTTACATAGCAACTGGCTTTTAAAGGATGAGACTATCGCTTTAGCCCATGCATTTTCTTATTTCCCTTCTATTTACAAGGAAGCAAGTTATAAGACTAATTCTGCTAATGTTTATCCTTATTAAAATGATGTAGGTAACAGATTAATGTTTTGAATAAAAGGTTTGTTTACCGAATAGCTTGAGGACATCATGTGAATAGAACACATTAGATTTTTTCCCTTCTACTTACAAGGAACCAAGTAATAAGAATAATTTCTGCTAATGTTTATCTCAATTACCGTGAAGTAGATGAATAAGCTTTTTAACAATACTTGCTACAAAGACGTAGAGAAAGTCATGTGAATGGAGCACCTGAGATTTTTTTCTCTGGTACTTAACAGAGAATTTGAGGTTGTGAACATAATTAAAATTTGTTACCAAAAACTGACAAGGGAAAAACAAAATTGTATAGCTAAGCTAATGATACAAATGAGGTAGCTGAGCCAACATGTTGTTTAACACCGTCTACAAGAACTATCTTCCTTTAAGTAGGAGTCCAATACTTTCCTGACAGTTCAGTTTCCTGAAGACAATGAAGGTCTTTGAAATGTCGGATGGAAGCCTAAGAGCAGTTTCAGATAAGAAGAGTTATATTTCATGTGCCATGAAAGACAAACATGATGATGGAGGTGAACAGTTCACTGATATGTACTAATTTGTAACTGTATCAATGAAAATCATAATTTAATAGCCCTTGTAATAACCAAATTGAAATAATTCAATGGCTTCTACTTATTATTAAAATGCCTGTAATTCCTGTAAAATATACTACTGTAATTTTATGGCCTTTAACCTGGTTAGTCACATCGGACGATGAATGAAATTGGTGAAATGATGCTCAAATGATCTCAGGGTCCATGGAGCTTAAAGTTTTTCAACATTCGTCTTCTCAGGATAAGGGAAAACCATGAAAAAAACATTATCCAGATTAACTCACCCTAAGCGAGATTCAAACCCGCAACCTGTTGAATGTGAAGCAGACAAACTACCATCATACTATCCAGGTGGGCCGACTGTGTAATATTATGTACATAGTGTATAGACAAGGTATTGCATTCCACCCAAAAATTTGATACCAAGATTTCACCAGAAAATGCATTTTAGGGTCCCCTGTATCAAGTCAATAAAATACTGAACTTGGTATTTAAGTTTAGTACATTCCAAGGATGCAATATGAAGACTTTGAGGAAAATCATCCCATCCCAAACTATCCTTTACATGTAAAATTTTTCGAAAATTTTGATTTTCTCAAAAATGGCTCTAATGATTTTGATTAAAATGCCATATATTAGAGATATTTACAAATTAAATAAACTGTATATCTTGAATTTTCTGGGAATAGCCTCTGTAGACCTCTTTATTCTGGATGAATTTTTCTGGATTTTGCATAACTAATAAACCGTAAGAGATATACAGGAACTTACTGCACAAAAAATGTAGATCTCATTAAAACTACAATTTATGTCATTTACATTTTTTTCGTGGAGTTGACCATTTTTTTTATATTTCTTGGTATTGTTTTCAGTTTTAAAATACTTAAAAACTTTTCACATATGGGAATATGTCAACTCCTGGCAATGCAAAGAAACAGGTTTCATCTGCATGGCAACCAGCTTTTAGAAGACTTGACTATCATTGTAGCCTAGTGTATTTCCTTATTTCCCTTCTACTTACAAGAAAGCATTTATCTCAATTAGCATGAAGTAGATAGAAGAATAAATGAGACCCATAGTAGATAATATCAATGCACCAACATATAAACTCTCCAAATAGCTCACACAGAAATTCAACTCCTTCCCAAAATTCAATAGCAAAAGTGTATCAAATTCATTGGACCTGATTAACCACTTGAAAGATTTCAGTATTTCACCTAAAGATAAAATAGTATCCTTTGATGTCACCTCCTTATTTCCCAGCATACCCATAGCAAACTTCAAAAACCCCTTAAAACTTGGCTGTAAAGTATAAACGTACCGATAGAGGAAATAGATCTTGTTTGGCTAATCAACTTATGTATAAGACAGAACTATGTTACATTGAAGAATAAATGTTACCAACAGACAACAGGACTAGCAATGGGGAATCCTCTTATCGCCATTCCTAGCCGACTTATACATGAGTGATTTTGAGACACACATCATTGAGGCATTCCCGCATATATACAAAAAATGGTATAGGTATGTAGATGACATCATTGTCATAAATGATGAACTCAAACTGCTCAACTTGCAAAACAAACCTATTCAGTTCACCATAGAGATCAAAAGGGAAGGATGCCTACAATTCCTGGACATCAAAATAATAACAGATAAAAATAATCTAACATTTGGAATACAAAGAGAATCCAAAATACAGGTAACTATATAAAGTTTGATAGCTACAATCCCACAACACACAAATATGCAGTCCTGAACAGTTTAACATACAGATTACTACACATTCCCATGGAGAATAGTGAATACCCCAAACAGCTTCTACAAAAGTGCAATAGACAACAGAGTACACAAATACAAAAAACACAACCACCCTAGAACATCCATGACCAATCTCAGTTCAGAAAATTCACATACCATCCTTGGGCACACAACAAACTTCAGGAATTACAACATCACCTTAGCTCCAAAAAACAAACTACAGCATTCAAACTGTTACACAAAAAATTAAAAGATCCTATCTCAGAAAACCTAAAACTGGAAATTTATGAAATTAATCAGGCTTAATCTAGTACGCATAGGAAAGACAAACAGAAGTTTGGAAACCAGATTAAAGGAACATATGAGAAACCTAAAATACAGGCAAACAGAAAAATCAGCAGTTGCCTATCATTTTTGGACATCAGGACATGAAATCACACCTAATATAAAACTGTTAAAACGAGTGTATAAATCCACAGAATAGATGTCTGGCAGAAGATATACATGGTGAAAAAAAGAGCCATATCATGAATTTTGATTTACCATCATACAGCAACCTCTGGAAGTTCACAGATCCAGCACTAGATGCCTCCATAAGTGATAAACCACCACCCTCATTATTGACGCTAACGAAGCAAGATTTAGTCAGAATTAAAGGTTGAAAATGGGAACAGGTGTTCCTGAAACCAGTCCCAGTAAGTAATTACTAAACCAAGATCAAAATTCTTTTGATCTAATTTAATCACATCCCTGTCACAAGCTTCTTTGCATATTTGCAAGGTTTCAAAATCTTGCATGTTTATTTCTGTTGGTCATGCTTTTTCCTGTAGTACTGCCTCAATGATCAGCAGTTACCTAGCAAAGGTGCTCATTTGTAAATGAAGTTGTTCGCTTCTCTGTGTTCCAATTCCTCCTTTTCTCATTATTTTAAAATATTTTTGGATAAATTCCCAATTTAGGAGCAATTCCAAATCGCTAAATACACCATATATGTTCTCTTTTATTATTAAAATATGGAGAATAGAGACTAATAACACTCATAAAATACTTGTTCACTTATATTTTTCAATTATGATGCATTTATAAACACCACTTTTTCACTTCTGCGTCTCACTGTTTCTCAAATGTAATGGATGTACCACCCAGCCATCATGGCAACCTTGTTTCTTCTGTCCTTGTTTCTCAGCATGTTGCCAACATTCACAATCTGAACACAATGGAAGAAACAACATAACGTAGACAAAGGTAGAGGGGGTCATAAGCCACAAAGTGTAGCCAGGGATTGAAAAGTCGGTATGCATAGCTCAGTTGTTAGGCTCTGGCCTTCTGATCTCAAGGTTGCGGGTTCAACCTGGCCCACACCTGCCCCATGTCAGTAGATATACTGGCATGTAAAAGAACTCCTGCAGAAGAAACTCCGTGACACTGGCATCATTGATATGATCCTGGCAATTGACAGCAAATAATTTAAATTTAAGGGGTTAAAAGACCCTAAGTTGCAAAGCAAAGCTAAGGGATTGAGGGCCCTAAGCCACAAAGCATAGCTCAGGGATGTATTTTTAGGAGAGCAGTATAGCACACAAGCTGAGGAATGAGGAAAGGGTATTTACGTCATCAGCATTTACAACAATTTTATGCCTGCTGCATTAACAATTGGACTGATTATATCATCTGTTTTGGTCCTATAAGTCTCCAAGAGATGTCCATGACTGAAAAAGTTGTCATGGTTATTTGTATCAAACTCATATCAAACTTCCAGCATTCCATGAGCAGCAGAGCAGTTACAATAGCTAATTCTAATGAATTAGAAAATGCAAAGCTTTTGCAATTATTTTTTTGAGGATAGTGATGTGCCTACAGATGATACATTTACTGATGATTCATCAGAATCTGATGATGGCGAGAAGCAGGAAAATGAGAGTGCCTATATACTGGCTTTACCGCCTTTAGTGTCTGCGTCATAACAACTTACAAATTTGCGGAGGATGTGATATATAATGTTCCATTTCAAATACAATGCTCATCTGTAGTTAAAATAAATCCTTCAACATCTAGGCATCTTGGTGAAAATCCCAAAGAAGCTAATGTTGTTAGCGAATACTTGACAGAGTAATTTTTATTAAATAAAAAATAAAAAAAATGGTATTTCCGGGTACAAATTGTTCAATAAAAATGGTACATCAATGGGTTAATAATCTGTTTTATTATATGGATGCGAAACTTGGAAAGTTTCTAACTCAATTGCTGAGAATTACAGGTGTTTAATAATAAATGTCTGAGAATAATCATGGTAATACGGTGGCAAAGGACCTGTGGAAAATAACTAACAGGAATTTGGGAAAGGGATGAAATATGTTGTTGTTCTCTAATGCCAGACATTTGACAATAAAGTCATTTGTCTTCTTGCACTCCAATATTTTTCAGAGATATTTTCATGGTCAGCCGCTGAAGCACAGATTTTCAGATGTTCCGAATCCATGTCTTGATCTGGGTTACACAGTGGACAGTTTGGAGATTGATATATTCCAATCCTATACACATGTTTGGTCAAACAGTCAATCTGTTGCCAATCCAAACGCAGCTACAGACCATTTGCGACATAAATCGGAAATTGAATGAGGGTTTTCATGTAGGGAATTCCATTTTTTCCCTCTTGACTGTATTATCAGATTTGGTTTATTGAAATCTGTGTATGTAGATTTAATGAATCTTTTGACAGAGTGGCATGTAAGTTTGGTGACTGGTTTATAAGCCGCAATGCTGCCCTAGTGAAAGGGTACTTGTTGAACACAGAGGGGAGAGCCATTAATTTCCTCTCAGTGAAGACTTAAAGGAACCAACCTGGACAAATACCCAATGTCCCATCCCTACCTTCCCGTAGTGCAGCTGTTAGTAAGCATAATCTTATATGGTGAACTAAAGGGAGGGGCTACTCATTAACCAGCACTGGTCAGCTTGAGTTAATGACCAAATTTGGTATAACTTCCTTGTATCCAATACCAAATTCCCTCTTTACTCTTTCCTATCCAGTCATCTGACTGAACTCTTACTCCCTTCGACCCTGACAGTATTAGAGCAAGCATTCAAAGGGGATCATTTCACCTTCCTCCCTAACCTCTCTATTTTCTGTTCCTAGTACTGACCTGCTACGGCACTAAAATCGTCCTCCAGTGGCTTAAGGAGGGTCTAGGTCTTATAGATCCGTCGATCAATAGCAGGCTTGTCCCCCAGACACTCTGGGGGCTGTGAATGAAGTAGTCACCAAAACGTTAAAACATGGTGTTCACTTAAATTGATTACAACCTTACATTTTCACTCCAATATGAAATGAAGGATGAAATATAGGAAATGGATCGGACATGTGATGAGAGAAGATGGTAGTATAGCTAAAACGGTTTTCAATTGGAACCCCCAAGGATCAACTAGGAGATTCAGTAGACCAAGAATTACATGGCACAGCACAGTTAAGAAAGAGCAGAAGCTTCAGGAAAGAACTGAATAATACGCTAGCGTGCGATCATTAAAGCCCTATGCTTCCCAGAGTAAGAGCAGTTGACTACTACTAATGGGATAATGGCATTATTTTGCTGTATATAAGTGAGGCCTTAAAGAAGAATGGATAGGTGGGCAAAATGACTTCACCAGAGCAACATCATCTACTTTATACATTCCTTACTCAGGAATTTTTATTATTTAGGAGTAAGATTAAGTAGTAATGGGAGATGGGTGGCAATGAAAGCATGTCTAAACAAAACACCAGTACAAGTAAAATACCAGTACAAAAATATATTTACATAAAAAATAAAATGTACATCTTAGAAAGACTTTATGGTGCAATAGTTGAAGCTAAAATGCTCTATGGTATGGAGATTTGGGATATAGAGGAGGGGTGAGAACATGTAAATAGGGTACATTAAATTAAAAGTAAATTAATTTTGGGTTTACCGAGAAATTTACCTAATGGGGTTGCACAAATGGAGTTAAGGAGAATTGGAAGTAAAGCAAAAATTATGAAAAGAGTAGTGAAAAATTATGGAATTAGAAAATAATATCCTAAAGCAATGTTTAGAGGTTCAAGGAAAGCTTAGTAAAGAGGAAACTTGGCATAAACAAGTAAAAAGAACTTTGGATAAAATAGGGTGTGGGAATATTTGGAAGGACAGACAGGTCGGCAAGAAAGAGAATTGAAGAGTTAGAGTGAGAAACAAAGATATGGAAAGACAGCACATAATTGGTAGTTTCAACTCCAAAAGTTCACTGTGTATATATACGGAACTTAAAACGATATGGTGGAGAGAAAATTATGTCAATGTTTGTAACAAACCAGCAAGAGTGTGTTTTGCATGGGCTAGGACAGGGGTGGTGAGGTTAAAAGGCTTGGGAGAAGGAGCAAACCAAGGTAAATGTATTTTGTGTAATAAGAAGTATGATAATTGTTGGCATTTAATTCTAGAGCGGAAAGGAACAATGAATATGAGAGAAAAATTACAAAAGAACAATTGTTCTGGTCTGCCAAATGAAATTTTAGGTAAAAGGATGTTAAGAGCTAAATCAAAAGGAACTTTAACAGGAATAGGAAAATATTTAAGGGTAGTAAGAAGTAGATGGATGAAGGAAATTAGAAATAAGGAATAGGAAGAAATGTGGATTGGTGAAAGGAAGATGTAATTAGGACCCAATAGCTGGGTAGCCATGGTTTTGGATGCTATGGGTCCTCAGAAATGCAGCAGCCCAGTGAAGTGAGACACTGATGTGTAAAATGTAGGAAAATATTTAAATATTACAGAATTGTAGGGGTGAATTAAACCATGTAATGATTCAAGTGAAATAAATACATATCTATTTATATTCCTCACTCCTTCAGGATTACATTAGCTATAATAATTAGCAGAATCTGCAAGTCTTTTACAGGTAAAACATTGTTCCTAACTTGGGAGTTAAACCAAACCTTTTTATAACTAACTTTTCTCTAGGGATAGGGTTTTTTGTTTTGTTGCACAACAGTTTTTGTACACTGATTAGCTGGAATTTACCAAATAGATTGCAACGATTGTAATCTAGTATACAAAGGCAGACCAAGAGAAATCTGGAAACAAGACTAAAAGAACACATGAGATGTTAATACCAAAAACAGATAGACAAATCTGCAGTAGCATATCATTTCTGGACCTCAAATCATGACATCACACCCACTATAAAACTTTTAAAACCTATAAAAAAGAGCTACGAATTAGAAACTTGGGAAAAGATTCATATATATAAACACAAAGACCACATAATGAATTTTGAATTACTGCCACCAACCACCCTTGGGAGATTCATCACACCAGCAATCTACAACCTCCCCTGGACAGGAAACAAAAGCAGCAGTTGGAACATTGTTGATAATAGGAACAATACCCATTCCCGAAACGCATCCAAGTGGAATTTTCAATGATGTAGTGTTACCATTACCAACTCACTTATTATGTATCTATGCATCACAGTTACTAGCTTGTATTTCCTCAATTAGTGACATCATTTCTGTTCTCCTCTCTTCTAACCACCATGTGAATTTCTGCACAAACTTAAATTGAGGACAAAAAAAAATAAATGCCAATTGAGTAAACGTTAGCAGAAAGAGTCTTATTACTTGCTTCCTTGTAAGTAGAAGGGAAATAAGGGAGTACCATAGGCTAAAGCGATAGGCAAATCTTTTAAAATCTGGTTGCTATGTGATTGAAGTTACTTTGTATGGACAGGAGTTGACAAATTCCCGTATGAGAAAAGTATGAGTATTTTAAAGCTGAAACCAATAACAAGGAATATCTAAAAAACGGTCAACTCACGAAAAAAATATATATAACATAAATTGTGTTTTTAACGAGCTCTTCATTTTTTTTGTGAAGTAAATTTTTGTCTATCTCTTATGATTTACCAGTTATGCAAAATTCCACAAAATTCAGCTAGAATAAACATGTTTTCAGAGGCTATTCCCAGAAAATTGAAGATATACATTTTATTTGTCATGTAAATATCTTTAATATACAATATTTTAATCAAAATCATTAGATCCATTTTTGAAAGAATATCATTTTCGAATTTTTTTTCCATTTAAAGGGTAGTTTGGGGTGAGGGGATTTACTTGAAAATCTTTGTATCGCATCCTTGGAAAATACCAAACTTAAAAACCAATACATACATGGACCTTTTTCCAAAAATATTTTTTTTTTTTCGATTCCAGGGGACCCAAAACATTTATTTCCAGTGAAATCTTGTTATGGAATTTTTGGGTGCAATACAATACTTTCCTTATGCACTATGTACATAGTATGTGTAGAGAAAATAAAAAGGGGGAGGTGGACTTAATCACCTTAAGTGTCCCTTAGTTTGTTCAAAATATATGGCTAACCTTGAAATTTCATTTAAAAATTATGTTGATCTGACTTCTTTTTATATAGATGATATGCTAAATTCCAAAATTAAGTTCTGAAAAAAGGGAGTGTTCTTGTGTTTGAGGTTTTCTTGTATTCGGGTAAGTATGGTATAATGCATTAAAATTCTTCACAATAAACTTACCATTTTGGGGACCTTTTCTGTTGCTTTCCCACTGCTCTAATGCTTTCTCAGCTCGCTGTTCCAGGAACATTTGGAATACTGACCTAAAATACATCAGAATAAAGATCAGCTACAGAAAAAAATCTGATGTGCTATATTCATATAGCTTTCTCTACATCTCTAACAAATAAGCCTGTTCTTCTATCTATTTAATGATAAAAACATTAGCAGAAACAGTCTTATTGTTTAGTTCCTTTGCAAAGAGGATTTTGGCAGCAGATAAAAACAATAGTTAAAAGAAGAAGTCAAATTATGTATGTATTAATGGAAGATAGGGTATCTTAATTTCATGCTAGTTTCACTTGGCACACATTGGATACTGAACAAGCTAGAATCCTCTCTATTTCAGAAAAAGGTTTTGATTCCATAAAAATAATATACTTTTCAAGTAACTTTTCCTGAATAGTATGGAAATTGTTCACAGTGGAAACAGAAACTGTCTCCAACTGTTAAAATGGAAACATGCAATAATGAAGTATTATGATCTCTGGTTAAAGCTCTTTTAGATACCTGAGTGTCACCACAAATTTTTATATTATGATCTTCATTAACACCAAACAGGAGTTTAGTAGTAAACTGACCGCCATCTCAAATAGCAGTTAGGGTACTTTGACGTAATCATACAAAAATGGCATACCTCTGACCTTGAATGATAAATTAATAGGGATTCCCTGATTAAATATTCACATAACAGTAGGAAAGAAAAAATAATTAGATTTCAAGAGGATATAACCCAGATTTGGGATGGGGAGGATAGGGTGCGATTTTGTAAGACTGTGAAAGTTAAGCAGTTGCTTTAATTGCCATTACACTTCTACACTATATCCAGAATTATTCTTATGCATACTTAGTTTGCTTTTTCTTTTCTTAATGTGCACGGCAGTAATATTTGTTCAAGTATAATATTAATTTAATATTGTAACAAAGTCTTTATTGACTCAAAAATTGGTTATAAATAAAGCCTTTAATTTGCAGCTTCAAAAATTTACTCGACAGCTTTCTCATGCCACTGCATGATACATTCCACTTGAAATCTGACTTCCTTGGCTTGCAATTCTTCCTTTTATAGCTATAAATGGTGTCACAGAACTTTCTGGAAGCTGCTTCTGGCATATGCCAGATGTGTCATGTTTCAGGACTTCCAGTTATCGGCATGTTACACTCACCTTTCCAAGGTCTCCAGCTCTCCGCAGCATACCAAGATGAACGCGAGAACAGCTGCATATGCGACTCACAATATTCATAACACTGCCTATCTATTTTGCAGGTGGGCTTTACAAAATAGCAATAGCAAACCTTAGCCTTATTTTCCAAAATGCCTTATTTTACTGCTAACCTTTAGGAAGTTGAAAGGCAAACTCTATACTTGGAAAGCACCCAACCTATTTGTACACTAATCTACACGACTGCATTAACATTGAAATTCTAAGTAGCATAGCCTTTCCATTTGTTTTTTTTAATAATATGTAAAAAGGAAGCTAGCAAGTGTAGTAACACAAATATTAACATAACAATTAATAATTTTTAACAATTTTCACTTTCTGTTTTAAATCCAAGGTGCTAGTTTCACAATTCAAGGATTTATTGCAAAACTAGTCCTGTGGATTTAAAACAAATTAGTGAAGAATTGTTATAAATTGTTATATTAATATTTCCAGTTTTTTTTAATGTGGGTGTTTTCTTCTAAACAAAAGCATTATTAATACTTTCATTCACACTAACCTATACAGAGCATGTAAGCACCAAAACCTATATTATGATTAATAATACTGCATCTATCCGAATACAAGATGACCTCGAATGCAAGACGAGCCCATTTTTCAGAACTTAATTTTGGAACAATTAAGCATGTCATCTATATATACAAAAAGAAAACATGTTTAGAAAACATGTAAAGACAATTTTTAAATGAAATTTAAAGGTTTGCCATATATTTTGAACAAAACTAATGGACACTTAAAATGATAGTCACATTATTTTAATTAAAACATTAATGGGAATGCACAGTGAAGTAACTAATCAAATAGGAGTAAAAACATAGATTACATTCAAACTTCACTCTTGAAATAAAGTAACTTACTTTGGACATGTTTCGGCGGCTGTTGCCACCATTTTCAATGGAAATTGAATGATGAACTTGTGGTAGAAGCCTGTGGAGGTCTCTCTTTTGGATAGATGAATTTTGAGATGAGTCATTTGTTTGTGGTATGTCAAAATTTATGAGCTTGTTTTTGTTTTTTAAAATTAATAGATTTTCCCAAACTGTTACTCCAATTGGATTCTGCACTAATTTTAATAACTTGGGCTCGCTGTGAAAATTATGGTTTTGAGTCCAAAAATGATGTGTTACAACTGAATTATATTTTAAATATCTCATGTGTTCTTTAAAATGTTGTCCTATGTTTCGTTACCAAAGAAGAAGATTAATGAATTCATTAAACAAAAGAAAGTAAAAGAAATTAGCACTCTAAAAAGAATAAAAGCAGAAACCAGGTACAAAAAATTCACTTACCACCCTTTGGCACACTAAAAATTTCAAAAGATTTTCAAAAATGGAACTTCAACTTAGCCCCAGTTAATAAGCACAGTTTTAAAAATCTTCTCCATACAAACACAAAAGATAAAATCCCACCATTGAAATAATCAGGGATATATGAAATCAGCTGCAAAGAATGTGAAAAGGTATATATAGGAAAAACAAAACAAAACAAAACATTGGACGTTTTAAAGAACACATGAGATATTTAAAATATAAACAGACATAATTCAGCTGTAGCACATCATTTTTGGACTCGAAACCATAATTTTCACAGTGAGCCCAAGTTATTAAAATTAGTGCAGAATCCAACTGGAGTAACAGTTTGGGAAAAATCTATTAATTTTAAAAAACAAAAACAAGGTCATAAATTTTGACATACCACAGACAAATGAACTTACCTCAAAATTCATCTATCTGGAAGAGAGACCTCCACAGGCCGCTACCACGAGTTCATCCGTAAATCTCCGTTGAAAATGGTGGCAAGAGCCACCGAAACATGTCCGAAGTTACTTTATTTCAAGAGTGAAGTTTGAGTGTAATCTATGTTTATACTCCTATTTCACATTATTTTCTCTTTTCTTTGTACTGAATTTGAATTACATGGAAACTCATGTTTAGAGAGGTTGGCGGAGAGGGGAGTATGTATGGTATGGGAGCAATGGTACAACGTGACAGCAGCATAACTGTAATGACAATGATGGATATCATTTTGTATTTAGACAACATTTAATATTTTTACCTACAATTGAAAATTAGTTGAGTAGATTTTGTAACACTACATCACTTCCTTTATATTTTGGAAAACATGTTTCAGAAGCCATATGCTTCCATTGTCAATTCCTTTGGTCGACTGCCGGCATTGCTTGCTGTAGTGGTAGTCGACCAAAGGAATTGACAATGGAAGCACATGGCTTCTGAAACATGTTTTCCGTAACAAAAAGTAAGTGATATAGTGTTACAAAATCGACTCAACTGATTTTCAATTGTTAAAACACATCACTGTCACAAAGTCTACCATATATCAGGAATAGTTTTTACCTAATTTGAATGTGTACAAGAATTTACATTGCGAGCAGGAGACAGATGGAGAATGGAGAACGGAAATACACCAGTATGTCTATGTTTGGTGGTGAGGCAGCAGCTTAGTGTAATGATGCCAATGGATATGATTTTCAGTTAAGACAACATACTTATAATACATCGTAAAACATTTTACCTATTTCGATCTGCACGTAAACTTATGTTTTGGTCAGGAGAGACGGAAAGGGGAATATGGAGATGTATGGAATGTGAGCGATTGTACAATGACAGGGGAGGCGAGGGCGTGGGTATGACAATGATTATGGATGCTATTTTCTATTAAGACAACATACTTAGAAGCTCTCTAATTTTATTTCACTCTCAGAGAGTAATCTTTTTCCTCAATGAGAATGCTCATAGGCCTGTTAACAGCTAATTTTTGGCACGAAATGGAATGCACAAAATCTGCCACATATGTTGTGACCTTGGCGGTAATCTATTCCATTTCCTCCAGGCTACACCACTGCCATAATCACAAAACTTGAAACTTACGTTTTCCCCATATGGTATTTGGAAAACATATATTACAAAAACAAGAGGACCCTCCAGTTCTGAACATTATTATTTTGGAAAAAAACATTATCTTGTATTCGGATAAATACGGCATGTTGAAATGCTTTTATGTAACTAAACCTCTATGTTATGCCTTTTGTAACAGTGTCAAATGAAGCGCTGAAATATTCTGTATATAACAGGAATAAGATATAAGAAAATAAATTTGATGAGAAGGCTTAGGAAATAATTCAGGTTAGTTATGGTATTGCTAATGCTGCTATATTTATATTAACATGGGTTATTACTTTTTTACCATTAGGACCAGTTGAACAACTGAATATTAAGTTGCAAAACCTTGGATCATTTTTCTAGGGATTCAACTTTATCCTGACCAGCTAGATGGCCATGCTGAGGAAAGAGGAGGATTAGATAACCTTCAGTTGCCACCATGCTGATTATAGAAACAAATGTCTCTGAAAACATTCCAAGATTTTACAATTAACCTGAGTGAAGTTGAAGCGTGAACATCAATTCATTTATATTTCAAAATTAAAACAATGTACAGAAGCTTATCACTTGAAACCTTGCAAATATGCAAAGAAGCTTGTAACAGTGATGTGATTAAAGTTAAATCAAAAGTATTTGAGTCGGTTTTTGTAACACAAACATCACGTAATAATTACTTACTCGGACTGGTTTCAGGAACACTTGTTCCCATTTTCAACCCTTAATTCAAACTAAATCTTGCTTTGTTGGCGTCAACAATTGGGGATGGTGGTGTATCATTTGTAGAGGCATCTGGTGCTGGAACAACTTCCAACCAAAGGAATTGACAATGGAAGCACATGGCTTCTGAAACATGTTTTCCGAAATAAAAAAGTAAGTGATGTAGTGTTACAAAATAGACTCAACTAAATTTTAACTTCCAAAAAGTTGATGTATGATGGTAAATTGAAATTCATGATATGGCTCTTTTTCTTCATGATCTACATCTTCTCCCAGACATCTAATTCTGCTGGTTTTCACTGCTGATTTTTCTATTTGTTTTTATTTCAGGTTTCTCATGTGTTCCTTTAAGCTGGTTTTCAAACTTCTTTTCGTTCCTCCTATATATACTAGATTACAGTCTGAACATTTAATTTCATAAATTCCCAGTTTTTTGTTTGCTAGGATAACATCCTTTAATTTTTTACATAGCAGTTTCTGAATGCTGAAGTTGGTTTTTGGAGCTAATGTGATATAATTCTTAAAGATTTTCTGAAGAAACCTCCATGACGAACCTAAGTTCAGAAAATTCACTTATCATCCTTGGGCATACAACAAACTTCAGAAAATCTTCAAAATTATAACATCACCTAACTCCAAAAAACAACTACAGCATTCAGAAACAGCTATGTAAAAAAATTAAAAGATCCTGCCCCAGCAAACAAAAAACCAAGGATTTATGAAATTAATCAGACTATAATCTAGTATATATAGGAAGAACGAAAAGAAGTTTAGAAAGCAGATTAAAGGAACATATGAGAAACTTAAAGTACAAACAGAAAAATCAGCACTTGCCTATCATTTTTGGACATCAGGACATGAAATCACATCTAATATATAAACTATGAAAACCAGCATATAAACCCACAGTATTATATGTCTGCGGGAAGATCTACATCATGAAGAAAAAGAGCCATATCATAAATTTTGATTTACCACCATACAGCAAACTTTGGGAGTTCATAGGTCCAGCACCAGATGCCTCCACAAGTGATACACCACCACCCTCATCTTTGTGCCAACGAAGCAAGATTTAGTGGGAATTAAGAGTCGAAAATAGGAATAAGTGTTCCTGAAACTGGTCCCAGTAAGTAAATACTAAGTGTTACAAAAACTGACAAATTCTTTTGATTTAAGCTTATCATTTAAGTGTTATAAACTCTAACTTACCTCGAAAGACTAAGCACTGTATCATATACTTCAAATTCCTCTTTGTCCAACTTCACAGTTATTTGATGCACATGTTTCTCAGAAAGTGACCCTAGAGCACCTTTACTGTGTAGCTGCTCCTTTGTTCTACGTAGCATCAGTGAATTTATCACAGTGTTTAATCTTTGCATTCCACCAGCACTTTTGTTACCAACCCAATGCCGCCATATCTAAAATCAAAATCATAAACAATGTATTCTTAATAATAAATCATCTTGTTATTCTGGTACTGAGAGAGGGAGGGGGAGAGAGAGAGAGAAATTTTCTTACATTAAACTTATTGCTGATACTGTATTTATTAAATCAGCCCCCCCTTTTCTTCAAAATTTTAAAGCAAAAAAAAATGAAAGGGGAGGTAGATTATGCTATAATTTGAGAGAATAGGAAATATAGTATACTCCCGATTATTCGTGTGTGGACTATTTGAGTTGCGGATTATCCCCCCCCCCAAATTATTTTCTTTTAATGTCAATACACATTTTTTGTTGTTTTTTTTTTTGTTTCTCCGCCATCTTTTTTATGAATTTCTTTTAACTTGCTTCGTAAACACTTACATGGTGATCAACAATCAGAAAAACACAATTTATTTTTAATTTACACAGAACAGATAGGATGATAACAACGGAAACAGTGCTCTGTTGTCATGTGATGGAAATGACACGTATTGTAACACAGTGGGTCCATTATTGCTCTTTCCTAAAGAAAAGCAATACCTATGCACAAAAGTAGAATTAACTTTTGAACAAAGAATACATGTTGAAAAAAAGCTTTTAAACATAAATTTGTATTTACATATGTATGTTGCACCTTGAAAGCCTTAAATTACAGGTTTCTCGATTATTTGCGCTTCTCCCCCACATTACCCCAGATAATCGAGAGTATATATATATATATACACACACACACACACACACACACACATTTATTTTATTATTATTTTCATTTTGATGCCTCTAACCTGGTTGGTCATAATGGACAATGAATGAAATCAATAATGATGCTCAAATTAAAGTTACTTCATTTGTCTTCTCATGATAAGGCATAAAAAAAAAAACTTATCCATGTAACTCATCCTAAGCAAGAATCAAACCCGCAACTACTTGAATGTGAGGCGGAAGTACATTTTTATGATAAATCAAATAGATAGGTATCCTGACACACTGATATGTTCCATTCACATCACTTTCTCTACCTATTCTGTAAGAAACTATTCTTACAAAAGCTTCAAACTAATCATGATAAACATCATCTTATTAATGTTGCGAAACTAGTCCAGGCAAGGATTCCAAAAGATAAGTGAAGATTGGTTGCAACTATTATTTTTATATTAATATCATCTTATTACTTAATTCCTTGTAAGCAAAAGTGAAGTAAGGGAATACACTAGGCTTATGCAATAGTCAAATCTTTTAAAAGCTGGTCACTATGAGATTGGAATTTGCTTCTCTTTGTGTCCCAGCAATAAAATAAAAGAAAATGGAATAATAAATTCCCATTTGGAAAAAGTTTTAAGTATTTTAAAATTAAAACCAATAACAAGGAATATCTCAGCAATGGTTAACTCCACAAAAAATGTAAAACAAAAAAAAACAAAAAAAAGACATAAATTGTGTGATTTAACAAAATTTACATTTGTTTGTGTAGTAAGATTTAGTCTATCTCTTATAGTTTACTGGTTATGCTATAGTCCTTTAGAATAAAGAGGGCTTCAGAGGCTATTCCCAAAAGAAATTCAAGAGATACATTTTATTTGCTATACTAAAATCTATAAGTCATAAGTATTGTTAGAAGCATATTCCAAAATAACAATTTTTGAAAGATCTTCCATAAAAGGTAGTTTGGAGTGGGGGGATTTTCTTGAAAACCTTTAGGTTACATTCTTGAAAGATACTGAACTTAGATACCATGTTTGGTATTTTTGAGTTATGTTGTGCATGCATGAATACCCATACCACACATGGACCTATTTCTATAATACTTATGATACAAGTGATAAAAATGGTGAATTATATTGTGAGTAGGAAGTTTGCAAAACGTGTATCATACACTATTTTTTAGATAGTTCTTCATATTTATAGACATATTACAATTATAAATAGATTGTTCTATCTATTTCAAAGAATTCAGGCTTAATGGTCTGCGGTATTCAGTTGTTGCCTTGCTTAGCATCAGTGCTGACAACATGACTTACTCGTACAGAACGAAAACATTCTGTAGCACAGAGTCAGTGTAGCAGTTGTATTTTGCTTTCTCTGCTGCTTGTATGATTTTGTCTGGTTTAGCAGATTCCATGTTCATGATGGTCGTGGGTTCAAACCCGGCAGACGATGATGGATTTTTTCGGGCATAAAGTCCTTAGCATGGCTTCCTTCGGAAGGGAAGTAAAGCAGTTGGTTCTGAGTATAGATTTACAGCACGTAAAACAACCTCAAGCCTGATAGAGAGGCCCCTCTGAACAAAATTAAGCAGTCTTTCACACCCAATTTAGAATGGGATGCTGAGAACCACAGTAGTTAAAGAGCATCCATAAATAACATGCCATTTACATTTACATGTTCATGACGTTCATATAATTGGCCATTTTATGGATCAAACAAAAGTTTTCATAGTGAATGAGGCCATGGACATATATTCCAAAGTTGACTACATTGGAGTGTTTTCATTTTATAACGCTGAGTAACAGAATTTTCTACTTTTAACATTACTGATATCTGATAAAAGACCTTTTAGTATCAACTGTCTAAAAAGACTTTTTATGAATTCAAGGGACCTCAAAACATGTATTTCTGGTGAAATTTTAACACCAAATTTTTGGGTGGAATACAATACCTTCTTTATCTCATATGTACATTGTACTGGTATACATGTAGAGAAAGTAAATTGTGATAAATAAATTGAATAAAAATGAAACTGAAATTTATCTTAAAAGAATTATAGACAGAAATACAACAGTTGATGCAATTTAGCAATATTTCTTTGAATGTCAGGCCATTGTTTATTACACAGGCATGTTGATGTCTGAGCTCATCACTGCAACACTGAAACATGGAGTAATGATAAATATGACAAATGGAACGTGTATTACATTTAGTCATATATTACATACCTAAATAAAAATAAAACACCTATTTATCTATACCACTTTCATATGATGTGGAATCTATATCATTCATCACCAGGATTGCACCCCATTTCATATAGTCCTTGGTGCCATCTATTGCACTTCAAATGCCATCTTTATGGTTTTTTTGTTTGATGAGATTCCAAGCACTTTTGATCCACTTGTACGCTGGAGGGCTGATTAATGTTGCCTTTTTTCATAAGAGGCAGTGAATCAGATGCCATCCATTCTCCATACACTTGGCACAGGTGACTTTTAAATGAATAGATAATTTATATATGCAGTTGCAGCACTGATATAACTCTTCAGGAATTAGAACTAGTATTGTTAAGTAGTAGTATTTATTTTTTACTTTCTCTACATGTACTGTGTACATAGTGTATAGAGGAAGTATTGTATTCCACCCAATAATTTGATACAAAGATTTCACTGGGAATATATGTTTTGAGTTCTCCTGAGTCCAAAAATAGCATTCTTAGAAAAAGGTCTGTATATGTATTTCTGTGAGTGTGTATGGACAGCATAGCTCAAAAACTAGAGACCATTAAATACCAAACCTGGTATTTAAGTTTGGTATCTTCCAAGGATGAGACACAAAGATTTCCAAGAAAATTCCCCCACCTCAATTACCCTTTACATGGACAAATTTTTGAAAATGTTTTTCTCAAAATGGCTGTAATAATTTAGATTAAATTACTGTGTATTAAAGATATTTACATCACAAAATAAGTATATCTTGAATTTTCTGGGAGTACCTTCTGAAGACCTGTTCATTCTAGATGAATTTCACTGAATTATGCATAAATGGTAAACCGTAAAAGATACACAAAAACTTACACACAATTTATGTCATATATATTTTTGTTTACAGAGTTGACCATTTCCAAGATATTCCTTGTTATTGGTTTCAATTTTAAACAAAGCAACCTTTCAAACAGTGTCACCTTTCATTTCATCTGTCTTTTATTCTTCTGGAATAGCAGAGCAAACTGAACTTCAACTGTCCATATATCACTTATTTTTACTTACTGGGGACCAATTTCTGGTAACAGTTGTTCCCATTTTCAACCCTTAATTCCGACTAAATCTTTCTCCGTTGGCGACAACGATGGGGGTGGTGGTGTATTACTTGTGGAGGCATTTGTTGCTGGATCTATGAACTTCTAGAGGTTGCTGTAAGGTGGCAAGTCAAAATTCATGATATGGCTCTTTTTCTTCATGATGGAAGATCTTCTCCCAGACCTGGTAAGCTGGTTTTAATAGTTTTATATTTGGTGTGATTTCATGTCCTGATGTCCAAAAATGATAGGCAACTGCTGATTTTTCTATTTGTTTGTATTTTAGGTTTCTCATGTGTTCCTTTAATCTGGTCTCCAAATTTCTCTTTGTCCTTCCGATATACACCAGATTACAGTCTGAGCATTTAATTTCATAAATTCCCGGTTTCTTGCCTGCAGGGATAAGGTCTTTTAAATTTCTGCACAGCAGTTTCTGAATGATGTAGTTGTTTTTTGGGGCTAAGGTGATGTTATAATTCCTGAATATTTTCTGAAGTTTGTTGTGTGCCCAAGGATGATAGGTGAATTTTCTGTATTGAGGTTGGTCACTGGGATTCTGTAGGGTGGTTGTGTGTGTTATGCGATTCAGTTTTTTGTATTTATGTATTCTTTTGTCTACTGCACTTTTTTGGAAACCGTTGTGGTAGCTGTTTGGAGTATCTGTTGGTATTCTTTTTGGTATTCATTCTTCTCCATGGGAATGTGTACTAGTCTATATGTTAAACTGTTTAGGACTGCATATTTGTGTGTTGTAGGGTTGTAGCTATCAAACTTTATGTGGTTATCTGTATTATTGGATTTTCTATATATTCCAAATGTCAGGCTATGTTCTTTTGTTCTTATTATTCTAATGTCTAGGAATGGCAGGACTCCTTCCTGTTCGGTCTCAATAGTGAACTGAATGGACTTGTTTTGCAAGTTAAGAAGTTTGAGTGCATCGTTTACGAGTTTTTCTGGAACTATGGCAATGAGTCATTGATGTGTATTTCAAAATTACTCATGTATAGGTCGGCTAGGAATGGTGATAATAAGTGATGTTTGTGTTACAGAAACGACTCAAATTCTTTTATTTTTTATTTAATCACATCACTGTCACATGCTTCTATGCATATTTGCAAGTTTTGAATGTAATCCGATTAACAAATCATTAGAAGCAAACTTTCCCGGAAAACTCAACACGTTGCCACGTGGTGCATAACTAATACCAGGAAAAATGGAGGTAATACGGCAATCTATGAAATTTAATGAAAATCTTGATGGAGCTAAGGTAGGTGTTAAAACTTTTTTAAAACTAGAAGAAAAGGGGAAAAACATTTCGGCAGACATACGTTTCTTAAATCTTTGTCAACAACTTTAGGTCACGCCAAATTTCATCAGAAGATACGTAAAATATGATAACAACAGCAAATATCAAAGACTCGCAGATAAAAAGGTAATAGAAACCGAAAAGAACAAACACTATGTGAGATTACATAGTTTAGAACTTCAACTGTATGAGCTACACTTAGCGTTACCGCAAAAGTTAGGCCACGCTCTTTGGGATAATTTGCGCTCAAATTTCCTGCCAATCTTAAGCGGAAAAATGAGCAGAAAAATGCTTACGCTAAAGAAAAAATTAGAATATCTCTGCAAAAAGCAGAATAAAAATAGACCAATCAGACACAAGAGACCTCCCGAAAACCATGTTATAAACTTATCTAAAAACGAAACTTTCAACAAATCTCAGTTAGCCATTCTCAACAAAGGCCTAAAAACGTGTGTAGATTATTGTAAAAAAACAGAAAACTTAGTAGCAGATATAGAAATAGCCACAAGCCACCTAAAAGAAATTGACCAAAAAGCAATTAAGAAGCAATGTGAACCAATTTTGAACCAAGTACATACAAGAATAAACAGAAAAAATCCTCAACAAAAAATCATAAAATCCTTAACTCAAAAACCAGTTGTTTACACAAAATCAGACAAAGGCAACCAAATAGTAATACTGGACCAAGAAGATTACAACCAAAGAATAGAATCCTTGCTAAACAATCCGGAATATTGAGAAATATCCAATCCACTAAATAAAAGTATAAAGATTTTACAAGAAACTTTAGCAAATTGCAAAACCATAACAGAAAAAGAGAAATCCAAATTAAAGCCAGATTTACCAACCTTACCCAGACTGTATGCCCTACCAAAAACACACAAACCTGGCAACAAAATGAGACCCATAGTAGATAACATCAATGCACCCACATATAAACTCTCCAAATGGCTCACTCAAAAATTCAACTCCTTCCCAAAATTCAATAGTAAAAGTGTATCAAATTCATTGGACCTGATTAATCACCTGAAAGATTTCAGTGTTTCACCTAAAGATAAGATAGTATCCTTTGATGTCATCTCCCTATTCCCCAGCATACCCATAGATGAACTACAAAAACCTCTGAAAACCTGGCTACAAAGCATAAACATACCAACAGAAGAAATAGAAAATCTTGTCCAGTTAAGCAATTTATGTATAAAACGAACTACTTCACATTCCAGAATAAATGCTACCAACAAACAACAGGACTTGCAATGGGGAATCCTCTATCACCATTCCTAGCCGACCTATACATGAGTAATTTTGAAATACAATCACTGACTCACCTGCCATTCCTAGACATTAGAATAATAAGAACATAGCCTGACATTTGGAATTAATAGGAAATCCACCAATACAGATAACCACATAAAGTCTGACAGCTACAACCCTACAACACACAAATATGCAGTCCTGAACAGTTTAAGATATAGACTAGTACACATTCCCATGGAGAAGAATGAATACCAAAAAGAATACCAACAGATGCTCCAAACAGCTACCAACAACGGTTTCCAAAACAAGTGCAGTAGACAAAAGAATACATAAATACAAAAAACTGAATCGCAAAACACACACAACCACCCTACAGAACCCCAGTGACCCACCTCAATACAGAAAATTCACCTATCATCCTTGGGCACACAACAAACTTCAGAAAATATTCAGGAATTATAACATCAACTTAGCTCCAAAAAACAACTACATCATTCAGAAACTGTCGCCCTCCATGGTGTAATTGTTACCATGCTAATTTCATATACCCAAGGTCACGGGTTCAAACCCGGCGGAGGACGATGGATTTTTTCGGGCTTCCTTCGGAAGGGAAGTAAAGCCGTGGGTCCCGTGTCGTAGATTTACGGCACGTAAAAGAACCTCAAGCCTGATAAGAGAGGCCTCTGAGCAAAATTAAGCAATCTTTCAAGCCCAATATAGAATGGGACGCTGAGAACCAAAGTAGTTAAAGAGCGTCCATAAATAACACGCCATTTCTTTTCTTTTCATTCAGAAACTGCTGTGCAGAAATTTAAAAGACCCTATCCCTGCAGGCAAAAAACCGGGAATTTATGAAATTAAATGCTCAGACTGTAATCTGGTGTATATCGGAAGGACAAAGAGAAATTTGGAGACCAGATTAAAGGAATACATGAGAAACCTAAAATACAAACAAATAGAAAAATCAGCAGTTGCCTATCATTTTTGGACATCAGGACACGAAATCACACCAAATATAAAACTATTAAAACCAGCTTACCAGGTCTGGGAGAAGATCTACATCATGAAGAAAAAGAGCCATATCATGAATTTTGACTTGCCACCTTACAGCAACCTCTGGAAGTTCATAGATCCAGCAACAGATGCCTCCACAGTTAATACACCACCACCCCCATCGTCGCCAATGAAGAAAGATTTAGTCGGAATTAAGGGTTGAAAATGGGAACAACTGTTACCCGAAACCGGTCCCCAGTAAGTAAAAATAATTGATGTTTGTGTAACAAAAACGACTCAATTTTTTTTATTTTTTATTTAATCACATCACTGTCACAAGCTTCTATGCATATTTGCAAGTTTTGAATGTCCATATATCGATCAGCTTTGAAAAGATTTGACTATTGCTTTAGCCTGGTGTATTCCCTTATTTCCCTTTTACTTATAAAAATCTAAGTAGTAAGACCAATTGTGTTAATGTTTATCTCCTTTGGCATGATGTAGAAAAATAATCTTTTATAAGAATAGTTTGTTAGCAGAACAGCTAGAAAAAGTCAAGTATTGGTTCTGCTAAATGGTCTCGAAAACTTGTCCAAAACAAGTATGACTCTCTTCCTTAGCAAATCACACAATTTTCAGTCATTCCTTCAAGAGGTCAGCTGACATCCATCTTTTTCATGCACCGGAAAACGGCTGTTTTAGATAACCCAACCTTGCTAAAATTTCCTTGAGCTTCAACCTCAGAACTTTCCCCAGTCACTACATCAACAAACAGAAATGGAGTTTTATTTATGGACATACTGTTAACTGCAGTGGTTCTCAGCATTCCATTCTATATTAGACGTGAAAGGCAGCTTAATTTTGCTCAGAGGCCTCTTTATCAAATTTGAGGTTCTTTTACGTGCTGTGAATCAACCTCATGGGGCCAACAGTTTTACCTCCCTTCCAAAGGAAGCCATGCTAAGGATTTTTACAACCATAAAAATCTATCGACCTCAGCAAGGTTTGAATGCACGCCTAACATATATGAGGTTAGCATGAAAATGAAATGGCATTTTATTTATGGACATTCTTTAACTGCTGTGCTTCTTAGCACCCCATTCTATACTGGGTGTGAAAGACCACTTAAGCTTGCTCTAAGGCCCCTTTATCAGGCTTGAGGTTCTTTTATGTGTCGTAAAGTTACAACACGGGACCAATGGCTTTACTTCCCTTCGTTCTCCACCAGGATTGAACCTGCGACCTTAGGTATATGAAGTTAGCACGGTAACCATTACAACATGGAGGGCGACACCACCTCAACCGGTCGACCAACTTGTGGATCATGACCATTAACGCTTTGCCCAGACGAAAATACTTACACCAATTCTTCACTATGGATATGAAGAGGAAGCATTGCCATCCGAGCAGCATTTGATATTGGCTGGAGCAAGGCCTTCTTTTGTCATGAACTTTTATCACTGCCTGATACTCAATTTTATCCATTGTAGCAGGTCTGCACACAACCTCTTACTCTTGTCGCCCTCTGTGGCGTAATGGTTCCCATGCTATTCTCATATACCCAACATCTTGGCTATATGAGAAGTTATATGTGTATTTTGTGTAGTAAGTTTTTGTCTATCTTTTATGGTTTACCAGTTCCGCAAAATTCATCCAGAATAAAGATGTCTTTAGAGGCTACTCCCAAAAAATTCAAGATATACACTTTATTTGTCACATAAATATCTTTAATATACATTATTTTAATCAAAATCGTTAAAAGCCGTTTTTGAGAAAATCAAAATTTCTAAAAAATTTTCCATATGAAGGGTTGTTGGGGGTGGGGGGGATTTTCTTGTAAATTTTCGTGTTGCATCCTTGGAAGATACTGAACTTAAATACCAGAGGCTATTCTGAGAAAATTCAAAATATACATTTTATTTGTCATGTAAATATCTTTAATATACAATAGTTTAATGAAAATTGTTAGCCATTTTTGAGAAAATAAAAATTTTTGAAAAATGTTCCATGTAAAGGGTAGTTGGTAGGTTTTCTTGAAAATCCTTGGAAGATATAGACTTTTCATTTTTGACACACGCAAGCACATACACTGACACACACTCATAGATTGACACTGAAATGGAAAATGTAAATGGTGTGTTATTTATGGATGCTCTTTAACTACTGTGGTTCTCAGCTTCCCATTCTAAATTGGGCGTGAAAGACCGCTTAATTTTGCTCAGAGGCCTCTCTATCAGGCTTGAGGTTCTTTTACGTGCCATAAATCTACGACACACGATCAACTTCCCTTCCGAAGGAAGCCATGCAAAGGATTTTACACCAAAAAAATCCATCGTCCTCCGCCAGGTTTGAACCCTGCGATCTTGGGTATATTAAGTCAGCATGGTAAGTATTACACCACGGAGGGCGACATAGATTAACACACTCACACACACACACATACACACATGGACATTTTCTAAAAATACTTTTTTTTGGATTCAGGAGGTATATTTTCAGTGAAATCTTAGTGTCGAATTTTTGGGTGCAATACAATACCTTCTCTATACACTATGTACATAGTACATGTAGAGAAAGTAATTTTTGTCATTTACTTACACTTATGTCATCAAACGGTGAACAGTTGAGGAACTTGAGTAAGGAATACAAATCCAAATCCTTGTTGTGCATTGGAGTCCCAGTGAGTGCCCATCGATATTTTCCTCTAAGTCCACATGCAGCGATCGATGTCTGACTCTTGTGATTACGTATCTGGTGAGCTTCATCTAAAATAATGCGCTCCCATTTCACACCAAATAGAGGACCCTGTAAATATAAAACACCACAGGAAAGTCTGATGAACTGTAACTACTTTTCATTTCATTTCATTTATTATTCGCATTTGTAATATACAATTTAGAAGGATTGTCAAAGTGATACAAAATATGTATAAGCTGGCCAAGGCAAGTGCAGTCCTGTAATGGGAAGCGCCACTTGTACATGTAATGCCTTCCCTGCCCACCTGTACAATCTAGCTGGGAAAGCACGAGCGATGGTTCATGACAGCATTTCATTGTGTGTGTGTGTGCATGCGTGTGTGCGTGTGGGTGTGTGCGCGTGTGTGTGTATGTGTCTGTTAAACCTTTTAGTGCCTATTACGATCTAATTGTGATCCGAAAACTCTGTAAAAATTGCCAATCACCAAGTAATTGTGATGCCATGTCAATATATTTTAACTCTTTCCAGCGCAAAATTCTGTGTTTTATCTATGTCATAGCCATAGAGAATGGTTTTCTGGAGCATTTTAGGGATTCATTTTCACTCCAAAGCCCTAAATTAGCTTCAAATTTAATTTCTCTAGCCAGTGTTTGTTTATCCTGGTTGAAATATGGTGTCATTTAAACAAAGAGAAAATCAAGAGATTCAGTTCACAATGTATTAGAAGAAAGCAAGTGATTTTGAATTTTCAGACCTTGTTAAAAGAGTTTCCAAATTCAATGTAAGAAAGGAAGATATATGTTCTAGTTTTAGCGATGAAAATGCATCCCGATAACAATGGGTCTCGTATGCATGCAAATAATTGGTGTGCCTAACAAAATGGATTTATGGAGTTGTAACCAAACGGCAATTACAATGTGAATCAACCATTCAGCTATGCAATAATACAAGTGCTAAATTGTACAGTAATCTACGTTACATTTGTATCCTATTGCTTTATGTTGTTTTTACTAATAGCGGTATCAAGCTTAAGCGTGTGTGTTTTAGGTTTTTTTTACACAGTTTTCAGCCTTCAGGTTACATGAATTTATTTTTTGTTTTTAAAAAATTAAATACCAGACCAAAACAGGATGCTGTTTAAGAAATATCCATACTTTCATTTAATTAAGGTGATCTTTCTGTGTAGTAAGCTTTTGTATGCCTAATTATTGATTATTTGGGGATTTTTAACTTTATTTTCAAAATTTTCTTTTGTTTTCAATTTTTTAAAAATATTGAAGAGACTTCCCATCTATATAATGCATATTATACAGTAGACAAAAGAGTTTACTAAAAACGAAAAAAAGATTCAGCTCTTTATGTTATTTGGTATGCATTTTATTACTAATAATTTAAAATCCTGCAATCTCCTCTAAAATTGCTTGGGACTTTTCAGACAGTATTTTACTATTTGGACTGGCACTAAAAGGGTTGAAATCATGTATATATTCTTATCATAAGCAATCAAATATATTCTGAAATCCATTACAATACAATAAATGTGTACATCTCTTTCACTCTCTCACGTACTTGACATTGTTCCGTGATATCTCCTTCACTTGCCATGTCGGTGTCTGATCTGGTGGCTGTTTCTTCTCCCAATTCAGGATTGCCGTCGAATCCTGGATTGATTATTATGCTTTCCAATTCTCCTTCCATTAGTACAACTCTATTTCAACATGTTTCTTGAATATTTTTCACAGAGTTTTCCCAGTCATTTGCTGTTATTGACCCAATAGCATTCTATGAAATTATGATCTTTGAACCACTATGTCAAGAGCGTTTTCTCAGTAAACTGCATCTAAGTTTGTTTACACTTTTTAAATTTTAATATTTTCCTAAGTATTTTTGTTACATCCAAAGAAATTCATCTCCTTCTTGCAAAAGTTCAATAATTTTCACAGTGCAAGGATTTCTTTTAACCTAGTAATAATCCTAATAATTTCTTCTAAGGACACACTCGTCCATATCATCCAATACGACTTTTGCAAGAGGTTTAACAATCTTGTGAAAATGTAATTTTGCTCGTCCCCCCTGCAAGCTGGCCCTGCTTTGTGAACTTGCATAACCAGTTAGAAGCGACAATTTCAGTAGCATTTGTAATAGGTATTTTCTGAGCTTCTTTCTCCTCTTCGTCACAAAACTTAACAACATCATAAATAACACGTTTTGTGTTCCATCACTATCACTGAATACTACGTGGCGTGCTAGTGAAGTAAACCAGACTGTACAGCATTTCATGACGTATGGATGAAGCCATATTGCATCATTGTGTTAGTTCGTCTGCTCTCTGCTCCCCCTGCAGGACTACACTGGTCTTAGTGGCTTATAGTACAAATAATAATAATAATAATAATAAGTTTATACAATTTTACAATGAGTACAGAGGATACAAATATAATTTATAAAAGTGTGTATATATACATACTATTTTTTTTATTTATTTACTTATTTAACCTTTTAAACTATTCAATAGAATATAATACACTTTCCAAAGGATATTTTTAGTTGCTTTAACTTTAGTTTTTTCTTCTGTTGACTATTTTATTTGTAAATGCAAAGATTGTACAGTTCTTTGGTATCATTTACTCTGCTTTTGTTACTTAATGAACCTCTTAATCTGTTGATGAAATAATTTTGTTTTGTTCTTGTATCGTGTTTATGTACGTTCATGTTTTTAGTTTTATGCTATGATTTGTTGTTGTGCATTTAATGCATTCATATACGTAGAGTGCTGGATATGTTAATATATTTAGTGTTTTATAGGCATTTCTACAAGTATCAGTCTTCTTAAGTTAATAGATTATTCAAAATGTTTGTGTGTGCGTGTGCTTGTACATGTGTTCATGTGTGTCAAAAATCATTTAACTGATTTTAATGATATTACATCACACTTATGGGCTATAAAATGTTTTTAATATGCGTTTATAAATTACTAAAACGATAAAAAGGGTTTACAAACCCTTAGTTGAGAGCCCAAGGAAATGAAGATAGTTATTGTAGTTAACACATTCTGGTTTGGGCCTTATTTTGACAGTTCTACCCTCCTGACTGGGTGTTTTAAGGGATTTTTAAAAAAAAATGGTAACTCATGAGCTGTTTGAGATAATTCACTTTTTTTTCCTTTTTTTTTTTTTTGTTTTGTTTTTTTTCCCCATTTTTATTAATGAAGTTTAAACTAAATAATGAATGACTAAATATTTTTAGATGTCACATAAAATTTTGAAAAAATAAAAATTAAATAGTGATTTTATAAAAATAAAAAACTCATACAAGCAAACTTATAAGAAAAAACAAACAAAACAAAAAATTAGCATGATTTTCACGTTCACTATGTTTTCTCCATTAGTTTGATGCTCTTCTTCTGTAAGTACTATAAGTATCTGGGACAATAACCATAGAATCGAAGATAATGTCCACTTGTTAAAATCATTACAGTGATCGCCAGAATTAAACATATGGGAAAAGATCTTTATTTTAAAGCAGAAACCTAGCCTTATGTATTTTGGAATTCCCGCTGATGACAACCCACTCTACAAGTTTATTTATCAACCACCAGAGAAAGGAGAGGAGTCCACAAAAATACCAACAGGCCAGCCAGTCAATATCTGTTGATGATGTAGGTAACATAAGTCTGCGAAACATACCCAGATAATTTATTACTTAGTGAAGCAATTCAAATGTAAATTTGACTCATTTTATCAATGTACTATTACAAACTTTTATTTTTTCCTCTACTTCATGTTACTGTGATCAAGCTATCTGGAAAAGAAAGATAAACAATTTTTACCTGTTTTGCATAATCATAGCCATCACCTGCACCTCTTTTTCCAGATATCACAGCTCCTTCTGATCGCACTATATTGTAAGTTGTTATCACCATATCACGTCTTGCCAAGCTGCAAGAATACATAAACATGAGATAGCAATAATATTTAAGTTTAAGAAATAAATATTAAACAACCTAAGCCCAAAAACTTTTCATTTATGTTCTGATACATCAAAGTGAATTTTCTGCATAGGAACCATTGTCTATTGCTGTTAACACAACTCTATTTATATAATTTATAGACAATTCTTAAATGTTGCAAATGAGAACCAAACTGAAAAATCTGATACGCTACAATCATATGACTTCCTCTACATCTCTGTAACAAATTATTATTAAAAAGCTTATTCTTCCATCTACATCATGCTAATCAAGATAAACATTAGCAGAAATTGTCATTATTACTTGATCCCTTGTAAGTAGAAGGGAAAAAATCTAATGTGTTCCATTCAGATGATGTCCTCTATCTGTGAGGCAAACAAACCTTTTATTCGGAACATTAATCTGTTATCTACATCATGCTAATCAAGATACACATAAGCAGAATTAGTCTTATTACAAGCTCCTTGTAAGTAGAAGGGAAATAAGAAAATGCACAGGCTAAAGAAATAATTTTGTCCTTTAAAAGCTGGTTGCTATGTGAAACAATTGATTTCCAAACAAATGAGAAACGAGAAGAAAGTTATTCCCATTTGAGAAAGTTTTAAGTGGTTTAAAATTGAATCCAGCAATTCGGAATATCTCGAAAATGGTTAACTGTAAAAAAAAAGTATATGGCATAAATTGTGTTTTTTAACGAGATCTACATTTTTTGTGTAGTAGGTTTTTCTATATATCTCTTATGGTTTGCCAGTTATACAAAAGTCATCCAGAATGAAGAGGTCTTCAGAGGCTATTCCCAGAAAATTCAAGATATAGGTACATACATCTTAAAAATAATATATTTTAATTAAAATGGTTAGCCATTTTTTAAAAAATCAAAATATACAAAGAATTTTCCATGTAAAGGGTAGTTGAGCTGGGGGGGGGGGGGATTTTCTTGAAAAACTTTGTGTACATCCTTGGAAAACACTTAACTTAAATACCAAGTTTGGTAGTTAAACAACTTTTCGTTTTTGGGCTATGCAGTCTACACACACACAGACCTTTCTCCAAAAATGTTTTTTTCTGGACTCAAGGGACCTCAAAACATATATTTTGGTGGTCTCAATATCACATTTTTAGTGCAATACAATAGGTTTTCTGTGCACTATGAACTATCACACTTTTAATACAGACAACTGTTAATTCCATCACAACTCAGTATGCAGGATGTTTTGAATACAAGCTACCAGATTCAATAAAACAGGATAAATCTTAACATACTTCATACATTTTTGCATGAGCATTAGTTTTATAATGCCCAAGAATATTTACAGTGTCTGTCAAAAGTTTAAGGACATGCCTAAATATCAGACTTTTCATCCTTGTCCCTAGATTTTGTGAAATCTCAAGATGTCAATACATGGATTAAATGTGTGTCAAAAATGAAGTTTTCTGCTGCAAACCAGAACTCGCAATCTTTAAAACTGTGGATAATATGATGATTTTTCAATCAAGAAAACTGGTTAAAAATGATGCAGTTTTTTATGGAAAAAAATTAATTTGCTTTTGAATAGTTGCATTTGGAAAATAATTTTTTCATGGAGGGAAATTCACTTAAAGTGGTTCTTAGGCTGCTGTCACTTATTAATTTAAAAATTTATGTATCCTTAATATAAATAATTTTAACAAAATCGTTAGCCATTTTTTTAGAAAATCAACATTTCTAAAAATATTGCATACACATGCACACACACAGACCATTTTCTAACTCCTAACTCAGTAATGCAAGTAAAAAGAAAATCTTACCGCCTTGGTTTTGATTCACGACTTGAGCCATGAAACACTTCAACATCAAGTGACCCCTTCTTGCATCTATTCTTCACTTCACTTTCCCACTGGTTGATAAGACTTGCTGGGCAGACCACTAAAGTTCCTCCTTTCACCCCTGAAACAAAAAGTGCATACCTAATATCACATCAGTATTAAATTATCTACAAAACAGACAACATGTCTAGTCGTATGTATGTGTGCGCGTGTACGTGTATGTGTGTAGCTAACGCTCCTAATACTTTGAGGTCAAGTCTGGATACAGTTTAAGTTGTTCACAGATTGATATAATGTTCCATATTGATTTTTACTTTCTCTAGGAATATCTCAAAAGCAATCAACTCCACGAAAAAATGTATATAACATAAATTGTGTGCTTTAACATACTCTACATTTTATGTGTTTTAAGATTTTGTCCATCTCTTACAGTTTAGCAGTTATGCAAAATTCCATAAAATTCATTGAGAATAAAGTACTGAAAATTCAAGATATACATTTTATTTTATATAATATTTTAACCAAAATCGTTAGAGCCATTTTTGAGAAAATCAAAATTTTCGAAAAAAGTTCCATATAAAAGGTAGTTGTGGGTAGGGGGGATTTTCTTATAAATCTTTGTGTCGCATCCTTGGAAGATACCAAATCTAAATCAAGTTTGGTTTTTAACAGGCTTTTTGTTTTTGAGCTACACACGCACACGCACACGCGCACGCCCCCGCCCCCACACGCCCACCCCCACCCACCCACGCACACACACACCCACACACACCCACACACATTTCTAAAATTGCTTTTTTTGGATTCAGGGAGTCTCAAAACATTATTTCTGGTGAAATCTTGGTATCAAATTTTTGGGTGCAATACAATACCTTCTCTATACACTATATACAAAGTACGTGTAAAGAAAGTAAAAAGATGAAATTTGAGAAAATAGAAAATCTGTCATTCATCAATTAAATTTGTTTATGTGACCTTGTTTACATTGGTAAGACTAAACATCCTTTGGAAACCAAAGTAAAAGAGCACTTTAGGAATACCAAATACAAACAAATTGATAAATCAGCTGTGGAAGAACATTTTTTGGAAATTTAATCATGAAATAAATCCAGATGTTGAATTATTAAAACACTTAAATGGACCCATAGATTTAATGGTTTGGGAGAGTATTTATATTAAAGAATAAAAATCATGCAATGAATATGGATATACCACCAATTGATTCTCTAACCAAATATGTTTTGATTCCAGTAGTTAGCAATGCCTTATCCACCTAGTAGCAGTAACCATAACAATGTAAATAAACAAGATCAAAAAGAAATTGAGCTGACGATGCAATATATCCTTTTATTGCAAAACTAGTCCTTGGATTTCAAAGAGATAGGCTGTATATTGTTACAATTATTAATTTGTATTAATATATGTGGTTAATTTAGCTCTATAATCATTAATAATTATTAGTTATAATATTAATATTTGTGTTACTTCACTGTTGTGTTAGCTTCCTTTTTACATTTATAAAATGTATAATCATTATTAACTTTCTTCTTAAAACGTTTAATTGATTCCATTGGTACTTTTGGTAGCACCTTATTTTGAACTTTGGTTCCCTTTTTGCTAGGATTTCTGCCTTCTCATTATTACTCAATCCACTACTCAATCCACAGTAGGCAGGAATCCAGTAGAACACTATGTACTTAGATTTTGTATCTGTTTAACAAAATAGTGAATTTCTCTTATTAATTCATTTTTGGATTGTATGTTAATTCTATTGCTTGGATTTCCACTGGTTGGTATCTAACGTTGAGCAGTGAAGCCATTCGCTCCCTTGCATTCCAATATTTTGATGTCATATCATGTTGACTCAAGGTTGGGCAGCGCAGTAGATGGTTTTCATCCATATCTTAACTGTATAGAAAGGAACAGAGGAGATCTCACTATAACAATCCTGAATAAATGTTTATTGAGACAGCCATTATCTGTTAGGAGTCTAAAAGTTGCTACAGAGGATTTTCTTGGTAATGAAGTGATTCTGGTCGTGTTATTACATAAATTTTCCCATGGTTTTCCTTTTGTTTGTGATACATTATCTTCTTTAATTTTGTTATTATATGCTGATATAATGATTTTTTTGATAGAGTGATAACTTATTGGATCAGATGTATTTGATGTAATTTTACTATCTTTCTTGGCTAGAAAGTCAGCTGTTTCATTACCCTGTATTCCCAATGAAGTATTGATCTTTTATTTAAATTCATAGTTGTTTTATAATTTTGCAACATTCTGCAATATTTAAGCTATTAGGTGTTACCTCTGATATAATAGCTGCTTTAGAGTCAGATTAATAGCAGCTTTTCAAATTTACTTATATGATAGAGTAGGTTTTGCAAGCTCTGAAGTATTGCCAAAACCTCTGCATCAAAATTTGTAGTATTTGAACTTCATCTCTTGTAGAAAGAGAAGAGAGGGCATACTGCATCTACACCAGTACCACTGTTATTTGGTAAGTCAAATAGTCTAATGGGTTAACATTTGTTTTTATGTTTTCTTTTAAGTAAGGAAGTTTTAATCTATGTTTGACTGCTTTGACTTTATTAAGGAAACTTTGTTGAGCTTTTAGGTTTTCTTTTTGCCAGTCATTAAGAGTTAGTCTGATTAATTTTTCATATGAATTGAATGGATTGCCACTCTAGAATGTGATAAATTAACAACGTTTTTACATTAATTACGTAACTAATTTGAATCAAATGTGGACACTATAGTTTCACTCACTTAGTTTTTCCCAGATGCATTTCAAAGATATTCATCTACTATGAAAATATAGTGTCCACATTTGACTCAAATTAGTTACGTAATTAATTAAAAAGCTTCACTGTATAAATCACTTCACATCATACCCTGTTGTTAATGCTTTTACATTTTTGTAGCCAAACAAACAGATATTTTAGAACAGTGTAGATTGTATCAATTTCTCCATCAAAATTTGTAGTGGATACATAGGCTTCCACGACTTGTGTCTTGATGTGTCTTCTTAGCTTCTGGAGAAGGCCATGTGATCTTGTATGGGATTGCCGATGTTTCGCTCATCTTGCCTTGTGCTTCTTCTGGGCTCTTGTGCAGTCCTTGCTTTTTTGCTCTCGCTTGTATAGTGGTGGGGCAAAAAAGCAAGGACTGTACAAGAGCCCAGAGGAAGCTCAAGGCAAGATGAGTGAATTGTCAATTCCATGCAAGATGATGCAGCGTCCTCCGGAAGCTAACAAGAGACATCAAAATTTGTAGTGTTTTCTCTCACAATTTTGTAAAAGGAGAAAAACTGACATGTACCACTGCTCCAGCTCCATCATCGCTTACAAATGAGCCGTCTGTATGTATACGTGTCCATTCACATACGGCATGTTTCTACTTACACAAAATTTGTTGAGCATATGATAATAAAAAATAGAGCATTTTTTGAGAAAATAAAATAAGGAATTGGTGCCTGTTCAGGTAATCATGATTATAGCTCAACTTTTTCTCCCAAATTTAGACCTACACCTAGCACTTGTTTCTCCGTTGGTAGCCAGTATATGCATGGTAGTGACAAATTCTCTATCATATATGTCTCACAAAACTGTCAAATAATCCATATTAGGATTTAATATTATACACAAGAAGAATTTGATTTTCTTATGTTTTACTCATAATTTATTTAGGAGGTATATTAGTTCTATTTATATACATTTATATACATAACTAAATCAAATGAAATATTCTTTGACTCTAATACAATTTTATTAACTATTATTACCTTCTCTCTCTCTCACATGCGTGCATTCATGTGTGTGTGGACAGCATAGCTCAAAAACGCAAGACTGTTAAATATCTATGTATTTAGGCTTAGTATTTTCCTAGGATGTGACACACAGATTTTGATAAAAAGCCCCCCACCACAAACTATCCTTTACATGGAAAATGTTTTGAAAATTCTAATTTTCTCAAAAATGGCTGTAACGATTTTGATTAAAATACTGTATATTAAAAATATTTGCATCAAAATAAAATGCATATTTTGAATTTTCTGGGAATAGTCTCAGAAGGTTTCATTTGTATAGCCCCCTTTAACTTGTATGGTCATATCAGGGGCTTTGACATGTGAAACAACTCGTTTTGATTTCAGTAGGTTATTGTCATTGGGTTTATCATTTTAAATCATTAAACACGCGCACATTCACTCTCACATGCATACTTCCAGACTCTATGGGAGATAGGGAATCATTCTGATTGAAGAACAATCCCCACCCCAGCCGGGAATTGAACGTGGGACCTTTGCATGAGAAGTCAGATTGCTGACCACTCGACCATGTAGGCAATGTTGAGAACCTCTTTATTCCGAATGAGTTTTCCAGAATTTTTCACAATGGCTAAACCACAAGAGATAGACAAAAACTTACTGCACAAAAAATGTAGATCTCGTTAACACACACAATTTGTGTCATATACTGTTTATGAGATATTCCTCATTATTTATTAATTCCAATTTTAAACTACCGTAACTTTTCCTAAACAGGATAATACAGAGCGAACCAAACCTCAATTGTTTCACTTAGCAACCACCTTTTAAAAGATTTGACTTATTTTCCTTCTACTTACAAGGAAGCAAATAATAATACAAATTTTGCTAATGTTTAACTCAATTAGCATGACGTAGAAAAAAGAATAATCTTTTGCAAGAATAGTTTGAATATGAAACAGCTAGAGAAAGTAATGTGAATACCATCAAATGTTTTTACAGTTATATTGATAAATATTAATATAAAAATAATAGTTGCAACCAATCTTCACTTATCTTTTGGAATCCTTCACATAAATTTGCTGTTTTTAATAGTTTAATTTATAGGTTAATTAATTTACCCCTTAATAAAGATGAATTCTATAAAGAATATAAACACATTATTAACACTGCTTTAATTAATGGTTTTAATACTGATTTTATAAATAAAAAAATTGAGAAGTTTAAATATCAAAAAGCTATTAAAGATATTTCTACGCTTAAGAAAATAAAAGATAGTTACATTTTTAAAAAATTTACTTATCACCCTTGGGCAAATAAAAAATTCACAAATATTTTCAAAGAGCATGGCATAATATTGGTTCCTCAAAATAAATATAGTATAAAAAATTTGTTAGGCTTTTCTAAAAAGTATGAAAATTCAAAAAATAAAAAATCTGGCATTTATCAATTAAACTGTTTAAATTGTGACCTTGTTTATATTGGTAAGACTAAACGTCATTTGGAAACCAGAGTAAAAGAACACTTTAGGAATATTAAATACAAACAAATTGATAAATCAGCTGTAGCAGAACATTTTTGGAAATTTAATCATGAAATAAATCCAGATGTTAAATTATTAAAACACTTAAATGGGCCCATAGATTTAATGGTTTGGGAGAAAATATTTATATTAAAGTATAGAAATCATGCAATGAATTTTGATATACCTCCAATTGACACTCTCACCAAATTTGTTTTGATTCCAGTAGTTAGCAATGCATTAGTACACAATCCACCTAGTAGCAGTAACCATAACAGTGTAAATAAACAACATCAAAAAAGAGACCAAAAGGATATGTTGATAATGCAATGAAATCGTTGCGAAACTAGTCCAGGCAAGGATTCCAAAAGATAAGTGAAGATTGGTTGCAACTATTATTTTTATATTAATATTTGTGTTATTCTTCACTGTTACTAGCTTCTTTTTACATTTATATTGATAAGTTTGAAGCAAAAGATACTGTGTACATTATTACTGATTTTAACTGAAATGAATAAACAATATTATGACTACCAGCCCATAATCATCGCATTCGTGTTTGTAGAAGCCCTGGAAGACTTGATGGTGGCCAAGTAGTTGGACCACTTGCCTCTCACCTAGACAGCTTGGGTTCGATCCCAAGCGACCATATGCAAGATTTGTGGCAGACAAAGCAGCGCAGGAGCAGGTTTTCTCCAGGTTCTCGGGTTTCTCCTGCCATTGCATTTCACCAGTGCTCCATCTTCATGAGTGTCATCACCTGTGGTGCCACAAGTAGTAAAAACGGGCATTAAACACTATCAAAAAACAACATAAAAAACAATATGGTGGCAACAACTTGAAGTCTTGGAATGCAATACAACAGCGCACAAGGCACCCATGGAAAAGTCAGTCAGTCAGTCTTTGACTGGAAGTTCTAGCACAAATTGTCATGAGAGAGCAATCAACTGTCTAAGTGACGAGTAAATTGTGTTATAGAATTGTTGTGCAGCAGTGAATTAAAGACATTGTTTAAAGCCAAATTTGAGTCAATATAGATGCTTTAGTTACAATATTGATAAAGCATGTTTCTTAGGATTTTACAAAGCCATTGCTAACATAAATGCAAAAATTTTAAAGATCCTATCCCTGCAAACAAAAAACTGGGAATTTATGAAATTACATGCTCAGACTGTACTCTAGTATATATAGGAGGGACAAAATGAAGTTTGGAAACCAGATTAAAGGAACATGAGAAACCTAAAATACAAGCAAACAGAAAAATCAGCAGTTGCCTATCTTTTTTCAACATCAAGATACGAAATCACACCTAGTATAAAACTGTTAAAACCAGCGTATAAACCCAGAGAATTAGATGTCTGGGAGAAGATTTACATCATGAAGAAAAAGAACATATCATGAATTTTGATTTACCATCATACAGCAACCTTTGGAAGTTCATAGATCCAGCACTAGATACCTCCACAAGTGATACACCACCATCTTCAGTGTTGATGCCATCAAAGCAAGATTTAGTCAAAATTAAGGGTTGAAAATGGAACAAAGCGTCCCCAAAACTGGTCCCCAGTAATTACTAAGTGATGTTTGTGTTACAAAAACCGACTCAATTTTCTTTTGTTTTTAAGAAAATAGTATTCCATTCCAATCTGCACTGCACCTTGACCTGAACGAACTCTGTCCCCATTCCAAGCCCCTCTATGTTGCAGGCAGTATTGCAGAATTGGATTATTTGAGATGAAGGATATTTTGGACATCTCTATACTGCATTCTTGGAACCTCAATCACTTTTACTGAAAGTCTTTTTGGTTTGTTTTATGCATTTCTGGAACAATCTCTAATGGTGGAAAACAATACTATTCAATCTAGGCAGTAGAGAAAGTAAAATTACTGTACTTACATTTCTTTTTGCTTGAATACCATGAGTTTTCATGTTCATCTTCTGATTCAGATCCCCGTTCATTCTCATCTTCTGTTTTTGATTCTGCAAGCTCTTTCACTTTTAATACAAGTGAAATCATAGTCAGTGTCTTACCCAAGCCCATATCATCAGCTGAAAAACACATATCACAAATTCAATAAACAAAAAACACAAAAAAAAAAGGAAGAAGAAGAAAACAAAAGCTATTATACAAAAAACTCTGTTTTTACTTCCTCTACACATACTATGTACATAATGTATAGAGAAGGTATTGAATTACACACCAAAATTTGGTAACAAAATGTCACCAGAAATACAGTTTTGGTACCGTCGGAATCCAAAAAAAGCATTTTTAGAAAAATGTCCTTGTGTGTGTCTGTGGGCAGCATAGCTCAAAAGCAAAAAGTCTGTTAGATATCAAACTTAATACTTAAATGCAGTATCTTCCAAGGATGCGACACAAAGATTTTCAAATCTCCCCCACACCCAACTACCCTTTACATGGAAAAAATTTAAAAAATGTTGGTTTCTTAAAAATCGCTCTAACAATTTTGATTAAAATCTCTTATATTTAAGATATTTATATGACAAATACAATGTATATCTTAAATTTTCTGGGAATAGTCTCTGAAGACCTCTTTATTATTGATGAATTTTTCTGAATTTTGCATTACTGGTAAACCATAAGATATAGACATAAACTTACTACATAAAAAATGTAGATCTTGTCAAAATACACAGTTAATGTCCTTTAAATTTTTGTTATGGAGTGCTGAAGATTATGAACCAAAAAGAAAATAAGAGCTGCAGTTTGCGATGTATTGGAAGAACTCGAGTGATTTTGAATTTTCAGACCTTGATGAAAGCATTTCTGTCATCCATGTAAGAGAGGAAGACATATATTCCAGCTTCAGTGATGAAAATGCATCCAATATCAACAGACATCATATGCATGCAAATATCAGTGTACTTATCAAAATTGATTTAAGGAGGTGTAACCAAATGATGAATACAATGTAATTCAACCATTCAGCTAAGCTATAACACAAGTGCTAAATTGTAGAGTAATTCACATTACATTTGTATTCTATTGCTTTAAGCCGATCTCATTAATGGTGGTTTCATGCTTATGTGTGTGGGTTTTTGGTGATTTCTTTTTTCAGGTTACATGAATTCATTTTTTGTATTTTAAAAAATAAAACACTAGACCAAAACAGGATGCTATTTTAGTAAAGAAATGTCTATACTTTTATTTAATTAGCCTGAACTTTCTGTGTAGTAAGCTTTTGTATGCCTAATTATTAATTATTTTGGGATTTTTAGTTCTATTTTAAAATTCTTCTTTTTTTATTTTTTAATTTTTTAAAAGTAACAAGAATAAAATGGCATGTTATCTATGGATGCTCTTTAACTACTGTGGTTCTCAGCGTCCCATTCTAAATTGAGCATGAAATAATGCTTAATTTTGCTCAGAGGCCTCTCTATTAGGCTTGAGGTTCTTTTACGTGCTGTAAATCTATGACATGGGACCAACGGATTTACTTCCCTTCTGAAGGAAGCCTTGCTAAGGAGTTTTACACCCAAAAAATTCATTGTCCTCCGCCAGGTTTGAATCTGCGACCTTGGGCATATGAAGTTAGCATGGTAACCATTACACCATGGAGAGCGACAATGATAAGAATTCTGATCCATATAATGCATATGATACAGTAGACAAAAGAGTTTATGAAAAAAAAGATTCAGCTATGTCATTTAGTACTCATTTTATTACTAATAATTTAAAACCCTGCATTCCCCCCTAAAACTCCTTGGCAGTTTTCAGACATTATTTTGCTATTCGGGCTGGCACTAAAAGGGTTAGTAATATTACCGTGCATTTTAACTTTATCATTCCCATTCACTACAGAAGCTAGCCCATGTCTTTTTCATTTCCATTCTTCACTGTTCCCTGTTCTCGGTTTATACATACCTAAAATTCCTCCATGTGGTTTGCTTGCTTCCCTCCACAGGAGCCAGGCCAATGCTCTTTTCTGATGTGGCATCAATGTCACGCTTGATCTTAGGAGTTTGGGGTCTTCTGCTAAAATATCTTCACCGGGGCAAGTTTCCATTGACTTGTGAAGCTGCTTCAAAGTCTCTACAGTCATGGACTTTTCTGCTCTGTATGTCTCCAAAGCTAAATGTTACAGCAAGCAAAACATTATATTACTGTATTAAACAGGAGTTCAAGGAACATGACAATTAGTATTGCTTTTGGGAGTATTCCAGAGACATGTTAATTCTTGGGGTTGGAATTGATAAACATCTTAGCTGGAAGCAACACATAGAGCATAAACAAAGGTGTGTATCTGTGTGTTTATATACATATACAGGATGTTGATGAACTACACCGAAACATTTTCACAGAATATGTAGATTACTTAAATAAGTAATTTGAAATAGGAGACTTATGGCCTATTTATTGAAATGTCGAAGTAATGGCTATAAGTTTCGAAGTGCCAGTACGCCACTGCCTAATTTATCAACCATCGAGAGCATAACACGAAAAACGAAGGGACATATTACAGCGTACCTCTCTAGCGTAGTGGTTATGATACTGGCTTTCAAGTGAAAGATAGTTTCCAAGTTCGGGTCTCGTTCACCTATCACGGCACTTCGTCTGGAATGAAAAAGATAATAATAAAAAGCATTTACTCTATAACAGGAATCCAACTCCTGACCTTTGGGATAGCAGCTTCTCACATTATGCATTAAGCCACCAGAGCAGTTGAAAAAATACCTCAAGAATGTACTTAATGAATGCTCAGTGTCGCACTGTCAAGTGATTAGTTCGAGATTTTACAGATTTTTGCAACATTAAATCTTGAGAACGCTAGTAACAAGCTGCAAAAAATCAATATTTCTATATTCAGGCAGCAGTTTTAAAGACATTCTAAGCCATTTTTTCAACCTGCTTTGCTTTAACACAGGCTTATCAGCACCTGATACCCACATGTTTAACCCTATGTAGCTGAATTATGTTTATTCGGGGACCATGCATCGCCGATCTCAAATTACTTATATCAGTCACATGCACATTCTCGCAAATTATTTCAGAGTAGTTCATGTATAATGAGACAAACTAAGAGATTCATGGGGAGTGAAGCCTTAAAACAGATATATTACGCACTGATCTACTCACATCTAAAATATGAAATTTCTTTATGGTGAAATGTAAATGCAAAGGATATGTTAAAAATGTTCAGATTACAGAAGAAGGCTATTAGCATCATTGCAAATGTTGATGGGACAACCAGCTGCAGACACTCAGTATTCTAACTGTTCCATGCATGTATATACGAGAGCTGTCCCAGAAGTACCCGACCTAACAAAGAAAGCACAACAATTTGGGGGAAAAACATCTTTACTTCTCTACATACTCTCCTTTCAGCTCAATACACTTTTCCCAGCGATATTCAATAGATTTGATACCCAGTTTATAGTGAAAACCATCGAGGGCTGCAAAATAGTTCTCAACTGCAGACTCCATCTCTTCATTGCTGGCAAATCTTCTACCACTAAGCCATTTCTTCAAGTTTGGAAACACAAAATAATCAGAGAGGGCTAAATCTGGTAAATAGGGTGCATGAGGAATTAATTCAAACTTTAACTCATTGATTTTGGACGTGTGAACTGGTGCATTGTCTTGATGAAACAAAACACTCTTTTGCGCTAAATGTGGCTGTTTTTGCTTGATTTCATCACTCAAATGATGTAACAAGTTTGCATAATATTCGCCATTGATTACTTTCCCTTTTTTGAGATAATCAATGAAAATTATCCCATATGCATCCCAGATAACTGACGCCATGACTTTGCCTGCAGATGGAATTGTCTTTGCCTTCTTTGGAGCCAACTCTCCCCTTCCATTGTTCCTTCATCTCAGGTGTGAAGTGATGGGCCCATGTTTCATCCTTTGTTATGAATATATGCAAAAACTCAGTTTTATTGCAGCAAAACATTGCCAAAATTTGACTGATACATCCTCACAACACTGTTGTATTGTGAGCAAACGTGGCACCCACCTTGCACACATATACCTCATATCAAAATTTTCAGTCAGTATGCGATTCACAGAACTTTTAGAAATGCCTGCAATGTCTACTACTCGCGCACTTTCAGTCAACAGTCATCCAATACCATTTTGTGGATTTTCTTTACAATTTCTGGACTGGTAACCTCATTTGGTCGACCACTGCGATGTTCGTCTTGGCAGCTTGTACGGTCGCACTTAAACTCTACCACCCAATATTTCACTGTTGTAAACGATGGAGCAGACTCCCCCAAAGTAGAATCTAGTTCAGCTTTAATATTAGTTGGACTAAGACCTTTCACATAAAAGTATTGTATCACATAACTATGACCAGTTTTATCCATGTTTACAAATTTGCTGAGAGCATTCACTAATGATGGCTGCCAAAAAAATGCTAAACAATATAAAATCGTCAAACTACAAACTTAAGGTTCTAAGGTTGGCACATTTTACCATTGTTGTTTGAAACAACAACCACTATTCATACGTCAGGTCAGGTACTTCTAGGACAGTTCTTGTATAAGAAAGTATAACATTTGTAATAGTACATTTACACCAAAAATACCAAAAATTGTAATACTTATTCATATAAACCATATAACAAGTAAGAAATACAACAGGTTATTTTAGGACCACACTTAGAGGAACATTAAATAACGGAGCAATAGAAAGTATAGGGGAAGACTTAAACAATAGATTGCCTCTAAACATAAAACACAGTAGCATTAGGGTCATAAAAAGATACTTAATAGAACAACATTTTTATTGTATTGAGTACAAAATTTAAATGATGTATAATGTATTAGATTTCTAAGCAATTGCAAATAGTAATCTTTATGTACTAATTGTTATAATATGACACATCCTTTTTCATACAAATCTAAAGAATGAAATGAAACTTCTTGCTGTAACAGAAGCAAATATATCTAAGTATCTATTATGTATGAGGGTGGATCAGAAAGTAATGCACAACAAAAGGGACATCTTTTGTGTATTTTTATAGTAATAATTGTCTCAACATATATTTGCATCGTGATGCCAGTTTCAAAATTCCCCGTTCATAGAAGTCTGTTCAGTTGGAGTTAGTCATTTGCATTTGATACAAAGTGTTTCTCAGCCAGGAATTTCTTCATGGGATCAAACAAATGAAAGAACAGCAATACCAGGCCTGGACTGTATGGAGGATGCTGGAACACCTTTCGACCAAATTTGTTGATTTTCTCACGAACAGCTGCAGTAATACAGGGGACAGCATTGTGAAGAAGTTGGACTTTCATCAGCATGAATGTTATAGTGTTTGTCTCGAAGGGAGCAATGCAACTTTACAAGTGTTTAATGTAGGCTGCAGCATTCACAGTGATCCTGTGTTCAGAAGTCCACCAACACATATCCTAGAATTCTGTCACAGGCATTTTATGAGCAGTACCTTTACCGGGAAGCAGCTTGTTTCCACTCCATTGAGGTCTACTTTGTTTCGGACATATAGTGATGGTTCCCTTCAGAAAGCCATGCCCTTCTGCAGCGTAAGGTCCTTGTGGTCGTCTGCCAGGTTCCTGGGCACACAGCGACTACTAACTTTACAAAGCTGTAATGTATCATGCACAATATTGTACACCGCACCATATGAAATGCTGAACTGCTGAGATAAGGTTCACAGTTGGATTCTCTGGCCATTCAAAATTGCTGTATTAATGGCTCTGATATTCTGCTGTTGCCAGCCATCTGGAATGTGAAGCATCACAAGGTTTATCACGTTCATCTTCGAAGAATGCACATCATCTAGAAGCATTGCTGTGGTTCATAGTCATGTCCATACACACCATGCATGTCCCTATTAATTTCACTTGGGTTATGCCCTTTAGCCCATAAAAATCACACTACTCTTCACAAGTGGACAATAGTAATATGCATGCCATCTTTGTTGCATAGTTCACGCTTTTCTCACTACAGCTACACATGAGAAACAAATAGCATAAGTAATGGTAGCTTCAAACCATATCTTGGTGAAATTTGGACATCACAGTGGCAATACCAATGCATTACTTTCTGATCCACCATCGAATCCTAAGACCATAAAGCATGTCAACTTTAACAGAAAAAGTAAAAATCAACATTTTTAAAATATGTACTATTTAAAAGAATTGAATGTTACCCTATACACATGCATTACAAAACCCTCAAAGAAATATTTAAACTTTAAATTTCAGAACAGACATTATGGGATTATTATTTCAGGATAAAGTATTTCATTCTACATAGTTATTGATATAAATATTACAGCAAATATATTCTTTTATACACCAAATAAATCAAGTAAGTTTTTTTAACCTCCAAAGCCAACACACAAATCCACATATATATAACAAACTTCTTTACTTCAATGTAGATGTTTACAACATGTCTGAAGTTCAGTTAAAAATTCCAAAGTCAACAATTATTTTTTTAGATTAATATAAAGCAACGGTTCCCAACTGGTGTGCCCCGGCACCCTAGGGTGCCGTGAGATTGGCTAAGGGGTGCCGCGAGATATTGATATAAAAAAAAATCTTCTACTGAAGCCGTAAGTCTTGTAAGGTCTTGAAATAAAATAAGTCAAATCAATTACTCTCATGCACGGCAGATGGTGATAGTGGTCGATTCATTTCAATAATTCAGTTAAACTAGTATCCCACAGATAGCATTACAGCTATACCCTGCCGAACATTCCCGAGACTACTCGCTTCCTCACGAACATTCCCGAGACTTCGACAGATAAATACATAAAAGTGTACGCCACTTGGCGCTTTCAGTTGTCTTCTTCGCATTGATTCACAGTGTTTAGCTATGGATAAGTTCATTGTTAAACGTAAACGCCAGGACAGTGAAAGTGAACAGTCGGCTCCTACTGCTTGCTTTAAGAAGCCAAATCTTACAGTTTCTCCCGGACCGTCGAATTCACCACATAAAGAAGACAAACGAAAGAAAAGAACATACCAGGACAGTTACTTAGCGTATGGATTTAAGTGGAATAACGAGGAAAACCCTATCCCTGTGTGTTTAGTTTGTGGTGAAACACTTAGCAACGAGGCCAAGGTACCTAGCAAACTGAGGCGGCATCTTACAACAAAGCATCCTAGTGTGTCACAGAAAAGTGTAATGTATTTTTCACATATATTAGAAGGGGAGAAGAAACCAGCTGTGCGAATGGTAAAGAGAATGACCATAGGTGATACTGCTCTTGAAGCCTCATTTAAAGTAGTAGAACTGATAGCTAAAAAAAAGAAACCTCATACTCTTAGAGAGGAAATCATAAGCCCTGCATGTCAAGTTATAGTTTCAACAATACTTGGCAAAGGAGCAGCTAATCAAATTTCGAAAGTTCCTCTGTCCAACAACAAAATCAGCCGCAGGATATCTGAAATGTCATGCAATATCAACGAACAAGTCACGGAGAAAATAAAAACTTATAGAACATTTGCTTTGCAAGTAGATGAGAGTCTTGATATTGGTGACAAACCGCAACTCCTTGGTTTTATCAGATATATTGATGAAAAAGATATTAGTGAACAGCTTCTGTTCTGTAGACTGCTGGAGACCAACCATAGGCCATGATATTTTCGTTTCTACTAATTCCTATCTCAATGACCATGATCTTTCATGGAAAGTCTGTTGTGGTATATGTACAGATGGTGCACCATCTATGTCTGGGAAAATAAAAGGTTTTACTGCCAGAGCTCTCAATGAAAATCCATCCATTATTATAACTAACTGTTTTCTGCATAGAGAGGCATTAGTCGTGAAAGCGTGTAATGAAGATTTTGCTGAAGTGTTTAACCAAGTTGTGAAAATGGTGAACTATATGAAGTCTCGACCTTTAAAGTACAGAATTTTTGAACAGTTATGTCTCGCAACGGATGTAGCTCATACCTCTGTTACTTCACACAGAAGTAAGGTGGTTGTCGCGGGGTCATGTATTGAACAGGTTTCTCAAACTTAAAGAACAGGTAAAAACTTTTTTTAAGGATGAAAATCAAGACACATTTCATGAGCTCTTACTAAGTGATTCTTGGTGTTTTGAACTGCCGTATCCGGCAGATATTTTTCATAAGCTGAATGAACTGAATGTTTTGATGCAGGGTGGACATGAAACAATAATCTCCTCAACCAATAAAATGAAAGGTTTTTAAAAGAAAACTTAGTTCTTGGAAGTCTGCAGTTCAAACAGGAGATTTGTTGAACTTTCCATCTCTTCTTAATGTGGCAGGAGATAAAGATCTGGGTAAGCTGAAAGACTGCATTTGTGATCACTTATCAAGATTCCAAGATGCAATAGATGCGTACTTTCCAACTATTTCCACTATGAATCTCGACTGGGTTGTCTCACCATTTGATTTCGTAGATAGTGCAGAGGAAATAGATTTCACTGCTTGCGAACGAGATGAATTTTTGATCTTTCCGCTGATTCCACACTCAAAGGTAAGTTCACCAAGAGTGAGGCGTCAGTGGCTAGTTTTTGGCTTCAACGGAGAGAGGAGTACCCTATCCTAATGAAGAAAGCAATTAACGCACTTTTGCCCTTTTCAACATCCTATCTATGCGAGCAAGCCTTCTCTGCTATGGTGACAATAAAATGCAAAGCAAGAAATAGACTGAATAACCTTGAGGATGTTTTGCGTGTTTCACTGTCAACTGTAAGACCCGACATCACATATCTGTGCTCTAAGCATCAATCACAAGTTTCACATTAATCATTAATCGAACAAAATTTATTGATGTATTTTTACTCAGTGATTGTAGTAAAGTTTACTGTATTATGTTATGGTGTATGCTATTACTATATAATATTTCAATAAATTAACATATTAAGCTTAATTTTCTTTTAATTCAAGGAAGGGTGCCCCTAGTGTTTAATGTTATTCCCAAGGGTGCCGTGAACTTCAAAAGGTTGGGAAACACTGATATACAGCATTGAAATTAGAACTGTGTAATTAATTTCCCTGTCACCTTCTCTTTTCTCTTCTTCTAATTGTTTTTATTCCCTATTATTTTTACTTCCTTTCCATAACTTTTATTGATCATTTATAATATTTGCTTCTTGTGTGTAAATTAATTTATAAATTATTGTATGTGGCTATGTTATGTAATAAACATTGTAATTGGGCTTAAGCCTGTTGCGTTCAGAACAATAAGCAAATTGGACTTGCTAACACTACATCACTTAATTGTATTCTTACTTATCCAATGCTGACAATGGAAACAAACAGTTTCCGAAACATGTTCAAGTAAGAAATACAATTAACTGATGTAGTGTTAACAAATCCAACTCATTACTTCTAATGATAAACACATCACTGTTATTAACCTTCTACTTACTAACATTAAATAACACATACCTTTTTGGCCCATTCCAACTGTTGTTGGCATACTACCCAAATATGAAGAAGGTTTCTTTTCATTCCCTGAAACAGAGGCAACATAAACCACTTTAGTACTAACTGAACCAGCTGAACTCTTGCTATGTGCAATTCATATCCCAAACATGTTCAAAGTAATTCACATTAAGTAATGCTTGGAGTTTCAAATTATTGGCTTATTACTGATGTATAATATATCTTCCATTGCAATGGGTAATGCACAAACTCAAAATAAGATGGTGCTGTAAACTAATATCTGTCCATCCTTACTTCACTGGTGATGTAAACGAATCAGAATGTATTCTTCCGCAAACGCACATGTACACACCACGTGGTGCTAGGCTGGTTCGTCTGTCATGCATTGTAAAACTGCAAACCTACGTTTGTCAGGAAAAGAAATGGCTACCTACTTTCACTGTTCACAGATAATGATTTAACTCTATTATGCCTATGTGTAATAAAAAAAACCACAATAAAACAGGTAGGCGAGTCATTATATATTCAGTACAAAATGCAAAATTCTCTTGTAAAATTATAAAATGCAGACATGTTGTTTGGAAAGTTTGCTGAAGTATTGCAACAGTTTTTTGAGAATTTTAGCATTCACATATGGACAACCATACAATCACATTACTTTAATATACCTTCATAATGCAGTGGCTTATCAGAAGAGCTAATTTGAACATATTTCTATTGCAATTGCTCCCACAGATCTCACAGAGATTGACATTTAGTGGGCCAATTACAATGTCCACCATTCTCTCCAAATCTTACTTTGTTTACTCTTCCCGAACAATGTGTAACACACATTCATTACATTTTCGGTTGTCACTATTGAAAAGCTCCTTGCACAAGATGTCGCACCTCTGCCGATTTAAAAGTTTTGCACACTTTATGCTGTTTTTGAAAACACCAGTAAATTCTATTGTTACGCTAAGAATCTTATTATTGAAAAGATAAGGTGCTTTTCACAAAACTTAAGAGTATTCATTAGGAATAATTTCCTTGCTTATGTTTCTCTACACTGGTATTACATGTTTCCACCATTACTTGCTGACTAGAAGCAACCATTGAATTGCACAACAGATATGCATCGTTACATAAATAAATAATGATTACATGTTCCTTAAGTTCAGTAACCAATCATAGACATTGCAACCTGTTGCTTTTGTTTACATTACTGGTGAAGTAAGGCTGGATGGAGAATAGTGGGATTGGCTATAATCTTTTTAGATCTTAGTATACCACATCAGCTTAAATAAAATTAAAATATTAATAGCCATTAATAAGAGCTGTAGCTTTAATTTTGATGCTTCTAGCACATTCTATTATTGTGTGATCTGGCACTGTTATAATAATACATTCATTTTTGGTCACTGTTCTGACCGTATAGAAAGAGAGGGCCATTGTATCTGTTAAATAAAGGAGAGAGAACTTATAATTAAGGTTTTGTGCAAAAAGTACTAATAAAGTACAGTCTGCAGTGAAGTTTTCTTTCTCTGAGTAATGAAAGAAAGATGAAGAAATCCTGGCAGTTTTAGAAAAGCATTCAGTTGTGGAAATTTCACAAAATTGACACATGTACTTGTAACTAAATTTGTGCAGCAGCAGAAACGAAGCATGGATTTCCATATACTGTAAGTATTTTCTAATTTCATTTCTTAAATAATTTTTCCTGTGAAAGCCTTTCAAAAATTCGGAATCATCTTATATATGCAGCTGACATATTTGGAACAATACAAAAAATAAAAATACAATAAAGTTTTAAAAATAACATACAAATTCTACTTAATTAGAAGCTATTGCATACAAAAATAATGCAGCAAAGCTCTGAAAATATTCATTTTATACCTGCATTCATTTTCTGCTGAGACGCTGCCTGTATCGCTGCTTGAAATGGGTTGTGTACCACTTGTGGATTTCCTTCTGTAACATGTATTAAGTAAATTATTTAGACTATTCACTTAAAGGAACTCAAAAACTAATGATTTCTCTATCTTTAACGATTTCTTCTCTCGGAACATCAGCCAGGTAAGTGTTGGATTAATTTCCAAGCTTTCAACGATGTACTCTTCGCCAAGAAGTTGCTCTGGTGGTGGTATTTATACTTGGAAGGGAAGGCTGAAGGACCACCTCACGCACTGTCATTGATCAGCACAGGCCAAGGGGGCTTGAGGAGGATGGGACAAGTGGTTACGCATTATAGGTAGCTATGTTTTGCTTATTTGCAGACCTTCATCTTTGTTAAAATTATTTTTGTTTGCAATTTTTTTTTCCAAGTATAAATACCACCGCCAGAGCAACTTCTCTTCAGTTCCCTGATGATGGCGACACAGTACATCGTTGAAAGCTTGGAAATTAATCCAACACTTACCTGGCTGACGTCCCGAGAAGAAGTCAATAATAACCACCGCCAGGAAAGTTTCAAGTCCTTAAAATTATCTTTAAGTTTGACCAATAATAATGAGATTAAAATAAAACCATGAAACAAATTTAAAATGAAATCGCATGTTGTGTGAAATTAATCAAATATTTCTGAGAAGAAAAACTTCTTTAACACAGAATACAGCATATGCAAGCTGTAATTGCTTTTTAATCTCGTATTCATGTGAGAAATTCCAGATTAAGCTATTGTTTTAAACAGATTAATCTGTCGGATAGAACAATGCTAAGCCTGCTGGTCAACTGAACTAAGCCCTGTACTTGAATGTTGCCAACAATTCACTGTGTATCATGTATCACTATATTCAAAAACTCATGCTTTTAATTATTATGGATACCTATTGATTGGGGGGACATTTTAGTACAGCAATGTGGATTTCATACTTAATATGGGATCACTAAATTATAAAGGTAGCCCCTCTCACAGCCTCTCTCCACTGCACGAGAGCTCCGAGAGTTGCCGGGAAAATGGTGCTGGCAAAGGCTTACTGCAGTCCTTAATCTTAAATAAATTCTGAAAATATTGAGAATCTGCTCCCAAACAGGCAGTACAACAAGCTGAAGATGTTCCCACTCAGCAGCAGAAATCCCTGTGTAATCTACAGAAACAGTGATAACATCATACAGGAAATCGCAAGGATTCCTGCTACTAAGCGAGTGAGCGAGAATATGTTCACAAATTGTGCTTATTTGTCATAAGATACATATTTTTGTGTGCCTTTACCAGCACCACTAATCCCAGTGACTCTCGAATCTCTCGCGCAGTGGAGAGAGGCCATGACAGGGGTTACCTTATAATTTAATGACCACATACATAGGTATATAGTATATAGTATATACCACATATACATATTTCTAAATTAGTTCTAGAGATATTCATTTATTACTTTTGTAACTGTTTGAAAAAATATTTCACATGATGCAATTATTTTTCAAAGAACAAAAATCATAATTCAACTGTTAAATAGCACATTAATAAACTGTAGAGAAGAATTTTCAATTATCCTATTAGTTTAGGAGAAAATAAATGTTAAATATGGGAACTTAATTCTTTTATTAAAATTGTTCACAATTGGAACATTATATTGAAAACTTGCAAATATTCAAAGAAGCTTGTCACAGTGATGTGATTAAATTCTTTTGTTTTTAATGGATCATTACAGTTTAACAGCATTACAACTTTGCATATTATCATATGATAATATGACATCAAAATACTGAAATGCAAGAGCGCGAATGGCTTCACTGCCAACTGTTCAACATTAGATACCAACCAACTTTGCATACTAACAAAATTTCATCCCATCATTTTTTTAACATTTTATTTATGAGGTGTAACAAATTGCATTGATTTATACCAAAAACTGTACCATGTGTAATAATTTGAAACTGAGAATGTGCTGAGAAATGAAAGCCCCAGAAAAAAAGTTCAAAAATTATAAGGCTAAAATAACACTGTTACTAACTTAAGGCTGTTTAAAAAATTATCAGTACATATACAGGTGCTTCTTTATCTTTCTCTGTTTCTCTGTGACTCAGTATTTGAAGATTCCTTAGGCCTCTCTTTGAATGGTTAGCTTACATTTTAGCAAAAGTTGTTTTTTTTTACTTTCTTTAGCACATAAATACAGTCACCACAATGGAAATCTTAACATGGTAATAAAAACAACAAACACTGACTTTACACGGTTTTATTTTTAATGTATCCGTACAATTAGTACTTGGTCATATTTCCCTTAACTTGTATAACTTTCATGAGTCTCCTAGGCATTAAGTCTGCTAGATTTTCAAAATAGTTTTTGTCCATTTCCACCCATATCTTCTTCAACGCCTCCTGCAGCACCTCTATTCTATCTTTCATTTGATCCCCAGGATTTGGATTTAGGTCAGCAGTGTTAGCAGGCCAGTCAAGTACAGGTAGATTATTGTCTTTTAGGAACTTCTGAACCATTTTTTTTTCTATGAGCAGGGGCACCATCATGCATAAAGTACTGACACTGAAGAATTGGCCAAAATGTGACCAAATGCTGTTGCAATACTTCTAAATAATTACTTCCCTTCATTGCTATGATCTTAGGGAAAAAGTACAAGCCACCTCTACTATAATTACCACTAAAAAGCATCCCATACCATCACACTTTCTGGATGTTTTAACAGTTTTTATGGTAAACTTTGGATCATACTGTGACACATTTTTTGGCCTTCTCACTTTTTTGGACTTTCTTCTGAACAATCTGAAAGTGCTTTCATCAGAAAACATTGCTTTGCACCAGTCCTCTGATGTCAAGTGCTATGTTTTGCAGAAATTTATTCTTTTCTTCATCATAGCTTCAATTATAAGAGGCTTCTTGGCAGCACATGGAACTGGTAAACCTAGGTCTTTTTGAAGCTGATGCTGAATGGTTCAGATTGCAACACTGTTGAGCAGGTCTGGATTATTCTTCTTTAACCCGGCCGTGTAATCCATGGATTAGCCATCACTTCACGTTTTAGAAGGTCATCAGTCCTTGGTGAAGTGTTTCTTTTACCACCTGAGCCTGTTTTTCGATTTGGTGGTGCCACATTACTAAGGTGCTGCTGCTTTTTTTAGGTCGTAAATAGTTTGGCTTGAAACCTTTAGATCAGCAGCTACCTACCTCTAACAGAGTTAAAGCATGAGCTTCTCCTCAGAAGTGACCTTCTTGCGTCCCATTTTATGTATTACGTGCAGAAATACACACCTTCAAAAACAGCACTCAGATTAAAAATCGGTTGAAAACAACACACAGCAAACAAATCGCTGTACAGCTAATACCAGAGGCAGACTGAGACCTGAACTGCTAATGTAAGCAAGTTGCTGCTGTGCAGTAGAGAATCACGTGATTTGCTGCTCTGGCTGCCTTTTTTGTATAGTAGTGGGAGAAGAGCACATTGTCTATGTAAAGATTTTCCTTGCGACTAAAATGTAAAGATTTCCATGCGGCCACTGTACATTGTACATTTTAGGTAGAGAACATTGTATTACATCCAAAAATTTATATTGAAATTTTTACCAGTAATACATGTTTTGAAGACCCCTGACCCTCTCCCTCCAAAGCATCTTTAGAAAAAATGAAAGTAGAAACAAAATAACACCTAGGCCACACCTGAGGAGCTTGATATCAGTGTGCAAACATTGCCCTTACCCACTCCATTGTAACCACACAACTGTGTACATAACGAAGAAAAACAAACAGCGGACAGTCAGTGATGTTTTACTGACAGAAATTATCAGTATGAAAATGCATAGCAACTATTTTGCATCCTACGTTTTCAATGTAATAGATGCCCCAATGTAGTCACCATTAGAACTTGTTACATGACAGAGTAGGACTCTAAAACTAAAGGGAACATGGCTTGCAACTTTATCAAATGTTGCCCCAACCAATACATACCCCAAATTGAGAAATTTTGCAGGCCGTATTGCTGCAATGTTTGGTTGCACATACACATGTGAGCATGTCTTCTCAAAACTGAACTACACTCAAAATGATACACACTACAGTTTGAATGATGATACCCTTCTATCAATACTGCATCTGTATCTACAATTAAGCCTGACATTGATAAATTAGTGCCCAAGAAAAATTTCTCTGCATTCTACTATAAGCCTGAAAAAAGGTTTGTAAAGCCTCTTTTGAGGAAGAAAGATTGCAACATATATTTTGGTAAAATAAGAACTGAAGCTTTCCTGGAGAGGTATTAATTCAAAATCTTCTCGGGCTTCTAACCAGGTAAAAACTTGGCTTGACACCAACGTTTCAAAGAAGTGCATCTTCCTCGTCTTCAGGGGGAACTGATCAGAGGATCACCCTGAAGCCGAGGAAGATGCACTTCTTTGAAATGTTGGTGTCAAGCCCAAGTTTTTACCTGGTTAGAAGCCCGAGAACATTTTGAATATATTTTGGTGCTCAGCCATTCATTGAGCTGGTGCCGCCACTGTTGTAACTTGCATAGTGAGCAAGTCTCAAAAACAACTCCAGATGGAATGAAACATCACACTTCCCCTCTGTTTATCAGTTCCCCAGGGTTCCGCAAGTGATAAGTCAATCAATCCCAATATCTCTCAGTTTTCATCTATGATTTTATTTATATCAGATTTCCTATATATTGCTCAGTATATTAAAAATGTACCTGAATTGGCTGGTGCTTGTGCAGTAGCATTTCCCATTGTTGGAAATGGATCATGTGCCACCTGCTGCCTCTCCACTGTGAAAAGTTAAGAACAAACTTACAGAATAATTCAATTTACATTAATATAATTTTAATCACATTCTTAAAACAGCTTATAATAATAATAATAATAATAATAATAATAATAATAATAATAATAATAATAATAATAAAGCTTTAAAATAAAGGATAAAGTTATGTAAACAATAAAAGTTAAATGGAAAATAATTAATTCTATACTGTTATTCAACTGATGACAGAAATGTTGTTTTATAGACACCTTTGTAATATATGTTCCATTTCACTACTACTAGCTAACTACTAGAAACAAAAGCACTATTAACAGTGAAGTATTCTTCATGTTGGAGTTGTATTGAGTCACACTTATTTACACTTAAAAATCTCCACTTAATATGTTAAAAAAAACACAAACGTTTTCCAGGACATTCGCCCTCTTCAGCAGTTTGGTGACTGGCGTTCCTTTCCCTTTCTCTCTTCCTCTTCTTGTATCTGCTGTCTAATTATGAACATATGTACTCTTACTTTCTATTTTGGAAGTTGATGACAGTGTTGTAGAGATAGAATTAAAAGTAAACATTGAGTCAATTAATGACACTAAACAACACTCACAAGCAATGTCCATTGACAATGGAGGAAACTAACCTCCAAAACATGTTCTAGGAAATTTAAATATGAGTGTTGTTTAGTGTCATTATTCGACTCAATGTTTACTTTTCATTATATATTCTTTTTCTGTACAAACACAATTTCTCTATTTTTCCCTTTGTTATCTTTTAGTTAAATTCTTTATCTGTACATTTATTTGTCAATTCAGATTAAATGTCTCAATGTAGAGTTGTTATTTTTGCATGCTTGTAGCTTTTGATTGTTTTCATTAATGCAAATAATAATAATAATAATAATAATAATAATAATAATAATAATAATAATAATAATAATAATAATAATAATAATAATAATTTGCATTAATGAAAACAATCAATTATTATTATTATTATTATTATTATTATTTTATACTGAATGTTGCTATTTAATTTAAGATATCCCACTTTATACTTCTGACTAAATAATTTTCCTTTCACAACTTTTCAAACTTCATTTTCACTGTTATAGTTTAGAAGTGGTTGCAAATATATTATTTCTTTCATTTGGTTAATTAAGGTGATCAGATTTTCTTCCATTGGAATCTCAAATTTCATTAATCTTGGATGAAATTTCCAAAGAAATATTTTCTCCCAAATATTTCAATCGGTAGGTTTCTGTACCTGCCTAACAAGCGATGGTGTGTTGAAATTTTGTATCCTTGTATCCAAAAATGTGTTGCAACTGCTGAGTTTTCTTCTTCCTTCATTTGATGTTTCTAAAGTGTTTCTTAAGCCTTGTTTCTATTTTGCTTAGTTTGACCTATATAGATTTGATCACATTCTTTGTAGTCTCTATAAATCCCATTTTTCTTCTTCTTTTTCTTTTTGGTTCACTTTTATGAGCAATTTTATGTTGAATTTATTTTTTGGGACGAATGCTATGTTGCTGTCCTTGAAAATCTCCTGAAATTGAGGCAAAACTACTGACTCAATCATTGAAAAAGTTGTTGCAACATACAAAGGTTGTATCATATCATTTTTTGTTGATGGAAATTTCTGGCTGGCTGAAAATGATTTGATTGTTATATGCAGTGCCAGGGAGAATACTTTGAGAAACTGGGATGAACAAAGTGTTTCTACAGTATTCATTATTTGCTGTCTCAATGCTTATCTAGAGACCTAGATCAAATGCATCTAGGCAGACAGATAACTAGACAGATCAAATGCATCTTCTTCTGATCCTCTGTTTCAGTTCTAAAAATTGTTGGGTTTGTTGTGGTACACTCTGGATTTTAAGTAGCCCCACAAATAGTTATCTAGAGGATTGAAGTCTGGCAATCTAGGTGGCCATTCAATGTGTCCTCGTCTTCCAATCCATCTTTCAGGAAATGCTGTGTCTAAAAATTCTCTCTCATCTCTTCTGAGGCATACAGGTTGACCATTTTGTTTAATCAAATGTCATTTTGAAGCATTTTATGCACATCTGGAAGCAAAACTAGCCAATATCTGGAATGATATTGTTCTGTAGATACTTATCAGCATACAGGTTGACCATTTTGTTTAATCAAATGCCATTTTGAAGCATTTTATGCACATCTGGAAGCAAAACTAGCCAATATCTGGAATGATATTGTTCTGTAGATACTTATCAGCATACAGGTTTTCAGCAATCAAAAATACTGTATTTGTTGGACCATAAGATGCAGACATGATTTTGTTAAGAAATTCTTTAAATAAAAATAATAAAGGTTTTATTCTCTGTTACTTAAATGATGTAGGTATCCAATACATTTCACTCTGTTTTGAAGCACAACAAAGAGTATCATTTTCACAGAATTTCCACTCTCCGCAAGTCATTTTCTCAGCTGGGCCCAAAATGGCTTTCTGCTGCCCAATTACTCCACTCTTTTGCATGTTGCACAACTTCTTATTTGAATGCAACACTGTATGAGAATCTCTTCTGTTTAGGCAGCATCATATATGGACATGAGAGTTTAGAAAAATTCACAACTGAATGTCGCTTTCACAACGGTACACTTGCTACTGGCAACCTAACATAAAAGAAAGTGACTGTGAGAGAAAATTTTCTTTGTTATCGCATTCTTTAACCCATTATGGGGCAAAACTGCTCCTAGTTATTTCTGTCTCTCATATTCTTCTAATGGTGCTTTATGCTATGTTGAACCTTGAACCTCAATTAGGTAGCAAGTAGGGACACAAACACTAGAGCACTACTGGTGCTGATCCATGTATTGTTGGAACTACCAGTAAATTTAGCAGGTTTTCATGTGTGAATTTTGGACGCAGTTAAATTTTAGACAGTATTTTATAACAAAAAAAGTGTGTCTTATGGTCCGAAAAATACGGTAGTCCAGTTATATGCTTCCCAACACACTTGCCTAGACATTTACTTTCTGTGATTGTTGTGTATACTGTTGGATCATCCAGAGAGGATTGTTTGGTGCCCATTGTTGACATTACTGAACCATATCTCACCAGAAGATATTGTCCCTAAAATCCTGATCTGACACCATGTAATTTCTTCCTGTTCTCTACAGTGAAGAACCGGCTCCAAGGCCAGTATTCAAAAAGATCATATTCCATTCATGGCCACTGATTTTCTAGCCCTGAAGATTTTGTTTTGTGGCTTGAGGGATCAGAAAGAGATGCATTTGATCTGTCTGGATATGCACGGATCATTTTAATGTTTTAAAATGGGAAGAGTTCTACTCTGCAGCGAATGAGATGCGCTATCATGCTCTGCATTGCCAGGTCGCTACCATTCTTTTCATATTTCCCTCTCACGCTCACACTGAGAATGCAAGTCTGCCTGGTGACATAATAGTCAACGTAAGGAAACGCTAACTGATTTTTCTGAACTTTTATAATTTTGCAGTTTTTAAATTTAAAAGTTGAACATGCATATTTGCATATTATGTACACATTTTCTTAAATGCTATATTATTATAGTTTTATGAATTACCTGATCTTTTAATCCAATGGAACTAGCAGTGGCTCCTCCATACTGCTGTCAACAATTACATCAAGAGACAGTAATTTATCATTGTCTGAGTCTTGTAAATTTATGATAAGTTCCAAAATCTCACCACGACCTATTTCTTTCCAAAAATTGTCTTTTGTAGTCTGCAAGTTGCATATAGAATTCCCAATCCTGCTGTGTTACCTTGTCAATTTCTTCATGTGTAAGTCATTCAACATCACTCAGTGTTATTTCTGTTTGCAACCCCTTATTTTTATTTAAACCCACACTAACTCAATTGATTATATTGGCAGTGGTAAACAGGGAGGCAGATTACCTCATGTCTCATTTCAATTGGAAGTAGATCCAGCTGATACAGTTTTTCCTTATTTTTAAACAAAAGTACTTGTTACAATAACCCAGTTTTAGTTCTATTGCCAAACATTTAACCTCCTTAATTTGCAACCATTCCACAATTTGGTTATTTCTGCTGCCCATATTCGAAGTTTTTCAATAACTGAATGGTATGGCGCATTATCCATTATAATTATGCTTCCGTCTAAATAATAATTTAAGAATCTGTTCAGAAACTATTCTTTAAATGAAAGTCTGAGGTGATTTTGGATAGAAAATCCCTTTGCTTTCAGGCAGGAATCCTGTCTTAGCAGATCCTACATGATAAATAATGAGCCAACTGCCCTTTCCAACAGGTACCTTTAGAGTCCCCTTTTTGGGGAGTCTTGCCAAATTGAATTTTGAGTATGGTTTTTATTTACCCATATCTCGCCCAAGTAAAATGCAGGTCTCGTATTACCAGAATTTTTAATTTCTTGCATTTTGCATTAGAATTTGATCCTAGCCGCAAAAATGTCACTCCTCTCCATTAAAAATCTGATGTGTACCATTCACATGACTTTCTCTATATCCCTGCAACAAATTATTCTTAAAAAGCTTATACTTCTATTTACTTTATGCTAATCAGAAAAAATTAGCAGAAATAGTTTTATTACTTGCTTCCTTGTGAGTAGGAGCGAAATAAGAGACTACCATAGGTTAAAGTGATAGTCAAAAGCTGGTTGCTATGTCAAAGAAGTTCCTTTGTTTATATGGATAGGAGTTAACAAGTTCCTGTATGAGAAAAGTATGTTTTTCATATCAGAAACCAAAAATAAGGAAGTCTCAAAAATGACGAACTCCACGAAAAAAATGTATATAACATAAATTGTGTGTTTTAACGTGCTCTACATTTTTTGTGTAGTAAGTTTTTGTCCATCTCTACGGTTTAGCAGTTATTCAAAATTCAGTAAAATTCATCCAGAATAAACTACTCTTCAGAGGCTATTCCCAGAAAATTCCAGGTATACATTTTATTTGTCAGGTAAATATCTTTAATATACAACATTTTAATCAAAATCGTTAGAGCCATTTTTGAGAAAATCAAATGGACCTTTTTGTGAAAATGCTTTTTTTGGATATTGGGGATACTAAAACATATATTTCCGGTGAAATCTCGGTATCGAATTTTTTGGTGGAGTGCAATACTTTCTCTATACACTATGTACATAGTGCGTATAGAGAAAGTAAAAATTGATGCCCATCATTTGTGTTTCTGTACCTGAACCTCAATCCCCTCAAAATTCTGTAAGTAGAAGAATTTGAATCAGTGTATGATATTTTAGTTCTAAGAGTGTAAGTTATTTCTTTCATTGTTGGAAACGCCCTTTGGTCATAAAACTCAAACACAGTCCTACGTACAACGTCCTTGTCAAAGCCACTTAAATTTGTAACCCTCTTCGGATTTCCAATGTGTTTTCTAGGGGACACAACACTACAGCTCTGCTGGGTTCAGATTTTCTTGCCTCTCTGCAAGTGTTTGCTTTACCTACACCACATGCTTTAGCAGTAAGCTGTTGAGCATTTTTGAATTTGAGTTGATTTTTGTCTTCCTCATTGCTGCATTTGTGTAGACCCTAAAAATAAAACTTTGAGCCTGGCTATGCAATACCTGCCTCTTATATTCGCCGCTGAATTCACCACTAAAAGCCATTGCACTTGCTCTATTCCTGACTAAAACTCTATAGTGACTAGAGTTAAATAAACATGAGTCCTGATATAAAGACATAAACATGTGATAGCTGACGCAGCATTCTACAGCTATCAAAAGTGTGTTTGCTCTCTGTCTCTCGACTTAAGAGTAACAAATACAATAATATTTAGTACTGTCATGATAATAGTTAACATTCCATTTCTGTATGTATACATACATACAAATAATAATGGTCATTACAGTGCTTATGTGATTCTGATTATGATATAATACATTGGTATGCTTATTCATGTGTGTTATGAAAACTATTTGAACTAAAAATCTGTGGTTTTTATGCTTCTGCTACAAGCATTACTCCCTATCTTCCTCGTGAATTATTTTTTTCAAAATTTGAATATTTTGTCTTAGTGTAAGTAGTTTATGAGAGACGGAACCACTTAGCACGTTACTCTCCAATTAAGCAGGAAGGCAATATGTCAACACAGCAGCACCCCAGTTGGTGCTCAAGGATAAACATTGATTTTTGGAGTTTCTAAAAGAAATTTTAAATTTTAAGGAATATGGCAGTAGATAATTTTATTGATATTAAAAAGGAAAATAAACCTAGAGCTCATATTGATGCAGGTCTAAAAATAATTTTTGAACCGTAGATTGTTGCAAGTCAACTGAAATTTTAATTCCACTTAAAAGTCCCTGTAGATAAGTATTGAGACGGCAAGCAGTTGAATTTTTGACCACATGCAACTGGTATCGAAGCCTAGTTATCTGCAAAATTCAAATCCAACGTGTTATTCTTACAAGTATGTTTGTATCTACAAAACAATTAGGTACTTACTTCTTTCTGGAGGATATTCACGTAATAATACTTGATATTCTTCATTTAGCTGCTTCAGTTTTGTTTCTTCCTGCAGCAAACTTGATCTAAGTCTCTGACCATGGTCTGGTAAGACATCTAAGTTTGTATTCATTAGTGTTCTCTGAAAATTCAATATTTTCCTCATATATTATATAAATATGTAAAATGATAGGGAAAAGAATGGATCATTTAATAATAGAAGCTTATGGCTTCCTTAGTACAAAAAATACTTTATCAACATTTTTATTTATGATACAAGCATTAAAACTAAGATTCTATTTTGTGAGTAGAAATGTTTGTGAAGTGATGCCATAGAATGATATAGCAATCCTACAACAAAATAAAAGCACTTTTTAACATGTGCAGCATGCACTAATTTTTGGACAACCTGAAATTTCTAAATTAACAATAAAGTACTACTATTGTGGGAGGGTCGCCGACTGTGTCTGTTTCCTCATAGTCGTCTGGCGGATCCAGGTTCACATCCTGTGTGGCTGCTCAGACATCCCGGTGACATTACTAAAAGTTATGAAGGCATTCAATATGTAGAGGAAGGTGCAGAAACTACATGCTCTTAAGGGAAAATCGTCCTATTGGCTATAACTTCACATCGCTTTCTCAAACTTTCCAATGTGTCTAGTCTAAGTTATATTTTATTAGACAAGCATAACTTCTTCCATTTGTTGTGAGAAAATCCATTTAAGGAAAATTGAAATGCATGCTATTACCTGCTGTTGCTAGTGCAACAAAACAAAAATAAATAAATGATGTGTATACCTTGAAATAATTTGAAAACAGTGATACATATATAGTGATATCCAAAAATATCCGAACCACAGCATGCTGAGCTGTGCACTCAGAAACATAACAACACACAGCTGCTGTACACAAGGTCACGGGGCTCACTTGTTTTTCTTTGCTCTGAAAGTGCAGTACTGAGCTGAAGGTGATATCGTGAAATCGAGTTATTACCAGTGTGCTTTATTATTTTGTCCTGTACTTAGTACAAAGTGTATTTTGGCTTAGCACTTGCTTTCTACTACACAGTGTGTATTTATTTATGATTTGTATGTGTTAACACATTTTGCGAATGTACTCCAATTGTGTAAACAATGGCAAAATTGACCCACATTAAATATTTTTCACGGACAAGGCTTGGTTCCACCTTCATGGATATGTGAACACAAAATAGTCATTATGGAGCTCTGAGAAACCTAATATTGTTCATGAAATACCCCTTCATAACGAAAAAATGGGTGTCCGGTGCTCCATTAGCGGAGAAAGAGTTATAGGCGCAATTTGTTTCAAGTCAACAGTTGACACCCATACATACATTAATACTATTTTGCCCCCATTTTTAGAATATTAACAGATAGGGAGTGTAATTTTGCCTTTTTTCAACAAGACTCTGCAAAAGCTCATTCAGCCAATCTTTCAATGAGAACAATTGAAAATGTGTTTCAGGATAGAATCAATAGTAGAGATTTGTGGCCCCCCCTGATCTAAACCCCTGTGATTTCTATCTCTGGGGTAACTTAAAGCATAAGGTGTACAAGAAAAACCCACACACCCTGGAAGAATTAAAACAAAATATCCACCAGAAAATTGAAGCATTTCTCAACGTGAACTACAGCGAGTGATGGATAGTTTCCTAAACAGGTGCCAAAATGTATGGACAACAACGGTGGCGAGTTTCAGCATCTCCTTTAATAACATTGGTAAGTGAATCCTTTAAAAGTAGTTTTAAAAGTGTTGCATGGTTTCATCTGTGCCTTTCTATGATAAGGCAGATAGCAACAAGTGCCAAAGGTGCTAATAGTCAAAACACCTCGCAGCTGGTTTGGATCACCTGGTATATATATATATATATATATATATATATATATATAAATAATGCAAGTTGTTAAAACTATTAAATGCATACATATTAAGTTAGGTAATGTACTTTTTAAACATAAAAATGTGTTTCCAAGAATAAAGATCATAATTGTTTGGGAAAAAAAAAACAGTAACTCCCATTTAAAGGCAACAATATCATGTCACAGTTATAGTTCTTTGGCGAGTTCCAACCACTGCATTCAGAATGACTGTTTCCACAAATTACACATCTCAACCACAATTTTCTTCCCACCCACTGAACGAACATCTGCATTAAACAAAGAGTTCCAACCACTGCATTCAGAATGACTGTTTCCACAAATTACACATCTCAACCACAATTTTCTTCCCACCCACTGAATGTACATCTGCATTAAACAAAGAGTTCACATCATTCATTACATTGTCATCACACATACTACTCTCCTTAAATTAGAGTTTCCTCATATGTTTTTCACTTCTATTTTCGTTCCTCTTCCTGTTAACTTCATTGGCCTTTAACAGCACTTGTCTGTTTGCTTCTCCATTTCTTACTATTCTTTTCTAGTGTAGCTGTTAATATTTCGGTTTACAAAATATTTCTTCTAACCAAAATTATGTGTCATGTTTTGGTTTTGAAATTGGAGAAGTATGAGGGGCATAAAGTTTGTATTTATAACCATTATCTCTTACTAGATGGCAGTTAAAGTTTCAGCTATATGCATCACATGGTTTCAAACGCAATTGAAATCAACAATCTTGTGCTTATTTAGAAAGGTGGAAGAAAACAAGTTTTGTACAGTAATTAAACACTTCTATTTAAAAGGCTTAACACCAAAAGAGATAAAAGCGAAAATGGATGAAGTTCATGGCACATCTGCTCCTGTGTTTGCAACAATTTACAATTGGATAAATCACTTTGTGATACTCTCAAATTATTTTGAGATGACAACCCCAATGGCGACTTACAATGTTGCAAGTACTTTAAGTCCCAGGATTCATTGTATAGCCAACTATTAGTCAATTGGTATTGGTTTAATGAATTGCTCACACAAGCCGTGTGTAGGACAGGAGTTGGATAGGTACAGTCAGACTGAAAAATCTCTACCTATACAACTCCAGTCAGACTGAAAAATCTCTAAATATACAAATCCAGTCCTACACACGGCTTGTGTGAAAAAATCATTAAATCAATACTAATTGACCATAATGCTACTGTACCTTTGTTAGTAAACTTGGCTGCCAGGAAGATAGCCCATGTGACCATCACTGCATTTCCCTGTGCATGCGTCCTACATCTCTTCTGTTGTCACATATATATCAGTCTTACTTCTGTTCTAGTCCGGTTAACACGTGAATAACATTAAGAATGTTTAGAAGTATTTAGTTTTGCTTGAAGTGCTTTCAAAAGGTAATGTACAGTACACAAGAAACTGACATTCTGAAAACTTCAGCATGGAAACTACAAAACTTAAAACCCATACTATACAAGGTTACTGTTGTCCAGGCATTGCTACCACTTGATCACCAGAGTCGGGTAAATTTCTGTAACTGCATTTTGAGTAAAGTTAATAATGGAACAAGCGATCCGGATTAATAATGTTCAGTGATAATATGGTTTCAATTGCATGGCCATGTGTCATCACAACACAACCAATATTATGCTACAAACAAACCCACTTTCATTCAAGAAACGCTCTTGCATGATCAAACAATCGGGGGATGATGCACAATAAATGGATATAGAATATAGGGCCTATTTTTTAAGAGTGTACTGTAAATGAGAAAGATACAGAAATAATATACTGGCACCATGTTTCGAATAGCTGATGGACCTGTAATGTTGGTCTGGATATTTCCAGCAGGATTCTGCCTGTACAGCTGATGAATCATTACAGTTAATTGCGGACATTTTTGAGCATAGAATCATTAGTAAGTGCTTATGGCCTGCTCGGTCCCCTTATCTTACAGCATTCAATTTTTATTTATGGAGCAATTTGAAAAATTAAGTATACAAAACTAATACCCACACATTAGAAGAATTAAAACAAAATATTACACCCGTGTGGTGGTAGCATATCTGTCTCACATTCAGAAGGTTGTGAGTTTGAATCTCGGTTAGGGTGTTATCCAGATAAGGTTTTTTTTAGGGTTTTCACTTATCCTAAGAAGACAAATGTTGAGTAACTTAAGCTCCATGGACCCCGATATCATTTGAGCATCATTTCACCAATTTCATTCATTGTCCAATATGACTAACCATGTTCAAGGACATTAAACTTAATTAAAAGAAAAAAAAATATATCAGGACAGAAATTAATGTATTTCGGAAGCTGAGTTAATGCGTGTGAATGAAAATTTCCTCAGAGTATGCCATAGATGTATTGATACAGATGGATGACATTTCCAACATCTCCTGTGATAAGTTATGTTTTGTGTTTATTCTGATACATGTTAATGTGATTTGAGATTTTATTTGACATCCACACATGTGTGACAGGTTGTGCGCCTGACAGCCAAGTTTTGTAATACTGTATAATTAATTACTTATCGAAGAAATCAGGTAACGGAAGCCTGAGGGGTAATGGCACAGCCAACAAAAATGCATGCGATTGTTTTTAGTATAATCAGCTATCTCTTGAGCCTCAATTATCTAGATATATATCATTTCACTAGGAATTGAAAAAACAATTATTTGCAAGGTCAAAAAAGTAAACATGTGGAACATTTGCAATGTTATTGCCTTTTTAATATCACTAATATGTATTATAAAATTATGATTGTGGTTCAGAAAGTTCAACTGTGTGTGTATACATATACTGAAAATTTCAGCTCTCTAACGCTTATACTTTCTGAGAAGATACACGAGTATTCAAAAATGTTGTTTTGAGAAAACTGAATTTAAAGATACAAATATTCTACAAGGGATCACTGCACAACAGTTTTAAGGGAATGCAGGCTTGCATTTAAATGCTGTTAAAATCCTCTTAACCCCAAAAAAGTATATATTTTTCTGAAACTGAAAATAGAGATTTTATTACTGCCTAAAACAAAAAACTTGATTTTTGACCATTTCAGAGTACCTTGTCCCCATAAGCTGTACCATATGCAAACTATTCTAACAAAAGATTATTCTTGTATCCACCTCATGCTAATTTACATAATTTACATAATTTACATAAACATTGAATTGGCCTCATTACTTGGTTCACTGTAAGTAGATGGGAAATAAGGGAATATATGCTAAAGCAATAGTTAAATATTTTAAAAGCTAGTCACTATTTGATACAATTGAGGTTCAGTTCACTTTGAATGGTACCGCTTGAGAAAGGTTAGGTAGTCTAAAACTGAAACCAATAGCAAGGAATATCTCCAAAATGGTCAACTCTATAAGAAAAACGTATATGACATAAATTATGTGCCTTAAAGAGATCTACATTCTGAGTGTATTAAGTTTTTGTCTATCTCTTACGGTTTAACCTTTATGCAAAATTCTGCAAAACTCCACCAGAATAAAGAGCTCTTCAAAGACTATTCCCAGAAAATTCAAAATATACATTTTATTTGTGATGTGTGAATATCTTTAACATACAGTATTTTAATGAAAATCATTTGAGCTATTTTTGAGAAAATCAAAATTTTCAAAAAATGTTGCATGTAAAGGCTAGTTGGGGTGGGGGGATTTTCTTGAAAATTGTGTCGCATTCTTGGAAGATAATAAACTTAAACACAAAGTTAGGTATTTAACCAACATTTCATTTTTCAGCTATGCTGTCCACACACACATAGAACTTTTTAACAATACTTTTTTCAGACTCAGGGGACCTCAAAACATTTATTTCCGATGAAGTCTCAGCACCAAATTTTTGGGTAGAATACAATACCTTTTCTATCTACTATGCACATTGTACATATGGGCTAGAGAAAGTAATAGGAATTGTCTAGCTCTGCAAATATGCTTCTGTCTCGATGATGAGCTCATTTGATGTAAATTTTATTCCTCCAAGCCATTTCTATTTCTCGTGTAAGTTATTACACTCGTATAAATAAAGATGTTAATTTATGAAAATAATGTAAATAAATCCTCCTTGATAAGATCTTAAATACAAATAAAGCCTCATGTTTGGGGCCAACAAGAAGAAATTGCACAGCCAGGTTGGGCAAATATGGGGGGGGGGGGGGGGGTTGCTGCAGCATTTCTTAGCTCAACATGCAGTTTGCCAGCAACGACTTTGGATGAATGTGCTGGTGCATTGTCATGGTGAAACAGCATTTTCTTCTTCGCCAAATGGGGCCATGTCTCTAACTTCTTGTCGAATCAGGCCAATTGTTTGGACCTAACTCCTTTGACAAGCTTCTTAATAGACACGGTTAATAAAAACATCCTTTAACCTGGTAAATCATATCAGACAATGTATAAAATCAATGAAATGATGCTCAAATGAGTCTGGGGTATATGGAGCTTAAAGTTACTTGAACTTAGTCTCCTTAGGATAAGGGAAAACCCTGGAAAGCACCTTATCCGGGTAACTCACTTTAAGCGAGATTTGAACCTGAGACCTCTTGAATATGAGGCAGGCTGTGATAATGAGTTAACAGGTGTAAGGAACCTATTCAGAATGGTTAGCTCAGTGGGTCACAGGAACAGAATAACCAGAAAGCAACAGTAATAACTACTTAGAATATGTAAAAAAGAAGCTAGTAACAGTGAAGTAACACAAATATTAATTAATAATTTGTAATAACTCTTTACTTATCTGTTTTAAATCCACAGGATTAGTTTCACAATAAAAAAATCTATTTCATCATCAGCTCAATTTCTTTTTGCTCTTGTTATTTATTTACAATGTTATAGTTACTGGTACTAGGTGAATTGTGCACTACGGCATTGCTAACTACTTGAATCAAAACAAATTTGGTGAGAGAATCAATTGGTGGTACATCAAAATTCATTACATGATTTTTATTCTTTAATAGAAATATTTTCTCCCAAACCATTAATTCTATGGGTCCATTTAAGTGTTTTAATAATTTAACATCTGGATTTATTTCATAATTAAATTTCCAAAAATGTTCTGCCACCAGCTGATTTATCAATTTGTTTATATTTAATATTTCTAAAGTACCACTTAAAACTGGATTTAAAACGGACGAGTGAAGAATTGTTACAAATTATTGTGATGATAATATTAGTGTAATTACCTTTAAGCGTGCAACATTCTGTGTTACATTGTTGATTTTCGTTTCAAATTCTTTCTTCTTTTGGTATCCTGATAAGTCAGAATTAAATTTGTCTGTCAGAGTAACATTTTTCAATTTGTTGCCAAGGACAAAAACAGGCAGTTCATGCTCATTATGCTTTGCATATTTCTGCTGACCACTTTTCTGCACAAAAAAACAAACAAAAAATCAATAATTTACAGGGGTAAATATGATAAAAATTGAGTTTTTAGCTGGGATATGTTACATTAGGTTATGGAAATCTTGCACTATCCTGTACTCCAGGAGAATGAGATTAACAGAATTACAAAGAAGGAAAGGTACAGAGTTCTTCATTTAAAGCCTAACTGGCACATGGCATTTTGCCTGTTATACTGCCTGTTTGGGAGCAGATGGTTAATATTTTCAGCATTTAAGGTAAGGACTCCAGTGCACCTTTGCCGGCATCACTTTCCCAGTGATTCTTGTATCTCTCACGCAGTGGAGAGAGGTTGCTACAGGGGTTATCTTATAATTTAATGACCCTATACATATATAGATAATTGTGATCAATTTGGAAGAAGACTTTTTTATGTGGATGCAGTCAGGAGCATTATTACTAAAAGAAATTAAGAAAAATTTTTGCAGAAAATGTATTTATTAAATGTGGAGAGCCAGCCAAAAATAGCTAGCTGTTTCTTACAGTTTACCAGCTTTAAAACAGTATATAAAGTTTATTCAGAATGAAGAAGACATTGTAGACTACTCTCAGAAAATTTCAGATAAGGGGTGTTCAAATGAAAACATACGAAATGGTTTAACAACCACATTGAAATTTGAATATGCCACTTTGTGATACTGTGAGATACCTAGGGGTGCAAATGTAGAGCTTAGCATGGTTGTGCGCATGCATGCCCAACCTCATATGGTGCAGAAGAGAAGCAGGCAGTTGTGGGTTTCATCCAATTAACACACCAGTGCCTATGAGGACATCGCAGCATTTTTTGGTTTTTTTTGGATAGTGTTTAACACCCACTTTTACTACATGTGGCACCGCAGGCGATGACACTGGTGATACATGGATTGAAGATGGAGCACCAGACGAATGCGATGGCAGGGGAAACTAGAGAATCTGGAGAAAACCCACCCCTGCGCCGCTTTGTCCACCACAAATCTCACATGCGGTCACTTGGAATCGAACCCGGGCCATCTAGGTGAGAGGCAAGTGGTCTAACGGCTCGGCCACCGCGCGGATCACAGCATTCACATTGCAAACTTCGATGACTGAGAAGCAGCGAGGTGTCAGATTTCTGACTGCGGAAGGAGTTATTCATTGTCAGATGGTTGCCAGTAACAAGGAAGACTATGTATTCGATAAGTCGTTGAGAAACAAGGAGAGCGCATCTTTGTGAAGGCCGGGAGTGTTAAGAGTGATGGGCGGCGTCCAGCCCAGGCAAACATGGTAATCATGGCCAAATTCATTAACAAGGTGAATGACCTGGTGAGAAATGGTCTGTGTCACAATGCAAAGGTTGGCAATGATGGTGGGGGCCTGCAATGAAACAGTGTGCACAAGTTGTTACCAGAAAGTGTGTGCATAGTGGATAATGAAGCAGCTCAGTGAAATGCTAACAGAACTATGTATGGGACTAGCACAGCAACATCTATTTCAATATTATGAAGACCCCACTCTCCTGGAGCAGAACTTCAATTTGAGCCAGAGACAAAGGCTGTGCCTCTGGCTCAGGTAATGCTTACCACCTTTTCCGACTTCCGAAGTCCATTACTCATTGATTTCCTCAAACAAAGAAAAACCACAAATAGTGATATACTGGTGGCTGCTTCTGTTACTGGCCATGTTGTACTGTGGCTCATGTTTTTGACGACATTTCGCACAACTTATGTCGAGCATGCCCAGAGAAGAAGCTCAACATTAAGTTGCACAAAACATTGGCAATAATATGAACTACAAGACAACATGGCCAATATTGGAAGCAGCAACCAGTATATTAGAAATGGCCATAGAAGCCTACAAATTTACATCACTAATAGTGATATCTACTGTGAGACACTCATTGGTCTATGCAAGTTCATCAAAAGCAAACTGCTGCTCACAGAAGGAATGATTCTGTTCCAAGATAACATGCATCCTCACATCTCCAGGGTCCCACAAGTATACTGGAAAATTCGAAATAAAAGCAGCTTGAGTATCTGCCCTAAGACCAAACATATCGCCCTGCGACTTCTATCTGTTTGGTCCGCTAAAAACACCTCAGCTCAGATGACAAAATGAAGAACACAGTGGAGGCCATCACAGCCACAGGAATTCTTCAGCTCGTGAAACAGTGGAATAGTTGTGCTCAGGCTGATGGTGATTAATTTGGAATAAAGTCTTCAATTATACCCAGTGTCCTTTAGTACCTTTTCATTTGAATACCCCTCGTACATTTTATTACTCATGCATATTTGTTAAAACGCAAATTTAAATTAGGTAAAAGAAATAAATAAGGGATGTAATCAGCTTAAGTGTCCATTAGTTTGTTCAAAATATGTGGCAAACCTTTAAATTTAATTTAAAATTCTTCTTTTTATAATATCTAAGTCTTTTAAACATGTCTTATGTAATTGATGGTGCTAAATTCCAAAATTAAGTTCTGAAAAATGCAGATCATCATGCATTCGAGGTCGTCTTGTATTCAGATAAATATGGTAATCTAAAAACTAGGCCTAGGAAAAATATCCAGGGTATCCAAATAATATGGAAGAAACAAATTGAACAGGTTTCACTGTACCAGCTTTGTTTTACATTATATTTGTTTACTCACCTCCTTAACTTGAGAACCACCAGATTGCTGTCTTGCCGCTGTAAGACTTGCAGTTTTCATCTTATCTATTAATCTTGACAGCATTGCCTCTGGATCTTCCCCAGTTGCACCTTGCCCCATCTGCTTATTCTCACTTCTACTGGGTGGTGATATTTTCTGACCAAAGCCATTGACATGTTTCTTAAGCCCGTCCAGACTATGTTTCTTCACCGGTGTATCATCAAGGCAAATACACTCATTGGAAGAGTCTACACTAATACTCTGGATGCCTTTGGCCATATGACTCTTATTTTTAGAAACTCTTTTCTTGCTTATGTTGCCATTAAGTTCAGTCTCTGAACCAGAATCTGATAACTCCATTATTGGACCTGAATCATCAGCATGACTTTTCCCTGACACCTTAGATGTTCTTTTCTTGTCATTAAGTTTATTCCCTGAACCAGAATCTGGTGACTCCATTATCAGGTCTGAAGCATCAGCATGACTCTTCCTTGAAACCTTAGAGATTCTTTTCTTGTTTACGTCACCATTAAGTTCATTCACAGAGCCAGAATCTGACAACTCCGTTATATGACCTAAAGCATCAGCATGACTTTTCCTTGAAACATTAGATGTTCTTTTCTTGTTTACTTCACCATTAAGTTCATTTACGGAGCCAGAATCTGAAAACTCCATTATACGACCTGAAGCATCATCATGACTTTTCCTTGAAACATTAGATGTTCTTTTCTTGTTTACTTCACCATTAAGTTCATTTATGGAGTCAGAATCTGAAAACTCCATTATACGACCTGAAGCATCATCATGACTTTTCCTTGAAACATTAGATATTCTTTTCTTGTTTATGTTGCCATCAAGTTCAATCCTTGAACCAGCCATTATCAAGCCTGAAACATCAGCATGACTTTTCTCTGAAACACTTTGGTTACCTTCAGGGGAAGGTGTTTCAGGCACTTTATTACTTTTTTCAAGAATGGGAGGGCTTTTATAATTTGAAGCACCATCTGCACCTTCGCTTTCAGATTCTGCATTTGATGCTGAGTGATAAACGTCACTTTCAGAATCTGAATGTATCAATGGTTTCTTTCTCCATTTAGTATGTGAGTCTGTATCTGATAGATTTTGTTCCGAGTCTGAATCACTTACCAGTCTGTTCTTATGACGAGCTGATTTAATAATTCTGTTTTTAGGAACCACCACTTCTTCATCAGATTCTGATTGCGCACGATTTGTTTTAACATATCTCTGTTTAATAATATCCTCTTCATCAGAATCTGACTCTGATACCTGCTGATCTCGGTATTGACTTCTATCAAAATTAGTTTCTTCTGCTGATTTTCTGCCGACACTATGCAAATTACTGTTTCCAATGCTTTCCTCACTCTCTTTGCTGCTATTCTCTAATCCTTTTCGTTGAACTCCAACATGACTTTCACACCAAATGCTGGAGGACAGCACCTTCTCTGGTGATGCCTCCAACAGATCTGAGTCACAGCTGCTATCTGATGCCATGTTGAACTACCAACACTGAAACAAACAGTATTAACTGCTGAATAACATCATGATTAAGGTATTCATTATACAGAGTACCCAAAAGTGAACCCAAACATCACATCGAACCCATTATGTTTACAATAAACAAAATAAGTTAATTAAATGTAATCATTTGACTGGTGTCATAATATGCATCACTTATGTACTATAATTATTTTGCAGTACACATTTTGAAAACATTCGTTTTCATTCTGAACCAAATGCTGACTGACTGTAATGCTTTCTAAACATGAACCACTAAATAAATTAATGAATTCTTTCTTTTTCATTCTCTCTCTGTTTTTCAATATAAGTAAAGGCTGTTTAGTTCAAAACAACTGATAACAGTAACCAGAACAAGAACGGAAATGTTGAAATACATGTATTTCAATGGAAGTGTTCACAACTGATGGGAAGTCTCTCCAGTCCCCAGGAACAGGAAGCAAATCCTGCCAAGTTTTAAGTTTCTCATTCTCATTACCAGGCTCAGCACATTAGGTGCATATTGTACGTTATTAGACTCTTGAATATAGAGATTATTCTAAGTGGCCGTGACATGAAACAGCTGCTAGAGCTCACTTTAGTCACAATTCTTTCAAATTATAACATTGGCTAACCTGCACTATGCTGGCTGAATTGGAGAAAGATAAACAATATCATTGGTCAGTTAAAAATAAGAAGTCACATTTGCAAAATTGACCAGCAAAAGAAAAATAAATGCATTGCTGTTCTCATACTGGTTATTGTGAACCAGAATCTTATGTCTCTGAATGGTTTCCCATTCTCGAGTTGTGAACCAGCCTTTAAATTTATTTAGTCAACATCCACTCATGTTTGGATAACAAGGTTCTGATGGTTTTACAACTTATTTTAAACCTGTATGGTGATACACCATTATCTAATGAAATTAAGAGTTTCTCATTTATTATTATAACCTTTACCTCCGAAATGGAGATTAATCTTGCAATTAAAAAATTAAAGCCAGTGGCTCTAATGGAATAACTCCTTGTATTCTCAAAGAATAAATATATACCTACATACACACACACACACACACATGATCAATCAATAACTAATACATCCTATCATTTTTCTCCTTTAATTTGCAAGAAAATTAAACATTGATTACACAGCATGAAAGCCACAACACTGAGGATTGTCTTTTCAATATAATCCCACATAATGGTCCACCGATCTCGCTTCAGAAGCCATTGACGAATATATTACTTTTTCTACATGTACTATGTACATAGTGTATAGAGAAGGCAATGTAATGCATCCAAAAATTCAAAACCGAGATTTCATCAGAAATACCAAACTTGGTATTTAAGTTTGGTATCTACCAAGGATGCGACACAAAGATTTTCAAGAAAATCCCCCATGCGAAAATTTCGAAAATTTTGATTTTCTCAAAAGTGGCTTTAACGATTTTGATTAAAATCTTTTATATTTAAGATATTTACATGCCAAATAAAATGTATATCTTGAATTTTCTGGGAATAGCCTCTAAAGACCTATATATTCTGGTAAACCACAAGTGATGGACAAAAACTTACTTCACAAAAAATGTAGATCACGATAAAATACACAATTTATGTCATATACATTTTTTTCATGGGGTTGGCTATTTTTGAGATATTCCTTGTTATTGTAAATGTAAATAGCATGTTATTTAAGGGCACTCTTTAACTTTGTGGTTTTCAGCATCCCATCCTAAATTGGGCATGTGAAAGACTGATTAATTTTGCTCAGAGGCCTCTGAATCAGGCTTGAGGTTCTTTTATGTGCCGTAAATCTACAACCAGGACCAACCACAAAGGAAGGAAGCCATGCTAAGGATTTTTACACCCGAAAAAATCCATCATCCTCTGGCAGGTTTGAAATTCCTTGTTATTAATTTCGGTTTTAAAGTACTTAAACTTTTCTTATGCAGGAATTTGTCAACGCTTGACCACACAAAGAAAGGGATTTCAATCCCATAGTAATCACATTTTAAAACATTTGACTGTCGGTTTAGCTTAGTGTATTACCTTATTTCCCTTCTAAGGAACTAAATAATAAGACCATTTCTGCTAATGTTTTAGCATTAAATTAGATAGAAGAACAAGCTTATCAACAATAATTTGTTACAGAGATGTACAGAAAGTCATGTGAATAGAGCACATCAGATTCTTTTTTTTTGGCCTCTGCATCTGGAAAGTGAATCCTGCAGTGAGCTTCCTTCAGCAGTCCACTGATGGTGCTAGGTCAGGGCTGTATAGGGGATGAGGCAAGACTTCTCATTCAATTTTCAGAATCTCTCCAGTGGTAAGATGACTGGTGTGTGGTTTTGCATTGTCATACAAAAGCAGAACATCCACCACGGTTTTTGTTAGGTGAACTCGCTGAACACGGACTTTTAGCTTTTTGAGGGTTCTGATGTATTACATAGAATTTATCATGCAAACCTGCTCCAAAAAATTAACCAGAGGCACACCCTCTGCGTCCAAAAAGACAATCACCATCACTTTCCTTGCAGATGGCACAGTTTTTAATTTTTTCTTCCTCGCAATTGGTTGTGTTTTGATTCTGGTTAAAAATAAATGAACCCATATTTCATTTCCAGCCACAATTTGTCCAGGAACTCCTCTCCATCCAAACTGAAGTGTTGCAAATCTCCAAGGCTATTGTTTTTCATGCATCCTTATTCTGCTTGGTTAACATACGGGGTACCCATCGTAAACACACTTTTGAATACCTCAGTTCTTGAATAATCATCACTACAGTATCTCTACTGAGGGACGTAATTCAACACAATTCATCCATTGTTATCTGGCGATCAGGTTGAATGATCTCATCACTCGCTCAATGTTACGTGGAGTCACTGCAGACACAGATCTGCTGCTCTGATGTTCATCAGCCAATGGTGTTGGCCCTTCAGCTTCATTACAGCGATGAACCTATCCTCTAAATGTGCTGACATCCACTGTTGTATCACCATATGCCTTTGTGAGCCTCTCATGAAGGCAAATGGTTATTTCACCTTCTACATTCAAGAATTTAATGAGAGAATGCGATCCAATAAACATTGATGTCAGTCATTTTGCAACAAGAAGCAGTGCTGCCACCGGTTGACTATGAACTTGCTATTGCAGTGGAGTAGAGAAAGTTTGAGGAATTGCGCCAAATTCAAACTGTTCACATAACTTACTTAGTTCAGGAAAAAAAAAAAAATAGGAGGCATTACCTATTGACTGACCCTCATATATATTTTCTTTAGTTGCTATTTGCAATGAAGAATATGCATGGTCAGACCAGTAGTATAGTTTGTCTGTACAGTTATCATGTAATCATTAATTGCATAATGATTATCATGTAATATTTAATTTTAGTACTACTTATTAACATCATGTACTATATATTAATTACTAGGGTAAGGCATTTAATGAATTTGCATCTTTTCCTATGAAGGTTGAAACATATTTCATGCAAATATGAAAATGTATGACATTGAATTATGGGTTAAATAAAAACAATTTGTTAGGTCATTTTTTTTTTTTTTTTTGCATTTTTGTAAGTTTTTTGAGGATAAGGTATTTTTGGACAATTTTTAGGTCATTTTGAGCATTTTAAGCACTGTTCCATAAGGCTTGGGATTATTTGTATTTAATTCAATTTTTATGATTATTCTTTTTTTTTTCTTGTCAATCCAATTCTTGGAATTAAATAAATGTTATTTTAGCTCCTACTGCTATTTTTGAGAGAATGTGCTTCACGAACTTGTCTACCTCTCGGGGGAAAAAAAACACACAGATCAGCACACAGACATTTTTCTAAAAAATTTTTTTTTTGGACTCAGGGGTCTCAAAACATGTATTTTTGGTAAAATCTCCATATCAAATTTTGGGTGCAATACAATACCTTCTCTATACACTATATACATAGTATGTGTTGAGAAAGTAAAAATGTTTTTTTTGGACTGAGGAGATCTCAAAACATATTTCTGGTGAAATCTCGGTATCAAACTTTTGGGTGGAATACAATACCTTCTCTCTTGTACATTGTACATACAGGCTAAAGAAACTGAAGAAAAAAAAAATTACATTGTTTTTTCATATCATGGTATTGGAATACATCAGATTTTTTGAGCAAAGGTTGTTTGATATCCGGTGATTCAGAACAGGACACCGTAGTCAGCTAAGTGATGACACCTTAGGGTGATGCCAACTTTTACCACACACACTTCTGTATCTAGCAGAGACTTTGATGCAAACACTCAGTAGATGGCATTGGCTTCACTATTTACATCATCTGGTAATGTTGTTGAATGAGGGTTTGTTTGCTGCGTAACATCTGACAGACAACTTTTGCATCAGGAAAGTGTGCAATGATCTGCATTATGGAGTGTATAGAGTTGGTATTGGGAAAAGGAGGAAATGCAGCGCACCCATAAAATAGTGAGGAAACGCAGAAATATGCATGAACAGTGAGAGAAAGCTGTAACAAATTATTGTTAAAATGCATGTTCTTCTATCTACTTTTATGATAATTAAGATAAACATTAGCAGAAATTGCCTTAATTACTTGCTTCATTGTAAATACAAAGAAAATAAGGGAATATACTAGGCTAAAATGATAGTAAAATATTTTATAAGTTGGTTGTCAAGTGGATAGAATTCATTTCTATACATGGCCAGGAGTTTACAACTTTCTGTGTGAGAAAAGTTTAAGTATTTTAAATCTGAAACAGCTCACCAAGAATAATTCCACGAAAAAAACATGCCATTATTCGTATGTTTTAGTGAGATTTACATTTTTTTTTTTTTTTTTTTTTTTTTTTTTTGCAGGAAGTTTTTGTCTACTCTTACAGTTTACCAGTTATACAAAAGTCAGCATAATTCATTCAGAATCACAAGGTCTTTAAAGACTATTCCCAGAAAATTCAAGATATACATTTTATTTGTTATGTAAGTATCTTTAATATATGGTGTTTTAATCAAAATCGTTAAGAGCCATTTTTGATAAAATCAAAATTTTCAAATTTATTTCCATGTAAAGAGTAGTTTGGGGTGGGGGAATCTTTCTCAAAACTTTTGTGTCACATCCCTGGAAGATACTAAACTTAAATATCAAGTTTGGTATTTTACCAACATTCCGTTATGAATTAGTGTGTTCACACATGCATGCATACACAGACCTTTTTCTAAAAATGCTTTTTTCATACAAGAGATCCTAAAACGTGTATTTCTGGTGACATCTTGGTATCAAATGTTTGGGTTGAATGTAATACACTATACACTATGTACCTAGTATGTGTAGAGAAAGTAAAAATATATCTGAATTTCACTGTTATCTTGCATCGACTCCATAAGCTTGTGCATTCTCTTAGCATTGAATGGGGAAGATACAGAGCACTACTACTGCCATTTAGTGACAAAAAACTGTTCTACTACTGGCAACTAGCAGGTATGAACCTGTTACTTTCCCTTGGCATTGTCTTCTCATTTCTCCAGCACTTTTTCAGTTTTTAAAGTTGTTATGGATTAGCAACATTGCACAATAAACACACCATCATTCAACTCCATTGCCCATGAAGTAGAGCTGCCAATATATGACTAACAAATGGCGCTGCCAAAATACCAGGCCCTAAGCTGCAAAGTGTAGCAGAGGGTTTCTTTATAGATTAAGAGTGGAATAATTGTAGCCAGGACATAGCCAAGGGATCTGGGTCACTAAAAGCACAATGAACAAGGATCAAAGAAGAATACTACAAGCAATTACGACAACTAATTGCACATCTTTATAAAATAGCTGGGTAAGAGAAAGATATATAAATAAAACTAGCCAGGAAGAGAAGGGGATAGCATGGTTAGGAGCACGAATATGGAGGTTAAACGAACAACAAAACAGGCACCCACAAGGTGAATGCCCATTATGTGGGGAAAAAAAGATGTTCAACATATAATTTTTTATTGTAAGAAAACTGAGAAATGGAGAAAAGAAAATATATGGTCAAAATGAATAGGAAAACAGATATAAATAAAATTATATATAAAAACTGTAAGATATTGGGAAAATATTTAGAAAAAGTAAAAAATAAATGGAAATGGACTGTTAACGGAAAAGAAATATAGTTCATAAGCACTTAATAGCAGTGGTAGTTACAGTAATGTTCTTTTTTTTTGTATTAACTTAAACTGGACTGCCCACTGAAAAAGTGATCTGGGCTAAACTCTAGTGGGCAGCACAAGATATGTATTGTACAATATATGTATTTCTTAGTGCTTCAATAAACCTAAAATCTAAACCTATTTTATTGTGTTTTATTTATTATACATTTAATACAATTAGTCATTATCTGTGAACAGTGAAAGTAGGTATCTATTTGTTTTCCTGCCAATCGTAGGTATGCGGTTTTACATTGTATGGCACACGAACCAGCTAAGCAACACATGGCAATACACATACATTTGCGGAATACATTCTGATTTGTTTACTTCACCTGTGAAGTAAGGAAGGACAGAAAAAACTTTGCCATAAACGGCAAACTAAAAGAAGAATGAAAAGACTGCAAATCTAACAGATTTTGATCCCTACTTTAGGATAACAATGAATCCATGCATATACAGAGAGGACATTTTCCTGGCTGTTGTAGTCAATTTTTCTATAAAAGAAAACTTTCTACTGGGGGTAGATGAGTGGGTTATAGATTTTCAAAGTATCAAGAACTACTCCTGATTCCTATAAAAATGTAACACATGTACTATATACAGTGTATAGCAAAGGTATTGTAAAATTAATCAAATTAAATGGAGTTTTATTTATGGGCGCTCTTTAACTCTGAGGTTCTCAGCATCCCATTCTATGTTGGGCGTGAAAGATCACTTAATTTTGCTTAGAGGTCTCCTTTATCAGGCTTGAGGTTCTTTTAAGAGCCATAAATCTATGACACGGGATCAATAGCTTTATTTCCCTTCCAAAGGAAGCCATGCTAAGAATTTCTACACCTGAAAAAATCCATCGTCCTCCACCATTTGAACCTGCAACCTTGGGGATATGAAGTTAGCATGGTAACCATTACACCACGGAGGACGACAGAAGGTATTGTATCGCACCCAAAAATTCAATACCAAGATTTCATCAGAAATATATGTTTTGGGTCCCCCTGAATCCAAAAAAAAACATTCTTAGAAAAAGGTGAGAGAGAGTGAGTGTGGTATGTGTGTGTGTGTGTGTGTGTTGGGGGGGGGGGGGGATCAGCATAGCTCAAAAACGAAAAGACTGTTAAATACCAAACTTGGTAATTAAGTTTGGTATTTTCCATGGATTTGACATGAAGATATTCTAGAAAATCCCCCACCACAAATTATCCTTTACATGGAAAAATTTTCAAAACTTTTTATTTTTCTCAAAAATGGCTCTAATGATTTTTATCAAAATACCACCATTTACATAACAAATAAAATGTATACCCTGAATTTTCTGGGAATAGCTTCTGAAGACATGCTCATTCTGGATGAACTTTGCTGAATTTTGTATAACTGGTATCTATAAGAGATAGACAAAACTTGATACATATAAAAATGTAGATGTCGTCAAAACACAGAATATGTCATATACATTTTTGTTGTAGAGTTGATTGCTTTTTAGGTATTCCTTGTTATTGGCTTCAATTTTAAACTATGCATTTTGTTTCATCTCTCTTTTGTTTTTCTGGAAATAGAAAGCAAATCGAACTGTTTGCATATCGGCTTTTAAAAGATTTGACTATCGCTTTAACCTGGTGTATTCCCTTATGTTTATAAGGAACTAAGTAGTAATACACATCTGTTAATCTTTATCTCATTTAGCATGATGTAAGTAGAAAAATAATCTTTTGTAAGGATTTTTTTTTTGCAGAACAGATAGAGGAAGTCGTGTGAATGCAACACACCAGATTTTTTAAGAACCTTACAATATAACGCTTTACAATAAGGACTTTTCTGCTTGGTCGAAGCAAGTTTTGCTGTATGACTTTTAAGGTTACTTTCCTTATTTGATTTAGGATGGCATACCAGGTTTATGCTTGCATGAGTCCCACTGCAATTTATAGTCTTAAACAGCTCATTCTATTCTTTCTCATTCACACTTTTAACTCGGCTCTGCCCTTAAAAAGTTGGCGAAAGTCACTCAGCTCCAGTAGCGGTCACTGACCAGAGCTCAACCAGTATCAAACTCTGAGCCTATTATAATAACATTATATGATAATGTTATCATTAGGGATTGATTGAAGGGCATATGTGCATACAAGTTGCATACCTACTAAGTAGAGACTGACCTGCATTGGCAAATACATGCACCACATGTAAACAATCTGTAGTAACGTGTTGGGAAACGTGGCTCGACGCAGCAGTATACTATACTGTATATTACAATACTGTTTTACAGGTAATTAATGCCTTTGATGATAGTGTATGATCTTCAATCAAGATTGTAAAATATTTTGCTTCAAAAGGATTGCATGAAGACTTGCAATTTGTACAGAAGAACTTTGCAGATATATCTAGAACACATATTTGAAAACATCTAACATTGAAATGCCTTGAGCCCTGGTAGCTGTTGATGAACTTGTGCAAACAATTAATCAGGGACCCATGACATGTTTTAAGGCTGTGTGAAAAAGAAAATGAACACAGTATTTGGAAAAAAATGTAACATTTTCAATAATACATGAAATATGGAGTGTGTTGTGAGGTGTTGCTACAGAAATAATTGCTGATGGAGTATCTTACCCATTAGCCGATGAAACAGTGCAAGCAATTAATCAGAGACCTGTAACGCCTGTTTTAGACTGTGCGAAAAAGAAAGTGAACACAGCATTTGGAAAAAAATGTGGGATTTCCAATAATACGTGAAATACAAAGTGTGCTACGAAAATAATTGCTGATGGAGTTTCTTAACCAATAGTCAATGATGTGTCCAACTTCCATTTTGTTCCAATCACATCTTGTGATGTGAGCAAAGTTTTTCACAATATAAACCCTGTTTACATGCCAATCGGAGACGATTCACATTTAAGATGTTACAAATGTATGTTGTGTATTGTAATCTACGTATCTTGAGAGAAAATGAAACGGATAATGATACCGATGACTTGTTGCAAAACAGCAATTGAATGTATGTAAATATTAAAATTGTTAGTTCCCCTAAATCAGTGATATTTATGTTTACCACCGACCCAACGTCAATCGCCTTCCACTGCTAGTGAAAGCATCACAGTCTAACATGCAACCACTGCCCCATTTTCCTTCTATTAGTACCACTACCAATACATCACAATTATATACCATGCTGCTCTAACTTTGATTCGGTCCCCAAGATGCTATCTCTAGTTATCGTAAATAGGAGACAACATGGCCCTTCAGAAATCACATTGGCCAACTTTGGAGAATATACTTATTTTTATACTGCATACAATATGAAATGTAATGAATTATTACTCTCATAAAATATGGGGTCTCAAAACTGGGGAAATCATTTTTTTTTTCTATTATTAAGACTATAGTGCTCATGGTGTTGAAGTGTCATGCTCCCAAAAATACAAGATTTCCCCTAATTTTGAGCTCCTCATTTATGAGAATAGTAACCTATTCTGACATTAAATAGAATATATAATTTTAAAAAAACTATCTATACATACACAAATATATGGTCATTATATTATATGGTAACTCATTCACAGCCTTTCTCTCCTTTACTATTCTGCGCTGTTTTCAGGGACTGTGGACTACCAATTCCTGCTCAAAAGTGCAGTTGGCATTTCTGTGTTGCTGAGTCAGGTGCATGTGCAGTGAATCATTGTCAGTTAGGAATTTCTGTTGCTGTAGTAAACATGGTGCATCACTTAACAGTGAAAGAACATGTGTTTATTTGTAAAATTTACTTTAAACATGAATCTGCTCACCGTGTGTGCAGGGAGTTTACTGAAAAGTTTACAAACTCTGTATCATCTGTAAGGAAAAACTATACATGTTGTCATCAATAAATTTGAAGCTTTGGGTTCAGTGTTGGACAAGATACATTCTAGGTGGTCAGAAAATAAACTGTATAAAATTGGTGACACTTTGGAATGTTTGCCTCGAAATTTGTTAAACAAATTAATGTAGCAAACAAGTGTATCTCCATTTTATGCTAGAAATGCTACACTGTTGAAACTAAAACCTTATCGCTCCACACAAGTGCAAGCATTAAAAGCAAATGACCTGGTAAAAGTGTGGATTATTGCAATTGGTTTTTTAAATCTGTAGAAAAAAGTTTCATTGACCCACAGCTTTTGTTTTACTCTGACAAATCTTGGTTTCACAAAAATGGGTGTGTGAATACTCACAACAGTCAATACTGAGCTCAAGTGAGTGACAATATTTTTAAGAAATACGATGCCTGTTTAAGAGCAGAATGTCAACATTTCCAGCATGTATTATAAGGTAAGGACTTTAGTTCACCTCTGCTTGCATAGTTTTCCCAGCAACTCCTGGCTCACTTGCACATTGTTAGAGAGCAGATGAGCGAGTTACCATATAAAATAATATATTTTCCAATAAGGCTTTCATGGCCAGCATCCATTTGATGTAAAATTTCTTCTGGGTTTATAAATCACGATCAAACCGTAGGACTTGTTCCTGATCTAAACACTATAGCTGGAACTAGGTGATTGGATGTCTACCAGAAAATGTGACGAGGATGTGGTACTTCTCGTGTATATACCCTTTTACTTTTTGTCAAGTCCTCTGATAATGCTCGAAACAGTTTTGAGCAAAATATCAAGAGCAATTCCTACTGTTTAACTAAGGCCTACAAGCCCAGAGGAAATTTTACTTCTAGCCCAATAAGGGCCAAAATTAGCTTTGTGATAGAAGCTTTAATATTACATTACACTTCTAGGCTATAATTTATCAGATAAGAATAATCTGAATATGAGTTGACTGCATTATTAACATTTTCAAACTTAGTAACAATTTACATTGGTTACAGCAGCTAATATAATGCACTAAAGTGAAAGTAATCTTAATATCCGCTGTGAAGTGTCTATGTAGAAGCCATGATCACATCTGCTTTGAAATGCATTAATTTTTTAGCTGCAAGGAAAGGATAGTTTTGCAAACCAAAGACATGTTTTAATGCATTTATTTTAAAGGTCTGATACAAGGAAAGGATAATTGCTAATATAGTTTATTTAAGAATTGAAACAGACATTCATTGCAGAGTATCTAGAAGCCACTATGTTACATTTTGTAATGCATTAATTTCAAAGTTGCAAGGCAAGAACAGCTTTTCACATGAAAAGATATAAATCTCATGTTTTATTAAACTTAAAGACTGAGACTCGAAAAATGATTAAAGTTTTTAATAACATGTTTTGGCAAGTAAAAGCTTATAATACATCTAAAGCTAGCTTCAGTGCTCTTACCAATGTCAGTTAGAAATGAAATGACTATAAGCAATCAAAACACGGTAATTTTTACAATTTGTGCCGCTAAATCTCTCCGCTGCGACTTATACCAGTTTTGCACTCTAACGGGACCGGTGTGGTTAGAGGGGGATTAGGGGTGGGGAGATGGTTTAAAAAGCTAATGTTGCTACCTGTTTATATACACACACACTAACCTAAACGGATTGGAGCCTAACCTCGCGCTAAATTTGAAATCCACAGGCTTTGAAATTGTCATCATAAATACAAAGTCAATCAATCGCACTTAGTTTCATTCGATTTTAGAGTGGCCGAAGTTCTACATAATAAAATTCACTGAACAGCTGTATCTGCGTAAAACATACTTGCCATACATCAGCACAGCGTCTAGCGACATATGCCGGTGTTGCATTCCACAACACTGTTCGCCTGCCGCCGACAATGAAACTCAGGTTTTAAGCACTTTAGTGTGTAGTATTATTATATATTTACATTGCAAAAGTACTACAAGACTTCTTTATTTATATTCTACTCCTTCTAGGCAGCATACTTCATAAATATTCACAAAAAAGGATCGCTATGCGCACGTAATAAATTAGCGTTTAACTTAATTACGGAGCTTTTACGATAAAAAAAATTGGTGAAAACGTAACAAGTATAAACCAAACTTACAGTCAAACCACAATTTGTTTAATTTCTAGAAGGGCCCAAGTTCTCTATAATAACCCAAAACACACATAACCCATTGCCAATCTAAAATAAAAGAAATTGGCTAGTTTACAGAGATCCTTCAGCTATGCCATGGATGATTGCACTTTCAGTTTTGCAGATCACTCGACTACAACCAGTCGTCCCTCCGTAGTTGCCGCCTTCCACTCCTCTACTAAATAACACCACTCAGCTTTGCAGCTTAAGAGACCTATATATTGGCAGCGCAGTGCTCCGTGTATTTATTAATGTTGGACTAAGTTGCAACTGCCAGAAAACAGCGTGCCGAAAGGAATGACAGGTATGAGAGAATAGCCGTGTACTCATATTATTTCTCTAAGCTTATTTAGAAAAGAGGATAAATTCAATAACGGTTTACATGAGATTGTTTATCCTATCTCATGTTCATGAGGTTAACAAACCATGCTCTAAATTAGCAGTTATATCACCTACCAGCCACCTCTTATTAGGGGAGGTAAATATAGCATTACTATTCGATTATAACTACCAAAATGAAACCAAAGAAACTTTGGAACTTACCATTGAACTAAGAATACACTTCACTCTAAAATACTAAAGCCAGTAAAACTTTTAATAATAATCATGTCATTTCACATCACATAATACACACACATGCAACTGTCGCAAACTCAACAGTCTCTATCTTTATGATCTTTACCTTCTTTGAAACGTTAAACTCAGTTTGAAAAGTTTACCGTCATTTTTATTTTTACACGCTCATTTTTATCATGCTAGCAAACTTAAATCTAAATTCAACTATGTTCCCTCCTAGTAATTGTATTTGAGGTGATTAAGCTTTGCCAACATATCAAAAGAGGTACATAGAGAATGTACGTGTACCTATTTTGTGATAAACATTATATCATGTCGCTTTCGAATTCATATTGTCCGTGATCCATAAGGAATAGATTCCATTATTATTCGATCAAAACATTCGCACTTTGAGCGGTGAAATACTAAAGCTCCTACCGGATTGGTGCGAAGGAACATGACTTAATATTAATTTAATTGTTAAGATAAGCCGAGTGAATTATCTATTATAGGACAGGGTAGCTGCTTATGCACAGCTATGCATGTATGTACGCCTAAACTTGATTTCCATGAGGTTAGATTTGTTTAGATTATAGACTGAGTTCTGTAGGTTCACGATGGCCAAGCAGGATTTGCATGTCAAAGCATACACAATTAAGTACACCAAGTTTACAACATTTAAACTTATTGCAGTCCAATAAATAGTAAACCTCTTAAACTTTTATGTGCATAAAAATTTAGAGAAGTAATTAAAAATTATATTACTTGGCTTTTACAGTCTATGTCATTAACACAGTGCTTGCATCATTATATACACACATTTAATGTTAAGATTTACATGTTCAAAATATTAAATATGTTCGTAAAAAGTTTTTCAGTACAATTTTTAAATTATTAGTTATTTACTCTCAAAACAAGGTATACATTTCGAATAAATATAGGTAAATAATAAATATTAATTTTCGTCCATCTTATGTAGGACTTCCCCGAGGACTTAAAAGCGGGTGCCAGCGGTCAGAAACCTGTTGGGGACCCATCGTCAAGTAACCACAGAATAAAGAACTTGGTACGAGTGATCAACCATGAGCGTGAGCAAGTGGATGATAGGAAAGGTGATGATGGGGCAATTGGTGGAATGAGTGGGAGGGGGGACCGGAGGACCCGGAGAAAGCCGCCCAGACACCGTTTCATCCACCACAAATCCCACATGCAGGCGTTTGGGATCCAGCCCGGGCCGCTTAGGTGAGAGGCGAGCAGTGTAACCACTCGGCCACGGCTCCGCATACTAAAATTAATCTAAAGAAAATGCTATTCCTCAAACACCAAAACCTAGATATTATGTACGCACCTTTTCTTGGTCGCTGCTTTTACAGAGAAGCGAGGGCCGAGGTGATGAAGACAGAGCTTGTCTTTCTGTAGTGTTGTGAACCAAAAAAGCCGTTTAGGTGAATGGTCTATTTATCGCAAACTAAATGAATTATTAAACAAAACACAGTGCACATCCATGCCTGTGAACTCTGAGGTCTAAGAACGGGATGAAGCCTTAGAATTATAAACAGGGTACTTCATTTCAATGTGTTCACCTTGCTCTTCTTCCAAATTGCACAAAACCTACTGAACGAAGACCAGGGAGCCAAGTGTCCAAGAAAACGTGCGTTTAATGGCAGCGCTTTCATAATGTTGCCGGTAAACGCTGAAATAGGTAATGAAATACATTTAGAAGAAATTAGGAAGGTAAGAAATGGCGCGAAGGCAACACGCCCACCAGGCGCGGCTCGTCCTATGTGTTCATGGGTTCAATGTACCCCTTATAAAATTAAAATTCGAAGTAAACTTCTTCCCTTATAAGTCAGTAATAACAATAATAACATGAAAATTACAATATAATTTTGACATTCCCTTTGAAATGAGAAGAAATTTTGTTAGATAATTACGCGGCGCGCCGGTGGAATGCCTAGTTTCGTGATGTGTTCAAACGCCTTATAGAACCCAAGCGTGAGTTTGTGGGTGAGGGGAACGGAAATGGAAGGAGGAGAGAGCAAGAAAAGCCTTCAGCAGTCGCTAAAATCTGTCTTAGCGACAAGCCGAAATCCAAGCGAAGACTCACGAAGTTATATGAGTGTCTGTCAATGCACATGAATTCGAAGTTGCATTATTGGCTTTATGCACAGGTTTCAGGCAAAGAGAATTATTTAAAAGGTGTGCTAAATTGAAAGTGTGAGTGAGTGTTTTGTGCGTTGGTGAATACTGCATTGACTTTACGAAAGTAGCTGGGAAAATGAATATTGTAAAATTTCATTAGAAACTGACTTTTCTAAATTTTCACTAAAAGACAAGTGTAAAATAAAACAGTCGGACCAACTCAAAAGCAAACTGCAAACTGTTAACGACAAGTAATACCCATGAAATATACGAAATAAATGCAGGCTTGTTGGGTTTAATATTACAAGTAGATTGTGTTGTTTTAATCGCTTACATTTTGCTAAAGGAAAAGACTGTAGCAGGACAAACCTGGAATAGCGAATTTAGGACACTTGTCTCAGAAAATTAAGACATGTCGGATCACAACTACAAGTCAATTCTTGTATTGATCTCTCAGAATTGGGCAAAAACGACATAAGGGAACAACTCAGCATTGTTTTTCGTAGGAGCATAGAATTGCACAATGAGCAAGTAAGAAAAACTAGAATGTGTGCTGTCAAAAATTGACTGCATCAAATTTTGTGGAGTTTGAGATGGCTCTGAGAGCCATGATGAAACGACGAATTCTAACAACCCTGGAGTATTTAGAGGGCTAATTAATTTTCGCGTCAGCTCTGGATAATGTTAAAGAATATTTTAAAATAGTCTCCGCCTTGTAGGGACATTGAAGACAATTCATAATGAATTGTTAGACAGCATACTATCTGTGAGTTGCAACATCATTCTCTCTGAGATGTCTAATACTGATTTTGTATCAATTACAGCTGATGAGACGACAGACGCTTCATCTAAGTGTAAGCTCGTACTTGTTTAAAGTACGTTCTGCCGAGTGGAAACCCAGTGGAGCGATTTTGGAGTTTCTTAAATCCTTCCAGACGTGACGCAACTTCGTTAATATCATATATTATGAATGTCCTTAAAGAAGTTGTAAGGAATAATAGCAACAAATTAATTTCCCAAAGCTATGATGGGCCCAGGGATTTTAGTGGACGTCATTCTGGTGAGCAGGCTATCGTAAGGAATACTTATCCTTATGCTTATTTTGTACATTGTTATGCTCACTAATTATGTCCCATGCAGCGAGTCAGAACAAAGATGTCAGGATTTTCTTCGCAAATATTGCTGAGATACCAAGTTTCTTCGCCATGCTCCGCAAAGAATTAAAATTCTTGACGAAATTGTTGGCAGATGACTTCCACGTTGTTCAGCACACAGATAAACTCCAATTCTCGCATAGTCTGCACAGTGCACGAGAATATGGATAAAATTGCTGAATATCTGGAGAAAATTGAAGACGCAAGCCTCCAGACTTCCACAATAAACCAAACGCACGGACTTCGACTGAAGTTTCTGGACACACTTTTTTATAGAGTCATTCCACGTGTTGAAATATTGTACAATGTACTACAAAAGCGAACTATACATTTTTCTTCAATCGAGACTGCTGTAGATTCATTCATCACTGAAATAAAAATAATAAGAGATAGTGTTAACACAATAACTGAAAAAGTGAAAACGCTCTAGGATTCAGCAAGAAAGTGTCCTGTCCCTGGTTCTCGTCAGTCTAGAATTATCGCGGCAAAGGAAGTATGTGATGTAATGGTTAATCAAGCATCAGATAGATTTCAGTTTACTGGACATTTGAGAGCTACATTGTTGGGATATGAAAATTTCTGCAACTTTAACAAAGTGTCTCCAGATGAAACCTTGGACTATATTACTAATTCATACCCGTTTCTTGATAAAATCAAATTAGAAACAAAACCTAGAACAATTTATGTTACAGATGACTTCCGAAGCGTAAAGAGTGCAAAACCAATTTACTTGAGTCTATTCTGGAAAATATTTTGAGTGAGTACCTCGGTGAAGTTATCAAACTTCTTAAACTGATAATTACGATCTCAATGTCATCAGCTGAAGCGGAAAGATGTGTTTCTTCGTCTTTTCTTCGGGTATGAAAGGATAAAAATATTTCTAAAGAGTACGATGGAAGAAGATAGACTGAATGCACTTGCAATGTTGTCCATAGAAAAGGAGATGATCAACCAGCTAGTAGATTTTAATGAGGTTATAGACAGTTTTGCTATCCAGAAATAAAAAAGGATGGATTTTAAGTGCAAACATTCCAACATCAGCACATCATTAGACGGTACATATCATGTGGGATAATGGCTATAAGCTATGTATATAATTTTAAATATTTTGTTGTTTATATTCCTAGTTTCTTAAAACCCCTAATATCATAACCCACGAGCCGCTACTGACGCCCACAGGAAGGCCGGCAAACGATTAAATATACAAATAAATAATAATAATAATAATGTCATTATTATTATTCCCTTGGCACCGTCTGCTCGTTTCTACAGTGCAGGTTGGTATGGATTTGCGGAGTAAACTGGCCCTTAGCAACATAACCGTTTTGTCTATCTCTTACAATTTGCCAGTTATGCAAAATTCCGTAAAATTGATCCAAAATAAAGTAGTCTTCAGAGGCTATTCCCAGAAAATTCAAGATATACATTTGGTCAGGTAAAATCCTTACCTAGAAAATCTTTAACATAGAATATTTTAATCAAAATCGTTAGAGCCATTTTTGAGAAAATTAAAATTTTCGAAAATTTTTCCACATAAAGGGTAGTTGGGGGTGGATGATTTTCTTGAAAGTCTTCTTGTCGCATCCTTGGAAGATGCCAAACTTAAATACAAAGTTTGGTATTTAACGGATTTTCCATGTTTGATAGCTGTCCAGACACACTTACACAGGACTTTTTTAAAAAATTAATTACTCCGGATTCAGGGGGACCCAAACATGTATTTCCGGTGAAATCTTGGCATCAAATTTTTTTATGTATTACAATACCTTCTCTATACACTATGTGCATGTACAGAAAGTAAAATGTTTTTGGACTTTGCATCTCAAAACATGAATTTCCAGTGAAATCTCGGTATCAAATTTTTGGTGCACATGTAGAGAAAGTAAAAATGCTGTTTTGCTGCAGAAATATTCATTTACCATTCTGCTTCAACATGCCATTTTCATTATTATTAAATTATTATTATTAAAGTTATGAAATATATTTAAAATTTCGACTCTCGAGTTCCATTCACATGACTTTCTCTATGTCTCTAACAAATTAATATGCTTATTCTATATAACTACAGACCAATTAGCCTAACATCAGAAATAGCCAAGCTCTTTGAAAGGCTTTTATTAGGCCGGTTATCTCTAACAAATTAATATGCTTATTCTATATAACTACAGACCAATTAGCCTAACATCAGAAATAGCCAAGCTCTTTGAAAGGCTTTTATTAGGCCGGTTATTAGATTTCTTAGACAAAAACAATATTATTGTAAATTTTCAGCATGGATTTAGGAAAGATCGATCAACAGCTACTGCAATTAGTGAATTTATACATTTAGTCATTGAAAACCTTGAAAAAAATGATAAAGTAGGGTCCTTATTCTTTGATCTTTCAAAAGCCTTCGATTGCGTTGATCATGCGATACTATTACAAAAACTGGAGGCATATGGAGTAAGAGGCTTGGTGAGAGATTTGATCAGATCATATTTGGTTGACAGAAGACAATCAACACTATTGTACGATAAACAGGGCAAATCAGTAAGAAAAGTGCAATCAAAATTTAAACGTGTTATGTATGGCGTACCACAAGGATCAGTGTTGGGACCACTATTATTTATTTTATATGTAAATGACATACCAATCTCAAAAAATACAAATATAATAGCTTATGCAGATGATACTAATGCTGTATGTCAAGGGGCAAATGTAGATATATTAAAGGAGAGCTTACTGCAATCCATTGACTCAGTTATTAACTACTTTAAACAAAATCAACTTGCATGCAACATGACAAAAACAACCTTAATTCATTTCTCACAGAGTAACAGAAACACCACGAACTTCTCTTTACCAGTAAATGATAGCAATATTCATGCTGTAAGCGAACATAAATTTCTAGGAATAATTCTTGATAGAAAATTAACATGGGCTGGACATATAAATCATATTTGTGACAAAATTAGTAAATCTGTGTATCTGCTACGTCATTTTAAAAATATCCTAGATGAGAAGGGGCTCAAAATGATTTATTATGGAGTTATATACCCATATTTATTGTATGCGATAGAAATTTGGGGTTGTGCTGCTGCTACCCATATGGAAAGGTTATTTAGATTACAAAAACGGGCAGTCAGATTGATTTTCAATATGAGCTCTCGTGAATCATGTAGGGGAATATTTAAAGATAAGCAGATATTAACATTGTATTCTTTGTATGTCTTTAAAGTTGTAACCTATGCAGTTCAGAAACAAAACCTAAAAAATAGTAATATCCATAGTCATTACACCCGACACAATGATGATTATTTTCGGCAGGGGTTTAACAAAAATATCTCAAAAAAGGATCCAAATGTCATGGGTTTATTGCTTCATGCAAAACTACCTGCATATTTAAAATGTTCTAAAGGGAAACAATTTGAGAGTGCTCTGAAGAAGTATTTGATAACAAAGACATTGTATAGTATCAATGAACTATAATAATGTCCCTCTGTGTATATACAACTGATATGTAGTTTTAGTAAAATTTGTAACTATGCAGGTTGTCCATCTTTGTAATATTTGTTAATTAACATATTTTAAGTGTAGACTACTCTGGACGAATGTAAAAATTGTAAATACATAATTGTAAATATGAATTTGTGACAATGTCAGAAACTGTATAGCAGTCTATTGACAAAGGTATTATTATTATTATATACTTCATGCTAATTGAGATAAACAGAAGGGTCTTATTACTAATACATAGAAGGGAATAGTCTAAACAGACTGTGAAATGTTTTAAAATGTAGTTGCTATAAAGTTGAAGTCTGTTCCTTTGCGTGGTCAGGAGTAAACAAGTTCTGGTATGAAAAAAGTATTTTAAAACTGAAACCAACAATAAGGAAACTCTAAAACAGTCAACTCCATGTAATAAATATATAGACAATTTACATTGTGTTTTAAAGAGATCTACACCTTTTGTGTAATAAGTTTCTATCTTTCTCTTACGGTTTAAGAGTTATGCAAAATTCATCCAGAATATAGAGGTTTTCAGCACCTATTCCAAGAAAATTCAAGACATACATTTTATTTGCCATGTAAATATCTTAAATATAAGAGATTTTAATCAAAATCCTTAACAGCCATTTTTTAGAAAATCTAAATTTTTTAAAGTTTTTCCGTGTAAAAGGTGGGGGGATTTTCTTCAAAATCATGTCACATTCTTGAAATATACTGAACTTAAATATCAAGTTTGGTATTTAACGGTTGAGCTATGCTGCCCACCAAGACATTTCTCTAAAAATGCTTTTTTTTTTTTTTTTTTTTCCAAGGGGTCACAAAACATGTATTTCTAGTCAATCTTGGTAACAACTTTTTGGGTGAAATACAATACCCTCTCTATACCCTATGTCTGCATGTTATGTGTAGAGAAAATAAAAGGTAAAATATGCATCCATATAGTAATACTTGCAAAATATGTTTATATGTACGATAGAATTATTCCCTTTATAGGGCTCCCTCAACACGAGACATTTTATATGTGCACATGTAGGAATTCTCACTCTAGTAACATGCATTTCAAACACTGCAGGCAGAATGCAACGCTGTAATCAGACAAGCTCAAAAAGCAATGCATGATGTTACAATATTCCCTGACAAAAATCTAGAACTGATAATTAAATGGACACAGTGAAAAAATTTAAAGTTTTTGCCACTGCCTCCTTTTTAATTTGATGCAGGCGGTCCAGCCACATTCTGAGAAAAATGGTAAATTTTATTTACTAACTGGCTTTTACTGAATTTTTTTTATTTATTTATGGACTCTCTTTAACTAGTGTGGTTCTTAGCATCCCATTCTATGTTGGGCATGAAAAGGGACTAGTTAACAGTCCGAAGTTTTAAATAGTCAAAATGACCCCAAAAGCATCTGTTGTTAAAGGTGGATTGTTCCAAAATGGACAAAATCATTTACAGTTGAAATAAATACTTATTATACTGTGTGACCCAAAAATCCGAACTACTGCACACATGGAAACATAACACACAGCTGCTGTACACAAGGTCATGGTGCAGACTCGTTTTTCTCTACTCTGAAAGTGCAGTATAGAGCTGACGGTGATATCTTGTGGTTACAAGCGTGCCATATTATTTTGTCCTGTAGTTAGTCACAAAGTGTATTTATTATGGCTCAGCATATGTTTATGATTTGTATGTGTTAATGCATTTTGTGGATGTATAGTGTATGCAATAGCAAAATTGACCCCACATTTAATATTTTTCACAAGCAAAGCTTGATTCCAACTTCATGACAAAAAAAATTGGCGATCAGTGCACCATTAGCGGAGAAAGAGTTATAGGCCAAATTTTTTTCGAGTCAATTTGACACCAGTAGATATGCAAATACAATTTTGCTCCCTTTTTTTCTTTCTTTCTTTCTTTCTTTCTTCTAGTTGCATGTTATTAGCTGGATAAAGAATATGCACCTTCTCCTAAATCAAGAAAAACAGGAATAATACTACAAACAAAATATAACAGGAACGTGGGGATAGAAAAAATTCATTAAAACAAAGTTGAAACAGAAATATTTATTTGTACCTTATAGGTTTGGACAAGATTACATTCTGATGATTTACAGATAACAAATGAATAGTATTACTTCAAGTAACTTAGTTTATAATTTTCTTTAGGTACTAATCATAAATGCAAAATATCTGTTATGGAATGCTACACATTGAAATGATTAAGTTCACAAATTTTCCAAAGATGGTGGGGGTTTAGAGACCACCGCGGAGGCGGAGCACCAGATGCAAGGTAGATTCCTTCTGTATGTTATAATCTGAAAGAGTGCGCCCATCTTCCAGTTGTTTCCCAGCAAAGATAAGCCTCTGTTGATCAGGTGGGATACCCTCCTTGTCTTGTATCTTGGCTTTCACATTTTCAATTGTGTCTGATGGTTCCACCTCAAGTGTAATGGTCTTCCCTGTCAAGGTTTTAACAAATATCTGCATGCCACCTCTCAAACGGAGCACCAAGTGAAGTGTTGATTCTAAAATTAAAATATTGAGAAAAACAGCATGAAACAGTTATATCCGTGAAAGCATTAATTGATAATACAAGATGAGTTAACACGCTAGAAAATAATGTATTATGAAACAAATCTGAGGTTATATTCAAATGACTTTTCTCTACTCATTCTTTGAACTATTCCTAAAGAAACCTTCTTCTTCTTTTTTGTATAAATGCTTTTATTACACATAATACATAAATGGAAATACAGCAGGCTTAAGCAATAGCCTTAATCTTTTAACAGCTGGTTGCCCTGTGACGGTTTGGAAAAATCCATTCCCTTTGCTTGACTAGGCAAAATAAAAATGTTTACCGATTCTCCATTTGCAAATAGTACCATATATTTTGGCAGATAAGACAACCTTTAGCCCACCTGGGTAGTGGGGTGGTAGCGTGTCTGCTTCACATTCGAAAGGTCGTGAGTTCGAATCTCCTTAGGGTAAGTTGCCCGGATAAGGGTTTTTTCAGGGTTTTCCCTTATCCTGAGAAGACTAATGTCGAGTAACTTTAAGCTCCATGGACCCTGAGATCATTTGAGCATCATTTCACCAATTTCATTCATCACCCGATATGACCAACCAGGTTAAAGGACGTTAAGCTACAAAAAAGAGGACAACATTCATTACCGTCATACTGTAATTGCGGCTCCCTTAATATATTTGATCAACTGATATTTTGGATTAAATGGAGAAATTTAATATGCAGAGTTACTATAATACAGCTACCTTACTTACCGACACTGTTCATTGCATATTTCAGCATTTTCCCACTACACTATGGGTGTGCTGCCTTCCCTCCTTTTCCCAATAGCAACTCTATACGTTCCATAATGCAGTCATTTCAGCACTTTTCAGATACAAAGGTTGCTACGTAGCAAGCAGACCCTCTTTCATCAACATTACCATGAGCTGCTTTCCTTAGATGCATGTGTTAAAATTTAGACAGTGCTCCATGCTTGTTAAAAGTAGTTCCATGAGCAATAAATGAATTGAAAAACTGTGAGGACTTTGCAGTGTTTTAAAAGCATTGATTCATTTCATTTCGTAAGGTTTTAATTTATATAAATTTCAATCTGTTTTATATCTGTGGCATATGACAACCCCAATTTTGGGTACCTTATTTTTTCCTTTTTAATTAATGCTTACACTATAGTCTTATCTGCCAAAATATATGATGAAGTATTTTAAAATTGAAGCCAATAACAAGGAACATCTTGGAAATAGTTAAATTGCCACTATTTCTATCATATGTAAATATATGCTTTTATATTATGTAAACTATGTTGAATTTACATTCCTCATTTTGGAATATTTTTTCAACTTTCCAATTCATATTGATGAACTGGTAATTACCTTTCTGGATATTATAATCTGAGAGGGTACGCCCATCTTCAAGCTGTTTTCCAGCAAAAATAAGTCTCTGTTGATCTGGTGGGATTCCTTCCTTATCTTGAATTTTGGCCTTTACATTTTCAATGGTGTCTGATGGTTCCACTTCAAGTGTAATGGTCTTCCCAGTTAAGGTCTTGACAAATATCTGCATTCCACCTCTCAAACGAAGCACCAAATGAAGTGTTGATTCTGAAACAATATTAATGATGAAACATTAAGCGAGATGAACTACAAATATTTTCTTCTAACTTGCTGTACATGTAAAAAAATGGAAATGGCGTGTTCCACACTATGCTGTAAAATTCTCAACTAAAACTGTTCCATGCCAAGGAAGATACTTTATCTGGAACGTAGACAAGAGGAGAGAAAATCTGATGTGTTACACTCACATGACTTTCTCTAGCTACTCTACAAACAAACTTCTTACAAAAGATAACTTCTTTCAACACCATGCTAATCAAGACAAACATTAGCAGAATTTTATTACTTAGTTCCTTATAAGTAGACTGGAGCTAAGGGAATGCACAAGGCCAAAGTGATGGTCAAATGTTTTAAAAGCTGTCTATATGCGATTGTCATTGCAAATCGCTTCTTTGTTTGACCAGGAGTAGAACAAAAGAAACACACACACACTTCCATCTGAGGAGAGTAGAAGTACCTCACAACTGAAACTAATAAGGAATACCTCGAAAACGGTAAGCTTCACGAAAAAAATGTATATGACATAATTTGCGTATTTTAACAAGATCTACATTTTTTGTATAGCTAGGTTTTGTCTATCTCTTACGGTTTACTAGTTATGCCAAATTAAGCAAAATTCATTCAGAATAAACAGGTCTTTAGAAGTTATTCCCAGAAATATGTGGTATTTTAATCAAAATCGTTAGAGCCATTTTTAAGAAAAACAAGATTTTCGAAACTTTTTCCATGTAAAGAGTAGTTAGGGGAGGGAGGATTTTCTTGAAAATCTTCGTGTCGCATCCTTGGAAGACACCAAACTTAAATACCATGTTTGGTATTTAACCGCCTTTTCATTTTTGGGACATGCTGTCCACACACACACACACACACACCACATGGACCTGCTTCTTAAAATGCTTTTTTTGGATTCAGGGGGGTCTTGAAACATGTATTTCCGGACAAATCTTGACATCAAATTTTTAGGTGAAATACAATACTTCTCTAATCCTATGTAAATTGTACATATGGGGCTAGAAAAAGTAAAAAACCCTGAACTTCGATATTTGAATTCATCCTCTTCCAAGGATGCAATACAAATCATTTTAAAGAAAATCTTCATTTCAAAACAACCTTTATATGGAAAAATTTATTTTCTAAAAAAAATCATAATATTTTTATTAAAATACTATGTTTAAGAGATTTTGACAAATAAAATGTATATCTTGAATTCTCTGGTAATAACTTCTGAATAGCTTTGTTAAATAGAGACAAAATATAATTACACAAAATTGCATTTCTCCTTAAAGCACAAAGGCATGCCATAGATATATCTTGCTATTGGTTTGAATTTTGAATTACAGTATTCTGAAACGAGACATTTATTTTTCTTTCTCACAGTCAAGCAAAGAACTGAATTTCCAAGTAATCACACAGCAACCAGCTCTTAAAAGATTTGAATCTCTTAAGGCTACCAATTTCCATCCTAAGTGAAAGGATGTTAAAGACATTAGTACACAAATGTTTTATCTCAAATGCAGCAAAGAGAACAAACTTTCTTAATAGTTTTTGAAGAACAGATAGCAAAAGTCATTTAGTATGTTACACATTGGGTTTTTTAAAAACCCAATTCCACCAATGCATTACCTTAAAATCTTCAAGAAAAAAACATCCTTTAGTGTAGAAGCACTGTTTGAGGTGTTTATGTATAAAAAACTTAAAATTAGCATATTTATCCCAATACAAGATGACCCCCAATTTTCAGAACCTAATTTTGGAATTTACCATTATCATCTTCATATGTAAAAAGAAGACAGGATAACAATTTTTAAATGAAATTTGTTTGCCATATATTTTAAAAGACTAATAGATACTTAAGCTGAATAAGCCCCTTTTTGGTTTTTGATATTTTGTTTATTTGAATTTATGAAGAAATTCACGTATTGAGCGGTTAACAGAGAGGGTAGAATGGAAGTACTGAAATTTATGGTGTATGGGTATGATGGTAAGTGATGGCGGCAGTGGCAGCAGCATAACTGTAATGATAATTGATATGATTTTGTATTTGGACAAATAAATGCATGGTACATTTGATAAAACAGGATGGTGGTGGCAGCAAAAATGATGATGGATATGATTTGCTATTTAGAAAACTTAATTACTAATATTTTTATCTAATTTGAATTTGTGCAGAAATTCACACTGCAGGTGGGAGAGAGGCGGAGAAGGGATAACGGAAATGTAACGATATGTCTTGTGTTTATTGGCAACGGTAGTAGCTCAACTATAACAACAATTATGGATATGATTTTCAATTAAGACATCATTGAATTTGTGCATAAATTCATGTTTAGAACAGAGGTATGGACTGTGCAATAATAGCGCGACAATGGAAGCAGTGGCAGCACATAGCTATATGCTATTTTCTATTAAGACAATATACTTAATATGCCATAAAACATTTACCTAATTCAAATTTGTGCTTAAATTCATGTTGCGAATGGCGCAGAGAGGAAGAGGGGAAGTGTACCAGTATGTGTATTTGGTGGGAGGAGTTGAAGTGCGCTTTCTGCTGGGCCACTGGCCTTCAATGCATTACGTGGAGCTACTGAAGTTAAAGTCCTCTAGTTTTATTTCAATCTCTGAGAGTAATCTTTACACCCATGTTGGGAATGCAAGACCCCCCTATTCTGAACATTAATATTTTGGGAAAAAACATTGTCTTGTACTCCGGTATGGTACTTAGAATTGGCACTACATAAGGTTGAAGGGGGGGGGGGGGTGTCAGTCCTAAGGAGGGTAAGCAAACCATGAAAAAAAGAAACACAATTTCCTTTACTCTTTAAATTTACCAGTTATGCAAAAGTCATTCAGAATGCAGACTGATTTAGAGGCTATTCCTATAAAATACATCCTACATTTTATTTGTGATTAATTATCTTGCTTTTTACTTTCTCTAGCCCAATATGTACAATGTACATAGGGATAGAGAAGGTATTGTAATGCACCCAAAAATTTGATACCAAGATTTCATCAAAAATACATGTTTTGGGGTCCCATGGGTCCGAAAAATAGCAAGGTCTGTGTGTGTGTGTGTGTACAGCATAGCCCCAAAACGAAAAGACCATTAAGTACCAAATTTGGTATTTAGGTTTAGTATCTTCCAAGGATGCGGCATGAAGATTTTAAAAAAAATTCCCCTACCAAAACTACCCTTTACATGGAAAAGATTTAAAAAATGTTGATTTTCTTAAAAATGGCTCTAACGATTTTGATCAAAATCCTGTATATTAAAACTATTTATGTCTGAAATAAAATGTATATCTCGAATTTTTGGGGCATAGCCTCTGAAGAGCTCTTTTTCTGGATGAATTTAGCTTAACTGCTAAACCGTAAGAGATAGAAAAAAAACTCACTGCACAAAAAATGTACATCACGTCATAACACACAATTTATGTCTTTACATTTTTGTGTGGAGGTAACCGTTTCTGAGATATTCCTTGTTACTGGTTTCAATTGTGAAGTGCTTAAACTTTTCTCAGACAGAAAGCGTCTGTTTTTCTTTTGTTCTACTCCTGGCCAAGCAAGGAAGTAATTTGCAATGACAATCGCATAACAATAGCTTTTAAAACATTTGACAGTCACTTTAGCATAGCGCATTCCCTCATTCTCTCCTACTTATAAGGAACTAAGTAATAAGAACATTCGGCTAATATTTATCTCGATTAGCATTGTGTACAAAGAAGAATAATCTTTTGTAGGATGTCTGTAGAGCAGCTAGAGAAAGTAATGCAAGTGTAACATATCAGATTTTTCTTTTATGGATTCAGGGATGCCAAAATATATATTTCCAGTGAAATCTCAATTGTATTTTTGAGTGGAATGCAATACCTTGACTACCTACTATGTACACTGTATGTGGCAGAGAAAGTAAAAATGGCACAAGTTTCTCTACCTACTATCATTTTACTATCATCTCTTTTCTAACTATTCTTACAACATGTTTTTCTCTCTCAAGTTAATTGATATCATTATTTGCAGATATACTTTCATAGAAATTTCTTTGTGTATGATGGAAATATGATAGGTAAATGTGAGAGGGGTGGCACAGTACTGAAGATCTGCAGTTCAAATCTAGACTATAGCATTAAACTACTGCTGTATCCAACAAGTATGAGACGAGACAATGGGGGAAAGATTAGGAATCCAAATAAAACATATTTTCAATACCTTTTTGGATATTGTAGTCTGAAAGGGTCCGTCCATCTTCGAGCTGTTTCCCAGCAAAAATAAGTCTCTGTTGATCTGGTGGGATGCCCTCCTTATCCTGAATTTTGGCCTTGACATTTTCAATAGTATCTGATGGTTCCACCTCCAATGTAATTGTTTTACCAGTGAGAGTCTTCACAAATATTTGCATACCCCCTCTCAAACGAAGCACAAGATGAAGTGTAGATTCTGAAAACAAACAAAGAATTTATTTTTATTTGTTACTTTCTCTACACGTACTATGTACATAGTGTATAGAGATAATATTGTATAGCACCCAAAAATTTGATACCGATATTTCACCAGAAATACATGTTTTGGGACCCTTTGAATAAAAAAAAAAAAAAAAATAAGCATTTTTAGAAATAGGTTAATGGGCAGCATAGCTCAAAAGTCTTAAATACCAAACTTGATATTTAAGCTCAGTATCTTAGAAGTTTGAGACACAAAGATTTTCAAGAAAATTGCCCCACCCCCAACTACCTTTTACATGGAAAAAGTTTTGAAAAATTTAATTTTCTCAAAAATGGCCCTAATAATTTTGATTTAAATCTCTTATATTTCAGATATTTACACAAATAAAATTTATATCTGAAATTTTTGGCGAAATTCTTCTAATGTATTTTACAAAGATAACACTTTTGAGTCATATAATATCTGAATGACACAGCAGCTGTACATCTGTTTCAAAGATATTTTATGAAATTTATGGTTAAAACTTGGAAGCACACCTAAACATATATATTATTTCTCAGATGGTTCTGCTGCCCAATACAATAAAAATCTTATATATTCCACTCGCATGACTTTCTCTAGCTGGTCTATAAACAAACTTCTTACAAAAGATTATTCTTTCTACAAAATGCTAATCAAGATAAACATTAGCAGAATGTAATTACTTAGTGCCTTATAAGTAGAGGGTAACTAAGGGAATGCACTAGGCTAAAGTGGTAGTCAAATGTTTTAAAAGTTGTCGTTATGCGATTGTCATTGAAAATCTCTTTGCCTGGCCAGAAGTAGAACAAAAGAAAAATGGACACAGACCGCTAATTAGCCTCATTGCAATAATTACAATCATTCTATTAATTATCTAGAAGTATATAAGTAAAGAAAGTTAACATTTATTAAATCGTATACATAGGAACCAAGAAGTCAGTTGTTGACTTGAAAGCTACACAGAATCCTGACGCCATACTGGGGAGAGGGGTGAGAAGTTGCCTCTTTTGTGTAAGTCACGTACAATTTCCTTACACAGGGGCAGTCCAGTTTAAAACCCACGAGGGGACTTCTGCTTTTTATTCGTAGTATCACGTGGTGATTAAGACGTATTCTAGGAGATTCGCAATGGTTTTTGGGACACGATGGTGTCATTTTGGCAGACTTTCTAACCAATCAGGAAGAAGCCACAATGACACCATTTTTAGTATAAAAGTAGGGTTCAACACATCGGGGTCGTTTTGCTAAGAACAAGAGAGGCAACGTTGTTCGTCAAGAATTTGCCCACGAGAGGCAAGGTCGTTTTGTAAAAAAAAAAAAAAAACTGTTCGCTAAGTAATGACGTGCAACTGTAAAACTCTGACCGCGAAGTAAGATTGTTATGAGAAGAAACTGTTAGTGCATTAAAGTAACATCGCTCACCTATTTAATAATCGGATCGTGATTGAGAGTGAATTCTGCCATATACTCAACTTAGAAACAGTGTAATTGAGAATACGTGTGAGCGAGTGGTAAGAGTACCAGTCAGCAGAATAACAGTGCACAGCAAGCACAGCAAGGTGCTTGTCTTGGAATCTCCTTATTGAATAAATAACAGTAAAAGTTCACAAGTGTGTTCTTCACAATTAAAAGATCACTCCAACTCCTCCCACTTGCCAAATCCACGCCAGAGTGAGTCAAGGATCGTGCAAGACTGAGCAACGCCGTGGCAACCCATCCAAGAAGAGCTTCAGTACCAGGTACGTGAGTGTAGTGGAGTTGATTTGAAGTGACACTTAGGTACGCCATACATAAGTACCCACATTGAGGCATAAAACGCCAACATATAAACAAAATTCCCATTACAACACTTACTGTCTGAGAAAAGAATAAGTACTTTACAATTGAAACTAATAACAAGGACATCTCCAAAAGGGTTACCTCCACAACAAAAACATAAAGGACATAAATTGCGTACTTAGATGAGATCTACCTCTTTGTGCAAAATTTGGCAAAATTCATCCAGAATAAAGAGGTCTTCAGAGGCTCTTCACAGAAAATTCAAGATATGCATTTTATTTGGAATGTAAATATCTTTAATGCACAGGATTTTAATCAAAATCATTTGCCATTTTTGAGAAAATTAAAATTTTCAAAAATTTTTCCATGTAAAGGGTAGTTTGTGGTGGGGGGATGTTCTAGAAAATCTTTGTCGCATCCTTAGAAGATATTTAACCTAAATACCAAGTTTGGTTTTAACGGTCTTTTCATTTTTGAACTATGTTGCCCACATACACAAACCTTTTCTTCTAAAAATTTTTCGGACTCAGGGGACCATATATTTCCGGTGATATCAAATTTTTGGGTTGAATACAATATCTTCTCTATCCACTAAGTACAATGTACATGTCGGGCAAACAGGTCCTGCTTGTGTGGGTACCTTCCCATGCTGGCATACCCGGGAATGAGAACGCCGATGCTGCAGCTAAGGAAGCAACAGGACACCCTCCCAACTTATTGGACCTCAGGATTCCTCACGAAGACTTCAACCGTTTTATGCGTGGCACCATTCTCCGGCAATGGAAGCAACAGTGGTTCAACTCAATTAGAGACAAACTACGTGATGCTTGCCCTCTTTCCACTTCTGTTTATCCTTCTATCTCGCCTACACTGCTCTCACTCATTCTTTTCTTCTGTCCGGCGATCTTTCTCCCCAAGTGTAACTATTGTCACTCTCCGCTTAGTCACTCACATTCTCACCAGCTGCCGTTTCTACGATGATGCAAGAACTAGATGCAGTATTCCAGCAAATATGTTAACCACTCTTAGTGATCTAGCCTTCTCGAAGAATGTACTGGACTTTCTAAATGAAACACATTTATGTAAAAAATTGTAAAATTTATTGTAGTCGCGATTTAACCTTGTTGTTAAAGCAACATTTAAAAAAAAAAAAAAAAAAAAAAAAAATGTACATGTGAGCTAGAGAAAATAAATTTTTTTTTTTATCAATCTCTGCCTCCATGAGAAAACTTGGCTGTTCTGCAGAATGGCATTTTTATGTCACATCACATGGAAAAGGCCTATGTGATGGAGTAGCTGGTACTGTTAAACGATCGGCAGCACAAGCAAGTTTGCAAAGGCCTTTAAATAACCATATACTGATTCCTCTGCAGTTATATGAGTGCACAGACATCAAAGCTATTAATTTAGACTGACTAGTTCACAATGAACTTCACTTTCTCCAGGAAAGATTTTTCTAACATCAAGGCTACACCTGGAACATAGAGACTGCATACTTTCATACCCACTGGAGATCATAAAATAGAAGAAAATGTTATTTAAATGGTGAAAACTATAAAGATGAAAGGCTTCTTCTGAACTAAGATCGGTTGATCATGGTGTACCACAAGGCTCAATTTTAGGGCCACGCTTTAAATTGACTTTCCAGCTGAACTACCCGATATAAATTCAGTTTTGTTTGCTGATTTTCAGTGGAAAAAATCTAAATAAGCTCCAAGAAAATAGCAACATAGCAAATGTAGATCTATTAACATGGCTAATGAAAAACGGACTGGTCCTAAATACTGCATGTACTTCAGCCTTCAACCGAACCAGCAAATTAATGTAAATGTCAGGATTGGCTATTAATCATCCAAGCAGTCACGACAACATTTTTGGCAGTATGGGTTGATGCTGAAATATCTTGGAAGCTCAAATAAATTCCATAATAACAAAACTCAGTAAGTTATGCTATGCAATGCAAGTTCTTAGACATTCATCAACATCTGAAATATTAAAGGCTGTTTATTTTGGGTGCATTCACTCAATACTATCTTAAGGCATAATCTTCTAGGGATCTACTTCTAAATCCATGTTTTTATTTAACTTTTTGCAACCGTTTAAAATTAGGCATCATAAATGGCAGTTACAACACCTAAGAAATTAAAGGTATGGACAGGAAAGAATACTTCGGCAATATTTCAGAGCTTACAAAACCTGCTATATCATATAAATGCATTTGAAAAAGTTGTACTATTATCTGACTCTAAAGCAGCTATTATATCCATAACATCTGATGTAACACCTAATAACTTAAATATTGCAGAATGCCACAAAATGATAAAACAATGAATTTAAGTAAAAGATTAATACTTCAATGGCTACCAGCACATTGCAGAATACAGCGTAATGAAAAAGCTGACTTTCTAGCCAACAAAGGTAGTAAAATTACATCAAATTCATCAGATCCAATAAGTTATCACTATCAAAAGAATCATCAAATCAATATATAATAACAAAATTAAAGACAATGTATTACAAACAAAACAAAAACCATGGGAAAATTTATGTAATAACATGACTAGAACCATTACATTACCAAGAAAATCCTATGTAGGAACTTTTAGACTCCTAACAGGCCATGAGTGTCTCAAACATTTATTCAGGATTGGTATCCAGCCAACATTTAAATCAATGGATGTGTATTCCTATTACAAAAGCATATTGTCAAAACCATGAAACAGATCCCTATTAGTTGTTCTACGAAACCAGCGTTCAGAGAGTTTCGCATACCATTACCTTGAATTACATTTTAGAAACTGTTCTTTTCATCCATAAAAATCTGCCATATTTCAATAAAAATTCTGATTACCATTGCTACAATACCAGGGGATCACAAAACTTACATCTCCATCATCGAAACAGTAAAAATCTGCCTTTAGAGCACATCACACCAAGCTTTGTCCCTTTACAAGAAATTACCAGATAATTGGAGATTACTGAACCATAAACATCTCAAACATCAAGTAAAGAACACTTATTAAATCATATGCTTTATAGTGTTGCGTTCATGTCCACTTCATTTTAGGCTCATGCCTTTTTTAAAAAAGAAATGTAATATGTAAGCTCTCTGGTTTAAAATTTCTATTTTGTGAGTAGTGTACATATTAGTATAAGTTGTGACAATAGTGAGTGTGTTATTAATCTGTTACTTGACAGAGCTTTTGAATTTTTATAATTCTTTTGGCGAATAAAACATCTATCTTGTTGCTTGTATTTCTGATTACAAATGGTGGATGGGTCATATGTTAAGTACTGAAGAATATACAGATAAATTGAAGATTACATTTCTTCATCCACCTGGATCATCACTGTCATTTGTGTAAACCAGACAGTTTCAAGAGTGTATTAATTTAGGCACAACTACAGGAAGAACTTAACCTGCATACCGACAAAACTGAAAAAGTCAATAGTAAGTACAATTCAGTTCTGAATTAAGGTTTGTGTTAATGTCTAAAGGTATTGTTTTCGTTCCTGCTATCTAGTAGAAATCTACACTATCCACATTGTACTACAGTAACACCCAATTTTAATGGAAGTCTTTCTTAAACGGAATATTTCATGGCAGTGTGAATTTATGGGTGAAAAGCATGCTAAATTTTCTTCATTAATCAGAACTGTCTAAACATCGGAAATCAAAGTATGCCTTTTAACGGAAAATTTCCAGTTCCAGAATGTAGCATTTAGAAAATTTTCAGGCACCCTGAAAAGTTTGCATTATGTGCTCTACAAATGCCATGTTTCATGCACAAACATGACCATTTTGCTGCTACCAAACCAGTCTATGAGGAGTGGTGCGCTAATGAATACTGAGAAATCTTATCATAGTTGTCTTTCACGGCTTAGTTTAGTTAAGGTAAGCACGGCTAATAATCTTTTTTTGTTGTCTGTGCACTATACAATTTGCACTGTTATGTCCTGTCAAACAGCATTAAGGTTCACCTCTAAACTAACATAGGTGACGATTTAGTTTGGCAGTAGTCACCATCACTTCGAAGACAAGGGTTGTTAACACGAGTAAAAGTGATTTATGCTAGTGAACATGATAAAATGAGTGTCAGGCAGGTCATGAAGGTGTTCAATGTGAACAAAACTCCAGTTTATGAAATTTTAAAGAAGAAATTAGAAATTTTGAAACAATGGAAAGCTGTGCTAATAGAAAAATGAAGAGAGCTGAAGAAAACTGAAATCCAAAACTTCAACAAAATAGTGCGGGAGTGGTTTGTTGGTGTCAGGGCAAAAAAATAATCACCTATCAGGGGCTATGTTACAGAATGCGGTAAAAAGGTAGCTGAAAAACTGAGCAAGACTGATTTCAAAGCAACTAATGGATGGCTATGTTTCTGCAGAAGACACCAAGATACTTTGACAACTGGAAAAAATAAATGATTTGGTTTACAGTTATTTTTCGTTCATTAAAAGTTTTGGTATATATTATGTATAGCAGAAATTCATTAATGTACAACTTCAGGTACGTATATTTTTTTTTATCCTAATACGTCTATGTATGATTTAATTTTGCTACATCTTTGTTAATCGGAAACGCTTGAGAGTCCTTTTCAATTCCGCTGAAGAAGGTTTTACTGTAGTTAGTACAAGATCAGTTAATCTGAATTCTGACACACATTGTTGATATACATATTTTAGATCTCCCAAGGAAATGCAAGTTCTAATATCAAAGTAACTTGGTATAATTAGGATAAGCAGAGTTTAACATGTATATTTTACAGATTTTTAAAAAGTTAAAAACTCAATTTCAGATTTTGAATATGCGGCGGCTTTCTGTGCGAAGGGAGGAGGGAAACTTTTAATGTTGCACAGTTAGACAAACTGTGGCGGCAAACCTTCCATCCACTGCAACAATATATAATTTCACACTCCATCTACTTATTCCATTGTATAGCTGAGTTTACTGCTTGATTTGCCTCGGAGTAGCAAAATATTTCCGTTCGTTAATTTTTCTACCCAAGCTCTTTTTCAGGGTAATTGCTTTGGAAACTGTTCTGAATATGAACTATTGAAGGCGAGATGTAACTTATAACTTTCATTGCATTTATTAAGATTTTTAATGGAAAATTCACAATAGCACAATATCCATTTTTCAAACACTTATTATTTACTTTGTATTATGAATTTTACTGTTCATCGAAGCAATCCTCTCATAGGAAAATGATTTTAATAAATAACTTCAAATAATTGCGATATATTATGCAATTATAATAATTATCATTATTAGTTATACCAATGCTTATTGCTTTATGCACCCAAAGCATGCCTTACTGCGATGGCATCTCTTTAGCTTGTACAAAATCAACAGTTTTTCTAAACTTTTTCTCATTACTATGCTTAAACAATGAACATCTCCAAACATTTGTTTCATCTTTCTTTTACATTTGTAGCAATTTTGCTAACTCAATCATATTAAACTCTATTTTAGTTGTTACAAACATTATAGTTTCTTCCACAGACAATATTCTTCATTAATTATAATTTGACACACCATTTCTTGAATTTTCTCTTAAATTTTGAACGTTGCAACAAAACATACTTTAAAGTATTATAATTTCTCTTATTTAATGGCTTTAGCTTACTCTGGGCTTTAGAATTGTTTCTGTTACAAATTTAAATTTTCAAAATGAAAATGATATAATTGGAGGAATGCTGATATTTTTAAATCCAAGCCCCTTCAACAAGCTTTAAAACGAGTTATTGTTCTATCTATTGATTCCCGAGCAAAGCCAAAATTTACTCTATCAAAAGAGACATTTTGTACATTTTCTCAAAGTTCATTGCTTCAAAACTTGAAAAATATTAATCATAAATTACTTACACTCAATATGTATTCATTCCTTACTTATGAGAAGATTTACAGAAAAAAATCATCAATTTTTAAATAGGTTAAGTTGAAAAACCCACAAGTGTGTTGATTTAACATGGAATGATTCCACTATGTTGTACACAGAGCACTGATCATGCAAGTCAGTTGTGGCATGGATCAACCTTAGAGAGTATACATTTTATAGAGCCTATTCCAAACAGAAGAATTCTCTTTGATGCCTATTGTTACATCTAATAGCATATTACATTGACAATCAGCTCCACTATTAAAGCGCCAATCGCATCTGATGTTTGTATCTTTAATCTCCTGTCTTGGCTGATGGTAACGAGGTGACAATCTAGGCAGCCAACCTTCACTTTTAATAACGTCAATTCCACAATTGTACTTTCAATTACAATGTTTATTTGAAGTTTTATCCAGTTTATAATGTATTTAGTTCAAAATAGGAGTGAAAATAATCATTTTTATTTCTTATGTAAGAGATGAGTGCAGTAACCTCAAATAAAATAAAGTTTATTTCCCCTTCATGTATTACTTATTAAAAGCTGAAATAAAATAAGTGTTCCCTATTTCTTTTGTTGCTATCGATATTTGTGCACTGGGTGTAGACATGGTTGGCCATATCATAATTCAGGAGGCAGTGAAGAAATAAAAGAAAAAAAGAAAAAAAAAAAAAGAAAAGAAAAGAAAAAACATTTGATAAATAAATATTGTCGAATGCATAATCTACCTTTGAGCATTAATGTAAGTATTACAATCACAACCTGATAAAATCTCTTTTCCTATATATTATAAATTATTAATAGTCTTATTTCGTTGAATTATCTTATCAAATACAACTTGTGTTTTCACCTCTTAGGACAATTGACTCCCGCCTCTTCACTCCGGTCATGAATTATCGACAAGATGAAAACACTTGTATATTACACTCTTTAACCACTGTGGTTCTCAGCATCCCATTCTATGCTGGGCATGAAAGACCACTTAATTTTGCTCAGATACATCTCCATCAGGCTAGAGGTTCTTTTATGTGCCATAAATCTACGACATAGGACCAGCGGCTTTACTTCCCTTCCGAACGAAGCCATACTAAGGATTTTTATGCCTGAAAAAAATCCATCGTCCTCCACTGGGTTTGAACCCGCAACCTTGGGTGCATGAAGTTAGCATGGTAGCCATTACACCATAAAGAGTGACTTACCTATCATAATTTAAAAGCCTATATTGGTCCATAAGAAACAAAGTTTTGAACTTTCTAAGTTACTAATATTGTTAAAGCAAAATTAAACATGCAAACATTAGTTTATCAGCTTACTATATGAGCAAACTGTAATCTACTGCCAAGTTAAACGGGAGTAGAGCTACTGACAAACTTATTGGTACATCGTAAAACCAGCATGTTAACCATTTGATAAGAGGATCCCAAACTCAAGACAAAAAAATTAAAGATATCTCCAAGTTTATTGAGCAAAATGCACAAAAAGTACATATAACCTTAATTTACCTTTTTGTATATTGTAGTCTGAAAGAGTGCGTCCATCTTCAAGCTGTTTTCCAGCAAAAATCAGTCGTTGCTGGTCTGGCGGAATGCCCTCTTTATCTTGAATTTTAGCCTTGACATTCTCTATAGTGTCAGATGGCTCCACCTCAAGAGTGATCGTCTTGCCAGTCAGTGTCTTCACAAAGATTTGCATCCCTCCTCTCAGACGTAGCACCAAATGAAGTGTAGATTCTAGACAATAGTATTCAATTAAATTATACCATAATATTTAAGATAAAATCTATCATTTTTTATTTTAACTCCAAACCAAATTGCTTTGGCAGACTAATTCTAAAATTATACAATAACAAGTTTACTATTACTTTTTCTAGCCCATATATACAATGTACATAGTGGATAGAGAAGGGATCGTATTCCACCAAAAAATTCAATGTACATATTTCACCAGAAATATGTTTTGAGGTCCCACGAGTCTGAAAAAAGGCCTCTTTAGAAAACTGTCTGTGTGTGGACAGCATAGCTCAAAATCAAAGAGACCATTAAAAACCATACTTGGCATTTAAGTTTAGTATCTTTAAAGGATGTGACATGATTTTCAAGAAAAGTCCCCATCCCAAACTACTCCTGTCCACAGAAACAAAGAAATTTCAGTCACATAGCAACCAGCTTTTGACTATTACTTTAACCTATGGTACTCGCTTATTTCGTTTCTACTTACAAGGAAGCAATAAGACTGTGTTAATTTTTTCTCAATTAGTATGAAGTAAATAGAAGTATAAGCTTTTTAACAATAATTTGTTGCAGAGAGGTAGAGAAAGTTATGTGAATGCAACACATCAGATATTTTTTATTCAAATTCAATTATAAACTTTCAAAATAATCTCCTCCTGAGACTATACACTGGTTCCAATGTTTTATCCACTTTTCAAATACTCAGGAAAGCCCTTGTTGACATCCTGTTCAGTATCCTAAAATAACACAATTTAGTTCTGCATCGGCTTGAAAATGGTGCTCATGAAGATGTTTCTTCGCTTGTAGAAACAGGTAGAAATTGCAGGGTGCTAGATCCAGCAAATATGGTCGGTGGAACATGATTTTGACACCTAGTTGAGTGATTGCCTCGTGTTGCTATGGCTCAATGAATAGGGACGTCCTGATGGAGGATCCATCCATTGGGAGCAAGTTCTGGTCTCTTAGCAGCCATTTTCCTTAAAGGACATTACTGTAGTATTGAGCAGTTACTGTGGTGTGTTTAGGAACCATGTGGTCATAAAGTACCCCAATTTTGTCAAAAAACACAAGATGTACGACTTCCCCTGCACTTGGTCATACCTTTGCTTTTATCACCATCTTTAAATTTTTTATGGCATTCAAAAATACGTGTTTTTGATAAAGCTTGGTCCCCATATGCTTCCTGTATCATTTACAGCACATCTTTAAATTTTTTATGGCATTCAAAAATACATGTTTTTGATAAAGCTTGGTCCCCACATGCTTCCCGCATCATTTACAGCATTCCAGTTCCAGATTTTTTCAGAACACCACTCGTTCCAACTTGAAATTCATGTTGGGTCACTGAAACACGTTCTAACACAATTCAGACAAATTGCACAGCACATGGACAGTTGCACACATCCCAGCGTCAGTCAACATCAGACCTCTCTGTTACCACGATTGGTTAAATTTGACGGGCATGTGTTTAAAAAGAACAAAATAATTCCCGTCAATTTTTTATGCACCATCATATTTACATCACAAATAAACTGTATATTTTGAATTTTCTTGGAATAGCCTCTGAAGACCTATTTATTCTAGTCGAATTTTGCATAGTGGTTAAATTGTAAGAGATAGACAAAAGCTTACTACACCAGAAACGTAGATCATATACATTTATGTAAAGCGACTGTTTCAGAGATATTCCTTGTTAAAGTACACTAAGTTTTCTCAAATGGAAAGTGACTTTGTTTCATCTCTTGTTTTACTGCAGGCCGAACTTCAGTTGTTTTACATAGGACCAGCTTTTAAAAGATTTGACTATCGATTTAGCCTGGTGTATTCTCTTATTTCCCTTCTTACAAGGAAGCTAGTAAAAGACTAATTCTGCTTATCTTATGTTTATCTTGATTAGCATATCACAGATAAAAGATTTAATTTTTTGTAAAGGAAGTTGTTTGTGTAACAGCTAGAGAAACTCCCGTGAATGGAACAAATCAGATCTTTTCCTTGGCAAGTTCCATATACAAGTGGATATAGATTGTGAAACTAATGGTTAAAGCTTTCTAAAATGTACTTATTTTTAACTATTCTTGACCCATTATACTACTAGATTATGGGCAGTTTTAACAATTTAACCTTAAGCCAAAGATTTAATAAGCTATGGATGCCACTTAAGGACATATGTGACAGAATTTGAAATTCCAAACTAACAATGCTAACTTTTTCTAAATTTATGCCCTCGTAATATAATGCAAATAAGTTACAGTGCAAATTTCATCAATTGTGCTCCAATGGTTTGGAAGTTATGGTCAAATTTGTTTGTTTTTGTCATGTCACTTAAAAAAAATGACAAAAAAAGTAAAATTTTGGTCTAATATTTTAATACATTTACTTTTTGAAATTGCACTAGGTTTTTCTGTCTCCTTAGTTTGGGTCCAAAAAATTTTAAAGTTATGAATGTGCTTTTTTTATCATATAATTTTTGCGCTTGAAAATTGAAAACATAAGCTTAAATACAACTGATAGTAAAACCTAGTGCAATTGTTATTTTTTGTACTTCTGTGAACATGTACAGCAAATTTTATTTGTGTAACAGAAAAACTGCTCCACAAAGAGCAGTTTACAGGAAGAAAAGTGCTGGAAATATCAATAGCAAGAAAACAAGGAAAGATTGGAACACATGGCTCATATTAACATCCAGCAGGTTGGTAGGTTGGACCCTCTACTTTCCTTTTCCTTTCTTCTGCTGCTTGTTCTGTCCTTTTCTTCTTGCATTGCTGCTTAGCTTCTGCATTAACTAATTTGCCTGATGTGAATTAGATCTCATTGAACTGAAGTTTTCCTTGTAGAGTTCCAGTCACACCTCTAGTGCATTGCTGTAGCTCCAATAACTTAAGCATTTAAAAATGGCACCTGGTGGCCAATTGTACCTTTTTTGTATTCTGCAATGTTTCAATTATTTTGTGGAATTAAAATAAAAAGTTTATTTTTCATGAAAATTCAGTCTTACACACCCTTAAGCAAAGCTCACGGCTGGTTCACAACAACCAGTAATGGTAATCAGAACAAGAATGGCAAATCTGTAATACACATATTTCAATGGAGTGTTCACAATTGATGTGAAGCAAGACTTAGCCAAGTTTCAACTCTCTTGCTCTCACTTCGGAACTTAGCAATTAGATGCATGATGTGCATATTAGACTCTTCGCTATAGAGAATCTAGGCAGCCATGCCACAAAACATCCACTAGAGCTCACTTTAGCCACAATTCTTTCTAATTATGACATTGGCTCACCAAAATATATTGGCTGAAATGGAGATATTAAAAAAAAAGAACTGATGTGCTCCATTCACATAACTTTCTCTACATCTCTGCAACGAACTGTTAAAAAGCTTAATCTTCTATTTACTTCATGCTAATCAAGAAAATAATTATCAGGAATGGTCTTTTACTTTGCTGGTTTGCCATATATTTTAAACACATTAATGGACACTTAAGCTAAATTTGCATAGAAATTCAAGTTTTGAGTGGTTTACAGAGAGGGAAGTATGGAAATTTAGAGTATGGGTGCAATGGTGTAACATGACAGTGGCAGCAGTGTGAAGTAATGACGATGACATATGATTTTCTATTTAGACAACAGGAGGGAGAATGGAAATGTATGGTATGTGTGCAATAACATGCATGTAATGGTGGCAGTTGTAGCGTACCTGTAATGACCATTTTGTTTACAAAACAAACTAATACACATTGCATTTTTTTAACCTAATTTCAATTTGCACAGAAATTCACTTTGCAGGCAGAAGAGACACAGAAGGGAAAACAGAAATTTTCTGGTAGGTCTGTATTCGTAATGGCGGCAGCTTAGCTGTAATGACGATTTTGGATATGATTTTCAGTTAAAACATAATACAATGCACCGTAAAAAGTTTAATGTAATTTGAATTTGTGCATAAATTCGAGTTTTGAGCAGGATCCCCTCCTGCATGGAATGTGTGCAAAGATAAAACATGGTGGCAATGGCGGCAGTACGAGCTGTAATGTCGATTATGGATGCTATTTTCTATTAAGATATACAAGTACTCTAATTTTATTTTAGCCTCCAAGATTAATCTTTTTTTTTTTTTTTTCCAATGAGAATGCTTATAGGCCCATTAACAGTTAATTTTTGAAGCAAAATAAAACACATAAAATCTGCCACATACCTCACGACCTTGGCAGTAATCTCTACAATTTCCCCCATGCTCCGCCACTGCCGTACCCCGGAAGTTTTAAACTATTTCCTGCATGGTATTCAGAAAACATACATTGCAAATGCAAGACTTCCCCCCCCCCCCCCGTTTTGAACATTAATATTTTGGGAAAAAACATGTCTTGTATTTGGATAAATACGGTACATCGCTGTGTGACATCCAACCAGCCAGCAACATCGCCAAATCTAGTTCGAAAGACTTGCTTAAGAGAGCAGCCAATCATCTGACTGCTTCACAGCTTCTACTTAACCCGTATCAGTCTGTCTTAAGCAAAGGGAATTGTGATAATGGCTGCACTGACCAAGTACCGCATTTTTCGGATCATAAGATGCTCCGACTATTACTTGCAGTCATGATTTTTTTTAAGAAAATGTTGAAATAAAAATAATGGAAGTTTTTATTCTCTATTACTTACATGATGTAGGATTACCATAAATTTCACTGCGTTTTGAAGCACACAATAAGTATTTTTTAGACTTCATTTTCACTTTCCACGGATCATTTTCTCAGCTGGTAGGGGGGCCCAAAATGGCTTTCTGCTGCCCTATTACTCTGCTCTTTTGCACATTAAACAACTTCTAATTTAAATGCAACACTGTACGAGAATCTCTTCTGTTTAGGCCACATTATATACAGACACGAGAGCTTACAAACCGAATGTCGCTACTGGCACATTTGCCACTGGCAACTGAACATAAAAGAAAGGGGCTGTGAGAAAGTTGTCCTTGCTATCGTATTCTTTAACCGTTATAGGGCAAAAGTGCTATTAGGTATGTCTGTCATTAAGGCTCATATTCTTCTAATGGTTGCTTTATGCTATGTTGAACCTTGAACCTCAATTACGTAGCAAGTATACAGTCCACAAGGCTCACATTCCATTGCTAATGATCCATGTATTGTTGAAACTACCAGTAAATTTCACATGTGAACTTTGAACCATAAAATGCAGTTAAATTTTAGACAGTATTTTTTGACGAAAAAAATTTGATGTCATTCATTCACACGACTTTATCTACAGCTCTGCAACAAATTATTGTTAAAAAGCTTTATCTTCTATTTACTTCATGCTAAAAAAATAGCAGAAATGATCTTATTACTTGCTTTCATGTAAGCAAAAGGGAAATAAGGGTGTACCATAGCCTAAAGCGATCTTTGTGTAGCATCTTTGGAAGATACTGAACTTAAATACCAAGTTTGACATTTAACAGACTTGCCGATTTTGAGCTATGCTACACATAGACATTTTTCTAAAAATTTTTTTTCTGGATTCTGGGGATCTCAAGACATAATTCTGATGAAACCCCGGTATCAATTTTTGGGTGCAATACAATACCTTCTATATACACTATGTACATAGTACGTGTAGAAAATAAAAGTGAGTCTTATGGTCCGAAAAATACTGTACACCCTAACACTGACACTGGAGACAGCCAAAATAACCAGCAACCACTAAGACATATTCCTCTGCAAAACAGGCGGAAGTATGGGACATGCTGGAGGGCATAAGATCTAGGGGAATCATTTAAGAGTCTACAGCCCTTGGTGCTCCCCTATACTCTTGAAGGTGAGCTACCCTTCTGCGTGGACTACAGGAAGCTGAATGCAGTCACCAGAGCGAACTGTTTCCCCTTATTCCAGATTGACAACACCCTGGACACACTTGCTGGTGTCCAGTACCTTTCGACTTTGGACTTGAAATTCTGTGGCATTTGGTCAGAACATAACTCCAAAAATGGCTTATTTGGTAGCTTTGTGTATTAAATTCCATTTAACCCAAAATATTATTTGAACAAATGTATAAAGAACACTGCAATTGCAGGTGACAATGACAGGAGTATCTTCATTTTCTAATGAAATCACCTTTAGCTAGCTCATGTAGCACATAACCTCAAATAACCAACATTGGTAATAGTGGGTAAAGCTAAATGATATACTATATTGGTTCCATCATTTCTGCGCCATTTTTAGATTCCAAGAAGAATTGAGCATTGTTTTAACAAAACTCAACAAATGCCATTTTTTTTCAAAATGCAGGTTTTGATTGATTCTAGCCAATTGTAATGAAAGGTAAAGAATGCACTTTTTATAGCATTACACAACTCGATATTTCCCACTGAAAAGAGAGTTTTTTCACAAAACTCAACATCTCCATTTCTTAAATTTTTACAAAACTCAACACATCCTTCAACAAGTCAACATCTCGCACTTTTATCCCATTATCATCAAATACATTGTTACAACAATGTCATGCATTTGTTTTTGACAACAATGGCATAGCGCTGGAAGCTAATGCAATATATATTTTATTTTCCACATTAATTCAGTGTATTTTTGGCCGCTATAGTGAGCGAATGTGTTCTGTAAGTAATGAAAAAAATTAATAACAATCCTGAATATTCAGAAGCCATTTAAATGACCGAAAAGGGCAGGAAGATTAGGAGTCAAGTATGTCAATCTGAAAGTGGAAGATATACAGTTACCTTTAAACATGACAACATTAATCCCAACTGCAATCATTTAGAACAGGGAAAAGGAAGTAAATGCACTGCCGGTTCTTTCTGCTTAAATGATCTATTTCATTTTCGAGTCAATTTATATAGAAACAGTACAAAAATGGAACAGAGTAACTTTTTGCTAAGATATATGAAAGTTGATCTAATTTTATGGCATAGAGTAAAGGAGGATTCAAAAAGCTAGAAAGATCTGTGTGTATTTCATTTCATAAACAGGTGAAAATGGAGATGATTTCCCAGTATTTGCTGCTACCTTTAGAAAAGTGACAGGTACGTTATTATGACTGATGTTTGTATTCACAAACATTTATTGAATATCTGCATTGTTAGTAACCAACAATGTTTTTTTTGACAGGTTCTTCTGGAGATAGATCAAGACATATTGCTAACAGATACAAACTGGAAGGTCTTGCACCTATGGAAAACCGAGGAGGGCAAGTTCGGAAACTTTGCGAGAGGGATGAAGAGCAGACTTGAGTGTATTCAGAGAGATATATTGAAATGCAGTGTTGTGCAGCACATTATTCAAGAAATAAAATAGTACATTCTTAAAATAAGAATTATTACCTGGCTAGAAGCCCGAGAAGATTTTGAATTAGTACATTCTTATCTTCCACCAGAACTGAACTTGAAAAAAATGTATGACAGGTATTGTGCCTCTAGAATGAGGGAAGGGCATATTTTAGCACGTTGTATTTCTAAGTAAAAATCTGTGTTTTACAAAGATTTCAATTTAGGCTTTGGGAATTCCCATACTGATGCAAGTCTATCATGTGCTAAACTTCTACTAGAAATAAAATCCCCTGTAGTAGGTCTCAAACAAAAAAATAAAGTAAGAACTTATTACAGGTTGCATAAATTAAGGGCAAGAAGTTTTTCACTATTTTAAACGACAATAATGATAAAGATAATGTATCCGTTTGCTTTGATTACCAACAAAACCAACCACTACTCCAATTTTCAATACGGAAAATTTTCTGTTCTCCAAGTATGGCTATATAATTCTAAAATCTTACAGCATTAATAAAAAAAAAAAAATAATTGTGAATTATACCCGACCCTAAACAGATGCTGGGCGAGGTGCAAACAAAATAGCCTCAGCATTGAGGGACTACATAGGTAATTTAGAAAAAGTTTAATCGCAAAACAATCCAGAAATTCAATTCCTTAGATTGTTTTTCTATTCTCACCAAGTATGGCTATATAATAGTAAAATCTTACAGTATTCATAAAAAAAAATTGTGAATAATACCTGGCTTGAAACAGATGCTGGGCAAGGTGCAAACGAAATAGCCTCAGCATTGAGGGACTACATAGGCAATTTAGAAAAAAGTTTAATCATAGAACAATCCAGAAATTTAACCCTTAAGATTGTTTTCAGATTCTTGTGGGTCTCAAAATAAGAATTCCATAATTTTGGCTGTGCTTGTTGGGTTATCTAGAAGGCTCTAAAGTTTTTAAGAAATTAAAACTTCTTTCTTATCCGAGGGCATAGCTTTATTCTTCCAGATGCAGAAAACCTGTCTCTATGGCTATGACGTAGAATGTACAAGACTTTCCCACTGGAAAGAGTTATATGTATGAAAACGGCATCACAATTGGCAATTTTCGCAGAATTTTTGGACCACGACAAGATTGTAATTGGCACTAAAAGGGTTAACCAAGAGACCCAAGACCATTGTGGACTGCCTCGTAGAAGAACTGTTTTGTGTTTTTGGGTAATGTTGCAGCTGCACAGTGATCAGAGCATCTACTTCAAGTCTAACCTGATGAGAGAGACACCATAGCAACTTGGAGTACGCAAGTAATGCACAACACCTCTTCAACCACAAGGTCATTGAGCAGCACATTAAGATTCTTGAAAAACATTTGAAGAAGGTTGTGGCCAATCACCAGAGTTTGGGAATAAAGATACAACTTTTCTTGCTGGCTTACTGCTCTTCAACCCACCAAACCATTAGGTTGATACTGGCCATTTAGTATTTGGCAGAGAGCTGCATCTACCCTGCGCCTCCTGGGGAAAAACAGCCAGTAGTCAACTACTGTGAGAATCTTTTAGACCAGTTTCACAACATGCACGAGATCAACACATCCAGATAGTGAGGGATCAGATGAAGATCTGTTATGACCGACAGGCTAGCAGCCGAGGTTTCTAGCAGGGTGATTTGGTATGGCTATATTACCCTTCTTGGACCAAGGGATACTGCCCCTAAGCTTCAACAACCAAGGCAAGGGCTCCACCTTGTGGTGAAGAGGATGAATGATGTTTACAGCATCCAGAGACTGCACCCAGGTAAGAGGCTCTCGGTACACCTGGATTGTCTAACCAGTTACAATTGTGCTGGTTTGGATGACCAGCCCTGAGGAGGGAGCACCGTGACTGCACATTGCAGCTGTAACCAGCAAACATCTGAGCATGGTTACTTTGTAAGTTTTAGATGATTGACGGCATCTATTGTAACACACGTACTTTAGCAAACACCTATGAAAATTAAGTTGTTTTAACATCGCAGCCGTGAAACTTACATATGTGCATTATGCTTTCAAACCATTATTTGATGTCAAAGCATTGTTAAGCCTGAGTGAGTTTGTGAATACCGGTGTACTGTATATGCAGCAGCTTCTGGACACTTCCAGTGACATGGACAACAGATATAGAAGAGGCAACAAAGCACTGTGATGCATGCATTTTTCACTGGGAATGCATCATGTGCAACAGTACGCAAGTTTCATGGGAATTTTGTAGAAAGCTGTTTCATTGCTGCAGCGAACGTCAAAAGAAAATATATGGCTGAACTGTTACAAATGACTTATTTGTAATCAGTTTATTGGAGAAAGATTTTTTGTTACAATATTAATGTAATCTATGAGATTTGCAATGCTTTATTTCTTTAACTACACATGTATGCATCAAGTATAAAATTTAGGACAGTGAAGTGCACTCTTGACTCCTTTACCATCCATTTTTAATATGATCCATTTCATATATATCAAGTAAATCTAATTGAGTTATATTTCAAAACTACAAGAAGCTATGGTTGACTCTCTTGGATGTTAATTTTGTTCATTTAGTATTATCTTCTGTATAAACTAAACTACTCAAAAGAGCAAACTAAACATATAATCAGTGTACATGAATTGGTGCTAATAAACGCAACTAGTGAAGCATTGTTACAATACACTTATCCTCATTGTGAGCCCATTTCAATCTAGCTGGGGGTTTTCTGCCCAAATAGTGGAAACTCTTCAGAATGAATGTCTTGGATTGAAAGCAACAAAACATGCATTACTGGCCCAACTGTAAACTGATCAGAGAATGTGTGATGGTTTGCCAGTTTCAAAAAGCAAATCAAAGATTACATACCTTTCTGAATGTTATAATCAGATAATGTTCGTCCATCCTCCAGTTGCTTTCCTGCAAAAATTAACCTCTGTTGATCAGGAGGAATCCCTTCTTTATCTTGAATTTTTGCTTTCACATTTTCAATTGTATCTGAGGGTTCAACCTCAAGAGTGATGGTTTTACCAGTTAAGGTTTTCACGAAAATCTGCATCTGAAACAAAATGTTAACTTTATATTTTTTCTGTTTGTATATAAAAATAGAGAAAGACAAAGTATACAAAGCTTCCTTTTGCAGTTCAATTGATTTGTTTTATAAGGCAGAAAAGGCTTACAGTTTCAGCAACAATGCATTATAATTATTAACATAAAATAGCAAAGCATCCTTCATTTCAAAGATTCAAGTTTTGTGCATTATTGTTAAATCCAAAATAAGGAGACTCCAAAAACAAGTTTTCACCACCTAAACAATCAACAAAATCTGTTGATACAACATACTAAGTTCAACATGTCTGTGGTCGAGTGTCTTCATTGACCAACAAGTTTTCCATATGTTGATTCAACATGTCTTAGCTAAACAATTTTTTTTCTACTAACAGTGAACATGACAAGTGTATGCACTGCATTACCTCAACAGGCCTGAGTAGTTGTGATGACAGAGCACAGCTAAATCACAATGAGAGCTCTATGAAGTTTAAACCCACCAAAATTACCAAAAATATGAGATTTTTATTTTAGCAATTTCATAGAAAGGCAAAATTGATTTATTGCTATTTTTGGCGCTCTTAGCAGACAATGTATAGGGTCATTAAATTATAAGGTAACCCCTCGCAGCCTCTCTCCATTGCAGAAGATATCAGAGAGTTGCCAGGAAAGTGGTGCCGGCAAAGGCACACTAAAATACTATCTTAAGATGAATTACAGAAATGTTGACCTTCTGCTCGCATGGGCAACACAATTTGCTTAAATTGCCTTGCTCACTCGTCTAAGCTTAGCAGCAGGAATTCTTGCAATTTCTTGCATGATGTTATCACCAAATTTCTGTAGATTACACAGATTTCTGCTGCTGAGTGAGAACATCTTTAACTTGTTATACTGCCAGTTTGGGAGCAGATACTCAATATTTTCAGCATTTATTTAAGATAAGGACTTCAGTGCACATTTGCTGGCACCACTTTCCCAGCGACTCTCGGAGCTCTCAAGCAGTGGAGAGAGGCTTATAATTTAATGACCCTATAGTTGACAATGGCATTACTTTGCTGTATATAAAAGAGGTCGCAAGAAGAGCAAGTGGATGGCTAATATGATTTTGCCAGAGCAACATCATCTGCTCTGTATGTTCATACTCCTTCGGGATTACACCGGATATATAATTACCAGAATCCGTAAGTATTTTACAAGTAAAACATAGTTCCTTGCTCGAGAGTTAAACCAAAAACTTTAATTGGAAATACATATGATGCGAGGAGGCAAACAATTTTTTAAGTTTTAAGGTTCACCAATGTGCATACACAGAAATGACACAACTGTGAGCCCTATTGCTTCTCACACAGCAGACAACATACACAATTTATGACAATCATAGCCAACCTCTGAAAATAATCCCCAGATATCTACACAACCAAGTCTGAAATGATTCAACAATCCTGACCATGCTTTCTCCAGGATTTTATTGCTTTGAAAACATACAGATGCAATCAAGCAGAATTTAGAGTAGCATGAGAAGCGAAGGTGGTAGGGTCTTTGATACCCTCAATGATGCTGATGTATGACAACTATTTGACAAGGATCTACTGAGAACATGAACGTTTTGTTCTGACTGTAATGCTGTCCTACACCCCATTAAGAGATCTATAACCAAAGCTATCCTAGCTTTACTGCACATTGGGAAATGTTAAAATAGAGCCCTGCTCTTGTGACTTAGGTATGGTTATCTTTTTTTTTTTTTTTTTTTTTTTTTTTTTGTAATTTAACGTCCTTTAATCTGGTTTGGTCATATCGGACGATGAATGTAATTGATGATATGATGCTCAAATGATCTCGGGGTCCATGGAGCTTAAAGTTACTCGACATTCGTCTTCTCAGGATAAGGGAAAACCCTGAAAAAAACCTTACCTGGGTAACTCACCCTAAGCGAGATTCGAACTCACGACCTTTTGAACATTGAGGCATACATGCTACCACCATGCTACCCAGGCGGGCTACTACTATTATTATTATTATTATTATTATTATTATTATTATTATTTTTAGAACTGAACATGAAAGCATCAGTGTGCAAAGGTTCAAGCAGGCGAAACTACTGCCCAGGCCCATTGTTTGTGGAAAAGAAAATGATTAAAAATAGTATGGGAAAGTATTTAAAATCTCATAAAACGAATAAAAACAGTGCCAAGCAAACGCATTTCAGTTAATAGCCACCAGATGGCAGTGGTATCATGGTAGTTTGTTGCTAAATGGTCGTAGTTCTGCTATATGTTTCCCTCCCCATTCAATGTTAAGGTAACGCACTAGTTTATCAACACAATGACGCAATGCAGCAGTGAAATTCAAATACATTTTCATATATTAACTGTCCTTTCCTTTCCTTACTCCTGTTTAAAATAAAGCAGCAAAGAAACTTTCCTGGAGACTAACAGCTAGAGTAAGTACTTATTTATTTGCCACTAGATGGACATAGTGGTATTTTCCCTCCCCATCCAATGTTAAGGTAACGAAACAGGTTATCGAGATGACACAATGCAGCAGTGAAATTCAAATACATTTTTAAGTATTAACTGTCCTTTCCATACTCCTATCGTTTAAAACAATGGAGCTTTCCTGGCACTTTAAATACATACTTATTATTTGCCACCACATGGCCATAGCACCTCCTGCTCTATTTTTCTTCCTCAATGCTAAGGGAATGCACCCGATTATGGAGACAATAATGCAAGATAACTATGAAAATCGAATATATTTCTTATGTATTAACTATTGTTCCCTAGGTCATATCGTATAAATAAAGAAACAAGTATATATTTTTGTTGTAATTCTTTAAAACGAACAAGTTATAATAATGCACAGAACTATTAACCCTTCTTGGAATCTGAAAATGGCGGATAAATAACAGGATCCGTTTTAGTTTTAACTTCCTATTGCAGATGTTGGTTATTTGACGTTATGTGGTACATGAGTTAGCTAAAGAACATGATACCCACGTCACCATCACACTACAATTGTGCTACTCTTAAAAAATTTGATCAAGTAATATTTTGGGTTAAATGGAGAAATTTAATATATAAAGCTATCATCAAATAAAAGCTTATCAATTGCCCAACCAGATCTACTTGCTCTTCGACGAACACCTAAAATACGTACTTATTTGCTACCAGATGGCCGTAATACCTATTGCTTCATTTTTCTTCCCCATTCAGTGCTAAGCGAATGCACCCAGTTATGGAGATGATGCAAGATAACTGTGAAAATCAGATATATTTCTTTCCTGGCGACAAACATCTAAAATAGGTACCTACTTATTTATTTGCCATCAGATGGCCATAGTATTTACTGCTTTATTTTTCTTCTTCAATGCTAAGGGAAAACACCCGGTTATGGAGACAATGACGCAAGATAACTGTGACAATCAAATATATTTCTCATGTGTTAACTATAGTTCCCTTGGTCACATCGTTTAAATGAAGAAATAAGTATATTTTTGTTGTAACTCTCTAAAATGACAGGTTATAAACTATGCACATAACCATTAACCCTTCTTGGAATCTGAAAATGGCGGAAAAATGACCAGACCCATTTTAGGTTTAACGTCCTATTGCAGATGATGCTTATTTGACGTTATGTGGTACATGAGCTAGCTAAAGAACATGAAGATACCTGCGTCACCATCACATTGCAATTGTGGTGCTCTTAATACATTTGATTAAGTAATATTTTGGGTTAAATGGAGAAATTACACAAATCTGTCTAATAAAAGCTTATCAATTGCCCTACCAGATCTTCTTGCTCTTTAGTTATGTCATTGTTAGCCTTAAAAATGGCTGTTTTGACATAGGTGAAAATAGAGAAAGAGGTGGAAAGGTGAAAATAGAGAAAGAGGTGGAAATCATTAAGAATAAAGGAAAGAAGGAGATTTGGAAGAAGCATGAATGTTATTGTGACTGTCTCCTTAATGTAATTCATTACCTATGCCAGCATTTACCAGCTACACTATGAAAGGGCTGCCATTACTGTTATGCCAATGACATCCTTGCTTACCCTCGCTGTTAACTGTATGTCATCCTTTCCACAATACCTTATAGGCGCGCTGAGTTTGTCCTTTTCGCAACACAAACTATATATGCTACATTGCACAGATTATAGCGCTTCATTGCACTTTTCAGATGCTTTAAAGGCATTATTAGACATTTGCAATGGTAAATTTCTGTTGACACTTCTACTGGCCTCATTTCATTTCCATCACATTTTTGTCACTTCACAACATATGGAAAGTGTTTCCAAATATTTGTGCAAATTGGTTGAGCGAACGAGCCATTTTAGCAGCCACTAATAAGAATGTAGATTTGAATATAAAAATTCAGGTTAAAATTGATGTACAAATGCATTCATTTAAGTCTATCGATTCCATTACCAATCCAAATGAAGTTGTCAGTTATCTTGCTGAATTCCTAAATTCATTGGATTTACCAGGAATACCACCACACAATTTGCAGCTCAAGGTTGACTCGGTGATAATTATGCTAAGCAATCTCAATCAACCAAAATTATGCAGTGGAACAAAACTCACTGTTAAAAAAATTATGAAAAATTTTATTTAAACTACTATAACATAGGAAAGCTCAAAGGCAAGGATATACTTATTCCAAGAATACCACTAATGTCAACCGACTTTCTGTTTGCATTTAAGCGTGTTGCTTCCAGCGCGCCTTGCATTTGCAATGACAAATCCCAAGGTCAATCGTTAGAAGTGTGTGACATATACCTTCAATCGTAATGTTTTTTTTATGCATGGATAATTGTACTTTGCATGCTCGAGAGTCGGCAAAACATCGCCGCTATTTGTTTTCTCTCCAGAAGCAAAATTGTACATTACAATAAAGTATTGTCAAATTATGTAATTGTAATTTTACTCCATTACACATTCGCACTGTAAACAGAAGATTTTGACCGAGTTTTTTTAATTGGTTACACCACCCATGCAAAGCCGGGGCAGGCAGCTAGTATATATTTTTAATTGCTGTTTAACATGAATTTTTCCTAAAGTTATTGCAGTTACAGCACAATGCATAAAGCATTCGAATCAATGTTGATTTCACAAGTTAAATTGGAGTTGGGTACCACTGCATTGTTAAAAAGGAAGACATACTTTAATTCACTTTTTGTTCACTAATAGGTACAGTGGTTTATACACAGATTGAAAGTTTCTATCTAAGTTTATAACATATAGGTGCATTGGGTAGCTCCTGGTCAGATTCAAAACTTGTAGGTTATGGTTATAAATATACCAATGTATATTATAGCTACACTTCATCAGCCTACATTTTTATTTTGATTGTTCATTAAATGACGTTGAGAAGCAAAAACTAACTTGCTAAAATGTCCATGAATTGCTACTTTCAGAGCAGCAGGAGTTTTATTTTACTTTTGCTATTTACGCAAATAAATAAGCACAAACTGCATGCCTACAGACCACACACACAAGAAAATTACACCACTGTAATGCACTTTTATTTTGATTGTTCTTTAAATGATGTTGAGAAGAAAGAAAATAACATTAAATTGAAGTAAAATATCATTTAATGCAGTAAAATGAATCCATGAATGCTGCTTTCACAAAAGCACATCCATTTATTGTATATTAGTTATTTATGCCAATATATCAGCACAAACTGCATCATTAGAGACAGCATACGCAGAAAAATTATAATGCTGTAATGCACTGTTTATGATTAAAATGCTGCAAAACACTAGTTTAACATCTTCTGACTGGGGGAGCCAGCAAACTGGGCCAACATACAAAAAAGAGAGGAACATACAAAACAACTCAATTTGATTCTATCCACTATTATGATAAGCTAAACTGCATCCTTCAATACGGCTACATGAGCAGAAAGTAAAATAAAGGATTATAAACCTTAAGCTATATAAAAACATTCTCCAGTATCAAATCATTAAAGAGATTTTGGGTATTATGTAGAACTTGGGCTGCTCGAAAAATAAAATTAAACTAAGTGCAATTGATTCATCTAGTATTTGTGATGACAATTTCAAAGGTTTTATTTGGTGGTCACATTTGGTTATTCTACTATAGACAAATTTGTGTGCATGCTGGAACTGTTGGTATTTTACGTATATGATAGATATTTACCAAATAATTATACATAATGAGTATTATATACATAATATGGTTTTATAATATGTATATGCTGAAATGCTTGAATAAAAACGGGATTTATAATGAAAAGGTTTGATTTCGTTGCTAGAGGAAGACTCATTAACTATTGAATATGTTGCTCTTAGAAGGATTACAATGTCATGAGAACCTGTAGGAATAATGTTAATGTGACTAAAGTAGTTTGTGGAGTAGTTGAGACTATCTGTTTCTGTAGGTAAAACCATTGGTTCCTGAGGTTTTCAAATTTAGCGCGAGGTTAGGTTTGAATCTGTTAATGTTAGTGTGTGTATATAAATTTATGTTTTTAATTTTCTATTGTGGTAGTAGTTGGAGGAGAAATGTGTTTCTGAACATTATAAAACCATTTATTATTTACATAATACTCCTTTATATATAATTACTTGGTAAATATCCATCATATACACAAAATACCAACCATCTCAGCATGAGCATGAATTTGCCTATAATAAAAAAACCAAGTTTGACTGCCAAATAAAACCTTTGAAATCGTTATCACAAATACAAGATCCATTGATTGCACTTAGTTTCATTCAATTTTTCGAGCAGCTGGTTTTCTGCATAATTACAGAGATTTTAAACACAAATTAGATATAAACAATCTCATGTGTTACACTCACATGATTTTCTCTAGCGGTTTTATAAACTTCTTACAAAAGATTATTCTTCTCTCCACACCATGCTAATCGAGTTGAATATTACCAAAATGGTCTTATTACTTAATTCCTTATAAGTAGAAGGGAACTAAAGGAATGCAGTATGCTAAAGCAATAGTTAATTGTTTAAAAAGCTGTCACTAGGCAATTTTCATTAAAATTCGCATGTTTGCTTGGTCAGGAGTAAATCAAAAGAAACTAGTATTTTAAAATTGAAACCAATAACAAGGAATATCTTAGAAATGGTTAGCTCCACAATGAAAATGCAAAGAAGAAATTGTGTGTTTTGACAAGGTCTACATTTTTTGTTTAAGCTTTTGTCTAGCTCTTATGGTTTACAGTTATACAAAAGTTATTCAGAATGATGAGGACTTTAGAGGCTATTCCCAGGTAATTTGAATCATGTAAACCATCTTTAATATGCAGTAAATATTTTAATTCAAATTGTTAACAGCCATTTTTGAGAAAAATGGCAATTTTCGAAAATGTTCCCATGTAAAGGGTAGTTTGGGTTGTTGGGGATTTTCTTGAAAAAAATCTTTTGAGTCATATTCTTGGGAGATAAACTTAAATATCACATTTGGTATGCAACAGGCTTTTCTTTTTTGAGTTATGCTGTTCACAGACACCACTGTACATGGATCTTTTTCTAAAAATTTGTTTTTATTCGAGGGGTCTTAAAACATTCCGGTGATGTCTTTGTATTGAATTTTTGGGTGGAATACAATACCTTATGTATCTACTATGTATGTTGTACATATGTGCTAGAGAGTAAAAATCTAAAGTTGCATTTCAAAAAAATGTTCTGCTCACATTGGACTCATGATTCACCTTAGAAAGAAGAGACCTTTAATAAATTGCTCAAAAACCCAAAACATAATTTAAACAGAAGCATGACTAAAATTTAAAAGTGCATTCTAACCTTGTAAAAATGAAATCTATTCTGTAGTAAACATAAACTTTAACCATATTCTGAACCAAGTACACAGGCTATAGCCTGAAGGGATTTGAACATACATGGAAGGTCATAAGAAGTGTGTTCTCTAAAGGCTTGTAAATTTAACTTAAAATTCCTTTGGGTGAAATTTCATCTAGAGGAGTCTTCTGAAAGCTAGCTACCTTTCTTTCAATTATGACCACAAAGCCCAACGGAATTCACAATATAATTCCTGCATAATTAATTTAATATTGGTGGCCACTAAATATCTAGTTGCGAGCCGAAACGGTTTACCGATATTCCCTGCAGATCGCTGCTGTCATTGTCAATCTCAACATATGACCAGCAAACATACTTATGCGTCGAGAACCCTAAGCCACAAAGCATAGCCGAAGGACAGATTTTTGGAAGTAGAAAAGTGAACCAGTTTGCGGCAGTAGAGTGACAAGGCGTAGCCGAAAGGTCTGTACGATTGAAATGTAATTCCTGGCAGATATTTTGAGAAAGTCACTGTCCAAGTTTTGACATGCTAGATGAATGGGCTTCTTTCTAATTTCAAGAAAAAACCACGGACTTTACAATGACAAAGGTGCCGTTCCCTTTGTTTCCCTTCAAGTTTTCCTTTAAACTTAAAACCGGTAGTTAAATAACACTTACAAGACATATTAGATCAAACTAAAGTTAACCGGGAAATAAGTTCTACGCAGTTGCACACGTCATCGCCCATCTAGATTGTGATTGACAGCTATTTGCGTACAAAGTATCTCTTTTCGGTTTTCCTGCCATTCAATACTGAACACTTTGTATACTATTCACGCTATGCATTATTCTACTTCTTGTATTCCAAATTGGAAATTGTCGCTATGAAATTAATGTTTGCTCTAAGATGGCTGCCTATTTTGGTCTGAAAAACCAAACATTGCAATTTCTAGATCTTAACAAGTATTTATGCAGATTCTTTATGTCATTTTGTTCCTAACCTTGGCGAATAAGTACTAAAACATTGTCTTGCAAGCTTACCTTTCAAATTTCCCGAAACACCAAAGAAATTGTATTTGAAAACCACTATCTCACAAGTTATAAATGACACACAGAAACCCCCACCACCTGTACCTGTACTGATAGCAAACTCTCGAAACCCATGACCAATCAATAGCGTCAGGAATTTTGAGTAAAAGATAGAAGTTTTAATAAGATGTGTTCATTAATATATAATTTAATACATTTATATACATTTTTAGCTTATATTATCAATTAAACATGCATTTTCTACTCAATTTCAAGAAGGGATTTATAAAAATTAATTATGACGTCATAACTCATTAACAGGTTTTCGCTCCCTAACGTTAGTGCCAACGTGCAGCCATTAAAATATTGTGAGTGATCATCACAATATAATGTGAAATAACCAGGAAGAAAACCATCCCGGAAAATATCTTCACACCCACATAGCAAAAATAAAAATTGATTTTAAGGGATTAAAAATGCGCTCTATTTGTTTTCTTTCACTCCCTTAAGGATATGTACTTCGCGAAAAGTCCCATTAACTGAAATAAGCCTGTGTTATTAATCAATAACCCTAGGTTATTCTATCAATTAAATAGCTGTATAAACCCAGGAAAGTTCTTCATTGAAGCTAAGATTGATTTTAAAATATGTTTAAAAGAAGGAGTAATGTTTTATTAGAGTGATCATTTGTAATGTGATAAGTTGAGACAGAAACCGCAAACTGCAAAACATGTTCAATGTTGCATTAGTATATTGTTAAGTTCACTTTATCTCGTAAAATGAATATAATTCCTGTAATCACAAGCCATCATTTTGATTGTTCAGTCTGTTAAGGAAATATCAGATATTCATAATTTTGTTGGTATATTTTATTTCGTGTATAAGTTTAGTATAGGAATGACGTTTCTTAGAAGAGACATTTCAGTGTAAGGTCAGTGAGAGTAACAGTTTCCTATTGCAACAGGTAAACACATTTCTTTTGTACGATTCAGGAAGTGCAAGTGCTTTTATGAAGTAGACGTTTGTGTATTAAAAATCTAAGTAACAGGGTGTTACTATACACGCAGAGCTTTAGCCGAAAAGTTCAGAGCTCGGAACTCTTGAGTCATGAAGAGGGATCGCTCGGAACTCTTGAGTCATGAAGAGGGATCGCGTGTTCAGAATACAATGAGATTCCCAAAATTAATGACGTGACATCTATATATTCGCTCTGTTAAGTAACCAATCCGGTATAAACACGAAGTTCGAATATTTTGTGTCTAAAAGCAGGGTGCTTACGAGAAACAGATCGGAGGGTATTCGCTACGAAATCTCAGCGAGGCAACACCAACCAGAAAATCTCCTGCTCAAGAAGCCCGCTACAAACAAGTAGACATCGTTGGAACGGCTCGGCATTGCCTAGGTTAATAACCAAAGCCTTCGGCTAGGCATTGCCACGGTTTTTGCAACCAACAACTTAGCTCACTGAGTTCTGTGTAACCGCAGTTTAGACGAGTAGGGGAATAAGGTCAGAGCAAGCAGTCGCTTAAGCGCCTCTCTGAGGTTCGATCCTCTATCTTCCCGCAATTCTTAGCAATCGCTATCAGCTATATTTCTTATACTATCTACGCTTCCTCTATTAAGTTTTAAGTTTCCCCTCTAGGTCAAACTTTTTAACTCTGCATTTATTCTCTCTCTCTCACTCTCTCTCAAAAAGGTAAGAAATGGCAAAGACAGGAAGGACTACTTCAGCTGCCAAAGTGAGTACTCCGACGACGGCGACGAAGAATAGGCCCACTCTACAAAGACAACTCCTTGAATCCCACCCGCTCCAAAATCCCGCCATCTGCCAAGCAACCCACTGCTTTGACTCTTTCCACCCCTACGCATCCCACCAACCCTAGTGCACCCCTTCTCGTGGTACAGTCCTCTCCACAAACTAGCACCTCTAGAGTAGTCCACGTTACTGCCCCCTCCGAAATGTAGGTGAGGAGGTCAGATCTAACGTCGATTTTCATTAGTAAGAAACTTGTAGTCATCAAGGCAGAACGACTTAATAGCAAAATCGTCGGAGTTGTGCATCTGTTCAGCTTAAAATGTATTATTATTATTATTATTATTATTATTATTATTATTGGGAAGTGGTTGCAAGCAGTTGTTCTGCAGGCTGACGGCGTGGATTCGATGGACATTTCGCCTGGCTTATGAAGTGCTGTAGACTGTCACAGATGGCACAGTACACAGGGCGGCGTGCCAAGATCTGACTCCTGCAGTTAGCTATGATGCTGCTGGCGCTGTGGCTCTAGGTTGCGGCTAGAGTAGCTCAGTTAGCAACAGCGGCGACAGGAGCCGAGCGGGTGCGCGACTCTACTCAACCATAAGTACCAGTCGGCGAAGGGGTAATCCGTCCGCCAAGGCACCATAATGGCGCTTCCCGTCCCAAAAATCCACTCTGACCAATAGAGACGATACCCTAGCGGTGTGGATGTGCGTTAAATTTGTATTTCAATTGAGTGTTATTTATGGACGCTGTTTAACCGCTGTGGTTCTTAGCATTCCATTCTATTTTGGTCATGAAAGACCGCTTAATTTTGCTCAAATGCCTCTTTATCAGACTGGAGGTTCTTTTACGACCGTCAATCTACGACACGGCACGAATAACTTTATTTGCTCTCTGAAAGAAGCAACACAAAGCAGTTTTACACCCCAAAAAAAATCCATCGCCCTCCGCAGGGGTTTGAATCCGAGACCTTGGGAACCAGAGGCTATATTGCCCCACGGAGGACGACGTGCCTTCATAAGTGACGACTAACTATGCCGGACGGTGCTATAAGGAAGACCATCCAGAAACTACCAGTGGACCCCGTGCACTACAACGCTATTGCGCCGCAGCATTGAGAGGTTCGGATGTAAGGGCGGGGGTGATAGCTGCGAGGAAGTGGCCGCTGTGACAACGTGATATGAGGAAGAGGTGAGTTTGGTGGTTGGCAATGGGGGAACCATGGTCTCTTCTTGGTTGGCTGGTATCTGAGAAGTAGTGATAGTATTGGCGGTTCCGTGGGCTGGTTCTCCACTGTTGACTTTAGTTCTCCCCCACCACCTCATGTTGGTTCTGCGACGGCTGTGATGGAAGTGTCTCCGTCGGGTTTGATTTTGGGGGGGCAGGAATAAAGGCTTTAAGGATAATAGGTATATAAGGGTATCTGAGAATGAAGAGGAGAAGAAGGTTGTGCTGTGGTGACTGTTTATTGGGATTATTTCGTAAGCATGAGATTCGGTACCGCCGGGTGTTCGGGATGATGACTAATAGGGCTGGAGCACCACTGGATTTAGATATATGCCATGGAGAAATGCCTTGATGTGGACCTATCCTTGTATTTATTTTTCCTATGCTGGGATGTCATCAAGGTGACAATGCTCGTCCTAGGTTGCCCTGGTCCGTCCGAAGGCGCGCTGGCACCCTTCTACGGTAGTTAGGTTTTTGAATCTGGGAAATATCAAGAGTTGCTGCAGATAGTGTAGCCGTATAATTAATACACGCGTGCGTTATTGGAAGAGTTCAACTATTTGTTCGTGGATGTTGTGGATCCGAGAGCCATTGATGTACTCAACCACTTTATCGAACTGCTTGTTGAAGTGATTTCGTAAGGAGTTGCTTTTCCGGTGTACTGCTGCTGGTAGAGTTGTCTGAAGGTTGAGCGCAGTTTCCTGAATTAGGTGCCGTCCTTATGTAGCCCCTCCATTACTAGGCAAGAAGCTTCCAGAGCTGGCGGAAAGCCCACACGAGGCCCCTTCTCCTGGGCCATTAATGCACGTGTTCGTTTCCTAAGTGGAAACACCTGACCCCTGGGGCTGACTTAAAGTATGCGTCCGCGGATGTTTCAACAGTGCTGCCGGCTACGAAACATTCTCCGCGGACATCTGCAACAATTTAGGGGGCGAGGTAGAGAGTGATCCGCACGGACATTCAGGCACGTTGTCTCAATACTCCCTCAAGACCAATCGTCCCAACTGCAGCACCGTCGTAGTGGGCTAAACGATCTAAGTTTGCCACCAGTCTGTTCCAAAGGGATGTTCTTGCCGAAGTGACAGCGCAGGATACACCTGAGCTGTGGAGGAGACCCTGCTAGAATTTACCTTCGGGAGGAGTGCTGTGAGTTTGTGGGTATACATCGCGAGCGTGGCTGAGGATGTGATATTGGCACTTGTGCCTCAGGTGCCACGAAGGGACGTTCGTCGATGGTAAGAGGATACTGCGACTCGGCCGAGATGAGGTGATACACTGGAGCCCACACAAGCATCCGAAGTTCCGGACGGACCATGAATTTGTGTCTGCCAGAAGCGAGGTAGTGGTTAGGCACACCTGGAAGGTCAAGGAATCTCGTTTTGAACGGGAAGACACCATTGGAGTGATTATGCGTTGCCAGGACATTGTTGCCTTCCCCGGAGGAAGTGCACACGAAGTTGCTGAATCCTACGCATACTGACCTGGACATCGAGGCAGGAACCGATTTAAGGAAGTCCGGGCCAGCAACGGGTGTATCGGCAAATGAGGTAACCGAAGTGCTAAAAACCATAGCAGAATTTGGAGCCCCGACTGAAAGACTAGCTCAAAGAACGGCCGATCATCTGATCGCCTCACAACTGGAGAGGGTTAGGTGGCTACTTAGATACCAGTCGGTTTTCCGCCAAGGGAACGACGATGGCCGCATTGAGTATTCCATCACATCAATATCTGAGACGCCCGACCTATCCAGTAAAAATCAAGACAACATCCTCTGGCAAGGCAAGCGAGGATACGGGACATAAAATTCAGGGGAATCATGGAAGAGTTCAACAGCCCTTGGTGATCCCCTGTATCTTTGGTGAAGAAGAACGGGTTGCCACGTTTCTGCACACAGTTGAGCGCCATAACCAGAAAAGATTGTTTCCTCATAAACCAGATTGATGGTACCCTCGTCACACATTGCTGCTCAGTGGTTTTCGACTTTGCACTTCAAATCGGGATAGTGGCAAGTGGCCTTAGAACCCAGAGTTAACAGAAGGCTATATTTTCGACAGGACAAGAGCTTTGGCAGTTTATACGTACGCTCTTTGGTCTCTGTAACGCGCAAGACACCTTCCAGCGTCTCATAGAATCAGTGATGAGAGAATTGGCCTGTGACGCCTGCCTTCTATATCTACATGTCATCGTTGTTGAGCAACTTCGAAGACCATTTCGAGAACTTAGCCAAGATACTGAAGAGGGTATATGCATCTAACTTGAACCTGATTAAGTACCGAATTCTTCATTAGAGAATTGAGCACCTTAAACCCATAGTCTGCTCTTTTGTAGTGGTCATAGTAGAGGTCTCACCCGAAGATAAACGAGAGTTACGAAATTTGCAGGGTGTGTATACCTACTATCGCCGGTTTGTAAGAGGTATCTTCAACATTGAGAAACCCCTAATTTGTCTGATGGGGGCCTTATATTTGATCAGAAGAGGCGGAGGGCGCGTAAATCGCATTCTGATGTGCACCTGTCTTAGGATTTTCACAACCGAGTGGCGACTTTATTGTGGACAAGAACGCCAGTGACGCCGATATTCAGGGCATTGTATCCCCGATCCAGGATGGCAAGAAGCAGTAAAACTCTCTCCAAGGCGGAAAAGAACCAATGCGCTACCCGACACGAGCTAGTGGCAATAGTAAAGGCGCTAAAAACTCTGCAAGTAGCTGGGTCAGTCATTTAATCTGAAACTGACCACTACACCCTGACCTGGCGATTAAGTTTCAAGAATCTAAAGGGCCAAACATCCGTTGTGCCCGGAGGCTCAAAAAATACTTCATATCAGAACAACGGAAACGGAGGAAGTACCCGCGCGGGCATGCGCGAGTTTGTGTGAACACGATAACTCAAAATCAAAAAGTCTGTTAAACATCACTCTTGATATTTAAGTTGAGCATCTTCGAAGGATGGTCATATATCTAGACGTTGAAGTTTGTATTATTTCATGGAGTTATCTGTCGGTAATTTGGGTTATTTAACAGTCCTATGTCGTCATTAGTGGTGTAGTGGTTAGCTTCGTGTATCAAAGGTCACGGATTAAAACCTGGCGGAGGGCGATGGCTTTTTTTTTTCTAGTGTACAAATCCTTAGCTTGGTTTCCTTCGGAATAGAAGTAAAACCGTTGGTCCCCTGTCTAGATTTAAGGCATGTAAAACAACCTCAAGTCTGATAAAGAGGTTAATGAGCAAAATTAAGTGGTGTTTCACGCCATAAATAGAATGACGCTGAGAACCTCAAAGGTTAAAGGGCGCCCATAAAACTGCTTTTCCTTTTACCTTTTCAGGTACATAAGAAATCCAAAGGGCCAATGATTGAAATGTATGCATTTCTGTGATAAACGGAAGGTTTATAAATAAATATGCAATTGTTTGATTTTTTCTGAAATAAATGCTGGGACATATTTGTCCCAATGTACCTTAAAGGAGAATTACCTGACACACTCCATAATGCAAATCGAACAATTACAAAGACGTATTTGTCGTGAAATTCCATAAAACCGTTTCTGCTTTAAGTAAAGCATAATAACACCACACACGATTCTCATTATGCTTTGAAGCATAATGAACACATTTTTCCTCATCTAGTTTTAGCACTCTTTCGATTGGCTCTTTGGATGACAATGTGTTTGTAACAACCATGAGGTTTCTACAGTTGTTAATAAGCTCCTTTGTCGACATCAGTAATTGCCGATGAGACTTCTTGCAACCTCATGTTTGAACTCCAGAGATGATGTCGATTTCAATCCAGCTTCTGCTGCCAATTTTGAGTGTATTATGTATGCATTTTTTACATCAATGCAAGAAGATCAAAGAACAGTCGCAGATAATATTTTGTTTTTGCCTTTCTATCGCCCTCATAAATCACTTTCTTCTGGTCCATGAGCTCAACCTCTCCCATCCATGTGTTGTACTTTCTTATCATCAAGGGACACTGAATACTAATCTTCTCAGAAGAAGCAGACTGACGCCTCTTCACAGTTGTACAAGGTATTGAGGAAATAAAATTAGTCAGTAGATAAACTGCCTGCTATCCACCCATTTCCTTCTGGAGGGAATGACTTTGGCATGTTTTTATGGTTGGTGCACATTGTACCACAGTAAGTTGTAGAACTACTGAAAAGACCAATTTCAGCACCTATTTCAGGACCCGAGTTGCTTCTGCTAATGTACACATCAAACTCAAATAGATAACCAGTTTCTGAACCACACTTACACCACATTTTGAAACCCCATTTGACTGGCTTATTTTTACTTTCTCTATACGCACTATGTATATAGTGTATAGAGAATGTATTGCACTCCACCCAAAAATTCGATACAGATTTCACCGGAAATATATGTTTTAGGGTCCCCAATATCCAAAAAAAGCATTTGACAAAAAGGTCCGTGTGTATGAGTGTGTGGTTGTGTGTGTCCGTGTGTATGTGAACACGATAACTCAAAAACCAAAAGTCGGTAAAATACCAAACTTCCAGGGATGCGACACGAACATTTTGAGAACAATCCCCCCACCCCCAACTATCCTTTATATGGAACTTTTTTCGAAAATTTTGATTTTCTCAAAAATGGCTCTAACGATTTTGATTAACATTTCGTATATTAAAGATATTTAAAAAACAAATAAAATGTATATCTTGAATTTTCTGGGAATAGCCTCTGAAGAGTAGTTTATTCTGAATGAATTTTACTGAATTTTGAATAGCTGCTAAACCGTAAGAGATGGACAAAAACTTATTACACCGAAAATGTAGAGCACACTGAAACACACAATTTATGTTATATACATTTTTTCGTGGAGTTCGTTTTTGAGACATTCCTTATTTTTGGTTTCTGTTATGAAAAACATATACTTTTCTCATGCAGGAACTTGTCAACTCCTATCCATATAAACAAAGGAACTTCATTGACATAGCAACCAGCTTTTGACTATCACTTTAACCTATGGTTGTCCTTTATTTCGCTTCTAGTTACTAGGAAGCGAGTAATACGACTATTTCTGCTAATTTTTTCTGATTAGCATAAAGTAAATAGAAGTATAAGCTTCTTAAGAATAATTTGTTGCAGGGATATAGAGAAAGTCATGTGAATGGTACACATCAGATTTTTACTTTCTCTAGCCCCGTATGTACAATGTACATAGAGATAGAGAAGTATTGTATTCCACCCAAAAATTCGATACCGAGATTTCACAGGAACAACATGTTTTATTACACCCTGAATCCAAAAAAAAAAAAAAAAGCATTTTCAGAAAAAGGCCCGTGTGTGTGTCCGTGTCTGTTAACACGATAACTCAAAAGAAATTTGTTGCTAAAATACCAAACTTGGTATTTAAGTATAGTATCTTCCGGGGATGCGACGAGAATATTTTGAGATAAATCCCCCCACCCCAAACTACCCTTTACATGGAACTTTTTACAAAAATTTTGATTTTCTTAAAAATGGCTCTAACGATTTTGATTAAAATACCGTATATTAAAGATATTTAGCTGACAAATAAAATGTATATCTTGAATTTTCTAGGAATAGCTTCTGGAGACTTGTTTATTCTGGATGAATTTTGCTTAATTTGGCATTACTAGTAAACCGTAAGAAATAGACAAAAACTTACGATACAAAAAATGTAGGTCTTGTTAAAATACACAAGTTATGTCATATACATTTTTCATGTGGAGCTTACTGTTTTCGAGGTATTCGTTGTTATTAGTTTCATTTGTGAAGTATTTATACTTTTCTCAGCCTGGAGTGTCCGTTTTTCTTTCTCCCGGCCAAGAGAAGAAGCGACTTGTAATGATAAGCGCATAACGACAGCTTTTAAAACATTTGACTATCGGTTTAGCCTAATGTATTCCCTTATTTTCCTTCTACTTATACGGAACTAGATAATAAGAATATTGTGCTAATGAGTACCTCGATTAGCAAGGTGCAGAAAGAAGAATAAGTTTATCTATAAAGTGTGTAGAATAGCTAGAGAAAGTTATGTGAGTGTAACACATCAGATTTTTACTTTCTCTAGCCCCATATGTACAATGTACATAGGGATAGAGGAGTATTGATTTCCACCTAAAAATTTGATGTCGAGATTTCACCGGAAATACATGTTTTAGGACCCCCTGAATCCAAAAAAAGCATTTCCTGAAAAAGGTCTGTGTGTGTGTGTGTGTGTGTGTGTGTCCGTGTGTCCGTGTGTCCCTGAGCCTTTGAACACGATAACTCAAAAACGAAAAGTAGCTAAAATACCAAACTTGGTATTTAAGTTCAATATTTTCCAGGGATGCGACACGAAGATTTTGAGAAAAATCTCCCACCCCAAAGTACCCTTTACATGGAATTTGTTTTCGAAAATTTTTATTTTCTTAAAAATGGTTCTAACGATTTTGATTAAAATATCGTATATTAAAGATATTTACCTGACAAATATAATGTATATTTTGAATTTTCTGGGAATATCTTCTAAAGACCTGTTTATTCTGGATGAATTTAGCTTAATTTGGCATAACTAGTAAACCGTAAGAGATAGACAAAAACTTACTATACAAAAAATGTAGGCCTTGTTAAAATACACAACTTACGTCATATACATTGTTTTTCGTGGAGCTTACCTTTTTGAGGTATTCATTGTTATTAGTTTCAGTTGTGTAGCACTTATACTTTTCTCAGACGGGAGTGTCCGTTTTTCTTTTGTTCTACTCCTGGCCAAGAAAAGAAGCGATTTGTAATGACAATCACATAACGACAACTTTTAAAACATTGGACTACGATTTAGCCTAGTGTATTCCCTTGTTTTCTTCCTACTTATAAAGAACTAAGTGATACGAACATTGTGCTGAATACCTCGATTAGCAAGGTGCAGAAAGAAGATTAATCTTATGTAACAAGTTTGTAGAACGGCTAGAGAAAGCCATGTGAGTGTAACACCACAGATTTTTTATGTACTGTATAGTCTGTCTTTTTTTTTTTTTTTTTTTTTTTTTTTTTTTATATAATGGACTATACATGTCTTTACCAATATCTTCTATAACAACATGTTCGTTTCCAGACTCCATATCACCTTTCAGGAAAATGTTGTATTCTTCTAGTAACAGATTACCTTCATTATCACTATTATAAGCCTCCAAGATTTGCAAAACACTTTCATCAGTGATGAAAAATTCTATTTTTTGGAGCCCATGACCTAAAAATCTGATGTGTTCCATTCACATGACTTTCTCTATATCTCTGTAAATTATTATTATTTTTAATAAGCTTATCTTTTATTTATTTCATGCTAATCGAGAAAAATTAGTAGAAATAGTCTTATTTCTTGCTTTATTGTAAGTAGAAGCGAAATAAGGGAATACCATAGGTTAAAGTGAAAGCCAAAGGCTGGTTGCTATGTGACTGATGTTCCTTTGTTTGTATTAACAGGAGTTGACAAATTCCTGTACGAGAAAAGTATGTTTTTCAAATATGAAACCAAGAAAAAGGAATATCTCAAAAACGAGCAACTTCACGAAAAAAATGTATATAACATAAATTGTGTGTTTTAACGTGCTCTACATTTTTTGTGGGTTAAGTTTTTGTCCATCTCTTACAGTTTAGTAGTTATGAAAAATTCATCCAGAATAAAGTAGTCTTCAGAGGCTATTCCCAGAAAATTCAAAATATACATTTTATTTTACAGATAAATAACTTTAATATACGATATTTTAATCAAAATCGTTAGAGCCATTTTTTAGAAAATCAAAATTTTCGAAAAAAGTTCCATGTAAAGGGTAGTTTGGGGTAGGGGGATTTTTCTAAAAATCTTCGTGTCGCATCCCTGGAAGATACCAAACTTAAATACCAAGTTTGGTATTTTACCGACTTTTCGTTTTTGAGTTATCGTGTTCACAGGCACACGAACACACACACAAAGACCTTTTTCTGAAAATACCTTTTTTGGATACAGGGGATCCTAAAACATATATTTCCGGTGAAATCTCATTATCGAATTTTTGGGTGGAGTGCAATACCTTCTCTATACACTATGTACATAGTGCATATAGAGAAAGTAAAAAAGGATTTGAAATAATATGGTTTCAGGATTTAATTAATTTGTTTATATAAATAAAAAAGAAAAGTTAATAGATTCCAAAATTGATATAAAATACCAAATCTCTGGTTCATTTACGTCATGTAAAGCTTTGTATTCTAACAAGATATTCAAATATAAGTACATTAGTTACCACTGTGGGACACATATGTCCCAAAGAATGAAAAACGTATCAGTTGAGTGTATTTACCAAACAATTGTTCCAAAGTAAAACAGAAACTTACCTGAGTATTGTTTCAAGGCTTGAGGGAAAGCAGAGATCACAAAACACATAAAATAAGAAAATAAATATGAGGCAAAAATGAACAATAATCAATAATTGATAACACAAACAGAAAGTGCTGCCACCAAAAACCCATGACATAAAGAAAACAAAGATCTCCGTAAATTGAACACCTGCAATGCAACTACAGTGCACAGATTACTTACTATGCAAATTCATAAATGGTAAATATGTGCCCCATGTACGTGAAAGGTTAACATGCCCTTATCGCTAAAAGGGTTGTAAAACGCCGTTCGCAATCCATTCTCTTTATTCCGTAGTTCTTCCGTAGGACCCATAAGTGACGGCCGGCCTTACGGGACACGTGCCCTCCCTAAAAAAATTGCAGACAATTTCTCCATTATATTATCAGGTAAAATGCTATAATCTATAACGCATTTTGTATACATTTATCTTGCCTTTCAACTAGACGGTCCGGGTTCGATCCCAAGCAACAGCATGTGAGATTTGTGGTGGACAAAGCGGCGCAAGAGCGAGTTTTATCCGGGTTCTCCGGTTTTCCCCGCCATCGCATTCCACCGGTGCTCCATCTTCATTTCATGTATCACCAGTGCCATCGCCTGCGGTGCCACAAGAAGTAAAAGTGGACGTTAAACACTACCAAAAAATCATACTATGTACACTGGATAGTTGTAATAAAGATGACTGTCAAAATAGTAAACGGACACAAGTTATTTTGTGGTCACCCTATGCGCACGCGCAGAAGAATTCAGTACTTTCCGAATTAGTTAATATGCGGGTGCGGAGTTCAAGAGGCTGAAAGCGGAAAGTTCTCTTAGGGCACGAAAGCCTCTGTAGTCATTTGCCGCGCATGCGTAAAGAGAAAATAAGAACCGACATTAAGCAAAAATTAAAGTTTGAGTCAAATCCCTGACAAAAATATTAACCCAAAGATCTCTTCACCAGTGAAATTAAAAAAATAAGAAACATTTCTTAAGTCTGAATGTCTTATTTGTCTTCTTAGTTGATCTATAAACCTCCCAAACAAAATATACAGAAAGAAGCTTATGAGGTAAAAATTTACAATGTTGGTACTTGGTACCAAGCAGAAGGCAAGGTACGCTCACGCGTCAATGCTCAATGCGTACAAGCAGTGTGTAGTGTAGCTACCGTAAGTTTACTACGAAATAGATTCACCATAATTTGAAGTTTCACGAAAACAGGAAAAGGCCACACAACCAATAGACATTGAAATTACACATGGAGAAACAGTAAAATGGCGCCTCACTTGCGAAATGTGATTAGTGGCTAGTGTTGTGAAAATGAGTTCTGAAAGTAACAAAATCCGCCTTAAGAGGAAACTGATAAGACTTGGCGAAACAGTGTCTTGAATGTGTTTCATGTGTTAATGAAACATACTCCGAATGTGCTGAAGAATTCGGTGAAATTAACTGCAGAATAATATACCGATTATCAGTAGCTAGCGTTCAAAGAAACGGCAGTATTAAAACTCGCCATAAGAGGGAAAGTCCTAACACCGTTAATAATTATAGGCGATTATTTGTAAAGTATACAATTGCTTATAAAGTAAATGCTTAAGACATTAATACTACGATCAGGATTTACTTTATTTTAAGGGTAGTTTCCATAATTTTCTGAGAGAAAAGCGAGCTTCCTTTATGAAAAGAAACACCGTGAACCTTTCAATTGTCATACATAAGCTAGTAAACTGGTGTAGGGCAGTATTGAAGATTGGAATCTTTTAAACTGCAGTGCATCAGCTGCAAAGATGAGCTATGCATTCATTTGCAGCAGGGTAAATTGTTGTTGACATATGGTAAACACGTGAAGCTGACGGTTCGTGTTCTAATTTCTCGGAAAATGTGTCCTGTTCCTCACTTAAACCAAAGAGTTATCGAAGTATTTTTTCAAGCAAAGGATCGAAGGATGGACTTCATCTAGAAACAGAAAGGTTAGTGCTCATACACAAATTAGCATTTAATTTCCACTGACAGCTTTTAGTATTCACTAATTCTGTTCTGTCGTCATCTGTGGTCTAGGGGTAACATGCTAGTCTCTGGTTCTCAAGGTCGCAGTTTTTTGTTTTTTTTCAGGCGTAAAAATGCCATACTTCATATGAGAAGTAAAGTCGTAGATGCCGTGTCGTAGATTTACGGCACGTAACAAAAAACTCAAGCCTAATACAGAGGCCTCTGAGCAATAGATAACAGTCTTTCACGCATAAAATAGAATGGGACGCTTGGAGCCGTAGTAGTTAAAGAGTGTCCATAAATAACAATTAATTTGTGCCTTACCAGATAATTTGGCTACGAGCCGCCACTATATGGCTAATAATACAGTTAGTACTTATTCGACATACGGAAGTTAAGCTAACAGCCAACCGAAAGCTATGGGAAAAGCGCACAATGCTGCACGTTGCTAATATGTGGAAAAACATATTTAGCGCGCAATCTTTTCTTTCCAAGAAAATGACGGCAATAACTTCTACTTCACATCAAAGTACCTGGTAGTATATGTGCCCATTGGGAGCGCTGATGTAGTGAGCTTCACAATGGCAATCATAGATAGCAGCATGTGTCTTATTTCTAAAACTGTGACGGTCATAAGCAAACTTTTGGCTTTAGAGACTCCAATTTATATAATTAGATATTTATTTTCTTTAGATGCACTTACTTAGGCTAACTGTAATAATATTGTATAGCAATAAATGTTTGTTAATTTCATTAATGCTGATTTGAACATCGGTAATGTCGTTAAAGTCTCCATTCGTAGGTATATGTTAAAATTCTGCCCTCCGTTAATTTGTATTTATACTTTGTCGGATGGCGAGGCGAACTCGCTGGAATTTTTGAAGCGAATTATACTACTTGGTGAGTACGATTCGCACATTTACCTTCTCATAATTATTTATTGGTGACTCAGACATTGCACAATTTACAGTAAGAAGGTAGCGACTACTTCCACCATTAGTTAATAGATAACAGCATAACTAGCGTAGTCACCTGAAATTCACTAGTACTACTTGGATCAAATGCAACTTATAATTCAATGCAAATGTATCTTGTTCATATTTATTACTGCTGTTATTTCAATACATTGTTAACTGTAATTGCTGTTAACTACGGTAATTTGAGTAAACAAATTTTAATAATGCGTAAGTAGGAAAAATGTGATAAAAGCTTTCACAGGAGTTGGTTTTTCAGATGTACCAGAGGTTTAGGGCTCGATTCCCGGCTGGAGTGGAAATTTAGTCAAGCCAAAATTATTCCTTATCTTCCCCAGAATTTGGATCCAAAGAGCAACAGAAACCCAATGTAAAAGTATACAGGTTAACATTGTCGATAGGCAATATGCTACAAAGGAAATAATAATATAACCGTGCAGTTGAAAGAAGGGTATAGATAAATCTGTATTTAAAAAAAATGGTCTAAATTACTAAATTAATGTCTCAGAAAGTTCCAAGTGATATCACATATTTTTATTTACATTTATAAATTTGCAACTAAGAGCCACATGAGCTGACCTTACGTAACACGCAGAGTCAAAAACAAAAAAAAACAAAAAAAAAACACAATAAAACTTGCAGGCAGTAGTTTATGAACCAAATCTTAGAGACGTTATTAAACACTAACCTCCAAAAGAAAACGCCAGTGTGAAATTTGGTGACTTCAACATGAATCTTGCAATTTTTAAAATAACTCTGGCAATATTCCATTTAATAAAATTGGCAACCTTGAAATACACTATACACTCTGACATTTAGCAGTTTCAATACTAAGGTTTCATTGGGTCTGTAGATCCCAGGATTCACACTTATGCATAGGGTTTAATTAGGGTTGCCAGATCTCCGGAGTGCCCGGGTTTGGAATGAATTCTCCGGGTATACGGGCCAATGACTTTGATCTACGGGCTTGAATGTCCCCTAACTCATGAATAATTTTTAATAATTTGCTTCGAATGTTACTTAATTTCTAATTGTAACAAAACGCTATGTTTCTATACCTATTCCGGCAACTTTTCATTGTTGCGTCGTTTTTATTCGACTTACATTATTAAAGAAACACCGCAAGTCACGGCTCCTTCGTTGTCACTTATCAGCAGTTTACCGGCAATTATTGAGTGGATAGACTACCACTATCTTTCATAATTCAAAATAGTTATAGTTTATTGTTCTGTGGTAGTGAGCAATAACAGTGAAATGAAGAGGCGATATCTAAGATCGTTCCGTGAAGAATAGTTGCAGCAATAGTAATAGTAGTAATATAGTAGTAAGAATAACAGTCCTCGTAGCAGTAGTAGTAAGATAATTTTTTATGTTAGTAAAAATTGTGACCGTAATAATACAAAAAAAAATCTGTTTAACAGTTTCTGACCCCATTTACTGAAATACCCGTTGCCCGTTGGTTGGTTTCCGGGCCTGCCTGGAGTACATTCTGGAAACCTGCATGTGCTCTGTATTTCGTGTAATTATTCAGCTACTTTGACATAAATTAGATAACCTCTTCACCATAATGGTTGAGGGCCTCAAACAATTAACCTTCTTTTGTTGACAACACTGCGGAAAGACAGGTGGGCGGGCGTGCTGTTCTTTCCCTGGCCCGTTTAAACCAGAATCCAAGAAAAGGTGCATGCATACATAGTATATGCAGCAATTAACACCATTTTGTTTGAATTTCTTTTGTGTATGCAGTGGGCAAACATGTGCCATGGTCTCTGGTTCCTTGCAGTATGTCGTGTGTCACTTCATGATGTCATGAACAGAAAAAACTGCAATCCACTCCTACAGTTTTGCCTCCCTGGGAGAAGTTTGCTTATTTATAGAATGATAGTGTTTAGTCTTCAAAAAAGTTCTGCACTCATTTTGAAAATTCATTTATTATGCAAGACATACAAGTGAGTACCAGCAGTTACCAAAGAGGAGACGTTCCTTTTGAATTGTGTTGCATATCAAGTAATTACTAATGTGTCATTTATATTCACTGCTAAAAGCTTTTTGTTACAGTTTCTCATAGCGTTAATTTGATTACAATTATGTTGTTTTACTCTGTTAAAGCTAATATTTGTCATTAAATATGTTATGTTTGTCAATTTGATCAAACCTGTGAAAATTATGTATATTATCACAAACCAATTTATGGAATTCTGAACTTGATTGTAATGCTGCTGTAAGTTTTTATTGTGTCACTTTGACGCTCATAGACAGTGAATTGCAATCTCCAATGCAAATGAAATGCGCAGAACTCACATTCGACTTCTATGGCCAAGTTGCCCCCTTAACAAAGATTTCCAGAAGTAGAGATCCTTCTAGCAAGTGTGCACTACACCCAGGTGTGACACTAAAAGACTCTGGGGTATGTGGCTGCTCTTTGTGCCCCAACGGCATTGAGTGTGGCTGCAGAAAGGAAACCGACCATGCAGTTCAACAACTGGCTATACGATCAAAAGCAAGCTCACACATGTGTGCACTACTCCCAGGTGTGACTCTCCAAGGCTCTGGGATACTGTGACTCTTGTTTGTGCCCCTGCAACAATGAGTGTGGCTACATAAAGGAAATCAACCATGCAGTGCAACAATTGGCTATATGATAGAAGGTAAGCTGCTCACATGTGTCCACTACACCCAGGTGTGACATTCCAAATCTCTCGGATACTGTGACTGTTCTTCATGTGCTTGCGACAATGTGTGTGGCTAGATAGAGCAATTACAGGCCTGCAAACCACAGACGCATAGTCACAATATGTTCATATCAGAAATATAAATGCTAATGCAAAAAAACTAGTCATGAACCTACATTAGCTATATAAAATTGTGAAAAGTTTTAATAAATTCAAACGATAATCTTTCTACAGAATATTCTCTCCCTTAATAAATGGACAGGATTTTTTACTAAAAGAATTGTGATAAGACATAATGCAACAAAACCTTAAGGTTTCAATGTTAAGAGCAAATAAAACCCTTCTATGACAGTCAGGTCAAATCAACCTAGGAAAAGTGTTTTATTTATTTCTACCGTAAGTGCTATATACTTCCACTGCACTAAAGGAATTATATTTTCTTGCTTTCGGCTCAGCAGAGGGTCATGCAGTGCACAGAAGACGATTTGCAGGAGCAAAGTTGGACTCTGCTTTACTCAATGAGTAACCAGTTGGTGAAGCTTTATAACAAGCATTTGTATTTTGTGTTCCACGTCTAGCACATAGCAAAATCAGATTTCTCTAATCTCAACTCTTTCCTAAGCAGAAAATTATCCTATTTAACACAAGGACTGTTGGCCACCTGACGAGCTAACTCGTTTAGATGACTGCTGTTTTGTGTGTTGTATAACTAACGTAACGTGAACAGTAACAATTTTATGTTATAGTAATTCTAAATTTAGTTAGTACATGCACTTTTATCATAAACTGCCAGGCTACTTTATTACTTGCAATTCCATAAGGGAATAAAGTAAATTTAATTTCTCTAAAGAAACTGGAATATTTCTTTGGCACAAAACTGAATTAAAAAAAAATGTAATTCAAAGCCACTAGGCATTGGTTTTATGCATTCACAGCTCCTGACAGCAGCTGCTTCCTTCAATCTTTTACATCACATCTGATAATGATCCTCAAATGAGTAGCTGCTGTCTGCTTTTTTGCTTTTAGCTTCCGTCAACCTTTTACATCACATCTGATCATGATGCTCAAATGAGTACAGGGTACCTTGAACTTAAAGTTACTCAACATTCATCTCAGCTAAGGGAAAACTTTTCAAAAACCTTACTAGTAACTCATCCTTAGTGAGATTTAAACTTGAGGACTTCGCGCAACAGAGGAGAGCGATTGTTACTCTTAACACTTAAGAAAACTTACTCTTACTCAACTCTTATGAAAGCTCACTCTTCTATCTTGTTCCTTTTAATCACAATAAACTTTTTTCAGGAATGATTTCATTACACATTTTGTTATAGGTGCAAGATAGATACAGTAAGCTTCGTAGTTCTTCCGTAGGACCCATAAGTGGCGGCTGACCTTAAGGGACTCGTGCCGTCGCTGAAAAAATTGCAGACAATAATTTCTCCATTATATTATCAGGTAAAATGCTATAATCTATAACGTATTTTGTATACATTTATCTTGCATTTCATCTAGACGGTCCGGGTTCGATCCCAAGCAACCGCATGTGAGATTTGTGGTGGACAAAGCAGTGCAAGAGCGAATTTTCTCCTGGTTCTCCGGTTTCACTCGCCATCGCATTCCACCGGTGCTCCACCTTCATTTTATGTATCACTAGTGCCTTCGCCTGCGGTGCCACAAGAAGTAAAAGCGGACTTTAAACACTACCAAAAAATCATACTATGCTTACTGGACAGTTGTAGTACAGATGGTTGTCAAAATAGTAAACGGCCACATTTCACGGACACAAGCGATTTTGTGGTCACCCTATGCGCACACGCAGAAGAATTCGGTACTTTCAGAATTAGTTAATTTGCGGGTGCGGAGTTCAAGAGGTTAAAAGGGGAAAGTTCTCTTAGGGCATGAAAGCCTCTGTAGTCATTTGCCAGGCATTCGTAAAGCGAAAATAAGAACCGACAATAAGCAGAAATTAAAGTTTGAGTCAAATCCCAGACAAACATATTTACCCAAAAATCCAGTTCCTCACTTAAACCAAAGAGTTATCGAAGTATTTTTTCACGCAAATGATCGAAGGATGGACTTCATCAACAAACAGAAAGGTTAGTGCTCACACACAAATTAGCATTTAATTTCCACTGACAGCGTTTAGTATTCACTAATTTTGTTTTGTCGTCATCTGTAATATCATCTAGGGGTAATATGCTAGTCTCTGGTACTCAAGGTCGCATTTTTTTTATGGTTTTTTTTTTCAGGCGTAAAAATCCCGTCCTTCATGAGAAATAAATTCGTTGATGGAGTGTCGTAGATTTAAGAAACGTATAAAAAAAAAAAAAAAAAAAAAATTAAGCTAATATAGAGGCCTCAGAGCAATAGCAAACGGTATTTCACGCATAAAATAGAATGGACGCTTACAGTCGTAGTAGTTCAAGAGTGTCCATAAATAACAATTAATTATTTCTTTTCCAGATAATTTGGCTACGAGTCGCCACTAAATGGTTGAAAATGCAGTTAGCTGCATACTCGACATACGGAAGTTAAGCTAACAGCCTACCGAATACTACGGTAAAAGCGCTCAATGCTGCACGTTGCTGATACGTAAAAATCATATTTAGCTTGCAACTTCTTTTTCGTTCTAAAGAAAGTAACGGCAGTAACCCATACCCATAGTCGCTACCTACCAACAAAGTACCTGGTAATGTATGTGCCCACGTGGAGCGCTGATGTAGTGAGCTTCACAATGTATATCTTAGAGAGCAGCATGTGTCTTATTCCTCAAAATTTGATGGTCATAAGCAAACATTTAGCTTTAAAGACTCCAGTTGATATAAATAGCTGTTTATTTTGTTTAGATGTTCATACTTAGGTTAACTGTAATAATATTGTATAGCAATAAATGTCTGTTAATTTCATTAATGCTGTTTTGGACATCATAAATGTCGTTAAAGTCTCCATTTTTAGGTATATGTTAAAATTCTGCCCTATATAAATTTGTATTTTCTGTGTATTAGCCGAACACACTCGCAGGAATTTTTGAAGCGGATTATACTACTTAGTGAGTACGATTCGCACATAACATTTCTTACAATCTATTAATTGAGACTCAGGCTAAAGAGTTCGCGCTGATACAATTAACAGTTCAGAAATTGTACAGAAAGAAAGTAGCGATTACTTCTACCTTGAGTTAATATTAGCGCAGTCACCTAAATTCACGAGCACTACTTCAATGTCTTCAATCAAGTGCAACAAATAGTTCAATGCATGTATCTTCTTCATGTTTTATACTGGTGTTAGTGTTTCAATACATTGTTAACTGTAATTAATGTTTAACTACCTTGCATATATAGTAAAATGCGTAAACAAGTATTAATAATGCGTAAGTAGAGAAAATGTGATAAAAGCATTCACTGGAGTTGGTTTTCCCTCCTGTACCAGAGGTTTAGGGTTCGATTCCCGGCTGGAGTAGAATTTTAGTCAAGCCAAAATTATTCCTTATCTTTCCCAGAATTTGAATCCAAAGAGCAACAGAAACCCAATGACAAAAGTATACAGGTTTACACCATGGTCGATACGCAATATGCTCCAAAGGAAATAACAATATGACCGTGCAGTTAAAAGAAGGATCTAGATAAATCTGTATTTAAAAAAAAAAATATCTAAATTACTGAATTAATGTCAAGAAAGATACAAGTGATCCCACATATTTACTTTCATTTATAAGTTTGCAACTAAGAGCCAAATGAGCTGACCTTACGTAACACGCAGAGTCAAAAAACAATAACATTTGCAGGCAGTAGTTTATGAACCAAATCTTAGAGACGTTATTAAACACTAACCTCCAAAAGAAAACGCCAGTGTGAAATTTGGTGACTTCAACATGAATCTTGCCATTTTTAAAATAAATCTGGCAATATTCCATTTAATAAAATTGGCAACCTTGAAATACACTATACACAGTTTCAATACTAAGGTTTCATTGGGTCTGTAGATCCCAGGATTCACACTTATGCATAGGGTTTAATTAGGGTTGCCAGATCTCCGGAGTGCCCGGGTTTGGAATGAATTCTCCGGGTATCCGGGCCAATGACATTGATCTACGGGCTTGAATGTCCCCTAACTCATGGATAATTTTGAATAATTTGGTTTGAATGTTAATTTCTAATTGTAGCAAAACGCTATGTTTGTATTCCCACTTTTCATTGTTGTGTCTTTATTATTCGACTCACATTACTAAAGAATCACTGGCAAGTCACGTTGTCACCTGTCAGTAGTTTACCGGCAGTTGTTGGAACGCTCGAATCGTGAGTGGATAGACTACCACTATCTTTCATAATTCAAAATAGTTATAGTTTGTTGTTCTGTGATAGTGGGTAATAACAGTGAAACGAAGAGGCGATATCTAAGAACGTTCCGTGAAGAATGATTACAGCAGTAGTAATAATAACAGTCCTCGTAGCAGTAGCAGTAAGTTAATTTTATTATGTTAGTAAAAATTGTGACCGTAATAATACAAAAAAAAAATCTTTTTAACAGTTTCTGACCCCATTTACGCAAATATCCGTTGCCCGTTGGTTGGTCTCCGGGCGTGCTAGAGTACATTCTGGCAACCTGCATGTGCTCTGTATTTCGTGTAATTATTCAGCTACTTTGACATAAATTAGATAACCATAATGATTGAGGGCCTCAAAGAAATAAACTTTCTTTGGTTGACAACACTGCGGAAATACAGGTGGGCGGGCGTGCTATTCTTTCCTGGCCTTCACTACTCCGTTAAAACCAGAACCCAAGAAAAGTTGCATTAATACATAGTTAATGCAGCAGGTAACACCATCTTGTTTGAATTTCTTTTGTGTATGCAGTGGGCAAACATGTGACATGGTCTCTGGTTCCTTGTAGTATGTCGTGTGTCACTTCATGATGTCATGAACAGAAAAAACTGCAATCCACTCCTACAGTTTTGCCTCCCTGGGAGAAGTTTGCTTATTTATAGAATGGTAGTGTTTAGCCTTCAACAAAGTTCTGCACTCATTTTGAAAATTCATTCATTATGCAAGTCATACAAGTGAGTACCAACAGTTACCAAAGAGGAGACGTTTCTTTTGAATTGTGTTGCATATCAAGTAATTACTAATGTGTCATTTATATTCACTGCTAAAAGCTTTTTGTTACAGTTTCTCATAGTGTTAATTTGATTACAATTATGTTGTTTTACTCTGTTAAAGCTAATAATTGTCATTAAATATGTTATGATTGTCAATTCGATCAAACCTGAGAAAATTATCTATATTATCACAAACCAATTTATGGAATTCTGAACTTGATTGTTATGCTGCAGTAAGTTTTTATTGTGTCACTTTGACGCTCATAGACAGTGATTTGCAATCTCCAATGCAAATGAAATGCGCAGAACTCACATTCGACTTCTATGGCCAAGTTGCCCCCTTAACAAAGATTTCCAGAAGTAGAGATCCTTCTAGCAAGTGTGCACTGCACCCAGGTGTGACACTAAAAGGCTCTGGGGTATAGTGGCTGCTCTTTGTGCCCCAACGGCAATGAGTGTGGGTGCAGAAAGGAAACCGACCATGCAGTTCAACATCTGGCTATACGTTCAAAAGCAAGCTCTTCACACATGTGTGCACTACTCCCAGGCGTGACTCTCCAAGTCTCTGGGATACTGTGACTGCTGTTTGTGCCCTGCAACAATGAGTGTGTCTACATAAAGGAAATCAATAATGCAGTGCAACAATTAGCTATATGATAGAAGATAAGCTGCTCACATGTGTCCACTACACCCAGGTGTGACACTCCAAGGCTCTCGGATACTGTGACTGTTCTTCATGTGCTTGCGACAATGAGTGTGGCTAGATAGAGCAATTACAGGCCGGCAAACCACAGACGCATAGTCACAATATGTTCATATCAGAAATATAAATGCTAATGCAAAAAAACTAGTCATGAACCTACATTAACTATATAAAATTGTGAAAAGTTTTAATAAATTCAAACGATAATCTTTCTACAGAAAATTCTCTCCCTTAATAAATGGACACGACTTTTTAATTAAAACAGTTGTGATAAGAGATAATGCAACAAAACCTTAAGGTTTCAATGTTAAGGGCAATTAAAACCCTTCTACGACAGTCAGGTCAAGTCAACCTAGGAAAAGTGTTTTATTTATTTCTACCGTAAGTGCTATATACTTCCACTGCACTAAAGGAATTATATTTTCTTGCTTTCGGCTCAGCAGATGGTCATGCAGTGCACAGTAGACGATTTGCAGGAGCAAAGTTGACCTCTGCTTTACTCAATGAGTAACCAGTTGGTGAAGCTTTATAACAAACATTTGTATTTTGTGTTCCACGTCTAGCACATAGCAAAATCAGATTTCTCTAATCTCACCTCTTTCCTAAGCAGAAAATTATCCTATTTAACACAAGGACTGTTGGCCACCTGACGAGCTAACTCGTTTAAATGACTGCTGTTTTGTGTGTTGTATAACTAACGTAACGTGAACAGTAACAATTTTATGTTGTAGTAATTCTAAATTCTAAATTTAGTTAGTACTGCACTTTTATCGTAAACTGCCAGGCTACTTTATTACTTGCAATTCCATAAGGGAATATAGTAAATTTAATTTCTCTAAAGAAACTGGAATATTTCTTTGGCACAAAACGGAGTTAGAAAGAAATGTAATACAAAGCCACTGCGAATTGGTTTTTTCATTCACAGCTCCTACCAGCAGCTGTTTCCTTCAATCTTTTACATCACATCTGATAATGGACCTCAAAGGAGTAGCTGCTGTCTGCTTTGTTACTTTTAGCTTCCTTCAACCTTTTACATCACATCTGATAATGATCCTCAAATGAGTAGCTGCTCTCTGCTTTGTTGCTTTTAGCTTCCTTCAATCTTTTACATCACACCTGATAATGATCCTCAAATGAGTAGCTGCTGTCTGCCTTGTTGCTTTTAGCTTACTTCCATCTTTTACATCACATCTGATAATGATCCTCAAATGAGTAGCTGCTGTCTGCCTTGTTGCTTTTAGCTTCCTTCCATCTTTTACATCACACCTGATAGTGATCCTCAAATGAGTAGCTGCTGTCTGCCTTGTTGCTTTTAGCTTCCTTCAATCTTTTACATCACATCTGATAATGATCTTCAAATGAGTAGCTGCTGTCTGCTTTATTGCTTTTAGCTTCCTTCAATCTTTTACATCACATCTGATAATGATCCCCAAATGAGTAGCTGCTGTCTGCCTTGTTGCTTTTAGCTTCCTTCAATCTTTTACATCACATCTGATAATGATCCTCAAATGAGTACAGGGTACCTTGAACTTAAAGTTACTCAACATTCATCTCAGCTAAGGGAAAACTTTTCAAAAACCTTACTGGTAACTCAGCCTTAGTGAGATTTAAACTTGAGGACTTTGCGCAACAGAGGCATGCTATTGTTACCTTTAACAATTACGAAAACTTCTTACTCTTACTCAACTCTTATGAAAGCTCACCCTTCTATCGTGTTCCTTTTAATCACAATAAACTATTTTCAGGAATGATTTCATTACACATTTTGTTATAGGTGCAAGATAGATACAGGAAGTTTCGTAGTTCTTCCGTAGGACCCATAAGTGGCGGCTGGCTTTAAGAGACTCTTGCCGTCGCTAAAAAAATTGCAGACAATAATTTCTCCATTATATTATCAGGTAAAATGCTATAATCTATAACACATTTTGTATACATTTATCTTGCCTTTCACCTAGACGGTCCGGGTTCGATCCCAAGCAAACGCATGTGAGATTTGTGGTGGACAACGCGGTGCAAGAGCGAGTTTTCTACGGGCTCTCCGGTTTCCCCCGCCATCGCATTCCACCGGTGCTCCACCTTCATTTCATGTATCACTAGTGCTTTCGCCTACGGTGCCACAAGAAGTAAAAGCGGACGTTAAACACTACCAAAAATCATACTATGCACACTGGACAGATGTAGTAAAGATGACTGTCAAAATAGTAAACGGCCAAATTTCACGGACACAAGCGATTTTGTGGTCACCCTATGCGCACGCGCAGAAGAATGCAGTACTTTCAGAATCAGTTAATTTGCGGGTGCGGAGTTCAAGAGGCTAAAAGGGGAAAGTTCTCTTAGGGCTTGAAAGCCTCTGTAGTCATTTGACAGGCATGCGTAAAGCGAAAATAAGAACCGACAATAAGCAAAACTTAAAGTTTGAGTCAAATTCCTGACAAAAATATTTACCCAAAGATCCAGTTCCTCACTTAAACCAAAGAGCTATCGAAGTATTTTTTCAACCAAAGAATCGAAGGATGGTCTTCATCTACAAACAGAAAGGTTAGTGCTCACACACAAATTAGCATTTAATTTCCACTGACAACTTTTAGTATTCACTAATTTTGTTCTGTCGTCATCTGTAATATCTTCTAGGGGTAATATGCTAGTCTCTGGTACTCAAGGTCGCCGTTTTTTTTCAGGCGTAACAATCCCGTCCTTCATGAGCAATAAAGTCGTTGATGCCGTGTCGTAGATTTACGACACGTGAAAAAAAACTCAAGCTAATACAGAGGCCTCTGAGCAATAGCAAACTGTCTTTCAGGCATAAAACAGAATGGACGCTTACAGTCGTAGTAGTTGAAAAGTGTCCATAAATAACAATTAATTTTTGCCTTTCCAGATAATTTGGCTACGAGCCGCCACTAAATGGTAGAAAATACAGTTAGTTGCATATTTGACATACGGAAGTTAAGCTAACAGCCAACCGAAAACTACGGTAAAAGCGCTCAATGCTGCACGTTGCTGATACGTAAAAAATATATTTAGCTTGCAACGTCTTATACGTTCTAAGGAAAGTGTCGGCAGTAATCCCTACCCATAGTCGGTACCTCCCATCAAAGTACCTGGTAATGTATGTACCCACGTGGAGCGCTGATGTAGTGAGCTTCAAAATGTCATTCATAGATAGCAGCATGTGTCTTATTTCTCAAAATATGATGGTCATAAGCAAACATTTAGCTTTAGAGACTCCAGTTGATATAAATAGGTGTTTATTTTGTTTAGATGTACATACTTAGGTTAACTGTAATATTATTGTATAGCAATAAATGTCTGTTAATTTCATTAATGCTGATTTGCACATCATAATAGTCGTTAAAGTCTCCATTATTATATATATCTTAAAATTCTGCCCAATGTAAATTCGCATTCTATTAATAACCTTGTTATTACGGCGCACTCGCCGGAATTTTTGAAGCGGATTATACTACTTAGTGAGTACGATTCGCACATAACATTACTTAAAATCTATTATTTGAGATTCAGAAAAAAGAGCACGCACTTATACAATTAACAGTTCAGAAATTGTACAGAAAGAAAGTAGCGACTTCTACCTTGAGTTAATAGATACAGCATTACTAGCATAGTCACCTAAATTCACGAGTACTACTTCAATATCTTCAATTAAATGCAATAAATAGTTCAATGCGTGTGTCTTATTCATATTTTATGCTGATGTTAGTGTTTCAATACATTGTTAGCTGTAATTGCTGTTTAACTACAATGAATATATAGTAAAATGAGTAAACAAGTATTAATAATTCGTAAGTACGGAAAATATGATAAAAGCTTTCACAGGAGTTGGTTTTCCCGCTGTACCAGAGGTTTAGGGTTCGATTCCCGGCTGGAGTGGAAATTTAGTCAAGCCAAAATTACTCCTTATCTTCCCCAGAATTTGGATCCAAAGAGCAACAGAAACCCAATGACAAAAGTATACAGGTTAACACCATTGTCGATAGGCAATATGCTCCAAAGGAAATATCTATATGACCGTGCAGTTAAAAGAAGGGTATAGATAAATCTGTGTTTCAAAGAAATTGTCTAAATTACTGAATTAATGTCTAGAAAGATCCAAGTGATCCCACATATTTATTTACATTTATAAGTTTGCAACTAAGAGCCAAATGAGCTGACCTTACGTAACACGCAGAGTCAAAAAACACAATAAAATTTGCAGGCAGTAGTTTATGAACCAAATCTTAGAGACGTTATTAAACACTAACCTCCAAAAGAAAACGCCAGTGTGAAATTTGGTGACTTCAACATGAATCTTGCAATTTTTAAAATAAATCTGGCAATATTCTATTTAATAAAATTGGCAACCTTGAAATACACTATACACAGTTTCAATACTAAGGTTTCATTGTGTCTGTAGATCCCAGGATTCACACTTATGCATAGGGTTTAATTAGGGCTGCCAGATCTCCGGAGTGCCCGGGTTTGGAATGAATTCTCCGGGTATACGGGCCAATGACTTTGATCTACGGGCTTGAATGTCCCCTAACTCATGGATAGTTTTTAATAATTTGGTTTGAATGTTAATTTCTAATTGTAGCAAAACGCTATGTTTGTATTCCTATTCTGGCAACTTTTCATTGTTGCGTCGTTTTTATTCGACTCACATTATTAGAGAAACACGGGCAGGTCACGTTGTCACCTGTCAGAGGTTTAATATTTCATAATTCAAAATAGTTATAGTTTGTTGTTCTGTGATAGTGGGTAATAACAGTGAAATGAAGAGGCGATATCTAAGATCGTTCCGTGAAGAATGGTTACAGCAGTAGTAATAATAACAGTCCTCGTAGCAGTAGCAGTAAGTTAATTTTATTATGTTAATAAAAATTGTGACCGTAATAATACAAAAAAAAAAATCTGTTTAACAGTTTCTGACCCCATTTACTCAAATATCCGTTGCCCGTTGGTTGGTCTCGGGGCTGCCTGGAGTACATTGTGGCAACCTGCATGTGCTCTGTATTTCGTGTAATTATTCAGCTACTTTGACATAAATTAGATAACCATAATGGTTGAGGGCCTCAAAGAAATAAACTTTCTTTGGTTGACAACACTGCGGAAAGACAGGTGGGTGGGCGTGCTATTCTTTCCCTGGCCCTCACTACTCCGTTGAAACCAGAATCCAAGAAAAGGTGCATTAAGACATACTATATGCAGCAGGTTACACCATCTTGTTTGAATTTCTTGTGTGTGTGCAGTGGGGAAACATGTGACATGGAGCGAAAATAAGAACCGGCAATAAGCAAAAATTAAAGTTTGAGTCAAATCCCTGACAAAAATATTTACCCAAAGATCCAGTTCCTCACTTAAAATTAAAGAGTTATCGAAGTATTATTTCAAGCAAAGGATCGAAGGATGGACTTCATCTACAAAAGAAAGGTTAATACTCACACACAAATTAGCATTTAATTTCCACTGACAGCTTTTAGTATTCACTAATTTTGTTCTGTCGTCATCTGTAATATCATCTAGGTCTAATATGCTAGTCGCTGGTACTCAAGGTCGAAGTTTTTTTTTCAGGCGTAAAAATCCCGTCCTTCATGAGAAATAAAGTTGTTGATACCGTGTCGTAGATCTAGAGCATATCAAGTAATTACTAATGTGTCATTTATATTCACTGCTAAAAGCTTTTTGTTACAGTTTCTCATAGTGTTAATTTGATTACAATTATGTTGTTTTACTCTGTTAAAGCTAATAATTGCCATTAAATATGTTATGATTGTCAATTCGATCAAACCTGAGATAATTATCTATATTATCACAAACCAATTTATGGAATTCTGAACTTGATTGTAATGCTGCAGTAAGTTTTTATTGTGTCACTTTGACGCTCATAGACAGTGAATTGCAATCTCCAATGCAAATGAAATGCGCAGAACTCACATTCGACTTCTATGGCCAAGTTGCCCCCTTAACAAAGATTTCCAGAAGTAGAGATCATTCTAGCAAATGTGCACTACACCCAGGTGTGACACTAAAAGGCTCTGGGGTATAGTGGCTGCTCTTTGTGCCCCAACGGCAATGAGTGTGGGTGCAGAAAGGAAACCGACCATGCAGTTCAACAACTGGCTATACGTTCAAAAGCAAGCTCCTCACACATGTGTGCACTACTCCCAGGTGTGACTCTCCAAGTCTCTGGGATACTGTGACTGCTGTTTGTGCCCTGCAACAATGAGTGTGTCTACATAAAGGATATCAATAACGCAGTGCAACAATTGGCTATATGATAGAAGGTAAGCTGCTCACATGTGTCCACTACACCCAGGTGTGACACTCCAAGGCTCTCGGATACTGTGACTGTTCTTCATGTGCTTGCGACAATGTGTGTGGCTAGATAGAGCAATTACAGGCCGGCAAACCACAGACGCATAGTCACAATATGTTCATATCAGAAATATAAATGCTAATGCAAAAAAACTAGTCATGAACCTACATTAACTATATAAAATTGTGAAAAGTTTTAATAAATTCAAACGATAATCTTTCTACAGAAAATTCTCTCCCTTAATAAATGGACACGACTTTTTAATTAAAACAGTTGTGATAAGAGATAATGCAACAAAACCTTAAGGTTTCAATGTTAAGGGCAAGTAAAACCCTTCTACGACAGTCAGGTCAAGTCAACCTAGGAAAAGTGTTTTATTTATTTCTACCGTAAATGCTACATACTTCCACTGCACTAAAGGAATTATATTTTCTTGCTTTCGGCTCAGCAGAGGGTCATGCAGAGCACAGTAGACGATTTGCAGGAGCAAAGTTGACCTCTGCTTTACTCAATGAGTAACCAGTTGGTGAAGCTTTATAACAAACATTTGTATTTTGTGTTCCACGTCTAGCACATAGCAAAATCAGATTTCTCTTATCTCACCTCTTTCCTAAGCAGAAAATTATCCTATTTAACACAAGGACTGTTGGCCACCTGACGAGCTAACTCGTTTACATGACTGCTGTTTTGTGTGTTGTATAACTAACGTAACGTAAACAGTAGCAATTTTATGTTGTAGTAATTCTAAATTATAAATTTAGTTAGTACTGCACTTTTATCATAAGCTGCCAGGCTACTTTATTAATTGCAATTCCATAAGGGAATATAGTAAATTTAATTTCTCTAAAGAAACTGGAATATTTTTTTGGCACAAAACTGAGTTAGAAAGAAATGTAATTCAAAGCCACTGCGAATTGGTTTTTTTCATTCACAGCTCCTACCAGCAGCTGCTTCCTTCAATCTTTTACATCACATCTGTTAATGGACCTCAAATGAGTAGCTGCTGTCTGCTTTGTTGCTTTTAGCTTCCTTCAACCTTTTACATCACATCTGATAAGGATGCTCAAATGAGTAGCTGCTGTGTGCTTTGTTGCTTTTAGCTTCCTTCAATCTTTTACATCACACCTGATAATGATCCTCCAATGAGTAGCTGCTGTGTGCTTTGTTGCTTTTAGCTTCCTTCAATCTTTTACATCACATCTGATAATGATCCTCAAATGAGTAGCTGCTCTCTGCTTTGTTGCTTTTAGCTTCCTTCAATCTTTTACATCACACCTGATAATGATCCTCAAATGAGTAGCTGCTGTCTGCCTTGTTGCTTTTAGCTTACTTCCATCTTTTACATCACATCTGATAATGATCCTCAAATGAGTAGCTGCTGTCTGCCTTGTTGCTTTTAGCTTCCTTCCATCTTTTACATCACACCTGATAATGATCCTCAAATGAGTAGCTGCTGTCTGCCTTGTTGCTTTTAGCTTCCTTCAATCTTTTACATCACATCTGATAATGATCTTCAAATGAGTAGCTGCTGTCTGCTTTATTGCTTTTAGCTTCCTTCAATCTTTTACATCACATCTGATAATGATCCCCAAATGAGTAGCTGCTGTCTGCCTTGTTGCTTTTAGCTTCCTTCAATCTTTTACATCACATCTGATAATGATCCTCAAATGAGTACAGGGTACCTTGAACTTAAAGTTACTCAACATTCATCTCAGCTAAGGGAAAACTTTTCAAAAACCTTACTGGTAACTCAGCCTTAGTGAGATTTAAACTTGAGGACTTTGCGCAACAGAGGCATGCTATTGTTACCTTTAACAATTACGAAAACTTCTTACTCTTACTCAACTCTTATGAAAGCTCACCCTTCTATCGTGTTCCTTTTAATCACAATAAACTATTTTCAGGAATGATTTCATTACACATTTTGTTATAGGTGCAAGATAGATACAGGAAGTTTCGTAGTTCTTCCGTAGGACCCATAAGTGGCGGCTGGCTTTAAGAGACTCTTGCCGTCGCTAAAAAAATTGCAGACAATAATTTCTCCATTATATTATCAGGTAAAATGCTATAATCTATAACACATTTTGTATACATTTATCTTGCCTTTCACCTAGACGGTCCGGGTTCGATCCCAAGCAAACGCATGTGAGATTTGTGGTGGACAACGCGGTGCAAGAGCGAGTTTTCTACGGGCTCTCCGGTTTCCCCCGCCATCGCATTCCACCGGTGCTCCACCTTCATTTCATGTATCACTAGTGCTTTCGCCTACGGTGCCACAAGAAGTAAAAGCGGACGTTAAACACTACCAAAAATCATACTATGCACACTGGACAGATGCAGTAAAGATGACTGTCAAAATAGTAAACGGCCAAATTTCACGGACACAAGCGATTTTGTGGTCACCCTATGCGCACGCGCAGAAGAATGCAGTACTTTCAGAATCAGTTAATTTGCGGGTGCGGAGTTCAAGAGGCTAAAAGGGGAAAGTTCTCTTAGGGCTTGAAAGCCTCTGTAGTCATTTGACAGGCATGCGTAAAGCGAAAATAAGAACCGACAATAAGCAAAACTTAAAGTTTGAGTCAAATTCCTGACAAAAATATTTACCCAAAGATCCAGTTCCTCACTTAAACCAAAGAGCTATCGAAGTATTTTTTCAACCAAAGAATCGAAGGATGGTCTTCATCTACAAACAGAAAGGTTAGTGCTCACACACAAATTAGCATTTAATTTCCACTGACAACTTTTAGTATTCACTAATTTTGTTCTGTCGTCATCTGTAATATCTTCTAGGGGTAATATGCTAGTCTCTGGTACTCAAGGTCGCCGTTTTTTTTTCAGGCGTAACAATCCCGTCCTTCATGAGCAATAAAGTCGTTGATGCCGTGTCGTAGATTTACGACACGTGAAAAAAAACTCAAGCTAATACAGAGGCCTCTGAGCAATAGCAAACTGTCTTTCAGGCATAAAACAGAATGGACGCTTACAGTCGTAGTAGTTGAAAAGTGTCCATAAATAACAATTAATTTTTGCCTTTCCAGATAATTTGGCTACGAGCCGCCACTAAATGGTAGAAAATACAGTTAGTTGCATATTTGACATACGGAAGTTAAGCTAACAGCCAACCGAAAACTACGGTAAAAGCGCTCAATGCTGCACGTTGCTGATACGTAAAAAATATATTTAGCTTGCAACGTCTTATACGTTCTAAGGAAAGTGTCGGCAGTAATCCCTACCCATAGTCGGTACCTCCCATCAAAGTACCTGGTAATGTATGTACCCACGTGGAGCGCTGATGTAGTGAGCTTCAAAATGTCATTCATAGATAGCAGCATGTGTCTTATTTCTCAAAATATGATGGTCATAAGCAAACATTTAGCTTTAGAGACTCCAGTTGATATAAATAGGTGTTTATTTTGTTTAGATGTACATACTTAGGTTAACTGTAATATTATTGTATAGCAATAAATGTCTGTTAATTTCATTAATGCTGATTTGCACATCATAATAGTCGTTAAAGTCTCCATTATTATATATATCTTAAAATTCTGCCCAATGTAAATTCGCATTCTATTAATAACCCTGTTATTACGGCGCACTCGCCGGAATTTTTGAAGCGGATTATACTACTTAGTGAGTACGATTCGCACATAACATTACTTAAAATCTATTATTTGAGATTCAGAAAAAAGAGCACGCACTTATACAATTAACAGTTCAGAAATTGTACAGAAAGAAAGTAGCGACTTCTACCTTGAGTTAATAGATACAGCATTACTAGCATAGTCACCTAAATTCACGAGTACTACTTCAATATCTTCAATTAAATGCAATAAATAGTTCAATGCGTGTATCTTATTCATATTTTATGCTGATGTTAGTGTTTCAATACATTGTTAGCTGTAATTGCTGTTTAACTACAATGAATATATAGTAAAATGAGTAAACAAGTATTAATAATTCGTAAGTACGGAAAATATGATAAAAGCTTTCACAGGAGTTGGTTTTCCCGCTGTACCAGAGGTTTAGGGTTCGATTCCCGGCTGGAGTGGAAATTTAGTCAAGCCAAAATTACTCCTTATCTTCCCCAGAATTTGGATCCAAAGAGCAACAGAAACCCAATGACAAAAGTATACAGGTTAACACCATTGTCGATAGGCAATATGCTCCAAAGGAAATATCTATATGACCGTGCAGTTAAAAGAAGGGTATAGATAAATCTGTGTTTCAAAGAAATTGTCTAAATTACTGAATTAATGTCTAGAAAGATCCAAGTGATCCCACATATTTATTTACATTTATAAGTTTGCAACTAAGAGCCAAATGAGCTGACCTTACGTAACACGCAGAGTCAAAAAACACAATAAAATTTGCAGGCAGTAGTTTATGAACCAAATCTTAGAGACGTTATTAAACACTAACCTCCAAAAGAAAACGCCAGTGTGAAATTTGGTGACTTCAACATGAATCTTGCAATTTTTAAAATAAATCTGGCAATATTCTATTTAATAAAATTGGCAACCTTGAAATACACTATACACAGTTTCAATACTAAGGTTTCATTGTGTCTGTAGATCCCAGGATTCACACTTATGCATAGGGTTTAATTAGGGCTGCCAGATCTCCGGAGTGCCCGGGTTTGGAATGAATTCTCCGGGTATACGGGCCAATGACTTTGATCTACGGGCTTGAATGTCCCCTAACTCATGGATAGTTTTTAATAATTTGGTTTGAATGTTAATTTCTAATTGTAGCAAAACGCTATGTTTGTATTCCTATTCTGGCAACTTTTCATTGTTGCGTCGTTTTTATTCGACTCACATTATTAGAGAAACACGGGCAGGTCACGTTGTCACCTGTCAGAGGTTTAATCTTTCATAATTCAAAATAGTTATAGTTTGTTGTTCTGTGATAGTGGGTAATAACAGTGAAATGAAGAGGCGATATCTAAGATCGTTCCGTGAAGAATGGTTACAGCAGTAGTAATAATAACAGTCCTCGTAGCAGTAGCAGTAAGTTAATTTTATTATGTTAATAAAAATTGTGACCGTAATAATACAAAAAAAAAATTCTGTTTAACAGTTTCTGACCCCATTTACTCAAATATCCGTTGCCCGTTGGTTGGTCTCGGGGCTGCCTGGAGTACATTGTGGCAACCTGCATGTGCTCTGTATTTCGTGTAATTATTCAGCTACTTTGACATAAATTAGATAACCATAATGGTTGAGGGCCTCAAAGAAATAAACTTTCTTTGGTTGACAACACTGCGGAAAGACAGGTGGGTGGGCGTGCTATTCTTTCCCTGGCCCTCACTACTCCGTTGAAACCAGAATCCAAGAAAAGGTGCATTAAGACATACTATATGCAGCAGGTTACACCATCTTGTTTGAATTTCTTGTGTGTGTGCAGTGGGGAAACATGTGACATGGAGCGAAAATAAGAACCGGCAATAAGCAAAAATTAAAGTTTGAGTCAAATCCCTGACAAAAATATTTACCCAAAGATCCAGTTCCTCACTTAAAATTAAAGAGTTATCGAAGTATTATTTCAAGCAAAGGATCGAAGGATGGACTTCATCTACAAAAGAAAGGTTAATACTCACACACAAATTAGCATTTAATTTCCACTGACAGCTTTTAGTATTCACTAATTTTGTTCTGTCGTCATCTGTAATATCATCTAGGTCTAATATGCTAGTCGCTGGTACTCAAGGTCGAAGTTTTTTTTTCAGGCGTAAAAATCCCGTCCTTCATGAGAAATAAAGTTGTTGATACCGTGTCGTAGATCTACGACACGTAAAAAAAACTTAAGCTAATACAGAGGCCTCTGGGCAATAGCAAACGGTCCTTCAGGCATAAAATAGAATGGACGCTTACAGTCGTAGTAGTTCAAGAGTGTCCATAAATAACAATTAATTATTTCTTTTCCAGATAATTTGGCTACGAGTAGCCACTAAATGGTTGAAAATGCAGTTAGCTGCATACTCGACATACGGAAGTTAAGCTAACAGCCTACCGAATACTACGGTAAAAGCGCTCAATGCTGCACGTTGCTGATGCGTAAAAATCATATTTAGCTTGCAACTTCTTTTTCGTCCTAAAGAATGTGACGGCAGTAACCCATACCCATAGTCGCTACCTCCCAACAAAGTACCTGGTAATGTATGTGCCCATATGGAGCGCTGATGTAGTGAGCTTCACAATGTATATCTTAGAGAGCAGCATGTGTCTTATTCCTCAAAATTTGATGGTCATAAGCAAACATTTAGCTTTAGAGACTCCAGTTGATATAAATAGGTGTTTATTTTGTTTAGATTATCATACTTAGGTTAACTGTAATAATATTGTATAGCAATAAATGTCTGTTAATTTCATTAATGCTGTTTTGGACATCATAAATGTCGTTAAAGTCTCCATTCTTAGGTATATGTTAAAATTCTGCCCTATATAAATTTATATTTTTCTCTGTAATAGGCGAACAAACTCGCAGGAATTTTTGAAGCGGATTGTACTACTTAGTGAGTACGATTCGCACATAACATTTCTTACAATCTATTAATTGAGACTCGGGCTAAAGAGTACGCGCTCATACAATTAACAGTTCAGAAATTGTACAGAAAGAAAGTAGCGATTACTTCTACCTTGAGTTAATATTAGCGCAGTCACCTAAATTCACGAGCACTACTTCAATGTCTTCAATCAAGTGCAACAAATAGTTCAATGCATGCATCTTCTTCATGTTTTATACTGGTGTTAGTGTTTCAATACATTGTTAACTGTAATTAATGTTTAACTACAGTGCATATATAGTAAAATGAGTAAACAAGTATTAATAATGCGTACGTAGGGAAAATGTGATAAAAGCTTTCTCAGGAGTTGGTTTTCCCTCCTGTACCAGAGGTTTTGGGGTTCGATTCCCGGCTGGAGTAGAATTTTAGTCAAGCTAAAATTATTCCTTATCTTCCCCAGAATTTGGATCCAAAGAGCAACAGAAACCCAATGACAAAAGTATACAGGTTTACACCATGGTCGATACGCAATATGCTCCAAAGGAAATAACAATATGACCGTGCAGTTAAAAGAAGGATCTAGATAAATCTGTATTTAAAAAAAAAAATATCTAAATTACTGAATTAATGTCAAGAAAGATACAAGTGATCCCACATATTTACTTTCATTTATAAGTTTGCAACTAAGAGCCAAATGAGCTGACCTTACGTAACACGCAGAGTCAAAAAACAATAACATTTGCAGGCAGTAGTTTATGAACCAAATCTTAGAGACGTTATTAAACACTAACCTCCACAAGAAAACGCCAGTGTAAAATTTGGTGACTTCAACATGAATCTTGCCATTTTTAAAATAAATCTGCCAATATTCCATTTAATAAAATTGGCAACCTTGAAATACACTATACACAGTTTCAATACTAAGGTTTCATTGGGTCTGTAGATCCCAGGATTCACACTTATGCATAGGGTTTAATTAGGGTTGCCAGATTTCCGGAGTGCCCGGGTTTGGAATGAATTCTCCGGGGATCCGGGCCAATGACATTGATCTACGGTCTTGAATGTCCCCTAACTCATGGATAATTTTGAATAATTTGGTTTGAATGTTAATTTCTAATTGTAGCAAAACGCTATGTTTGTATTCCCACTTTTCATTATTGTGTCTTTATTATTCGACTCACATAACTAAAGAATCACTGGCAAGTCACGTTGTCACCTGTCAGTAGTTTACCGGCAGTTGTTGGAACGCTCGAATCGTGAGTGGATAGACTACCACTATCTTTCATAATTCAAAATAGTTATAGTTTGTTGTTCTGTGATAGTGGGTAATAACAGTGAAACGAAGAGGCGATATCTAAGAACGTTCCGTGAAGAATGGTTTCAGCAGTAGTAATAATAACAGTCCTCGTAGCAGTAGCAGTAAGTTAATTTTATTATGTTAGTAAAAATTGTGACCGTAATAATACAAAAAAAAATCTTTTTAACAGTTTCTGACCCCATTTACGCAAATATCCGTTGCCCGTTGGTTGGTCTCCGGGCGTGCTAGAGTACATTCTGGCAACCTGCATGTGCTCTGTATTTCGTGTAATTATTCAGCTACTTTGACATAAATTAGATAACCATAATGATTGAGGGCCTCAAAGAAATAAACTTTCTTTGGTTGACAACACTGCGGAAATACAGGTGGGCGGGCGTGCTATTCTTTCCTGGCCTTCACTACTCCGTTAAAACCAGAACCCAAGAAAAGTTGCATTAATACATAGTTAATGCAGCAGGTAACACCATCTTGTTTGAATTTCTTTTGTGTATGCAGTGGGCAAACATGTGACATGGTCTCTGGTTCCTTGCAGTATGTCGTGTGTCACTTCATGATGTCATGAACAGAAAAAACTGCAATCCACTCCTACAGTTTTGCCTCCCTGGGAGAAGTTTGCTTATTTATAGAATGCTAGTGTTTAGCCTTCAACAAAGTTCTGCACTCATTTTGAAAATTCATTCATTATGCAAGTCATACAAGTGAGTACCAACAGTTACCAAAGAGGAGACGTTTCTTTTGAATTGTGTTGCATATCAAGTAATTACTAATGTGTCATTTATATTCACTGCTAAAAGCTTTTTGTTACAGTTTCTCATAGTGTTAATTTGATTACAATTATGTTGTTTTACTCTGTTAAAGCTAATAATTGCCATTAAATATGTTATGATTGTCAATTCGATCAAACCTGAGATAATTATCTATATTATCACAAACCAATTTATGGAATTCTGAACTTGATTGTAATGCTGCAGTAAGTTTTTATTGTGTCACTTTGACGCTCATAGACAGTGAATTGCAATCTCCAATGCAAATGAAATGCGCAGAACTCACATTCGACTTCTATGGCCAAGTTGCCCCCTTAACAAAGATTTCCAGAAGTAGAGATCATTCTAGCAAATGTGCACTACACCCAGGTGTGACACTAAAAGGCTCTGGGGTATAGTGGCTGCTCTTTGTGCCCCAACGGCAATGAGTGTGGGTGCAGAAAGGAAACCGACCATGCAGTTCAACAACTGGCTATACGTTCAAAAGCAAGCTCCTCACACATGTGTGCACTACTCCCAGGTGTGACTCTCCAAGTCTCTGGGATACTGTGACTGCTGTTTGTGCCCTGCAACAATGAGTGTGTCTACATAAAGGATATCAATAACGCAGTGCAACAATTGGCTATATGATAGAAGGTAAGCTGCTCACATGTGTCCACTACACCCAGGTGTGACACTCCAAGGCTCTCGGATACTGTGACTGTTCTTCATGTGCTTGCGACAATGTGTGTGGCTAGATAGAGCAATTACAGGCCGGCAAACCACAGACGCATAGTCACAATATGTTCATATCAGAAATATAAATGCTAATGCAAAAAAACTAGTCATGAACCTACATTAACTATATAAAATTGTGAAAAGTTTTAATAAATTCAAACGATAATCTTTCTACAGAAAATTCTCTCCCTTAATAAATGGACACGACTTTTTAATTAAAACAGTTGTGATAAGAGATAATGCAACAAAACCTTAAGGTTTCAATGTTAAGGGCAAGTAAAACCCTTCTACGACAGTCAGGTCAAGTCAACCTAGGAAAAGTGTTTTATTTATTTCTACCGTAAATGCTACATACTTCCACTGCACTAAAGGAATTATATTTTCTTGCTTTCGGCTCAGCAGAGGGTCATGCAGAGCACAGTAGACGATTTGCAGGAGCAAAGTTGACCTCTGCTTTACTCAATGAGTAACCAGTTGGTGAAGCTTTATAACAAACATTTGTATTTTGTGTTCCACGTCTAGCACATAGCAAAATCAGATTTCTCTTATCTCACCTCTTTCCTAAGCAGAAAATTATCCTATTTAACACAAGGACTGTTGGCCACCTGACGAGCTAACTCGTTTACATGACTGCTGTTTTGTGTGTTGTATAACTAACGTAACGTAAACAGTAGCAATTTTATGTTGTAGTAATTCTAAATTATAAATTTAGTTAGTACTGCACTTTTATCATAAGCTGCCAGGCTACTTTATTAATTGCAATTCCATAAGGGAATATAGTAAATTTAATTTCTCTAAAGAAACTGGAATATTTTTTTGGCACAAAACTGAGTTAGAAAGAAATGTAATTCAAAGCCACTGCGAATTGGTTTTTTTCATTCACAGCTCCTACCAGCAGCTGCTTCCTTCAATCTTTTACATCACATCTGTTAATGGACCTCAAATGAGTAGCTGCTGTCTGCTTTGTTGCTTTTAGCTTCCTTCAACCTTTTACATCACATCTGATAAGGATGCTCAAATGAGTAGCTGCTGTGTGCTTTGTTGCTTTTAGCTTCCTTCAATCTTTTACATCACACCTGATAATGATCCTCCAATGAGTAGCTGCTGTGTGCTTTGTTGCTTTTAGCTTCCTTCAATCTTTTACATCACATCTGATAATGATCCTCAAATGAGTAGCTGCTCTCTGCTTTGTTGCTTTTAGCTTCCTTCAATCTTTTACATCACACCTGATAATGATCCTCAAATGAGTAGCTGCTGTCTGCCTTGTTGCTTTTAGCTTACTTCCATCTTTTACATCACATCTGATAATGATCCTCAAATGAGTAGCTGCTGTCTGCCTTGTTGCTTTTAGCTTCCTTCCATCTTTTACATCACACCTGATAATGATCCTCAAATGAGTAGCTGCTGTCTGCCTTGTTGCTTTTAGCTTCCTTCAATCTTTTACATCACATCTGATAATGATCTTCAAATGAGTAGCTGCTGTCTGCTTTATTGCTTTTAGCTTCCTTCAATCTTTTACATCACATCTGATAATGATCCCCAAATGAGTAGCTGCTGTCTGCCTTGTTGCTTTTAGCTTCCTTCAATCTTTTACATCACATCTGATAATGATCCTCAAATGAGTACAGGGTACCTTGAACTTAAAGTTACTCAACATTCATCTCAGCTAAGGGAAAACTTTTCAAAAACCTTACTGGTAACTCAGCCTTAGTGAGATTTAAACTTGAGGACTTTGCGCAACAGAGGCATGCTATTGTTACCTTTAACAATTACGAAAACTTCTTACTCTTACTCAACTCTTATGAAAGCTCACCCTTCTATCGTGTTCCTTTTAATCACAATAAACTATTTTCAGGAATGATTTCATTACACATTTTGTTATAGGTGCAAGATAGATACAGGAAGTTTCGTAGTTCTTCCGTAGGACCCATAAGTGGCGGCTGGCTTTAAGAGACTCTTGCCGTCGCTAAAAAAATTGCAGACAATAATTTCTCCATTATATTATCAGGTAAAATGCTATAATCTATAACACATTTTGTATACATTTATCTTGCCTTTCACCTAGACGGTCCGGGTTCGATCCCAAGCAAACGCATGTGAGATTTGTGGTGGACAACGCGGTGCAAGAGCGAGTTTTCTACGGGCTCTCCGGTTTCCCCCGCCATCGCATTCCACCGGTGTTCCACCTTCATTTCATGTATCACTACTGCTTTCGCCTACGGTGCCACAAGAAGTAAAAGCGGACGTTAAACACTACCAAAAATCATACTATGCACACTGGACAGATGCAGTAAAGATGACTGTCAAAATAGTAAACGGCCAAATTTCACGGACACAAGCGATTTTGTGGTCACCCTATGCGCACGCGCAGAAGAATGCAGTACTTTCAGAATCAGTTAATTTGCGGGTGCGGAGTTCAAGAGGCTAAAAGGGGAAAGTTCTCTTAGGGCTTGAAAGCCTCTGTAGTCATTTGACAGGCATGCGTAAAGCGAAAATAAGAACCGACAATAAGCAAAACTTAAAGTTTGAGTCAAATTCCTGACAAAAATATTTACCCAAAGATCCAGTTCCTCACTTAAACCAAAGAGCTATCGAAGTATTTTTTCAACCAAAGAATCGAAGGATGGTCTTCATCTACAAACAGAAAGGTTAGTGCTCACACACAAATTAGCATTTAATTTCCACTGACAACTTTTAGTATTCACTAATTTTGTTCTGTCGTCATCTGTAATATCTTCTAGGGGTAATATGCTAGTCTCTGGTACTCAAGGTCGCCGTTTTTTTTCAGGCGTAACAATCCCGTCCTTCATGAGCAATAAAGTCGTTGATGCCGTGTCGTAGATTTACGACACGTGAAAAAAAACTCAAGCTAATACAGAGGCCTCTGAGCAATAGCAAACTGTCTTTCAGGCATAAAACAGAATGGACGCTTACAGTCGTAGTAGTTGAAAAGTGTCCATAAATAACAATTAATTTTTGCCTTTCCAGATAATTTGGCTACGAGCCGCCACTAAATGGTAGAAAATACAGTTAGTTGCATATTTGACATACGGAAGTTAAGCTAACAGCCAACCGAAAACTACGGTAAAAGCGCTCAATGCTGCACGTTGCTGATACGTAAAAAATATATTTAGCTTGCAACGTCTTATACGTTCTAAGGAAAGTGTCGGCAGTAATCCCTACCCATAGTCGGTACCTCCCATCAAAGTACCTGGTAATGTATGTACCCACGTGGAGCGCTGATGTAGTGAGCTTCAAAATGTCATTCATAGATAGCAGCATGTGTCTTATTTCTCAAAATATGATGGTCATAAGCAAACATTTAGCTTTAGAGACTCCAGTTGATATAAATAGGTGTTTATTTTGTTTAGATGTACATACTTAGGTTAACTGTAATATTATTGTATAGCAATAAATGTCTGTTAATTTCATTAATGCTGATTTGCACATCATAATAGTCGTTAAAGTCTCCATTATTATATATATCTTAAAATTCTGCCCAATGTAAATTCGCATTCTATTAATAACCCTGTTATTACGGCGCACTCGCCGGAATTTTTGAAGCGGATTATACTACTTAGTGAGTACGATTCGCACATAACATTACTTAAAATCTATTATTTGAGATTCAGGAAAAAGAGCACGCACTTATACAATTAACAGTTCAGAAATTGTACAGAAAGAAAGTAGCGACTTCTACCTTGAGTTAATAGATACAGCATTACTAGCATAGTCACCTAAATTCACGAGTACTACTTCAATATCTTCAATTAAATGCAATAAATAGTTCAATGCGTGTATCTTATTCATATTTTATGCTGATGTTAGTGTTTCAATACATTGTTAGCTGTAATTGCTGTTTAACTACAATGAATATATAGTAAAATGAGTAAACAAGTATTAATAATTCGTAAGTACGGAAAATATGATAAAAGCTTTCACAGGAGTTGGTTTTCCCGCTGTACCAGAGGTTTAGGGTTCGATTCCCGGCTGGAGTGGAAATTTAGTCAAGCCAAAATTACTCCTTATCTTCCCCAGAATTTGGATCCAAAGAGCAACAGAAACCCAATGACAAAAGTATACAGGTTAACACCATTGTCGATAGGCAATATGCTCCAAAGGAAATATCTATATGACCGTGCAGTTAAAAGAAGGGTATAGATAAATCTGTGTTTCAAAGAAATTGTCTAAATTACTGAATTAATGTCTAGAAAGATCCAAGTGATCCCACATATTTATTTACATTTATAAGTTTGCAACTAAGAGCCAAATGAGCTGACCTTACGTAACACGCAGAGTCAAAAAACACAATAAAATTTGCAGGCAGTAGTTTATGAACCAAATCTTAGAGACGTTATTAAACACTAACCTCCAAAAGAAAACGCCAGTGTGAAATTTGGTGACTTCAACATGAATCTTGCAATTTTTAAAATAAATCTGGCAATATTCTATTTAATAAAATTGGCAACCTTGAAATACACTATACACAGTTTCAACACTAAGGTTTCATTGTGTCTGTAGATCCCAGGATTCACACTTATGCATAGGGTTTAATTAGGGCTGCCAGATCTCCGGAGTGCCCGGGTTTGGAATGAATTCTCCGGGTATACGGGCCAATGACTTTGATCTACGGGCTTGAATGTCCCCTAACTCATGGATAGTTTTTAATAATTTGGTTTGAATGTTAATTTCTAATTGTAGCAAAACGCTATGTTTGTATTCCTATTCTGGCAACTTTTCATTGTTGCGTCGTTTTTATTCGACTCACATTATTAGAGAAACACGGGCAGGTCACGTTGTCACCTGTCAGAGGTTTAATCTTTCATAATTCAAAATAGTTATAGTTTGTTGTTCTGTGATAGTGGGTAATAACAGTGAAATGAAGAGGCGATATCTAAGATCGTTCCGTGAAGAATGGTTACAGCAGTAGTAATAATAACAGTCCTCGTAGCAGTAGCAGTAAGTTAATTTTATTATGTTAATAAAAATTGTGACCGTAATAATACAAAAAAAAAATTCTGTTTAACAGTTTCTGACCCCATTTACTCAAATATCCGTTGCCCGTTGGTTGGTCTCGGGGCTGCCTGGAGTACATTGTGGCAACCTGCATGTGCTCTGTATTTCGTGTAATTATTCAGCTACTTTGACATAAATTAGATAACCATAATGGTTGAGGGCCTCAAAGAAATAAACTTTCTTTGGTTGACAACACTGCGGAAAGACAGGTGGGTGGGCGTGCTATTCTTTCCCTGGCCCTCACTACTCCGTTGAAACCAGAATCCAAGAAAAGGTGCATTAAGACATACTATATGCAGCAGGTTACACCATCTTGTTTGAATTTCTTGTGTGTGTGCAGTGGGGAAACATGTGACATGGAGCGAAAATAAGAACCGGCAATAAGCAAAAATTAAAGTTTGAGTCAAATCCCTGACAAAAATATTTACCCAAAGATCCAGTTCCTCACTTAAAATTAAAGAGTTATCGAAGTATTATTTCAAGCAAAGGATCGAAGGATGGACTTCATCTACAAAAGAAAGGTTAATACTCACACACAAATTAGCATTTAATTTCCACTGACAGCTTTTAGTATTCACTAATTTTGTTCTGTCGTCATCTGTAATATCATCTAGGTCTAATATGCTAGTCGCTGGTACTCAAGGTCGAAGTTTTTTTTTCAGGCGTAAAAATCCCGTCCTTCATGAGAAATAAAGTTGTTGATACCGTGTCGTAGATCTACGACACGTAAAAAAAACTTAAGCTAATACAGAGGCCTCTGGGCAATAGCAAACGGTCCTTCACGCATAAAATAGAATGGACGCTTACAGTCGTAGTAGTTCAAGAGTGTCCATAAATAACAATTAATTATTTCTTTTCCAGATAATTTGGCTACGAGTAGCCACTAAATGGTTGAAAATGCAGTTAGCTGCATACTCGACATACGGAAGTTAAGCTAACAGCCTACCGAATACTACGGTAAAAGCGCTCAATGCTGCACGTTGCTGATGCGTAAAAATCATATTTAGCTTGCAACTTCTTTTTCGTCCTAAAGAATGTGACGGCAGTAACCCATACCCATAGTCGCTACCTCCCAACAAAGTACCTGGTAATGTATGTGCCCATGTGGAGCGCTGATGTAGTGAGCTTCACAATGTATATCTTAGAGAGCAGCATGTGTCTTATTCCTCAAAATTTGATGGTCATAAGCAAACATTTAGCTTTAGAGACTCCAGTTGATATAAATAGGTGTTTATTTTGTTTAGATTATCATACTTAGGTTAACTGTAATAATATTGTATAGCAATAAATGTCTGTTAATTTCATTAATGCTGTTTTGGACATCATAAATGTCGTTAAAGTCTCCATTCTTAGGTATATGTTAAAATTCTGCCCTATATAAATTTATATTTTTCTCTGTAATAGGCGAACAAACTCGCAGGAATTTTTGAAGCGGATTGTACTACTTAGTGAGTACGATTCGCACATAACATTTCTTACAATCTATTAATTGAGACTCGGGCTAAAGAGTACGCGCTCATACAATTAACAGTTCAGAAATTGTACAGAAAGAAAGTAGCGATTACTTCTACCTTGAGTTAATATTAGCGCAGTCACCTAAATTCACGAGCACTACTTCAATGTCTTCAATCAAGTGCAACAAATAGTTCAATGCATGTATCTTCTTCATGTTTTATGCTGGTGTTAGTGTTTCAATACATTGTTAACTGTAATTAATGTTTAACTACAGTGCATATATAGTAAAATGAGTAAACAAGTATTAATAATGCGTACGTAGGGAAAATGTGATAAAAGCTTTCTCAGGAGTTGGTTTTCCCTCCTGTACCAGAGGTTTTGGGGTTCGATTCCCGGCTGGAGTAGAATTTTAGTCAAGCTAAAATTATTCCTTATCTTCCCCAGAATTTGGATCCAAAGAGCAACAGAAACCTAATGACAAAAGTATACAGGTTTACACCATGGTCGATACGCAATATGCTCCAAAGGAAATAACAATATGACCGTGCAGTTAAAAGAAGGATCTAGATAAATCTGTATTTAAAAAAAAAATATCTAAATTACTGAATTAATGTCAAGAAAGATACAAGTGATCCCACATATTTACTTTCATTTATAAGTTTGCAACTAAGAGCCAAATGAGCTGACCTTACGTAACACGCAGAGTCAAAAAACAATAACATTTGCAGGCAGTAGTTTATGAACCAAATCTTAGAGACGTTATTAAACACTAACCTCCACAAGAAAACGCCAGTGTAAAATTTGGTGACTTCAACATGAATCTTGCCATTTTTAAAATAAATCTGCCAATATTCCATTTAATAAAATTGGCAACCTTGAAATACACTATACACAGTTTCAATACTAAGGTTTCATTGGGTCTGTAGATCCCAGGATTCACACTTATGCATAGGGTTTAATTAGGGTTGCCAGATTTCCGGAGTGCCCGGGTTTGGAATGAATTCTCCGGGGATCCGGGCCAATGACATTGATCTACGGTCTTGAATGTCCCCTAACTCATGGATAATTTTGAATAATTTGGTTTGAATGTTAATTTCTAATTGTAGCAAAACGCTATGTTTGTATTCCCACTTTTCATTATTGTGTCTTTATTATTCGACTCACATAACTAAAGAATCACTGGCAAGTCACGTTGTCACCTGTCAGTAGTTTACCGGCAGTTGTTGGAACGCTCGAATCGTGAGTGGATAGACTACCACTATCTTTCATAATTCAAAATAGTTATAGTTTGTTGTTCTGTGATAGTGGGTAATAACAGTGAAACGAAGAGGCGATATCTAAGAACGTTCCGTGAAGAATGGTTTCAGCAGTAGTAATAATAACAGTCCTCGTAGCAGTAGCAGTAAGTTAATTTTATTATGTTAGTAAAAATTGTGACCGTAATAATACAAAAAAAAATCTTTTTAACAGTTTCTGACCCCATTTACGCAAATATCCGTTGCCCGTTGGTTGGTCTCCGGGCGTGCTAGAGTACATTCTGGCAACCTGCATGTGCTCTGTATTTCGTGTAATTATTCAGCTACTTTGACATAAATTAGATAACCATAATGATTGAGGGCCTCAAAGAAATAAACTTTCTTTGGTTGACAACACTGCGGAAATACAGGTGGGCGGGCGTGCTATTCTTTCCTGGCCTTCACTACTCCGTTAAAACCAGAACCCAAGAAAAGTTGCATTAATACATAGTTAATGCAGCAGGTAACACCATCTTGTTTGAATTTCTTTTGTGTATGCAGTGGGCAAACATGTGACATGGTCTCTGGTTCCTTGCAGTATGTCGTGTGTCACTTCATGATGTCATGAACAGAAAAAACTGCAATCCACTCCTACAGTTTTGCCTCCCTGGGAGAAGTTTGCTTATTTATAGAATGCTAGTGTTTAGCCTTCAACAAAGTTCTGCACTCATTTTGAAAATTCATTCATTATGCAAGTCATACAAGTGAGTACCAACAGTTACCAAAGAGGAGACGTTTCTTTTGAATTGTGTTGCATATCAAGTAATTACTAATGTGTCATTTATATTCACTGCTAAAAGCTTTTTGTTACAGTTTCTCATAGTGTTAATTTGATTACAATTATGTTGTTTTACTCTGTTAAAGCTAATAATTGCCATTAAATATGTTATGATTGTCAATTCGATCAAACCTGAGATAATTATCTATATTATCACAAACCAATTTATGGAATTCTGAACTTGATTGTAATGCTGCAGTAAGTTTTTATTGTGTCACTTTGACGCTCATAGACAGTGAATTGCAATCTCCAATGCAAATGAAATGCGCAGAACTCACATTCGACTTCTATGGCCAAGTTGCCCCCTTAACAAAGATTTCCAGAAGTAGAGATCATTCTAGCAAATGTGCACTACACCCAGGTGTGACACTAAAAGGCTCTGGGGTATAGTGGCTGCTCTTTGTGCCCCAACGGCAATGAGTGTGGGTGCAGAAAGGAAACCGACCATGCAGTTCAACAACTGGCTATACGTTCAAAAGCAAGCTCCTCACACATGTGTGCACTACTCCCAGGTGTGACTCTCCAAGTCTCTGGGATACTGTGACTGCTGTTTGTGCCCTGCAACAATGAGTGTGTCTACATAAAGGATATCAATAACGCAGTGCAACAATTGGCTATATGATAGAAGGTAAGCTGCTCACATGTGTCCGCTACACCCAGGTGTGACACTCCAAGGCTCTCGGATACTGTGACTGTTCTTCATGTGCTTGCGACAATGTGTGTGGCTAGATAGAGCAATTACAGGGTGGCAAACCACAGACGCATAGTCACAATATGTTCAGATCAGAAATATAAATGCTAATGCAAAAAAACTAGTCATGAACCTACATTAACTATATAAAATTGTGAAAAGTTTTAATAAATTCAAACGATAATCTTTCTACAGAAAATTCTCTCCCTTAATAAATGGACACGACTTTTTAATTAAAACAGTTGTGATAAGAGATAATGCAACAAAACCTTAAGGTTTCAATGTTAAGGGCAAGTAAAACCCTTCTACGACAGTCAGGTCAAGTCAACCTAGGAAAAGTGTTTTATTTATTTCTACCGTAAATGCTACATACTTCCACTGCACTAAAGGAATTATATTTTCTTGCTTTCGGCTCAGCAGAGGGTCATGCAGAGCACAGTAGACGATTTGCAGGAGCAAAGTTGACCTCTGCTTTACTCAATGAGTAACCAGTTGGTGAAGCTTTATAACAAACATTTGTATTTTGTGTTCCACGTCTAGCACATAGCAAAATCAGATTTCTCTTATCTCACCTCTTTCCTAAGCAGAAAATTATCCTATTTAACACAAGGACTGTTGGCCACCTGACGAGCTAACTCGTTTACATGACTGCTGTTTTGTGTGTTGTATAACTAACGTAACGTAAACAGTAGCAATTTTATGTTGTAGTAATTCTAAATTATAAATTTAGTTAGTACTGCACTTTTATCATAAGCTGCCAGGCTACTTTATTAATTGCAATTCCATAAGGGAATATAGTAAATTTAATTTCTCTAAAGAAACTGGAATATTTTTTTGGCACAAAACTGAGTTAGAAAGAAATGTAATTCAAAGCCACTGCGAATTGGTTTTTTTCATTCACAGCTCCTACCAGCAGCTGCTTCCTTCAATCTTTTACATCACATCTGTTAATGGACCTCAAATGAGTAGCTGCTGTCTGCTTTGTTGCTTTTAGCTTCCTTCAACCTTTTACATCACATCTGATAAGGATGCTCAAATGAGTAGCTGCTGTGTGCTTTGTTGCTTTTAGCTTCCTTCAATCTTTTACATCACACCTGATAATGATCCTCCAATGAGTAGCTGCTGTGTGCTTTGTTGCTTTTAGCTTCCTTCAATCTTTTACATCACATCTGATAATGATCCTCAAATGAGTAGCTGCTCTCTGCTTTGTTGCTTTTAGCTTCCTTCAATCTTTTACATCACACCTGATAATGATCCTCAAATGAGTAGCTGCTGTCTGCCTTGTTGCTTTTAGCTTACTTCCATCTTTTACATCACATCTGATAATGATCCTCAAATGAGTAGCTGCTGTCTGCCTTGTTGCTTTTAGCTTCCTTCCATCTTTTACATCACACCTGATAATGATCCTCAAATGAGTAGCTGCTGTCTGCCTTGTTGCTTTTAGCTTCCTTCAATCTTTTACATCACATCTGATAATGATCTTCAAATGAGTAGCTGCTGTCTGCTTTATTGCTTTTAGCTTCCTTCAATCTTTTACATCACATCTGATAATGATCCCCAAATGAGTAGCTGCTGTCTGCCTTGTTGCTTTTAGCTTCCTTCAATCTTTTACATCACATCTGATAATGATCCTCAAATGAGTACAGGGTACCTTGAACTTAAAGTTACTCAACATTCATCTCAGCTAAGGGAAAACTTTTCAAAAACCTTACTGGTAACTCAGCCTTAGTGAGATTTAAACTTGAGGACTTTGCGCAACAGAGGCATGCTATTGTTACCTTTAACAATTACGAAAACTTCTTACTCTTACTCAACTCTTATGAAAGCTCACCCTTCTATCGTGTTCCTTTTAATCACAATAAACTATTTTCAGGAATGATTTCATTACACATTTTGTTATAGGTGCAAGATAGATACAGGAAGTTTCGTAGTTCTTCCGTAGGACCCATAAGTGGCGGCTGGCTTTAAGAGACTCTTGCCGTCGCTAAAAAAATTGCAGACAATAATTTCTCCATTATATTATCAGGTAAAATGCTATAATCTATAACACATTTTGTATACATTTATCTTGCCTTTCACCTAGACGGTCCGGGTTCGATCCCAAGCAAACGCATGTGAGATTTGTGGTGGACAACGCGGTGCAAGAGCGAGTTTTCTACGGGCTCTCCGGTTTCCCCCGCCATCGCATTCCACCGGTGTTCCACCTTCATTTCATGTATCACTAGTGCTTTCGCCTACGGTGCCACAAGAAGTAAAAGCGGACGTTAAACACTACCAAAAATCATACTATGCACACTGGACAGATGCAGTAAAGATGACTGTCAAAATAGTAAACGGCCAAATTTCACGGACACAAGCGATTTTGTGGTCACCCTATGCGCACGCGCAGAAGAATGCAGTACTTTCAGAATCAGTTAATTTGCGGGTGCGGAGTTCAAGAGGCTAAAAGGGGAAAGTTCTCTTAGGGCTTGAAAGCCTCTGTAGTCATTTGACAGGCATGCGTAAAGCGAAAATAAGAACCGACAATAAGCAAAACTTAAAGTTTGAGTCAAATTCCTGACAAAAATATTTACCCAAAGATCCAGTTCCTCACTTAAACCATAGAGCTATCGAAGTATTTTTTCAACCAAAGAATCGAAGGATGGTCTTCATCTACAAACAGAAAGGTTAGTGCTCACACACAAATTAGCATTTAATTTCCACTGACAACTTTTAGTATTCACTAATTTTGTTCTGTCGTCATCTGTAATATCTTCTAGGGGTAATATGCTAGTCTCTGGTACTCAAGGTCGCCGTTTTTTTTCAGGCGTAACAATCCCGTCCTTCATGAGCAATAAAGTCGTTGATGCCGTGTCGTAGATTTACGACACGTGAAAAAAAACTCAAGCTAATACAGAGGCCTCTGAGCAATAGCAAACTGTCTTTCAGGCATAAAACAGAATGGACGCTTACAGTCGTAGTAGTTGAAAAGTGTCCATAAATAACAATTAATTTTTGCCTTTCCAGATAATTTGGCTACGAGCCGCCACTAAATGGTAGAAAATACAGTTAGTTGCATATTTGACATACGGAAGTTAAGCTAACAGCCAACCGAAAACTACGGTAAAAGCGCTCAATGCTGCACGTTGCTGATACGTAAAAAATATATTTAGCTTGCAACGTCTTATACGTTCTAAGGAAAGTGTCGGCAGTAATCCCTACCCATAGTCGGTACCTCCCATCAAAGTACCTGGTAATGTATGTACCCACGTGGAGCGCTGATGTAGTGAGCTTCAAAATGTCATTCATAGATAGCAGCATGTGTCTTATTTCTCAAAATATGATGGTCATAAGCAAACATTTAGCTTTAGAGACTCCAGTTGATATAAATAGGTGTTTATTTTGTTTAGATGTACATACTTAGGTTAACTGTAATATTATTGTATAGCAATAAATGTCTGTTAATTTCATTAATGCTGATTTGCACATCATAATAGTCGTTAAAGTCTCCATTATTATATATATCTTAAAATTCTGCCCAATGTAAATTCGCATTCTATTAATAACCCTGTTATTACGGCGCACTCGCCGGAATTTTTGAAGCGGATTATACTACTTAGTGAGTACGATTCGCACATAACATTACTTAAAATCTATTATTTGAGATTCAGGAAAAAGAGCACGCACTTATACAATTAACAGTTCAGAAATTGTACAGAAAGAAAGTAGCGACTTCTACCTTGAGTTAATAGATACAGCATTACTAGCATAGTCACCTAAATTCACGAGTACTACTTCAATATCTTCAATTAAATGCAATAAATAGTTCAATGCGTGTATCTTATTCATATTTTATGCTGATGTTAGTGTTTCAATACATTGTTAGCTGTAATTGCTGTTTAACTACAATGAATATATAGTAAAATGAGTAAACAAGTATTAATAATTCGTAAGTACGGAAAATATGATAAAAGCTTTCACAGGAGTTGGTTTTCCCGCTGTACCAGAGGTTTAGGGTTCGATTCCCGGCTGGAGTGGAAATTTAGTCAAGCCAAAATTACTCCTTATCTTCCCCAGAATTTGGATCCAAAGAGCAACAGAAACCCAATGACAAAAGTATACAGGTTAACACCATTGTCGATAGGCAATATGCTCCAAAGGAAATATCTATATGACCGTGCAGTTAAAAGAAGGGTATAGATAAATCTGTGTTTCAAAGAAATTGTCTAAATTACTGAATTAATGTCTAGAAAGATCCAAGTGATCCCACATATTTATTTACATTTATAAGTTTGCAACTAAGAGCCAAATGAGCTGACCTTACGTAACACGCAGAGTCAAAAAACACAATAAAATTTGCAGGCAGTAGTTTATGAACCAAATCTTAGAGACGTTATTAAACACTAACCTCCAAAAGAAAACGCCAGTGTGAAATTTGGTGACTTCAACATGAATCTTGCAATTTTTAAAATAAATCTGGCAATATTCTATTTAATAAAATTGGCAACCTTGAAATACACTATACACAGTTTCAACACTAAGGTTTCATTGTGTCTGTAGATCCCAGGATTCACACTTATGCATAGGGTTTAATTAGGGCTGCCAGATCTCCGGAGTGCCCGGGTTTGGAATGAATTCTCCGGGTATACGGGCCAATGACTTTGATCTACGGGCTTGAATGTCCCCTAACTCATGGATAGTTTTTAATAATTTGGTTTGAATGTTAATTTCTAATTGTAGCAAAACGCTATGTTTGTATTCCTATTCTGGCAACTTTTCATTGTTGCGTCGTTTTTATTCGACTCACATTATTAGAGAAACACGGGCAGGTCACGTTGTCACCTGTCAGAGGTTTAATCTTTCATAATTCAAAATAGTTATAGTTTGTTGTTCTGTGATAGTGGGTAATAACAGTGAAATGAAGAGGCGATATCTAAGATCGTTCCGTGAAGAATGGTTACAGCAGTAGTAATAATAACAGTCCTCGTAGCAGTAGCAGTAAGTTAATTTTATTATGTTAATAAAAATTGTGACCGTAATAATACAAAAAAAAAATTCTGTTTAACAGTTTCTGACCCCATTTACTCAAATATCCGTTGCCCGTTGGTTGGTCTCGGGGCTGCCTGGAGTACATTGTGGCAACCTGCATGTGCTCTGTATTTCGTGTAATTATTCAGCTACTTTGACATAAATTAGATAACCATAATGGTTGAGGGCCTCAAAGAAATAAACTTTCTTTGGTTGACAACACTGCGGAAAGACAGGTGGGTGGGCGTGCTATTCTTTCCCTGGCCCTCACTACTCCGTTGAAACCAGAATCCAAGAAAAGGTGCATTAAGACATACTATATGCAGCAGGTTACACCATCTTGTTTGAATTTCTTGTGTGTGTGCAGTGGGGAAACATGTGACATGGAGCGAAAATAAGAACCGGCAATAAGCAAAAATTAAAGTTTGAGTCAAATCCCTGACAAAAATATTTACCCAAAGATCCAGTTCCTCACTTAAAATTAAAGAGTTATCGAAGTATTATTTCAAGCAAAGGATCGAAGGATGGACTTCATCTACAAAAGAAAGGTTAATACTCACACACAAATTAGCATTTAATTTCCACTGACAGCTTTTAGTATTCACTAATTTTGTTCTGTCGTCATCTGTAATATCATCTAGGTCTAATATGCTAGTCGCTGGTACTCAAGGTCGAAGTTTTTTTTTCAGGCGTAAAAATCCCGTCCTTCATGAGAAATAAAGTTGTTGATACCGTGTCGTAGATCTACGACACGTAAAAAAAACTTAAGCTAATACAGAGGCCTCTGGGCAATAGCAAACGGTCCTTCACGCATAAAATAGAATGGACGCTTACAGTCGTAGTAGTTCAAGAGTGTCCATAAATAACAATTAATTATTTCTTTTCCAGATAATTTGGCTACGAGTAGCCACTAAATGGTTGAAAATGCAGTTAGCTGCATACTCGACATACGGAAGTTAAGCTAACAGCCTACCGAATACTACGGTAAAAGCGCTCAATGCTGCACGTTGCTGATGCGTAAAAATCATATTTAGCTTGCAACTTCTTTTTCGTCCTAAAGAATGTGACGGCAGTAACCCATACCCATAGTCGCTACCTCCCAACAAAGTACCTGGTAATGTATGTGCCCATGTGGAGCGCTGATGTAGTGAGCTTCACAATGTATATCTTAGAGAGCAGCATGTGTCTTATTCCTCAAAATTTGATGGTCATAAGCAAACATTTAGCTTTAGAGACTCCAGTTGATATAAATAGGTGTTTATTTTGTTTAGATTATCATACTTAGGTTAACTGTAATAATATTGTATAGCAATAAATGTCTGTTAATTTCATTAATGCTGTTTTGGACATCATAAATGTCGTTAAAGTCTCCATTCTTAGGTATATGTTAAAATTCTGCCCTATATAAATTTATATTTTTCTCTGTAATAGGCGAACAAACTCGCAGGAATTTTTGAAGCGGATTGTACTACTTAGTGAGTACGATTCGCACATAACATTTCTTACAATCTATTAATTGAGACTCGGGCTAAAGAGTACGCGCTCATACAATTAACAGTTCAGAAATTGTACAGAAAGAAAGTAGCGATTACTTCTACCTTGAGTTAATATTAGCGCAGTCACCTAAATTCACGAGCACTACTTCAATGTCTTCAATCAAGTGCAACAAATAGTTCAATGCATGTATCTTCTTCATGTTTTATGCTGGTGTTAGTGTTTCAATACATTGTTAACTGTAATTAATGTTTAACTACAGTGCATATATAGTAAAATGAGTAAACAAGTATTAATAATGCGTACGTAGGGAAAATGTGATAAAAGCTTTCTCAGGAGTTGGTTTTCCCTCCTGTACCAGAGGTTTTGGGGTTCGATTCCCGGCTGGAGTAGAATTTTAGTCAAGCTAAAATTATTCCTTATCTTCCCCAGAATTTGGATCCAAAGAGCAACAGAAACCTAATGACAAAAGTATACAGGTTTACACCATGGTCGATACGCAATATGCTCCAAAGGAAATAACAATATGACCGTGCAGTTAAAAGAAGGATCTAGATAAATCTGTATTTAAAAAAAAAAATATCTAAATTACTGAATTAATGTCAAGAAAGATACAAGTGATCCCACATATTTACTTTCATTTATAAGTTTGCAACTAAGAGCCAAATGAGCTGACCTTACGTAACACGCAGAGTCAAAAAACAATAACATTTGCAGGCAGTAGTTTATGAACCAAATCTTAGAGACGTTATTAAACACTAACCTCCACAAGAAAACGCCAGTGTAAAATTTGGTGACTTCAACATGAATCTTGCCATTTTTAAAATAAATCTGCCAATATTCCATTTAATAAAATTGGCAACCTTGAAATACACTATACACAGTTTCAATACTAAGGTTTCATTGGGTCTGTAGATCCCAGGATTCACACTTATGCATAGGGTTTAATTAGGGTTGCCAGATTTCCGGAGTGCCCGGGTTTGGAATGAATTCTCCGGGGATCCGGGCCAATGACATTGATCTACGGTCTTGAATGTCCCCTAACTCATGGATAATTTTGAATAATTTGGTTTGAATGTTAATTTCTAATTGTAGCAAAACGCTATGTTTGTATTCCCACTTTTCATTATTGTGTCTTTATTATTCGACTCACATAACTAAAGAATCACTGGCAAGTCACGTTGTCACCTGTCAGTAGTTTACCGGCAGTTGTTGGAACGCTCGAATCGTGAGTGGATAGACTACCACTATCTTTCATAATTCAAAATAGTTATAGTTTGTTGTTCTGTGATAGTGGGTAATAACAGTGAAACGAAGAGGCGATATCTAAGAACGTTCCGTGAAGAATGGTTTCAGCAGTAGTAATAATAACAGTCCTCGTAGCAGTAGCAGTAAGTTAATTTTATTATGTTAGTAAAAATTGTGACCGTAATAATACAAAAAAAAATCTTTTTAACAGTTTCTGACCCCATTTACGCAAATATCCGTTGCCCGTTGGTTGGTCTCCGGGCGTGCTAGAGTACATTCTGGCAACCTGCATGTGCTCTGTATTTCGTGTAATTATTCAGCTACTTTGACATAAATTAGATAACCATAATGATTGAGGGCCTCAAAGAAATAAACTTTCTTTGGTTGACAACACTGCGGAAATACAGGTGGGCGGGCGTGCTATTCTTTCCTGGCCTTCACTACTCCGTTAAAACCAGAACCCAAGAAAAGTTGCATTAATACATAGTTAATGCAGCAGGTAACACCATCTTGTTTGAATTTCTTTTGTGTATGCAGTGGGCAAACATGTGACATGGTCTCTGGTTCCTTGCAGTATGTCGTGTGTCACTTCATGATGTCATGAACAGAAAAAACTGCAATCCACTCCTACAGTTTTGCCTCCCTGGGAGAAGTTTGCTTATTTATAGAATGCTAGTGTTTAGCCTTCAACAAAGTTCTGCACTCATTTTGAAAATTCATTCATTATGCAAGTCATACAAGTGAGTACCAACAGTTACCAAAGAGGAGACGTTTCTTTTGAATTGTGTTGCATATCAAGTAATTACTAATGTGTCATTTATATTCACTGCTAAAAGCTTTTTGTTACAGTTTCTCATAGTGTTAATTTGATTACAATTATGTTGTTTTACTCTGTTAAAGCTAATAATTGCCATTAAATATGTTATGATTGTCAATTCGATCAAACCTGAGATAATTATCTATATTATCACAAACCAATTTATGGAATTCTGAACTTGATTGTAATGCTGCAGTAAGTTTTTATTGTGTCACTTTGACGCTCATAGACAGTGAATTGCAATCTCCAATGCAAATGAAATGCGCAGAACTCACATTCGACTTCTATGGCCAAGTTGCCCCCTTAACAAAGATTTCCAGAAGTAGAGATCATTCTAGCAAATGTGCACTACACCCAGGTGTGACACTAAAAGGCTCTGGGGTATAGTGGCTGCTCTTTGTGCCCCAACGGCAATGAGTGTGGGTGCAGAAAGGAAACCGACCATGCAGTTCAACAACTGGCTATACGTTCAAAAGCAAGCTCCTCACACATGTGTGCACTACTCCCAGGTGTGACTCTCCAAGTCTCTGGGATACTGTGACTGCTGTTTGTGCCCTGCAACAATGAGTGTGTCTACATAAAGGATATCAATAACGCAGTGCAACAATTGGCTATATGATAGAAGGTAAGCTGCTCACATGTGTCCGCTACACCCAGGTGTGACACTCCAAGGCTCTCGGATACTGTGACTGTTCTTCATGTGCTTGCGACAATGTGTGTGGCTAGATAGAGCAATTACAGGGTGGCAAACCACAGACGCATAGTCACAATATGTTCAGATCAGAAATATAAATGCTAATGCAAAAAAACTAGTCATGAACCTACATTAACTATATAAAATTGTGAAAAGTTTTAATAAATTCAAACGATAATCTTTCTACAGAAAATTCTCTCCCTTAATAAATGGACACGACTTTTTAATTAAAACAGTTGTGATAAGAGATAATGCAACAAAACCTTAAGGTTTCAATGTTAAGGGCAAGTAAAACCCTTCTACGACAGTCAGGTCAAGTCAACCTAGGAAAAGTGTTTTATTTATTTCTACCGTAAATGCTACATACTTCCACTGCACTAAAGGAATTATATTTTCTTGCTTTCGGCTCAGCAGAGGGTCATGCAGAGCACAGTAGACGATTTGCAGGAGCAAAGTTGACCTCTGCTTTACTCAATGAGTAACCAGTTGGTGAAGCTTTATAACAAACATTTGTATTTTGTGTTCCACGTCTAGCACATAGCAAAATCAGATTTCTCTTATCTCACCTCTTTCCTAAGCAGAAAATTATCCTATTTAACACAAGGACTGTTGGCCACCTGACGAGCTAACTCGTTTACATGACTGCTGTTTTGTGTGTTGTATAACTAACGTAACGTAAACAGTAGCAATTTTATGTTGTAGTAATTCTAAATTATAAATTTAGTTAGTACTGCACTTTTATCATAAGCTGCCAGGCTACTTTATTAATTGCAATTCCATAAGGGAATATAGTAAATTTAATTTCTCTAAAGAAACTGGAATATTTTTTTGGCACAAAACTGAGTTAGAAAGAAATGTAATTCAAAGCCACTGCGAATTGGTTTTTTTCATTCACAGCTCCTACCAGCAGCTGCTTCCTTCAATCTTTTACATCACATCTGTTAATGGACCTCAAATGAGTAGCTGCTGTCTGCTTTGTTACTTTTAGCTTCCTTCAACCTTTTACATCACATCTGATAAGGATGCTCAAATGAGTAGCTGCTGTGTGCTTTGTTGCTTTTAGCTTCCTTCAATCTTTTACATCACACCTGATAATGATCCTCCAATGAGTAGCTGCTGTGTGCTTTGTTGCTTTTAGCTTCCTTCAATCTTTTACATCACATCTGATAATGATCCTCAAATGAGTAGCTGCTCTCTGCTTTGTTGCTTTTAGCTTCCTTCAATCTTTTACATCACACCTGATAATGATCCTCAAATGAGTAGCTGCTGTCTGCCTTGTTGCTTTTAGCTTACTTCCATCTTTTACATCACATCTGATAATGATCCTCAAATGAGTAGCTGCTGTCTGCCTTGTTGCTTTTAGCTTCCTTCCATCTTTTACATCACACCTGATAATGATCCTCAAATGAGTAGCTGCTGTCTGCCTTGTTGCTTTTAGCTTCCTTCAATCTTTTACATCACATCTGATAATGATCTTCAAATGAGTAGCTGCTGTCTGCTTTATTGCTTTTAGCTTCCTTCAATCTTTTACATCACATCTGATAATGATCCCCAAATGAGTAGCTGCTGTCTGCCTTGTTGCTTTTAGCTTCCTTCAATCTTTTACATCACATCTGATAATGATCCTCAAATGAGTACAGGGTACCTTGAACTTAAAGTTACTCAACATTCATCTCAGCTAAGGGAAAACTTTTCAAAAACCTTACTGGTAACTCAGCCTTAGTGAGATTTAAACTTGAGGACTTTGCGCAACAGAGGCATGCTATTGTTACCTTTAACAATTACGAAAACTTCTTACTCTTACTCAACTCTTATGAAAGCTCACCCTTCTATCGTGTTCCTTTTAATCACAATAAACTATTTTCAGGAATGATTTCATTACACATTTTGTTATAGGTGCAAGATAGATACAGGAAGTTTCGTAGTTCTTCCGTAGGACCCATAAGTGGCGGCTGGCTTTAAGAGACTCTTGCCGTCGCTAAAAAAATTGCAGACAATAATTTCTCCATTATATTATCAGGTAAAATGCTATAATCTATAACACATTTTGTATACATTTATCTTGCCTTTCACCTAGACGGTCCGGGTTCGATCCCAAGCAAACGCATGTGAGATTTGTGGTGGACAACGCGGTGCAAGAGCGAGTTTTCTACGGGCTCTCCGGTTTCCCCCGCCATCGCATTCCACCGGTGCTCCACCTTCATTTCATGTATCACTAGTGCTTTCGCCTACGGTGCCACAAGAAGTAAAAGCGGACGTTAAACACTACCAAAAATCATACTATGCACACTGGACAGATGCAGTAAAGATGACTGTCAAAATAGTAAACGGCCAAATTTCACGGACACAAGCGATTTTGTGGTCACCCTATGCGCACGCGCAGAAGAATGCAGTACTTTCAGAATCAGTTAATTTGCGGGTGCGGAGTTCAAGAGGCTAAAAGGGGAAAGTTCTCTTAGGGCTTGAAAGCCTCTGTAGTCATTTGACAGGCATGCGTAAAGCGAAAATAAGAACCGACAATAAGCAAAACTTAAAGTTTGAGTCAAATTCCTGACAAAAATATTTACCCAAAGATCCAGTTCCTCACTTAAACCATAGAGCTATCGAAGTATTTTTTCAACCAAAGAATCGAAGGATGGTCTTCATCTACAAACAGAAAGGTTAGTGCTCACACACAAATTAGCATTTAATTTCCACTGACAACTTTTAGTATTCACTAATTTTGTTCTGTCGTCATCTGTAATATCTTCTAGGGGTAATATGCTAGTCTCTGGTACTCAAGGTCGCCGTTTTTTTTCAGGCGTAACAATCCCGTCCTTCATGAGCAATAAAGTCGTTGATGCCGTGTCGTAGATTTACGACACGTGAAAAAAAACTCAAGCTAATACAGAGGCCTCTGAGCAATAGCAAACTGTCTTTCAGGCATAAAACAGAATGGACGCTTACAGTCGTAGTAGTTGAAAAGTGTCCATAAATAACAATTAATTTTTGCCTTTCCAGATAATTTGGCTACGAGCCGCCACTAAATGGTAGAAAATACAGTTAGTTGCATATTTGACATACGGAAGTTAAGCTAACAGCCAACCGAAAACTACGGTAAAAGCGCTCAATGCTGCACGTTGCTGATACGTAAAAAATATATTTAGCTTGCAACGTCTTATACGTTCTAAGGAAAGTGTCGGCAGTAATCCCTACCCATAGTCGGTACCTCCCATCAAAGTACCTGGTAATGTATGTACCCACGTGGAGCGCTGATGTAGTGAGCTTCAAAATGTCATTCATAGATAGCAGCATGTGTCTTATTTCTCAAAATATGATGGTCATAAGCAAACATTTAGCTTTAGAGACTCCAGTTGATATAAATAGGTGTTTATTTTGTTTAGATGTACATACTTAGGTTAACTGTAATATTATTGTATAGCAATAAATGTCTGTTAATTTCATTAATGCTGATTTGCACATCATAATAGTCGTTAAAGTCTCCATTATTATATATATCTTAAAATTCTGCCCAATGTAAATTCGCATTCTATTAATAACCCTGTTATTACGGCGCACTCGCCGGAATTTTTGAAGCGGATTATACTACTTAGTGAGTACGATTCGCACATAACATTACTTAAAATCTATTATTTGAGATTCAGGAAAAAGAGCACGCACTTATACAATTAACAGTTCAGAAATTGTACAGAAAGAAAGTAGCGACTTCTACCTTGAGTTAATAGATACAGCATTACTAGCATAGTCACCTAAATTCACGAGTACTACTTCAATATCTTCAATTAAATGCAATAAATAGTTCAATGCGTGTATCTTATTCATATTTTATGCTGATGTTAGTGTTTCAATACATTGTTAGCTGTAATTGCTGTTTAACTACAATGAATATATAGTAAAATGAGTAAACAAGTATTAATAATTCGTAAGTACGGAAAATATGATAAAAGCTTTCACAGGAGTTGGTTTTCCCGCTGTACCAGAGGTTTAGGGTTCGATTCCCGGCTGGAGTGGAAATTTAGTCAAGCCAAAATTACTCCTTATCTTCCCCAGAATTTGGATCCAAAGAGCAACAGAAACCCAATGACAAAAGTATACAGGTTAACACCATTGTCGATAGGCAATATGCTCCAAAGGAAATATCTATATGACCGTGCAGTTAAAAGAAGGGTATAGATAAATCTGTGTTTCAAAGAAATTGTCTAAATTACTGAATTAATGTCTAGAAAGATCCAAGTGATCCCACATATTTATTTACATTTATAAGTTTGCAACTAAGAGCCAAATGAGCTGACCTTACGTAACACGCAGAGTCAAAAAACACAATAAAATTTGCAGGCAGTAGTTTATGAACCAAATCTTAGAGACGTTATTAAACACTAACCTCCAAAAGAAAACGCCAGTGTGAAATTTGGTGACTTCAACATGAATCTTGCAATTTTTAAAATAAATCTGGCAATATTCTATTTAATAAAATTGGCAACCTTGAAATACACTATACACAGTTTCAATACTAAGGTTTCATTGTGTCTGTAGATCCCAGGATTCACACTTATGCATAGGGTTTAATTAGGGCTGCCAGATCTCCGGAGTGCCCGGGTTTGGAATGAATTCTCCGGGTATACGGGCCAATGACTTTGATCTACGGGCTTGAATGTCCCCTAACTCATGGATAGTTTTTAATAATTTGGTTTGAATGTTAATTTCTAATTGTAGCAAAACGCTATGTTTGTATTCCTATTCTGGCAACTTTTCATTGTTGCGTCGTTTTTATTCGACTCACATTATTAGAGAAACACGGGCAGGTCACGTTGTCACCTGTCAGTAGTTTACCGGCAGTTGTTGGAACGCTCGAATCGTGAGTGGATAGACTACCACTATCTTTCATAATTCAAAATAGTTATAGTTTGTTGTTCTGTGATAGTGGGTAATAACAGTGAAACGAAGAGGCGATATCTAAGATCGTTCCGTGAAGAATGGTTACAGCAGTAGTAATAATAACAGTTCTCGTAGCAGTTGCAGTAAGTTAATTTTATTATGTTAGTAAAAATTGTGACCGTAATAATAAAAAAAAAAAAAAATCTGTTTAACAGTTTCTGACCCCATTTACTCAAACATCCGTTGCCTGTTGGTTGGTTTCCGGGCCTGCCTGGAGTACATTCTGGCAACCAGCTGCTTTGTTGCTTTTAGCTTCCTTCAACCTTTTACATCACATCTGATAATGATGCTCAAATGAGTACAGGGTACCTTGAACTTAAAGTTACTCAACAGCCATCTCAGCTAAGGGAAAACTCTTCAGAAACCTTACTGGTAATTCACCCTTAGTGAGCTTTAAACTTGAGGACTTCGCGCAACAGAGGGGAGCGATTGTTACTCTTAACACTTACTAAAACTTACTTTTACTCTTACTCAATTCTTATGAAAGCTCACTCTTCTATCTTGTTCCTTTTAATCACAATAAATTTTTTTCAGGAATGGTTTCATTACACATTTTGTTATAGATGCAAGATAGATACAGGAAGTTGAAGCAATAGTTAAATCTTTAAATACTGTCTTGCTTTGTAATTCCTCTCTTTATGTGGCCACAAATAAAACCTAAACCGCGACATAGTACTTCAATAAGTATTAATGCACAATATGGAGCAAAATCTGTATTACAAAAAGAATAATGAATTAAAGGAAAGTGTTTGCATACTTATAAATCTGGTTTATTTAAAACAATGTCCACATTTTGCCATCTGATAAAAACACATAACTTTCTAAAAAAAAAAAAAAATCTGATGGCTTCCTTTGCATTACTTTTTCAACAATTTTTTTTTACAAAAGATTAGCCTTTTATCTACATCATGCTAGTAAAAATAAACATATCGAATTAGTCTTATTACTTGCTTCCGTGTAAGTAAAATGGAAATAAGGGAATGTGATATTCAAATCTTTTAATGTCCGGTCGCTATGTGAAACAATTGAAATTTGTCTTGGTCCAGAGTTTCCGGTGTAGACCGCGTCTTAAGGCTAAAATCTGCCGACGTTTCGCCCATCTTATGATAAGGCTTCCTCAGGGCTAACTGCGTCTGGTCCGGCTGGCGTACCTTCTTTTATACTGTAGTTGGGACATGCCAAGTACCGCCCTCCTGTGTTGCCATTGGTTATCGTTTGGCCAATGGCTGGGGTCGCTGCTTTCTGTATTCCTATTGGCTCGCTGGCCGCAAGGTGGGATGCTTTTCTTAGCAGAGGTCTCCAGATGGTGTTCAAACTTTTTCCATTGTCTCTGTTAACTTTATGTTCTTCTTTAATTATTTCTATGCTTTCGCGTATAATGCGATGTTTGTAGTCTTCACATGGTACCAATAATTTCATGTTATCAAAATCAATGTGATGGCCAGTTTCAATAGCATGTTCGGAGAGAGCGGACTTTTCAGGCTGATTAAGTTTGAGGCTTCTGATGTGCTCTTTTCGACGTGTGATTGCCGATCTTCCGGTTTGACCTATATATGCTTTGCCGCAATCGCAGGTTATTTTATAAATCCCTGAGCAGTTAGCCCTGAGGAAGCCTTATCATAAGATGGGCGAAACGTCGGCAGATTTTAGCCTTAAGACGCGGTCTACACCGGAAACTCTGGACCAAGATAATTTTAACATTGGCCGTGGAAGTTTACGAAAATTGAAATTTGGTTCCCTTTGATTGCTAGGAATAAACAAAAGAGAGGCAAAAAGAAAGATCTCATTTGAGAAATGTTTAAGTAGCTTAAAACTAAAACCAATAACTCAGAATATCTTGAAAACATTATCTCTAGAAAAAAAAATGTACAACACATAAATTGTGTCTTTTAATGGAATCTTCATTTTATGTGCAGTAATTTTTTGTCTATCTCTTATGTTTATAAGTTATACAAAATCATCCAGAATGAAGTCTTCAGAGGCTATTCCCAATAAACAAAGTTCAGTATCTTCCAAAGATGTGGCATAATCATTTTGAGAAAATCCCCTCACACCCAAATGCGCTTTACATGGATAATTTTCCAAAAATGTTGATTTTCTCAAAATGCCTCTAATGGTTTTTATTAATGTTTGGCTGGACTATCAGAAAAAACCAAAACCATTTCCAAAACCAACCACAGCAGATTATTGCTAAGAATTTGAAACGACTATGTGATAAATGTGAAAAAGTGGCAGTTATTAGGTGTAGATGGTGTACAGTGAAATTATGTTTTACATGCTCTTTTGTGGGATACTGTTACTGCAGGGAATATGTTCAGAATAATAACCACATATGGAGACGTGTAGTACTCCCGAGAAGTATCAATTAAGGTAGAAATTTGATTTCTTCTCTCAAACATCACCACCTTCCCCGCTCTTATTAATATGTCAATGACTCACAAAGTAATTACACTTGTGTTATAAAAATCTATAAGCATTTGTTTTGACATTACGAACTTGCTGAATGAAAAAAAATCACATTTTTATCTGCCCTGTGAGAATGTTTGCTTGTTAATCATATGTGCAAACAGATATTTATGTTACATTTCCCATATTTTAAGAAAAACAGCAAGGAAGATGATTGTTGTGTGCATGTAACACAGTCTTTTGTTCCATAAATCAATGCATTACAAATAAATCCAGGTTTAAGCCTTGTGTACAGTGCTTGACATCAACAATAAATAAAGATCACTATTATCAACAATTGAAAAGAAAACTAGCAATGAAAATAATTACAGTTTGTTTATGCAATACTCCTACATTAACAATGAATTGGCTTAAAATACTTTATGAAGCTATAGTTAATTCCATGATGCTTTACAGAATAGAAATCTGGAGTGACAAAGAGATGGCGTAAGAATGATGTAGTTCACAGAAAATTTCTGCAAGGAAGTTAAGGTTTTACCAAGAATTCACCAAGGGGCATGGCACTGGCGGAGTTAGGAAGAGTAGGGTGAAAAGACATAATTGTAGAAAGAATTTTGAAATATTGGTATACATGTATAAATTTAAATGATATTAAAATAATTAAAGAATGCTTGAAGTTACAAAAAATATGTAATAATAGGAAGAGAGAGCCGATATTTGAAGATAGGGATGAGATTAGAAGAAATACTCATAGATACGAGGAACATTTGGCAACTAGATGAAAAAGACAGTGGATTTTAGAAAGAAGTGAGGTGGAAGACATTGAGAAACAGGACATGAGGGCAAGCATTGTGTATAAAAACCTCTTTGAGATTAAATAAGATGGTTAATACAAATTGGGGGAGGGAGAAATATCGGATAGATATTGATAAGAGATATAGATATATAGATCGTAGATATAAACTATAGATAGAAGAATAGGTACCCAGAATTAATGTAAAAATTAATAGGAAAACATTGCCTGGGTAAATGTATATTAATGAGTATAATATTATAGTCAAGAAAGTTATAGAAAAAACAAAAACAAAAAAAGAAAATTACAATAGAGAAATCATTGAAAAATCAGAAAATAAAACCAAAACAATATGGAACATTGTTAATAAAATCCCCCAAAATATTGAAAATATAATAATAAAGCAGAATGATAAGAAAATAGAAAATCCAAATGAAATATGTAACATGTTTAATAACTATTATTTAAACTTAGTCAAAAATCTTGAAATTAAATAAAACATAACTACACAGATTAAACAGTTAACTAATATACATGGAAAACAGCTAAAGTCAATGGCAATTTTTGATGTAACTAAAGAAGAAGTAATAAAAGTAATAGATTAATTAAAGTCAAAAAAATGTAGCAGGCTGTACAGAATATCAAACAAAATTGTTAAATATATAAAGGAAGAAACAGTGGATGTATTAACACAAATCATAAACACCTCTTTGTCTCGAGGAACTTTCCCAGAAAATTTAAAACAATTTATTGTAAGATCACTATACAAACAAAAAGGTAGTAAATTAGATAAAGAAATCTACAAACTGATTGTACTATGTAGCAGTTAGTTTAAAATCATTGAAGGCTTATATCTAAATCAATTACAAGCTTACTTTAAGAAAGTAAAAGTTATGACAGAACAACAATATGGATTTCAAATGCACATATCTACGATACAAGTAGTACATATAGGAAATGGAACAATAATAAATGCATTAAATAACCGAGAAACTGTAATTGCAGTATTTATAGATTTAAGTAAAGTGTTTGATTGTGTGAATTTACAAATACTAATAAAAAAATTAAATACATATGGAGTTCATGGAACTGCAGAAAAGTGGATTTAACCGTACTCAAAAACTCTGATGTGCCCAACTCTCTACATTTCTGCAACAAATTATTGTAAAAAAGCTAATTCACCTATTTACCTCATGCTCATCAAGAAAAAAATTAGCAGAAATAGTCTTATTACTTGATTCCTAGTAAGAAGAAGCAAAATAAGGGAGTATCATAGGTTAAAGTGACAGTCAAATGCTGGTTGCTGTGTGACTGAAGTTCCTTTGTTTATATGGACAGGAGTTGATAGATTCCTGTATAGAAAAGTATAAGTTTTTCAAAGCTGAAATCAAAACAAGAAATATCCCAAAAACGATTAATTCCACACAAAAAAATGTATATAACATAAATTGACTTTTAATGTGCTCTACATTTTTCGTGTGGTAAGTTTTTGTCTATCTCTTACAGTTTAGCAGTTATACAAAATTCTGTAAAATTCATCCAGAACAAAGCAGTCTTCAGAGGCTATTTTCAGGAAATTCAAGATATAGATATTATTTGTCGGGTAAATATCTTTAATATACAATATTTTAATCAAAATTGTTAGAAGTATTTTTGAGAAAATAAACATTTTCGATAAAAGTTCCATGTAAAGGGTAGCTGGGGGTGCAGGGATTTTCTTGAAAACCTTCGTGTCGCATCCTTGCAAGATACCAAACACCTTTAATGGTCTTTTCATTGTTTGTTTTAGCTATACTAAAAAGTAAAACACACACATACACACATGCACACACAGACCTTTTTCTAGAAATGCTTTTTTTTTTTATTCAGGGGGACCCAAAACATGTATTTCCGGTGAAATCTCGGTATCAAATTTTTGGGTGCATTACAATACCTTCTCTATACAGTATGTACATAGTTTGTGTAAAGAAAGTAAAAACCAAACACAAATGGTTGAAATAAATTGTACAAATATAAGAAGAAAAACTGAAAAGATACAGTCAAAAGAGGGAATTGTTAAAGAAGGGGTGCCACATGGATCAAAATTAGGACCATTTTAATTTTTACTTTACATAAGTGATCTATTTGAATTGATACAGAGATATGATGGTGCTGCAATAGGAAATGCTGATGATATTACCATTATAATTAAAGTACCTTCAGACAAGGAAGTCGAAAGGAAAGCAAATGAAATTTTAAAAATCTGATGTGATCCATTCACATAACTTACTCTACATCTCTACAACAAAGTATCGTTGAATAGCTTATGCTTCTATTTATTTTATGCTAATCAAGAAAAAATCACAGAAATAGTCTAATTACTTTATTCCTTGCAAGTAGAAGTGGAATAAGGGAGTACCATTGGTTAAAGTGATAGTCAAAAGCCAGTTGCTATGTGACTGAAGTTCCTTGTTTGTATGGACAGGAGTTGACACATTTCTGTATCAGAAAAGTAAAAGCTTTTAAAGCTGAAACCAATAACAAAAAGATTTTAAGTTATTGTGTTCTCTCTCTCCCCCTCCCTGCCTCCCTCCCTCTCCCTCTCTTGTCGCCCTCCGTGGTGTAATGGTTACCATGCTAACTTCATATACCCAAGGTCGCGGGTTCAAACCCGGCGGACGATGGATTTTTTCGGGCGTAAAAATCCTTAGCATGGCTTCCTTCGGAAGAGAAGTAAAGCCGTTGGTCCCGTGTCGTAGATTTACGGCACGTAAAAGAACCTCAAACCTGATTGAGAGGCTGTGAGCAAAATTAAGTGGTCTTTAACGCCCAATTTAGAATGGGACGCTGAGAACCACAGTAGTTAAAGAGCGTCCATAAATAACACGTCATTTCTTTTCTTTCTCTCTCTCTCTCTCTCTCTCTCTCAACCAAACACCCCCCACACCCACACATACACGGACCTTTTTCTACAAATGCTGTTTTTGGTTACTTAAACAAACGACATCAAATTTTTGGGTGCAATATAATACCTTCTCTATACACTATGTGCATAGTACACGAAGAGAAAGCAAAAATTGCAAATCAAAAGAGTTGAAGAGAAAAAAATCTGATGTGTTAGACTCACGTGACTTTCTCTAGCTGCTCTACAAACTTCTTACAAAAGATTATTCTTCTTTCTACACAATGCTAAGCGAGATAAATATTAGCAGAATATTCTTATTACTTAGTTCCTTGTAAGTAGAAGGAAACTAAAGGAATGCGCTGTGCTAAAGTGATAGTCATTTATTTTAAAAGCTGTCGTTGTACGACTGTCATTGTAAATTGGTTCTTTGCTTGGCCACGAGTAACACAAAAGAAAAACGGACAGTTCCTGTCTGAGAAAAGTTTAAGTACTTCACAATTGATACCAATAACAAGGAATATCACGGAAACGGTTACCTCCACAACAAAAACGTAAATGACATAAATTGTGTGTTTTGACGAGATTTACATTTTTTGTGTAGTAAGTTTTTGTCTCTCTCTCTCTCTCTCTCGGTTTAGCAGTTAAGCAAAATTCGGCAAAATTCATCCAGAATAAACAGTTCTTCAGAGGCTATTCCCAGAAAATTCTAGATACACATTTTATTTGCCTGGTAAATATCTTTAATTTACGATATTTTAACCAAAATCGTTAGAGCCATTTTTGAGAAAATCAAAATTATCGAAACTTTTTCCATATAAAGTGTAGTTGGGGGTGGTGGGATTTTCTTGCATGTTTTATTGCATGCTTGAAAATAGCTGAGTAGTGATATTCTACTCTCATTTTGCAACAACCACGCAATTGACTCACATTGCTTACGTACTGCACCATAGTTGTAAAAAAAAATCTAATGTGCTCCATTCATATTACTTTCTCTACATCTCTGTAACAAATTATTGTTAATAAGCTTATTCTTCTATTTCATGCTAAAATATTAGCAGAAACGGCTTTATTACTTCGTTCCTTATAATTAGAAGGGAAATAAGGGAATAAACTAGGATAAATCGACAGTCAAATGTTATAAAACGTGGTTGCTATGGGATTGAAACCCGTTTCTTTGCGTGGCCAAAGGCTGACAAGTTCCAGTATGGCAAAAGTTTAATTATTTTAAAACTGAAATAAATACAAGGAATATCTCAAAAGCGGCCAACTCCACGAAGAAAATGTACATTACATAAATTATGTGTTTTATCGAGATCTATATTTATTATGTAGCAAGCTTTTTTCTATCATTTGCGGTTTACCAGTTATGCAAAATTCAGTAAAGATCATCTAGAATAAAGAGGTTTCCAGAAGATATTCCCAGAAAATTCAAGATGTACGTTTTGTTTGTCATGTAAATATCTTAAATATAAGAGATTTTAATCAAAATTGTTAGAGCCATTTTTGAGAAAATCAAAATTTTCGAAATTTTTTCCATGTAAAGGGTAGTTTGGGGTGGGGGATTTTCTTGAAAATCTTCGTGTCGCTTCCTTGGTACTTAAATATCCAGATTGGTTTTTTAACCGTCTTTTCGTTTTTGAGCTATGCCTTCCACAGACGGACCTTTTTTTGAAAATGCTATTTTTTTAATTCAGGGGGCCCTAAAACATGTATTTCCGGTGAAATCTGGGTATGGAATTTTTGGTTGGAATACAATATCTTCTCTATATACTATGTACATAGTACGTGTATAGAAAGTGAAAATAAATAATTGTTTACGTAGATGAAAGAAAACAACCCAAATCTAATTGTCAAATGCATTTGTTATTCTGTGCACTTAGTATGCTCACACGCAAGCGAAGAAATGCCACAAACCTTGACTATATGCTCAGAGAATCACATAATTGGTTTCAAAGATCAGCCCTTAGGAAAGAGTCATATAATGAAGTTTATAGATTAATTTGTGATGGTGAAGAACCATTGCAATTAATATCTTTGTCAGGAACTCGTAGGCTGGCTAGAAGCAGGAGTATAAAAAGCATTTTAGATCAATTTGAGTGTTTGTAACTACATTTAGTAGGTAGGGACGTTTCAATTCTCTGTCCAGCCCTAGTTCACCGGTAATGTAAATAAAAGCAATAGCTTTCAACGCTTCTGATTGGTTGCTGAACATTTCACCGCTTTTCTCTTTACAAACATTATTGTTAAAAAGCTTATGCTTCTTTTTACTTCATGCTAATGTCTTGTTACTTGCTTTCATGCAAATAGAAGGGAAAAGATAGTACCATAGGCAAAAATATTAGTGAAAAGCTGGTTGCTATGAGACTGAAGTTCCTTTGTTTGTATGGGCAGGAGTTGACAAATTCCCACATGAGACAAGTATGTTTTATAAAGCTGAAATCAATAACAAGGAATATCTAAAAAACTATCCACTCCACGAAAAAAATGTATGTAACATAAATTGTGTGTTTTAACAAGCTCTACATTTTCTGATAAGTGTGTTCTCTTACGGTTTAACAGTTACACAAAATTCATTCAATTAAAGAGGTCTTTAGAGGCTATTTCCAGAAAATTCAAGATATACAGTTTATTTGCCATATAAATATCTTTGATATACGTATTTTAAGCAAATAGAGTCATTTTTGAGAAAAACAAAATTCTCGAACATTTTTCCATGTAAAGGGTAGTTTGGGGAGGGGGGATTTTCTTAAACACCAAATTTGGTATTTAACGGTCTTTTCGTTTTTTAGCTCTGCTGTCTACAGACACACACACGGACTTTATTCTGAAACACTTTTTTACTTTCTCTACACGCACTATGTACATAGTGTATATAGGTGATATAGCAACCAGCTTTTGACAGTCACTTTAACCTATGTTACTCCCTTATTTCGCCTCTGCTTACAAGGCAGCAAGTAATAAAACTATTTCTGCTATTTTTTTTCTCGATTAGCATGAAGTAAATAGAAGCATAAACTTTTCAACAATAAGTTTTTGCAGATATGTAGAGATAGTCATGTGAATGAAACACATCAGATTTTTTTGAATCAGGGGTCCTAAAACATGCATTTCCGGTGAAATCTCGGTATCGAATTTTTGGGTGGAATGCAATATCTTCTCTATGCACTATGTAGTGCGTGTAGAGAAAGTAACAAATCTGATATGTTCCATTCACATGACTTTCTCTATATCTCTGCAACAAATTATTGTTAGAAAGCTTATGCTTCTATTTACTTCATGCTAATTGAGAAAAAATCTGATGTGTTCCATTCAGATGACTTTCTCTACTTCTGTGGAACAAATTATTTTTAATAAGTTTATTCTTCTATTTACTTCATGCTAATCGAGAAAAACTTAGCAGAAATTGTCTTATTACTTGCTTCCATGTAAGTAGAAGCGAAATATGGTAATATCATAGGTTAAAGTTAAGTCAAAAGCTGGTTACTATGTGACTGAAGTTCCTCTGTATGGACACGAGTTGACAAATTCCTGTATGAGAAAAGTACAAGTTTTTCAAAGCTGAAACCAAAAACAAGGAATATCTAAAAAACGATCAACTCCTCGAAAAAAAATTATATAACATAAATTGTGTGTTTTAATGTGCTCTACATTTTGTGTGTGGTAAGTTTTTGTCCATTTCTTACGGTTTAGTACTTATGCAAAATTCCTCCAGAATAAAGTAGTCTTCAGAGGCTATTCTCAGAAAATTCAAGATATACATATTATTTGTCAGGTAAATATTTTTAACATATGATATTTTAATCAAAATCGTTAGAGCCATTTTTGAGAAAATCAAAATTTTCGAAAAAAGTTCCATGTAAAGGGTAATTGGGGGTGGGGGGAATTTCTTGAAAATCTTCGTGTCGCATCCTTGGAACATACCACACTTAAATACCAAATTTGGTATTTAATGGTCTTTTCGTTTTTGAGCTAATCTGTCTACAGGCACACACACGGACCTTTTTCCAAAAATGCTTTTTTTGGATTCAGAGGGACCAAAAACATGTATTTCCGGTGAAATCTCGGTATCAAATTTTTGGGTGCAATGCAATACCTTCTCTATACACTATGTACATAGTACGTGTAGAGAAAGTAAAAGTTAGCAGAAATATTCTTATAACTTCCTTCCTTAAAAGTAGAAGCGAAATAAGGGAGTACCATAGATTAAAGTGATAGTCAAAATCTGGTTGCTATGTGACTGAAGTTCCTTTGTTCGTGTGGACAGGAGTTGACAAATTCCTGTATGAGAAAAGTTTGTTTTTTAAAGCTGAAAGCAAAAACAAGGTATATCTAAAAAACGATCAACTCTATGAAAAAAGCATGAAAAAAAACGTATATAACATTGTGTTTTAACGTGCTCTACATTTTTTGTGCAGTAAATCTTTATCATATCTGTAACATACAATATTTTAATCAAAATCGTTAGAGCCATTTTTAAAAAAATCAAAATTTTCGAAAATTGTTTCATGTAAAGGGTAGTTTGGGGTGGGGGGATTTTTCTCAAAATATGCGTGTCGCATCCCTGGCAGATACTACACTTAAATACCAAGTTTGGTATTTTACACACACACACACACACACACACACACACGGGCTTTTTTTTTTTTTTGATACGGGGACCCTAAAACATATATTTCTGGTGAAATCTCAGTATCAATTTTTTGGGTGGAGTTCAATACCTTCTCTATGCACTATGTACATACATAGTACGTATAGAGAAAATAAAAATAGTTCCTCTTAATTTTCTGAAATAAGAACACAAATATATTAACTATGTAAAGTTGTCGAAATAGCATAGCATGAGTTAATAATAAACAGAAATTGGTTGAAATTTAATCATTATTCCCTTAAGCAACAATGCATGTGCTGAGCTATACATACATTGCAACGAATGATTTTCAATTGCTACGTGGAGAGGTAGTGTAGGTATGTAAGCAATGGCGGAGGCGTGTGATATCGGTGTAATACATAAGTAATACGGCGCGATACGTAAGCGATGATGATCTCTAAAAAGTGGCGAGAAAAGAAATATTCTTAATGTATATAATACTTTTTTTGAAAAGTACATTACACTTGCATTTAACAATATTCTCAGGTTAATGGCAGAATTTATTGGTTTTCCCAAAACAGCACACAGCGTGCAAAACTTTTAAATTATCCGAGGTGCAACACTTTGTGCAAGTAGCTTCTCAACAAGTGACAGCCGAAAATGCAGTATCTATCGCACATTGTTCGGGAAGAGCAAACAAAGCGAGAATTTAAGGGAATGGTGGGCGTTGTCGTTGACCGATTAATTGAAGCACTGAAACAAACAAAAAAGGGGGCTATCCGCCACAAACCTCAAACTGAGATAATCGAAAAAACCATGTTATTATTGATAGAACTTCATAATTTACATCACCTTCGTCATAAACATCCTACATTGGCCGCTTCATAAGGGAGTACACTTTTCCTCCAAACAATATTACAATAATGAGGTAAATTTGAGTTTGAGTTAGCAAAAGTAAGAACGCGCCAAATGCACCTTTTACGAATTTAAAAAGGGGCTATGTGCATATCGCGGTTTTCAGATTACGGAGGTATATGACAGATTATTCTTTCAATATTAAAGAGGTAAAATGATCCCATGGTAATTCATTACAGTTGAAGCTGCAATTACAGCGTTTTACATTAAAAAAAAAATATCCTGACAAAGTAGAATAGTAGTGTGCTACAAATGTAACAAACAGTATTCCTTTTACAAAAATAAAAGATGTATAAGTGTATACGGGCCGCATCCATGTACACTAAATGCCTCGCATTTCACTATTTACACTAAGCATGCTTGAATATGAATAGCTTGAGAACTGTTACAAAATTTGAGCCTAAGATAATTAGTTACCTATTTTTTATTCATAACATTAGAAATAAATTTGCTTTTGTTCAAACACAAGTAACATTCACTTGATTATAATTCCGTAATCAGAATAAACATATTCTCTATTTAACATTGTTTATTTACCCGTTTCTCTGGAGACCTTCGTGCAGGAATGTCTTTTCCATTGGTGGTTCTATAAGCTTTCCCATTTTGCTTTAACATCTTGTGTTTCGCAATTTGGTTTTCTCCACATTTCTTTTTAGTTTTAGCAGATACGAAATAGTCATTTCCCTCCGTCCAAGCAAATAAACACAGTGCTCACTGTAACCCCTGCAAGAACCTGTAGAATGCTGCGCTGATAACGCCTTCTTGATTTAAGCGGCTTTGGAACATAGCCCCAGTGTCATCTTCTGGAACGATTTTCTACTACATCCCAAACCTAGGACTAAAGGTAACCGTTTCTGAAGCTTCTGTCCTTTTCTGTGGCTGTCATCTACAGAGAAAACTTATAACTATTTAAACAGACTTCCTGCATAGATAGCAGCACAAATGTTTTGTTCAGCTATTTACAAAAAAATACAAAATTGTAGCGACACACAAATAGAGTAAAACAGAAATGTATTGTTTTATGTTGAAAAATACTAGTTAAATAAGCGTAAAGATGATTTTTACCAAAACCGTTGTATTTATACCAGTACATAATGAAATACTCTAACATATTTTGCCTTAAAGTCTACACAAATTTTGTATATAACCCATAAGGTAACATTAAACATTGTTATTGCTATTAATTAAATAATCTAATTTATTTTATTGTAGGGGATTAGACTGAAAAGTTTGATCTTCAGAATTAGCACTTACATAAATGGTCGAAGTTTGACAGTAATTTGAATCACTAACGTTAATCGATATACTGCTTGTCTGCATCTGATTATTTTTTATTTGGATTCGTTGTGATGTCTCAAATATGTTAAATCTCACATTATATACTATGCTACTATACATACAGTTAAGAAACCATATTACCAGTGAACTAACTGGGGCAACAATTTCTCGTTAAACATTTAGTGCAAGCTGAATGCGATGCGCTAGTCTCGTGCCAACATTATATACAACAGTAATTTTAGTGGGAAAAGAAAATATGTTTACCATTTACATAACTTTCTCTAGCTGTTCACAATAGAAACCTTTCTTACAAAACTTCATTCTTTTATCTACATCATGATAATTCAGATACGCGTTAGGAGAATTATGTTGTTACTTGTTTCATTGTAAGTAGAAGGGAAATAGGGGAATACATTATGCTAAAGCGATAACCAATGTTTTAAAAGCTGGTCATTATGTGAAACAATTGGGATTCGGTTCGCTTTGCATGGTCCCGTTTGAGAAAAGTAGTTTAAAATAAATTGAAGCCTATAAAAATAAATATCTCGAAAACGGTCACGGTGTTTTGACGAGATATACATTTTTTTGTGTTGTGCGTTTTTGTCTATCTCTTGCGTTTTTTTTTTTTTTTTTAAACAGTAACGGAGTCTGATTAGGACTCCGGCACTGTAACCCCATTTACATATCCCCCCGTAGGTTTTACTGATTACTGGTTTACTGGTTTTACTATTTCTTTGTTCAGCATTTAAGCAAGCTGAATGCGATCCACTAGTCTTGTACCAGCATTTACAACAGTAATTTTAGTGGGAAAAGAAAATCTGATGTGTTCCACTCACATAACTTTCTCTAGCTGTTCCAAAAAGAAACCGTTCTTACAAAAACAAAGGTGTAAATAACCCGGAAAGGCATGGTTCGATTCCATAGCTTTATATTCAACGACCATCGAACATTTACGAATAAGCCCGAACATGATCAAATTTCTTGCATAGCACTGCCTGGTGAGGGTTAGATAAACTACGAATTTGTCACTTCCCGGATTACATAGTTCCTCTTGTAGACACTTCTTTAGCTTGGCTGCCATCTACACAGAATAATCATAACTATTTACATACCGTTCGAGTATAGATGACACTACATGTGTTTTCTGTGCCTATATATGAGAAGATACAATTTTTATAGCGACACTATAATAGAATAAAGTCAGAACTAATAGTTTAATGTTGAAAACGGTAAGTTAAGCAAACCTGATTATTAACTCTATCAAAATCTATGTATTTAGATCAATTCATAAGCCCAAACTGTACAGTAATGTTCCTTAAAGTCTACCATAGTTTGCTATTCACGTGCCTAGTACATTTGTCAAATATGTGGAAAGGTTCGGACTGTATAGACTGACCCAATTAAATACTCTATAAGGATAACATAATTATTAAAAAATCTATAATTTCTAGCTAAATTAGCTGAATATAAACATTTCGGTTTACGTTAAATATGAATTGAGGCAAAACAGAATGAGTTTATCTCGAGACGTCACCAACAAGAGTAAATGTATAGCAAAGCAGATTGTTATTTACAATTTTCGGTAGCTGTGAAATAGAATTCTTTTTAGTGATGGGCAGAATCGAATGCTTTCAAGAATCCAATCCCCTGCATTCGAATACTCTGGAGAATCGAAACCTTCATCCGAGAACAAGGTCTCGAATACTGTACTCACAATGCGAAATCAGCCTCTTCATAAGCAAGTTCTAGGATGCTACGTTATCGTCACGCGAGAGACGTTCTCAGTTCTCGAATACTACAAACCTTGCGCTAATCGAAATCAGCTTGTATTCATTAGCAAGTTCTCGGATGCTACGCTATCGCTACTCGAGTGATGCAGTTCTCGCCATGGTTGATCTCGAACAAGGCATGTAATTTAAATGATGGACAAACAATATGACATGTTATTCTCAAAATGTTGAAGTTTCTATTCAAGGTTATCGTGGCTTAAGCGTAATGCGCTTTCATTCATAACCGTTTCTTCCATTAAATTGAATACTAAAATATATATCTATTTTATTTATTTATTGTACAGTTAACGATTTCCAAGATATTCCTTGCTATAGGTTTAAAATTTAACTAATAGTTTTCTCAAACAGGTAGTCGTCATCCGTATTTATTTTGTTTTACTCATAGCCATGCAAAGATAATCGAATTCAAAGTCAATCGCATAGCGACAGCTTTTAAAATATTTGACTATGGCTTTAGCCTAGTATATTCCCTTCTACCTACAAGGAAATACGTAATAAGACATATGTGCTAAAGTTTATCCGGACTAGCACGAAGTAATTAAAGAGTAATGTTTTGTAAGAAAAGTTTGTTTGCAGGTAGAGAAAGTCATGTGAAAGAAACACATCAGAATTTGTGCTCTTTTGTTTGGTTTTTATAGCCCCCTTTAATTTGTATGGTTACATCAGGGACTTGACTGGTAATACAACTGCTGGTGTCTTTCTCGCTGGAGTGTAGGCTTTCTTATTGTTTTTACTTTCTCTACACGTGCTATGTACATACATAGTGTATAGTGAAAGTGTATTCCACCCAAAAATTCAATACCAAGATTTTACCGGAAGTATACGTTTTGAGGTACCCTGAGTCCAAAAAGCATTTTTACTTTTTCTAGCCGTATGTACATAACAATGTACATAGTAGCTAGCAAAGGTATTGTATTCCACCCAAAATTCGATATCGAGATTTCACTGGAAATATATGCTTTGCTGTCACCTGAGTCGAAAAATATCGTTTTAGAAAAAGGTCCGGGCGCGCGTTTCTGTGGGGGGTGGGGGAGTGACAGCATAGCTCAAAAACGAAAAGACCGTAAAATACCAAACTCGGTATTTAAGTTTAATATCTTCCAAGGATGCGACACGAAACATTTCCAAGAAAATCCCCAAACCCCAGCTATCCTTTACATGAAACATTTTTTGAAAATAATGATTTTCTCAAAAATGGCTCTAACGATTTTGATTAAAATATTGTGTATTAAAGATATTTACATGACAGATAAAATGTATATTTTGAATTTTTGGGATTAGCCTCTGAAGAGCTCTTTATTCTGCATGAGTTTTGCAGAATTTTGCACAACGGTTAAACCGTAAGAGATGGACAAAAACGTAATATAAATATGTAGATCTGGTTAAAAATATAAGTTCACCATTTTGAAGATATTCCTTGTTATTGGTTTCAGTTTTAAAATACCTAACTTTTCTCAAACTGGACCATCCAAAGCGAACCGCGTCATTCGTTCACATAACGACCAGATATTATATTTTTTATTACTTTAACCTAGCGTATTCCCTTATTTCCCTCCTTCTTACAAGGAAGCGAGTAATAGGATCATTTCTGCTAATGTTTTTCTCGATTACCATAATGTAAAAGATGAATAATCTTTTGAAAGAATAGTTTTGTGTATGGAACAGCTAGAGAAAGTCATGAGAATGGAACACTTTTTTTTCAGTTTTAAAATACTATAAAAATGCACACACATTCACTCCAACACTCCATTAGGGATAGGGAATGAATCTGGTTAAAGAAAAATTCATGCCCCAGCTGAGAATCAAACCCAGAACCTCTGGGTTGAGAAGACAGAATGCAATCGATTAGTTCCAATTTCTAATATTGTTCATTCGTTGCCCTAACCGATCGCACATTCCGTTATAACACGAAATAAAATTAAAATATTATGATCGCGTATATGTATGGGAATCGTTCGTTAGCTTTGGAAGGATAAGAAGTTCATAGCTTTAATTGATAGCATATTCTCATATTCTATTCTGGCCAGCTGGTTATCAGCGTGCTCACCCCTCTTCCCGCTCTTCCCCTATACGATCAAAGCGCTAGAATGACCTTTAAGTAAAAGCACCAATCAGATATGAGATCTCGATTCTCGGTGCACCTGCACATATCCGAGACCCGAGAGCAGGATTCGAATATAGCATTCAAACGAGAACTCATCCCAGTGAAGGATTCGAATTAAACATTCAGAATTCGAGAACATCTCGAGAACTTCCAAGAATCGAATACATCGACATTTTGCATTCGAATACTCCCATCACTATTCGTTTTCACAAAACCTAATTCTTTTATCTACAATTCTACATCATGCTAATCGAGAATTAAAAGAATTGGTATTGTTTCATTGTAAGTAGAAGAGAAATAGGAGGAACAGTTTATGCTAAAGTGACAGCAAATCTTTTAAAGTTTATCATGTGAAACAATTGAGATTCGGTTCGCTTCGCATGGTCTCGTTTGAGAAAATTAGTTTAAAATAAATCGAAGCCTATAAAAATGAATATCTCGAAAACGATCAAATCTACATAAATGCCATAAATTATGTGTTTTAACAAGCGACGTATTATTTATGTTGTAAGCCTATTTCTTACGGTTTAATTGTTAGGCAAAGTTCTGCAAAATTCATTCAGAATAAAGAGCTCTTCAGAGGCTATTCGCCGAAAATTCAAAATATACATTTCAAATATGAAGCAAATATCTTTAATATGCGGTATTTTATTCAAAATAGAGCAATTTTTGAGAAAATAAAAAAATGTTCACAAATGTACTTGGGGATGGGGGGAATTTCTTGAAAAACTTCGTTCTCGGTATCGAATTTTTGGATGGAGTACAATGCCTTCTCTATCCACTATGTACATTATACATACGGGCTAGATAAAGTAGACTCTGATGTGTTCCATTCACGACTTTCTCTACATCGCTGTAACAAATTATTGTTAAAATGTATATACTTCTACTTTATGATTATCGAGATAAACAGCAGAAATTGGCTTAATTACTTGATTCCTTGTAAGTAGAAGGGAAATAAGGGAATAACACTAAAAGGCTAAAGCGATAGTCAAATCTTTTAAAAACAGCTTGCATGTCGTTGAAATCCGTTTCTATGCAGGGTAAGGAGTTGACAAATTTCCGTGTGGCAAAATTGTAAGTATTTTAAATCTGAAAAAAATAACAAAGAATATCTCAGAAATTGTCATTTTCACGAAAAAAAACGTATATGATATAAAATGTGTGTTTTTACGTGATCTGCATATTTGTGTAGTAAGTTTTTGTCTAGATCTTACGGTTTACCAGTTACGCAAAACTCAGCATAATTCATTCAGAATAAAGAGGTCTTTAGAGGCTATTCCCAGAAAATTAAAAAAAAAAAATTATTTGCATGTAAATATCTTTAATCGTTATAGCCATTTTTGAGAAAATTAAAATTTTCTAAAAAAGTTCCGTGTTAAGGATAGTTTGGGGTGGGGGGATTTTTCTCAAAATCTTCGTGTCGCATCTCTGGAGGATGCTTAACTTAAATACCAAGTTTGGTATTTTACCGACTTTTCGTTTTTGAGCTATTGTGTTCACAGACACACGGACCTTTTTCTGAAAATGCTTTTTTTGGATACAGGGGATCCTAAAACATATATTTCCGGTGAAATCTCGGTATCGAATTTTTGGGTGGTGTACAATACCTTGTCTATACACTATGTACATAGTAGGTACGTATAGAGAACGTAAAAAAAATCTGGTGTGTTCCATTCACATGACTTTCTCTACATCTCTGCAACAAATTATTGTTAAAAAGCTTATGCTTCTATTTACTTCGTGCTAATTGGGAAAAAAATAGCATCAATAGTCTTATTACTTGCTTCCTTGCAAGTAGAAGGGACATAACGAAGTACCATAATCTAAAGTGATATGTATGTGATATACATGTACGTAGTACCCGGTAGAGAAAGTAAAAGGACATGAGTCACAAGGGCCACTGATGTTGCATATCATGCTGGGAATATTACTTTCTCTAAACATACTATGTACATGGTATATAGAGAAGGTATTGTATTGCAGCAAAAAATTCGATACTATGGTTTTACCGGAAATATATGTTTTGGGTCCCCCTGAATTAAAAAAAAAACATTTTTTGGTAAAATGTCCGTGTGTGTGTTGTGTGTGTGTGTGTGTCTGTGGGCGGCATAGTTCGAAAACGAAAAGTCCATTAAATACCAAACTTGGTATTTAAGTTCAGTATCTTCCAAGGATGCGACACGAAGCTTTTCAAGAAAATCCCCCATCACATCTACCCTTTACATGGAAAAATTTTGGAAAATGTTTATTTTTTCAAAAATGGCTTTAACGATTATGATTAAAATCTCTTATATATAAGATACTTACATGACAAATAAAGTGTATATCTTGAATTTTCTGGGAATGTCCTCTAAAGACCTCTTTATTCTGGAGTTTTGCATAACTAGTAAATCGTAAGCGATAGGCAAAAACATACTATACAAAAAATGTAAACCTACTTAAAAAACACACTTTATGTCATATTCATTTTGTTCGTGGATTTGGCCGTTTTCGAGATATTCTTTGTTATTGGTTTCAGTTTTGAAATACGGGAACTTGTCAACTGGCCACGCAAAGAAACGTATTTTAATCCCGTAGCAACCAGATTTTAAAACATTTGATGGCGGTTTAGCCTAGTGTATTCCTCTATTTCCCTTCTACTTATTAGGAAATAAGTACTTTTCTGCTAGTGTTAATCTTTTTTTTTTATTTATTTATTTATTTATAATCTTACTTAATGTCGCCTAACTACACAGGTCTTATAGCGACATCAGTAACAATAAAGAATGTTATAACACTTTGAATACAATATTTACACATTAAATTAATAATTATATCGAGTTTGTAACATTAGTTAATGGAATTCTAACAACAATACTTATATATTATCTACTGTTTCATACAATAGTGTCTCAAAAGTGTACAATATTTTACAGTACATTAGCAAGTTTACAATCTTTTATGAATTTAAACAATGATGATAATTTGGTTGGTTCGTCGAGTGCTGCCTGAAGATGTGAGGAATTTGGTGACTGGTTCTGCACTTAGAGTAATGGGCACATTCCGTTATTAGATATTTGACTGATAATCACTGGCTGAAATGTTCACAGAATGGAGGTTGCAGTTTGGCGAATACATAGTCATGAGTTAGTTTAGTATGTCCAATTCTGGTGAGTATCATCTGTTGATGCCGGCTGAGAGGTTTGTATATTTTAATAAATGATAGGTTACGTTTTACTTCATGTAGTTTACTGTTGCGATTATTTTCAATCCAGTTGTTCTTTCAGTTTTGTTAATCTTGATTAGGATGAAGTAGATAAAAGAAAAAGCAAGCCAGTGGCCCATGGAAGAAGCTCAACATAAGTTGCAGCGAAACGTCGGCAGAGAGCAGCACAAGAAATGACGCGGCCTACACCGGAAACCATAACCTCAATGACTACGGTCATAAGGCTGCCCATGCTCAAGCAGACAGAAGAACGGAAGACTGCATTTCGCATTGGTAAGCAGAACCGATTTTCAGAAAGTCCATTTTCACACTATATTTCGATCCAGTTCATTTACATACACCTAACCTAACGTTGCTTAACCTCGACGAAATCTCGAAAACTGTCGTTCACCTGTCACTTAGCCATATTGTCTCCGTAACCAATAGGAAAGGCTCTTTCCTGAGCCTTAGTCTAAAACTGAACTAGAATCTGCAATCTCGTCCGTGGAAGCCTGCAGATATAACCAAAAGAATAAGCTTATTAATAATAATTAGTTAATAGAGATGAATGGAGCACATCAGATTTTTTATTGATTCAGTGGACGCTGAAACATGTATTTCCAGTGAAATCTCGTGATCGAGTTCTTAGTTTGTATACAATACCTTCTCTAACTTCTATGTACATAGTGCCCGGTAGAGAAAGTAAAAGGACATGAGTCACAAAGGGCCATCCTCACACTGATGTTGCAGATCAAGTTGTATAACTATTGTTATAGTTACTCTCTGTGGTGTAATTATAATACTAATTTTGGAGCTGCACAACATAAGAAGTGAATAAGTTTACATTGGGCTGAAAAAAGGATTAACAAGAAACAGTAAACTGTAGGTAGAGAAGCTATTGTATTCCATCCAAAAATCCAATGCCAAGATTTCACCGGAAATGTATGCTTTCAGGTTCCCTGAGTCAAAACATAAATAAAAAAATATGATGTGTTACACTCACATGACTTTCTCTAGCTACTCTACAAACTTCTTACAAAAGATTATTTTTCTTTCTACACCATGCTAATTGAGATAAACATTAGTTAATGTTCTTGCTACTTAGTTCCTTATATGTTCTAAGCTAAAGTGATAGTCAAATGTTTTAAAAGCTGAAGTTATGCGATTGTCATTGCAAATCGCTTCTCTGCTTGGCCAGGAATAGAACAAAAGAAAAACGGACACTTCCGTTTGAGAAAAGTATAAGTGCTTCGCAATGGAAACTAATAACAAGGAATACCTCGAAAACGGTAAGCTCCACGAAAAAAAAGTATATGACATAATCTGTGTATTTTAACAAGAGCTACATCTTTTGTATAGTAAGTTTTTATCTGTCTCTTACAGTTTACTAGTTATGTCAAATTAAACAAAATTCATCCAGAATAAACGGGTCTTTAGAAGCTATTCCTGTAAAATTTAAGATATACGCTTTATTTGTGATAGAAATGACTTTAATATGTGGTATTTTAATCGAAATCATTAGAGCCATTTTTAAGAAAAATAAAATTTTCGAAACATTTTCTATGTAAACGGTAGTTAGGGCTGGGGAGATTTTCTTGAAAATCTTCGTGTCGCATCCTTGGAAGATACCAAACTTCAATACCAAAGTTGGTATTTAACGGTCTTTTCGTTTTTGAGCTGTGCTGTCCACACACACACACACACACACACACACACACACACACACAAGCATACACATGGACTTGTTTCTGAAAATACTTCTTTTTGGATTCAGGGGGTCTTAAAACATGTATTCCGGTGAAATCTCATCGACTTTTTGGGAGGAATACAATGCTTCTCTATTCCTATGTACATACATTGTACATATGGGGCTCGAGAAAGTACAAATAAATAAAAATAAAAACATAAATATATAAAATCTGATGTGTTCAATTTCTCTACATCTTATTCTTAATAAGCTTATTCTTCTATCTACTTCATGCTAATCGATAAACATTAGCAGAAATTATCTTATTACTTGGATCCTTAAGTAGAAGGGAAATAAGGGAATACTCAAATGTTTTAAAATGTGGTTGACATAGGATTGAAATCCGATCCTTTGCATGACCAACAATTGACAAGTTCCCGCACAAGAAAAGTGTAAGTATTTTAAAACTGAAACCACTAACAAGAAATATCACGAAAAGGTCAACTCCACAAAAAAAATGTATACGACATAAATTGTGTGTTTTAACAAGATCTCCATCAATCGTATAGTAAGTTTTTGTCTGTCGTTTATGGTTTACCAGTAATGCAAAAAGCAGCAAAGTTCATTCAGAATGAACAAGTATCAGAAACTATTCCCAGAAAATATAAGATATACATTTTATTTGTGATGTAAATACCTTTCTATACGGTATTTTAATCAAAATCGTTAGAGCCACTTTTGAGAAAAGCAAAATATTTAAAAATATTTCCGTGTAAAGCGTGGTTTGGAGTGGGGGGATTTTCTTTAAAATCTTCGTCTTGACGTTTGGTATCTTCCAAGGATGCGACACTAAAATTTTCAAGAAAACCCCCCCACCCTCAACTACCCTTTACATGAAACATGTTTCCAAAATTTTGATTTTCTCAAAAATGGCTCTCACGATTTTGATTACAATCTCCTATATTTAAGATATTTACATGACAAATAAAATGTATATCTTTAATTTTATGGGAATAGCCTCTAAAGACTTCTTTATTCTGGATGATTTTATTGAATTTTGCATAACTGGTAAACCGTAAGAGACAAGACGAAAACTTACTGCACAAGAAATGTAGATCATGATAAAACACACAATTTATGTCATATACATTTTTTTTTTTTCGTGGAGTTGATCGTTTTTGAGGTATTTCTTGTTATTGGTTTCAGATTTGAAAAACTTATACTTTTCTCATACAGAAATTTGTCAATTCGTGTAAATACAAACAAAGGAATTTCAGTCAAATAGCAACCAACTTTTGACTATCTCTTTAACCTATAGTACTCCCTTATTTCTCTTCTACATACAAGAAGCAAGTAATAAGACTATTACTAATTTTTTCTTGATTAGCATGAAGTAAATAGAAGCATCAGCTTTTTAAATATAATTTGTTGCAGCTCAAAAACGAAAAGACCGTTGAATACCAACGTTGGTATTTAAATTTAGTATCTTCGAAAGATGTGACACGAAGATTTTCAAGAAAATCCCCCACCCCCAATAGCCTCTGAAGACTACTTTATTCTGGATGAATTTTACGAAATTTTGCATAACTAGCAAACCGTAAGAGATGGACAAGAACGTAGATGACAAAAAATGTAGAGTACATTAAAACACACAATTTAAGTTATATGAAATTTTTTCGTAGAGTTCATCGTTTTTTACATATTCCGTGTTTTAGGTTTCACCTTTAAAAAACTTACACTTTTCTCATACAGAAATTTGTCAACTCGTTTCCATACAAACAAAGGAACTTCAGTCACATAGCAACCAGCTTTTGACTATCACTTTAACTTATGGTACTCCCTTATTTCTCTTCTACCTAAAAGGAAGCAAGTAATAAGACTATTTCTGCTAATTTTTCGCAATTAGCATGAAGTAAATAGAAGTATAAGATTTTTAACAATAATTTGTTGCAGAAATGTAGAGAAATTAATGTGAATGGAACATATCAGATTTTTTTTTTTTTTTTTTTGTTTTGCGATGGGTGTAGAAAAAGTAAAACTCTGAAGTGTTCCATTCACATGACTTTCTCTTCATCTCTGTAATAAATTATTTTTAAAAAGGTTTTTCTTCTCTACACCTCATGCTAATCGATTAGCATCATGGTCTTATTACTTGCTTCCTGTAAGTAGAAGGGAAATAAGGGAATACCCTATCATAAAAGAGAGTCAAATCTTTTAAAAGCTGGTTGCCATGTGGTTGAAATCCGTTTCCATGCATGGCCAGGAATTTACAAATTTCCGCGTGAGAAAAGCTCAAGTATTAACTCCACAAAAAAAAAAAAAAAAAAAAAAAAAAAAAAAAAAAAAAATGAATATGACATAAATTGTGTTTCAACAAGATCTACACATAAATTTACGGCTTACTAGTTATGCAAAATTCATCCAGAATAAACATATCTTCAGAGGCTATTCCTAGAAAATTCAATATATACATTTTATTTGTCATGTAAATATTTTGAATTGATGGTATTTTAATCCAAATCGTTAGATCCATTTTTGATAAAATCAAAATTTTCGAAAATTGTTCCATATAATGGGCGGTTTGGTGTGGGGGAGGTTTTCTTCAAAATCTTCGTTTCGCATCCTTGGAATATACTAAACTTAGATACCAAGTTTAGAATTTTATCGACTTTTCGTTTTTGAGCTATTATGTTCATAGACATACGGACACACAAACGAACCGTTTTCTAAAAATCTGATGTGTTCAATTCATATGACTTTTTCTACATCTCTCCAACAAATTATTGTTAAAAAGCTTATGAGTCTACTTACTTCATAATCGAGAAACAATTAACAGAAATAGTCTTATTACTTGCTTCCTTATAAGTAGAAGCGAAATAAGGGAGTACCATAGGTTAAAGTGATAGTCAAAGGCTGGTTACTATGTGACTGAAGTTCCTTTGTTTGTATGGACAGGAGTTGACAAATTCCTGTATGAGAAAAGTGTAAATTTCTTAAAGCTGAAACCCAAAACAAGGAATATCTCAAAAACGATCAACTCCACGAAAAAATGTATGTGACTTAAACTGTGTGTTTTAATGCGCTCTGCATTTTTGGTTTGGTAAATTTTTGACCGTCTCTTACAGTTTAGCAGTTATGCAAAATTCCGTAAAATTCGTCAAGAATAAAGTAATCTTCAGAGGCTGTTCCCAGAAAATTCAAGACATACATTTTATTTGTCAAATAAATGTCTTTAATATACGATATTTTAATCAAAATCGTTAGTCATTTTTGAGAAAATCAAAGTTTTCGAACAAAGTTCCATGTAAAGGGTAGTTTGGGGTGGGGAATTTTTTTCAAAATCTTCGTGTCGCATCCCTGGAAGATACTAAACTTAAATACCAAGTGTGGTATTTTATCGACCTTTCGTTTTTGAGTTATCGTGTTCAGAGACACACGCACACACACGGACCTTTTTGGAAAATGCTTTTTTTGGATACAGGGGACCCTAAAATAAATATTTCCGGTGAAATCTCAGTATCGAATTTTTGGGAGGAGTGTAATATATTCTCTATGCACTATGTATATGGTACGTGTAGAGAAAGTAAAACGTACTCAATAGTATGCCGGGGTTTGAATGACGGATCTTCGACAGCCCGTCCGTTGCCCCAATCAACTGAGCTAACATGGCAAAAACTTGCGGTTTGGGAATTCAATTCCCCGATTGACTCACATTTTTACATTTTTTTGATAAACCACAAGACATTCTCAAATTCATTTTAGACAACATATACCAATGACGTGTTACAAAGGATCATTGTCACATCTACATCCTTGCAATTTTAAAATGAAAATACACCAAAGAAAATTTTACATGACTTTCTCTACATCGCTGTAACAATTATTGTTAAAAAGCATATTCTTATATCTACTTTATAATAATCGAGATAAATATTAGCAGAAATTGTCTTAATTACTTGCTTCCTTGTAAGTAGAAGGCTAAAACGATAGTCAAATGTTTTAAAATCTGGTTGCCATGCGAATGAAATCCGTTTCTTTGCAAGACCAGGAAATTACAGCTTTCCGTATGAAAAAATCTGATGTATTCCATTCATATGCCTTTCTTTACATCTGTGGAACAAATTATTGTTAAAAAGCATATGCTTCTATTTACTTCATGCTAATCGGGAAGGAAATTAGCAGAAATAGTCTTATTACTTGCTTCCTTGTAAGTAGGAGGGAAATAAGGGAGTACCATGGGTTAAAGAGATAGTCGAAAGATGGCTGCTATGTATGGACAGGAGTTGACAAATTCCTATATGAGAAAAGTATAAGTTTTTAAAGCTAAAACTAATAACAAGTAATATCTCAACAACGATCAATTCCACGAAAAAAAATGTATATGACATAAATTGTGCATTTTGTCGTGATCTACATTTTTTGTGCAGCGTGACTTTGTTTATCTCTTACGCTTTACTTTCAATAAAAATCGTCCAGAATAAAGAGGTCTTTAGAGGTTATTCCCAGAAAATTCGAGATATACATTTTATTTGGCATGTAAATAAACATACAGTATTTTAATAAAAATCTTTAGATCTACTTTTGAGAAAACCAAACTTTTCCAAATTTTTCCATGTAAAGGATAGTTTGGGATGGGGGAATTTTCTTGAAAATCTTTGTGTCGCACCCTTGAAAGATACTAAAAACCAAGTTTGGTATTTAACGATCTATTCGTTTTTGAGCTATGCTGCCCACAGACACACCACGGACATGTTTACTTTCTCTACACGCACTATGTACATAGTGTATAGAGAAGATATTGCACTCCACCCAAAAATTCGATAATGAGATTTCACTGGAAATATACGTTTTAGGCTCCCCTGTATCCAAAAAAAAAGTATGTTCAGAAAAAGGTCCGTGTGTCTATGAACACTCAAAAACGAAAAGTCGGTAAAATACCAAACTTGGTATTTAAGTTCAGTATCTTCCAGGGATTCGACACGAAGATTTTGAGAAACATCCCCCCACCCCAAACTACCCTTTACTTGGAACTTTTTTCGAAAATGTCGATTTTATGAAAAATAGCTGTAAGGATTTTTATTAAAACATCGTATATTAAAGATATTTACCTGACAAATAAAATGTATATATTTATTTTTCTGGGAATAGCCTCTGTAGACTACTTTATTCTTGATGAATTTTATGGAATTTTGCAAACTGCTAAACTGTATCAGATGGACAAAAACTTATCACACAAAAAATGTAGATGACGTTAAAACACATAATTTATGTTATATACATTTTACTTGGAGTTGATCGTTTTTGAGATATTCGTTGTTTTTGGTTTCAGCTTTGAAAAACATACTTTTCTCATGCCGGAATTTGTCAGCTCGGGTCCATACAAACAAAGGAACTTCAGTCACATAGCAACCAGCTTTTGTCTATCACTTTAACCTATGGTACTCCCTTATTTCGCTTCTACTTACATGGAAGTAAGTAGTAAGACTTTTTCCGCAAATTATTTTTCGATTAGCATGAAGTAAATAGAAGCACAAGCTTTTTAACAATATTTTGTTGTAGAGATGTTGAGAAATTCGTGTGAATGGACATTAGATTTTTCTAAATATGATTTCTTTGCATCAGTGGGTCACAAAACATATATTTCCGGTGAAATCTCCGTATCGAATTTTTGGGTTCAATACAATACCGGTATATACACTATGTACATAGTACGCGTAGAGAAAGTTAAAAGTAATACTGGCCAGCACCAGATTAAAATAACACTGTAATCTAACAGCTGGGCCTTGAATGCTCAATTCCTCTATATAAAGCATTAGTACATCTATATAAATCACTAGTTCATCTTCTACTCTCATACGCTGCTCCTGTATGGAGCACATCTAGCAAAGTAACATTCATCCGTTACAAGTCTTCCAGAACAAATTCCAACGAGAAGCCACAGATGCTCCTTGGTTCCTTAGACATAGTCAACTTCATGAGGAACCCTCTAAGGGATACATCAAATCCCTCTCAAAGTCCTTCTTCAACGAGCTACCTGGAGCTTGCACTTAAAACTTTGGAACCAGAAGCCATCAAATGAACAGACTGAAAAGAAAATTTCCTTAAGATCTGCTCACCGATTCCGAAGAGAGTAATTTCTTATAACCTTTAACACCATACTTTAACCATAAAATGTTTCATACCAATTAATTCATTACATCAACTATTACTATTGTAAATAATTGTAGATCCTTATGTTATACATTTATGTCACCCTAACTCACGTTAGAGGAGTCAAATGATAACCTCACTTTTTCATATTATGCAACTTATCAATAACCTGTAAAGCAATAATTGTATGACTCCATTGGCACAGTTCACTAAGAGCCTTGGCCTAACGCCCGGCCGCTGCATCCCCCATCTCGGTCCATTACAGACGTCACGGATAGGGTTTAGTATTGGGGGGGGGTGAGACGATCCCCCCGGCCAATTATTGCTGTCTTCACGACCTGGAGCCGCTACTTCGCCATCAAGTAGCTCCTCAATTGGCCCCCCCAGGGACCTCTCGAGGTTGAATGCACCCCGGTTCAGGTCCAGGTACTGGGAATCGAACCCAGGTCTCCCACTGGCAAGTAGCAATGCTACCACCGCGAGTGCCGTCCATTTTAACTGTTCTACCATCCATATTTAGATGGCAGAGTGCATTTAGCTTTTTAAGGCCTACCTCATCTCTCTACACCATACCACTTAGCAGTCCACTACTTTTACTACTTGTGTATAGATGTAAGTACAATCGCAGTCTATTTTCAGTTTTGTTTTAGGAACGGGCCGGGTTCGATGCCAAATGGGATTTGTGGTCGACGAAGCGGTGTCAGGGCGGATTTTCTCCGGGTCCTCCGGTTTCACCCGTCACTCATTCCACCAATTACTCATCACTTTTCCTATCATCCATTTCGCTTGCATTTCATATCAGTCAGTTTTTCACGGTCATGCCTGGCTAAGGGCCAACTACCCGTTCCAGGTTCTCCATTCTGTGGTTTCGTGCCGTCGGTTCCCCGACAAGCTTATGACCCCTGGGCTCCGCTTGTAAATCCTAGGGGGGTGTCAGTCCTACATACGGGAGGGTAGGTAAGCCGAGTACGAAACGAAACTATTGTTTTAGACTGAATGTGGAAATTTGGATCGTGGTATTAAATATCCAGTCTTTGACAATTGTGAGAAACTAAGCATCTCAACTTGAAAAATCACTTTATTTACTCTCTATAGTTGCAGCAACAACTTTACATAATAATATATATTACTAAAACGGTATTGACACTCGTATAGGAACTAATTTCGACAACATAAGTTCAAATGTGCGAGTGCCCTGTCGTGTTAGAAAATCAGTTTATTGCGAATATTAATCGGGACATCTTCAAGTAGCATTTAAAGTATTTATTTCAAGACAAATACTATAAACATGCCCATTCAATCAAGAAGCCATGGCATTTGGAGCCACGAGGGGCGTTCAATAAGTCCTTAGAAATCCCAAGAAATGACACTCGCATCGAAAAAAGTTTGTATTAAGTAACCGTCGTCTCTTACTAGATGTCAGTTTAAGTTTCAGTTATATCCATCACGTGGTTTCGTTTCCATAGGCGATTGAATCAACAATCCCATGCTTCTTTAGAAAGAAAGGAAAAAAAGAAGAAAAAAAAAAGGTTTCGTGCAGTGATTAAACACTTCTATTTAAAAGACTTAACACCGACAATTTCTGCTAATGTTTATCTCGATTATACGAAGTAGATGGAATAAGCTTATTAACAATAATTACTTTCTCTACACGTACTATGTGCATTGTGTATAGAGAAACTATTGTATTTCACCCAAAAATTCGATACCGATATTTCACCGGAAATACATGTTTTGGGACCACCTGAGTAAAAAAAAAATGTGTGTGTGTGTGTGTGTGTATGTGTGTGTGTGTGTGTGTCTGTCTGTCTGTCTGTGTCTGTGGACAGCATAGCTTAAAAATCTGATGCGTTCCATTGACATGACTTTTTCTATATCTCTGTAAATATTGTTAATAAGCTTATCTTTTATTTATTTTATGCTAATCGAGAAAAATTAGCAGAAATAGTTTTATTTCTTGCTTTATTGTAAGTAGAAGCGAAATAAGGGAGTACCATAGGTTAAAGTGAAAGCGTAAAGCTGGTTGCTATGTGACTGATGTTCCTTTGTTTGTATTGACAGGAGCTGACAAATTCCTGTATGAGAAAAGTATGTTTTTCAAAGCTGAAACCAAGAAAAAGGAATATCTCAAAAACGATCAACTCCACGAAAAAAATGTATATAACATAAATTGTGTGTTTTAACGTGCTCTACATTTTTTGTGGGTTAAGTTTTTGTCCATCTCTTACGGTTCGGTTTAGCAAAGTTCCGAAAAATTCATCCAAAATAAAGTAGTCTTCAGAGGCTTCTTCTCTTCTGGCTCTACAGCCCTTGGTGAGCTTTGGCCTCCTGCACAATCCTCCTCCACATATCTCTATCTTCTGCTTTACTTTTCCACCCTCTGATTCCAATTTTTCTTAGGTCTTCCATCACATCATCTAACCATCTTGTTTTTGGTCTTCCTTTTTTTCTTCTAGCGTACAGTCTTCCTTTCAATATTCTTTTTGGCATTCTATCTTCTGTCATTCTCTCTATGTGTCCTAGCCATCTTATTCTTTGTGCCTTTATAAATTTCACAATATTTTGCTGCTTAATTAGTTCTTCTATCTCATAATTATATCTTATTCTCCATTGGTCTTTATCCTTTACAGGTCCAAAGATTCGTCTAAGTATTTTCCGTTCAAATCTTCGTAGTATTTCTTCATCTACATTGTTTAGGGTCCAGGTTTCTGCAGAATACATTACTATTGGTCTTATTAGTGTTTTATAGATATTGTATTTTGTCCCTGTACTAATAAGCCTATTTTTTAATAGATTTAAATTTGCATAATAGGCTGCATTTCCACCTTGAATTCTTTCTTTTATGCACTCGTTTAAATTGTTATCATTATTTACAAGCGCTCCTAAATATCTAAATTTGGATACCCCTTCAAATGTTTTGTCTCCAACTACTAGATTTTCAATTATTCTTTTGCTTTTGTCTGCTGTCATTTTCAGGTATTTAGTTTTTTTTTCATTTACTTCTAATCCTATTTTTTTTGACCTTCTTTCTAATTCTTCATAAACTTCAACTAACATTTTCCTATCTCTTGCCACAATCAATATGTCATCTGCATATGCACATATCTGACTAGACTTAAAAAATATTGTTCCTTTAGTATTTATTTTTTCTACTGCTCTGTGCAGGGCTAGGTTGAATAGAGTCGTCGATAGTCCATCACCTTGTCTTACTCCTGTGTTATAATCAAAATCCGGACTTAATTTATTCATTACTTTCACTTTGGCTTTTGTATTTTCCATTGTCATTTTTATTAGTCTTATTATTTTCGGTTGCACTTTAAAACATTGTAAGGTGTTATAGAGAACTTCTCTGTCAATTGAGTCAAATGCGAACTTAAAGTCAATAAACAGAAAGCATAAATCTATGCCATGCTCATAGAATTTTTCCATTATTTGTCGTATTACAAATATCTGGTCTATCGTACTCTTGTCACTTCTAAATCCACATTGATACTCGCCTAATACATTTTCCGCATATTTTTTCACTCTATTATTTAAAATACTTGAAAATATTTTATATGCTACATTTAGCAATGTAATTCCCCTATAATTATGGCATTGATATTTATTACCCTTTTTATATATTGGGCATATTATGCCTGTCTTCCAGCTTTCAGGCATCTGTTCCTTCCTCCATATTTCTAATATTAACTTATGTATTGCTTTCATAATTTCATTCCCACCATATTTAATTAGCTCAGCGATTATGTCATCTTCTCCTGGTGCTTTATTATTCTTTAGGCTCTGTATTGCTATTTTAACATCCCAAATATCCGGTTCTTCTTCTTCTTCTTCTTCCATTTTTTGTTCATTTCCATTTTCATTCTCTCCTTGTTCCTGATTATTTATTGATTGTCGTTTATTTAACAATTCCTTGTAGTACTCAGCCCATCTTTCCAGTATATCTTTATCTTCTCCAAGAACATTACCTTCCTTGCTTAGACATTCTTTCATTTTACTCTGTTTCCCTTGTTTCATTTGCTTTAATGCCATATAGAATTTCTTTATCTCACTCTGTTGAATCAGCGTTTCTATTTCTTGGGTTTGCATTTTCCAATATTCTCTTTTCTTTTTCTTACATATGTTATTAGCGTCTCTTCTTCTTTGACGGTATTCTTCATAGTTATTTCTAGTTTCTTTCTGGAGCATTTTTTTCCTAGCCATGTTCTTTTTTTCTATAGCTTGCTCACACTCTTTATCATACCATTCTATGTTTCTTTCCATTTTCTTTTCACCTATACTTATTTTTGCTACCTCTTTTACTGTCTCCTTTATTACCTCCCATTGTTCTTCTACACCTTCTTCTGTTCCTTTTTCATTTAATTTGCTGCTCATTAACTTTTGATATTTCTTTTTTTCTTCTTTATCTTTTATTTTTTCTCTATCCCATCGTATATGTTTGTTCTCTTGAACCCTCTCCATCTTCTTTATTTTTATTCTCATTCTCACTTTAACCAAAAAGTGATCTGAATCACAATTTGGGCCTCTACAACTTCTTACATCTATAATTGATGATGTATGTCTTGCTTTAATTAGCACATGATCAATTTGATTTACTATATCTGAGCCTGGCATTTTCCACGTTCCTTTATGTATTTCTTTGTGAGGGAAGCAGGTACTTTTAATAATCATATTATTTCTAACTGCGAATTGTCCAAGTAGATTACCATTTTCATTACTTATTTGATGTAGTGAATGTTTCCCTGCCACTCCATTTAAATAATCTTCTTTCCCCACTTGGGCATTAAAAACTCCTAGTATCACCAATGTATCATAAGTTCCTACTGAATTACATGTATTTTCTAAGCTTTCGTAAAACTCTTCCTTGTTTATCTCATCTTTCTCTTCTGTAGGTGCATATATAGATAATATAGTTATATTTCTGAATTTACCTTTAAGGCGTATTTTACAGATTCGTTCACTAATTGATTTAAATTCTATTAGGCTCTTTTTGATTTCCTTTGAGATAATAAATCCTGTACCATTAAGTCCAGCTTTTTTAGGTCCACTATATAATACCGTGTATTCTTTCTTATCTATTCTACCTTCCCCTGCCCATCTTATTTCTTGGAGCGCTACCACATCTAATTTATATTTTAATACTTCATTTGCTATTTCTTTCATTTTCCCAGGTTTCAGCATTGTCCTTACGTTCCAGGTCGCCAACATTAAATCATTCCGAGGCTTTTTTGCAGGTTTCGTAACAATAGCTTTTTTACAAGATTAGGTTGTTAACCTAATGCTTAACCCCCAACCTGGAGGACCAGGCTTCCTTATTTATGTCCCCAGGAAGCAGGGTGGTCCGGTTATACCCCCGAACACTGGGTAGCTCAGGCACCTCGGGGGCGCTACTCCCCGTACTCACCAAGGTGAGCCCCTGAGGGAGTCTTCAGAGGCTATTCCCAGAAAATTCAAAATATACATTTTATTTGTCGTGTAAATATCTTTAATATGCGAAATTTTAATCAAAATCGTTAGAGCCATTTTTTAGAAAATCAAAATTTTCGAAAAAAGTTCCATGTAAAGGGTAGTTTGGGGTGGGTGGATTTTTCTCAAAATCTTCGTGTCGCATCCCTGGAAGATACTAAACTTAAATACCAAGTTTGGTATTTTACCGACTTTTCGTTTTTGAGTTATCGTGTTCACAGACACACGGACATACACATGGACCTTTTTCTGAAAATACTTTTTTTGGACACAGGGGACCCTAAAACATATATTTCCGGTGAAATCTCGGTATCGAATTTTTTGGTGGAGTGCAATACATTCTCTATTCACTATGTGCATAGTGAGTATAGAGAAAGTAAAAATCTGATGTGTACCATTCACATGACTTTCTCCATATCCCTGCAACAAATAATTCTTAAAAAGCTTATACTTCTATTTACTTTATGCTAGTCAGAAAAAAATGGCAGAAATAGTCTAATAACTCGCTTCCTTGTAAGTAGAAGCGAAATAAGGGACAACCGTAGGTTAAAGTGATAGTCAAAAGCTGGTTGTTATGTCAATGAAGTTCCTTTGTTTATATGGATAGGAGTTGACAAGTTCCTGTATGAGAAAAGTATACGTTTTTCATAGCAGAAACCAAAAATAAGGAATGTCACAAAAACGACGAACTCCACGAAAAAAATGCATATAACATAAATTGTGTGTTTTAATGAGCTCTACATTTTTTGTGTAGTAAATTTTTGTCCATTTCTTACGGTTTAGCAGTTATTCAAAATTTAGTAAAATTCACCCAGAATAAACTACTCTTCAGAGGCTATTCCCAGAAAATTCAAGATATACATTTTATTTGTGAAGTAAACATATTTATTATACGAAATTTTAATCAAAATCGTTAGAGCTATTTTTGAGAAAATCGAAATTTTCGAAAAAAGTTCCATGTAAAGGGTAGTTGGGGTTGGGGGGATTTTTCTCAAAATCTTTGTGTCGAATCCCTGGAAGATACTAAACTTAAATACCAAGTTTGGTATTTTACCGACTTTTCGTTTTTGAGTTATCGTGTTCACAGACACACGGACACACACACACACACACACACACACACACACACACACACACACACACACATACACGCGCGCGCACACGCACGGACCTTTTTGTGAAAATGCTGTTTTTGGATATTGGGGACCCTAAAACATATATTTCCGGTGAAATCTCGGTATCGAATTTTTGGGTGGAGTGCAATACTTTCTCTATACACTATGTACCATGTCCATAGTGCGTATGGAGAAAGTAAAAATGAAAAGACCGTTAAATACTAAACTTGGTATTTAAGTTAAGACATGAAACTTTTTTCGAAACTTTTGGTTTTCTAAAAAAATTATTCTAGTTAACCTTTTTCGAGATATTCCGGATTATTAGTTTCAATTTTAGCCACTTAAACTTTTCTCAAACGGGAAGGTATCTTTTTTCTCGTTTCTCGTTTGTTTACTCCTGGTAAGCACAGAGATGGAATTTCAATTGTTTCAATAGCGACCGGCTTTTATAGGACGAGACTCGCTTTAGCAGTTTATCTTGATTAGTATGATATACGAGGTACGTCCAGAAAGTAAGTTCCGTTTCAATTTATCTCCGCTGCAGCGCTGCGATCGCAGTTCCGCACATGCGCGGTAGACGCTCTGTATCAAGGAGAAGAAACGTGTGCCATTTTGAGATCGCTGTCAGCCACATACGCTTTGTTGTGCTTGTTTACAATGTCGGTGTTGATTAAAAATTCCGCCGCTTGTGAAATCAGATCTGTGATTCGTTTTCTGAATGCTAGGAAAGTGAAACCAATTGAAATTTATCGGCAAATTTGCGAAGTTTACGGACAAAATGCGGTGAGTGATTCAATGGTGAGAAGATGGGTCCGACAGTTCAATGAAGGACGTAGTGTAGTGCACGATGAAGAACGAAGTGGGCGTCCATCTTTGGTTACAGAAGAACTGGTTCACGCGATTGATGACAAGATCCAGGAAAACCGCAAGTTTACAATTAGTGTTCTCGCTATGGAATTTCCCCAAAACTCACGATCACTAATTCATGAAATTGTTACCGAAAAATCGAAATTTCGTAAACTTTGCTCACGTTGGGTACCAAAGATTTTTACTGAGCAACACAAAACAAAACGGATGGGTAGTGCACTTCAGTTTTTAACCCGTTATGATGAAGACGGCGAAGAATTTCTGACACAGATAGTCACAGGAGATGAGACTTGGGTTTCTTACGATACCCCTGAAAGTAAGCTTCAATCAATGGAATGGAGGCACACTTCATCCCCAGCAAAGGTTCTGGGACTGGAAAGGCATCTTACTCATTGATTTCTTACCGCGTGGTCAAACAATCAAAGCAGATGTTTATTGCGAGACACTTAGGAAATTGCGCCGCGCAATACAGAATAAGCGCCGAGGATTGCTGTCAAAAGGTGTTGTTTTTCTTCAGGACAACGCACGACCACACACTGCAAATGTGACGAAAAACCTCCTATAGAGATTTGGCTGGGACGTGTTTGACCATCCTCCGTACAGCCCTGACCTCGCTCCTAGCGACTTTCTTCTGTTCTTACATCTCAAGTCTTTCCTTGGCGGTCAACACTTCAACAATGACGAGGAGCTGAAAGAAAATGTTTCCAACTTTTTGAAGTCATAGGCGGCAAACTTCTATGAAGAAGGTATACAAAAACTTGTGCCACTCTATGACAAATGCCTGCAAAATTTCGGCAGTTATGTGGAAAAGTAGTTTAAGAGTTGTAGAATTTTGTGCAATAAATAATCATTCTGTATCTATACACAATTTAATTTTATTACCAAACGGAACTTACTTTCTGGACGTACCTCGTAGATAACAGACTATTTTTTTGAATAAAGGGTTTGTTTACCGAACAGATAGAGAACATCATTTGAATGGAACACATTAGGTTTTTCCTTTCTACGTACAAGGCACTAAGTAATAATACAAACTTCTGCTCATGTTTATCTCGATTATCATGAAGTAGATAGAAGAATGTACTTTTTAACACTAATTTGTTACAGAGCTGAAGAGTAAGTCATGTGAATGGAACACATTCGATTTTTTAGTCTGGCTCTATCTTTCCAACTCCTGTCGTGAACACGGCTGAGGAAGAAATAATCGACCTAATGATTAGTTAAGACAGTTGCCATGTTTCCATGGGGAATTTAAATCTATATGAGTACAATTACCGTATTGAATACTGCATGGAAGCAGGGATTCAAATCGTATTGAATCTTGGATCCGATCCTCTTAGAAAGTGGGATCAGAATGAGATCGGATCGAAATATGTTGCATGGAAACACCTCCATATTCAAATCGTTTCTGCTATACTCGATAAACGCAGTAGTCATATGTTAATGATTTTTATTTATTGCTCTGTGGTAGATTATAAGGAAATCACTTTTACAGTTTTTATAATAAGCAATGCGTTATCGAATATAGTTATTTAACTTCAAAATCTGCTTATAATAGACGGCGTATCAAATAATATGTTCAACAAGTTCGCCAACTCAATTCCAAGTTGACCAACATAAAACGTTGAATAAATTTATAGTCAAAGCTTACGTATTCAAAACGATCTCAATTCGTAATGAGTTTAACATGTGAAATGTATTGAGATGGAATTGGACTAAAATCGATTTCAATTCCCCATGGAAACGTGGTAAATGAAGATTGGCCATGTTTTTAGTAACCCCGGCTCATTTGAACCAGCATCACCTAACCTACAAATGTGTGACTTTGCATAGTCACGTGGCTTTTCGCCTAAAGAAGGAGTAACACTATTCGCGTGCAGATCTATAAAAAGAACACGAAAACATATACCGAAAAGGTAGTTGCGTAATATGTATAGCACCCGGTTCTCATGGATTGACCAAAGAAACCAAACTTGAGCCTGCACTCCGTGTTACGTAACCAGGTAACCGTGTTGCGAAACTGGTGATTCCAGTCTGCATGTGCTGCGCCCACGTGGGCAGGAGATGTACCCTCCCCACCACTCCAAATACCTGGACTATATTCTTCTGGGACAAGGCCTTAGAGCTGTTAGGCAATGCCAGCTGGAAAGTCGGTCGTCAAACCACATCGTAGACACTTCGCGAATACATTAAAAAAGGAAAAAGTTTCATGCTTCTACAACTGTGGGAAACTGCAGAGATGTAACAGAGGCTTCTGCATTGTAATTCACTACACGTTTTAACGACGTTCACTTTAGATTTCATACCGTACAGTTCACTTTAGGCTACATACCTAATGCCCATTCAAGTTTTCGCGTTGTGCTATATCGCAAACTTTTTGTAAAAGCTTGTAGTTGCATTGTCTCTTTGGCTATATGACAAACGTTTGATGTGTTCCATTAACATGATGTCCTCTAGCTGTTCGGTAAACAAACCTTTTATTCGAAACATTAATCTGTTATCTACATCATGATAATCAAGATAAACATAAGCAGGATTAGTCTTATCATTAGAAGGGAAGGTAAATAAGAGAATACCTCGGCTAAAGAGATAGCCTTGTCCTTTAAAAGCCGGTCGCTATGTGCAACAGTTGAAATTCCAATCTCTTTGTTTGCCAGGAGTAAACAAAGAGAAACGAGAAAAAAATAAGTCTTCCCGTTTGAGAAAAGTTTAAGGGCTTAAAATTGAAATCAATAATCCGGAATATCTCTACAAAAAAAAAAAAAAAAAAAAAAAAAAAATGTGTCTCAATGAGATCTACATTTTTGTGTAGTAAGTTTTTATATATCTTTTACGGTTTTCCAGTTATATAAAAGCCATCCAAAATGAAGAGGTTTTCAGGGGCTATTCCCAGAAAATTTAAGATATACATATCGTTTGTCAAAATATCTTTTATATAAGATAATTTAATCAAAATCGTTAGAGCTATTTGTGAGAAAATAAAAATGTTCGTAAAATATTACATGTAAAAAGTAGTTTGGGGTGGGGGGGGAGATTTTCTTGAAAATCTTCATGTCGTATCTTTGAAAGAAACCACACTTAAATATCAAGTTTGGTATTTAACAGTCTTTTCGTTTTTGAGGTATGCTGTCCACAGACACACACACGGATCTTTCTCTAAAAATTATTTTTTTGAATCAGGGGGTCCCAAAACATGCATTTCCGCTGAAATTTCGGTATCGAATTTTAGGTGCATTACAATACCTTCTCTATACACTGCGTACATAGTACGTGCAGAGAAAGTAAAAATCCGAGTATTCTATTCACATGGCTTTCTCTTCATCTCAGTAACAATTTCTGTTATAAAGCGTATTCTCCTATTTGCTTCATGCTAATCGAGATAAATAGTCTCAGCTGCTTTCATATACGTAAGTAAGTAGAAGGGAATAAGAGAATACACTAGGCTAAAGCGATAATCAAATCTCTTAAAAGCTGGTTGCCATATGGTTGAAATCCGTTTCCATGCATGGCCAAGAGTTTACATATTTCCGCGTGAGAAAATTTCAATTATTTTAAATGTGAAACAAATAACAGGTAATATCTCAGAAATGTTCAGCTCCACGAAAAAAGGTATGTGACATAAATTGTGTGTTTCAACAAGATGCACATATTTTGTGTAGTAAGTTTTGTCTATCTCTTACGGTTTACCAGTTACGCAAAATTCTGCAAAACTCATCCAGAATAAAGAGGCCTTAGAGGCTATTCTCAGAAACTTCAATGTACCTATATACTTTATTTCTAATGTAAATATCTTTAATATACGGTATTTTAATCAAAGTCATTAGGGGCATTTTTGAGAGGATCAAAAGTTTCGAAATTTGTTCCATGTAAAGTGTGGTTAGGGGTGGAAGGATTTTTTTTTTTTTTCAAATTCTTCGTATCGCATTCTTGTAAGATACTAAATTTAAATACCAATCTTGTTATTTTACCGACTTTTTGTTTTTGGGATATCGTGTTCACAGACACACGGACACACACATACTCACGGACCGTTTTCTAAAAATGTTTTCTTTTTGATACTGGAGACCCTGAAACGTGCATTTCCGGTGAAATCTCGGTATCGAAATTTTGGGTGCAATATAATACCTTCTCTTTGCACTATGTACATAGTACGTGTAGAGAAAGTGTAAAGGAAAAAGTTTCATGCTTCTACGAGCTGTGGGAAACTGCAGAGATGTAACAGAGGGTTCTGCATTGTAATTCAGTTCACGTTTTAACGACGTTCACTTTAGATTTCATACCGTACAATTCACTCTACGTTACATACCTAATGTCCATTCAAGCTATCTCGGAAACTTATATAAAAGCTTCGTCTGATATGTAGTTGAATTGTCTCTTTGGCTATATGACAAAAATCTAATGTGTTACACTCACATGACTTTCTCTAGTTACTCTGCAAACTTCTTACAAAATATTCTTCTTCTTTCCACACAATGCTAAAGCATTGAGAAATATTAGCAGAATGTTCTTATTACTTAGTTTCTTATAAGTAGAGGGGAACTAAAGGAATCGCTTTGATAAAGTGATAGTCAAATGTTTTAAGCTATCGTTATGTGATTGTCAATGCAAATCGCTTCTTTGCTTGGTCAGGAGTAGAACAAAAGAAAATCTGATGTGTTTCATTCACATAACTTTCTCTATACATCTGCAACAAATTATTGTTAAAAAGCTTATGCTTCTATTTATTTCATACTAATCGAGAAAAAATCAGTAGAAATAGTCCTACTACTTGCTTCCTTGTAAGTAGAAGCGAAATAAGGGAGTATCATAGGTTAAAGTGATAGTCAAAAGTTGGTTGCTATGTGGCTGAAGTTCCTTTGTTCGTATGGACTGGAATTGTTAAATTCCTGTATGAGAAAAGTATGTTTTAAAGCTGAATCCAAAAAATAAGGAGTATTTAAAAAACGTTCAACTCCACGAAAAAATTATATATAAGATAAATTGTGTGTTTTAAGGTGCTCTAAATTTTTTGTGTTGTAAATTTTTGTCCATCTCTTACGGTTTAGCATTTATGCAAAATTCCGTAAAAGTCATCCAGAATGAAGTAGTCTTCAGAGGCTATTCCCAGAAAATTCAAGATATACACTTTTTTTGTCGTGTAAATATCTTTAATATACGAAATTTTAATCAAAATCGTTAGAGCCATTTTTTAGAAAATCAAAATTTTCGAAAAAAGTTCCATGTAAAGGGTAGTTTGGGTGGGAGGATTTTTCTCAAAATCTTCGTGTTGCATCTCTGAAAGATACCAAACTTAAATACCAAGTTTGGTATTTTATCGACTTTTCGTTTTTGAGTTATCGTGTTCACAGACACAAGGACCTTTTTCTGAAAATACTTTTATTTGGACCCTAAAACATATGTTTCCGGTGAAATCTCGGCATCGAAATTGTTGGTGGAGTGCAATACCTTCTCTATACACTATGTACCTTGTACGTATAGAGAAAGTAAAAAACGGACACTTCCTGTCTGGGAAAAGTATAAGTACTTTACAATAGAAACCAATAAGAAGGAATATCTCGGAAACTTTATAAAAGCTTCTTCTGACATGTAGTTGAATTGTCTCTTTAGTTATATGAACAAATCTGATGTGTTGTATTCACAGGATAGAATTACTGTTAAAAAGCTTATTAGCTTCTATCTACTTTATGATAATCAAGACACTGTCCTTATTACTAGCTTCCTTACAAGAATAAGAGGGAACATCTAATGTTTGCATTCACGCCCTCTAGCTGATCGGTAAACAAACCATTAATCTGTATCAATATAAACATTACAAGAATTAGTAGAAGAGAAATAAGAAGGAATGGATGATTTGCACTTGAAAGGAATATATACAGGCTGTTTCAAAACGACACCAAACGACGATAGCAGTCTATTAACTTATACTTTGACTTGTCCGAAACTTGATGTCGCAACTTTCAAACTCTTCTATTTAAAGTTTTATATGTGTTTAAAAATCGCACACATTTGGGATTAGGCAGAGAGGGAACAGCGGTTGTCATATGCCACGTAAACAACCTCAGAACGTGTTATACGAAACACATAACAAAACCCACATGCTACGTTTTCCATTACTAAGGTGACCTGTGCCGCGCCGGCGTGTCTATCAAACCACCCCTACACCACGCGCCTGGGGCCTTAGCTACCAACCGGCATCTCTCTTGGAGTGGGCCAGGCACGTGTTATCTGGTTATGTACGACTACCTAATCTATGGTGATTTTATGACAGTTTTTGTATGTGCCGAATTTAGAGCTGAAAATTATATTCACGTATCACGAACGGTATGACTAACAAGGTCTATATCTTCGTTTGGTGTCGTTTTGAAACATCCTGTACATTTATTAATATATGTATATATACACTAATTTAAAGGAATACAGTTCTATGGCTGAGTGGCTCAGGGTCCCCACGGATCACTATTACCAAATAAGGGAATGTATTGGCTAAGGCAATAGTCAATTCTTTTAAAAACTGTCTCTGTGTGATACAATAGGAATTTCGTTCTCTTTGCATGACAAGTATGAAAAATCTGATGTGTACTATTCACATGACTTTCTCCATATCCCTACAACAAATAATTCTTAAAAAGCTTACACTTCTATTTACTTTATGCTAATCAGAAAAAATTAGCAGAAATAGTCTTATTACTCGCTTCCTTGTAAGTAGAAGCGAAATAAGGGACAACCGTAGATTAAAGTGATAGTCAAAAGCTGGTTGCTATGTCAATGAAGTTCCTTTGTTTATATGGATAGGAGTTGACAAGTTCCTGTATGGGAAAAGTATACGTTTTTCATAGCAGAAACCAAAAATAAGGAATATCACAAAAACGACGAACTCCACGAAAAAAATGCATATAACATAAATTGTGTGTTTTAAAGTGCTCTACATTTTTTGTCTAGTAAGTTTTTGTCCATCTCTTACGGTTTAGCATTCAAAATTTAGTAAAATTCATCCAAAATAAACTACTCTTCAGAGACTATTCCCAGAAAATTCAAGATATAGATTTCATTTGTCAGGTAAATATGTTTAATATCCAAAATTTTAATCAAAATCGTTAGAGCCATTTTTTATAAAATCAAAATGTTCGAAAAAAGTTCCATGTAAAGGGTAGTTGGGGGTGGGGGGATTTTTCTCAAAATCTTGTGTCGAATCCCTGGAACATACTAAACTTAAATACCAAGTTTGGTATTTTACCGACTTTTCGTTTTTGAGTTATCGCGTTCACAGACACACGGACACACACACACACACACACACACACACACACACGGAGTTTTTTGTGAAAATGCTTTTTTTGGATATTGGGGACCCTAAAACATATATTTCCGGTGAAATCTCGGTATCGAATTTTTGGTGGAGTGCAATACTTTCTCTATACACTATGTACATAGTGCGTATGGAGAAAGTAACAATCTCATGAGTTACACCCACATGTCTTTCTCTAGCTGTTACACAAATAACTTTCCATACAGAAGATTATACTTTTATCTACCACGTGCTAATCAAAGTAAACATTAGCAGAAATTGAAGTATTTCTTGTTTCCTTGTAAGTAGAAGGGAAATAATGGTATACACTAAGAAAAACGATAGTCAAATCTTTTAAAAGTTGGTCCTATTTGAAACAACTGAAGTTTGGCTCGCTTTGCGTGGCTTGCACGACAAAAAACAAACAAAAACATCACTTCCCATTTGAGAAAAGTAGTTTAAAACTGAAACCAAAACAAGTGTTATATCAGCAACGGTCAGCGATACATACAGACACAAATGACATAAATTATGTGTTAACGAGACTTCAATTTTTGTGTAGTAAATATTTGTCTATCTATTACAGTTTAACCGTTATACAAAATTCAACCGAATGAAGAAGTCTCCACACGCTATTCCCAGAAACTTCAATATATACATTTTATTTATTATGTAAATATATTAATTAGTATACGATATTTAATCAAAATCGTTAGACCCATTTTTGAGAAAATCAAAATGTTCGAAAATGTTTCTATGTAAAGGGTAGTTTGGGTTAGGGAATTGTCCACAACATTTTCGTGTCGCATCCTTGAAAGATACTAAAGTCAAATACCAAGTTTGGTATATTACCGACTTTTCGGTTTTGTTATCCTGTTCACAGACACACACGGACATTTTACTAAAAATACTTTTTTTATACAGGAGACTCTAAAATGTCTATTTCAGGTGATATCGGTATCGAATTTTTGGGTGGAATGCAATATCTTCTCAATACACTATGTACAAAGCATGTGCAGAGAAAGTAAAATAATCTGATATGTTTCATTCACATTACTTTCTGTACATATTTGTAACAAATTGTTGTAAAAAAGCTTATTCTTCTATCTAATTCATGATAATCAAGATAAACATAAGCAGAATTAGTCTTATTACTAGCTTCCTGGTAAGTAGAAGGGAAATAAGAAAATGCACAGGGTAAGGCGATAGTCTTGTGTCTATTTTCCAGGAGTAAACAAACGAGAAACGAGAAAAAAGATGTCTTCCCGTTTGAGAAAGTGCTTAAAATTTAAATCAATAAATCCGGAGTATCTCAAAACGGTTAACTCTACAAAAAATGTATATGACATAAATTGTGTGTTTTAATGAGATATACATTTTGGTGTAGTAGCTTTTTGTATCTTTAATATACGACATTTTAATCAAAATCGTTAAGAGCCAGTTTTGAGAGTCAAAATTTTCAAAAAAAAATTCCATGTAAAGGGTAGTTTGAGGTGAGGGGATTTTCTTGAAAATCTTCATGTCGCTTCCCTGGAAGATACTAAATTTAATTTCCAACAGACTTTTTGTTTTTTGAGCTATGGTGCCCACAGATATACATACACTCACGGACAGACTGACAGACACACATACGGATATTTTATTAATTTTTTTTTTGATTCAGGGGGTGTCAAAACATATACAGTTAAAATGCGCTTATACGTTATTCACTTCAACATTTTTCACACATATATGCTAACATTTTAGGGAGCAGTCGTTCTCCATTACAATTTGGCTCAATTATATGTTTTCGGTTATACGTTTTCTCGGTAATGCGTCCCTTTTTCTGATCCCCATACACAAAATGTACCTATTTATACGTTTTTAAAAAAAGTATGGTGGTATGCTTGCTGTGTATAGCTTTGGAATTGCCTGGTTTGCGGTTTTCATCGTTTCATTGTCGTCATATCGTGCCAACAATCTATTAACTTTAGTTCCAACAATTACTTCTCTACTTTAAGTCATTGGCATTTATCCTTTCATTGTCGTCATGTCGTTTCAACAGTCACTTGTCTATTTTATGTGGAGTTTGAGTTACAAACTGGAGAAAAGACATGATCATCCAGGAAGGAAGAAAACAATAAAATCCTTAACTCTTGGTGAACAATTGAAAATTCTGGATGAGGTCGATACAGAAGAGAAAATCTCATTTATACAGTATTTTAGTAGCCTCCCTTGAAAAACATATAAGTGAGGTTCCACTGTATTTCCAATGAAATCTCGGTATCGAATTTTGGGTGCAATACAATACCTTCTCTATATACTTTGTACATAGTATGTGTAGAGAAAGTAAAAATAAATTACAGCCACAAGATTATACTAGGGGTGAACGCCATAAGTCCTGCTGAACTGAACCTTCCAGAATATCTCAACATCCAGTGTACTTTCGGAGTTTTATTTCACTTCCTCTATCCCAGGCAACGACAGTTTCCAGATGTCCAGTGTATTTCGGACCAGGTTTGAATCCTGTTTCAGAAAGTGCAAGTGGGTATGTGATTGTTTCCACTTAGAACACATTAGAGTCCAGCCCACTCAAAAATACTGCTACATACTCAGGGTTAATAAGCGTGGAGTTGCACATCCGCAAGGAGCAATGCTTCCAAATAGCCTTGCCCAAACCTCACTTACATCTGAAGAAACAGACTTTCTCTGTAACAAATTATTGTTAAAAATCTGATATGTTCCATTCCACGAGTTTCGCTACATCTTTGCATCAAATTATTGTTAAAAAGTTTATGCTTCCATTTATTTCATTCTAATCGAGAAAAAATTAGCACAGTCTTATTACTTGCTTCCTTGTAAGTAGAAGGGAAATAAGGGAGTACCATAGGTTAAAGTGATAGTCAAAAGCTGGTTGCTATGTGACTGAAGTTTCTTTGTATGGACAGGAGTTGACAAATTTCTGTACGAGAAAGTATGTTTTTCCAAGCTGAAATCAATAACAAGGAATAACTAAAAAACTACCAACTACACGAAAAAATATATGCAACATAAATTGTGTGTTTTAACGTGTTCTACATTTTCTGTGTGGTAAGTTTTTCATCTCTTACGGTTTAGCAGTTATGCATAATTCCGTAAAATTCATCCAGAATAAAGTAGTCTTCAGAGGCTATTCCCAGAAAATTCAAGGTAAACATATTATTTGTTAGGTAAATATCTTTAATCTACGATCTTTGAATAAAAATCGTTAGTCATTTTTGAGAAAATAAAAAAATTCGAAAAAAGGGCCATGTAAAATGTAGTTGAGGGGGATTTTCTTGAAAATCTTCGTGTCGCATCCTTGGAAGATACTGAACTTAAATACGAAGTTTTGTATTTAACGGACTTTTCGTTTTTGAGCTATGCCGTCCACAGACACACAGACAAACACACACCACACACACAGTCATACACAAGCGGACCTTTTTCTAAAATTCTTTTTTTGGATTAAGGTGGACCTAAAACGTGTATTTCCGGTGAAATCTCGGTATGGAATGTTGGGTGGAATGCAATACCTTCTCTACACACTATGTACATAGTACATGTTGAGAAAGTAATAGAAGATCGTGTACAACCTTCGTATGCAAATTATTGGGACTAATCATACATGACATTAATTCCTTATTGGGAATAATTGCTTTGGAATCTAAATCGTGGGCTTTCACTTGTTTACAAAATGAAATGAATGCGTTAGACCATAACCTACATATGTATATGCGGTCGGGAAGACGAACGTCAGACAGTGGACAAACGAGTATCAAGAACCTTTCGCTTTTAATTGCCTAGCAATTGCCTTAGAAGGCTGAGGGAATCATTCTCAGCAAGGCAATTAGGTCGAGCTGCACACACTCCCGAGTATAACACTACTTTGGATCAGTGTCTCGAAAAAACTGCCTTTGCAATATTTTGCATGAGGTCAACATATTGACATATATAACCTACAAGCAAATACTGCTAGAAGCACCTTCATTGAAAATCGAAATTATTCCTTTTACTTTCTCTACACGTACTATGTACATAATGTATAGAGAAGATATTGTATTTCAGCCTAAAATTCGATATCGAAATTTTACCGGAAATATATGTTTTGAGCACCCCTGTATAAAAAACATGTTTACTTTCTCTAGCCCACATGTGCAATGTACATAGTGGATAGGGAAGGTATTGTATTGCACCCAAAATTCAATACCGAGATTTCACCGGAAATACATGCTTACACAAGGTGTTAATGAACTACACCGAAATAATTTGCGAGATTGTGCACGTGACTGAGATCGGCGATGCATGCCCCCCGGATAAACGTAAACATAACACAGCTACATAGTTTTAAACGTGTGAGTATCAGGTGCTGATAAGTCGGTGTTAAAGCAGGTTGAAAAAATGGCTTAGAATGTCTTTAAAACTGCTGCCCGAGTAGAGAAATATCGATATTTAGCAGCTCGGTACTAGCGTTCTCAAGATTTAATGTCGCAAAAATCTGTAAAATCTCGAAGTAATCACTTGACAGTGCGACACTGAGCATTCATTAACTACGTTCTTGAGTTATGTAGCCTACTCTGGAGGCATTTTCTCATCTGCGGTGGTGGCTTAATGCGTAACGCGGGGAAGCTGCTATCCCAAAGGGTCATGAGTTCGATTCCTGTCAATGAGTAAATGCTTTTTATTATTATTTGTTTCATTCCCGACAAAGTGCCGCATACGTGGCGTACTGGCACTTCAGAAACTTAAAGCCGTTACTTCGAAATTTCAATAAACAGACCATAAGTCTCAGGATCTCAAATTACTTATTTAAGTAATGCACATATTCTGTGAAAATATTTCGGTATAGTTAATTAACACCTGTATATATTACTAACACATGCACATTCACTCTCACATACTTCCAGATTCTGTGGGTGACAGGGAATAATTCTAGTTACAGAAAAATTCTCCGCTCCAGCCGGAATCGAACTCGGAACCGGATAGATCAGCTCGCTGACCAGTTGACCACGTAGGCAGTCTAACAAAGTATTGTTAATACGCTTATTATTCTATATATACTGCATGCTAATCGAGAGAAACGAAGAAACGGTCGTATTACTTAGTTCCTTGTAAATAGAAGGGAAATAAGGGAATGTACTAGGCTAAACCGATAGTCAAATGTTCTAAAATGCGGTTGCTATGTGATTCAACTTCGTTTGTTTGTATGACCAGGAGTTGACAAATTCCCATATGAGAAAAGTATAAGTATTGTAAAACTGAAACCAATAACAAAGAACATCTCGAAAACAGCCAACTCCACGAAAAAAATGTATATGGCATAAATTGTATGTTTCAACGAGATATTTTGTGTAGTAAGTTTTTGTCCATCTCTTAAGATTTACAAGCTGTTCAAAATCTACAAAAATTAATTAAGAATATAGAAGCTTTTAGACGCTATTTCCAGAAAATTGAAGATATGCATATTATATTCCACGTTAATATCTTTAATATTTGGTTAGTCGTTAGTCATTTTTGAGAAAATCAAAACTTTCGAAATGTTTTCCATGTAAAGGGTAATTTGGGGTGGGGAGATTTTTCTCAAAATCTTCGTGTGAATGTGTGTGTGTGTGTGTGTGTGTGTGTGTGTGTGTGTGTGTGTGTACGTATGTCTGTCTATGGGCATTTTAGCTCAAAAACGAAAGGCCCGTTAAATACCACACTTGGTATTAAGGTCGTATCCAAAGATGTGACGCGAAGATTTTCAAGAACGTCCCCTCACCCCAACTACCAGTTACATTGAACATTTTCAAAAATTTTGATTTTCTCAAAAATGGCTCTAACAATTTTGATTAAAACATCGTGTATTAAAGATATTCACATCGCAAATAAATTCTACATTTTGAATTTTCTGGGAATAGCCTCTGAGGAGCTCTTTATTCTAGCTGAGTTTTGCAGAATTTTGCATAACGCTTAAACCGTAAGGGATAGATAAAAAATTACCGCACAAAAAAGTAGATCTCGTTAAAACACATAATTTAAGTCACAAACGCTTTTGTTGCAGCATTGACCGTTTTCGAGATATTCATTGTTATTGGTTTCAATTTTAAAACCAATTAAATTTTCTCAAACATGACCATGAAAAGCCAAATGGACCTCATTTGTTTTACATAGCAACCAACTTTTAAAAGATTTGACTATCGCTTTAGACTAATATCTCCCCTTATTCCCCTTCTGCTTACAAGGAAACAATTACTAAGATTAATTCTGCTAATGTTTATCTACATAGAATAAAGAATAACCTTTTAATTCCAAATTTTCAGTTCTTATTTTAATAACCTTTTGTAAGAAAAATTATTTGTGGAACATCTAGAGAAAGTTATGAGAATGGAATACATAATTTTTTTCTCCTCTTTTTTCCATAGTTTCCTACATTTCCTTTGTTGACCTATTTGCTTACCATTTTCTTTTTACTTAGATATATACATTTACAAACACACAAACACCCATTCCCAAGGCGGGACTCGAACCCGCGATCCCCTGCTCCACGAAGCACGAAAGCTAGGTACTTAGCGAACGCAGCCATGGGGACATGTATTTACTGCTATGTGTGTATGCGCAGGCGCTCGCGTATATATGTAAAATTATTGTATTGCACATTTTCTTATAGATTAAAGAGGAATAGGGGAAAACATTAGGATAAAGCGACAGTAAAATCTTGTAATAGCTGGTCTTATGTGATGATATTGAAATTCCGTTGATGATATGTAAAATTATTGTATTGCACATTTTCTTATAGATTAAAGAGGAATAGGGGAAAACATTAGGATAAAGCGACAGTAAAATCTTGTAATAGCTGGTCTTATGTGATGATATTGAAATTCCGTTCTATTTACATATCCAGTATGAACAAATAAAGAAAGAACTACGAATGACGACTTCTTATGTGTGAAAAGTATAACTATTGCGAAATTTAAACCCCAAAAAATCTGATGTGTTCCCTTCACATGACTTTCTGTACATTTCTGCAAAAAAATATTATTAAAAAGCTTATTCTTGTATTAACTTCATGCTAATCGAGAAAAACATTAGCATAAGGAGTTTTATTACTTGCTTCCTTGTGAGTAGAAGCGAAATAAGGAAGTACCATAGGTTAAAGTGATAGATAAAAACTGGTTTCTATGTGACTGAAGTTCCTTTGTTTGATGGACAGGAGTTTACAAATTCCTGTATGAGAAAAGTATGTTTTTTCAAAGCTGAAACCAATAGCAAGGAATATCTCAAAAACCATCAACACAACGAAAAAAAGTATATAACATAAATTGTGTGTTTTAACGTGCTCTACATTTTTTGTGGGGTAAGTTTTTGTCCATCTCTTACGGTTTAGCAGTTATGCAAAATTCCGTAAAATTCATCCAGCATAAAGTAGTCTTCAGAGGCTATTCCCAGAAAATTCAAGATGTACATTTTATATGTCAGGTAAATGTCTTTAATATACGATATTTTAATCAAAATCGTTAGAGCCATTTTAGAGAAAATCGAAACTTTCGAAAAACGTTCCATATAAAGGGTAGTTTGGAGTGGGTGGATTTTCTTGAAAATCTTCGTGTCGCATCTTTGGAAGATACCAAACCTAAATACCAAGTTTGATTTTTAACGGAATTTTCGTTTTTGAGCTATTCTGCCCACAGACATACACACACACACATGGACATTTTTCTAAAAATGTTTTTTTGTGCTTCAGGGGGTAAAAACATGCATTTCCGGCGAAATCTCGATGTTGAATTTTTGGATGCATTTCAATACCTTCTCTATAAACTATGTACATAGTACGTATAGAGAAAGTAACAAGGAATATCTTGGAAACTCCACAAAAATGTATTTGGCATAAATTGAGTGTTTTAACGAGATCTACATTTTCTTTGTATTACGCTTTCTCTGTGTCTTAACGATATACCAGTTACGCAAATCAGAGCCTATTGACAGAAATTTCAAGGTATAAGTTTCGTGTTTCAAATAAATACCTGTAACAGACGGCATTTTAATTAAGATCGTTAGAGCTATTTTTGGGGAAATCAAATTTCCGAAAAATCTTCCAAGTAAAGGATAGTTTGGGGTGGAGTATTTCCCTGATAATCTTAAGCATTTTTAGAAAAATTTCCGTGCATGTGTGTGTGTGTGTGTGTGTGTGTGTGTGTGTGTGTGTGTGTTAAAATCCAAACTTGGTATTTAAGTTTGGTATCTTCCAAGGATGTGACACGAAGATTTTCAAGAAAATACTCCCATCCCAAAATACACTTTACATGGAAAAAATTTCGAAAATTTTGTTTTTTTAAAAATGGCTCCAACGATTTTGATTAAAACATAGTATATTTAAGATATTTACTTGACAAATAAAATGTATATCTTGAATGTTCTGGGAATAGGCTCTTAAGACTATTTTATTCTGATTGAATTTTACGGAATTTTGCTAACTGCTAAACCGTAAGAGATAGATAAGAACGTACCACACGTAAAATGTAGAGCACATTAAAACACACAATATATGTTACATATTTTTTTTTTTCGTGGAGGTGATCGTTTTTAGATATTCCTTGTTTTTGGTTTCTGCTTTAAAAAAGTTATACTTTTCTCATACAGGGATTTGTCAACTTCCGTCCATAGAAACAAAGGAACTTCAGACACATAGCAACCAGCTTTTGACAATCATTTTAACGCATAGTACTCCCTTATTTCCCTTCTACTTGCATTGAAGCAAGTAATAACTCCATTTCTGCTATTTTTTTCTCGATTAGCATGAAGTAAATAGAAGCATAAGCTTTTTAACAATAATTTGTTGCAGAGATATAGAGAAAGTCATGTGAATGGAACATTTCAGATTTTTTTACTTTCTCTACACGTACTATGTACATAGTGTATAGAGAAGATATTGTAATGCACCCAAAAGCCCGATATCGAGATTTCACCGGAAATACATGTTTTAGAACACCCTGAATACAAAAAAAGCATTTTTACAAAAATGTTCCTGTGTGTGTTTGTATGTCTGTCTACATGTGTTTATGTATGTGTGCGTGTGTGTCTGTGGGCAGCATAGCTCAAAAAGGAAAAGACCGTTAAATACCAAACTTGGTATTTAAGTTCAGTATCTTCCAAGGATGCGACACGTAAATTTTCAAGAAAATTCACCACCTTAACTAACCTTTGCATGGAAAAATGTTCGAAAATTTTGATTTTCTAAAAAATGGCTCTAAGGATTTTGATTAAAATATCGATTTTCTTGAAAATCTTCGTGTTGCATCCTTGTGGATTTAGTATTTAACGGTCTTTTCTTTTTTGAGTCATACTGTCCACAGACACACACACGCGCACACGCATTTTTGGAAATTACTGAAAATAAATATTTCCCTAATTTTTTTTTTCATGGAACTTCATAAAGTTAATTTCAAGTGGTGGGAATTTTTAGGGAGGAATACGACTCCTTTACGTCCTATACGTAGTAGAAAACGTGAAAATCGTTGTGAAAACTTTAATTTTTGCGAAAATTGGAATAAAGTTGTCACTTTCGTATAAGAAATGCTGTGTTATATTAAGACACGTGTGTAAACGAGTTTTGCTGTCTGTGTGTTACTAATGTGTAGGTATATAAACGAAAGGAAGATATTTCCATACACGCGCCAGTTCCTAACGGTTCATCACTCCTGCAATTACGTACCATGCTTGAGTATTCTCAGTGGCAGCCTTGATTCTGCAACAACGCATTTCATCTTGCTCCTGTTGTTGATTCAGAATATCGAATCAAGGGTAAAATGTGGGTGACCTTCCGGCGGAACATTTAACTAATGCAAGCCAAAGAAAGCGTTTTCTGCTCGTGTGGCCTTTCTTATTCACCCACTACCTGATATGATCTTTGTAAAACATTAGAACGTGCAAATAGGTGGCACTGCCAGTATACGGAAAACATCCGAAACACGTTTCCATTCCTGTGGCCTTCTTTATTCGGTAGCTGATACCAGGGTCGTTCAATGAATCCTTAGAAAATCCAAGAAATCACACTCGTGGCATCGAAAAATTTTGTATTTAGTAACCGTCTGTATTACTAGATGGCAGTTAAACTTTCAGTTGTATCCATCACGTGGTTTCGCTGTCATAGGCGATTGAATCATTAATCTTGTGAAAGATAGGAAAAAATGAGTTTCGTGTGGTGATTAAACACTTCTATTTAAAAGGTTTGTCACGAAAGCCGAGTTGGATGATTTATAGCACATCTGCTCCTGTGTTTGCAACAATTTACAATTGGATAAATGAATTTAAATGTGACCGTACATCCACAAATGATGAACATCTCTCCGACATCCAGTAGAAGTGACTTCCTCCAAAATGATTGACAAAATTCAGGATATGGTTTTGAGGGATCAACGAATCAAAGTTCGCGAAATGGTAGAGGTCACAAGATACAGTGTTCTTAATTTTGCTCCTAAAATTGTGTTTGACAAAGGTCTGAGCAAATGGGTGCAGCATTTTCTCTCAATGGAGAATAAACGCTATCATGTGATCGATTCGGAGGCTGGTTTGACACTTTTCTGTCACAGTTCTGACGAGTTCCTGCATCGATACATAAATGTGGATGAAACAAGGATACACTACTACATTCCAGAGACAAAAGTGCAGTCGAAACAATGGGTTTTTAAATGCCCCGAAGAGGGCAAAGGTGCTGAAATCTGCAGACAAGGTGATGGTTTCTCAAGGAGATTATGTTGAAAAAAATACCAAAAATAATTGTTTTTCTATATTTTTCTCAGGACTTATTGAACGCCCTTCACATGTTCTTTATAAAAATATCTAAACACATCAATAGGTGGCACTGGCAATATAGCGAAAACTTCCGAAACACTGTTTTCTTTCCTGTGGCCTTTCTTATTCACCCACTAGCTGATATGTTGTTTATAAAACATCCAAACGTGCGAATAGGCAAAGTAGCCAGAACTTCCAAAACACTGTTTCCATTCCTATGGCTTTCCTTATTCAGCCTCTTCTTTTTAAAACATCAATACGTGCGAATAAAGCCTAGCTTTGGTGCTTCGTGGAGCAGGAGATGGTGGGTTCGAGTCCCGCCTTGGTCATGGGTGTTTGTGTGTTTGCAAATCTGTACATGTCTGTAAATATCAACGATAAAAAATAGAAAACAAAGAAAATATAGGCAAAATGAAAAGAGTACAGTGCCGGAGTCCCGATTAGACACCGGAACTGTATTGTTTGGTAAAACAAAGTGGCATTAGCAAAGTAGCCAGAACTTCCCAAGCACTGTTTCCGTTCTTGTGACCTTCCTGATTCACCAACTGCCTACTTTGTTCTTTGTAAAACAACTAAACGTGCGAATAGCTGGCACCGGCAACGTAGACTAAAATTCCTAAACACTTTCCATCAGTATCTTCTAAGGATGCGACACGAAGATTTTCAAGAAAACCTCTCCAATTCCAACTTCCTTTATGTGAAAAAAAATTATTGATATTGATTTTCTCTAAAATTTTTCTAACGATTTTGAGAACCCGGAGAAAACCCGCCCCTGCGCTGCTTTGTCCACATCTAACATGCGGGCGTTTGGGATCGAACCCGAGCCGTCTAGGTGAGAGGCAGGAGTCGAGCTAACGCGATAGTCAAATATTTTAAAAACTAGTTGCTATGGGATTGGAGTTCCATTTCTTTGCATGGCCAGGAGTCGCCAAATTCCCGCATGAGAATAGTATAAGTATTTTAAAACTGAAACCAATAAAAAAGAATATATAGAAAACGGTCAACTTTACGAAAAACATGTATATAACATAAATTGTGTGTTTTAATGAGGTCTACATATTTTGTGTAATAGGTTTTATCTATCCCTTACGGTTTACCTGTGTTGGGAAATTCAGCAAAATTCATCCAGAACAAAGAGATTTTCGGACGCTATTCCCAGAAAATTCAAGGTATTACATTTTACTTGTCATGTAAATATCTTTAATATACGATATTTTAATCAAAATTGTTAAAGTCATTTTTGAGAAAAATTTCTAAAATTTGTCCATGTAAAAGGTAGTAGGGAGTGGGGGGATTTTCTTGAAAATCTTCGTGTCGCATCCTGGTAAGATACTGAACTTAAATATCAACTTTGTTATTTAACGTACTTTTTGTTTTTGAGCTATGCTGTCCACACACACACACACACACACACACACACACACACAGACGGGCCTTTTTCCAAAAATGTTTTTTTGGATTCAGGGGGATCCAAAACATGTATTTCCGGTGAAATCTCGGTATTGACTTAATTACAATACCGTCTCTATACACTATGTACATAGTACGTGTAGAGAAAGTAATGAATTCTCGATGTGAACAAATGAAAGGCTACATCTAAATTATATGGACAAAGACTTCCTATACACTCTTATGTTAATGAATTTTGCAATAGATTCATTACTTGAAGAAGCACATGTCTTGAGTGTTATGTCATTTCCTAATTGTACTGTAAGTATTAATGACCTCTCAAACTCTTACTGTAAGTACTTACAGTGCTTGTTGGCATGGCAATTAATAAATGAATTGTAAATTTAGCTTACATTACCAAATATGTGTTCAGAGTGGTTAACTTACAAATCAAGTATTTCAAAAAGTATATTTTCGGTGAAATCGAATGTTGGATTGAATACACACTTCCGCTAGCTGCTATAAGTAAGCGGCAGAGAATGTAAAATATGCATGTAATAAACGTAATTTATTTAATTTGCTGTTGCATTACGCTCTTTAACATGGAACGGCCCACTTTCCATGTGAGGATAAGCCGTAATCACTGCTGGCGTCTCTGAAGAAACAGTAATGAAGATTAATCGTTCCGTCTCGGTTAAAATGAATGGTTGTTTAGTAACAATAGAAAATCGCTGAGATCATAACATTTCCGCTACTATAGTTTGGTGTCGCTGCACCCGGAAAGATCCACACCCGCTTCCTGTTTTCATTAGCATCCGTACCAACTACACTCGTGTGCTGCATGTTCTATGTTATGTGCTGATCCTCACTTCTTAACCTCTAAACAAAATATAGATATAGTCTACCTTATGTGCCGCTTATTCATGAAAAGGAAGTACAGCATATTTCCTAAACTTTCAATATCGAGACCACACAAAAAGCGTTGATATTTAATATCCACATGACTTTCTCTATCCGTTATCGTACGAGGAGCGTTCATAAGTATTTAGAAAAAATAATATTGTTGGTTCAATCCCTACGGCAACGAAACCCTGATGGATACAGCTGAAACTTTAACTGCCATCTAGTAAGAGACGACGGTTACTAAATACAAACTATTTCGATGCTATGAGTGTCATTTCTTGGATTTTCTAAGGACTATTGAGCACCTCTCATATATTGGCTACTATTCCTATGAAAATGTATATTCATCGCCTTCAGTTTGATCGAGATAAACCTGTGCAGAAATGTCTACTCTGATTATAGATAATTCAAAGAGGATAGCGATAGTTAAATGTTTAACAACTGGAAGCCATAACCTTAAAATATCATTCTTTCCTGTAATCGCTAGAAACAACTGAAAATCGGTGGGACTTGAAGACGAACTATTAAATAATTTCAACCATTAATAACGGACATCTCGAAAATGGCTTATTTTAGTGAATTATTTGAAATAAATTATATGTTTTAAACAGAGATGCACTTCTTGTGTAGTACGTTTTCGCCTATCACTTAAAGCTTGCCAGTTATACAAGATTTTACAAAATTCCTTCCGAATGAAGAGGGCTTCACTGACTTCCCAAAAAAAAAAAAAAAAAAAAAAAAAAAAATCAACGTATACGTTTTATTTGTGATGTTAATATATTCAATATGTGCTGTTTTAATCAAATATAGAGTCCCTTTAGAGAAAATCGGAAGCTTCTAAAATGTTTCATGTGAAGGAAAGGCACATTGGAGTGGGGATTTTCTTGAACAATTTTCGTGTCCATTCTTTGGAAGTTTGGTATTTAACCTACTTTTTGTTTATGCTGTTCACAGACACACACGGACACTTTGACACACACAAACACTTGGACCTTTTTTAAAAATACTTTTTTGATTCAGAGAGCCCTAAGACGTGCATTATTTCTAGAGAAATATCCGTGTCGAATTTTTGGGTGGAATGTAATGTGTTTTTGCTTATTAGGTGTGCAAGACCAGACAGTAAAATTACCCCTCTTACTTTTTTGAACACTCTTACCTCCAAAATAAAAGCAGTATTTCGTGGTCTAGGGGTAACATGTTAGTCTCTGGTTCCCAAGGTCACGGGCGTAAAAATCCTTACCATGGCTTTCTTCAGAAAACCGTTAGTCCTTATGTCGTAAATTTATCAAGCCTGATAAAGAGGCCTATGAGCAAAATTAAGCGATCTTTCACCCCCAAAATGAATGAGACACTGAGTACCTTATCACTTAAAGTGCATCCATAAATAAAACTCAATTTCAGTTTTTTCCACAATAAAAGGGGATAGGTACCGGATTCTTGTTTGACAATCTGAGAGAGTGTATTCTTATGTTAGAAGTATGTATGTTTCATTTTTGAGAAAGGTATGGTTTAATCCTTTGGGGAGGCGCTAATAAGATGTCTAAGTCTTCCATCTATAAAAGCAAATTCTAAGGACAATTTTAAAATATTGCTATACAACCCATGTAGACCACTCTTTATTGAGCTAGGTATTTTAACCATATACAATCTTTATATATTAGATATTTTAATTTATGTACACAAATCATCTGAAAGCCTAACATTGAGAAGCGATACCAAGAATTAAATACAAGGATAAAATCAAATATAAATATTCCTTATTTTAGATTGTTAAAAACTCAAAATAGTTATATGTAGGGGAAGTCCTTGTAATTTGGACCACTCAACTTTAAGTGCCAATTTCTGGACAGAAAACCTTCGTCGAAGTCCACAATTTACTTTAGTATGTTAATGAGATGAACTTATACCATAATGAGAGTTTTCAAAAGTTTAGTTCCATCTACTTAATTTGCAAATCATAATTATAGTATTTTTTCTAAGGCGTGAATTTTGGACCAGATGCGTGTAATTTGGTCTGAAAGAGTGTGTAAATTGGGTCACTATGTAATACATTTATAATCGATTCGTATATTTTTATTTTCACTTTTAAAGATTGAAATAACAATTAATTTAGAGATGGAATAATTTTATATATACATATTAAAAATATCCCAGTGGAGCAGATTAATTTTAACAAACTTAATATTACCTTACATCAATTTCATCCAAAGTTTTGTGAACACTGTTAATATTTTCAGGGGTTTGTTCCAAATTAAAGGAGGATTTCACTGTTCACTCCACATCACATCTGTCACAAGAGAAACTGAATTATTTATATCAACACAGTCTTCACGAGCCCATCCTATGCATTTGTTGCCCTGTATCCAGTTTTCTCGTGAGATTATCCACATACAAAACAAAAAGTCTCTTCTGAGTTTTTATTTTCATCTTTCTCAGATTTTCCTTTTTCCATTTATAGTATAGGACCTTAGATTCGCTAGCTTCTCATGTCATCTGGAAATTTACGCAACTTGTATAATATGTAACACTAATATGTACATATCTAAATAAATTACCTAAATAAATAAAACGCGTGACTTCAAATAAATAAATATATACACACATGCTCATTTGGAACGTAATACCCGAATATTCCGTGTAATTTGGTCCGGACACAATTACACTTCGCCTTCGGTCCAAATTACACGACACAACCCAATTTCTTATAATCCTAAACAGAATTAATGAAATAAATCTGCACCACACTTACCTTAATATATTGAATGTTGCGTCGTTTTAGTTTGGTTTCCAAAGAAAGATCTTAGGTGGAAGAAAACACGATACCAAGAGCGGGACAAAATTACAACGAAAACACTCTCAACAAAGATCACAATTTCCCTCCAAGGTTATTGACAATAGAAGGCGGAAAATTGGAAGGAACGCTTACAACAAATACTGCTCAAGATACCCGTATTGTTGGTGCTCCCAACGGTATCCATTTTCTTAAACTGACATCGGTCCAAAATACACGCTGATCCAAATTACAGATCTTTCCCTATTTAGGTTCCAATACATACAATAAGCTGACAGAACAAATTAAATGCTATAAGAAAACTTATAAGTCCAGAGTATATGTAGGTTGGTTGCAAATCCTTTATATTCAATGCAAGAATTTCTATTTTTTAAAGATTGTAAATGTGTAATTTTAATTTATAAAGTATGTAATCATACTATGTTATATCAAACGATGTTAAATGCCTGCACAGTGTTTTAAGACAGAAGTACAGTTGACGAAGGCTACCTCTAGCATTTCGCTTCTCGGCGGACCTTTAGTGCTTACACTCCCGTGAGGAATAGAGGAGGAGAAGAACCGCAGCAGACGAATGGACTGCAGGACTGGCAGTCGCAGACGCGCAGAGTTCCAGGCCTGATCACCCGGTTGCTCTATGACATGCCCGGGGAAATCGATCTTACAGTGGAGTGTCGACAGGCTTTCGTCTCGTAGGGTCGAGAAGAAGTTCCAAACCGCGAGCTTCTGCGCTATCTGCCCGCCTCCGACCGATTCGTAGCCCCGAAACAACTCTGAAAGATGAAAGAGAAATGAAACGAGAATATATGAGGGAAAGAGAAGTCGTGGTAGAACGCATCACCCCAGCATTCATCTTGGTGATCAGAGGAAAATCACGAAAATTAGATTCCGAAGCGAAGATTCTCACAAAATACCCCCTAAAGAAAGCGTTTACTTTCTCTACTTCTTATCTATAGTAAGTAGGCGAAGTATTGTATTTCTCCTTAAAATTCGATACCGATATTTCACCGTAAATACGTGTTTTGAAGTCCCCTGAAACATAAAAATAATTTTAGAAAAAGTGCGTGTATGTCTGTGTGTGTGTGTGTGTGTGTGTGTGTGTGTGTGTGTGTGTGTGTGTGTGTGGTTGGTTAAGTACCAAACTCAGTATTTAAATTCAGTATTTTCCGAAGATGTGACATGGCTACTATTAATTTAGAAATGGAAAGGGATTGTAATAAATCTACCCTTCCTTCCTTCCGCGCTCCCTCTACCTGTCTCTCTTCCTTCCTCTCTCCCTCTCACTCTTCCTTCCTTCCTCTCTCCCTCTCACTCTTCCTTCCTTCCTCCCAACCCTCTCTCTCCCTTCCTTCCTCCAACCCTCTCTCTCCCTTCCTTCCTCTCTTCGGTCCTTCCTTCCTCCATTCCTCTCCATTCCTTTCTTCCTTCCTCGCTCCCTCTACCTGTCTCTCTTCCTTCCTTCCCTCCTTCCTTCCTTCCTCTCTCCCTCTCACTCTTCCTTCCTTCCTCCCAACCCTCTCTCTCCCTTCCTTCCTCTCTTCGGTCCTTCCTTCCTCCATTCCTCTCTCTTCCTTCCTTTCTTCCTCCCTCTCTCTCGCCCTCCTCTCTCCCTTCATTCCGCTCTTCTTTCCTCCATCCCTCTCGCCCCCTTCCTTTCTTCCTCTCGTCCTTCCGCTCTTCTTTCCTCCATCCCTCTCTGCCCCTTCCTTTCTTCCTCTGGTCCTTCCTTCCTACCATCCTCCCTCTCTCTCCCTTCCTTCCTACCATCCTCCCTCTCTCTCCCTTCCTTCCTCTTTCTTTCTTTCTTTTTCTCTCGGTTTTCCGTTCTCTTATGTAGGACTACCACCCCCTCCCAGGACTTACAAGCCACCCCAAACTGACCTTTTCGTGGAAATTTTTTTGAAAATTTTGGTTTTATCAAAATGGCCATAACGATTTTGTTTACAAAACATATATTAAAGATATTTACATGACAAATATAAAATATATATATTGAATTTTTAGTAATACCGTAAGAGATAGACAAAAACCTACTATACAACACTTGTAGAGCTCGTTAAAACACAGAATTTATGTTAAAGTGAAATTTTTTGTGGAGTTGACCGTTTTGGAGATATTTCTTTTTAATGGCTTCAGCTTTAAAATACTTATACTTTTTTCATATGGGACTTTGTGAACTCCTGGCCATACAAACAAAGGCACTTCAATCACATAGCAACCAGGTTTTAAAAGATTTGACAATCACTTTAGTCCAGTGCACTCCATTATTTCCCTTCATTACAAGGAAGCAAGTAAAAAGACAATTTTTGCTAATTTTTTCGCGATTAGCATGAAAGAAATGGAAGAATAAGCTTTTTAGCAATAATTTGTGACAGAGATGTACAGAAAGTCATGTGAATGGAACGCATCAGATTTTTTCTTTTCTTTATTTTCTTTGACAACGATGGTTATTCTTAACAAATAATTTAATTTTTGGTGCATGAGTTTAATTACTGTTTTTTGGTTTTTGTGGAATACAGTACTTTTATTGCTTATTATACGTGGTAGAGAAAGTAAAATGTGTGCAATATTAGTGAAAAAGTATTTATAATTAGCAAACAAAGTGCTTATAATCATGCAATCATCTTACAGTTAACTATATTCAAACCGTCATATACACATAGAGCATATACAGCGCCATGAGCTACTGATGGTAGGTAAATCGCAGTCTCATGAATGGCATGCACATGCCAACAGCTTAACAGGAATGACGGTGATTTTTATCTGTGTGCTAATCACCGAGTAAGGTTCGATCACAGCTAAATCTAATTTCCTTTCGTCATGGCTTTAATGCTTGGAAATTCCTTCGCCTGTTAATAATCACATTAAAAGTGTATATTTTAGACATGGAATTTAATTTAAAGCTCGCTAATTTATGGTGAGAATCACAAATATGTTGATAGTAAAATGTGAAGTGAAAGGTCGTTATTATGAAACGACTGTCTCAAACGGATATTTTATCGAACCTAACCAGTACATACGCGTTACGCAATGGACTAGGTCAAGGGTCACTGACTGTTGTCCTTTGAAGCAAAGAGAGCACATTTGCTCGTTGCCCCTTCTGTGCGCTTCGCAATCAACTGTGCAGACTGCTTTAGTGCTGTGGCAGTATGCAACATTTTGCGTTTGGAATACGCCATCCACCTTTCATAGGTTAATACACCAATTAAAGGTTCATGATTGGTACAACAATTGAAGTGCTGAGAACCATAGTGGACCATCTCCATGTGAGGTCAAAGGTGAGCTGTTGCATCTGTCGGTGTAGTTTATGGTTATACATCTTATATTGCAGTGGACCATGTCCAGCATTTCCCGTTTACAAACAGTAGAGCATCAATATATCGGTCTAATTCTGTTAAGAGTCCGAGTGGTCCAAATCCATGCAGCAAATCACGCTACCGCATATGATGATCTTATGTCCATGCTACCATTTATTCCTCCAGTGAATCATGATTTTTACAAGAGTTTGCGTGTGCAAGTCAATAATGATGATCAGCAGGACATTGATTAGATGTATGGAAATGGCACAGTTTCATTTCTTTAGGCGAGCCAAATCCCAGAAAAGGAAAATAGCTCCCAATAAATAACTATAAGACCTAATTTTGCATGAAGTCACAGTAATGTTGTACTAATGTAAGATAGACAATATATCCTAGATTGCTGTGGCATTTTGTTATTATGTGTAACTTGGTTCACTAAATTATGATGTTTAAAAACATTGACCTTCTATTTCTTCATTTTTAAAAAATGGTGCTTGGCCCACTATGGTTCTCAACCCTTCAATTGCTCTATTAAGGGCATGTGTAACTTAAAGTTTGAAATTCCAAACTAATAATATAAACTTTTGAAATTTATACCACAGTTGTAGATAATATCATGCAAATAAATTACAGAAATAATTCAATCCCTTTTTCTGTAGTGGTTTGGAGGTTATGGTAAAATTTGTTTGTTACTTTCTCTACACGTTCTATGTACATAGTGTATAAAGTCCGTGTGTGTGTGTGTCCGTGTGTCTGTGAACTGGATAACTCAAAAACGAAAAGTCGGTAAAATACCAACCTTGGTATATAAGTTTATTATCTTCCAAGGATGTGACACGAATATTTCCGTGTGTCCGTATGACTGTGAACTCGATAACTCAAAAACGAAAAGGCAGTAAAATATCAACCTTGGTATATAAGTTTACTATCTTCCAAGGTTGCGACATGAAGATTTTGAGAAAAATCCCACCACCCCAAACTACCATTTACATGGAAAAAAATTCGAAAACTTGATTTTCTTCAAAATGGCTGTAACGCTTTTGATTAAAATCTCTTATATTTAAGATATTTACATGACAAATAAAGTGTATATCTTGAATTTTCTAGGAATAGCCTCTGAAGTCTTCACTCTGGATTATTTTTATTGAATTTTGCATAACTGGTAAACCGTAAGATATAGACAAAAACTTACTACACAAAAAATGTAGATCTCAATAAAACACAATTTATGTCATGTGCATTTTTTCGTTGAGTTAACGGTTTTTGAAATATTCCTTGTTATTGATTTCAGTTTTAAAATACTAAACTTTTCTCATATAGGAACTTGTCAACTCCCGGCTAAGAAATGGATTTCAATCCCTTAACATCCACAATTTAAAACAAGACTATCGGTTTAGCCTAGTGTATTCCTTTATTTCCTTATACTTATAAGGAACTAAGCAATAAGATCGTTTCTGCCAATGTTTATCTCGATTAGCCATAAGTAGGTAGAAGAATAAGCTTATTAACAATAATTTATTACAGAGATGTAGAGAAAGTGATGTGAATGGAACACATCAGATTTTTACTTTCTCTACTATGTACATAGTGTATAGAGAAGATATCGTATTGCATTAAAAATTCGATACCGAGATTTCACCGGAAATACACATTTTAGGGGTCTGTGTATTTAAAAAAAGCATTTTTAGAAAAAGGTCCGTGTGTCTGTAAACGATAACTCAAAAACGAAACTTGGCATTTAGGTTTAGTGTCTTCCAAGGATGCGACACGAAGATTTTGAAGAAAATCCCCCACCTCAAATTACGCTTACATGGTGAAAATTTCGAAAATTTTGATTTTCACTGGTAAACCGTAAGAGATAGACAAAAACTTAAAACACAAAAAAATGTAGATCTCGTAAAAAGACACAATTTATATCCTACACATTTTTTGTCGTGGAGCAAACCCTTTCCAAGATATTCCATGTTATTGGTTTCAATTTTAAAACATTACTTTTCTCAGATAAGGCATCCGTGTTTCTTTTGTTTTACTCCTGGTCACATATAGAGAACGGAATATGAATGACAATCGCATAGCGATAGCTTTTAAAATATTTGACAACTGCTTTAGCTTAGTACATTCCTTTAGTTCCCTTCTACTTATAAGGAACTAAGTAATAAATAGGTACATTCTGCTAACGCAGCTCGATTAGCATGATTTAGAAAGGAAAACAATTTTTTGTAAGAAGTTTGTAGAACAGCTAAAGAAAGATGGGAGTGTAACACTTTAGATTTTTGTCCTTTAAATCTTCGGCCTGAGAATGAATGACATTTCTGATTAGGCAATGGTTTTCACTTTCTCTAGCCCCGTATGTACAATGTACATGTGGATAGAGAAGATATTGTATTCCACCCAAAAATTTGAAGTTGAGATTTCACCGGAAATATATGTTTTGGGATTCTCTGAGTCCGAAAACAAACATTTTTAGAAAAAGGTCCAAGTGTGTGTGTGCCTATGGACAGCTAGCTCAAAAACGAAAAGACCGTTAGGTAAATACCAAACTTGGTGTTTAGGTTTAATATCTTCCAAGAATGCGACACGAAGATTTTCAAGAAAAAAACCCTAGTACAAACTACCCCTTAATTGGAAATTTTTGAAAAATTTTATTTTCTCAAAAATGGTTCTAACGATTTTGATTAAATCTCGTATATTAATCATATTTACATCACAAATAAAATGTATGTCTTGAATCTTATGAGAATAGTCTTGAAGACCTCTTTATTCTGGATGAATTTTGCCGAATTTTGCTTAGCTGGAAAACCGTAAGAGAGAGATAAAAACTTACTTAATAGAAATTGTAGAGCTCGTTAAAAACACAATTTATGTTATATAAGCTTTTTAATGGCGTTTATCCTGTTTATTGGTCTCAGTTTTAAAATACTTTTCTCATACGGGAATTTGTCAACTCCTGTCCATACAAAAAAGGAACTTCAGTCATATAGCAACCAGCTTTTGACTATCACTTTAACCTATGGTGCTCTCTTATTTCACTTCTACTTACAAGGAAGCAAGTAATAAGACCATTTCTGCTGATGTTTTCTCGATAGCATGATGTAGATAGAAGAGTAAGCTTTTTAGCAATAATTTGTTATAGAGATGTAGAGAAAGTCATTTGAATGGAACAAACACATCGGATTTTTTATCCACAACTCAACTGTTGAGCGCGCTAAATACGTATGCGGCACGTAATAATGTCAGAGTTCACGCATATTTACCACCCTCCAAACTTCCTTTTACTTTTCACTTTCTTCCAAAGCACAAAGATTCAAGTTACCGTCATATGATCGGTTCCTTGGCTTGAGCAGCTGACGAAATTCTAAGTGGAAATGTCACCAGTCAGGAACGACTGCTGTCTGACCCAGATATGCAGTTTTACACCTCAGCACAGCTTTTGCTTCTTTCTTTCACACTATACAGTTACTTAAATGTTTTATGTGAAATCCAAGCATATTTGCTGAAAATAAATTTCAGATGTTTTGCTTGTAAAATACTCGTCTTCCTGCCCCAATGTTGCGCTGGCAGCTGTTTCATGGGAGGGGAGACCAACTGGTACTGCAAGAAAGTGATCATCTCAACATTTTTACTAACCTTCCCCATTCATTCTCATTCCTCCTCAGTGTTGCCAACTAGTATTAGCTAAAAGTCTCCCAATTCTAAGTTAAACGTCGCTAAATCAACATATCTACCAAACGAATTAAGGACATGTAATTGAAAGTTTAAAATTCCAAACTAATAACGGTAACTTTTTGAAATGTATACCACAGATATACATAGTATAATGCAAATAAGTAACAGCGAAAATATCATCCATTTTCTCTAACGGTTTGGATATTACGGTCAAGTTTGTTTTTGTTTTTGGTCACATCACTTAAAAAAAACATTGCGACAAAAAATGTAAAATTTTGGAATAATATTTTAACCCTAGGTTCACAATACATCTACTTTTTTATATTACCCTAGGTTTCTCTGTGCTCCTTGTGAGTTCGAATCTCGCTTAGGGTGAGCTAACCTGATAAGTTTTTTTTTTTTTTTCGGGGTTTTCCCTTATCCTGAGAAGAAAAATGTCGAGTAACCTTAAACTCCATGGACCCCGAGATCATTTTGAGTATCATTTCACCAATTTCATTCATTCATCGTCCGAGATGACCACCAACCAGGTTAAATGACATTATAAAAAAAAAAAAAAAAAAAAAAAAAAAGGAATATCTCGAAAACCGTCAACTCCACGAAAAAAAAGAATGCATATGACATAAACTGTGTGATTTATAGAGATCTACATTTTTTCTGTAGTAAATGTTTGTCTATCTCTTACGGTTTACCAGTTATGCAAAATCAGCAAAATGAAGACCTCTTAAGAGGCTATTCCCGGAAAATTCGTAATTTACAATTGATTTGTCATGTGAATATATCTAATATACTATTTTAATCAAAATTTTTTAGCTATTTTTGAGAAGGGTAGTAAACGGTAGTTTAGGAGGAGGATTTTCCTCAAATTTTCGTGTCGCATATTTGGAAAATACTAAACTTAAACACTAATTTTGGTATGTTACCGACTTTTCATTTCCTAGTTATCGTGTTTACAGACACACGGACACACACATAGGACCTTTTTCTAAAAATGTTTTATACAGAGAACCTTAAAATGTGTATTTCAGGTAATATCTCGGTATGGAATTTTTGGGTGGAGTGCAATCCTTCTCTAACTATATAGCATGTACTATGTCAAGAAAGTAAACATTAAATGTATACCTTGATCTTCTGGAAATGGCCTCTGAAGTTCATCTTCATTGTGGATGACTTTTACATAACTTGTAAACGCAACATTTAGGCAAAATCTTACTAGGTGAAACATGTAGATCTGGTTAAAGCAACAATATTTCTCCAATACTTTTTTATGCTAACAATTTCCGAGACATTCCTTGTTATTGTTTTAAAATCTCCAATACTTATGTACTTTTCCCTAAAAGATGGCGTTGTTATTCATTCTTCTCATTCTGGTCATACAAAGAGAACGGAATTTCAAATCCACCACATAGCTACCAGCTCTTAAAACATAAGACTACCGCTTTAGGCTAATGTAATATTTTATCCCCTTTGTATCTACAAGAAAATATCGACAAAAACATTTCTGCAAATGTTCTCCATTAGCACAAAGAAAGTTGAAGAATAAGGATTTGCAAGAACAATTTGTAGCAGAATAAGTAAAAAAAGTCATGTGGATGTAACACATAAGATTATTTATGATATGTTGTTCACAAACACACACATTCACAGATTTTCCTAAAAAGCCTCCGTTTACTTTCTCTACACGTACTATGTAGATACATAGTGTATAGAGAAGGTATTGTATTGCACCCAAAATTCGATACCGAGATTTCACTGGAAATACATGTTTTGAGACTCCTTGAAACCAAAACAAAAATGTTTATAAAAAGAGTCAGTGTGTGTGTGTCTGTCTGTGTATGTGTGTGTGTCTGTCTGTGTATGTGTGTATGTATGTGTATGTGTGTATGTGTGTGTCTGTGTGTGTGTGTCTGGTCATTGTAACTCAAAAACCAAAAATCCATCAAATACACACTTGGTATTTAAATTTAGTATCTCCTAAGGATGCGACATGAATATTTCAATAAAATTCCCCCACTCCAGCTACCTTTACATGGAAACATTTTTTATTTTCTCCAAAATGGCTCTATCGATTTTGATTAAAATATAGTATATTAATGATATTTACATTACAAAATGTATATCTTGAATTTTCTGGAAATAGCATCTGAATTCCTCTTTATTCTGGATAATTTTGCGTACTGGTAAACCGTGATAAATAGACAAGAGCTTACTACACGATTTAATCCTCTTATCTTTATCAAAACATAATATAAATTTTGAGCACCAAAAAATTCTCTTCAACCTATATGAAAATTTAGAAAACGGATTAACCTTAAATCTTCTACCCAATCATTTTTATTAAAAATATATAATCAACCTATTAATATGATTATAATTTTAATTGCACCATAGATGCCAAAAATTTAGATATTACTTTTGTCATATATGAATTTTTTCAACTCCTAGACATACAAGCATAGGAATTCCAATCACACAACAACCATATTTTAAAAGATTTGACTATCGCTTTGCCAAGTATATTCCCTAATTTCCCTTCCACTTACAAGAAAGCAAGTAAAAGACCATCTTTACTAGTTTTATCTCAATTAGCATGAAATAGAAATAGATACAAGAATTTTCAGAGAGCCTCAAAACGTGAATTTTGGGATCGAATTTTTAGGTAGAATACAAAATTCTTCTACCTTCTAGAGATACATGGGTAGGTGTTATAGAAAGTAAAAACAAGCAGTGAATTCTACCAATAATTTGTCAAGCGTTTTACCAGAAAGCTTAGAGGAAATGCAAATCACCACTGCCTTGTGAAAATTTCACCTTATTTTGCAAGCTTTAGATACAATTGCCAAACGCATTAATAGATAGTCATTCAAAGGGTTGACAGGTCAGGAACGCCACAATAGAGTTACGTGAGTAGAAAGGCGTACATATCTTTCTTTCGCGAATATATTACTGACGCCTTCTTGCAAACAAATGCTATCGATCTTACCCGCTGTTAACGGAGATAGCGCCGTGTGCCTGCGGTAAATCTCTTTTAAACTAGAAACAGTTGCTAGTCGTTCCAGGCACCCAGGGGAAGAAGAAGAAGAAGAAGAAGAAGAGAGAAAAAAAAGCGTAAAGTTTTATTGACTTATCTGTCCATATGCATTCTCTCTTCTCAGAGAACTGCTTAAAGATAATGCTTAACAGCTAGAAGATGCTCTTTTTAAACTGAAATGGAACGCCAAACACCTTTGGGAAGAATTACAAACAATCGGCAATGTTTCATTCACACGACTTTCTATACCTTTGCCGTTTATTGGTTAGTATAAAAACAACTTTTATCAAATCATATATTTCTGTTTATATGAATTGAGATAAACATTTGCAAAATAGCATATTTTTGTTATAGAATAAACGAGAATATCTATACTCAAATGTTTAAAAATCTGATGAGTTCCATTCACATGGCTTTCTCTACCTATTCGATAACAAATTGTTCTTACAAAATCTTATTGTTCTTGCTGTTTTATGCTAATCGAGATTAACATTAGCAGAATGCTTTTATTACTTATTTCTTTGTAAGTAGAAGGTAAATAAGGAAATGCTAAAGCGATTGTCAAACGTTTTTAAAAGCTGTTACTTATCTGTTCTCTTTGCATGGCCAGAAGTAAAACAAAATAGGTATGAATCGAATGATGCCTTCAATATCCATGAATACCTCGGAAATGGTTAACTCTACAAAAAATTGTATAGCACATACATTGTGTGTTTTAGCGAGACCTGCATTTTTGTGTAGTAAGTTTTTGTCTATCTCTTGAGGTTTACCAGTTGTGCAAAATCCATTTAGAATGAAGAGGACTTCAGAGGCTATTCCCAGTAAATTCAAGATATACATTTTATTTTTTATTTAAATATCTTAAATATATGATACTTTAATCAAAATCACAAGAACAATTTTTCATAAAATCACAATTTTCTAAATGCCTTTCCGTGAAAAGGATAGTTGGCGATGAGATTTTCTTGAAAATCTTCGTGTCGTATCCTTGAAAGATACTGAACTGATTTTTCAAGTTTGGTATTTACCAGACTTTCGTTTTTGAGTTATGTTCACAGACATACGGCCACATAGGACCTTTTTCTAAAAATTACTTTTGTGGACTCAGGGGACCTCAAAACATATATTTCCGGTGAAATCTCGACTTCGAAATTTTGGGTGAAATACAATACTTTCTACTACTATATTGTACATACATGCGTACTAGAGAAAATAAAATTTTTATTTGTATGTATTTATTCTCTGCAGTTGGGTACTGCCTGGTGCCAATGTTAAATGTAAAAAATTCACTTACAATAATAATCTTACAGTTAATAATAGTAATTCAAATTAATAATAGTAATACAACCAACATACCATACTCATGTACATGTCTTTTTTTTTTTTAAATACCTAACTACGTACTTATTATTCAGTATAGCAGTACTTATGTTAATTGCCAGTATGTTTATAAACAGAAACTATGAAGACTCAACATTAGTAATTACAGATCCTTAATTACTTCACAATATTTACTTTAATTAATTATCGGACATTTATTCAGTTTAAATCGTCCCTAAACTTCTTTAAGGTCAGAGGGCAGCCTTGAAAGACTAATACGGCAATTCATTCCAACCTTCAATGGACCTATTAACAAAGTAAATCGGTTCTTTACCTTCTATCCTTAATTTTATTCGAACAATCATTTTGTATTTAGTACGCCGGATTTTCTGACCTCTTTCTAGCGCCCACTCATGCATTTAAACCAGTATAAGCTTTAAATAGTGCGACTAACCTATGTGTTTTACGCCTAACTTTTAGCGGCTCCCATTTATTCTCTTTGCCTTTCGTAAGTCCAAAATGTTTACCTTCCTTTATGAGTTTTACGCCCTTCTCTGTGTCTTTTCCAGCGAATCAGATTGATTAACCCTGTATGGGTCCCAGTATACTACACGATTCAGGGGACTTTAATACGTGTATTTCCAGTGATATTTAAGTATAGAAGTTTTGGGCGCAATAACTTCTCTTCCTACGTACGTGCTAGAGAAAGTAAGATACGCAATTTATTTGTCATGCTAGTATGTTTGATAAATAATGTTTTAATCAAAATTGGTTTACCAATATATTTAATATTTTACCGACTTTTCGTTTTTGAGTATTCGTTTTCACAGACACACGGACACACACACGCACACACACAGACACACACGGACCTTTTTCCGAAAATGCTGTTTTTTAGATAAAGGGGACCCTAAAACATATATTTCCGGTGAAATCTCGGTATCGAATTTTTGGGTGGAGTGTAATACCTTCTCTATACACTATGTACATAGTTCGTATAGAGAAAGTAAAAAGAACCCTGACTTGTGCTTTTCCTAGAATACCAGGCAGTTTCCTGCACAGCACAATTAATGATGTATGAATCATTCCTGCAGCTAATGCCTCCTATCCAGTAGATTTACAACCTAGAGAACACTTCAACACAATAATATGCTCAACAAATGAATTACGGATTTGTCGTGACATGCAGCTAAGGTTTTAGTTGCAGATCTCACGATTAGATAACAACCAAATATACTAACCATGTCTTCTGGGTAGTCACGTGGAAATTTCATAATTTAATTAGAAATATGGGTGGCGTCGTGGCCGAGTGGTTAGACAGCTCGCCTTATATATAGGCTGCTCGGGTTCGATCCCAAGCGCCTGCATTTTCGATTTGTAGTGGACGAATTTTTTTCCGGGTCCTCCGGTTTCCCCGTCACTCATTCCACCAATTGCTCCATCATCACGTTTCCTATCATCCACTTCCTCACGCGCATGCCTGGCTCGTTCCAGGTTCTCCATTCTGTGGCTTCGTGCCATTGGCTCCCTGACAGGCTTCTGACCCCTAGGTATTCGCTTGTAAGTCCTAGGGGGATGTCGTATCGGGAGGGTAAGCCCACTACGGAGGGGGGGGCAGAGTTGGGTTACCTTTCCTTATCTCATAACTATAGAAGGCAGTGGAAATATTGTGTTTCGATTTTCAGATTTCACCGAAAAGTCATTGAATCCCCTAAAATACATTTTACTTGCTTCCTTATCAGGGGAAGTGAAATAACGGAATACACTAGACTAAAACTATAGTGAAAGCTTTAAAGACGTCTTAATGAAATTCTGTATTGAAATGTCCTTCGCTTTGCATTAACTAGGACAAAAGTGGTTAAGGATTTGCCATTTCAGAAAAATCTAAGTACTGTCTACAGTTTTCGTGTACTAAATTTATGTATTTACCAGTTATGCAAAAGTCATTCAGAATGAAGAGGATTTCACAGACGCTTCCCAAGAAATTCAAGATATACATTTTATTTGCCTTGAAATATCTTTAATATACGATATTCAATTAAAATCGTTAGAACCATTTTTGAGAAAATCGAAAATCTGGAAAAATGTCCATGTAAAGGGTAGTTTAGGATGAGGGGGGGATTGCCCCGGAAAATCTTCGTAGCGCATCCTTTGAAGATATTAAACTTTATTATCAAGTTTGGTATTTAACGGACTTTTCGCTTTTGGGTTATGCAGTCTACAGACGCACATATGGATCTTTTTATACAAATTATTTTTATATTTATTTACTCTGGGGTCTTCTCAAAACGTGTATTTCTGGTGAAATATCGATATCGTTTTTTGTGTGGAATGCATACAATACCTTGTCTACCTATTATGTATGTAATTGTAACTTATGTTTATATATTTTTTACTATGTTTAAATATAGTTTTAAGATATTTTCATAAAAAACGAAGTGTACATTCTGAATTTTCTAGGAATAGTCTCTGGAGAGCTCTTCATTTGGATGTCTCATATCACTCATAAACCATAAGAGATGGATAAAATATTTGCTACACAAAAATATATAGTTATCATTAAAACACACAATTTTATGTCATAGGCATACTTTTTTATCTATCTATTTTTTTGTCTACAGTTAATCGTTTCCGAGATATTCCTTGTAATTGGTTCCAACTTTAAGCTACTTCAACATTTCTCAAGCGGGAAGTCAACTTTCGTTTCATCTATTTTATTTTATTCCCAGGAATGCAAAAGAGAACCGAATTTCAATTCTTTCTCGTAGTGAAGAGCTTTTGAAAGTTTTGACTATCGTTTTAGCCTAATGTATTCCTTTATCTCCCTTCTACTTACAAGAAAGTAAGTAATAAATATTTCGAGTAGCATCACGTAGATAAAAGAATAATCTTTTATAAGGAAAGTTTGTTTGTGGAACAGCTAGAGAAGTTCATGTGAAAGTAACACATCAGATTTTTACTTTCTCTAGACGTACTATGTACTTAGTGTATAGAGAAGGTATTGTAATGCATCCAAAAATGTTATACCGAGATTTCAGCAGAAATGAATGCTTTGAGACTCCCTGAATAAAAAAAAAAAAAAAAAAAAAAAAATTTTGGAAAAAGGTTCCTGTGTGTGTCTGTCAGTCTGTGTGTCTGTGCATCTGTGGAAAGCATAGCTCAAAAATTAAAAGACCGTTTAATACCAATCATGGTATTTAAGTTTGGTATCTTCCAAGGATGCGACACAACGATTTTTAAGAGAATCTCCCACCCCCAACTACCCCTTACATAGAACTTTTTTCGAAAATATTGATTTTCTCAAAAATGGCTGTAACGATTTTGTTTAAAATATCGTATATTAAAGATATATACCTGACAAATAATATGTATTTCTTGAATTTTCTGGGAATAGCCTCTGAAGACTACTTTATTCTGGTTGAATTTTACGGAATTTTGCATAACTGCTAAACCGTAAGAGATGAACAAAAATGTATCACAGAATAAATGTAAAGCACTTTAAAACATACAATTTATGTTATATACATTTTTCCGTAAAGTTAATTGTATTTGAGATATTCCTTATTTTTGGTTTCAGGTTTGAAAAACTTATACTGCACTTGTCAACTGCTGTCCATACAAACAAAGGAACTTCAGTCATATAGCAACCAGCTTTTGACTATCACTTTAACTTATGGCACTCCTTATTTCGCTTCTACTTACAAGGAAGCAAGTAATAAGACTATTTCTGCTAATTTTTCTCGATTAACATGAAGTAAATAGAAGCATAAGCTTTTTAACTATAATTTGTTCCAGAGATGTAGAGAAAGTCATGTGAATGGAACACATCAGATTTTTTGCGTTACATTTCGTGCACATTTTATTCATAAGACTTGACGTGTAGCTTGACTTGCGTAATCAATATGTGCACTACAACGTGGAACTGACCTGTTGCTGCGAAATGAACTCCTATCCTACATCCACATCAGACTGTGTGTTCTTATAAGGTGATCTTTCTAGCCCCCCTAACGCTGAAAATAAAGGAAAATAAATCTGATGAGCTGCATTCCTCTACATTTTTTCTAAATCTATTGTTTCCTTACTACCTACAGCTTATTCTTCTACATACTTCTTGATCAGTGATGACCAAATGGCGGCCCGCGGGCCTGATCCGATCCGTGAGTATGTTTCATGCGGCCCGCGAATAAATATATGATTTATTCCTTTTTTACTTTCTCTATACTCACTATGTACATAGTGAATAGAGAATGTATTGCACTCCACCAAAAAATTCGAAACCGAGATTTCACCGAAAATATATGTTTTAGGGTCTCCTGTATCCAGAAAAGGTATTTTCAGAAAAAGGTCCGTGTGTGTGTGTTTGTCCGTGTGTCCGTCTGTCCGTGCGTCTGTGAACACGATAACTCAAAAACGAAAAGTCGGTAAAATACCAAACTTGGTATTTAAGTTTAGTATCTTCCAGGGATGCGACACGAAGATTTTGAAAAACATCCCCCCACCCAAAACTACCCTTTACATGAAACTTTTTCGAAAATTTTGATTTTCTCAAAAATGGCTCTAACGATTTTGATTAAAATATCGTATATTAAAGTCATTTACCTGACAAATAAAATGTATATTTTGAATTTTCTGGGAATAGCCTCTGAAGACTACTTTATTCTGGATGAATTTTTCATAACTACTAAACCGTAAGAGATGGACATAAACTTAACCCACAAAACATGTAGAGCACGTTAAAACACACAATTTATATTATATACATTTTTTTCGTGGAGTTGATCGTTTTTTAGGTATTCCTTGTTTTTGGTTTCAGCTTTGAAAAAGTTATACTTTTCTCATACAGGAATTTGTCAACTCCAGTCCATACAAACAAAGGAACATCAGTCACATAGCAACCAGCTTTTGGCTTTCATTTTAACCTAGGGTACTCCCTTATTTCGCTTCTACTTACAATAAAGCAAGAAATAAGACTATTTCTTCTAATTTTTCTCGATTAGCATGAAATAAATAAAAGATAAGCTTATTAACAATAATAATTTACAGAAATATAGAGAAAGTCATGTGAATGGTAGACATCAGATTTTTAACTTCCTGCATATATATCATTTTTGAATTTGATGGTAGATATCAAGATTTTGAAGTATTTCGATCACAGATGAAACTATTCAACAATGCCAAGAGATGTTAAGTAGAGTGCCAGAACTATGTGATTCATCTCTTCAAACACTGAGGCAACTGGGGTTGATTTTTGGAAACTCATTTCAAAGGAACATTTTCCACATCTTAGAAACTGGGCTTTAAAACTTACTTCCACCTATGTGAAACTGCCATCTCTGCTATGAAACTATTGAAATCAAAGTCGAGAAACAGATTAACTGATTCAATGTTATCTCATATTCTTAAAATTGTAACATCAGAACTGGAAGTGGATTTTAAATCTTTTGTAAAAGATTTTGACAAACCTCATTGTTCTTAGTAAAAAGCAATACTTGTTCCCTCACTGTGCATGTAATAATATTAAAAATAATATGCTCTTAAGTTGCCTTTGTTGTTATTTTATTTTTAATATAGTTATACTATTAATTTTCCTGGTCCTCAAGTGCTTATCGTATTCTGGCCATCACTGTTCTTGATAATCAATATGTACACACCTTTCATTGAAGATATGCTAAAAAGTGTACAAAAGAGTAAAGCTCCTCAAACTGTCTCCGTGGTAGAATGGTCAACAAGCTAACTCATTACCCGAGGGTCCCGGTTTCAATTCCTGCCTGTAGTGGGGAATTTTTCTTTAATCAGAGTTATTCCCTATCCCCCACAGAGTCTGGAAATGTGTTTAGTAATACGAGGGCCTCTTTTTCAATAATATGCTTTAAATAAAATACAAGTTCATAGAAAACAATTATTTTATTATCAAAAGTTTTGTACACTTATGGTTACTTTTCAACATAATCACCGATAAGATTGAGACATTTATCGTACCTGTGCACAAGCATTGCAATACCCGCTTCAACAATTTTTCCGCCAATGATTTCAAATGAGTATTGACGTTGTTTTGAAGATCTTCGTACTTTATGACGTTTGCGGAGAGCCATTCAAAACAAACGAAGAGGAATGCTGACTTCAGGAATTGTGTTGATCCATGATAACGCTCGTCCACACACTGACTGCTAGCATAACCCATCGACTCCTTGAGCAATTTCAATGGGTCATCGACCATGCGCCGTACAGTCCTGACCTGGCACCCAGCGACTTTCACCTTTTCCCTGAAGTGGCTAGGAGGGCAGCACTTTCAAACCAACGAAGATCTTCGAAACAACGTCAATGCTCATTTGAAATCATTGGTGGCAACATTTTTTGAAGCGGGTATTGCCAAGCTTGTGCACAGGTACGATAAATGCCTCAATCTTTTCGGTGATTATGTTGAAAAGTATACAAAACTTTTATTAATAAAATACTTGTTTTCTATGAACTTGTCTTTCATTTATAGCCTATCGGAGGTTGAAAAAAAAAAAAACGGCCCTCGTATAAAAGCTACAGTAACACGAGTTGTTTCACAAGTTAGCCCCCGATGTGACCATTGAAGTTAAAGGGGGCATGCAAAATAAACAAACAAATAAAGCTCTTTGAACCACAAGAAATGGGAAACCATAATTTTTACATCCTCTGTTCCCCTTCCTATGACTTGACAAAATATTTCCATACCTTAGAAACATGCTGATGATACTGTCAAATATCTTAGCCTGTATTTTGATCGCCGACTGACCTGGAACTCTCACATTAATTCAAAATTAAATCACGTTACTCCAGATTACGCAAGTCTTCTTTTCAAGCTCCAAGTGGTTCTCTTTTAAACAAATCTTTACTTCATCCTTTACTCACATATGCTTGTCCGATTGAGGGAGGTGCAACCGCAAACAAAATAGTTCTTTTAAAATAAAGTTTCCCGCCTGGTTAGTGTGGTTGTAGCGTGTCTACCTCACGTTCAAAAGGTCGCAAGTTCAAATATAGGTTAAGGTAATAAGGTTTTTTTACCGGGTTTTCCCTTATCTTGAGAAGACGAATGTCGATTAACCTTAAGCTCCATGGACCCCGAGATCATTTAAGTATTATTCATATCTTCCGGTATGACCAACATTAAGCTACAACAAATAAATAAATAAATAAAGTTTTAAGGCTTATGCTACATTCATAATGAAATGCAAGCGCAGATGCAACGTAAGCGCAAGAGTTTAGACTCATATTATTTAATGTAAGCATTCACATAGAAATACGCAAGACGTAACGCAACACAACGCAAGGATTTGTAAACTCCAAACTTTATTCTTGTGTTGCATGCAAAGAGGGGGAATTATGTTTCTTTTCTCTATACATTGCCTATGAATTCAATAAGAAACGATCGCATTGGAAGATTTTACAGGGCCTGCTGCATGCTCTTCTATTTGGCCGTGCAGTGCTGCGCCATCTTTAATTTCCCTCCAGAGGCTATGACAGTCTCCTTGCGAATTATTCTTTGATTTAATGGATGTAACTACCATTTATGTCTAGATTTCATAGTTCTCATAAATGGAAGACGCAGAGAGATAATTCTTGGCGCAGTGCACTTCTCGTTGGGACAAAGATCTGATGCAGTTCCTCGGATAAAGAGTTGTGTCCCACAGGATTTGCTGTTTTCCGAGAAAGAAGACTCTCACTGAATGAATGTGACTGTTTAGTGCCAGAGGGACCTCATATGGCTCACCTCACAAATTAAGACCAATTCTAAATACCATAATTAATTGGACGAATCTAATAAATCTAGAAGCAGATTAAAGCGGTTGTAAGACTTTTAAAGAAATTTAAATTAAATTGAGTTTTATTTATGGGCGCTCTTTAACTGCTGCGGTTCTCTGCGTCCCATTCTATATGTGTGAAGACCACTTAATTTTGTTCCGAGGGCTTTTTATCAGGCTTGAGGTCCTATTACGTGACGGGGACCAACGGCTTTGCTTCCCTTCTAAAGGAATCCATGGTAATGATTTTTATGCCCAAAAGAAATCTCCGGATTTGAACCCACGACCTTTGAAACTAGACGTTAGCACTGGACCATGGAGGTCGAGAGACTTTTAAAGATGGTTCAGTATATGACTTTGAAATTCCATATTGTTTGCATGTCCAGAAGGAAAAAAAAATCTAATTTGTTCTATTCACGTGAGTTTCCCTATTTGTAACAATCTATTCATACAAACTTCTATTCTTCTATCTCCTTCATGCTAATAGACAAACATTAGCAGAGTTGGTCTTATTACTTGCCTTCTTGTCAGTATAATGGAAAGATACTGGCCTAAAGCTACAGTCAAATCTTTTAAAAAGCCGGTCACTATGTGAATAATTGAAATTCAGATTCCATTTTGTAAGGCCAGAGTAAAACAAAAAAGAAATGAAACTACAGATGTCCTCCCACTTGAGAGAAGTTTAAGTACGTAAAAATTGAAACCAACAATAACCAATATCACGAAAGCGGCCAACTCTACCAAAAATGTATAGGACATAAATTGTCATACTTCTATTCTTTTGCGTAGTAAGTTTTTGCCTATCTATTACCGTACGGTTTTCCAGTTACGTAAAAATTATCCAGATTGAAGATGTCTTCAGAGTCTATTCCCAGAAAATACAAGATATATATTTTTCTTTGTCAGATAAATATCCTTAATATACTGCAGTTAATTAAAATCGTTAGAGCCAATTTTGAGAAAAACATTTCCAAAAAGCTTTCCATATAAAGGGTATTATGGGATGGGGGATTTTCTTTAAAATCTTCGTGTCGCATTTTTAGAAGATATCAGACTTATACCAAATTTGGTATTTAACGGTATTTTCGTTTTTGAGCTATGCTGTCCACAGACCACATTAACTTTTTTTTTTCTAAACATGACATAAATTGTGTTTTATCGTGATCAACATTTTTTGGGTAGTAAGTTTTTGTCTGTCTCTTACCATACGGCTTACCAGTTATGCAAAATTCATCCAGAATGAAGTGGTTTTAGAGGCTATTCCCAGAAAATTCAAGATCTAAAATTTATTTATGTAAATATTTTAATGTACGGCATTTTAATAAAAATCTGTAGTGTCATTTTAGAGAAAATAATAAATTTGATTTTTTTCCATGTAAAGGATATGGGTGTAGGGAGATTTTCTTGAAAATCTTCGGATCACAACTTTGGAAGATAATTAACTTAAATACAGTTTGGTATATAACTGACTTTTCGTTTTAGAGCTGTGCTGCGGCCCCTCCACATACACACATGCGGATATTATTCTAAAACTGTTTTTTTATATTATATGTATATACTAGGTGGCCCACGCAAGCCGTCCTCTGTAGTTTTATGTTTCCCGCATACGTTAGTGCAAGAAAGGTTGCCTCATCACTGCTTTTCAAAGGGGGAAGTGCACGTACCAGCGAACCTTCACTAAACGCTGCGTGCGTTTTCCTCCATTTTCGCTCTGATAAGGTCACGAGGCCGACTGTTTGTAGTTCGGGTTCGGTCTTTCAGTCTTTAACAACTACAATGTACTCCAGCGAAGACTACACATATATGATAATTATCTATAGGGAGACGCACCGCAATTCTCAACGTTTTCCAACGAGACGTCTCCGTCTGCTCATGTGTTTAGGCGTACAGAGATGGGTTAAGAACCGAGGGATCTGTCCAGGTACAACGTGTCGTGGAAAGATCAATCTGCGACGAACCTGATGTTTCCCGGAACGTTATGGGCCATATTTGAGCAAATTCCACGAAATACGTACAATGCAGCATAAACATGATGTTACACGAGTCCGCCTGGGTAGGACAAAGAAGAGCTGCAGCAGACCTGGGGGTATCGAGATCTTCGATACAAAGGATTCTGAAGGAACGAAAATGACATCCCTTTAAGCTGCATCTACACCAACAGCTATATGAAAATGATTTCCAAAATCGGGTATCGTTCTGCAGAAGTCTCTTAAATAAAGAAAACGTAAATCTGGATTTAATCGGGTAGATTTTATGGGGATATGAATGTTATTTCGCCAATTACTCCACCGTAAATAGAATTAATCTACGTTACTGGGCTTCTGAAAATCCTCACTGGTTACGACCACACCATATGCAAGCGCACTGGGGTGTTAACGTATGGTGCAGCATTCTAAGGGACGACATCACCGGACCAACTTGGATCCCAGACTAGTTATGTTAGCAATTACTACAGAATGAGCTGAAATTGGAGAATCTTCTAGAGAACATCCTACTTTAGTTAGCTATGAGGCACTGGTTTCACGATGGTGCACCACCCCATTGTTGTGGAGGGATTAGAGAATATCTCAACAATGTGTACCTCGAATGGCGGATAGGTCACGGTGGTTGTATTCGATGGTCAGCAAGATCGCCTAATTTAACTCCCTTGATTTTGTTTCTCTTATGGGGACATTTATAAACCAGAGTTTATTAAACGGGACCGAAAAATCTAGGCGTGTTAAGAGAAAGAATGTCATGCTTGCGCTTCAGTATCTGCAGAAATGATAAGAGCTATCCATGACAATAGTGAGAGGCGCTTACATTAACGCGTCCAACAAGGCGGACATGCATTTGCATATATGTATTGTGAATATGTAATAATAAAGATATGTCAGCCTATAACATAGGTTTAAAGGAACAACAGTTAATTATATTCATTATTCTTTATTACAATCAAGGACATAATAGTATTTATTTAATATTGAAGCACAAATTGTTGCATTAAGTGTTGTTGATAAATTAGCTATCAGATATTGATATGCCTTGAAACAGATAATTAATATGCTTTGGCCCACGTGCGTACTGGTTTGCTCAGGGGAAATCATTCTTCTACACAGGAGTCTTTCTCGAGCCCAGCACTCCAGCACAGTGAGCAAGTGCTCTAGCGACGAGTTAGGAACCAGTTATAGGAGTTAAGTGTTGGTTGGTTTTCAAGCTTTGGTCTTACTTTTAGCAAGGTTTTCTCTCTGACATACTTAGGCAAACCTTTCGGCGTCCGGGAGTAACTAATTACAGCGAAAGAGGCTTGCGTGGTCCACTTATATTTCTTGGAGTTTACCATTTCTAAGATATTTCCTATTATTGGTTTCAGTTTCAAAGTAATCTTTTCTCATGCGAGAAAAATAAATAAATAAATATATATACACACACATACAGGAATAGAAGAATATGTATAGAGGAAAGAATGCAGAATTCTTCCTCTTTGTACGCAACCATAAGTGATCTCGTAGGGACTTGCTGGGAGGGAGGTTATTGGAGGCTAGGGGTATAAACGCCCTGAAGGTAGGAATTAAAGGGACTTTTGAGAAACTGTATCTCTAAATGACTGGACACAGTACAGCTTGTTAATACTTTTCTCCGGCATTGTCCCGCCATTGACTGAAACACGTAGGGGCGACTAGTCTAAAATGACATACCAAGGTAAAATGGCACACTGCTGTTTCTGACAAAACTACACATTCAATTGTTTTAAATTAACCGCCATTAGATCTGTCATATTGGTATTAATGTTCAGGGAAAATGACAGATTTGTAATGTGCGGTTTCTTCTTTTATAACCAATTATTTCTATTGTTATGTTTCTTGTACGATTATGAAGTGAAGCTATATCAGCATTTGTGGTGAGAATATTGTTCCATCTTCCATAAAATCAATATCCAGCTCAAGCACATAATGTAAACAACAATTTGATGTAATTTTTTCCGACAATACATTTAAGCTATTTGAGTTATTGTTTCAACAATCAGGGTAGCCAACGCGGGGTAAAATGACATTAAGTTATTCTTGGTATGTCATTTTACCCGAGGGCCTTCATTCTTATGTCATTGTCACGTTTTATTTCATGCTTCAACAGAAAAGTGAACAAGTAGCTGAAGAATAATTCAGGGAGGACAGTTACTTTATTCCAAATTATTCTGCGACGCTTATTTGATGGCTGCTACAGTCCAGAACATAATTTCTGGTATTGAGATGTATGGTATAAATCCACTTTATCGAAATATCTTTCCGGATCACTTTAATTGCCCAGTGCAGAAACTGATAAATTTGAATTGCAGAAAAAAAAAAAAAAAAGAACTGATGAGGATTCCAAAAATAATGCGACAATGTAATCCGCAGAAGTATGTATCATCCCGGTGCTGAAGCAATTAGACAAGCTTTGGTAGTATCACTAACACCTCGTATTACGCAAATGTAGTCCAGAAAACATCTTATGTGTTCCATTCACATGACTTTCTCTACATCTCTGCACATTTTTTTGTTTTTGTTTCTTTTGGCTTAACGTCCTTTAACCTGTTTGGACATATCGAACGATGAATGCAATTGGTGAAATGATGCTCAAACGATCTCGGGGTCCATGGAGCTTAAAGTTACTCGACATTCGTCTTCTCAGGATAAGGGAAAACCCCGAAAAAAACCCTTATCCGGGCAACTCACCCTAAGCGAGATTCGAGCTCACGACCTTTTGAGTGTGAAGCAGACACGCTACCATCACACTACCCAGGCGGGCTCTGCAACAAATTATTGTTAAAAAGCTTATGCTTCTATTTACTTCATGCTAATCAAGAAAAAAATAGTCTTATTACTTGCTTCCTTGAAAATAAGAGGGAAATAAGGGAGTACCATAGGTTAAAGTGATAGTCAAAAGCTGGTTGCTATGTGACTGAAGTGCCTTTGTTTTGTATGGACAGGAATTGACAAATTCCTGTATGAGAAAAGTATGTTTTTTAAAGCTGAAACCAAAAACAAGGATTATCTAAAAAACGATCAACTCCACGAAAAAACAAGTTTATAACATAAATTGTGTGCTTTAACGTGCTCTACATTTTGTATGGTAACTTTTTCTCCATCTCTTACGGCTTATCAGTTATGCCAAATTCCTTAAAATTCATCCAGAATAAAGTAGTCTTCATAGGCTATTCCCAGAAAGTTCAAGATATAGATTTTCTTTGTCAAGTAAATATCTTGAATATACGATATTTTAATCAAAATCGTTAAACATTTTTGAGAAAAACAAAATTTTCGAAAAAAATTCCATGTAAAGGGTAGTTAGGGATGAGGGGATTTTCTTGAAAATCTTCGTGTCGCACCCTTAGAAGATACCAAACCTAAATACTAAGTTTGGTTTTTAATGGACTTTCCGTTTTTGAGCTATGCTGCCCCTCCCCAAACACACACGCAAGAACATTTTTCTGAAAATGCTTTTTTTGGATTAAAGACGTGTATTTCCGGTGATATCACGGTATCGAATTTTTGGGTGGAATACAATACCATCTCTATACATTATGTACATAGTAGAGAAAATAAAAAGAGAGAATAGTAAATCTTCCGGGAGTCACGTGTTAATTACCAGTTTTAAAGATGCAGTAGCAGGGGAAGAAACTAAGCTGAAGGACTTCAGTGGAAGCGACGGTGAGGACGATGCTGCAACGTGATGTTTAATCGCTCACAACCTGAAGAACACTGACTCTAGAATATGCAGTTCAGCAAGTGACTGATCACAACCAAACGTTTTATTTATGAACTGTGTATTAACTAGCTTCAGAAACTTGTTTGTATGTCAAGATACATTGCCGGTGTTAGCCGTGATTTCATTTTCATAAAGTTATTAGTAGATTACATTACAGACATTAGGGCATGTGCACACATTATATCCCATGTGGCTCTAATGATTTGTTCCTAAAATAGACTATAATTAACACATCTTTTCTTATAATTTACTGATACCAAGAGCTTTCGGATTTTATATGCTTCATTGCTTCAGGTATTTTGCATATTTTTTTTTTTTTTTTTCAAGAACAGTACCACTGGAGACGTAGTTTTAAACCAAAGCAACTTTCTTTTGTATCTGAATTATGTAGTTGTTTTATATTTGTCATATTATGAAGGGTTCTGCAACTGTTGTCGGTAAATTTTGTAATATTTTGCTGACCATGAAAGATATATGTCATTTTACCCAGAGTATAGGCCTAAAATGACACATTGGTACCAATTTGGTAATTATTGTTTACTTTCTCTAAACGTACTATGTATATAGTGTATAGAGAAGTTATTGTAATGCACCCAAAAATTTGATACCGAGATTTCACCGGAAATACATGTTTTGAGACCCCCTGAATAAAAAAAAAAGCATTTTATGAAAAATGTCCGTGTGTGTGTCTTTGGACAGTATAGCTCAAAAACGAAAAGTCCGTCAAAAACCAAACTTGGTATTTAGGTTTGGTATCTTCCAAGGATGCGACACGAAGATTTTCAAGAAACTCCCCCACCCCAACTACCCTTTGCAAGGAGCTTTTTTCAAAATTTTTGATTTTCTCAAAAATGGCTATAACGAGTTTGATTAAAATGTCGTATATTAAAGATATTTACCTGACAAATAAAACGTATATCTTGCATTTTCTGGGAATAGCCTCTGAAGACTACTTTATTCTGGATGAATTTTTCGGAATTTTGCATAACTGCTAAATCGTAAGAGATGGAGAAAAACTTACCAGACAAAAAATATAGAGCACGTTAAAGCACACAATTTATGTAATATACATTTTTTTCGTAGAGTTGATCGTTTTTGAGATATTCCTTATTATTGGTCTCAACTTTAAAACACATACTTCTCATACAGGAATTTGTAAACTCCTGTCCATACAAACAAAGGAACTTCAGCCACATAGCAACCAACTTTTGACTATCACTTTATTCTATCCTTATTTCGCTTCTCGATTATCATGAAGTAAATAGAAGCATAAGCTTTTTAATAATATTTTTTCCAGGGATGTAGACAAAATCATGTGAATGGAACACATCAGAGTGTTTAAAGAAATGCTGTAGAATTTTAAATTCATTATGTATAATGTGGTTGCTAATATTTCAGAGTTACTAAAAATCACGCAATCGTATACTTGAACATAATGTACAAAGATTTACACCAAATTTCAAATACGCTTATAGACATAACATCGGGAAGAACAGGCCTCCATCAATAAATTCAGTACAATCGTAGTAGTTTACTGAACAAATGCAAGTCGTATCAGTAAAACTGTAATGGCGCCTGTAGCCGAAACTCGCTACAAAAACATGGTTATACAGTCCATAATGAAGTCGCTTGAAGGCAAGGTTAGCAACTGCAGGAGTGTACACTGAATAAAAATTAACTGCGACCTATCATTTGATCTAGAAAACAAAACTGAATTATTTACGTGTTCCAGTTTACTTATAAAGACAGACTGTCTCATTCAGTGATGGAAACAACTAAATCCTTAGAATACGTAATTTCTAAATTAGGACATTCGTCAATTTTAAGTTCATTTTTACTTTCTCTACACGTTATATATACATAGTACATGGAGAAGGTATTGCACTCCAACCAAAATTCGATACCGAGATTTCACCGGAAATACACGTTTTAGGGCCCCTGTATCGAAAAAAATAAATACGGTAAAATACCAAACTGATATTTAAGTTTAGTATCTTCCAGGGATGCGACAAGATTATTTTGAAGAAACCCACCCCCACCCCAAACTATCCTTTACATGGAACATTTTTCGAATTTTTTGATTTCCTGAAAAATTGCACTAACGATTTTGATTAAATTACCGTATATTAAAGATATTTACATTACAAATAAAATGTATATCCTGAATTTTTTTGGGAAAAGCCTCTAAAGACCTCTTTATTCTGGATAAATTTGATGAAATAAGCGTAACTGGTAAACTCTAATAGTTAAGCAAAAACTTACTACACAAAAAGTAAGATCTCTACTTGTTTTTTTTCCGTGGAAGTTGACCATTTCTGAGATATTCCTTGTTATTCGTTTCAGATTTAAAATACTTAAACTTTACTCTCACGGAAATTTGTAAACTCTTGTCTTGCATAGATACATAGCAACCAGCTTTAAAAAGATTTGACTATCGTTTTAGCCTAGTGTATTCCCTTATTTTCCTTCTACTTACAAGGAAGCAAGTAATTAAGGCAACACCTGCTAATATTTATCTCGATTATCATAAAATAGATAGTTTTTTTAACAATAATTTGTTACAGAGATGTAGAGAAAGTCATGTAAATGGAACACATCAGATTTTTTGAATGTGATACTATTGATTTATGAAGTTGGTGTTAGCAGGTTCAAATAAATTGGTCGAAAAAAAGATCAGTTTGTGTGGTAATATAGCTCCTCAAGTCAATTTAAAAACTATACAAATTGTTATGGTTGAACTCATACTTAACCTAAAAGATATAATTTGTTTTCATGTATGATTAGTTGGCAATAATCAGTAGAAGAATGTCTTCTTTTTTTTTCAAGCCCTTCTACTGTACTCGAAGGAAACAATATACTACAAATTTGTAAAGGGAAATGCTTATTTCTTAAGAATCATGACGTAATTTATAAAGTGCTTTGTAACACGTTGCTATGTGAAAATGCATAACGAGGTGTTATTTACTTTAGACGAAAATAAACAGAATATTTTGCGATAGAAAAGTATCAATTAATGACCTGCTTTTGAAACGGAAGTAAATAATATTTTCACGAAAATTCCTCCAGCCACAACTATCCTTTACATGGAACATTTTTCGAATTCTTTGATTTCCTCAAAAATGCCTCTAACGATTTTGATTAAATTGCCGTATGTTTAAGATATTTTCATCACAAATTAAATGCACATCTTGATTTTGGGAATAGCCAAGAAGACCTCTTCGTTCTGGATGACTTTTGTACTCGTATAATTAACCGCTAAACCGTAAGGAATAGACAAAAGCTTTTTACACAAAAAATGTAGATCTCGTAAAAACACACACAATTTATTCATATACATCTTTACTTTCTCTACTTAGTACGTAGTACATAGGTAGAGAGAGTATTGCATTCCAACCAAAATTCGCTTCCAAGATTTCGCTGTAAATACATGTTTAGAATAAGGTCCACGCGCGCGCATGTGTGTCTGCGAACACGATAACTCAAAAACAAAAGGTCGGTAAAATACCAAACTTGGTATATAGGTTTAGTAGCTTGCAAGGATGCGAAACGAAGATTTTGAGAAAAATCCTCCCACCCCAAACCACCCCTCACATAGCAACAATTCGAAAAGTTTGATTTTCTCAAAACTGGTTGTCACGATTTTGATTCAAATCGCATGTATTTATATGATAAATAAAATGTAAATGTTTAATTTTCTGGGAATTGTGGAAGACTTTTGTATAATTGGTAAACAGTAAGAGATAGATAAAATCTTACTACGCAACAAAAATGAAGATCTCATTAAAACATAATTTATGTTGCATGCTTTTACTCTCGTATTAAGTCTAACGTTCTCCCTTATTTCCTTTGTATCTATAAGGAAATGTACAGAAAGTATTTATCAAATGCTCATTTGGATTAATTTGAAATAGTTAAAGGAATACGTTCTTTTTGATTTGTAAGAAAATTTGTATATGGAACAGCTAGAGAAAGTTATGTGAAGGGAACATCATATTTTTAAACGTTGGTTTCTTTCAGTATTACTACATATTAAACACATACACATGTTCACTTCCATGATTATTTATACTTACAGACTATGTGGGGGTTAGGGAATGACGCTAGCTAAGAAACAATTCTCCGCCTCAGCCAGGAATCGAATCCGAGAGTTCTGGCTTGAGGAACCAGAACGCTGGCCACTCGACCACCGAGGAAGTCTGCACATATTTGTATTAAAATCTATCAGTTATGTTCAATTTTGCCATGCTTATCTAAAGTAAAAGTATATACAACGAAGAGGGACACCTCGCGCAATGCGACCTATGCATATGCTGTATTGTGGCCAATACCCCCCAGGAGAATAGATGAGATGATGTATAATTGGTGTCAAATTGCCTTGTGATATTTATTACTTACATTTCTGCTGACACGTGGCTGTCTCGGTACGCTGTTTCTATATTTACTCACTGTCCGTCTGCAGCACCACAAGTTCCACTACTTCCTTTAAAATACCTTCTTTCCAAATATTTTCTATCACACTTCTCGTATGTTGACCTATTTTCTCCCATTTCTCACTAGTTATCTTATCTAGTCTTTTCATCATTAGGTCCTGTACTTCACTAAACATAAAAGTTTTATTGTTTCGGCTAACGTAACCTCAACTCGTTTATCACGGCTGTAAGACATTTTCAAATCAAAGTGTCACGCTTGTAGTTCTAGGATGTGAACAAGAGCAATATCCGCGATATTTAAAAGGTAGTAACAGTTATAAATGTAAATTCTTACGGAATCACTGTGTATAACAAAACCAAACTTTTCACAGAATCAGATCAGTCTGCATGAGAACGCGCGCGTAAATTTCCACGGAACCCAAAGGTGTTGCAACACCAATGACATGATCTCTCTGACGGTTATGTATTCTTACTCTATGATTGGTCAGCAACCTGACGAGTCCCTGCCAGCAGATGACACACCCCACAAGTGTCAATCACAAGGAAATTTCTCACCGACCATAACTATAGGAGGCCGCAGGAGACAGGCCACCGGAAATCACTAATGTTTCCAAGCCCGATGATCTGTCCCACTGCCGGGCCTCCAGTGAGGGCGTGCAATGAGTCCACCATTGAGCATGCATCCGCGCCATCCTCCGGCACTGCCATACACCACGCACCCGGAAGTCAGCTGTGAGAGGGAAACAGAATCAAAGGGAAATCATGTAGATGAAATTAAAATGGAGTTGTATTTGTGGACGCACTTTAACTGCTGTGATTCTCAGCGTCCCGTTCTATGGTGGGCGTGAAATACCGTTTATTTTTGCTCAGAGGTCTGTTTATCAGGCTTGAGGTTATTTTATGTGCCGTAAATTTACATTACGGGACCAACGGCCTTACTTCTCTTCCAAAGAAAGTCTGTTAAGGACTACAGAGGGCGCTCATGTAGATGATAAATTGTGACCCCGGGGGAAACCCATGGCTTAGAGTGGGCCGTTGCCGGAATCGAACGGGACCTCCCGAGTATAAGTCGCACACTTACCGCTCGCTTAAGTTAAGGGTATCTGCCCGGTATTTGCCGATTATGAGGACTAAAAATCAAATCAAATAAAATGTGTATACTGTAACCTGTCATCTAATTTCTTATACCAGGGCTAATTACCCACATCTTACTATTTATTTTCAAAGTTTATTTACAATTAATATGAATCATTCTACACATAATAAACAACTACTAGACAAAAAAAATCTGATGTGTTACATTCACATAACTTTCTCTAACTGTTCCATATACAAACTATTCTTAAAACATCTGATGTGCCCCATTCACATGACTTTCTCTACTTCTCTGTAACAAATTATTGTTAATAAGCTTATTCTTCTATCTATTTAATGCTAAAACATTAGCAGAAATGGTCTTATTAGTTACTTCCTTTATAAGTGGAAAGGAAATAAGAGAATACATTGGGCTAAATCGGCAATTAACTATTTTAAAATGTGGTTGCCATGGGATTGAAATCCGTTTCTTTGTGTGGCCACGCGTTCACAAGTTCCCGTATGAGATATGTTTTAAGTATTTTAAAACTAAAATAAACAACAAGGAATATCTCGAGTACGGTCAACTCCACGAAAAAAATATATTTTTTGTGCAGTAAGTTTTTGTCTATCTCTTACGGTTTACCAGTAATGCAAAATTCAATGAAAATAATCCAGGATAAAGAGGTCTTTAGACGCTATTCCCGGAAAATGCAGGATATTCATTTTATTTGGGCGTGTTAACATCTTAAATAAAAGAGATTTTAATCAAAATCTTTAGATCCATTTTTTGAGAAAATCTAAATTTTCTAAATGTTTTCCATGTAAAGGGTTGATTGCGGTGGGGGGATTTTCTTGAAAATTTTCGTGTCACATCCTTGGAAGATACCAAACTTAAACACAAGGTATGGTATTTAACGGTTTTTTCGTTTTTAAGCTATGCTGTCCATAGTCACACATGAACCTTTTTCTAAAAATTCTTTTTTTGGATTCAGGGGGACCCAAAACATGTATTTCCGATGAAATCTCGGTATTGAATTTTTGGGTGGAATGGAATACCTTCTCTATTCACTATGTGCATAGTACGTGTAGAGAAAGTAAAAATTAGCTCTTTACAACCTTTTAATAAAAGCATTTGGCAAAGAGCTTTAACCAGATGTGTTAATGACGGGCTAAGTCATCTATTACTGCAGCACAAGCCAATAAAACGATGTCGCCCATCTAACAGGTTTCAACTCTAACGCCAAACCTTTTTCATCAGTACCGTTCATTGCACTGGAATTCTGTCCATCACCGACACATGTATGTAACATGGAGCACTGCCAGTCCCAAATTTAAGGACAGGTCACATTGCGTATAAGTGATCACCAGAGCTAGGAGTTCGTACCGATTTCCTTATACAGAATAAAATAGGGGAATACACTAGGCTAAACCAAAGTCAAATGTTTTAAAAGCTGTCCGTATGCGATTGTCACTTCTTTTCTTGGCCAGGAGTAGAACAAAAGAAAAACGGACACTCCCGTCTGAGAAAAGTAAAAGTACTTAACAATTGAAACTAATAACAATGAATACCACGAAAATGGTAAGCTCCACGATAAAAAAATGTATATGACATAACTTGTGTATTTTAACAAGACCTAAATTTTTTGTACAGTAAGTTTTTGTGTATCTCTTACGGTTTACTAGTTATGCCAAATTAAGCAAAGTTCATCCAGAATAAACAGGTCTTTAGAAGCTATTTCCAGAAAATTGAAGACATACATTTTATTTGTTAGGTAAATATCTTTAATATACGATATTTTAATCAAAATCGTTAGAGCCATTTTTGAGAAAATAAAAATTTTCGAAAAAAGTTCCATGTAAAGGGTAGTTTGGGGCGGGGGGATTTTCTTGAAAATCTTCGTGTCGCATCCTTGGAAGATACCAAAACTAAATACCAAGTTTAGTTTTTAATGAACTTTTCATTTTTGATACACACACACACACACACACACACACACACACACACACACACACACATACATACTCACATACACACAGACACACACACAAACATTTTTCTAGAAATGCTTTTTTTTGGATTCAGGGAGTCTCAAAACATGTATTTCCGGTGAAATCTCGGTATCGAATGTTTGGGTGCATTGCAATACCTTCTGTATACACTATGTACATAGTACGTGTAGAGAAGTAAACACCACGTCGGTAGGTAGGAAGGCTTTCGAGTAACATTTTTGTTCTGCTCAAACGTGAGCAAAAGTAATTTGTTTTACAGCCATAGTAAAAGTTTTCTGGCAGCACTTATGCATGTACGTATTCAGAAACCCATGGCAGTTCTAGTATCAAACGTCTAGTATCAATTTGTTCAGAGAGTTACCCACAACTATCACACTGTTATAGTACAGACAAGAGGTAAAGAATGAGCTGAACTGGATCAGTACGGCATGTAGAAGAACTGTCACAAGGATCTATTAATCCACGAGCATCCTACCTGAAATACAGATGAAACTGAAAAGTGTAAATGAAATGAATGCAGGGTTCAGTGTGATGTATCGCATACAAGCTGCACTTTTAGATCCCAAAAAAATGCCATTTGCTTGGTGATACTGATTCTTCAAGGGAAGTGGATCGAACTTTTTCGCAATACAAATCATGTTTGTCAGAAAATAGAATGAGGTTTTCATTTGAGAGGCTTCAGAAGTACACATAGTTTTCAGTAATACAGCCGCAGGTGAGTAAAGATTTAGTTTAATTCCTGCTTTCATTTTTACCTATAAAGAATCTGAATATGTTTAAGAAATTAATTTTATTATTTGGATATTATTTAACATTCGACCAGTAAATATTTCAATTCATGTTAAAATTACCTGAGTGTTTTCATAAGGTACAAATATCAATTAGTCACCCTTTTTATGTCGTACCTACTTAATTATCTAAATAGGCGTGCTTATACGAATGTCTCATAAGACAATTTTGTTCTCTGAAAACTACTGTTTACTTGACAACAGATTTCTTTACCTCTCCACCCTTGCGTTCTTATCAATGACTTGTTTTGATGCGGCGAGATGGCCGGTCGCAAGCTATATAAGTGACGACGAACGGTACAAACTTCCTAGCTCTTTGGATCTGTAAGGAGAATCAGAAAATACACCTCAGAAATTTCTGAAAATCTTGGGGAAATGAACTTATGGCTGCGAGGTGGCGCCACGACAACGTGTACGAAGGTTCCGGGTTGGGGTGATTTCTCATCTCATTCCGTTTCCTTTCAACTTTAAATCCCCTCATAAAACATAATAAAAAATGTTCCCCATAGCAATAGCTTTTGAAAAATGTGATTATCGCTTTCGCTTAGTGTATTCTCTTATTTTCCTCCTGCTTACAAAGGCGCAAGTAAAAAGATCAATTCTGGTAACGTTTATCTTGATTAGCATAATACAGATATTAGAATAATTACTTCTAAGAAAAGTTTGTTTGTGAAACATCTAGAGAAAGTCATGTGAATGGAACACATCCGATTTTTAGTAAAAGGTTTGCGTGCGTGCGTGTGTGTGTGTGTGTGTGTGTCTTTAGACAGCATCCTTGGTATCTTCCAAGGATGTGACACGAAAATCTCCCCACCCCAAATTACTCTATATATGGAACATTTTTTGAAAATTTTGTTTTTCTCAAATATGACTCTTTTGTTTAAAATACCGTATATTAAAACTATTTACATCACAAATAAAATGTATATCTTGAATTTTCTGGGAATTGCCCCTGAAAGTCTCTTTATTCTGGATGAATTTTTCTGAATGTTGCATAACTAGTAAACCGTAAGAGGTAGACAAAAACTTACTACACAAAAAATATAAATCTCCAATTTATGGTATATACATTTTTTTCGTGGAGTTGGCCGGTTTCGAGATATTCCTTGTTATTGGTTTCAGTTTTAAAATTTCTCGTATGGGAACTTGTCAGATCCCGGCCACGCAAAGAAACGAATTTCAATCACCTAGCAATCACATTCTAAAACATTTGACTGTCGGTTTATCCTAGTATATTGTCTTATTTCCCTTTACTTATAAGGAACTAAGTAATAAGACCGATTAGCATGAAGTAGATAAAAGAATAAGCTTATTAACAATATTTGCTACAGAGATATAGAGAAAATCATGTGAATGGAGCTCATCAGATTTTTTTTTTAAATTTAATTTTAAATGTAGTTAACAATTTCTTTGATACCCTTGTTGTTGGTTTAAATTACTTGTACCTCTCTCAAATGGGAATTTGTTATTCAAGTTTTACTTTCTCTACCATGTACATAATAGGTAATGAAGGTATTAAAAGTGGCTATAACGATTTTGATTCTTCTTCTTTTTCTCTCTCTCCTATGTTCTTTCAAGCGCCGGGTTTCCTCAGCCGGCCATGATCCATGTCCTATCCCTCGCTAACTTCCCTCATAGTCTTTCCTTTCTAATTCACTATTTTCTCTACATAGTCACTCCATTCTATTCTTGGTCGCCCTCTCCCTTTTCTTCCTGCCCCTTGCTAATCAGCGAGGTTTCCAGCTCTCCTCGTATTTATGTGTCCACGCCATCTTAAAACATTTGTCTCTATCTTTCTTGATAAGGGTATTCCTTATTTGGCAATTTGTTATCCTGTCCCTGCTGCTTTTCCCTATACATTTCCGTAAATATTTCATTTTGTACTTGTAATTCTACTTTCGTGTTTCGACAATACTGAGCCATAAAGAAGTGTTGGGAGATAAACTGTGTCATATATTCGCATATTTGCATCATTTTTAATTTCCGTTTTTACTTTCTCTACACGTACTAGTATGGAGAAGGTATTACATTGTACCTAATATTCGATACCGAGATTTCACATTTTAGGAAAAAGGTCCGTGTGTGTGTGTATGTGGACAGCATAGCTCAAAAACGAAAATACCATTAAATACCAAACTTGGTTTTTAAGTTTGCTATCTTCCAAGGATGCAACACGAAGGTTTTCAAGAAAATCCCCCACCCCAAACTACCCTTTACATGGAAAAAATTTCGGAATTTTTTATTTTCTCAAAAATGGCTCAAACGATTTTGAGAAAAATGTCTTATATTTACGATATTTACATGCCAAATAAAAGGTATATCTTGAATTTTCTGGTAATAGCCTCTAAAGACCTCTTTATTCTGGATGATTTTAATTGAATTTTGCATAACTGGTAAACCGAAAGAGATAGACAAAAACTTACTACACAAAAAATGTAGATCACGATAAAACACACAATTTATGTCATATACATTTTTCGTGGAGTTGATCGTTTTCGAAATATTCCTTGTTATTGGTTTCAGCATTAAAGAAACAACTTTTCTCATACAGGTATTTGTCAACTCCTGTCCATACAAACAAAGGAACTTCAGTCATATAGCAACCAGCTTTTGATTATCACCTTAACCTTTTCTTTTTTTTTTAAAACAGTAACGGAGTCTGATCAGGACTCCGGCACTGTATCCCTATTTACATTTCCCCCCGTAGGTTTTTACTGATTATTGGTTTTACTGTTTCTTTTACAAACATATACACATTGCACAAACATATAACACCCATGCCCAAGGCGGGATTCGAACCCACGATCCCCTGCCCACGAAGCACCAAAGCCATGGGGACCGACTCGCTTCTGCTTACAAGGAAGCAAGTAATAAACAATTTTTTTTCTCGATTAGCATGAAGTAAATAGAAGCTCTAACTTGTAGAGATGTACAGAAAGTCATGTGAATGGAACACCTCAGATTTTTTACGTGTAAACTCCGATCGAAAGGATATATAACGATTTCAGTACGCCATACTTTATTGAGCTATTGTTGGGAGGGGCGGGGGGGGGGGTTCCGCATTGTGGAACTCAATGCCAACTAGATTGTTTCATAAAGTAGCTAGCTGTTCACTATTTTCATTTCTAATCATGAAATGCTTTAGGAATTAAGCATTCTTATGCAAATATTATTCCTATGTTCTGCGCGTTTCCGGTCACTGGCCGCATAAACACGTGGTATCAGTGTTCATTCTTGTTGAATTCATTATCAAGAGTTCGAGAAAAATATTTCGCATGACGCACAAAGAAAAGGAGAAATAAAAATCTCAGTGGTAGCAAGCGTTTCTACCGACACTTTCGTGTATCTCATTTTGTTATACTCTCAACTACCTATGCAGAAAGGATTGTATTCTACCTAAAAATTCGACATTGTTACTTTCTCTACACAAGTGTATAGAGGAAGTATTGTATTCCACCCAAAAATTTGATACCGAGATTTCATCGGAATATGTTTTGAGGTCCCCTGAGTCCGAAAACAATTTTTTAGAAAAAGTCTGTGTGTGCCTGGACAGCATAGCCCAAAACGAAAAGTCAGTTAAACATCAAACTTGGCATTTAAGTTCAATATCTTGCAAGGATGCGACACAAAGATTTTCAAGGAAATCCCCCACCTCCAACTGCCCTTTACATGCAACACTTTTCAAAAATGTTGATTTTCTCGAAAATGACTCCAACTAGTTTGACTAAAATACCACATATTAAATCTATTTACATCACAAACAGATGTGTATCTTGAATTTTCTGGGAATAGCTTTTGAAGGCCTGTTCATTCTGGATGAATTTTGCTTAATGTTGCATAGCTGGTAAACCATAAAAGCTAGACAAAAATTTACTAACTAAAAATATAGATCTCGTTAAAACACACAATTTATGTCATATACATTGTTTTCGTGAAGATGGCCGTTTTCGAGATATTCCTTGTTATTGTTTTCAGTTTTAAAATACCTAAAGCTTTTCTCATACAGGAATTTTATAACACCTGGCCACGCAAAGAAACGGATTTCAATCCTATAACAACCACATTTTAAATCATTTGTCGGTTTAGCCTATTGTACTCCCTTATTTCCCTTGAGTAATGTGAATGGAACACATATTTTTTATTGTGTTTCAACGCCCACTTTTACTACACGTGGCACCCCAGGCATGGAATGAAGATGGAGCGCCGGTGGAATGCGATGGCGGGGGAAACCAAAGAAACCGAAGAAATTCCGTCCCTGTGCCGCTTTGTCCACCACAAATATCACATGCCTAAAAGGTTTCAACAGAAATACGTGTCTTGAGGCCCCTGAGCCTCAAAAAGAAATTTAGCAAAAGGTCCATGTATGTGTGTGTTTGAGTGAACTTATAATGGATTTAAGGCCAGCATCTTCCTAGATGCGACTCGGAGATTATCAACATAATCCGCCCACCACAAACCATTCTCAACAGGAAAAGTATTTTTTTTCCTCACTAAAATAGACCTAATGATTTGGATTAAAATGTCATGTAATTAAGATATTTAAATGGCAAATAAAATATGTCTTGACTTTTCTGGGAATAACCAGTGAAGTTCTCTTCATTTGGAAGGAATGCTATACAGTTTTGTATAAGGGGTAAACTATAATAAATAGACAAAAAAAAATTAAAAAAAAAAACTATTAGACAAAAACTGAAACTTCTTTAACGCACACAATTTATTTAATATAACTTTTTCTGTGGCATCAGCAATTTTTAGGTTTGAATTATTACATACTTTCGTCTTTTGCTTAAAATGATGTCACTATTCAGTTGTTTCTCGAATACTATGGAAATAGTTATGGAATTTCAACATCAGTATAATGAGACACGCTTTAAAATATATGCCTATCGATTCTGTATCCCCTTTATATCCACAATGACATTTGAAATGCGACTATTTGTACAAATATTTATTTCCGTTAACACAAAATAACTACAAAAGATAGGTTTGCGTAAGAGAGTTCCCAAAATCGGAATACGAACAAATAAACGCTATTAGGTAGGCATGTGAATGTAACACATCAGGTTTTTTTAAAGGCAGCGTTCTCTTTAACGTAGGCACGACTATCGAATGATTAAAGAAAACCTTGCAAAACGGAAAAAAAGAAGAAAAAGAAAAGGAACTAAAAAATGAAAGGTCGTCCACGTGTTCAATATTAGCAAACTTGCATTGGCTTTGTGCCTAGTTTCAGTTCTTCAATCTTTTTTTCTCCTGTCCTCTATAGCTCCTGAATTTATTTCATAAATATGTGCCGATCTATTCACTCACTGTAAAGTGTGCAGCAAAAGCATTTCAGGAATTTTAAGTTCATAAACCATATTTATCTATTTCTTCTCAAGTGTAACTCGAAGTTCATGTTAACAAGTTCTATTTCATTAGTATCCTTTAATAAACGCTTTTGTTCACACGCACGGTAATTGCAAACAGTAGGCGTTAGATCACGTATGTCGACTATTAGTTGTCAATCGTGTACTTGCGGCTAACTTGTTCAATAGCCCGAGGGATTCGGCATTGGACAGCTTAGAGCCAAGTGCTCTCAAAGTAAAGCTATGGTCAAGGATGCGAATGTGACTCTGATACCGAAATAGTATAACCGCGTACTTGAGGCTAATAATGTTGGTATCACTTACGTTTTTAACTAGAACAACACGAAACCACCTTGTTAATATCGGTGACGGGAACTGAAGAATAGAATAGTAGCGAAAAGCATTAGTCGGCAGCAATACCAGTTTGCACAATACGCGCCAGTGTGCGGTTGACGGAACGGCCCGCAGAGCGCCGCGAGATCTTTACCGTCATCACATTATGTGATATCCAGCGCAGTCCAATATGGCGGCTGACTCGGGTATGGATACGTGTCCATCCCCAGAAATACCGGACTCCAGGAAAAGGCCTTTGGATGGAGAAGTTGAAAATGGTACGACGAAGAGATCGTATTATGGTGGAGGTAACTATGTAAATATCCCATCACATCACAGGTGACAACAGCAGTTTCCGTGAAACATAAGTGAAGTTGGCGATTTTCGTGCCAGCTCTGAGGTGGCACCCGAGGAAAAAATCCGCAATTGAGTCCCTTCCCTTCGAAGTATCACTATGTAATCTACGCTGTGAAGATTTTAATGTTGCACAGTACAGTACAACATTTTTGTGTTAACTGTCATTTGTTCGCAAGCGAAATATCCTGTGATGTATAATGTGTAAGGGTTCGAGTAAGTTAATATTAGCTCTTTTCCTTCAAGATAAGGGTTGTGAAACTTAATTTTAGTGTTAAAATTAATGCAAAAATTGCGATGTGACTAAACATTTTAAAAATGTAACAGTGGTTAATATTCTATCAGCGTTGTGACCTTGTCAATCTGGCAACTCAGAATGTCAAGCCTTTCTGCCATTTCGTTTCAAGTAACGTTTGATATGGACTTCATTCTCGCTAAAATAAAAATGTGTATTCAGTGATTGTGAGAGATGATAAACACCTCCTATCTAGCCTGGAGGATTAATATCCTCTAATACAATAATAATAATAATATAAGCAGAGTTTTGAAGGTCAAGGTTTAGATGTAATTCTAGAATATTATCAAGACAGATGTGGCATCTAAAAATATGTTTAATATATATATAAAGACGTTGGTGTTCTAAAATATCTGAGCATTTTGAACCTAATGAGTAAAGAATTTGCTCTGCCCTAAGCAAACAGGTGTGTGTCTGCACCTAGCATGGAAGCAGAGAAATTGGGTGGGTAATCTTAAAATTGCCTGCTTTGCCTTCAGCACTTGAAACATAAAGAAGTTAAGTTCCTCTTCGGCTTTGTAGCCATTTTATTAGTGTTAATGGGATTGCAGAACATAATATTTGTCAAAAAAACTATTGCATAGGATTTTAGTGCAAATTAAACTACTAAGATTTCAAGCAAAGTGTATTATATTAGAAATTTTGAATGGTAGTCCTATTGCTAAGAGGACACGAATTTCATTCAAGAACACATAATAAAGTAACTATTTTGGTTCACTGGGAATCGCTGAACACCTGTTGAAGGGTATTGCAACCCAAGATTGTTAGAGTAAGTACACTTTGAAGAAAAAATTATGACATAATAGGGAAAATGCTACCTTAATGTGATTATAACACTTAAAATATTTAAAATAAAGCTTTTAATATGAAATTAAGGTGAAGTAGATGGTGAAGACTTACAGCAGTAGTGTCAGCATCTTTAGGAAGAGGCATTGGTTACATTCAAATTACTTTGGAAATTTATTTTACATTTAAAAGAAAACCTTACGTATATGCCTTGTTATTCATGGTCATATGCCTTATGTTATTCTTTAAGAGTGGGTGTTTTTAACATTTGTTGTTCCAGATTTTGAGATCGTAATTTAGCTTCATTTGCTAATATTTAAATCTGCAATACAGTATTGACCCTTGCAGAATATTGAAGTAACTTGCCTTAATCAAGTGAGACTTATGAGCCAAGTGATTTCTTTATTTCATTAGTTTTCAGCTTGTTGAAATGCACCAAATCTTTCATCCAGATTCCAGATACATGAGCTGTCTTCCATTTGATGTCTGTGTTTGCACCTGAGAGTAGTTGCAACTTTTTTGTTTTTTCTTTTTTGGCATTTCTTCAATACCTATAGTTCTGTAGAAAGTGTATGAAAACTAGTGAAAGTGGTAGTGAAAACCACCAGGGATCATTTGGGGTAAAATGAGCAGACCCTTGTGAATGACATCAACAATAGCCAGGAAGTGTACCTGCAAGGAATATTTGCAAACTGCTTCCCTCTCTCAAGTATAGGTATCAAGGAATGTCCTTTTTTCTCTCAAATCTCTGTTTCTAGGCTTATGGTTTATGTCTTTAAAATATTGAGTTTTCTGACAATAAGATTATTCCAGAATTTTCAGACATCTTGCAAAGGTTTGTTTTATGAATGAAAGAAGAATGGCTCTCATGAGCATAATATAAAAGAATAGGGTCATTAAACTATAAGGTAACCCCTCTCATGGCCTCTCTGCACTGCATGAGAGATCCGACAGTCACCGGGAAAGTTCTGCTGGCAGACACACACTAAAAATCCTTACCTTGTATTAAATGCTGAAATGTTGAACTTAAGAGGCAAGATATCTTGTAAAAATAATGCTCTCACCGATTTGCTTAAGCTTGGCAGCAGGAATTCTTGTTATTTCCTGCATAATATCAATAACTTCCTGTAATATATGAGATTTAGAGTGATACACTTTGTGTTTCAAAGAATGCCATAAATAAAAATCACGACTAGTTAGGTTGGAGGAACTTGGTGCCTCAAATCAGCACTTGTAATTCTGTCATAAAATACCTCTCTTATTTTATTTAATGATTCCGTATCCTGTGTGCTGTTATGCTTGGTCAAACAAGATTCTACAGCTACCCGTCTTAACATTTACTAGCGCGCCTTTGCCGACAGAACTTTCCCTGCGACTTTAGATTCTTTTGCACAGTGTAGAGAGGCCGCGAGAGGGGTTCTTTATAATTTAACGACCCTATATACAATATATTAATCGTCACTACAGAAAGAAGTCAGATTTGTTTCTGAGTGCACGTGGTATTGTTCAGTGCTTTCCTCAATGTCCACAGATACATTTTGTCTGACTGATGGAACTTTTTACCTTTGCATATCTCGTGGTGGAAGCCATGTACAGCAAAGCGAGTAGCAATATGCGGAGGTCATAGTCCCCATGTTTCCAGTTATAGTATCAGTACTGTAAATGTTATTACATATTTCTCTCTTCTTGATTGTTAGGCTCTCCAAGAGTTGTTCATATCTAGAGTTGGAGGGCATCAATAACCTGATACAAAGCTCTTCTGTGAGAAAAAGTTCCCCAGACAGTTCATAGGTAAAATATTAAAGTATATTTTGAGATACACAGAATTTTCTTTAAGAGTTAACTTTTAATATTTCCAGATGTTTCAGTTTTACGTGTGGTTAGATAATATATTCAGAGAGATCTGTGGTAATCCCTGACATCTGCCTTATCTCATGGCTGCTCTGTCACGCTGTTGCCACTTTATCGTGCCCACAACGGCAGCAGGATAATAAAACCATTTTCAAATAAACACACAAACTAAAACGCTAGCAACAGCACATTCAATTACAATACATAAAAAGTTTGCAGTAAAGCAAAATAGCAGATACTTGTGCCAACTGGAACTGCATTGAGGAATGCTGGTTATATCTTGCAACAAGGATGACATCATTGCTTACATAGCTAGAACCTATTGGCAGAGAGACAGACATGCCTCTCATCAGCTGAGACAGTGCACTTGTCTGTCAGGCATCACTATGGATCTCCCAGACTTTAGTCTATATGTAGACTGCCAGATTTTTAAACAATAAGGGACTCACTCTAAGTGGTCTTGATCTTCTGGCCAGGTAAGATTATGGATTGACTCCAACGTTTCAAAGATGTACATCATCTTCGTCTTCAGGGTAAACTGATAACTTGAAAGTCTGGATTCATGTATTTATATTGTCAGAGTGAAACTGGCATCTGATTGGTTCCCGTGATATTTTTTGGCTGTGAAGCAACTGATATTTAATATGACTGAGGCATGGGCATGGACCTCGGAGAAAACTTTATATGGTGGTTATATGCCTAATATATTGAACTTGAGCACGTACTTGTTAGAAAACATTTTATAGCACACATGTTTTGAAGCAGAATCAGTCGTATAAGAAGGCAGGGAAGTTTTCTAAAGTCTGGGTGACAGCAGTTAGTAATTAGGTGTTCAGGCTCTTTATCATCGGTGCCCATGCTGTACTAGTTGTAGGCCTGAATCACAATTAAGATTATTTACTTCAGATGGGATGGCTAAGGCTCCTTTACTCTTTTCTCCCAGTAGGTCGCACACTTTGCCATTATCCTGGTGTTGGTAAAGTGGTCCCTGTGGCTGTTTTCAATACATTGTTCAGCCAGTCCAGATTTTTGATGGTTCTTTGGTGTTCAGTGACTCAGGCACTATAAATACGCGAATCTGGACTTTCAAGTTATTGGTTTACCCCGAAGATGATGCACATATTCAAAACATTGGAGTCAATTCATGAACTTAACCTGGCTAGAAATCCATACCCCAGATTTTAAGGTCACAGGCACTACTGTAAATCTTTGTAGGGGAGGGGGGGAGACCCTATACTTGCATCTGTTACGCGTGTATTTGTACTTAGTGTTAAAATTTTAAAAGAATACCCAGGGTGGTTTTGCCCCGAAATACATGCATTAAAATAATACTTCTACGCTAAATTTATAAGCCATAAGGGCAGAAGCAAAACACATGCTGAATGTGTTACATATTACAATGAAAACTATTGTAACTGACTGTTCATTACTGTTCTTCTCACAAGTAAGTTATTCTCTTAGAGATGGAAATTGAGTTTTGTTTATGGATGCTCTTTAACTGCTGTGGTTCTCAGCATCCCATTCTATATTGGGCATGAAAGACTGCTTTATTTTGCTCAGATGCCTCTTTATCAGGCTTGAGGTTCTTTTACGTGCTGTAAATCTATGATACGGGACCACGGCTCTACTTCCCTTCCAAAGGAAGCCAGACTAAGGATTTTGAAAAAAATCCATTGCCATCTGCTGGGTTTGAACCCTCTGTTTTTGGGAACCAGAGGTTAGCATATTACCTCTAGACCATGGAGGATGACTTCTCTGCTTAGAGGAAGACTATTGCAGTGTTATGATACAGGTTGGGCAGATAAAACCGGCCAATGTTATGACATTGATTTTAAAAAAAAAACCTTAATGATTTGAAATAAATTCAAATGGAATAAAATGCATTTACCTTCATAATAAATTTTGGAAGTGCCCTCTTTCTGCATCTAAACACTTGTGTGCACGTCTTAACAGGTTCATGAAAACACGTGTCAATTCCTCATGGGAGATGCTCAGGAAGCAATTATCCTTGAGATCATCAATGGTATGGGAATTCTGCTTGTACACTTCTCCTTTAAGTACCTTTATAAATAAAAATCACATGTCAACAAATCTGGTTACTGCGGTGGCCATAAGTTTTTGCTCATAGTCCTTTCTTCAATGAACTTCTGATGAATACGGGTAAGTGACATGTTGCCCCAGCTTCTGTCAATTGGGGATAAAATTCATCTAAGAAGGTCAAGTAGACATCTGTTGACTATGGTGTTGAAGATCAGGCCGATAATATATTTTATATAGTGCACCACACCAATCTTTTGGTGATGCTGGGGTTGCTCAAACAATAGGTTAGGATTTTGTGTCGCCCAATACCTGCTGTTCTGGGAGTTTGCATATCTCAATAGATGAAACCAAGCCTCGTCACTCCTGATGAACATCAGCAGGTCCATATGACCATCTACAACCATGTCCACAACCAGCAATAGAAATTTACATGTTTAACTCTATCGGGCTCCTTCAGTTGTTATACAGCTGTTACTCAGTACAGTTTGAATTTCAAAGACTTCAACACATGTCTGCAAGTTCTCCTACATGCATGAACCTATTGAGCCATTGGGGACTCCTAGTCATCATTTCATTAATTTTTGCCGTATTTTCCAAATAGAAGGCATTCTATTCCTTGTTACATTTTTAAATTATCCAGATGTATGGCATTTTCGCATTAAATCTTAAATGCTGTTTTTCGCTGGTACTGAGCAAAGCAAATATTTGTCTGAGTAATTATTGTGTTTCCTTGGGAGAGCTGGTGTGTTCATATGTCCTTACAATGAATATATACTCTGTATTGAATAAGTCATGCTTATTTAAAAAACAACTTTACATGTGTTTAGAACGTTTGACTTTTTACAACAGCAACCAGAACAGTTTATAAGCAACTATGGAGCAACAACAATGAAACAAAACAGGCAGAATATGGTATAGCCAAAATAATTACATTTTCAAGAAAAAAGAAAAGAATACCGTACATAATTTCTTTCCAAATCGTATGAGGTGAGATGGGGCTGGTTTTATCTGCCCAACCCTGAATATTGTAGAGGTATGTTTCAAAGTGGATTAAATAGATTACTCACGATTGCAAGTGTTACATTCCACTTTGAAGCTGTTATTTTTCACGGGTGATAAGCACAAATACATTTCTTCTCCCTTTTAAATTTAATAAATGTACAGTTGCCATAAGCAGCAAATGATCAAATATACAACCACCACAAGGCCATATACGAGGGTTCTAAAAAGTTCTCGGTCTGATAGTGAAAAACAATTCATGCATTCAATGTAGTTTTATTTTTCAACATAATCTCCTTTAGTATCACTACATTTTGTGCAGAGGTGTTCCAATGCCATTATCCCCTTTCTGTGGTGTTCCTATGGAAGTGCTGCAAAGTACCCATTTACAGTTGCAATTGCTTCTTCATTGGACGAAAAGTACCTATCAGCGAGGAATTTATTCAGCTTTGGAAACAGATGGAACTCAGAGGGAGCCAAATCTGGGGAATAGGGTGGATGTTCCAGCACTACATAGTGCAGATATCTCAATTCCTGATTGCTAAAACACTTTTGAGGGCAGGTGTATTGTCCTGATGGAAAACAACTTTAGTCAATCAAGAAAATTCCTTTGGCATCCCAAAACACTGATGCCATGATCTTTCCTGCCATTGGCACCATCCTCACCTTCTTTGGGGTTGAATAACCAGCTTCTGTCTACTGCTGCTTGGATTCGGGTGTGTAGTGGTGAATCCATGTGACATATCGGTACAAAAAGTCAATTCTGTTCTTCTGAAAATACACCAAGCTCTTTTCAGAAAGTGTCGTGCGAATGCATTTCTTATCCACAGTGAGGATACACGGCACCCAACTGTGCAAATCTTTTTCATGTTTAATTCCTGATGCAAGATGTGACCAATAGGTTCCTTTGAAATTCCAAGAGCATTAGCAATTTCACGCACTTTTGTATGTCGATCTTCCAAAATCATGCATGCACTTTTTCAATGAGTTCCGATGTGGCTACAGTTTTTGGACGTTGTTAGCGTGGACCGTCTTGGACGCTTTCACGGCCACGTTTAAATCGGCAGCCCATTTCTTCACAGTGGAAACTGAAGGTGAAGAGTCGCCATACATATTTACAATCTGCAAATGAATTTCTGTAGGTGTTAAACCTTTTTTTACAAAGAATTTTATCACAGCACGACACTCAAATTTCTCCATTTTCAAAGCAATGTGCACTTCCACTGCTTCAAACAACTATTGTCAACTATTGCCTGGAATGACTTATAATTTTACATAGGGTCCTGACGTCCTGTGTAATGGTAGTGCAATTCTTTTTTCTCAAATATGGGACGTCTGGTAATTATTGGTACATTACCATGGGTGTGATCTTTACCTGAAATAATTTCAATGCAGTTTTGATGAATCGTTTATTAATTTCTTTGCCACTCATGGTTCTAAAAGAATACATAATTTGGTCATTGGCATGATGAATGGATATATTTTCAGTGGTCTGCAAATGTGATGCCTAGATGCTTGAAATCAAAAAGAAAAACTTTTGCAGTTATCTTGTTATTCATGGTCAAACCTTAGACTTTTTTCTTTAAGAGTTAGTGTGATATTTCAACATTATTTGCATTTTTCCGGATTTTGAGATCTACTAACTTAGCTTCAGCCGCTATATATGTATATCTACAATACAATATTGGAAGTAATTTTCTGTAATGAAGTGAGGCATATGATCCAAGTGACTTCTTTGTTTCTTTCTAGAATATTTCATCTTTAGTTGTCAACATCTTATTGAATTTAGTTGTTCACCAAGTCTTTCATCCAGATTGTCGAAAGACTGCTGTCTTCTATTTAACATCCATGTTCACACCTAAAAGTGGCTGCAGTTTTGTAAATGTTCTACAAAAGTTTTGTTTTTCTCCTTTGAACTTTCTCTTCTAGGCCTATGGTTAATGTATTTTAAGTATTGTAATTTCCTGCATTCAAATAAGATTTTTCACACAATCTTGCTAAGATTGGTGTACTCCACAAGCTATTTGCATTAAACTTTCAATTATTAGTAAGTTTTAAGTCATCAACAACAACAACAAAAATCAATCTTTCTTTAATTTTCAATCTTTGATTTAGTTTGTAGCGGTTCTCCATTCTGATCATCTCTCTCTCTGCCTACCTTTTTAATTCTGCATACGTTCCACAGTTAATTTTGTTCTTAATTTGTTCCAAGTAGTCTTGCTCTTCCTGTGCCATTCCTATATTCTTGAATTTTTGGTCATAATTTTTAAAATACTTTGGCATCTTAAATGACCTATGAATTTTCTACTTTTGCTTATTTGGTCCCAAATTTTTCATTGTGTTTTGCTCTCTCATTAATAATTGTATCAGTGCAACTACATAATTTTCAATATCTTCCTGTACAATCATGCCTTAAATTATTCTATTCTAGTCCCAGGTTTCAATCCATAAAACATTGTGCTCCATACGAATGTTTTCAATAAATTCTTCCTTATTTTTAAACTATTATTCAATGTAATTAATTTATTACTTCCTCTACATGTACTATGTACTTAGTGTAAACAGAAAGTGTTGCATTTCACCCAAAAATTTGATACCAAGATTTCACTGGAAATGCACGTTTTAGGGTCTCCTATATAAAAAAAAAGCATTTTTAGAAAAAGGTCTGTGTGCATGTCTGTGAACATGATAACTCAAAAATAAAAAGTTGGTAAAATACCAAACTGGTATTTAGTATCTTCTAAGGGTGTGACATGAAGATTTTGAGGAAACTCCCTCCACCCTAAACTATCCTTTATAGGGAAAAAGTTTCGAAAATTTTGATTTTCTCAAAAATAGATCTAATGATTTTGGTTAAAATAACACAGATTAAAACTATTTACATGACAAACGAAATGTATATCTTGAATTTTCTGGAAATAGCCTCTGAAGATGTCTTTATTCTAAATGAATTTTGAAAACGTTCGCACAACTAGTAAATCAAAAGAAATAGACAAAAACTCACCACTGAGAAAATGTAGATCTTTTTAAAATACATGATTCATGTCATAGTCATTTTTTACTATGTACATAGTGTATAGAGAAGGTATTGTATTGTACCCAAAAATTCTATACCAAGATTTCACTGGAAATACATGTTTTGAGAGTCCCTGAATTTTGTGTAACTGTTAAACCGTAAGAGATAGACAAAAACTTATCACACAAAAATGTAGAGCACATTAAAACGCACAATTTATGTTATATACATTTTTTTCGTGGAGTTGATCGTTTTTGAGATACTCCTTGTTTTTGGTTTCAGCTTTAAAACTTATAATTTTCTCATACAGGAATTTAACAATTGCTGTGCATACAAACAAAGGACCATCTTTTGCTATCACTTTAACCTATGTTACTCGCTTATTTCGCTTCTACTTACAGGGAAGCAAGTAATAAAACTATTTCTGTTAATTTTTTCTCACTTAGCATGAAGTAAATAGAATCATAAACTTTTTAACAAAAATTTGTTGTAGAGATATAGAGAAAGTTATATGAATGGATTACATCAAATTTTTTTTTCTTACCGGAGGCAAGTTTTGCTTTGCATATTGTGTTAATAATTTTTTTTTATTTCTTCTGTCTGATCTTATTTTGCTATCTAGGTATTGGAAGTCTTCATTTAACCTTTCCATTTAATCTAATTGTGTTTTATTTCATTTTTTCCCTACAAGTTAAAATGTTTGTTTCACTTTATTAATATTTAAGTAATCATTATTTCTTAGTATATGTTCCAACTCAGTCTCTCTTATGAGGCATTAAAATTGCATTGTCATCTCTAAATATTGAATAAGTTAACTTTCAAAATTCAGTTATTCACTGAAATTTTTGGATAAAAGTTCAGTTAACTCCATGTTCAAGGGATTCAAATGTATTTATTTCTTTACATTTTATTTCAAAAGAAAACTAAAGCATAAACCCCATTTTTACTTCCTCTATTATGGGTGTAGTAAGTATTGCATTGTACCCAAAAATTCTATATCACATTTCACTAGAAGTATATGTTTTGAGGACACCTGAAAAAAGTATTTTTAGGAAAAGGTCTGTGTGTCTGTGACTAGCATAACTCATTTAAGTTCAGCTCTTCCAAAAATGTGCAGGAAAATCCCCCAACACAAACCTACATTTTACATGGAACATTTTTCTAAATTTATTTTCCCAAAGAGGCGTAATGATTTGATTAAAATGCCAATTATATTATAGATATTTATGTAGCAAATAAAATATATAACTTGAATTTTTGTGGAATAACCTGTGTAGCCCTCTTCTTGTGGATAACTTTTGTAACTGGTAAACTAGGCAAGAGAGAAAACCTTACAGCACAAAGAATATAGATCTCATTAAAACACCTAATTAAATATTTTTTTATTCATTTATTTTTAAAAATTTTTTAGTTGTTTTTTAATTTGTGACGTTAACAATTTCTGCGATATTCCTTGTTATTAGTTTAAATTTTAAAAAGCTTATACTTTCTGAAACAGGAAGTCTTCATCCATTTTTCTTTTGTGTTACTCCTGGTCATGCAAAGAGATCCAAATTTCAATGTTGTGTATAACAACAGCTTTTAAACATTTTACTGTCAGTTTAGCCTAGCGTACTCCCGTATTTTCCTTCTACTTACAAGGAAGCAAGTAATAAGACCACTTCTGTTAATGTTTCTCTTGATTAACATCATGTAGATAAAAGAATTAAGAATAGTTTGTTTGCAAAGAGGTAGAGAAAGTCATGTAAATGGAACACATCAGATTTTTGTTGTGTAAAATGTCTTCAGCATGATGATGATGATGCCTGCTGCTAGAGCCATTCTTAATAAAATAAACGTTTTCATTTTATTCCCTTGTAAATGATAGTTTGGGGTGTGGATTTTTTTTTTTTTTTTTGAAAAAGCTTTGTATTGCATCTTTGGAAGATGCTGAACTTAAATATCAAGTTTGGTATTTAACTTTGGTTTTTGAGTTATTGTATTCAGACCGCACGCACCCCCCCCCCCCCTCGTCTAAAATTTTTTGGGCCTGTGTATTTTCAGTGAAAGGTCAGTGTCAAATTTTTTGGTGGAATGCAATACCTTCTCTACCTATGTGCTAAATAGAGAAAGTAAAACTGTTGTTTCCACTTGTTATTCATGATAGCTGGGAGTTGAGCATGAGTCACAAGGTCATGGGGAGATATTTATAAACATGTAGCATGAAACAAATGGGTGTATATGTACTTTCTGAGTCAGCAAGCAACTTAGAATAGAGGCATACATTCAGATATAAAAACATGCCAACTCTGATGGCATTACCTTGAGCCCCCATCGGAGAAAGGGTTAAAATGCAGGGTTGCTATCTGCTGGCAATGCATGATCGCCAGAAACAAACAAAAGGTGACAAAACACCTAAAAAAATCTAATGTACACTCACATTTGTTTTTCTAACTGTTCTACAAACAGACTTCTCTTTCTACACAATGCTAATCAAGATAAGCATTAGCAGAATGTTCCTTATAAGTAGAAGGGAACTAAAGGAATGTGCTATGCTAAAGTGACAGCCAAATGTTTTAAACTATTGTTATGTGACTGTCATTGAAATTGCCTTCTTTGCTTAGCCAGGAGTAGAACAAAAGAAAAATGAATAATTCCTGTCTGAGAAAAGTATAGAATTGACACCAGTAACAAAGATTATCATGGAAGTAATCAACTCTACAACAAAAATGCATATGACATAAATTGTATTTTTTAAGGACATCTATATTTTTTGTGCAGTAAGTTTTTGGTTTACTATTATGCAAAATTCTGCAAAAAATCAACCAGAATCAAATGCTCTTCAGAGGCTATTCCCAGAAAATTCAAAATATGCATGTTATTTCTATTGTGAATAACTTAAATCTATAGTATTTTAATCAAAATCAATAGAGCCATTTTTGGGAAAAACAAAGTTTTAAAAAAAAATGTCTAAGGAGATTGATGGGGGGGGATTTTATTGAAAGTATTTGTGTCACATTCTTGGAAAATAATAAACTTAAATACCATGTTTGGTATACAACAGTCTTTTAGTTTTTGTGCTATCCTGTCCACAGACACATGCACAGATAGACCTTTTCCTTTTGGATTTAGGGGGTCTCAAAACATCTTTGAAATCTCAGTATCAAATTTTCACTGCAATACAATGCCTTCTCTATACACTATAGTACATGTAGAGAAAGTAAAAAAGGAATGAAGTATTTGAAAATTAAGACCAATAGTGATGAATAGCTTGAAATTGTTAATGTTACAGCATATTTGACTTAAATTGTGGATTTCAACAAGAATTATGTATTTTCTCTACCTGTGCATACAATGTACAGCCACGGAAAAAATGATTTGAGCACTGTAAGCTTTCAAAGTATCGCTTTGGCCTCGTGGAAGCACACAGTTACACAAGCTGGGTCTGCACGTGTGCTACGAGGTAAGACATAGTTTGCTTTATAACATAAAATAACAACCAGGGAACAATCAAAATAACCGTTTTTCGCTAACATTCACAGAAACACTAAAAAAAAAAAGCCAAGCGTTGATAGTTGAGCTGTCCACTACAGTTCTTTATAAACGGGGAAAACAGTACTCCGAGGTAGAAATAGCTCCGTCCTAACGTGCTCCATTTGAAACTCAGTGTGGTACCTAGTGTGGGTTTGAGCCCAATAACCAGCATAGGATTTTTTATTATTTTTATTGAGATCTGCTGAATTTGGAGGCATAGTATCTACTCTAAGATATTTGTGGGCTACGAAAAACCACTTTTGAATTTTGGCTGACTTGTGAACCAAATGATAACCCTGTTGGAATTTAATAATATCTTCAGGATAATGCTCTTGGGAGATGGAAGCAGAACATATTCTAGAATTTCAGAATAGGTTTCCCCAATCAACTTTCCATAAACACGTTCCAGCATACCTGCTTCTTCCCAAGTTATTCATGCCCAAGCAGTAACACTCATTCGACCACTTGCACGAGTGGCCAAAATATCATATCAAATACCACTAGACTTATAAACAAACACAGGCAAATTGGCATCTGCAATACAGAAGGTAGCTTAGTCTGAGAAAACTGCTTCGCTCCTATTGAAGTTCTCATACTGTACAGCAAATGCCAACCTGTCAATTTTGTGGGCTTCTGTTAGCACTCCCTTTACTGCCGCATGTCTAAGCAGAATTCTGGCATCTTTACAGCGGCTGTTAACCTTCCGTGCACTACCTGGGAATAAAGAAACTGATCTCTTTCGACCTCGGCCATGAGAGACCTGTCTTCATTCTTGGTAGATATATGCAAGCGGTCAGTGCTCTTCCTTGCAGCAACCTGTCCCTCTTCAAGATATAACTTTGCCCACCTTCTTGCAGTGGACTGTGGAACATCACAAATGCTGCTCTCTCTGGTGAAACCAGAATGAGAACAGCAGAACGTTTATTAACAGCCATTGCTAAAGAATGAATGAATGAATAAATGCATCGTTGTAGTAGCGATTGAGGATCTCTTTCGGTGTCTAACGTAAACTAGCACAAACATTTCAGCAACACAGAAAGAAACACAATAACGACAAAGGAATCCAGCTTACCACCAGTGGTTGTAAACTTTGGCTATTATACATTATATATATATAATCTAATACTCAAATTATAATTAATGTAGCGGAAACTCTATATTAGTATCAATTAAGAATGTGAAATAGAAAATATGATGGAAGAAACAACATAAATGGGGGAGAAAACATTTATGCTGTTGTAGAGGTTTGAACTTAAGTTCAGTCATTTTCAAAGCGGTTGTGTTACCTCTGAGCTATATTTGTTTGGGTCAAGGAGAGTCTGCTGCCACATTCATGTAGGTGCTATATTACCAGTCATGGTTCTTATAGTAACGTGATTCATTTATTGTATTCATGGTACTTCATGACTTCTGAACCAGCTCATTGGTTCATTCAGTTGATTGGGAATTGGTTGCTCCACCTATATGTATAACTACCAATGAGCATAGCAGAAACACTACTGGATATAGCCGGCCGTGAAAGCCTAAGCCTCTACACTTTGGTTTGTTTTCTAATTGACAAACAAAGAATGGGAAGCATGGCAATTGTTGTCGGATTCTTTATCAGTAACCAATGCAAATGCGAAACATGGTGCAAGACACAGCCTGTTAATGTGTTCGATAGGTGATAAAGTATGTTGCAAACACTGTTAGGTAAGCTTTGCTGCATATTGGAAATATCGACTGATGTAAACCTTGCTGCGATTAGAAGTGGGACTTTGAAATACTCCGCTCTCAGAGTGCGCTCAATCATTTTTTCCATGACTGTACAAAGAGGAAGAGAAGGTATTGTATTCCTCAAAATTTCACAGAAAATACATGCGTTAAAAGATCCCTGAATCCAAAAAAAAAGCATTTTTAGAAAAAGGGGTGGGTGGGTGTGAGCGAGCATGTGTGTGTGTTTGCATAACTAAAAGAACAAAGTTTTGTATCTTCCAAGGATGTGACATGATTTTCAGGAAACCCCTCCAACCCAAGGCACACTTTATATGAACATTTTTATAATTTATTTTCTCAAAAATATTAACAATTTGCATTAAAAATGCTGTATATTAAAGATATTTACATGGCTAATTAAATGTATATCCTGAATTTATTGGGGATAGCCTTTGAAGTTCTCTTTATTCTGAATGACTTTTGCATAACTGGTAAACCATAAGAGAAAGACAGAAATATACTGCACAAAAACTTAGATCTTATTAAAATATTCAAATTATGTCATATGCAGCTTTTTTTTGTAGCACTAACCATTTCAGAGATTGGTAAAATATAACATGTCCGGGCTTGTAGGCCATGGCCAAAAGTTAATATTATTAAAATAATTAAAACTTGACATTTTGTCCTCGGTTGTGGAGGACATCTTCAGAATGAAGCTGGGCAGGAACGGCTAGCGACTGCAGATTCATGGAGCAGCAGTCGGCATTATATACTGTTGAGGTAGTGGGAGGGGAATATTTGGACTGCTGTGCTCTGATTGACTGTTTTGCTGGTCATGCGAAGGTGCTGTAAGGCAGGAATCTAGGTCTGGTTTACCTTAAATCTGTCTTCTCTTTTAAAATTATTGGGATGTTTGTATATTTCTATGGATTCTCTGACCATTCTGGGGTAGTAGTATTTGGTAGCTGCGAGGACTTTTTTTTTTTTTTTTTTCAAATAATATGTCATGTTTGTCTAAGACGAGGGCATGATCTGCAACGGCAGATTTGTCTGTATGGCCGAGGCGACACCTTTTGTGTTCGGCAATGCAGGTTTTTATGCTACATTTAATTGTGCCTGTGTAAGATTGGCCGCATGTACAGGGTATTTTGTAAACGCCGGTGGTAGAGAGCGGGTGCAGTGGGTCTTTAGCTGATTTGTGAATTTGTTTTAATTTTTGTGTTGGAAGATATATTGTTTTAATTTTCTGTTTATTTAGTAGTTTGCCTATTCTGTCAATGATGCCATTTATGTATAACAGAAAGGCTTTAGCTCTATTTGAATTTGATTTAGTGTTTTCCTTTTGAAATTTGTTAGGATGAATGGTACGTATAAATTCTTTTTTAGAATAGCTATTATGGGCAAAAACTTGTTCCAGTTGTTTAAGTTCATTATTTAAATACTGCAGCTCACAAGTATTTTTGGCACGTTCAACCAAGGTTTTAATGACACCTCGTTTCTGTTGTGGATGGTGGTTGGAGTCCTTGTGCAAGTATTGATCACTAACTGGTTTTTTGTAAACAGAATGGCCGAGTCTGCCTTTGCTTCTTTTGTGACACAGAGCCTGCTGCCCATCTACCCTACCCTTTTTAGGGTTATTTCTTTAATAGAAAAATTGAATTTTAATCTAACTTGGTAGAACTTAGAAGGAAAAATGTGATGTTACAATCTTATTCCTCCATCTTCTTCATATTAATCAAGATTAGCAGAAACGGTTTTATTATAAATTTTTCTCTTGTAACTAAAAGGCAAATAAGGAAATACATTAGGCTAGAGGTCTAATCCTTTTAAGAATTGATTGCTCCATGATGACCTTGAAATGCCATTATTTTTGCATAACCAGGATGAAAAATTGAGAAAAACCAATGACAACTTCTTATTTAAGAAAAATATAAATATTGGGAAATTTAAACTAAAAACAAGGAATATCTTGGACTTTCTCAGTGGTCGAGTGGTCAGCGAACTGACTTCTCACCGGAGATCCCGGGTTCGATTCCCGGCTGGGGTGGGGAATTTTTCTTTAACCAGAATTATTCCCTATCCCCCACAGAGTCTGGAAATATGTATGTGAGAGTGAATGTCTGCGTGTTTGAGGATATAAAATGGTTTAAACCCAACGTAAACCTTCAGATGAGTTGTTTCTAGTTTGAAGCCCTCGATATGACCTTAGATGTTAAAGGGGGCTATATAAATGAAACAAAAAAAGGAAATATCTTGGAAATACTTAACACCATAAAAATAAGTATCTGATAAATTGTGTGCTTTAACAAGATGTACATTTTTTGTGCAGTAAGGTTCTGTCTAGCTCTTAAGGTTTACCAGTTATGCAAAAGTTAATTAGAATGAAGAGGACTAGAAGCTATTCTCAGAAAGCAGTACCACTTGACATGAAAACATTCTAAGCATATATTTTAATCAGTGCAGAGAACATGTTTTGTTAAATAAAATTTTTTGAATATGTTCAGTGTAAAGAGTAGTTTGTAATTGGGGAATTTTCTTGAAAACTGTTATGTCACATATTTGGAAAATGGTGATTTGATTAATGTTTGGTATTTAACTGACTTTTTGTTGCTGAGTGAGTGTTAATCACTAACACACACGCTTACTCATACATACAGACCTTTTGTCTAAAGGGAGGCATCAAAATATATATTTTTCGATGATATCTTAACCTCAAATTCTTTGATGGAATACTATATTTTCCCTACTATATGTAGTAGAGAAATTTTGATTGTTATCTTTCATTCAGTTCCTCAAAAAAATTGTGTGAATGGTACATATTACAGTTTCTTTCTGGAACACCATTTACCACCAGCTGTGTGTCATAAATGTCCAAATCTCCTGAATTCTCATCCTATTGTGTTACATGAAGTTGCTCATTCTCACATGCTTCTCCTATTAATTTACTTGGCAGATGGAACTGGAAAATTCCGGAGCATCCTCCATACTCCCCAGATATGAGCACATGTGATATCAACCTTTTTAAGAAAATAAAATTACCACTTAGAGGGGATCGCTTTAGAACCAGACAGGTAATTATAGCAGCTGTAGAGCAGTCTGTTTAAATATTAGGACAACAAAACACTGTGGATGGCATCCAGCGGCTCCCTGAGTGTGGGGACGAGTTCATGTTGGAGGAGATTACTTCTAAGCACTGCAGTAATGTGACTGTTCCAAAAATGTTTTATTGTTAATTCAAATGTTGCGACTAACTATTATTGAATGACCCTTGTGCATGGGAATGTTACAAAAGAATGCAGCAGAGAAAAATACGTTGATGTCTATGAAACAATGGAAAGAGAAAGTCTGGAATGGACAAGAACATGAACAATGTTATTAAAAGGTCTAAAAGTTGATAGAGATCTATGCCCACTATGTGGCAATATTGATAACAATTTACACTGTAAAATTGGGTGTGAGGAAACTAAAATGTGGAGGGAAAAAATATGGAATGAAAACTGGAAAAAGTTAATGGCAGAGATATTGTGCTTAAAATTTTTTGGAAACAATAAGATAGCATTTCTAAAACAACTAGGTAATTACACAGGGAAGATAAGACAGAAATGGGAGAGGAAAATTGCCAAAGAAAGAGAGGATCTTAATAATAAAGCTGATGAGGTCTTATAAAACAGATTAAGTTGGTAGGGTATAAAAATGTACAATAGAGGGAAGGACACATATACATAAATAACTAGGGTGTTAACTGTATATGATGCCAAATTCAGAAACTCCAGGAAAGTAACTATATATGTATGTAGTTTGTAACTTGAAAAGATGAAATAAATTATCTCTGTATCCAAAACATTGTCCGCAAAATGCTGTGCTTGGAGTCTCAGAAAAAGTGCTGTTGAATAAGAGAACGGAATGTTTTACAAAACCCCATTGTTTGCCCAGTGTGTTACTTCTTTTGGTTTTATCCTACCTCAGATGTTATAATATTTTTAGTGGTTTAAAGTGACTTTTGAAAGACCCTATATATTATCACTCTGTAAGGCTAAAATTATTGTATATTATAAATGGTAAGATCCTACATTGTATTCACTCCCAAATTACCATACAGGTTGACAATACTTGTCTCTTGTTGTCCTCCATGTTCTAGGATTAACATACTAGCCTCTGGTTTCCAAGTTCGTGGGTTCAAACCTGGTGGAGGGCAATAGATTTTTTGGCCGTAAAAATCCTTAACATAGCTTCCTTCAAAAGGGAAGTAAAGCCATTGGTTCCGTGTCATAGGTTTATGGCATGTAAAAAACAAAAGAACTCAAGCCTGATAAAGAGGCCTCTGAGTAAAATTAAGTGGTGTTTCACTCCAATATTAAATGGGTCACTGAGAACCATAGCAATTAAAGAGCGTCCATAAATAAAACTCAATTTAATGTAATTTAACACTGTCTCAGACATGCAAAATGTCAGAGGCAAAGGTACAGCGATATACTATATTACTTCACAATTACTTGTTTCTTCTCATGTTCGGCCAAGTCGTTAAACCACTCTCCTCTCACCTAAGCAGCCCATTCTGATCCCTAGTGACCATATGTGGGATTTGTGTTGGATAAAGCGGTGCAGGTTTTCTCCGGGTTTATGTGGTTTCCCCTACCATTACATTCCACCAGTGCTCCATCTTCATAGTATCATCTGTATCAATCACCTACAGTGCCATTTGTAGTAAAAGCGGGCATTAAACACTAAAAAACAGAAATCTTCTCATAACTCTAAAGTGTTCTTGGGCTTCTAGCTAGGTAAATTCATGGATTGACTCAAAGATGTACATCTTCATTTTCAGGGTAAACTGATAACTAGAAAGTCCAGATTCACATATTTATAGTGCCAGTTGTTGTTGTTGTTTTTTTTTTTTTTTGTTTTTTTTTTTTTAAAAATAGTGGAGAGGGAAAATGGACTAACACAGGTTGGCAAGCCCAGACTGTCAGGGTCTCCCAGAGGGCATACCAACTAAAAAGTTCCTCCACTCCACCGGAAGTGGTGAGGATACTGCGGTACCGATGTTGCACCCACGCAGTCTAAGGTAAAGGTGACCTGACCGCTTTGCGGCCGCCAGGGGGAGAGGGCTTCAGCTCTTACTTTAGATCCAAATCCATAACTTTAGTGTGTATGTTGATTATGTTACCTGAAAGATTACACTGTGCTTTTAATTTTTGTGAAGTGTTAATTTTTAAAAGTGTACTTGAAGTTCTGGGGAAATGTGGTAGAAGCAGAGGGATGTTTGTTTTCCAGGACAAGTTTTCATGCTCACCTGGGGAGTTCCATTGATTGTCGAGATTGAGAAGATTACAGTTGAAACTTGCTACAGGCCCGTGGCCTAGTGTGTGACAGATGATGTTAGCCCAAAACTTAGTAACGAACGGTGGGTACCCTTGTAAAATGTTAACTAAGTGCAAATGTGAGTCTCTCATGCATACAAATTCACTTTTATCTTCTGATTTACATTTTCTCTTCCGTTCTTTGGGTACCCTCATTAGAATTGTGTATTATTTTATTTTTTGTGATTAGCATACTCATTTCTACATGCACTATGGACATAATGTATATAGAGAAAGTGTTATATTGCACCCAAAAATTCAATACAGAGATTTTACCACAAATACATGTTTTGGGATCCCCTTATCATAAAAAAAAACATTTTTAGAAAAATGTATGTGGGTGTGTGTGTGCACGCAGCACAGTTCAAAAACAAAAAGCCTGTAAATACCAAATTGGATATTTAAGTTCTATATCTTGCAAGGATACAATATGAAGATTTTCAAAAACACCCCTAACTACCCTTTATATGGAACAAATTACAAAAAAATGATTTTCTCAAAAAAAGCTCCAAGGATTTTTATTAAAATCCATGTATACATAAGGTATATTTACCTGACAAATAAAATGTATATCTTGAATTTTCTGGGAATAGCCTCTGAAGACCTCTTTATTCTGGATGAATTTTGTTTTTTTTAATTCTGCATAACTAGCAAAACCGTAAGTGATAGACAATAACTTACAGCACAATAAATATAAACCTCCTTAAAATACTCAATTATGTCATATACATTTTTTTCATGAAGTTGACCGTTTTTGAGATATTCCTTGTTATTGGTTTCAGTTTTAAAATATGTAAAACTTTTCTCATTCAGGGATTTGTCATCTCCAGGCCACGCAAAGAACAGATTTCAATCCCATAGCAACCACATTTTAAAACATTAGACTGTTGGTTTATCCTAGTGTATTCTCTAGTTTTTCTTCAACTTATAAGGAATTAAGTAATAAGACCATTTCTGCTAGTGTTCAACTCGATTATCATAAAGTAGATAGAAGAATAAGCTTATTAACAATAATTTGTTACAGAGATGTAGAGAAAGTCATGTGAAGGAAGTACATCAGATGTTTTTAAAAGCTGCTCTATTAGCATGCCTGCTAATACTGGAAATATAAGTTCTGACTTTTTTAACGTATTGGATATACCAAAATTATACTGGAATTTGAGATTACATACTGGCAGAAATCTCGTGTGTTTCATTCAGGTGACTTTCTCTACCTTTCTGCAAAAAACTGTTATTACAAAAGATTATTCTTTATTTACACCATGCTAATCGAGATAGATATTACCAAAAATATTCTTATTACTTTCTTCTTTATAAGTAGAAGGGAATGTGATTGTTGTTAAACTCAGTTCTCTTGTGACCAGGACTAAAACAAAGAGATGAAACAGAGGAGTACTGCACATTTGAGAAAAGTTTTAAGTATTTTAAAATTGAAAACAATAACAAAGAGGAACTCGGAAATGTTTAGCTCCACAAAAAAAATATATGTGATATAAATTGTGTTTTTAATGAGATCTACCTTTTTTTCTGTAGTAAGTTTTTGTCTATCTCTTATGTATTACTAGTTATACAAGTCAGTCAAAATGAAGACGACTTCAGAGGTTATTTATAATAATTTTATTATATATGTTTTATTTGTTATATAAATATCTGTAATATAAAGTATTTTAATTAAAATTGTCAGCTACTTTTGAGAAAATCAAATTGGCATTTAATAGACTTTTCGTCAGGGGTTCTCAAAACGTGTATTTATGCTGAAATCTTGGTATAGAATATTTGGGTGGAAGAAAATACCTTCTCTACCTAACATATACATTATACATAGGTGGTCAAGAAAGTAAAAAAATCTGACGTGTTCCATTCACATGACTTCCTCTACGTCTCTGCAATAAATTACTGTTGAAAATCCTGTTCTTCTATTTACTTCACGCTAATTGAGAAAAAAATTAGCAAGCATTTCTTACTACTTGTTTCCTTGTAAATAGAAGGGAAATTAGGGAGTGCCTTAGAGCGACAGTAAAATCTTTTAAAAGCTGGTTGCTATGTGATTGAAGTTCCTTTGTTTGTATGGTTGACAATTTCCCATATTAGAAAAGAATATTTTAAAACTGAAATCAATGACCAGGAATATCTCAAAACAACCAACTCCATGAAAAAAAATGTATATAACATAAATTGTGTGTTTTTCTCGAGATCCACATTTTTTTTAGGTAAGTTTTTGTCTATCTCTTACGGTTTACCAGTTATGCAAAATTTCACAAAAGTCATCTAGAATAAAAATGTCTTCAGAGGTTATTCCAAGAAAATTCAAGATATACATTGTATTTGTCATACAAATAATATAATATTTTAATCAAAATCGTTAAGAGCCATTTATGAGAAAATCAAAATTTTCGAAATTTTTACTATGTAAAGGATAGTTTAAAGTGGAGAGATTTTTTGAAAATCTTTGTGTCGCATCCTTGGAGGATACTGAACCTAAATACCAAGTTTGGTACTTAACAGACTGTTCGTTTTTGAGCGATGTTGCGCTCACACACACACACACTCACACAGGCATTTTTCTAAAAATTCTTTTGTTTGGATCCAGGGGGTCTCAAAATATATATTTCCAATGAAATCTCAGTATCAAATTTTTGGGTGCCATACAATACCTTCTCTATACATTATGTACTAGGGTAGGCTGATAAGTCCCGGGCCTCTCAATGAAAACTGCATTTAAACTTTTTTTTTTTTTCCCCTCAACATAATCTCCAGAAAAGCACATTTGTCATATCAGTGTTCTAATTAAATCAATCAATCAGTGCGATTTATCAAGGTCCTCAAAATAGCTGTTTACCGCATCAATGACCTTGCTGTGAAATCTTCTTCCTCCAAGAAAGTTTTTGAGATTTGGGTACAGGTAGTAGTCACTGGATGCTAGATCTGGCGAATGGGGTGGTTGTTCAAGCAATTCAAACTTTAATTTGCACATTTTTCCCATTGCAATGACTGAACGATGGGCCGGAGCATTGTTGTAGGAAATTTTTTTTTTTTTTTTTTTTGCCAAATGAGGTCTCTTTCTTTTCACCTCATCACTCAAATGTTGCAGTAAGCTTGCGTAATAATCAGTGATACTTTTACCCTTTTCCAAATAATCAATAAAAATAATTCCCTGCGCATCCCAGAAGACACTCGCCATAACCTTGTTAGCTGACAAAATTGACTTAACCTTTTTTGGAGTTGGTTCACCTGGCACAATCCACTGTTTTGACTGTGATTTACATTCTGGAGTGTAGTGACGTATCCAAGTTTCATCCATGGTAATTAGCTGTCTCAAAAAGTCCCCAAGATTTTTACGGTAAAGCTCTACATTCTTAACAGAAACAGTTTTTCTTTGCAACTTTTAATCAGTTGTCAACAAACGCGACACCCATCTTGCATAGTCCTTGTGAAAGCCCAAAACATTACTTAAAATATTATCTGCATGTACTTTTGATATGTTTACAGCCTCTGATATCTCAAACAACCTTAATTTGCAGCGTTCTAGTACTAAACAATGAATTTTTTTCAATGATTTCTGGAGTTGTCACTTCTACAGGGTGCCAGAGCAAAGTTCATCATTAGTGCTCGTACATCCTATTTTAAACTGTGTAACCCTTCATTGAATATGAAGGGACTGAGTCTTTCAATGTACTTGATTTCTTTAGGCGTTATTAAACCTTTTAAATGGAAGTATTTAATCACTGCTCATTTTTCCAAATCCTCCATTTTCGTGAAAACTCTAAAGTTGTGTTGTTGAAAATGCTGTCATTCGAAAACTAAACAAGCTATTGACCTGTAACTATGGATATAAGCTAGTCTAGAGTTAAACTATACGATGCTACTGGCTAACTGGCCTAGTGATGCCATATCTGTGTGAAGTCTGGGACTTATCAGCCGTAAGTGTATGATACATAGTATGTGTAGAAAAAGTAAAAATAGATGAAATATCCTTATATCATTGCTTTTTTTACTTTCTTCAGCATGTATCTATAAGTGAATGGAGAAGGCATTGTATTCCTATTCCACCCAAAAATTTGATACTGAGATTTCACCGGAAACACAAATAGTGGAAGTACCCCAATTGTTTGTGAAACAGAAACTGAAAAGGCCACCCAGCAAGCTGATACTATAGTGTATTACAGCAAAGCCCAAGAAAGAGAAAATTAATGTTGCGTTTGAAGACAAAACTGCTAAGTTGTGCAAAGTATGTAAAAGAATAAAATTGCTAGAGTATTCAAGAAATAGAATTATACCTAGGTTATGTAGACTTGGGCAATGAAATGCAATGATAATTATCGCAATATTCCTCGACTGAAATTCTTGATTAATATCACACATTCTATTAAAGCTTTAAACCAATGCTGTAATATATGGTACAGCCTTTTGTTATATTAACAGTAGTAGAAAGAAATTAGAACAAAATGAAGTTATGACCTTGCCGCAATGTTTACTACAATAATATCAGTTTGTCAATAATAACTCGACAGGCCAAAAAAGTGATTGTATTAAATATTCCTTCAACTAGAGATCTCTCCCCTTCAGTTGGCCTTTGTTCTTTACTTCAAAAACTTGGAAAAACAATTAATTTGACAGAAGTTGTGTATGGTGTGTAGTACCACAAGATGGCAGCTGGACACAAGACTTGCTTCAGCAAAATGCTAACATTTCTGCCCTCTGCATTAGAATAAAAAAGAAACAGAAATGGTTCCAAAATTTTGTAAATGCTTGTGACAGTGATGTGATTAATGTTAAATAAAAATAATTTGAGTCTGTTTTTGTAACACAATCATCGCTTAGTAATTTCTTACTTGGACTGGTTTCTGAAACACTTCTTCCCATTTTCAACCCCTAATGCTGACTGAATCCTGCTTGACGCTTCGTTGACATCGATAATGGTGGAGGTGCATCACTAGTGGAGGCATCTGGTGCTGGAAAGTTGCTATATGGCAGTAAATCAAAATTGATGATATGCTCTTTTTCTTCATGATGTAGATCTTCTCCTAGACATCTAATTCTGTGTGTTTATAAGGTGCTTTTAACAGTTTTATATTAGGTGCGATTTCATGTCCTGTTGTCCAAAAATGATGGGCAACTGCTGATTTTACTGTTTGTATTTTAGGTTTCTCATATGTTCATTTAATCTGGTTGGTAGGTCGACTGTATTGTTTGTCTTTGTTTGTTTTTAAAAAAAATATGATACATTACCAAAATTTCATTTGTATGTAATTGCTCTTTCCCTTGATATATACATAAATGAGATTTATTTGCATCTGAAATTGTTGTTATAGCCCCTGAGGTCCTCATGATTCAGAATGAGTTTTGTATAACTGGTAAACCGTAAAAAGTAGACAAAAATTTACAGCACAAAAAGTATGGGTCTCGCTGGAACACACAATTTGACATATACAGTTCTTTTGTAGAGCTATCCATCGAGATATTCCTATTATTGGATTTAGTTTTGAAATAATTAAACTTTTCTGAAACAAAGGCCTCATTTGTTTCATCTCCCTTTAATTTTACTTCTATGACATCGCATGCCACAGCTTTTTAAAGGTTTTACTCTCTTTAGCCTACTGTATTCTCTTATTTCTCTTCTATACTAATAATAATAAGATTTCTGGTAATGTGAATCTGGCTTAGCATGAAGTAGATAACAGAATAATCTTATGTAAGCATAGTTTATTTGCAGAACAGATACAGAAGTGAATGGAACACAACAGACTTTTTTGGATTGGTTTTTGTAGGATTTTTTAATCAAGCATATATTATATATTTTTTTAACCAACTTTTATTTTGCATATCTGTTTTTGCATGATGTTTTGTCAATGAAATCATCCATTGAAAATATCTTGATTCGCTAAATGAGTGGAGGTTATAATTTCTGCTCATTTTCCTGTGTTTTGTTGCTTTTCGTTGCAGTTTTCTTAATGTGCATATACTTTGGTCCTGATTTTTTTATATCTTCTTGTTAGTAATTTTGAGCTCGTGGACAAGACAGATTTTTAGTTTGTTATGCAGTGTTGTCAAATATTTTCATACAAGTGAATTTGTTCTGGAATATGTAAGGCCTTTGCTAATTTGTCAGTGTCCTAATGGTAGAAAAGTTAGGCCTTTTTACTTTCTCTAGCCCATATGCACAATGTACGTAGCAGATAGAGAAGGTATTGTATTTCACCCAAAAATTTGATGCAAGATTTCACCAAAATACATGTTTTGAGACCCCATGAATAAAAAAAATTAGAACTGTGTGTGTACATGCATACATGTGCCCCCTCCAAGGATGTGGCATGAAGATTTTCAAGAAAATCCTCCAGCCCCAACAATCCTTTACATGGAACATTTTGATTTTCTCGAAAATGGCTCAAATATTTTGATTTAAATGTCATAGGTTTAAGATATTTTCATGACAATTGAATTAATGTATATCTTGATTTTTCTGGGAATAGTGTTGGACACCTCTTCATTCTGGTTGACTTTTGTATAATTGATAAACCATTAGAGGTAGACAAAAACTTGCTACACAAAAAATGTAGATCTAATTAAAACACACAATCTATGTCTACGTTTTTAGTACAGTTTTCAGTTTTCGAGATATTCTTTGTTATTGGTTTCAGTTTTAAGAGACTTTAACATTTCTCAATTGGGAGACCACTTCCTTTTCATCTCTCTTTTGTTTACTCCTAGCAAGCAAAGAGAACCAAATTTCTATTAAAATAAGAACTGAAGCTTTCCTGGCGACGTGTTAATTCCAAATTTTCTCGGGCTTCTAGCCAGGTAAAAACTTGGCTTGACACCAACGTTTCGAAGAAGTGCATCTTCCTCGTCTTCAGGGTGAACTGATGGTTTGAGCTTGCGGAGACTGGTATTTATAAGAGCTGGGATGAAGAGTCAAATCTTTTAAAAGCTGGTTGCTATGTCACTGAGGTTCCTTTGTATGACTGGGAGTTGACAAATTCCTGTATGAGAAAAGTATAAGTATTTTAAAACTGAAACCAATAACAGGGAATATCTCAAAAATGGTAAACTCCACGAAAAAAATTTATATAACAAATTGTATGCTTTAACTAGCTCTATACTTTTTGTTAATTCATTTTTTGTCTATCTCGTCTGGTTTACCAGTTATGCAAAATTCTGCAAAATCCATCCAGAATAAAGATGTCTTCAGAGACTATTCCCAGAAAATTCAAGATAGGCAGTTTACTTTTCATTTAAATATCTTTAATATACAATATTTTAATCAAAATCATTAGTCATTTTTGAGAAAATAAAAATTTTTGAAAATTTTCCCATGTAAAGGGTAGTTAGGGGTGTCGCATCCTTGTAAGTTTGGTATTTATTGGACTTTTCGTTTTTGAGCTATGCTGCCCCCCCCCACACACACACACACACACACACACACTCACTCACTCTCACTCACTCACTCTCTCTCTCTCTTTTCTAAAAATGCTTTTTTTATTCAGGGGTCTCAAAACGTGTATTTATGGTAAAATCTTGATATCAAACTTTTGGTGCAATACAATAAATTCTCTATACACTGTGTACATAGTATGTGTAGAGAAAGTCAGCAAAGAACTAGCTAATTATTACTTTTGTCGATCCAACCTTAAAACCAGACTTGATGTAATCAAAACATTTTGTATTTGCATTAGACTTATTCATATCAGCTGCAAAGAATAATGCAAATAAACAAAATCCATGTATGCCAATGTCTTTAGCTTAAAATACTGTGGCATTGTATGCCTTTTGAACAGTAATTATTTAATAAGACAACACAATCATTATTGGCAGAATTTAAGACTTTAAAATTGGCCGTTTTTTATTAAAGAAGAAAATGTGATGTGTTCCATTCACAAGATTTTCTCTAGCTGTTCCACATACAAACTATTCTTACAAAATATAATTCTTTTATCTATGTCATGTTAATCAAGAAAAATATTAGCAGAAATTGGTCTTATTACTTGCTTCATTATAAGTAAGGGAAATAAGGGCATACATTATGCTAAAGTGATAAAATAAATCTTTTAAAAGCTGGTAGCTATATGAAATAATTGAGGCTTGATTCGCTTTGCGTGGTCCCATTTAAGAAAAGTTAAGTGGGATAAAAATGAAACCAATAAATAGGAATATCTAAAAAATGGTCAACTCTACAAGAAAAATATATTTGACATAAATTATGTGTTTTAATTAGATCTACATTTGTTGTGTAATAAGATTTTGTCTATCTCTTACAGTTTAACCATTATGCAAAATGCTACAAAACTCATCCAGAGGCTTTTCCCAGAAAATTCAAAATATACATTTTATTTGTGATATACCTATCTTTATAGAGTGTTTTAATCAAAACTGTGTCTTGAGAAAAACAACATTTTCCATGTAAAAAGTAGTATGTGGTAGGGGTGGATTTTCTACAAAATCTTTGTGCCACATCTTTGGAAGATACCAAACATAAATGCCAAGTTTGGTATTTAACAATCTTTTTATTTTTGAGGTATGTGGTCCTCATACTGGATAGTACTGCACACACACATGGGCCTTTTTAAAAGGTTTTTTTTTTTTTTTTTTCGAACTCAGGGACCTCAAAACATATTTCTGGTGAAATCTTGACATCAAATTTTTGGGTGGAATACAATGGAACTTTCTAGTATGTACATGTGGGTTAGAGAAAGTAAAAATTGTGCATTTTCATGTGAGTAGACTTTTGGTAAGGTAATCTTGCTTTTTACTTTCTATACCATGCACATACAATGAATAGTGATACAAGTGAATGCAATTTGGATTCAAATAAATTGAGATGATATGGTCCAAAGGCATATTCAAGCGGTTTGGTCTCTGGCATTGCAGACAGTCTTGGGATATATCTGGTATGGATCACATGGCAGATACGTGGTTGAAAGTGGAAGATAAAATAGTTGATACATAAATAGGAGTAAAAATATAAATTTCACTCAAATTTCACTCTTGAAATAAAATAACTTACTTCGGACATGTTTTGGTGGCTGTTGCCACCATTTTCAATGAAGATTCACTGATAGCAGCCTGTGTAGGTTTATTTTCCATATAGATGAATTTTGAGATTCCATTTGTTTGTGGTATTTCAAAATTTATGACTTTGTTTTTATTTTTTAAAATGAATAGATTTTTCTCAAACTGTTAATCCAATTGGATTCTGCACTAATTTTAATAATTTGGGCTCACTGTGAAAATCATGGTTTTGAGTCCAAAAATGATGTGTCACAGCTGAATTATCTGACTGTTTATATTTTAAATGTCTAATGTGTTCTTTAAAATGTTGTCCAATGTTTCGTTTTGTTTTTCCTGTATATACCATTTCACATTCCTTGCAGCTGATTTCATACATCCCTGATTGTTTCAATGGGGGGAGATTATCTTTTGTGTTTGTATGGAGGAGGAGTGGCAACAGCCACCAAAACATGAAAGTTTACTTTATTTCAAGAGTGAAGTTTGAGTGTAATCTATGTTTTTACTCCTGTTTGATTAATTACTTCACTGTGCATTCCCATTAATGTTTTAGTTGATACATAGTTTAGATTCTAATCTAGTGAGATGGTATGGTCCTGCTATATAATTTCGTAAACTTCCACAGCCAAAGTTAAGATTATCTTGGTCCAATACTTCCTCTGTAGACCGCATCTTAAGGCTAAAATTTACCAACATTTTGCCCATATTAAGGTGAAGCTTCCTGAGGGCTGGCTGCATCTTGTCTAGCTGGCATTCCTTCTTTTATACTTTGGTTGGGAGATAATTACCACCATCCTATGTTCCCATCGATTGATGTTTGGCTTGTTGCTGCTTCCTGTATTCTCATTGGCTTCTGGCAGCAAGGTGGAATAGTATTCTTAACATAGGTCTCCAAATAATCTTCAGATTTTCTCCATTGTCTCTGTTAAAGATCTTCTTTAAACATCTCAATACTTTGCATATAATGCAATGTTTATACAAGGGCAGATCGAAAAGTAATGCACTATAATTTTTTTTATAAAAAAGTTTACTAGTTAAAAAAACAAAAGAAAAGTCCAAATGAACTTAACTCCATTTACCTACTTTTTGACATAGTTACCAACCTATGCTACACATTTGTCCCATCGGATATTAGTTTCAATATACCCTGTTTGTAGAAGTCCGTTTCCCTGAAGTATAACCATCTGCAAACTGCTAGTTTCACTTCCACATATGTCACAAATCGTTGGCCAGCCGGGAATTTCTTTATGAAAGTCGAAAGTCCGGCGGTACAAGGTCCAGACTGTATAATGGATGCTGGAGCACCTTCCAACCAAATTTGTTGATTTTCTGACAAACAGCAGCAACAACATGGATGCGAGCATTGTCATGAAGTTTGACATCGTCAGCATTAATGTTGTGGTGTTTGTCATGATAGACAACTCAACTTCACCAAAGTTTTAATGTAGGCTGCAGCATTCACAATAGACCCATGTTCAGCAAAGGCCAACAATATAGCACTATGCAAATCCCAGAACACTGTCATGAGAACTTTCCTAGCAGTTTGAGTCACTTTTTACTTTACTGGGGAATCAGCATGCTTCCACTCCATACTTGCCTGCTTTGTTTCAGGCGTGTAGTGATATGCCCATGACTCATCACCAGTGATGGATGATTCCTTTCAGAAAGTCATGCCCTTCTGTGGTGTACTGCGTTAAGTTATTCGAGCTTGTCATCATTTGCTAGCCCTTCTGGTTGTCTGTCAGGTTCTTAGGCACCCAGTGAGCACTAACTTTACAAAATTTTAATGTGTCATGAACAGTATCTTACACTGCACCATAGGAAATGTTGGATCTGTTGCAAAAGGTTTGTAGTTGCACTTGCTGGTCAATCAAAATTGCTGCCTCAATGCCGCTGACATTCTGCAGGGTTGCAGCTGTTACCGGCCTCTCAGAGCATGGCGAATCACTAAGTTACATACAGCTCTTTTGGAAGAATGCACATTCCCTAGAGACATTGCTTCCGTACAATCATCCCCATGTGAATTTCACTCGGTTTATGCACTTTTGCCCACAAATATCGAACCACTCCTGTCTGTTCTTCTCACATGGACAACAATAGCATACACACCATCTTTGTTGCATTATTCATGCTTCTCTCACTAGAGGTGTACATGAAACAAAGATATTCTCCGTAATGAAAACTTCAAACTATATATGTGTGAAATTGAAACATTCAGCTGCAATACGAAGGCAGAAAAAAGTTATTGTGCATTACTTTTCGATCACCCTTATAGTCTGTATAGGAGACGAATAATTTTATGTCATCAGAATCAATATGCTAGCCAGTTTCAGTAGCATGCTTGGCTAATGCGGACTTCTCAGGTTGATTGAGGTTGAGGCTCCTGACATGTTCTTTACATCGTGTGACTGCTGATCTTCTGGTCTGATCTACATGTTTTTCCGCGCTCGCATAGCATTTTATTAATCCCTGGATTAAGTAATCAATTAGATTTGTCTTTTACTGGTCCGAGGGTGGATTGTAGCTTCCTGACTGTGCTGTAACGAGTATTAATCCCATTTTCGCTTAGGACCTTACCAATTCTTTCAGTGGTGCCCTGAATGTCTTTTGTCCTTCTTTCTCTTTTTGTGTTTGTGTTTTTTTTTTTTGAATTCTTTCCCCAATATTTTATATGGTTTTTGAGTATCCGTTGGCTTTTAGCACTTCCTGTAAATGATATTTCTCTTCAGCTAAATGTTCTGGGTCACAAATATGCATAGCTCGTTGGAATAGTGTTTTGACCATTCTTTGTTTCACTGAGAGGGGGTGGTGAGATGCGACATGTGTATATCTGTCTATGTGTGGCCTTCTGGTAAACTGAGCAGTGTACTGTTTTATTTGCTGAATTCCGCTCGACCAGAACTTCTAGAAATGGAAATTTTTGGTTATGTCCCAGTTCATTGGTAAATTGTATATTGCCATATATGCTGTTCAGATGTTGAAGGAATTCTGGAATATTGTTGAATTCATGTGGTCATACCACAAAAGTATCATCCACATATCTTAACCACATTGCTAGTTTTAAGTCTGCAAGTGTCCAAAGCCATGTTTTCGAAGTCTTTGAGGAAAATATTTGCCACAGTCTGCAAATTAGGAGATCCCATGGATGCACCTTCCTGTTGGTGAATGTCTCCTTTATACGAAAAGCATTCCAGTTTGCTGCCAACAAGCCAATGAGAGAATACAGGAAGTGGTGACCTCATCCATTGGAGGAGTCAACCGATGGGAACACAGGGGGGTGGTACATAACATCCCCCAACCAAGGTATAAAAGAAGGAATGCCAGCTGGAGAAGATGCAGTGAGCCCTCAGGAAGCTTCATCATAAGATTGGTGAAACGTTGGCAAATTTTAGCCTTAAGACGCAGTCTACACCGGAAGTACTGGAACAAGAAAATATGGCCCAGCTATTCATGTCCAACCCCAACCCATCTTTCAATTTAGTAAATGATTCTCAAAGAAACTGTGATCAATCCAACACTGGATATACTTACAATAGGTTTCTTAAATTATAATTCAAATATTTAAAGGGTATTTTAGTTTTTTTTATAGTTATTAAATCTGAAAACCTTTTCTTCTTCATGCCATACCTGTGTTGTTTTAACACTTGTAAATGTGTTTGTATATTTAATATCTATGATTCCTCAACTTTTGCAGGTGGGGATGGAACTTACCACTTCAAGGTTCTGGTACCAGGCGTTGCAGCTGGTGCCATTATTGGGAAAGGAGGGGACACCATAGCACAGCTACAAAAGGATTCGGGAGCAAGAGTAAAAATGTCCAAAGCTAATGACTTCTACCCAGGTAAAGAAAAATTTCTACTTCAATTGATGATAATGTACTTTGAAACACTGAATCAGGTTTGAAAAAATCTGATGTGTTCTATTCACACAACTTTCTCTGCCTGTTCTGTAAACAAATAATTCCTATGAAAGAATATGCTTTTATCTACAACATGCTAATCAAGATAAACATAGCAGAAATGGTTATTATTAACATAGTTCCTTATAAGTAAAAGCGATATAAGGAGATACATTAAGATAGTGATAGTTATTGTATTTATCCGAGTACAAGACAATGCTGTTTTTTCCAAAATATTAATGTTCAGAACTGGGGGGGGGGGGGCTGTATTGCATTCACAGTATATGTTTTACAAATACCATGTGGGGAAAAAGTAAGTTTCAAACTCTGCAGGTACAGCAGTAGCGAAGCCTGGAGGAAATGGTATTGATTACACCAAGCAGATTTATTGGATTTCATTTTGTGCCAAAAAGTATCTGTTAATGGTGCTGTGAGCATTCTCATTAGAAATAAGATTACTTTACAATACTAAAATAAAATTAGAGGAATTCCTTTCGCATTGGTGGCTGCAAATAATGTTTGTTGTATTGGAAGCCAACGATCAAGCAGAAAGTGCATTTCTTCTCTGGTACACTTCAGTTTCCCCTGTGCCTCTCTGCGTCACCCGCATGTACTAATTAGATGAAACATTTTATGATATATTAAATATGTTGTCTTAATAGAAAATAGCATCCAATATCATTACACTATGTACTGCTACTGCTGCAGTCATCAAATTCTATTATCGCGCACATTTCATTCATCTCTGTACTCCCCCCTCCATCTCTCTTGCTGAAAACATGAGTTTACATCACTAATTGAGGGACTAGAAGTTAGTAACTGATGCATAGTCATCGTGACATTTTCATTTCCTGTCCAGGGGAGGCTGTAGATAGCTGGTGCTCTCTGGTGACCAGGTGATGAATCTCCCAAGGATGGTTGGTGGTGGTAATTCAATTTTAACTTTTTGATTTCCAGTTTTTCATAAAGTTTTAAACATTGTTTTGCTCTGTCAAAACTATGGTTGAAATTTTGTATATTTGTTCTTGCCTTCATTTTTCCAGTAATACATGCTTGAAGCTATATGTAAACAAAGCTTCCTATTAGACTTATAGATCTGCTGAATATTCACTAATTGAAGGAATAGAAGCTAGTAACTGTGATATGTAGTCATATAATAAGTGAGTTGGTAAATGGTAATACTACATCACTGAAAATTTACTTACTTGGATGCATTTCGTGTTCCCGAAACACGTCTAAGTAAGTGAATTTTCAGTGATGTAGTGTTACTATTCACCAACTCACTCATTATTGAAGTTATGTGCAACTTCGAATGAGGTAAAATGTTTTACGCTATATTGTATTAAGTATGTTGTCTTAATTGAAAATTGCATCCATAATTATTGTTGCAGATAAGTTGCTGCCATCACCACCAAACACAGACATACCTCTACATTTCCATTCTCCCTTCTCCGTCTCTCCCACTCACAGTGCGAATTTATGCACTAATTCAAATTAGGTAAAAAAATGTACAATGTATATTAGTAAATATATTTTCTAAATAGTATAAATTTATAACCTGTTCGAGAGTGATGGTTTTTAAGTGTGTTTAAAGCAACAGTAACAGCCCCATGTCAGTAGACTCACTGGAATGTAAAAGATCTCCTGCAAGGTGAAATTCCAGCCCACTGGCAGTGGCATTGAAATTATTCTGGCAAGTGATAGTGTAGTTAAAAAAAAAAAATCCCGCACAAGTTCATGCTATTTAATTGCTGGGGCTTCATGTATAACCTTGTTGAATGGTGTACATACTTCTCAATAGCATCCTCTTTGTGAAAAATAAAATTAAGTGCGTAGATGTGTTCCAAATGTGGACTGTGGCATATGGTGAAGCTACCTTGAACCAAAGTAACTTTTATCGGTGGTAGAAAATGTTCTCAGAAGGTCGAGAAGATGTGAACGATGAAGAGTGCTCCGGACGCCTGAGCTCATCAACAACAGACGAAAACATTGAAGAAGTGAAGAAAATAGTGTTGGCCAATTGTCGAATCACCATTAGTTGCTGAGGACCTAAACATATGATTGGCCCGTGGCATTCAATTTTTACCAATGATTTTGGCATGAGTTTCGAGTGTTTATGTTAAGGAGGTAGCACTATTGATAGGATCCTCAATGTTGTTTTTTCCAGGAGCAGATCCTTTTCCTCTGCTCTGCTGGTGTTTTGCTTATTTAAAATTTTGTTTTTATTGGATCTGGATTTAGATTGACCACTCCCAAGGTTGAGAGGGGGGAGTACTTAGTTCAGTTAGTAGCTGTTGGCTGGTTTAGGTCGTTTTTACCAGGAGTGTCCGCAACCTTGTACTGCCTGTATCAGTGTTCGGTTGGTAAGTAGTCCCCCAGCGATCTTGCCCTAAGCTTCATGTAGCAGTCGGGAAGCGTATGTATACAGAATAGATTGACCGGAGTCCTCTACTCTGTATGTGCTGTAACCAGAGAAGCCAGGAGTCTGCTGCCATATCCCACTCTTCGTAGACATAGATCATCAGAGGGACTATGAGCGCCTTGAAAAGACATAACTTTAAGTGAACTGGCATTTGGAAGGCCAAAACAGGGTACAAGGCGGCCACTGCTTCCCTTGCTCTGTTCATCACTCTGTGCATGTATTCACGTGAAGTTAGGCCCTTATCTAGAGTGACGCCTAGTTATTGGATGGAATTTCCCCACTCTATCCTTTGGCTCTGATAGGAGAAGTTGGGTGTCTGGGCTGCATGGGGGGGGCTGCTATCATTGGTTACTTTATGTTTCAATCCTTAGACTTTAGGTCTGAGTTGCTAATTAGCCATGCTGCCATCTATGATTAGAGTTGAACTATCTACATTATATACATTAATGCTGCTGTGATGCTTATCAGAACTAGAGATAAACTAGGCATTCTGTGATGAACTTGTCCGTGTGATGCTTTTATTATTATTATTATTATTATTATTAATAATAATAATAGTAATACTCCTGCTATATTTATGTTACACTAGGTAATGTCCTTTTATTATTAGAACCAGCTGAAAAATTCAATGGCACAGCCAGGATTTGAACACGATTCTCCCGCTCTCTATGTGGTTGCACTTAACAATTGATTTACTGTGACAACATGCCAGAATGACATTCAATAATACTAATAATTTGTCACATTTACATAGGTTGGGCTAAAGCGCAGTAAACTGATGACTCATCAAGTTAACATGTGTAAAAGCTAATACCACAAACTAATAAAATAGAAGATAACATATTCAGTAATATTTACATACATTTCTACATGTTCAACAATATGTATGGTCCGAGAGATTTATCTTCCATGTATTCTGTTACAGAGACTTTTACTATGTTAAGGAACACTATTTACTTCTCTGTATTTGCTCAGTAGTTTATTATACATTTTTATACCAGAGTAGAAAGGACTTTTTCCATATAGTGAGTGTCTACTATTTTATACAGGTACTTTCAGATTTGTGTTCTGGTTTCATGCTTATGTTTATTCTGCTTAATATTGTATTTATCAAAGTTTTCTAAGTGTGTTTGGCTAATTCGTAAATGTATTGGGAGGGCAGGATAAGTATGTTTAGTTTCCAAAATAAGCTCCTGCAGGAATTTGTTGGACTAATGCGCATCATAATACAAATGATTTTTTTTTTTTTTTTAATTTGAATATTTTTTCTGAGCCAGTTGCAGCTCTCCAAAGAATAATGCTGTTCCATTATGGAATGAAAATAGCTATGGTATAAGATTTTTCTAGTTTCTATATTAGTAAGTTTTGTTAGGCAGTACCCTATTGAAGGAAGCACTAATTAGTCTTTTACCTATATATTGAAAATGTTAATCCAATTTCAATGGTTCATTTATATGTACCCCTAAGATTTTGCTAGTAAATACAAGACTTACTGTAATGTTAGTAGTTATTTACAATATTATTTTTTCTTTTATGTGTTATGAATTGCATTAAAGCAGTTTTTGTCATATATAATTTTAGTCCATTACTATCAAACCAATTTTTTAGTGTGCTTATTGCATCTTTTGTATTTAAAATTAAATCCTATAATGCCTACAACATTTGTTCTAGATAATCAATGTTTCAGTTCAAGATGTATAAATGTTTTTCTTTCAATATCATAGAAAATATGTATATTGATGCGTTTAGCTAGTCTCTCAAGAACATAGGAATTTTGAAGTGTTTTCTTTTCTAGGCACCTCAGAAAGAGTATGCCTCATAACTGGAAGTATTGAGGCCATTATGACAGTCCTTGTGTTTATCATGGAGAAAATTCGAGAAAAACCTGACATGAATGCAAAACAGGCGATAGACTTTGACAATAAAACTGCTGCAGAAAGAGATAAGCAAGTAAGTAAAGAAACATGCTTTTACTTCCTCTATCCTGCAGTAGGTAAGGGAGTATAAAGTAATATTGTAGAAGCTTAGAGGCAGTGAAGCATCATTGAATTAAATTTGTGAATTGAGATGGAGACACTTATTGCTTCTCTTATGTTTTTTTTTTTTTTTTTTTTTTTTAACAGGTCATGTTTCAAAAGCTGTTGCTTTTATCTTCAGCTGTGGTTTTCAACTGTGTGGATGGCGTTGTCTTCTCCATATACAGTGGTACCTCACTTATACATTTTTCAAGGGAGACTACTAAAATACTGTATAAATGAGAAAATGTGTTACTGATATTCTCTTCTGTTTTGGACCTCGTCCAGAATTTTTAATTTTTCACCAAGAGTTAAGGATTTTCTTGTTTTCTTCCTTGCTGGTTATATTCACACAAGTTTCTTCTCCTGTTTGTAACTCAAAACTCCACATAAAATAGATAAGTGACTGGAACTATATGATGACAATGAAAGGATAAATGACAATTAAAACAGCTCACTAGCAGAACTCGACTTAAAGCAGAGAAGTGGCTGTTGGAACCAAGGGTAATAGATTGTTGGAACGATATGACAATGAAACGATAAACATCAATGAAACCGGCAAACCAGGCAACTGGAAGGCTATACACAGAAAGCATACCACCATACGTTTTTTTTAAAAATGTATAAATAGGTACATTTTCTGAATGGGGATCAGAAAGAGTGATGCATTACTGAGAAAATGTATAATTGAGCTTGACTGGTCCCTAAAATTTTAGCATATATGCGCGAAAAATGTTGAAGTGAATAACGTATAAGCAAGTTTCAATTGTATATGGCTTGTAGATAGCATAATATATTTGTTAAATATGTCTGGTGGAATCTATCAGATAAACTGCAATAAATTATTCATTAGAAAAACCAAAAGAAATATCTACATCCGGAACAAAGTATACATGTACAACATAAAAAAAAAAGTAAGAAACTGTCAAGTCAGCAGTTGCAGCACATTTTTGGAGTCCCAATCATGAAATAAACAAAAAACAGAGTTAATAGAGCATGTGAACAACCCCATAGACTTATATGTTTGGTGGAAAAATATTAATCAAAAAGAAGTTGCACTAGATCATGAATTTTGAAATGCCACCACCAGCCAGATGTATTCGACAAGCACATTACGCCATCTACAAACCATAGATATAGAGAAGACAATGCCATCCTCGCTGTCGAAAAGCTACAGATGAAGATAACAGCAACAGCTTTTGAAACATGTCCTGTTTAAAAAAAATGGAAAGTGAAGCAATAAGTGTATACACCTTGACTCCTAAATTTTAATAAAGGTAAGAAAGTGTTGTATTCTAACCAAAATTTCAATATGAAGTTTTGACCATAAATATCAATTTTGAGGTCTTGTCTCTCTTATATACAGTATGCTCCCAATTATTTGGTGTAATGTTGGAGAGAAGGTGCATAAATAATGGAAAACACGAATAATTGAGAAACCTGTAATGTAATGCTTCTAAGGTGCAACATACTATGACTATGTAAATAAGAAATTCTCCCTCTAACCCCAGAGCTTCATTAAAAAAAAAAAAAAAAAAGCTAGCCTTTCTGGCACACATTGAGCCTGAAACAGTAACATCTTTTGGTAGTTTTTGGCCAAACCATTGCAAAAGAGTAGTATCTAATAATTCATCAAATGTAGATTGCAGTTCCTGACAAAATCCTGTGTTTTCTGCTTATTCTTTTGCGTTATTTAGAGTGTGTTCCAATACTACAATCAGCCTTAGTTTTGCAGCAGTTTCCTCTTTTCTCAACTGTTTCAATTCTAATTTTTATTTTAATGTTGACACTTTTCATTTCTCTGCCATCTCAACTTAGCTTGTTTTCAATTTATATGGAATAGCTGACTGATAACAATGGAAACAATACTCTGTCACACAGTGGTTGTTTAAACAATGGAAGTGGCACTTATTGTCACGTGGTGGGTTATTTATTAATGTGCTAGACAAAAATAATGTTCATTTTTTTTCTTTTTTTCTATGCACAGATAATCTGCATACAGGATAAGCTGCACACAAATAATTGGAAGCATACTATAACTATATATATATATATATGGACAATTCTTATGCAAAGTGAAAAATAAATGGATATGGACAGTAAATAGACAAAATGGTGTAATAAACTAGAATTAATAAACTATTGTAAAATATGAGTATGACCGGTAAAGAGCCAGGGCTGAACACCGGTCATATTCATCTGTATAAAGCTTAGCATAAATAAATAAATAAAAAAAAAAAAAATATATATATATATATAAACACACACACCCACTAGGTGTTCAGTTGATTTCCTGAGCAAGAAATGTCATTGATGAAGCAACTGTATGTACTTATTAGCGACAGGTGATTGTGCTGAATTTGATACTATCCTAATTAGCAGGGCCCGGATTTTGATGACATGTCATCTTATTTTCCTTATGCAGTATGGATTGCTCTTAAGTATTAAAATCTTGAACATGAATCTCTTCTTCTTTTTCTTCTTCTTCTTCCTCCTCCTCCTCCTCCTCCTCCTCCTCCTCCTCCTCTTCCCTAGTCTATCACTATCAGGTGTTAAGGAAATGCCTCAGATCCATTACCTGAACTCAATTCTATTCTCTGCCAATATATTAAACTGATTCCAAGTCTTTCCTCTATTTGCTACCACTCTTTTGATCCCTTCTTCCCAGGTTATCCTTGGTCTTCCTATCGGATTTCTTCCCAAAAGTCTTGCTCTCATAATCTGATGTATCTTCTGGTCTATACCCTTCCTTTTTACATGCCCAAACCATGTAAGTGGTCTATCTTCATTCCCCTTGCTAATAGATGGTACTTTTAGTTCCTCTCTTCCCTTTCATTCCTAATTCTATCTCACTGTGTCTTTCTTGGTATTCTTCTTAGGCTTTTCATTTGCATTAACTCATTTTTGTTACTACCCAGCTTTCACTTCGGTAAACAAGTATTGATTATATCACTACCTTGTATATTCTGGTTTTCGTCCTTTTATCTACTTCTTCTTTCCAAGAACACATCTGCTTAATGTATAATGCGCCTTAGTAGGTTTCTCTACAAGCTTTCTTATTTCTTTGTGTAATTTACAGGTTTGGTGTACCACTGTTCCTAAGTACTCGCAACTTTCAACTTGTAAGTGCTGTCCATCCTTTTCTATGTTAGTCTCTTTTATCTGATCTTCAGTCCTGGCTACCATCATTACTTTACTCTTATTGTAATGTACTATCATTGTCTTTCCTTCAGTGTTTCTATCCATTCTATTATTGCATGCTGCAGCTTACTATCTCAATCTGCTATCAATACTATGTTATCAGATTAAGCTAATACCTGGCAATATATAGATCTTAAATTCCACATTCCTACTACTGACTTACTAGTTCTCATTTTGCAGGTCTTCATTACTTCAACCATGAATATTGTAAATAGCAAATTATCCCCTTGTTTAACACCTTTTACCATTGGGAAAGGTTCTGAGGTCCTACCTTTTAATCTTATGATGCCTTCCATTCTTGAAAGTAGATTTGATTACCCTTATTAATTTTAAAGGTACATTCTTATGCAGATCCTTCCATATCTCTTCTCTTCTCAAAGGCTGCTTGCAAATCCAAAAATGCCAGATATGCGGATTTGCTGTTACTTATCCATTTATCTGTAATAACTCTCAAAGCAAATATCTGGTCTTCCAGGTCTAAATCCTACTATCTTGTAGTTCTACTCCGTATACCTCCTCAATTTCCTTTCCAAAATCCTTGTATATAACTTGATAATGATATTTATTGGGCATATTGCTCTATAATTCTCACAATTATGTGACTTGAACACAAATCTCTGGTTATAAAAATACTAATTTTATTGGGCATTTTTTCGTCAAATTTTCTGAGCTCTAAGTTTTAGGACATTATTTCAATTTTTGCATCATTTTATTGTCATTTTTTGCATTTTACTTCCTTTTCTTTCTTTTTCGCAAGAAATTAACAAAAAGTATTAAATGACTTAATATTTATTTTTATTCTAATGAAATGGATATTGGAACAGTGAGTCAACAATGTTTTAAGTTGTAAGTTGGTTTTTTACCTATACTGTACATATTGTCTCAGCAAGCAATTCTCTGTTTCCAACATACCTGTCATAGTAAAAATAAAGGTGACTTGACAGTGTGCAAGTTTAAAGGCAAGTATTTGATTGTTATTTACAGATTCTCTGAGAGGAAAGTTTTATGTTCAGTTTTCATAGTTCCATTCAGCCATGCCTAATAAAGCCATCTAAATCTTGTCATTTAACAGATTGTATCTGAATTTGGAAATGATATTTTCTCTATGGACAGCCAAATGTTATTTTGTAATTGTACGAAACAAAGGTATAGGCCAAAAGAAAATTCACTGCGGGTCGCAATAAAACATATATGGACAGTGTAACTCACAAGGCAGAAGAAATCCATGTAACTTTTACTGCAACAAAGTGTATTCATGAAGGAGAATAAATCGTCGAGAGTTTTACAGAGACTTTTGTGAAGCTTTAGTTTCTGCAAGCATCCCATTTTGGACATCGAACAGGTAAATTGAAGAGTTTTCTAGAACTGCATTTCAGATGTCCTATCCCAGATTGAACTCTTTGGAAGAACTACCTGTCACATTATGACAGCGCCAATAGCAAGATAGGAGAAAAGTATGTGGAAAAAAAATGTTGTATCCAGTGACGAAACAAGTGATGCAGAAAAACGTTACATGGCTAACCTAATCATTGGCATATTGGAGATCGATGGACCAGGAGAGTGTTTCTGCTTACAAGTGAGGTATTGGAAACTGTTTATTACTCCACAGTTTGTAGACTCTTCGAAAAATCTGTTTTTTGTTATGATAAAATCCTGGAAAGTCTTATTCAATCTTTTTACCTAAAAATGGTGCACATTACTTGCTTAGCTATGCATTGGGTGGCAGAGTAACTTAGAGGACATTTTTCACAAGTGATTGCCTAGTTTCAAGGACAAAGAACATTTTTGTCAAGGCTCCCTCTTGTAAATTGCTGTTCAGTTCCATAGCTACTGGTGTGTCACTCCCACCAACACCTATCACCACCAAATGGGGCACCTGGATCGATTCAGCAATTTATTATTGTGATCATTTCCAGATAGTGAAACATGTTATTTCAACGCTGAATCCTGGCGATGTTACTTCAATTGATACAGCTAAAACACCATTTTCAAGCAGTGAAATTGAAGGACATCTAGCCTTCATAAAGGCAAATTTTAATTGTTTAGCACAAGGAATCACATTGTACAGGAGGAAGGTATAAATCTGGAAAGTTCTGTAACTCTAATGAACAAAATTAAATCTGATATGAAAAGTGTAGGGGGATATGTTAGAAAAAGCATATCTAAGAAAGTGGAAACTTCTTGATAATAACTGTGGATACAAAACTTTGTGTTGCATTTCTCAAGTGCTAACTGGTGAAACATTCAATTCTTCCTGCATTGAAGAACATCTTAGTGGCAGTGATTTTGCATATTTCAAGCATTCTCCAGTTATATCAACTGATGTGGAAAGGAGTTTCTCACAGTACAAAAATGTGCATTCCAACTTTCAAGAACCTACTCGTGCTGCTGGTTATCTATTGCAATAATAATAATAATAATAATAATAATAATAATAATAATTCTGAATAAGGTAAGATTTTGTTTATACGTTCATCTACTTTTAACATAGAAATTTGCAAGTTAAATTAATATTAAGTTTTAATTTGGTTCTAACTTTATAGAAGTAAGAGTTGTGCTGTACTCTCATACTCTGAAATGAAAACAAAGTTAGTAATTTGTTTAGATCATTTTATAGATTTTTAGGTCATTTTATTGATCATTTTTTAGATATTTTTAGGTCATCAAAATACGGGTCTGCTAATTAGGTGACCTAAATTCTGTCCCTCTAGCAGCAGGTGTTTATACTTGATGGTTTGAAGTAGATATTGTATCTGTGCAGTGATGTAAATCATATTTATACGTCACCAGAATGATAACACTGGACCACAGTAAGGCCTATACTACACTATCACATTTCTATGTCACAGAAATGAGATCAAATAGACGCGATAAAACATTGTACAGTGTAAAATAGCATGTTTGACCACATCTAGCTGTGACACACTTCTATGATAAAAGTTATACCCACCATCACACCTTTGATCTCGACTGTGATTAGAGAATAAAATGGCAGACATTACACATGTTCAGTCGCTTCAGCCAAACCGCTCATTTCGTATTATAAGTCACATGAAATATTGTACAATTCAAAACATAATTACTATAAAAACAGAAACAAAACACTTGAAAAATATAAAAGCATAAAAGACATTAGTGAAGTACATGAAGGATATACGAAAATGATGTGAAGAAAAAATTAAATGTATTGGGAAGCTAATATTTAGAAGAACAAAATGAAAATTATTATGTGAACCATTAATTACTATTTTTGCTGCCGTCTTTGTTATTCATATTCATAAATGTAGTAACATTCTTTAAGAAATTGTGTTATTGAGGTTATGTTTTAGGTAAGGTTTTATGAAAATGTTGCAGATGAATATAATAGAAATTTAAAGTGAATTTCTTTATAAATATTCAATATATAAACATTCTAAACAAACAAATAAAATAAGAACCATTATTACAGCTCATGGTGTTAGCTGTTGGATATCCTTTTTAAAATTGTGATAAAAAGTTTGACGTAGTGTAATTACTCTCCAGCTATAATGTGATCACAATATGTGATCAAAGGTTTTATCACATTCTGTGACACAGAACTGTGATAGTGTATAGGCTTAACAAGGTGTGTTGTGTTCATATTCAATTGTCAACAAAGAACATTATCACAATGTGTTTTTTTTTAACGGTGGAGGGGAAAAATGTATTCCTGCATTCGACTCCAAACCTTAGTGCAATGGCTTGGGGGATATTTGGAGCTCCCCGCAGAGTGTGGTATATCCACTAAAAAACCCCTCTACGTGTTAATCGTTACATAGAGTAGTTTCGTGCATACACACATTAGTTGGGTCCCGCATAGCACCCCGGTTAGCTGGCATGCATTGCATGCGAGCACGTTAATGCTACTTACTGGGATTGTCCATGAAACCTGAACAATACCAGTGGATAATTATGCGTTAATTTTATAAGTGTTTTATTCGTGCATAACTATGTTCTACTTCTGCAGGGTGTGCCTGCTTGTCATGGTAGGTAAAGTGTTATTCAACATGCATTAAATTTAGTCTTATAGTATATGTTTAGAATTCAGATATATATTTCGAGTTACGCTTCTGCGCTCTTGCTTCGGGAGATTTCTCCGTCCATCAGTGGTTGCGCAGCTGCTCGTCGCTGGTAGTAGTACCGGGCTTTTTAGGCCTTCGTCATCTCATTTACCATGTAGTTGCCAAGGTCGTCTAAGTGATTGACTCCATATTGCAGCTGTCCGAAGTACTCTGCCCGCGTTGATCACAGTGGAAGGCCCCTTCCCCCGGTCCGCCTCAGCTGTAGCTGAGGGCTTTAGGGCTCTGTGACGGGCTGGTACTGAAACATATAAGAAGAGAGAGAATAAATATAGACAATGGGAGGGGGCATAGAATCGCTTATTTCAAACTGACCAATGATAGATTTTTATCTTTCTCCAATTCAGCCAACATAATGAGGGTTAGCCAATGTTATAATTTGAAAGAATTGTGACTAAAGTGAGCTCTAGTGGCTGTTTCATGTCATGGCCACTTAGAATAATCCAAGAGTCTAATAATGCACATTATGCATCTACTAATATGCCTTGCCTGGTAACCAGAACAAGAAAGTTAAAACTTGTACAAGACTTGCTTCCCATTACTGCTTCCTGTCAATTGTGAATGCTTCCATTGAAATAAACGTATTTCATTCTGGTTACCATTACCAGTTGCTGTGAACCAGCCTTTTGTGATTGACATTCCTGTTAAGACGCAGCTGTCTCAGTACACTGTTGCCATATTCTCGCTGTCCATCTGCAATGCCACGTATTCCACTGCTTCTTCTAAAATGCCTTCTTTCCGTGCATTTTCTCTCTCACTTCTTGTATATTGAACTACTTTTCTCCATTTCTCACTACCTCAACTATTCCTTTCAATATTGGGTCCTGTAAAAGTTTTTATTATTTTGGCTAATGTAACTTCAACTCTTTTATCATGGCTGTAAGACATTTTCAAATCACAGTGTCACTTGTGGTAGTTTAGGATGAGAACCAGAGCAATTCCATGATATATAAAAGGTAGTAACAATTATAAATGCAAAGCTTTACAGAATATAACATAACCAAACTTTTTACAGAATGAAATCAAATCAGATTGCAAACAGTCAGATGAATCATGCATGAAAATGCACACATTAATTGCCACTGAACCTATAGATGATGCAATGCTGATGGCACCATGCCTCTGATGGTTATGCAATCTATACTATGATTGGTCAGCAACCTAACGAGTCCCTGCCAGCAGATGACACACCCCACAAGTGTCAATCACAAAGAAAGTTCTCACCAACAGTTGACTGTAGCCCTTAAATAAACAAATCGCCTTCTACCCTGTTGCTCCAATCTTGGAGTAGTAGCAGCTCCAGTCTTAAAAATTTTCAATCATACCTAATATAAAGATTCCATTTGCCCACCTGAGTAGTATCTGCTTCACATTCAACAGGTCGTGAGTTCAAATCTAAAAAAAAAAAAAGAGAGAGAGATTCCATTTGAGGTTATGATTTCTTTAAACTAATTTCTAATGCTGTGGTGGTGTTTCAGGTTAAAATTCTGGTTCCAAACAGTACAGCAGGAATGATAATAGGCAAAGGAGGAAATTACATAAAGCAGATTAAAGAAGAAAGTGGATCTTATGTGCAAATTTCACAAAAAGCAAAAGACCAAACGTTGCAGGAAAGATGCATAACTGTTATTGGTAAGGAAAAGAATTCTCAAAAATTTCAAATATTTTGGTTTCCTGTGGGTTATCTATCCTGGTACTAAAATTAAGAAAAGTAGGTCATATAATATTTGGATAAGCTAGTAATAGTGATGTGAAATTTAAATTTAAGAGAAAGTTTGAGCAGAATTTAAACTGAAACAGATGCCAACAGAAGCCAGCCACTCTGTGAAGATGAAAGCAAATAGTTCAGTCAGACAGAAAAAAAATATAAAATACATTTATATACTTTAAGGCTGGAAAGTTGGATAGTTACAAATTTCAGTTAAATTTAACTTAAAATTTCAATTAAGTATGGTAGGCAGTGCGACATGTGTTCTAATCATTGAGGTTAATTAGCAAGTTGATTTTTGTAACACTACATCACTTGGATAGGTAGAGTCAAACTGAAAAATTCAATGCCATATCTGGGATTTGAATCATGGGTCTCTCGGTCTCTAGCCAGTTGCTCTAACCATTGAGCTTCGATGGCAACATGCCTGCATGGGTATGTCATCTCAAAATAATTTGAGATCACCTTGTGGTACACCAGGAAGCATGCAAGTTAGTTGAAGAATTTAATGCCATCCTGGCACATTGCCATGGTGGATCAGCTACAGACTGGGAGATCCGTGGTTTAAATCCCATCTATGGCATTGAGTTTTTACGTATGACTTTACCTATCCAACTTCTGTCCTACACACAACTTGTGTGAAAAAACATTTAAATTAACACTACATCATTTACTATCATTTAATTGGAAAACATGTTTCTAAAGCAATATGTTTCCATCTTCATTTCCTGTTCATGGGAACTGAAGATACAGTAAGTATGCTATAAAACTTGGCTGGCAGTCGCATGGCTGTCGCCCAGTCACACATGCATAGATGTCAAATAAAATCTGAAATCACATTAACAATTATCAGAATAAACATAAAATATACCTCATCACAGGAGATGTTGGAAATGCCATCCATCTGCATCAATACATCTACGGCATCTTCTGAGGAAATTTTCATTTACACATATTAGCTCAGCTTCCAAAGTAGCGTTAATTTTTGTCCTGATATTTTCCAATGTGTGGGGATTAGTTTTGTATACTTTTATTTTTCAAGTTGCCCCATAAATAAAAATTGTATGCCGTAAGATCAGGGGACCAAGCAAGCCATAAACCCTTACTAATGATTCTATTCTCAAAAATTCCCAATGATTTATCAGCTGTGTGTGTGGTGGCTGAATTCCACTGGAAATGTTCAGACTGACATTCAATGACCATCAGCTGTTTGAAACATGGTGCCAATATATTACTTCTGTATCTTTTTGCATTTATGGTACACTCATAAAAAATAGGCCCTATTATTCTGTATCCATTTATTGCCCAATTTTTTTATCATGTAAGGGAGTTTCTTGAAGGAAATTGGATTTGTCTGTGGCATAATATCGGTAATAAAGAGTGTTTTGCTATTAGATGCCTGAAAATGGATTTGGACATTAAGTATTTGCTCACTGTTTTTTATGCCACTGTTACAATCAATTTTATCACACAATATTTTAATATGGGAATCTACAACTGATGTAAATAGGGTATTTTTAATCCAGAAGGGAGTACTTAGAATAATTTTTAATATGAAGCTAAGAGACTCATTAGGACATGTTTTTACATAATTTAATATTTTTACTTTGATTTATTAATATATAATGCTGCACTTTTTATAAAAATAACTCATCTTTATTTAGTCTCAATTGTGATGTTCATAATCATTTTACTAGAAGTATGAATGACACCCATATAGGAAAATATAAAACGACTAAATACTTGAATTCACCAAAGTGTCTCATAAGTAAAATTGTCAATGTTCTCCCATATGACATTATTAAAATAGATTACATTTGTAAATTTAAAAGATCACCATGTTCATTTTTACATGACAAAACATTTTACAGTTTATGTGAATTATTTAATTAATGTACATTTATGGCGAGTCTATCTGTACAGTGTATAGCAACAGACAATCTTTCTATAGCTCTTTACCAAATAAATTGAAATCTCTTGCCACACTGGTAAATTTTGGATCGATTTCTCCTTCATCCTCTTTAGTATATGTTTTTACCTGCTGTACATTTTGGATGATGTTTCAGGAGAGATGGAAAATAACAAAAGAGCTTGCCTTATGATACTGTCAAAAGTTACGGAAGACCCCCAAAGTGGCAGCTGTCTGAATGTGAGTTACGCTGATGTATCTGGTCCTGTAGCAAATTATAATCCCACGGGATCGCCCTATGCCAATCATACAGGTCAACATATGCCACTACAAGGCAACGCAGGAAACTTCAGCCCCTCTGCTAGTTTGAACTCTCCTATTTCTGCTGGTAAGATCATTATATATAAGTTTTTATTCTCATATGCTGAAATATATTCATTTATTGTTGAAAATCTATATCGAAATGAAGACCATTTTGATACAGATTTTCATTTCGATATATATTTTCACACTTGCGCGCTTCCCTATTAATGGCTGTTCACTGTCTGCTAATATGCATAAAATTACATAAACATCTTACGCATAGAATAACCTCCAAAAATAGTTAATTTTATATATATACACAATTGAAACTTGCTTATAAGTTATTCACTTCAACATTTTTCACACATATATGCTAAAATTTTAGGGACCATTTGTTCTCCATTGAAATTTTGCTCAATTATACATTTTCGGTTATACGTTTTCAATGCATCACTTTTTCTGATCCCCATACTCAAAATGTACCTATTTATGTATTTTTAAAAAAACTTATGGTGGTATGCTTGCTGTGCATAGCCTTGGAATTGCCTGGTTTGCGGTTTTCATTGACGCTTATTGTTTAATTGTTGGCATTTTGTTCCAACAGTCTATTAACCTTGGTTCCAACAGTCACTTCTCTGCTTTCAGTTGAGTACTGCTAGTGTGCTGTTTTCATTGTATGTATGTATGTATGTTTTATTCACCAATTGGAAATGAACTACAATTTCAAGGCTTCGTCAAGTACAAGTTACAATTATCTGAAATTTATCTAATCCTATACACAGTAATCTTGATTATATTGACAATTATATACAACATAATGGTCCTATTTACATCATTCATGAATAAAGAACTCGTAAAACTCTTGTACCTTGTAGAAACATTGTTCAATTAAAAACTTCTTAACATGCTTCGTGAACTTCGATGGATGCTTGTTAATTTTGAGATTAAATTATACATCAGGATTCCTGTATGTAGTATAGAGTTAATCTTTTCTGTTGTTCTGGCAGCTTGCAAGTGAAGATTATTCTGATTTCTAGTGGCATGCTCATGTACAGTGTTTGAATTAAAGTGATGAATGTTGTTATTTATCAAGCCAGCTGTTTCTAATATAAACAAACAAGGTAAGGTGAGTACGAAATGTGTTTTACAGTGTTCGGTTTTCTTTAAGTTATACATATTTCCAATTATTTTCTTTTGAGCTATAAACAGCTTATTTACATCAGTTGAATTTCCCCAAAGGATTCTGCCATAAGCAAGTACTGACTGCACATAGGAAAAGTATATCATTTTTATTGTTTGAGGAGTGCATAGACATTTTAGCATTGATATTACATAGTGTGCTCTATTAATTTTAGATGTAAGGCATTGTATGTGTAGCTTCCAATTCAGGAGTTTATCAATAGTTATTCCTAAAAATGTTATGCTAGGTACATGCTGAATTATTTTACCATTATAGTTGAATGCTGGTTCAATGTTGACATTACTAGATAATGCAAAGCTCATGCATTGGAATTTGTCTCTGTTTAAGGCGAGTTTGTTTGAGGACAGCCATTGCATCAAATTTGCCATAACACAATTAGCCTGCTGTTGCAATTGTGTGAAGTTATTACCCCTAAGTATACAGCTTGTATCGTCCGCATATAGTATGGTTTCCCCATGAGGTACTTTGATTGGCAAATCATTTATGTACACTAAAAGCAATAGAGGTCCAAGATTAGAGCCCTGGGGAACCCCGCCTTTTATCATTTTAGAATTGGAACTAACATATTGACATATTGTATGATTGTAACTTGTTTACGATTACTGAGATAAGATGTCACCCACTTATGAACTACTCCAATTATACCATAAACTTCTAATTTAGACAACAAGATAGTATGATCCACTAGGTCAAATGCCTTACTTAGGTCCAAGAAGAGACCAAGAGTGGATTTACAGCATCAACTCCTTCAAGTGTTTCTTTAAGGAAGGAGCACAGAGCAATACATATGCTCTTGTTTTTCCGAAAACCATTTTGCTGGTCACTAAACACAAATTGTTCTAGAAAAGGAACCAATCTATTACACATGGCTGTTTCCAGTTTCCAATATTTTTGAGAAACCAGATTGTAGGGAGATGGGTCTGTAATTATTTTAGTATAGGGACTATTCTAGTTGATTTCAGGATGTCAGGAAAAATTCCTGAGCTCATTGAAGCATTAGATATTTCCAGTAAGGGATTAGCAATGAAGTTCAAGGACGCTTTTATTATGCATTCCGGCACTTTATCAGTACCAGCTGAGAGGCTATTTTTTTTTAATTTAATAATTTTTATAATTTCATCATAAGTCACGGGTGTAACAAAGATACTTTCATCATTTCTATGCAATTTGGGGTTGGGGACGTGAGTGCCAGTTTGAGGCAATACTACTCTTATTAATAACCATGCAGAAATGTTCATTGAAGATATCAGCAATATCGGCTGGATTTTTTACTATTGTATTATTTACTTGCAGAGTTATGTGGTTGCAGGTGTTCAACCTCGTATTTCCTGTTTCATTCTTTATTATATTCCATATTGTTTTATCTTGTTTGAGGAGTTAAGTGTAAGTGCATCAAAGTATTGTTTTTAGCAGCCTTAATTACTTTGTTGTAAATTTGCTTATTTCAAAGAGAAGACTTTTTCTCTTACTGGAATTTATAATTCCTTTGGTTAGCCATTTTTTGTGTTTGCAGGCTCCCCATGCTTTTGTTGATTTCAGAAGGAAAGGCAGTGTGAAAATGATGTAAAAATGTTGCCAGAAATTTCTGAAACTTCAAGTCACTGGTATCTGATTTGTATACATCAAGCCAATTCTCTCTAGCTAACAATGAATTAAAGTAATGTATATTTTCAGTAGAGAAACGTCTTCTCTGTACCACCTTCGGCATGCTTTCACTAATGGCATGGATTTTGGCATCGGCAAGGCTTATTATTAAGGCATTATGATCAGAGTAACCAGTGTTGATGTTCAGTAGTTTAAAATCTGTGATGGTATGATCAAGAATCATGTCATCAATTGATGTGCTTGAAAAATCTGTAATTCTAGTAGAGCTATGGACAATATTTTCTAAATTTACCAATTCCAAAAGTTGCTTTAGGTTATGTAAATTCGAATTTGCTATTAGGAAATCTACATTTAGATCCCCACGAATCAAAATGTTTTTCCCTTTCTTTTTAGAATATCAAGCAGAGTTTCAAATTTTTCTAAGAATGTTGCATAATTTCCTGTTGGAGGACGATGTATACATACAATAATTAATTTTAGGCCACAAATTTCTACCACAGCGTGTTCAAAAATTTTCTCTTCATTTAAGTTTGCTGTTTTAGGATATCTTTTACATTTAATGCCCTCTTTGACTGCTATGGTGGTACCCCCATGTATGCTATTTTCTCTACAGTAGATATTGACAACAGTGTAATTTGAGAGATTAACATGGTTTAAGGTAATATTTGTACTCATAAACTAGTGTTCTGTGAAACAACAGACCTGAATATTATGTTGGGTTTTTAAGAATATTTCAATATCCAGGAGTTTGTTGGAAAGACCATGCACATTGTGATGCATTACATTAAAATTAAATTTATTTGAAGTAAGACTGTGTGCTTTCAGCTGCTCTACACATGCTGTGGGACTGTTGCTATTAGAAAATGATACTTGGCTGATACCTTACCTTTTGTTAGTTTCCCATCAACACAGAGGATACAACTTTGCACAATAAATCACCAAATCTATAGGAGCCATTGTTGTTGAGATGTACTACCATAATCACTGTTATCTAACCAGAAGTTACTATCCAACAGCCAGTTCAGCTCACTGTTTATTCTTAGTATTTTCCTTTGACTAACATCACGGCATCTTAATACACCACTGATCACTATTTTTGCATTCGGAGCTTCATTCTTGAAAGTTCTCACCAGATCCCAGGTGTCCCCCATGATTTCTTCAGCAAATACCCGCTGATGTCGTTAGATTCTGCATGAATCACGACCACTTCTGACTTTTTCTCCTTCACGTTGAGGTGTCCCACCATGTGTTTCAGTTCGCTCACCTTTATTCCCGGAAAGCAGTGAACATCAAATCCTCTTTTGTGGCATTGTTCACCAGCGAACTTAAGTAATGAATTGCCGATTACCATTATCTTTTTTTCATGGTTACCATCATTAGTTACTACATTGTTTGGATGGTTGCTGTTTCCTTCTTTTACTAAAATTTCAAACAGATTTTTTGTTGATACTGCAGCAACTTAATCCTCTACAACTATGTGGTGCTTTGGCACTTCCGTTCGCCTACTTCTGGTTTTACTCTTAACTATTTGAGTGAAACTTTCTTGTACTTGTCACAAATTTATTTTCGACTTTAGTTCCTCGTTTTCCAATTTCAGTCGTATAATTTCAGACTGTGCACTTCTAAGAACTTTCTTTAATAAACCAATGATTATCTGGAGAGATGCTATTACTTCTCCCTCGTGGGTTGGCTTGCCTCGTACCCACAGTCGATCTTGTATCTTGCTTTTCTTCATGTACTGATGCATCCCCCGCGATGATTTCATTTCCTGCATGATGTGATACGTTTATTTGATGATCACTAACATTTTTACTAGCTACACTACTCTCAAAACAGATGTTTTTACGTAAATGTTGCGCCATTCTTCTCATTTCACCACCACCCACTGCCATTTTGCATCTATCATAAATTGTCATTTATCCTTTCATTGTCATCATATCATTCCAACAGTCACTTATCTAATTTATGTGGAGTTTCAAGTTACATACAGGAAAAGAAACATGTGTGAATATCGACCAACAAGGAAGAAAACAAGAAAATCCTTAGCACTTGGTGAAAAATTAAAATTCTGGATGAGGTTCATGACATTGGCATCACAGAGACAAGGAAATCAATAACCCAGGCATGCACGCTAGCTCTACTTCCAACCAAAATATTTATTTTTACGAGAATAGCTGTATTTACATACTTTTATCAGTAGATATGTATTGTCAGATGCTTCATCAGTGAAGATTTTAATTTCATCTGTGAAAAATATTGTCACTTTTTACTTCTCAAGAACTATGTACATAGTGTATAGAGAAGGTATTGCATTCCACCCAAAAATTTGATACCAAGATTTCACTGGAAATACATGTTTTGGATCCCCCTGAATAAAAAAAAAAAGCACTTTTACAAAAGTGGGTGTGGGTGTGGGCCTGTGTGAGAGAATTAAAGTTTGGTATCTTCCAAGAATGCAATACGAAGATTTTCAAGAAAATCCCCCCACCCCAAACTACCACCCCAAATTTTCGAAAATTTTGAATTTTTCAAAAATGGCTCTAATGATTTTGATTAAAATCTTTTTAAGATATTTACATGCCAAATAAAATGTATATCTTGAATTTTCTGGGAATAGCCTCTTAAGACTACTTTATTCCGGATGAAGTTTATAGAATTTTGCATTACTGCTAAACTGTAATAGATGGACAAAAACTTACCACACAAAAAATCTAGATCACGATAAAACACACAATTTATGCCATATACATTTTTTTTTTCATGGAGTTGATCGTTTTTGAGATATTCCTTGTTATTGGTTTCAGCTTTAAAAAACATATACTTTTCTCATACAAGAATTTGTCAACTTCTGTCCATATAAACAAAGGAACTTTGACTTCGCTTTAACCTATGGTAATTGTAATTTATTAGCAGCCTATAGACTCTTTTCGAGTATCGGGCATTGTCAGTTTACATTAAACAAAATTAGCATTAAATAAACTTAGTCTACATAAATTATAAAAATACATTAATATATACAGGATGTTTGGTTTAATAAAGTATTAATATAGTCTACATAAATTATTTTAAAAATTCATTGATATCATACACAGGATTGTTCAGTAAATATGTCTTGAGACATTGTTTAAATTTAACAGTATTTTCATTTTTTATATATGCAGGGAGTCGATTATACATGTGTAATCCTATTATATAGGGATCTTTATTTACAGATTTTACATTGTAGCTGGTATAATGTAAGTCAAGTTTGCATCTAGTATCATGGTTATGTGTTTCACTATTTAGTTTTGGTTTTTTCTGGTTAAGTAAGTAAGTTACTTTGTATATGTATAGAGATACTACAGTAGACATCTTTTCTCTTTTAAAAACTTCCCTGCACGATTCTCAACTCCCCATTTTAAACATAGTTCTGATACATTTCTTTTGTAGCACTAGAACCCTTGGTACTCCCTTATTTCGCTTCTACTTACAAGGAAGCAAGTAATAAGACTATTTCTGCTAATTTTTTCTCGGTTAGCATGAAGTAAATAGAAAAATAAGCTTTTTAACAATTTGTTTGCTGAGATGTAGAAAAGTCATGTGAATGGAACACATTAGATTTTTTCCCTCTGTACCCTACAGTTTCTGTTTTAACAGGGAGTACAACTTCTTATATTGGGATATATCAATTGCATGTTTCACATTTAGAATAGTTTTCAATACTGAATAATTTGTCCACATGGTTGGAGATTTCATTATTTTTTACATTTCTTCAAAGTAAATTATGAGGACATTTTCTGAGAATGAAGTTACATTTTTTTTGTTATTCTCCATGCCATGAATTTATTATATAACTTTTTATAGATTTTTCTTTGTGGAAGTAAATTGTTAACAACAATACTTAACCTGCTCTGTTATATTAGGAGCCGTGGAACTAAATGCCATATCATTATCGCTAGGCCAAAATACCTCAGTCTCCATCTTGCAAATCAATATCACCGTGAACCAAATTTCATTTGTTATCGATGCATGCATACAATATGCTTAGCAGTCGGCAGAGCTCACCTTTCCTATGTAGGATATCTAAATATTAAATATTTATTGTCATAGAAAAAATTATGTATGCAACTCTCATATAACGGTTATTAGAATACTTATGAGGTTTTTCAATGCAAGCGAAGTGAGTGTTGAAACTTACCTCTCACTTGTATCCTAATGACTACCGTTATAGGATTGTTGCATAAATAACAATAATTCCTTTCCTTTTACTTTTCAGTCTTGGTTCTTTAACTGCATTATTACTTAAATATTAAAAAGAGAAGCACTATTAACAGTGAAGTATTCATCATCTTGGAGTTATCAAGTCACACTTACTCACCTCCATTTAGTTGAAAAACATTGAAACATTTTCAAGGACATTTGTCCTAATCTTCAGCACTTTGGTGACTGATGCTATTTTCTGCTTCCTCCTCCTCTTCCTGTTATTTCCCATCCTGTTGCCATCTGGTATTGGGGATGCAAAGTTTTAACACTTCATTCAGTGATGGGATTTAAAAATGTATTACATAATTGCTGTTGAATATTTTCGAGTTGGGTTTGTAACACTTAAGTATCACTTATGTACAATTTTTCCAGACCGGTTTCGAAGCCATGTGGGCATCATTAGTGATGGTTTCCAACTGAATTTTTGCAGGGTGTTCTATGTTGAGGTGTGACGGTTCCTGGTGGCTGAGTGACGTACCTCCACAATATATTTTGTGGCGGCAATTCAAAGTTGAATACATGGTATTGGTTTTTAATGATATGGATTATTTCCCAGAGAGCTCTGCCGCATATCTGGCAGGCTTTACAACGGCTGACAAACTGACAAATTAGCCATTGCACACCACTTTTGGTCTATTAACCATGAAATAGTACCTAACATACACCTTGTAAAACCTGACAGATATGCGGCAGAGCTCGACGTCGGAAAAAAATCCATATCATTAAAAACCAATACCATGTATTCAAATTTGAATTGCCGGCACAAAATATATTGTGGAAGTTTGTCACCCTGCCACCAGGGACCGTCATACCTCAACATAGAACGCCCTGTGGAACTTCAGTTGGAAACCATTGACAATGACGCTCACATGGTTTCGAAACCGGTCTGGAAAAATTATACATAAGTGATACTTAAGTGTTACAAACCCAACTCGAAAATATTCTATTCCTACTTATCACTGTTCCAAAACACCCTTTCATTAAAATTGTTCTTATAATTGCTGTTTTATTATTATGTGTAGATAGATAATTTATTTCATCTTTTCAGTTACAAACTTTATACATACACAATTACTTTCCTGGAGTTGCTGAATTTGGTATCTTATACAGTTAAACCCTGGTTATTTATGTATATGTACCCTTCCCTCTATTTGCACATTTTTATATCCTATTAACTTAATCTATTTATTTCTTTTATTCTTACAACTTTAGCAGTTATATTACTAAGATTCTCTCTTTGTTTGGCAGTTTTCCTCCCCCGTTTCTCTCTCATCTTCTCTGTATAATTACCTAGTTGTTTCAGAAATTCTCTTATTATTTCCAAAAAGTTTTAAAGTACACTATTTCTGTGTCTAATTTTTCCCAATTTTTATTCCATATTTTTGTGCTCAATTATACAGTGTAAATTATCTACATTGTCACATAGTGGGCATAAATCTTTACCTACTTTTAGACTTATTATGTGTATTTTCCCCCAGATGTCCAATTCTATCAGTAATGTTAGTGGTTTTAACAGTTTTATATTTTGCCCAATGTGGTGGTTTTCTGTCTATAAATGGTGTTACACAGCAGATTTGTCTATTTGCTTCAGTTTTATGTTTCTCTGGTGTTTCTTTAATATTTTTGTTTTGCCTATGTAATATTTCTCACAGTCTTCACAACTAATCTGGTAGATTCCGGATTTTAATCTGCTCTGAATTGTACTTAAAGAGGTTTGTTTAGAATATTGTTCAAATTTTTTAAAGCCCCAAGGGTGGTAGGTGAATGTTTTTGTGTTTGGTAGTGGTGTTAACGTTGTCAGCGAAATTTCCTCGAGTTTGACTTCTTTTTTTTTGAGATCAGGGTTAAATCCATTTTCCACGGCTATTTCTAATATATGATTTTGTTCTTTTTGAAACTCCTTGTTATTACTTTTGTTACATAGGGGTGTGTACTCATTTTTATTGTCCACTTAGTATACAGTACTTTGATAGACTAGGTATTGCATTCACCCAAACATTTGATACTGAGATGTCACTGGAAATACAGGTTTTAGAGTTTCCTGTATCCAAAAGATTTAGAGTATCCTGTATCTGTGCATATGTGCGTGTTAACTGAAAAACAAAAAGTTGGTTAGATACCAAAATTGATAACTAAGTTCAGCATCTTCCAAATATGTAATACAAAGATTTTTCAGAAAAGCCCCCACCCCAAACTACCCTGTATGTGGAAAAAATTTTAAAAATGTTGCTTTTCCCAAAAACGACTATTTTGATTAAAATATCTTATATTAAAGATTCATATGTCAAAATGTATATCTGAATTTTCTAGGAATAGTCTCTGAAGTTCTATTCATTCTGAATAACTTTTGCCTAGGTAAACTGCTAGAGATGGACCAAAAGTTACTACACAAAAAATGTAGATCTCATTAAAACACACAATTTCATAAACTTTTTTTTAGTTGTGAGTTAACCATTTCTGAGATATTCCTGTTATTGGTTTCAATTTGAAAATATTGGGTTTTTCTCAAGTCACTTCAATATTGAACCTGCTTCAAATATTATAATATTTGAGATGGAATAAAAACAAATGAAGTCACATAGCCTGTTGGATTTCTCTCTTTACATCTTCATCTGCACTATCTGTCTTATTAACAATACTACCAAGATAAATAAACAAATGTACCTCTTCTATGTCCATCATCCACCTTAAACTTTTTTTAAATTTATTTTTAATCCAATTTTCTTTGCTTCCTCTTGTAAGTTCATTAATTTTGTTTCCATATCCTGGAACCTTTGTGCTAACAGGCAAAGCCAAGATCCTCCAAATGATTCCTCAATCCCCACTACTTCATCTGGTAATCTTCCTCATTACTCTATACAGTACAAAAGTTATCCTTTAACACAAATGAATTTTATTTTTGCGCAGAGTTCTGCTCTATGCCATTATTTCTTCTTACTGTATCCATCCATCCATTGCTCCCTAGGTTTCTTCTCCTTCTCTCGAATTTCCATTCCAGCATCATTTTTGGAATAATAATAATAATTCCCATTTCTCCCTTCATTTTGGGTTTCCTGTTAGTGTGTGTGCATGAAGTTAAAATACTATTGTTATATGACCAACAGTTGGTGGCATGATGCTGAATGGTGGAACGAGCCTGAACCTGAGCCTAAACCTAGGAAACCCATCTGCTGGACCAGCAAGTGCCTCTCTCACTGCGCAGCTATTGGAGCACATAAAGATTACGCTGCGCACCAGTGGGTACTCGGATCAAGCTACGGCAGAGATCACTGCTGCAATGGGAACGCTTGCCAGCTATGGTATCCTTGGCATGGGGCTTGGCCTGACTGGAGGCTCCAACTCTGCCACCAACAACCATTCCTTGATAACCAGCAGCAACTATCTCGGAGTGGACTCCTCACCTTCCACACAAATGGCAAACGGAATAGGAAACTCGAGTGGTGTCTTCGGCCCGATTGGTACAGTATCAGCTCTCGGCAGCTCATCTCCTTCGCCACGAACGGTCATGGACAGATTTGAGGGCAACATCACTGGTGCATTTAATGATCCTTTTAGGCATCAGGCAAGTCCCACTAATCTCGCTTCTCCCATATCCTTAAACAACAACTCATTTGGTCTAGGTACAGGTTCCCTCTGTAAAAGCCCCACACCAGATCTTAAAGGCGACCCAAAGAAAATTGACTTGGAAATAGCAGAAAACATTGTGGGTGCAATTTTGGGCCCAGGTGGTCGGTCTTTGGTAGAAATTCAACATCTCAGCGGGGCAAACATTCAAATATCAAAGAAAGGAACTTTTGCCCCTGGGACTCGAAATCGCATTGTCTCTATATCCGGTTCACCTAATGCTATCACAACAGCACAGTATCTCATTGAACAGAGAATCAGCGAAGAGGAAGCCAAAAGGGCCAGGCATAACGCCCTAGGTATCCTGCAGTAACACCACATGTGCATTTATTCTTTCTCTCTTATCTCCTTGGTATGAATAATATTTTGTTTACACATAATGATTGATAAAACTGAGATTCACATTAAAACATGTTCACTCCTCACACAAAATGCGGCCCATCTCTCATTATTGTAGATTGTATATTTGTGGAGTCTTGACATTCATTAGTAATGAGCGTCATGACATGTCTACGTGTTGTATATATTCAGAATCAATATTACCATAATTTCTCCTGCAGTTTTTCCTACGACAACTCTAATGACTGCTTTATAATACATATTCATGGAATCCGTTTCATACTCCTTAATGTATGGTTTCTGATAACTGATTTGTTGCATGTGAAAGACTAAAATTCAGAGATAGCTAACAGAATAGGATCGTTGTATATGTATTTTGCTGTTCATATATTAACATATTATATATACATATATATTGTACATCTGATAATTTTTTTAAGAATTTTGTTTCCTCTTTTAAAGGCCCATAATGGCAATTTATGTAGATACAGAATTTATTAGGATAAAGATGGCAAATGAAAAAAGAGAATCAATTAATTGTAACACTCAAAATATGTTGGACAATTTTATGTGCAGTGAGCAAAGTCCAAAGCAAGTTGCCTTGTACCTATAGTACATAAACTGATCTTTGTTCTGTGATAAGAAAGCCTGTTTGTTAGTTGCAACTTCCACTTCATGAATCTTGTCTTGTCATTTTTCATATCGCTCATTCATTTGTGCATGGTTTTTTGTGCTACTAGTCTTTCATATAGGTATCTTCAGATAGGGAGGGGTTACTTTACTCTGTGTAGTCCACTAGATTGATAACTGGTGATGGAAAGTGAGAAATTCTTGCTTCTACCAGAAAAAAATGGCGTCCATATAGCATTTTTTGAACATAGATTTTTGTCATATTCATGTATATATGAAGTAACATTCATTGGTAAAATGTGATATTGTTATATAGAAGCATTCTAATCGTCAAGTTACCATTGTACACTTTTTTAATTTTTTTATTACTTCTTGTAATCATACACACAATTGTACTCTATTTTTTATGAAACGGTTGGTATTACGACAAAGGTGAAGGGGTTTGTCAAAAGATTCGTGCATAGCCAGTTGTTGAACTATATGCATAGTTTGCAGAGTTTATGAAATTCTACTGTTGATATCAGTGGAAAGCATTTTTTCCTAAGAAAAATGAATGTTTGAATGTCATTCCATGTAATTGTGGTTATTGTTTACATATGCCAGCAGATGTGAAGATGTATGTATCATTAAATTTAAAGTCATGTTTGTAACTGATAACAATACTAGAATGTTCCTGCAAGTTTGTATACCCTCCCAGGTAGCACTAAGAGAAATTCTATTGGTTTAAGTTCCAAAGTTAAAAAGCATTTCTTCATGTTGTCTGGAAGCGGCAACGTGTTTTGTGTAAATGTTGATCTGTTTGAATCGACTCAAATTGAGTTGAGCTTAGAGTGTAAGTAACAAATTTCATCATTAGCACAGTCCAGTAACCCATAACATATTAAGTTTTGTTTGTTTGTTTTTTTTTTCCTTTAAAAGTTGAGTCATGTCATCAGTGCCATAACCTCATTGGGAATCATAATTGTACACATTATATAAGGATTTTGAAATGAAATCCTGAATGGCAGCCTTATTAAATGTTGCAGTCCTACAAGGATCTGTTGAGGTAGTGTTAAAGTGGCTGTATTCTAGAAAATTAGTATACTTTTCATGCTCACATAATGTGACGAGAGCGCTTGCTTCTCTTTGGGCTTTATTTATCTTTTATGTGAACCGCCAGACAAAATAAGAGCAAATGCAACACTCTTTTTGTATGGTAAAAAAATACTGATCACTACAAAAAAGTAAACATAGAGTTGATTAATGACACTAAGCAACATTCACAATTAAATTTTCTGAAATATGTTCCGATGGTTAATTTTCTCCATTGTGAACCAGACATTGACTCAAGAAGTTTTTCACTTCCTAACAGACTTGTTTGCATATTAAATACTTTATATTTTGGAAGTTGACAAGTGTTATTGAGATTGAATTAAAAGCAAACATTGAGTTGATTAATGACGCTAAACAATACTTACATTTAAACTTCCCGGAACATGTTTCAGAGAAAACTAACCTCTGAAACATGTTCCGGGAAATTTAAACGTAAGTGTTGTTTAACGTCATTAATCGACTAAATATTTACTTTTAATTGTACCTTAAAGTTCAGTAAAAAAGTGTGTACTTTTGCTTATAAGGAGTGCTGAGCTTATATGAAATATGCAGTTGAATCCCTGTTTTCATCAAAATATGTTATAAATGAATATAACATTTTGTTTATTTATGTAATATTCTGATGTGCATGTAAAATGCCTAAAACTTCATTAATAGATGGAAAAGAAGCTACAAAGTGACATGTTATTCAAATTTACTTAATTTGAGTTGCACCTAGTAACAGTTAATATCACTTATTTTTGCTTCAACTGTTTCGGTAAACTGTTGTTCCCATCCTCAGAAGATGCCCTAGTGGACCATGTTTGTGTTGGTGATGAAATGTATACTTCCAGAGGGGATGGTGGCTGCAAATCAAAATGCATTAGTTGTGGGCTGTGTTTCAAAATGAACATCATGAATAGGGCTATCTCAAAATTTATTACACAATCTTCATTAAATGTAGCAAAAATTTTCTTTGATAGCACACGTGAACTAGCAGCATCAGAATTGCAGGTTAAGGAGGTTGTGGGTGAAATTTAGGTTTTCCACAATTTTGATACTAGAGTTTTAGTACACACTCATTAATTTAAGAAAAATATACTGAGTTTCATTTTTCAAACTCTAATAGTTTTTGGGTAATGAAAAGGTTTGGTTTAAAATATATGCATTTTTCAAAATCTATCTTATTGGACAGTTTTCAATAAAAAAAAAAAACAATTTTTGGCAATACCATAGAAGCATGTATAAAAACTTAAAGTATCAGATTTTTTATATCTTCATTACAAAGGAGGAAAAAAATTACATCCATTGCAAAAACAAAATTTATAAAATGTTTACTGCTTCTGCACATATTTTATTTATTTCCAAAGGCAATGTTGCAATAAGAAATCCTATACTTTTGTTAACAATAATTTTGGAAAGATGCAGGAAAACTTTCAGCTTGCTAACATGTACTTTGTGGTTCACGTTAAGTTTTGATCATGCAGAAATGTTATAAAATTGAAAGTCTAGAAAAGTTAGTTTTAAAGTTTACATGCAATTTGTCTTGCAGGCTTCGTTAGAAGTATCCAGCAATACAGGCAGTTCCTTCTCTTTTGCTGGCAGCTTGTAGGATTTAACTGCGAGCTGTGATGGTGAAATAACCATGTACTTATGATCAGAGAAAGTAAATGGCATCCAAACCAAAGAGAATATTTTCTTTGTTCCTTTATGAAAAAACACAAGCAGATAGTCTTACTTCTTATGCTACCATTCACCAATTATTTGACATTATTGTAGTATTCAGACCATGATGCCACTATGGACAAATTGGGAATTTAATTTAGTGCTAAAAATCTTATGAAAATCTGCAAAATGCTATACAACATATAACCTGCCACGCCCACCATGGGACATTTGACATAATTAAGACAACTTGCAGATGTCATAGGGCTTGGAAACTTTGCATGCATGTGCTTTAGTGTGTCTGGTATTTTCCATGCAGAAAACCCAAAAAGCATAATTATCAATTAATGAGCTGCGCTCTAACTTCACGTTAAGGTTTCTTACCTAGAAAAATGTTTTCGTGAGTATCTTCAGCTAACGACTGTCTGGTTTGGTGAGCTATGTGTCATCTTGAATTCCCCCATTGTTAGAAAAATAAACTCAATAGTTTGGATTGTCATCTGTGTTGACATCCCAAGTCATCAGATAATTTTCAATTTTTAACACACTTTTTTCATGCTTAATAAAAAATTCCTTCTTTGAATAACCAAAAAGCATACTGTACTGAAAATGGCTGAAATTTCACTGGTCACCTCCCTTAAAGTGAAGATCGATTTTCACCAATTTTAGTTTAGTCATACCCATTACTTTGCAGTTCTGCTATCTTGCAAGAATAATGTAAATGCAAAAAAGATACAGGTGTTAATTGAAGGCTAAAAGTAACTAAAAACATAGAGAAATGAAAGGGACTGAAAATAAATAAAATGTTTCTGGGAATATAAAATTACTTCTATCAGAGTTGTAATACAGGAAATGTATAAATTTATTATAAAGGATTTATTCATTGAGATTTATGATGCTTCACTGATAGTGTTAGAATTTGGTTTACCATCATCACCTCTTTGCGAACATGCAGGCAAAATTAAAGATTTGCTACATTTTAGCTATGAAATAGATTAATTATAAGTTATAATGCTTAATAAAATGCTGTGTTTGTTTATTATTTTACACTGTGAAATATTAATAAAAGTCTTAATTCACATAGCAGCATAAGCTAATAATTGGAAACCAGTTTGGCATTAACTGGCTAGAATGTATGGTTAGCCCATAATCCATTAGCGTCATATTTAAATATCCTCATGGCTAGCTCAGAATTCTGATTTAAATCCCTGTTTAGCTGTATGAGTGAATTTTAAAGTTTAAAAATCTATATAAATCCAACTGATACAATTTTTGGTAGAGTTGAGTCAATGTTATTACTAATGAAATGTTTACAAAATTTGGTAGAGTATCCACTATCCCGAAGTAATAATGTGTTATGCACAAGATGTTGCCGGAACAAAGTTGTATTACCCTCCCAACCCCCCTTTTTGGCAACCTCGCCTATATAGGGCAAATTAATGCCTTGGTTAAGCATAGTTGCTACTCTGCAGCCATGGCCTTTGGCCATGACTGCTCCACTTCTGTCCTAAAAGCATCCTGAGCTATGCTTTGCAGCATAGAGCCTACCAATTCTGGCAACACAAGAACAGAGACATGAAGTTCCAATGATGCCTTGGGTGATGTATAATGTATGAGGAACTAAAGTGAAAGTATATATATGTGCAGCATTAAAACATGCTATGCAGAGATTAATTAGTAATAATGTATGCATTCCTCAAATTTTTTGCAATAAATACTACCGCGGATGTGTGTGTTTTGCATATTGCGATTTCGAGTGACTCACAATGAGAGTTTAGAAAAAAAAATTTTTTCCTCTTGAAATTATGCAGACTTCATACTGGAGGCATTGCTTCACCAGTTTCAATGGCCTGTATGACTGTTGGATGTGGTAGATCTCTAAAAACAGTTCTCCAGACAAAGGATAAGACAACAGTTTTTCAAGCATCCTTCTACTGAGCATAAAACACACCTTCTGTTGTTTCAATGTGCAGGAGTTTAGGTCATCTCAATTTCTCCCTTGCAAGCCGATAAAATTTGTGTAAGCTGTTGTCCTAGCTGGATTTCTTCAATTCTTTACAATTAATAAGATGTTCAGCATTTAAGATATCACCAGTATTGCACAGGTGACACAAATCTACGAAATTGTTCTTTTAGACAATCATGTCCTGTTGCCAATCTAAAATTTGGTATTGCCTTTTCTCTAGGAGCATGGAGGATTTTTTTGTACTGTTTCTTTATATTGGAATAAATTTTATCATTTTTTCTTTAATTTGTTGGCCATAATTATCCTTTATAATCCTCCCAATCTTATTAAATTTTTCATTTATACAAACTTGTTTTTGTGGGTATTGGATCTCATCATTGCACCCTTTTTTGCCAGTACATCTGTCAATTCATTCCCAGTAAGCCCCACGTGTGCTGGGACCCACTTCAAGGTTATTAGTTAAAATATTGTTTTAAGTATTTTGTACTGTGATCTTATTTCTGTAATATCAGTTGATTCATATTGACTATTGTATTTTCCAATAGCTTGTATGACTGTACAGGAGTCTGACAGAATGAATAAATCTTTGTACATGGTTTAGTTTGCAGTCTGAATGGGATATTCCCAGGTGAAGATCGACCTTAATATTGTACCATACTAGACTATTGGTTCTGAAGTCTGTGTGTGTTTTTCTTTCTTTTTTACCAATCATCTTACAAAGCACAATGAAACAATTGATACGCTCATGTCTGTTTATTCACCCTTAAGTTGATCCATGCCAAAATATAACCCAGGCAACCAGTGCACTGTTACAATGTAGCCTTCCAGCATTTGTGCCAGAAATACTGTCATACTGTCCAACCATGTGAATACATACAGCATATAATGCAAAAGAACACAAATTAGGCACTTTTCTTCTTCTTTTTTGGCAAATTCAAACCCATTCACACAAAATTTTATAAAATGTGGTTCTTATGAAATTAGGCATTACTGTTAATGGCTCATTTTTAAAGAAGAGAGTATGTGCTATTATGCAAATTTCACTGTTCACAAAATTGTCGTATTTTGCATCGCATATTTCAATCATTTTCATTTTTTGATATTTCTCATAACATTTAAAATAAACAAACTTTTTTCACCACCAGTCAATGGTTTTGCCAGCCTTATGCTTTACGCAAGAGCAAATTCACAGCAACCATCCTCCATAATTGTAAACCGCAACTGCTGTAAACAACATTCTGATATCAGTGACTTATACAAATTGCATGCGTTAATTAAACTTAGGTATTTTATACAATATTATACAATTTAAGAACAAATTAATTCTGAAATTTAGATTATTAACTTGAGATTATTTTCTTTTGCACATTGCTACTGAATTGTACCATGCTGCAATTCCCATGTGGGTCTAACCTAAGAAATGTGGTTTACTCGTGCATCGCATTATAGGGAATAACTTGCAATTCAACATTTTTCATTCACTTTTGATACACATTGGCATGTTAAGTTTCTTTACCTCCACTCAGGGCATTCTGTCTTCTCAGCTTGCTTGTACTCTAATGACAGCAACTTCTTTTGTTGATAGAAAATAAATATCTATGTTAATATTAATATAACAATAATTTGTAACAATTCTTCATTTATCTTTTTGAAATTCACAGGACTATTTTTGCAATCAAAAGATCTATTGTATCGTCAGCTAAATTTCTTTTTGCTCTTGTTTATTTATATTGTTATGGTTACTGCTACTAGGTGGATTGTGTACTAAATCGCTAACTACTGGAATCAAAACATATTTGGTATGCAATCCACCTAGTAGCAGTAACCACAATGTAAATAAACAAGAGCAAAAAGAAATTTAGCTGACGATGCAATATATCTTTTGATTGCAAACTTATCGTTCCTATTTGCTCTCACAGTACCAATAGTTCTGTAAAAAGATCTAGAGAACCTTTGAATGCTACCTCTGAGTTATAATGCAAATTATCGATCAGCACATGCCTTCAAACTAAGCTGTCATGCAATTTAAACCCATTGCTACTTTTCACAAATAAGCTCATCATGTAAGACAAATAGGTTAAATTCTGTGCAAGTCAAGAAGTAAAATGCTCCAATATTTTCAAACATATTTTCAAAGAAGAAAAGTGCATATTAATATGCTGACACAGAGTAGTATATAATATAAACTTTCCTTTGGGATATTGTGCATTCTGTGTGTGCTATCCAGAAATTTTTTGCATATGTCAGAACACCAAGTAGCTCCACTCCACTGCACTGCTAAGGCTCAATATTATCTAGTCATTTCCAGTCCATTGACAGACCTCCACAATTGTATTAGGTCTTTTTGACCATGTTGACACCCACCAAGCACTATAGTTAATGCCAATCATTCACTGCTGTAGTAATCAATTTTTTTGACGAGGAAACTGTTCTCATGGGCTGAAGTGTTTCTTATCTTTACTTCAGATCATATGTACTTTGTTTTGAAAATGCATGTAAATCATTGGTTTTCTACAGGAGCTTTTGCTTTAAGCTAATGCAAAAATAACACATAAAGAGCTGTTGATGGTGGCATGGCACAAATAAACCATAAGAATCTCACCTCAAGAAATGTAGTAGATAAACACTAGATAAGACACCTCAAACTAGTCGGCAACAATAAATATCTCTTCAAAGTTATTACATTTTACGCTATTTTATTATTGATCTTTCAATTTTAATTTTCTTTTTTACCATACAATGCATTTTGTCTGGTGGGTTATAATTTACAGAAAAGTTCCTCATTGCAATTAATGCTAAACATATTATGCTACTATACACGTAATTGAGTTACGCAAACCTTTGCTACTGATAATATAGTGCATAAGATTTTAATACTAGACACATTTAACTGAATAGCAGGCTTATTAAGAAAAGTGTTTTTCTTCCCCAAAGCAATTGAAAATCAAAGTAATGTTTTGTGCATTTATTATAGCAGTAACATAGTATATGATGACATGTGTATTATAGAAACAATAATATAAGAATGTAATTATTAATTGAATACAAATTTGACATAGCTTAAGCAAAAACATTAAATAAAGTAATGCAACAAGTAAAACCACAGACATAATATTGAAGAGACATTGAAATATTCAAAAACTTTTACTCTTATTATAGAAGCAATGGAAGGAAAAGTAAATTTTCATATGCATGAACATTTTCCAAATTATCTGGCTTAAGATGATGGAGTATACCACTAAATTTTTTAAATTTCGTTTGTTACTGAAATTTCTGCCACTTGTACTGAATGTAATCATACACATTTTCAGATTGTTAGCAATTCATCTGTAAAATGAAAATTTAGAACTACGCCTTCTATTTTCAGACTATATTTGTGATTTTCTTTATTACCATAATTTTTAATTTACATGTTTGAAATTTTCAGAAAAGCTTCACATAGTGAAGGATTTGAAAATTATTGTATAATATCAAGTAGCTCATTTACAAACATTTCTACAGCCTTTTGAAAAGTTCAGTAACACAACATTTATACAAAGCAATATAAAATGCTCCTTGTGATGAAAATTTGAAAAATTGAAACTTTTAAATTCTGATTTATTCCTCAAATGCAATTAAAACTAATCTTGGAAAAAAAAATAAAGTATGTCACATTTATAATTTTGTAAAAATCAAAACACTTGAACCCTAAAAGAATAGGCTCTTTAGACCTCAGTAACCTTCATAGAATATAAACCACAAATCTGTGTTTAAGAGAAAATGAAAGTTTTAACTTTTCATGTACTATTTGAAATCTAATGCACATGCATTTAAGCATTACCATTTTAGCTTTTAAATAGTCAAAAGAGTAAAACCCAAATTGGATCCTAATTCTACAATATTTTACATGAAAATCTTTTATTTTTTGTTGATGTTTAAAAGAGAATCCTTTAAAGCACATGCTGTAACTATTGGTGTTTCAGTGAAGCCAAAGTTTTTACTTCATTATCTGAAGCAGTTTCTGAGACAGTAAACTTAATTGGGGGTTAAATCCACACTCCACTATCTGGAGTTGCAGACATTTAAATGAATTAATAACACTTGTTAGACTTGAAATAAATGTTGCTATTGCTCTAGTCATTTTTCTTATATCAGGGAATATTTTCAAGCAAAGATTTAGATGGCAAAAACTGTCAAATTTCAGTAGTGGACTTATTAATTGGAAAATGAAGAAAATAGGCCAATATGGAATGGAGTATTCAAATTTATATGAGGACCGTCCAGAAAGTGACAGATGATTTGGCACTACTAAACAATAAAGAAAGTTGTCAACGCAAAACTTTATTTACAAAATTACAGTACCTTACTCTATTTTTCAATGTAATCATATTGCTATCAGGGTATTTATTGTCATGTCTGCCGTTTTTCAATGCAGATGTTATACTCTTCCAGCACTAAAGATGTGAACCAAGATGTCACTGTCACTTTGAGGTTTTCATTGGTTGGGAAATTCTTTCCATCCAAAAAGTTATTTATGGTGTCCAAAGTGAAACATTGTTTGTGTGTTTTTTTTTTTGTTTTTTTTTTGTCAACATTTGCTTTCAATTCCTCCATAACAGTTGATGGACTTCCACTTGTCTTTATCATACACACCAGTTCTTCCTTGATTAATGAGCCATTTCCTCATTGGAGATTCATTCATTACATTATCACCATACACTTGCGTTATTTGCCTATAAAATTCAATTAGCTGAATATTTTGTACATTCAAAAAATTGAATAAGTTCTTTGGTGGTAGATAAGTATAACGTCGGCATTGAAAACTGCATTGATAATAAATGTCTTGAACAGAATGGAGATTATGTTGAGAAATAGAGTAAGGCACTTTAATTTTGTAAGTAAAGTTTGATGTTGATATCTTTTGTAATCCTTTAGTTATGCCAAATAGTCTTGTCAGTTTTCAATTTTTGGATGGCCCTTGTAGGTTGTTGCTGCTGTGTAAATGCAGATGAGCATCTTTAGAGGAGATTAAAATTAATGCACATTGCAAAAGCAATAACTAGTGTCGATCAAACTTGCAATAGAAGAGAGCTTGAACACACTCTTGCCTGCTAAACAAGGTTTGCTGACAACAAAAATATGAATTTCTGCATCTGAATTCATAAGAATAGAGGATTAAACTGAATAAATAACTTAAGAAACTCATAGGTTTAAGGAAAGGAATCTATCACATCAGCAGAGAGTAGCTTAATGTTCTCATATGTGCTGATATTTGCCTCATAACATTTGCACTAAACATTTTTCATTATATATTTATTGTTGATAGCTTATAAGACATTTGTGCTCAAACATTAGTGCCTGTCAAGTAAGAAGCAAGTTCTCTCAAGTCACACTACACTTGTTCGTAATTGAAAGGGCATAATAAAGAGGTATAGATATTTAAAACATAGTTGTTCTCATAACTTTCCAGAAGAGCACAAATATTTTCAAACCTGGTTTTATCTCTTCCTATTTAGTATGGCTGGGTATCTTTGTTCTTCTTTTGTTTGCTTTTTACAAGAGCTGTTAAACCTCCTTTTTTTAAGAAGTGTTTCAATAAATTATAAGTACATCTAAAGATGTGTACATAAATAAATATAGAGCCTATATTTTTTAGTGGCTTTCTGCTCTTCCACATTTGAATAAAGAAATCTTTGGGTCTTCAGTGAAATAATGTATTTTAATGTACTCTTCGCACTGAAATTCTAAACTGAAATATTTCTTCATAGGCAAGTAAATGCTATAAAATGCTTTACTAATTCTGTAGAATCAAAATGTAAACCATGGCTCATTTCCAATAAATTCAAAAAATAAAGAAAGACATTAAATGTTTTCAACCTTTCTTTACTTTCCTGGCATTATCCAAGCTACACAAATGCTAAGATGTCTTAAATAGGTAGATATATTTTGTTCTGTAGTTTATGCCATGTGACCTAAAAACATCCGAACTGCTGCGCAGTGTTTTTCTACTGAACACTCGGAAACTTATAACACACAACTGCTGTACACAAAGTCACGGTGCTGACTTGTTTTTCTCTGCTCTGAAAGTGCAGTATTGAGCTGATGGCGATATCGTGTGGTTGAGTTATTACCAGTGTGCTTTATTATTTTGTCCTGTACTTAGTCACAAAGTGTATTATGGCACAGCATTTGTTTTCTACTGTGCAGCATGTATTTATATATGATTTGTATGTGTTAACACATTTTGTGAGTGGACTCCCAATAGTGTATACAATGGCAAAATTGACCCACATTTAATACTTTTCATGGACGAGGCTGGGTTCCGCCTTCATGGATACGTGTACACAAAATAGTCATTATTGGAGCTCTGAGAAACCTAATATTGTTCATGAAATACCTCTTCATGATGAAAAACTTGGTGTATGGTATACTATTAGCTGAGAAAGAGTTGTAGGCCCAATTTTTTCGAGTCAACAATTGACACCCAGAGGAGTGTCTCCCTCGGTCCCCCGACTTAACCCCCTGCAATTTCTATCTCTGGGGTAACTTAAAGCATAAAGTATACAAGTTAAAGCTATACACCCTGGAAGGATTAAAACAAAATATCTGCCAGGAAATTGCCAGCATTTCTCAACGCGAACTATGGCAAGTGATGGATAGTTTCCTAAAGAGGTGCCAATGGGCAACGGTGGTGGCCAGTTTAATAACATTGGTAAGTAAAGCCTTTTAAAAGTAATTTTAAAGTGTTGCATGGTTTCATCCATGCCTTTCTATGATAGCGGCCAAGGGTGCAGATAAGCAAAACACTGCAGCCGGTTCAGACATTTTTGGATCACCTGGTAGTAGCAGTGATTAGTTTTGTAACTTGAAAGACTCAATATTTAAATATAGGATGTCTCTTTTTTCTACTTTATTACATAAAGACTACAAATGATGCAACGTTTGTATGTATGTCATATTAAAGAGGATTTCAAATGGTCTTTTTGGATTTTGCCACTAACACTCATACTTACTGCATTTACTGTAGTTGGCATTTTATAAAGATGGTGACTTCAAGTGAAGAGCACATGTTTTGTATTGGAATTCTACGAAAACAAAATGTTAAGGATGTACAATGGAAGTTCAGGAATAAGTATAGTAAAGAAGTACTATGAAGGAAATCTATTTACATCTGGCATGACAAATGCGCTGGTTGCTTTTGTCCTAAGAAAAGAAGTAGCTGTCCTACGGTGGGTGAAGAGATGGTTAACAGTGTGAGAGACATAAGTGAAAAGTTAGGGGGGGGGGAAACTGATGTGTTGCATTCACACAACTTTCTCTACCTGCTCTGCAAACAAACTGTTCTTACAAAAGATTATTCTTCTATCTGCATCGTGCTAAACGATAAACTTTAACACAACTGGTCTTCTACGTAGTTCCTTATAAGCAGAAGGGAAATAAGGGAATATACCAATCTTTTAAATGCCCATTGATATTGAGCAGTTGGTTTGCAATTCCAGAAAGAGAGAGATGAAACGAAGGGTGAACCCGTTTGAGAAGATATGTAGTTTACAATTGAAACCAATAAAAAGGATCAACTCCACAACAAAAATGTATGTGACATAAATTGTTTTTTTTTTAAGGAGATCCACATTTTTTTTTTGTATAGTAAGTTTTTGTGTATCTCTTATGGTTTACTGTTATGCAAAATTCATCCGGAATAAACCATACACACAGACCTTTTTCTGAAAATACTTTTTAGGAATTAGGGGACCTCAAAACATACACTTCTGGTATAATCTCGTTGAATATTTAGGTAGAATACAATACTCCCTCTATACACTATGTTCATAGTATGTGTAGAGAAAGTAAAAAATAATTATTCACCTTAAGAAACAATGAAATCAGCTTCCTCCAATGGTGGCTTGCAGTGATATTTTAAGGGTAGGCAAATATTTGCAATATGCAAATTACAGATCCAGCAGAAATATATTGCTTACCTTTACTTGTAAAGAAATCAATGTGTCAATCCTTCTTGCTGACATATCACTTGATGACCACATTGTACCCATGTCTTCTGTTTTTCCAGTGAAAAGCTTGCATTCAATAGATGCCGTTCCTAAAGCTGACATCCCGTCTTGTCCCATTGTGCTACTTAAGTAAGACTTCACTCTGTTCAAGCAAGAGAAGCTTCCCTTGATACTGCAGCACACTTTGAATACTTTCAGTTTTATAACTTCAGTTACACTTCAAGACAAGAACTGGTCATTGGAGTAGGCAAATTCGAACTCTTTTCTCAAAGTGAAAATAAATGGCATAATAATATTGAAATGAAACTGGCTTCTTGGTGGAAAAATATATTCTGAAGGCAGTTGAAATATTATTCACAATGTAACGCAGTAATTATTAGGACCTAAAAATGTGCATTTCTATTTAATAGGTACTTAAAAGGAATTTCACTTCTAACTCTGTTTCTTCAAAACACGTGATTGTTAGTGTAGCAATAAATTTTTTGCACACAAACTTCGCGCACACCTTCTAATTTACTTTGGAAGATCCCATCAACAATTGACAGGGCAGACAAATGTAGTCAGCCTGTCTTGATGGACAGCAAATGCTTACTGCTGGGTGCCAAATACTTGGAACTGTGATTATGACATCAGAAGACAGGCTAACTGCCTGCCGTTGCATTGTTCCAGTATCTAGTGTATTCTTGTATAAAAGATCACTCTTTCCTTCCAGAAGAAAGTGGACCTACCAAATATGGAATATTACATGTAGTTTTGTTAATTGGAAACATTTCATTTTAGCTTCATACTCGTACATTTCATTATGAGCATTTAATAAACAGTTTTTAAAAGCATTTTTGAAAGTATTAGTCGCCCTCCTTGGGGTAATGGTTACCATGCTAACTTAATATACCCAAGGTCGCGGGTTAAAACCTGGCAGAGGACGATAAATTTTTTCAGGTGTAAAAATCCTCAGCATGGCTTACTTTGGAAGGGAAGTAAAGCCATGGGTCCTGTGTCATAGATTTACGGCACGTAAAAGAACCTAAGCCTGATAGAGAGGCCTCTGTGCAAAATTAAGCAGTCTTTCACGCCCAATTTAGAATGGGATGCTGAGAACCACAGTAGTTAAAGGGCGTCCATAAATAACATGGCATTTACATTTTGCCTTCATCAAAAATAAAATGGTATATATTACCTGCCTGATGAGTGAATGTAGACGGCCATGAGGGAAGCTTTCATAAACACAAACAGATAAGCAGTATTACATCATCACTCCTGGTGCATGTCTTAGTCAGTTCAGCAATGGACGGGTTCAAATCAAGTCAAAATGTAGACACCACCGTGTGTAGTCATACACTCACAAAGTAGAAAATTAATATTCATTAGTAATAAATAAATGCTGTGGATCGTTTAGTTTATGTATGATGTGCTGATGTTTTGATGTTCAGACTGTACTGCACTATATTCCAGCTTTTTCTGACTGCTCAAACCATGTTATAGTACACCAGCAACCTTCCCAAACAACTTCATTCTTTGGACAGACAAGTAGTACTTTAACAACCTGATTATTCTACTATAGTGACAGTCTTATGCAGTGGTTCTCACGTTCACATTGCTATTTGTAAACAATAGGAAGAGTGGCACAACATAATAGGAACCTTCAGAACCCAAGAGCAGGATTCTTTTCAAGCTTTGAGATTCTTTTGGAAGCTAAGTTCTGCTTCATCATTTTCTAGCTATAAAAGGAGGAGGAATTTCTAGCCATATGTGTGATGTGAATTATATTAAGTCATAAGTGACTAGACTGTTAGTGCACAGTGGTGCATAAGTCATGGATAACATCAGCCATAAATTGAGACATCGAGTGAATTATTTACAGCAGTGAATTTAAGACTTTATTTGTAACTACATTTTGAGTCAATAAAGACATACTCATTAGAACAAAAATGGAATTAAATGAGCAAGTTAACAAATTTAGTTATTTAGGGTGCTTAATTTTATATCATGATCATGATTTAGAACAAAAATTAGCTAAATTTCAATATATGTGCAGTACTATTTACAGAATATTAAGAAATAAAACAATAAATTTTACAAAGTTTTAGCTGTTGCACTTCTAACATACAGCACTGAAAATTGGGCCTTAAATAGAGCAAAGAAAAGAAAAATTGAATCCATGGAAATGAGGATTTTAAGATGAATACTGTGATATACTTTACAGGATCATATGCACAACACGGAGACCAATTAAAAAGCATAAGCTTACAAGAAAAATTGACATTATGAAACTAATAGTACAGACATGTTGAAAGAATAGATAATGAGTTTTCTTTACACCCACATGGCAGAAGATGAATAGGAACACCAAGATTGCGATGGGAAGATAGTCTTCGAGACAGAACTAAACGTCGGTCCTTGAAGAAGACTTTTATTGCAATATTTCTTCTTTCTCTGCTTATCCTTGTATGTATGACTTTGCCAGACACTCAGGACTTACAAGCCAGCACGTGGAGTCACATGCCTGTTGAGGAGGAGAGACTCTGTGTCAGAGAGAAGCCAGGATGATACTTTGGCATGAAGGTGAGATGGATGAAAGGAAAGATGGTTATTCATTCACTGCTTCATCCACCACACATCCCAAATGTGGTCCCTGAGATTGACCCTGGGCTGCCTAGATGAGAGGCCATAGCACTGCCACATTTTTACTTTCTCTAGTACCATATGCACAATGTACATAGGAGATAGGGATGATATTGTATTCCACAAAAAATTTGACAGCAAGATTTTATTGGAAATGCATATTTTGAGACTCCCTAAATTAAAAAAAAAAAATTTAGAAGCATATCTGTGTCTTTGGGCAGCATAGCACAACAACCAAAAGTTGGTATTTAAGTTCAGTATCTTTCAAGGATGCAACACAGTGATTTTCAAGAAAATCCCCACCCTCAACTACCCTTAACATGGAACAGTTTTGGAAAATGTTTATTTTCCCAAAAATGCCTCTATGATTTTGATTAAAATACCATATGTTTAGATAGTTTCATGGCAAAACAAATGTATATCTTGAATTTTCGAAATGGCCTCTGCAGACCTCTTCATTTTAAATGTCTTCTATATAACTTGTAAACTGAAAACTTTCTACACAAAAAATACAGATCTCACTAAAACACACGTGTCATGTACATTTTTTTTTGTTGAGTTACTGTTTCCGAGATATTCCTTGTTATTAGTTTCAATTTTTAACTATTTAAACCTTTCTCAAGCAGCAACTAAATTTTTGTTTCATCTCTTGTTTTACTCCCAAGAATGCCAAAGAGAACCAAATTTCAATTGTTTCACACAATGATAGCCTTTTAAAGATTTGACTATTGCTTTGGCTTAGTGTATTCCCTTTTCTATTTCTTTTTTTATCTCCATTTGTAATACATAATTTACAATGATCGTCGGATTGATTACAAAATTAAACATATATTATAAATAATAACATGAGTATATACACTTTATAAAAAAATACAGGGGGTACTGTTATGCAGCACAACTTGTTTAATTTAATACCCCTATATAGAGTAAAAGACATTTTCTGAGAAATACTTTTTAATTGCTTTAAGTTTACAGTTTTCTTCAGTTATCTGTTTTATTTGTTTAGGCAAATGATTGTACAAATCTTTGGTTTTACTTTCTATACTTTTGTTACTTAACGTTCCTCTTAGTCTGTTTATGAAATAATTTTGTTTTGTTATATTTCCTTTCTACTTACAAGGAAACAATAATAAGACTAATGTTTATCACAATTAGCATGATGTAGATAAAAGAATTATCTAGAGAAAGACGTGAATGGATTTTTACAAGTGACTAAAATAAATACAATTAACACCAAGCACAATCTTGTGATTGATTATTGATTTCAATTTTAAAATGCCAACAATTAGGGAGTTCTCATCCATTTCATCTCTCTTTTGTGTTACTCCTGACCATGTAAAATTTCAATGAGTCGCATAACGACAGCTTTTAAGAAATTATAAAATTGTTTTATATGTATAATATATTGAAGTGCTGTGGTTCTTAGCGTCCCATTCTATATTGGGTGTAAAATGCTACTTAATTTTGCTCAGAGGCCTCTTTATCAGGGTTGAGGTTCTTTTGTGTGCTGTAAATCCATGACATGGGATCAATGGCTTTACATCCCTTCCAAAGGAAGCCATACTAAGAATTTTTAAGCCTGAAAAAAATCTATTGTTCTATGCTGGGTTTGAACCCACGATTTTGGGAACCAGAGGCTACCATGTTACCCTTAGATCACAGAGGATTACGTGTGTGTGCGTGTGTGTACAAAACTCATAAAAAGTTGCTTAATACCAAACTTGATTAAGTTCATCTTCTAAAGATCCACACAAAGATTTTCAAATACATTCCCCCAAATAAAAAACTAACCTTTCCATAGAACAATGTTTGGTAAATGAAGGAAATGAGATTAGGTATTTTATATAAGGGCTAAATGTTAAATAATACAGCTGACATCCTTATTCTTCTCAAATTTAATTAAAAACAAAATATGACAATGTTCCACATATCCGTGAACATCTAAATAAAATTAGAACATACATTTAGCAACCATATAACAGTTTATTTGATAACTACTTGCTTATCAGCTCAGCTCTACTTCCTAGGCCATTGACAATCCTTAAAAACTATGTAAATCCTTGTTTCAAGAATTAAAGCAAATCAACTAACTTAAAACTATGTTGCATTCAATTTTTAAACAATAGCAACCTGAATAATATTGAGCAAATGCATTCAAAAGCATCATATCAGTAGCTATTCCCTGATAATCACAAAACAAAAGCAAGTTGGAATGTAAACACATGACAGAAATCTACTTTGCTTCATTAATGTACTAATCTCTCCCACAGGGATCTACAATGCATAGCAAGTCTGAAACTAAGAATACATTAAATTGTTTTTCCATATGTTGTAATGGAAATGAAAAACAATAATAATAATAATAATAAAAACAGTCTTTTTAAAATACTGTGCGTACATTATGGAGCAATACACACAGCAGATTTATGTTAGTCCTCAATGAAATCACATTCAGTATATACAGTACATTTATTACAAAACTTGGGTGCCAGGAAACGATCCGTGTGACCTTCACTGCGTGTGCGCATCCTACATCAGTTCTGTCAGTCTTGCTTCTGTTCTAGTCCATTTTACATGTGAATAACAAAAGGAATGTTTGGAAGTGTTAAGTTTTACTTACAGTGCTTTCAAAATGCAATATACAATACCACAAAGAGTGTTTACATACGATACATATGTGCTTACATCATCTTGCATGAATGAAATTAAATTTCCTGGGTGCGTGTTCCAAGTACAGGGGCCATTTGTTTGCTTGTAAATAAATTCAGGGAGATGGGATCAATTTGTAATAGGAAAAGAAAAGGTAAACAGGTGAGTGCTTATGGAGCCGAAATGAAACAAAATTGAAGAAAGGTTAGAATGGGATCTTGCACAAGAAATTGACATTTTGAAAGCTTCAGCATGGAAAGCAACAAAACTTACAAAGCTCAAACCATTACTGTTATCCAGGAATTGCCAACATCTCCTATGATAAGGTATGTTTTGTGTTTATTTTCATAGTTGTTAATATGATTTGAGATTTTATTTGACGTCCACACATGTGTGACAGGCCAGACAAGCGTAAAAATTTGACAAAACGAACTGTGCACCTGATGGCCAAGTTTTGTAGCATACTTTCTGTACATAAATGAGTCTGCATTGAAACCAACAATATGGCCATTAAATTACATTGTGTACAATTCACTTTTGCCTATGTCATATCATTTGTACAAAAGCATCTTAACATAAAATCTCATGGCACTAATTCACAAACTGTTACAGAATATCGATCTTCCATATGATTCCTAATTGTTACAGAACTATCATCCTGCAAGTGGTATATACCATAACCTTAAAAAGTTTAAACTGTTCTTATTATACATAGGGCTGCCACTGGAGAAAGCTACACAATGCGTTACAAATCTATGAAGTTGCAAAACTGTAAAAATATTTTTTTTTTCCAGCTTGGGCAAGAACACTTTTCATTAGTATTAAAAAGGGTTGAATTCAAAGGGCTTAAGCTTGAAAAATATATCATTTTTACCTAGAGTTCCAGCTTTATCATTGGAATAGAGATATTAGGATGCATCAATAATACTTGAACAAACACACCTATACAAGGTAAAATTTCTAGTAAACTTGTGTCCAGAAATGTTTCATTTTTTATTTATTTATGAACAAACATTTTATATTAGAATTGTCTGCTGTTTGAAAATGTTCAAAGTGTTCTCTTGCTTCTCCTAAATTGTAACTAATGTAATCATGGATTATTGCCCCCTTTTAACTTCCAAAGGGATGTCATTGGTGTGCACAAGTTAGCAACTGTGATGTGTATTTGAATTAGAAATTGCTGAAGCTCATGCACTTCATCTTCAACACTGCCAACTGATGCAGTATTTCTTTCTATGGTATTTGAAGTGGAAGTTCACAGAGGAAAATACCATAAATTGTAGACTGTTGAAGATGAAATGTGTACATTTTTGAAGCATGTCAAGGTAAAATTACCTTTTGTGATATTTCATGTTATGATTCCACTCAGTAATTTTCAATTACAAATGGTTTCCAAGAAATGTTAATCTAGTGTCTCTGGAATTTCCATTGCATGAACTATGACAACAGAGGCAGGCAAAAATTCAAAAAAGTTTGAGACTAGGCAACAATGTAGGCCATGGAATTAGTCCTCCACTGTCTATCCAATAACACTAATATAACTCTACTAAAATCATATCTGCCAGCTCACAAAATATACTAAGATGGTTAAATGAACATAAGTGACAAGACTAGCCACAAAAGGTAAAGCAAACCAATCCCTATGATAGCACATCACCATTTAAGACAGGGCGATCCTGATGGTTGTGGTGGTGCTACAATTCTCCCACTGGTGAAGTCTGTGGCCCACCAAGACAGTGCTTGAAAATGCTTTCAGAATTCATCAAATACTATCACCTCAAACATAGGATAATTAGTTGTGTCCAAATACTGGCAAGAGTTGATCAGAGAATCTTAATCCTTTCTTTGTTTACCCTCCTTGTATGTAGGACTTGCAAGAGCAGAGGTTCTGGATCAGAAAGAAGCCAGGATGGGTGATCAGCCTGATGCCTGGTATGAAAGTGACAAACTGGATGAATGAATGGGGGGGGGGGGACTCTGAGAAAAGCCACCCAGATGCTGTTTTGTCCATCACAAATCTCATATACAGTACCCTGGTATCTAACCACTTGGCCACAGCACTACCGAATCTTAATACAAGATATACAATAAATGAACCTTTAGTTGAAATAATTGTAGCTCAAAATTTGGTTTTTAGGGTTTCAAGCTGGTGAGATACGTACTGTTTCTATTCACCATAGCTATAAATGCACACTTTATTGAATAAAATTCAATTGAACATTCAACAACGAGCGGTGTTCTACCCATCTGCTATTGCCAACCCTCTCTCTCGCACAATACAACAGCAGAAGGCTTTGGCTATGACACTGTGATTGATTATGTCAATCTGCCGATACAATTTTATTTTATATTTTATGTTTATCTGAAAAAATAACAAATGTAAACTAAGCATATTGTTCAAGTATTTTTGATACACTCCTTACAAGTGTTGAAACACTACTGTGCACTATTCAAGAAAAAGAATAAATGTAAACTACTCTCAGTTCCAGCTGCCTGGTTGAATTATTTTTAAATCTACTCATACAGTTATGAAAACATCTTTCTCCAATATCACATTCAGTGTTTCTGTAAGGTATAATTGCAAATAATAACCCAGCAGCAACTCCTATACTCTAGTGAACAACCAACAAGTTTTGCTTACTCAGGGTTGTTGTTCAAGAAAGATCTGTCCAATATCAAGTACTTCTGAAACTGACATCCAAACATATACGTAGGAACCTATAAAACTATCCTTTGTTCGCTAAACCACAAAACATAAACTATAACTTGCCATTTTATCTGTATATAAAATGTAGGCATTTCCAACAGCCATTTGCAATCTAAACCAAACGATTAAGAAACAGGTATAATGTTTTATATCCTTTTCTTTGCACATTAATGTTTCTGTGTGTGTAAAAATATTTAAAAGTAGGAAACAATCATTTCATGCATCTTAGCTCAGTGATCAGGTAATGAAGTAGATCAGAGTTAAACTTTGGTAACTGACATTCCAAAGTAAGCAAATTTGTTCACTGGCCCATATTGCATAAATATTGTAACCAAAGTAGTCCGCAAACTGACTCTTTGTTATATACCTTGAGTACTGTTGGACCAGAGTCTGAGGTAAGAGAGGAGACTTACTGTCCACATAGTCCATTTGTTTACTATAAAACATGTGCACTATGCATCTTTTCTTGGGTGCTAGACTCCTTTGTCTTCATTCAATTGGGTTTACATACTTTTGGAAGCAGAGCAAAAATAAGACATGAAGTATACCATACACCTATATCTATTGGTTTCAATGCTAAGATTTCATTCTGTCTGTAGATCCCAGAGTTCATGTGCACTGTGTTTCATTTAATAATTCAGCTAGTTTTTTCGGTAAATTAGATAGCCTATCGTCATAATGGCTGAGGCCCTCAAAGAAAGAAGCTTATGCAAGTTGCCCATGCTGTCACCTCAAACTGCTGCAATGTTTATCATTTCACATTTGCAAGTGGCCATTGCTAGTGCACAAGCTATCTGATGGTGTTTATTGGTGCAAGAGTACAAGAACTTTATTGTCTGAGCAGAAAATGTTTATGCAACACATTCCTCTTGCTCACCTTCTTCTTGTGGTCAGATGATATGCATTGTCTGTTTATAATCTAAAGCAGCATTAAGAACTGGATTAACTGACTAAAACATGCCATTTATTAACAAATATAGCCCTGCTTCCTTAACAAGAAAAAACAAAATTTCATCATTTTAGTTTAAGAAATCAGTGATAGTAAATTTGGTAGAATAGTGTAAGTAAATTTTCTTCATATTGAGAAAATAAAATCTACACCATGGACAGCAGCCTCTGTGGAAACTTTTGGTTGATAATACTGCAGAAAGACAGGCAGGGAAACTTTCGTCTCTTGCCCCTAGCCCTTGCTTCCCTATAAAACTGGCATCCAAGAAAAGTAGCATGCATAGTAAAAAAAATCTGATGTGTTCCATTCACATGACTTTCTCTACATCTCTGTAAATTATTATTGTTAATAAGCTTATCTTTTATTTATTTCATGTTAATCGAGAAAAATTAGCACAAATAGTCTTATTTCTTGCTTTATTGTAAGTAGAAGCGAAATAAGGGAGTACCATAAGTTAAAGTGAAAGCCAAAAGCTGGTTGCTATGTGACTGAAGTTCCTTTGTTTGTATGGACAGGAGTTGACAAATTCCTGTATGAGAAAAGTATAAGTTTTTCAAAGCTGAAACCAAGAAAAAGGAATATCTCAAAAATGATCAACTCCACGAAAAAAATGTATGTAACATAAATTGTGTGTTTTAACGTGCTCTACATTTTTTGTGGGTTAAGTTTTTGTCCATCTCTTACGGTTTAGTAGTTATGAAAAATTCATCCAGAATAAAGTAGTCTTCAGAGGCTATTCCCAGAAAATTCAAAATATACTTAGCTGCACATTTACATAAAATAAACATTTGCAATACACCTAGATGTTTATTGTGTCAAGAAGACGATACTATAATGGATATACTACATCTTCAGAACTGCAGAAACCTGAAAGAGACTGATCTAGCATTACGATACTGGGAAGCAAGAAGGTGAATGGAAGAACTCCAAAACGCTCAGCATTAGCAACCAACCAACATTTTATTTGTCAGGTAAATAACTTTAATATACGATATTTTAATCAAAATCGTTAGCCATTTTTTAGAAAATCAAAATTTTCGAAAAAAGTTCCATGTAAAGGGTAGTTTGGGTTGGGGGGATTTTTCTCAAAATCTTCGTGTCGTGTCCCTGGAAGATGTTAAACTTAAATACCAAGTTTGGTATTTTACCGACTTTTCATTTTTGAGTTATCGTGTTCACAGACACACGGACACACACACGTACCTTTTTCTGAAAATAATTTTTTTGGATACTGGGGGCCCTAAAACATATATTTCCGGTGAAATCTCAGTATCGAATTTTTTGGTGGAGTGCAATACATTCTCTATTCACTATGTGCATAGTGAGTATAGAGAAAGTAATAACTTGCAGGTTAGAGTACACTTAGTGAAGGCAATCGTCAGCCATAGATGGGCTTCATTTTTTCCTTCCCCCCCAACTGTGGATGGTTCCAAGAAAAAGAACTCGGATAAAAATTGCTCATTTTTGTAAGTTCTCTTGTGTAATACTTTTTAAACATTGATATATGCAAGTGATTAAATAGTGTTAGTGAGTGGCTAGTTCTTAAATAATATTTTAGTTGTCACACTTGGGCCTTATGTAAGAAAGCTAACGCACAGTTCATTTTATTTTTGGTGTCTTCTCTTATGGCTCTGCAGCCCTTGATGAGCTATGGGCTTATGCACAATCCTCAACATATCTGTATCTTCTGCTTTACTTTCCCACCCTCTCTCTGAGGGTCTTCCATCACATCATCTTACCCATCTTGTTTTTGGTCTTCCTTTTTTTCTTGTAGCTTACATTTTTCCTTTCAATATTCTTTTTGGCATTCTATCTCACATCATTTTATGTGCCCAAGCCATTTTATTCTTTGTGCCTTTATAAATTTCATATCATCTTGCTGATTAATTGGTTCTTCCATCTGATAATTATATCTTATCCTTCACTGGTCTTTATCCTTTACAGGTCCAAAGATTCGTCTAAGTATTTTGCTTTCAAATCTTTGTAGTATTTATTTTTGGTATACTTTCATTATAAAAAACCCAGCTCAACTGTAACATCAATGACCCAAGTAATGTTTGAGCAGCCTCAGGGAGAAGAGGACTAAATCAATTTTAATCTTGGATATAAGGAAACACATAATTTCATTATTCTTGTCTTATATATTTTGATAGTGTTTCATCACCTATCCTAGATGTACTTCAGCCTATAGGCTGCTACCATATTCTTTTAACAAATTCATTATGTCTGCTTCTTTCACTAAGGAATACAGTCTCGTGACACATTAATTCAAAATCTTCTGCTTCTAATCATTTTGCAGAAAATGCATATCAGGTGAGCTAAGCCTCAAAGGATAATATAACATGATGGATTGTTTCAGTTCCTTTCTACATAATCTGTAATTTAAGTTATCTGAAGCAGTCCTATTACCATAAGATATTTTTTTCACAGAATGTCCTGTGAAGAAGTAAATAAGTGTTGCATTTAAGCAAGTTTTCAGTTCTTTTCTGACATGGCTTCCTGATAAACTGAAGCACATTGATTGGCGTTGTTGTTAGAACATCTGTGCGCCATTTCAAGTCTCCATGTATGACTCCAGTTGGACTTGCTAAAATATAAATTGAGTGTGTAAGAGGCTAAATCTGATCCAAGAAATGGTCATAACTCTGAGGCAACAAAGGAATGTACCATAAGTATAGTCTATAATAAGCTGAGATTGGCAAATACAGCAATAATTGAAAAGAGAATGTTCAGTTATCTGCACTTATGTTTAAACACAATTTGTAATTTTTTTTTTTTTTTTTTTTTTTTTTCTTCTTACAATCCATTTACACACTCAACAGCAAATTGCTGCAGGCAATAGATATTTAGCATTTGAATAAATATATCAATATTTCCAATAGGTGCTAGGATCCTAAAGCATCCCAATTCAAGAATGCCCTGCGCACAGATGCTGTCATTGTTGCAAAAGTAAATTTTGTACATCTGAGGTGGACTCAAAGGGTGGATTGCAGAAATATGTTAAGCTTGAACACTTCTTAAGTAAACATGCTTAATCTAGATAAGCATTCCTGATCCCTTTAACATCATTCAGTTGGCGTTTAGCTAAAGAAGGTTTAAACAAATCCATCAACTAGGAAAATGAAGTACATGGGTAAATCAAATATAAACAAACATTTTTTTCTGAGCATGTAATTTTTAAACAATGGTGACCCATTTGTTAGTTCTAAGCGAGATGTACATGCTTCCATCACACAGTGCATCATCAAATTCTTTATGTCCATGTGCCATTTAATCTCACTTAATCATAATTGTCAAACACACTGCCACCTGTAGCTCTAAATTAGAACTTTATATATATATTTTTTTTAAATATATAACAAAACTTTCAGATTAAAGGTTAATTTAATATTGCAGAATTTTGTGCATTATGATTTAATAACTATTTTGGGTTGTGTGGCACATGCCACCTGTTAAAGAACTTTTGAATTTACAAATATTGTGAAACTCCAGATTTTAAGGTTAACTTGCATTGCAGACATTCATAAAGTTATGCTTGAATAGTTATTTTTTTTTTATTTATTTATTGTGTTTAACAGTGATCCAGATTATGTGGCACACTGGCACTTTGTAATTTGTTAAATATATCATGAAGCAGAATTTCTGCTTTACTTGTCATGCAGCTGATTGGAGTTTTAGATCAGCCAATTTTTCGGTAATACTTTGTCTTCTCCTCCCTTTCCAAAAATATCTCTGGGCTACAACTTACAGTGTATGTCCTTAGCATTAGGCTATGCTTAAGTGGGTGCCAAAATATTTGACAAGTATGGCAGTTTACTCCAAGAAACAATTCATATTTCAAGGTTAATTTAATATTGCAGAAGTGTGTGAGGTTATGCTTAGTTATTTTATGGAATCTGCTGAACCAGCCTAAATTATGCAAGCAGTGGAGAGAGCAAAATTACAACTGCCACACTGCCTCCATTGTTTTCATTCTGTACGAGTAATTCATGTTGTCAGCACTGATGCTAAGCAAGGTAACAACTGAATATTGCAGACCATTAAGCATGAACTCCGTGAAATAGGTAAAACAGTCTATTTATAATTATAATATGTTTATAAATATTGAGAAATGTCCAAAAAATAGTGTATGACACAGGTATTAAAATTGCTTTATATTTAAATTTAAATGTAATGAGTCACCTTTTTACACTTTTTGCTCCAACTTTGCCTTCGTTTGGGAAGATCAGTTTCAGGGTACTTTAACCCTATCTTCAGTTCCATCCCCTGAATCCGGTCTTCCCAAACGAAGGCAAAGTTGGAGCAAAAAGTGTAAAAAGGTGACTCATTACATTTAAATTTAATTATGGTGATCCACTGTCTAAAATACTTCTTTTTATTTGATATATTGATTTATATTGTTTGTACGATTACTCAACTCGGCCTATGGCCTCGTTTTGCAAGCTTCCTACTTACAATATAAAACACCATTTTTACCACTTGTATCATCAATAACTATTTTACATTTCCTATACATATTTTATCACAACCAGAACATTTTATTGCTCCAGTAACAGAAATTCCTCCAGAAGTACCTGACATTCAATAAGTAATGACGATGCAGACAAACGTACACAAAATGTGACCTAGTAAAATAGTAAGTCAAATAATGATGTTATTCTTAATAGAATGACTGGAACTCTTCAAAAAGCACTAGTTTTAATTCCAAGACTGTGTATTTACCTCCTTATGGACCTTTTAGTGTTTTACATATGCTTCCTTATGTTTGATTTTACACTGAAAAGCAATTAATTCCCTTTATAACATTGATATTGCAAATGACACATTCTTCTCGCAGAGTGCATCATCCATATACACAAAAAGTTTCATTTCTTTAAATTATTTTGTGTAGATTGCATTATTGTGGTCTTTCCACTCTTGTGACCTTTGTGAAATTACCAATTTCTCCTCAAAAAATGCCATTATCAAAGAAAAGGGACTTGAATTTGAGGTTAAAACATATCTAAAGAGCATTTCTGCATCTGCCCCAAAAAGTTTAATGCACTATACTTCCACATAAAAACAATTTATGTCTGCCCAATAGCTAGCGAATGATTTACTATGTTGGCCCTTAATACAAAAAACCTTGAAAAGTTTGTTTCCAACACAAAATAAGTGGGCATAATTTATAAATATAATTCAATGAACAATACCTATATGGACGACATAGCATCCACATTTATAACAACCAGTATTTTATGTATAAAATTATCAAATCAAACAGCAACCCTGCACTACATGTAATTCCATGTAGTGTTAATATTTAGCATTTTATAAAAGAGAGAAATGTCTTGCTTTGTACTTCTGGACAGTCACTTGTTTAGTATAATACATAGACCTGTTCCAAAACAATGTAACACACCTTTACTATGCAAATATTGAATGAACTTGACTGTTGTCTAGTTAATGATACCAAACAAGTACTAGCTTGCAAGGATTCTCAAATACGGCCTCTTATTTTTGTATAAAAAATAATGTTTGGAACTGTTGCCTTACATATAATGCTTCAAGCAACAGGATTTTAGTGGTTATCCTTAGTGATTATATACATCATGTAGCCATTAACAATTTTATGCAACAGAATTTAGAAATATATTGTACAAGCAAAAACTTAATAATACAAAATATTATAAAACAGATAAAGGTCATTAAGGTAAATGTACCATCTTCTGCACCCCTAATGTGATTGCTTGGTGCCATCCACAGTACAAAGCATATAAATGTATCTTATGCACCAGAAAATCATCATAAAATATTTCCAGCTAAAATGGAATCTTTAAGGGCTATTCACAATGAAAATAAAACTTAACCTTAGAAATGTTAATTAGATAAAAGCTAGGAAACACAGATGTCAACATATATATGTTTAAAAAAAGCCCCAGAAGCTTTGTTGAATGCTGTCTCACTGCAGGTGTTCACTTGGTTGATATCTTGGCAGTAGGTATATGCCTTTGTAAAACAAATGAAGTGGACCAATCAAAAAGTAAGTTTTACTTTAAATCCTCCATAAAATGTAACTTCATGCATGACAGTACACAAGGGACCTTGGACTACTGCCTGACTGCTGCATCCCCCATCTTGGCTAGATGGTTAGATGTGATCAGTGCCTTGAGTCCCTCCCAGCCGGTTGATGCAGTCTTCTCAATTTGCAAACCGCTACTTCTCAATCAAGCAGCTCCTCAATTGGCTCCCCAGAACCTCATGAGGCTGAGTGCACCCTGGACCAGTTCTCTCACTTGGCAAGCAGCCACGCTACTGAGACGACCTCCATGGGTTTATTCTCACCTTGTTTAAGTTGATCTGTGCCAAAACAAAACCCAGGCAACCAATGCACCGTTATAATGTAACCTTGCACCATTTGCACAACAACTAGTCATACTTTCACAACCAAGTAATGAGTACATGCAGCATATAATTAAAAAATTAAGCACATTTTTGTCTTTTTGACAAATTCAAATCCCATTTCACATGAAATTTTACAAAATGTGGTTCTAAAATTAGGCAAATCTGGATCAGTATTTATTTTCTGTAGAATTTATCAACTGTTAGCACCCACTTTTTAAAAAGAAATTTGTGCTGTTATGCAAATTGCATTCTTCATAAAATTGTCACATTCTTATCTCAGGTATTTCACATGCTTTCTTTTTTCCCTGGTGTAACCACTCTTCTTGTGAAGGGTATGAAAAGTACAAAGAAACAAAAGTTTATCCTTAAATCAATTTTCTTATTTTTCCTTATAAGCACTGTTTATACTTGCAGCCAAAACACCGGTTGGTAAACTCAAAAATTAATTTTACAATTTTTTTACGGGAAGTGTTTGACATTTCTCAAAAAACTTATAATAAACAATCAACGTTATCTTTTTTCCACCACTAGTCAATGGTTTACCAGCTTTACATAACTCGATAAAGATGCAAGAGCAAATTCATGTGACTGTTCTCCATGATTTAAACTGCAACAGTAGCAACTGCTGTAAACAATTTTCTGGATATCAAATGACTAATATGGATTGCATGTTGGGACTTGTAGCTCTGTTTAATTGGATAAATCAGGGTTAATTAAACTGTTAGGTTATGAAATTTGAATTGAGATTATTAGCATGGGATTACTTTCCTGCATGCACTGCAACTTTGTTGTACCATGATGCATTGGACATATGGGTCCATTCATGCCTAGAGTGAATACAGTTTAGATTGTGTAGCAACTTGCCAATTACTTCATTGTACAAAGTGTCATAGCCAGAATTTGAACTATGGTTGCTCTTATCAACTGACCTGCAGTCTGCCAAGGTAATTCAAAATACTACCATTCTTTGGTTCCTGAAGGCTCATACCTAGAACTGCTTCCCCTCTTCCCACTTTAGTCAGCCATGTTTAGAGATGGTAAGAAAGTTAAGGCTGGAGGGAGAGTTTGCCATCACCCCTGTATCATTGTTTCAATTCATGGCTGAAAATCTCGCTAGCCTGTCCTTTCATGGACTTACCAGAGGAGAACTTAGGCGTTGAAGATCCCAACATAACTGTTAATAGTTCTGAGTTTATATACTCTTGCAATAAACAGTACACTATGATTTTTGTGATCACTCACTGCTGCTTGTAATGCCCTCTCTTACACCACTGACAAAAACCTTGTGATGCGTATATGTGTCTGATGTAACATACACATGCGGGAGAAGGAAAAATTACATAATTGGCAATAGTTGCACCCACAAATTTCTGTGCAGCTTTTTCATTACCCTGACAGGGAATACCACAGCTACATTCCAACATGGCATTTAATTCCCCAATTAACTGTATTTTTCCTAGTAAACCACAAGGAGAACTTAAATAATTTTGAGACGACATACCAAACTCTTTATTTCAGTATCCAACTTCAACACAATTTATATGAAAACATATGCAACAAGTTTTAAATTTTGTTTTAAAACTTAGGCCATCCTATTCTTTTTCTTCCTTTTTCTTTTTACTTCCTCTACCATGCAGAGGCATGCCATCAGAGACAGTTCGGTCTGGGCTAGGTCCCTAAGTATCATCAGCTTATAATATATAAACCTTTTTAATTTCATATTTAAACTATAAAAACTGTTACTGTTTATGTTTTCATTTTGAATGACACCATGACAATTTACATTGTGAATAACCCTTTGTGCATTATACATGTTGTTCAATCAAGGCATATAAATGACATTTTTCAGTAAATACATTAGCTGATCAAATTAGCTTGCTTTCCTACTAGGTCAATATTAGCATGTGCTTTGCGAGTGGTCCTGGGTTCAATTCCTGGCTGAGGGTGAAAATTTTTCTCTAGCCAAGATTATACCTCATCTTCCACAGAGACTGGAGGTGTGTGTGTGTGTGTGTGTGTGTGTGTGTGTGTGTGTGTGTGTGTGTGTGTATGTGTAAAATTGAAAATAATTCACCAAAAATAAACACAATCGCCATGAACAGCTGTTCAAAAGGAGAAGTCGCTGGTATGACCTAAATATTAAATGTGGCATATAAATGGAACATAAAATAAATATTAGCATGTGCCTCAAATATTTCCAGCCAGTGAGCAGATATAAAAAAAGCATATTACAAAATGTACAGCACTTGTATGTCCCACAGGTTGTATGCCCTGCTGACTGGTAGCATAGTCAAAAATATTGGATGGGGGGGGTTAAGTATAGCCAATTCATTTTTTAAACAAATTGTATAAAATAGATGATAAACATGAGTGAATGTTTAAAGGAATTTTTAATAGTGATGTTTAAATTATATGGGTATATTTGTTTTTAACACTAAGTCACTCACACTTTTTATGTATGAGCAACTTGTTTCCATTTTCAACCTCATTGCTGGTTGCAGTTGCCTGCAGTCTCTTCTCTGGCAGTGGAACAATGAACTTATTTACTAGGCTGTCGACTGGCAAAATTTCAGTGCCTATCATGCTTTGTAGTAATTTTGGATTCAGGTCTAAGTTATGCTTTTCTTTTCAAAAGTGAAATGCTGATTTATTCTCTTACTTGAATTTAAGATGTTCTGTTTTGACTGCTCATTTCGAAGTGTTATCTGTTGATTATAATTTGAAGTTATTTTCCTTTTAACAATTCTTTTAATTGATTCATAAGAGAAATTTTGTTTTACCACTAAATTGATTTTAGATCCTTTCTTTGTTAAAATATCAGCCATTTCATTTCCGAACACCACAGTGTGCACGAATCCACTGTAAGACTATATTTTTATGTAGCTCTATATTTGTTTGATCATATCATATTGTTCTTTGATCACAGCATTTTGGGCCAAGCAGCAGAACCGATAGCTTGGAGGGCAGCTTTAGAATCTGAGAGAATAACTATATTTTTACACTTGTATAGCCATGGAAATAAACTTTGAAGTGATGTATTTATGGCACCAATTTCGCCATCAAAATTGGTTGAATATTTCCTCACTTTTTTATAAAAGTAATGTGGTGCAAGCTATTTCCCAAACTGTTGTAATTATTTAGTCCTGGGACAAATGCCATGCGTAGCTTACGTCTCATAAAATTTTAGCAAACTGTTATTTTGGTAAAGTTGTTATATTTATGCCTACTAAGGGTATACTTTTCTTATTTTTGTTTAAATATTAACGCCAGCTGAAAAATTCAATGCCATGGTTTTTTAATATAACATTACAATATATTAAAATTGCCTAATAGTTGACATAATTATGAGTATTAACCAGATACTAAGTTCTTATGGTATGTAAGCCATCACTAAGCTTTATTATGAAAAATCTGCTTATAGGAGTCAAACTGATAGTTTTCTGAAATCTTTTTGAGTTTTATAAATGCCCTAGGGTGGTAGTGGCAAGTGAGCTTCCTGAATGTGTGGTCTAGGGTGGTCTCTTTTATAAACTTTTTTGGTTTGACTTACGTTTCAATCTGTACAGGTGATTTGATACATTCAGGATTGATTTCCTGGTGAAATCTCATCTTTTGTTTTCAAATTGAGCAGCTTCCTTTCAGAAATGGAGTGGCATCTCCAAATTGTTTATTGTGCTCCAAAGAAGAAATGGATATGGAACATCTAAAAAATTTTGAAACTCTAACTTCAAAATATTGGGAAGCAAAAAGGAGAATGATTTCATTATTAATTTCTGAGCATTAGGTGCATACACACACACACACACACATTACTGAGCTATCCCAACCTCTTTGTTTTTTATAGTGTTTAATGCACACTTTTACTACCATGGCAAGGGAAACTGGAGAAAACCTGCCCCTGCATTGTTTTGTCCACCACATGTGATCATTTGAGATCGAACCCAGGCCATCAAAGTGAGAGGTGAGTGGTCTAGCCACTCGGCCACAGCGCAGCCAAATCCCAACCTCTGCCCCAGACTCAATGCTCATGCTAAAATTGACCCTGTATGACTGCTTATACTTATCTACAGTTAATAGCAGTTGGCTGCTAAATAGTGTTTTGTTAGACAGTGAACACACACATTCCGATTTCTAACTGGAAGAAACAAATGGGGGAGACAGATACAAAATGAACCTTAAGAAAAAGGAATAAAGAACCTTATCTACACAACACAAATAAATGATATAAAATCACTCTCTCTCTAGAGTCAATGTAAAAAAAAAGATGTTTTCAAAAAGTTAAGTCTTATAAAAACATGCAGAAGAAGAGTAACAAAAGCACTGTGTTTGAGAAGCCTTGCTGTTATGGAAGTCCAATAAACAAAGATGCTGTCACATCATGGGAGACATTTTATTTTGTGGCTTCAGGAGGGCAGTCAGGTTGATTTGATGGATGAGCTGCTCGGAATGCAGGGTGGTTCTCCAGCTCTCTATCAATTCTTAAAATTATTGGAAATGGTCTCAAATCCACGTGGAATCTGTTAAAAGAAAACCTAGCATTATTTCCAATACTTGAGACAATGCACCACTACACATTGTATTACCTGTTGCCAAGAACAAGGTTCAATATTTCAAAACAGATGTGAATTCAAAATCCATAATTAATGATTTATGAATCCAAAAAATAAAGGAGACAGCATATAAGAGGTTACTAAAGAGCAATTTTGATGTTTTTCCAGCTTTCTGAGATAAGCCTCTAAAATCTGGTATATTCCAGTTGTTAGCCAGCAACTCTTCCAGAAAAATACATACCTACTACATGTACTGGCATGTATTAATTTCAACCATTTATCATCATTTGATACACTGATTATGCTAATTACATTACATATTATTTGATTGTATACTATGTATTATATCTGTTTTTATATTAATCTGTCTGTTATAGCAGCATTAATTGTTTAATTAATTATTATTATATTAATTTATTAGACTATTAGGTTATTAATTATTAGGTCTTACTTTGCAGTTAACTAGACATTTGAATGGGAATAGAAAAGTTAAAACTAGACCAAGTTTCTTTTCTGTCGCCAGGATGCAGTTGAGCTTTTCGTTAATTGTGAACTCTTGCATTTTAATACATACAGTATACTCCTGATTATTCATGTAGACATCATCCCATTTATGGATTATCCATGCACTCCCCCCCCCCCCATACGAAAAAAATGATTGCAGATTGTTTTTCTTTACAAAGGACCCGTGGTGTGACAATAAGTGCCAATTCCATTGTTTAAATGATCACCTCATGACAATAGAGTACCATTTCTACTGTTATTGGCCTGCCTGTTCCATGTAAATTAAAAAATAAGTTCAGTTTACTGGTGTTAATCAGCATGTAAGGGTCAACAAAGCAGGTTAAAAGAAATTTGTAAAAGAGATGGCAGAGAAATTAAAACATGTGTGCCGACATTAAAACAAAAATTAGAATTGAAAGATTTTGGGATGGAGGAAACTGTTGCAAAACTAAGGGCTGATTATGGGATTGGAATACCGACATTACAGGACATTAAAAATACTTGATTTTATCAGGAACTCTGATTCTAATTCTGGACAATCTGCACAAAAAAGCATGAAGAGATCTACATTCCATGACTTAGATGCTGCTTTTTTAAAATGGTTCAGCCAAAAATGAGCAGAAGATATTGTTTCAGGCTCAATGTGTACCGAAAGGGCTAAATTTTTTCATGAAGTTTTATGGTTACAGGGAGAACTTAATGCCTCATCTGGTTGGCCACAAGACAAAAACAATGTCACAGGATTCGTGCTGTGCGAAAAAATATCAACTCCTATCAGAGATCAACATCATGGATATTTTAAAAAATAAAACAGGCCTACAATACCTATGCACAGAAATAAAATGAACTTTTGAACAATAATACATGTTGAAAAAACTTTTAAACGTAATTTCCTACATATGTATGTAGTATCTTAAAAGCATTCAATTACAGGTTTCTTGATTATTCGTGTTTTACGATTATTTGTACTTTTCCCCAACATTATGCCGAGAGTATACTGTATATTTTATCTTTATAAGTTTTGTTTTGTTTTCATGAATCTGATTTCACTTGAATAAAATCTATGTAACATTAATACAGCCATGACAAAGCATTACCTTCGAGCATTGAACACCTGAGGAATTAGGCAGCAATCTGCAATTGTTATTTCATCACCTACACAGTACTTGCCAGCACAGGCAGAAAGAAGCTTCTCCACAGCTAAAAAAAGATGAAAAACAAAATACAATCAGAACTCTTCCAATTTAAACTTTCATCAATAGTCAAGGCTAAGAATTTTGAAGGCGCCATTTGCACTATGGGATATAGTTAAAGACTAACTGATGGAGGTATTAATAAGGGAGTTAGGTTTATGAAATTATATATTTACTGTTTTAAACTTAAATACGAGGGCTGATGAATAAAGACAGACTTATTTTTACTTTCTCTAGCAAATATGTACAATGTACATGGTAGATAGAGAAGGTATTGTATTCCATCCAAAAATATAAGTTTAGTATCTTCCAAGGATGAAACACAAAGACTTCCAAGAAAATTTCCCCACCACCTAGTACCCTTTCCATGGAACATTTTTCGAAAATTTTGATTTTCTCAAAAAAAGCTCAAACCACTTTGATTAAAACACAATAGCCTCTGAAGACCTCTTCATTCTGGATGACTTTTGTATAACTCATAAACCGTAAGAGATAGACAAAAACTTATAACACAAAATAAACACCAAGAGGTACTACGTATTAGATTTAAGATATAGTAGGACCCAATAGCTCGGCAACCACAGGATTTGAACCTATTGGGCTCCAGGTTAAACAGCAACTCATTGGAGAGATAAAAATGTAAGGAAATGTATAATAATTTGTAAAATTTGTGAAAATTATTATTATATTATTACCACGCAAAAATGTAGGTCTCATTAAAACACACATGTGCCATACACACTTTTTGTAGATTTAACCGTTTCTCAGACATCCTTGTTATTGATTTCAATGTCAAACTATTTAAACTTTTCTCAAGCGGACAGTCAATTTTGCAACATATTTTTCGTTTTACTCCCAGAAATACAAAGAGAACTGAATTTCAATTGTTTCACATAGCAATGAGCTTTTAAAAGATGTGACTATTGCCTTCACCTGGTCTATTCCCTTACTTCCCCTCTACTTATAAGAAAGGAAGTAATATGCCCAATTCTGCTGATATTTATCTTGATTAGCATGATGTAGATAAAAGAATTTTCTTTTGCAAGATTTGTTTGTAGAACAGCTACATCTTTGTATTAAGAAAAAGTTATTTATGTGGAAAATATCATTGGAGCGTATAATGTAGGTAATTTCCCCTGTATACTTTTTTCCCTGTAATACTAAAAATCTTCAAAACCACAATTGCATTGAAGAATTTTCTGTAGCTTTGAAGAAAATGCAACTGCCCCTGCCCAAACTACTACTTTTCTGGAAATATTGCCAATGATACTCGGAGCATCATTGAGTGGAAGGGTTGCACTCTTTAACTGACAGATAACTTCTGGTATAAAATAAAAATGTCTTATATGTGACAACACTCAAGTGATTTCTTGGTCTTGATGATGCAGGAAGCTTGTGTCATCCAAGTCATTGACAATTTCAAGGGTAAAATTTCATTCTTCACTTGAAGACAAAACAACTGTTTAGGTTTCTTTAGGTGCTATGAAATTCATATATTCTGCTTCAAAAAGTATGAATCATATATGTCTCGAAATTTATTAATTAAATAGCTAGATAAAACAAATCTGATGTTCCATTTAATGAATTTCTCTACATCTCTGTAACAAATTATTGTTAAAAAGGTTATTCTTCCATCTAGTTCATGCTAATCAAAAATTAAATTAGCAGAAATGCTTCTTTGCAAGTAGAAGGGAAATAAGGGAGTGCACTAGGCTAAAACAATAGTCAAATCTTTTAAAAGCTGGTTGCTATTTGATTGAAGTTCCTTTGCTCATATGGCCAGAAGTTGACAAATTTCGGCATGAGAAAAGTATAAGTATTTTAGTATTTTAAAGCTGAAACAAAATAACTATGAATATTTCAGAAATGGTCAGTTCTACTAAAAAAAAGTGTGTGACACAAATTATGTGTTTTAACTACAATTTTGTGTAGTCAATTTTTGTCTATCTCTAATGGTTTAACCATTATGCAAAATTCCGTAAAACAGATTCAGAATAAAGAGGTCTTCAAAGGCTATTCCCAGAAAATTCATATACATTTTATTTGTGATTTAAATATATTTAATAAGCATTATTTTAATCAAAATCATTATCATTGTCACATCCTTGTAAGAACTAAACATAAATCCCAAGTTTGGTGTTTAAGTCTCTTTGTTTTTGAGCTATGCTGCATGCACACATGCATACATACACAGGCATTTTTCTAAAAAGCCTTTTCTTGGATTCACAGGACCTCAAAACATACATTTCCAGTGAAAATTCAACATCAAATTTTTGGGTGGAATACAACACACTCTCTAGCTAGGATACATACTAGAGAAAGTAAAAATATGCTATAACGTAAATATGCAGGTCCTAGCGATTATTTTTTGTTCCTCACAGTGAAAAATTGTATGTGTGAAAAGAGGTTTTTGAGCCCTGATGAAGCAGTTTGTGTACAAAAGTGAGCTTTTAGGTCTGCATGAAAATGAGCAGCAGAATCTTTTAAATGTGGTTTGACAAGACAAAAAATTGCATTCAGTGTGATGAACTCCACCAGTCAGATTGATTTTATAGAGTACAGTTTTTGTGTGTTGTGGACTTCTTGCCGGTGAGTAACTCTGTGTGGTTGCGAGTCGGTTCTACCTTATAGAGGAACGAAAGGTAGGTAGCAGGGGTGTACTTCGCCTATCAGGCTCCACAGGGTGACATAGAGACCGCAACTGAGGGTTGCTTCTCAGCAAGCTCAAGATGCCAAGCGGGATCTTCCTTTAGGTCGAAGTAGTGACCGTATAGATGTACTTGCCTAGCAGGTTCCACGGAACTGCATCGAGACACATGGTACAAGGGGTTACCTTGACGAGCTCAAATGCAGACGGGTCGCCTACTGGAACACGGGAGTACAGAGGCAGGGTCGTATAAATAAAAACAAGAGACCAAGGTAGAATGAGACAGACCCCATGCTACGGAGATGTTGCTTCTCACGTAGCTCAGACTTGACGGTCTTCACTCTGGTCCATGAGCCTTCTGTTTTCCCTGGTTAGCATGGTGGTGTCATCCCTCTTTATTATCCTTAACTACTTGTATACAGAGCCTCCAACAGGCGATCTTACCAACTATGTTCATACCCATGCTAGGATTTTCCGGCCTGGTCGGCCTTTGTCCAAAACTTGTGTGGTTGTTCACCACATTGTGTATCTCAAAATTTTCATAGTGAGCTTCGTATCATTTCCATTATCTTTATAACAGTAATCATTAATCTATGTTACTTTTCATAAACGTTTAATTCATTAAACAACAACAGAATTATTAAATTTACACTATTTATTTCAAAAGCTTAGTAACTTAATTATTTATACACTTAAATGAAATTTTACCATAGTGCCCATTGTAATTATGCTTGAAAAGAAAAAAAAAATTAATATTAGTCAAGTATAAAAATAATAAATTACCTCGGAAACCTCTGTTAATCCAATGTTGTGCCCATTCCTTTTTCTTTTCTTCACCAACATATATTAAAACAATAAGGTTTTGTAATGGCTGAATTCCAGATGCTATTACTTCACAAATTTCCCTTACCTGCAATAAAATGTCTTCAATGTTAGATCAAGTCAAGTATTTTACTCAATAATTAGACATATGTAGATGCAATAATTTTTTAGCATAAAAATATTTATAAATGTAAGATGCAAGAATATGTTATTAATTATAATAAGCCCTGGCTAAAGCATTAGAAACCACTAATGTCATTAAATAAAACATTTAATTTAATATTTATTGGTGGTAAGTAATTACAATCATGGACATAACTAGGCATTTAGCCCCTGCTCTTTGCCTTTCATATCCAATTACATGCAATTTATAACAGCTTCCCACAATACAGAATATTCTTTACATACCATACAATAAGTAACACTACTATCTACAACCGTTATTAATAATCCATTCATCATTTCTACCCCCTAAATTCCACATTATAATTCTCAAACTATTTATATATATACTCCCATTTACTTAAATCGACCATATCCGTTTCTTCTTAACTCTGCATAAAAACTCTCCCAAGTTACTACTCTGCGATTGATTGCATAACATTTTTTTGCATTACTACTGGATTTTGCCATTTTCAACTATTTACTTGTATTAACTTTTTCCTCCAAATATGTGAACCCCTTGCAGGTGTTTCTGAACAGGCAGTGTTACACACTCTACTGTGGGATTGATCTTACTTTGTTTCCCGCACCTTCAACTATCCACACTACTCATATGATGCAATTCCTCTCTCAGTGGGCAGGATTCTTTTGCTCAGTGCCCACTTTGGATTGAATGATTAATTAATTTGGTCCTTTGTTTTCATTTTGACCAATGAATGAGGATTGGTGGACTGCAATGGGATGGTGGAATTTGGTCCAGGGAAGGAATTTCAATTTATCACCTGTTAAAACTGCTTATTAGAAATCACGTGATATCTTCTTGGTGAGCTCCTTATGGAGCAAACTTTTAGAGCTCCATAGGAAGCATATCACCCTCTATAGTGTAATGGTAACCATGCTAACTTCATATACCCAAGGACATGGGTTCAAACCCGACAGAGAGCAGTGGATTTTTTTTCAGGTGTGAAAATCCTTAGCATGGCTTCCTTTAGAAGGGAATTAAAGATGTTGATCCCACATCATAGATTTACGGCAGTAAAAGAACCTCAAGCCTGATAAAGAGGCCTCTGAGAAAAATTAAGCAGTCTGTCTCACACCCAGTATAGAATGGCAAACTGAGAACCACATCAGTTAAAGAGCCATAATAAAACTCCATTTGTATTTCTGTAGCAAGTAATTCTGGTGAGCTGGCTCCACTTTCAGTGAGTATTTACATTATACCATTTCAATAATTTCATTTTGGCCATCTACAAGTAAGAAATTATCCAGTACCATTTTACACTTTGTCTATTTTTGTAGTCAAATGGTCAGCAAGCTGACTTCTCGCCTGGAGGTTTTGGGTTTGATTCCCAGCTGGCAGTGGAAAGCTTACTAGAGTGGGGTGCTCTGGTTCCCAGCCATGGAATGCACCCAAGAACAAACCCACACATTTGGGGATGCAATCCCAGTTATAGAACCATGCCCACTCAGCATCATGACGAAAGTGATGAGCTGCAATAGGCAGCAATCCCAGCCATGATAGCCAACATTCCAGCTGGAGGATGTGTGATGCTGGCCATATCACCTCCCCTTATTGGTTGAATGATCACCCATTTCTGCTGTGTGTAAGTGGCCATGAGAATGGCAGTCAGGTTGGTAGCACCAGGCTCGTGGGTTTATCTGCACACAACCACACAGCATCAACTTGTCAGGATAATCAGTTGAGAAGCGAGATCACACGTCACCAAACAAACAACCCAATTAAAGTATAATGTCTCAGAACATAAACAAGGCTGATTCAAACACCTGGAAATGGTTTAATTGCAGCAAGTTTAATGCAGAGGCATACTCAAAAAAAAGTATCTCCAGCAATGCAACAAAGGTCATGTTCTGCTCTCTGTGTTTGAATGGTGTGGGAATGCCATATTCTACAATCATATTATGAGCTCTATAGCAAACCAAAAGTTCATATACCTTGCTTACTCTCATCACTAATTTGATATGACATTGTACACTAATTAATTATAAAGAAGAAAACAACTGGTATCACACTCTAACATCACTATTTTAAAAAAAGACTTATGTCAAACATTTCTAGAGGCTCTTGCCTCCATTCTTAGCAGAGATTTACCGGTGAATTCTTGTAGATTTTGAGATGACATAATTTGCTTGTGGTATATTAAAATGTATGGCTTTTTCTCTGTCTTCAATTTTGTTTGTTTGTTTTGTTTATTTGTATTAATACATTTTATCAAACTTTTAATATAATTGGAATCTGCACTGATGTTGGTGGTTTTGGTTCACTGAGAAAGTCATATACCATTTCTGGAATCAAATCATTACTTTCTTAGTGAACCAAAACTGCTAAAAGCAGTACAGAATCCAATTAAATTAACAGAGCAGCAAAAACTATTCATACAAAAAACAAAACAAACAATAATAATAATAATAATAAAAAATCATTGTTTGATAGACAAGCAAATGATCTTCACTCAAGACTCATCTACCCAGAAACATACTCTACAGGCCACCACAAGTGTGCAAGTAAATCTCAACTGAGAATGGAGGCACATGAGCTTTTCAAAACATGTACAAAGTATTTTTTTTTAAATTCTCAAGTTAGAGTGTATACGAGGGTCACTAGATAAGTACTAAGACATAGAATATTGGCCACCCTTGGGGTAAGCATTGTTGCTGTGTTGAAATATTGACCCATTGGTAATGCAATGGTAGCAGGCAGAGCATTGTTGCATCATTCATTTTCCCTCATTTTATGTTTAAAGTCTTGAAGTGTGAACTTTCTTGCAGGTGCAATGGAGATTCAGAGAGAGCATTTTAGTACTCTTATATGAGTTCAAATGTGGCTTAAATGAAACGCAGTCATTTGAGTGTTTGAGGGAGGGCTTTTGGGACTATTCTCCATCACCTGCCACTGTGTTCTGCTGGTTTGGAGAATTCAAGAGGGGGGGAAGAGTGGCAGACCAACAACAGTAGCAACTGAGAAAAACATCACCACTATGGAAACAATAATTAGGGAAGCTGTTTCAACCATCCTTTGTGAACAGCTTCATGCAAAAAAATTGTTTACAATAGGTGCCCCATAATTTACCTGAAGCACAAAAGCTCAAGAAAGTGGAATGGTGCCTGTTGTGTCTGGTCATCCATCATGTTGTTTTCTAAGTTAGTGAACAGAGAGGAGAGGCAGGAGACTCTTCTGCGATGTACAGGTGGCACCTACTTGGCTGCCCCAAGCTCTTCCTTGATTGAAGTGGCTCAGAGGGATCGACCTAGGTTCTTCATGGAGTGAATGAAGAGGAGAGGTAGGAGGCTCCACTACGATGTATGGGTGACACCTACTTGGCTGCCCCAAGCTCTTCCTTAGTTGAGGTGGCTCAGAGAGATTGACTTGGGTTCTTCATGGAGTGAGAGGAGAGGCAGGAGGCTCTGCTGCGATGTACAGGTGGCACCTACTTGGCTGCCCCAAGCTCTTCCTTGATTGAAGTGGCTCAGAGGGATCGACCTAGGTTCTTCATGGAGTGAATGAAGAGGAGAGGTAGGAGGCTCCACTACGATGTATGGGTGACACCTACTTGGCTGCCCCAAGCTCTTCCTCAGTTGAGGTGGCTCAGAGAGATTGACTTGGATTAGTCACAGAGTGAGAGAGGTAGGAGGCTCCACTACGATGTATGGGTGACATCTACTTGGCTGACCTGAACTCTTCCTCGGTTGAGGTGGCTCAGAGAGATTGACTTGGGTTAGTCACGGAGTGAACGGAGAGAGATGGGAGGCTCCGCTACGATGTATGGGTGACACCACTTGGCTGACCTGAGCTCTTCCTCCATTGAGGTGGCTCAGAGAGATTGACTTGGGTTAGTCACGGAGTGAACGGAGAGAGGTAGGAGGCTCCACTATGATGTATGGGTGACACCACTTGGCTGACCTGAGCTCTTCCTCCATTGAGGTGGCTCAGAGAGATTGACTTGGATTAGTCACGGAGTGAACGATGAGAGATGGGAGGCTCCGCTACGATGTATGGGTGACACCACTTGGCTGACCTGAGCTCTTCCTCCATTGAGGTGGCTCAGAGAGATTGACTTGGATTAGTCACGGAGTGAACGATGAGAGATGGGAGGCTCCACTACGATGGAAGGGTGACACCACTTGGCTGACCTGAGCTCTTCCTCCATTGAGGTGGCTCAGAGAGATTGACTTGGGTTAGTCACGGAGTGAACGGAGAGAGATGGGAGGCTCCGCTACGATGTATGGATGACACCTACTTGGCTGACCTGAGCTCTTCCTCCATTGAGGTGGCTCAGAGAGATTGACTTGGGTTAGTCAGGGAGTGAATGATGAGAGATGGGAGACTCCGCTACAATGTACGGGTGACACTATTGGCTGATCTGAGCTCTTCCTCCGTTGAGGTGGCTCGCAGGGGTCGACCTGGGTTAGTCACCCTTTGTCGCAGAGGTCTGTTTACCTAGAGGACAGCCCCTAGACTCCACTGTAGCAGGTCAAGCACTCTGGGAATTATGTCATCCCCTAGCTCCCCAGCACTGTCCGGGATCATCAAGGGCCTGCCCGTAGGTCTTGGTGGCAAGAGGAAAGGGGAGGCATGGAGAGGGTAGAAGGAAAAGAATTAAGCCAGCGGATTCTCTGTACTGATAACTCTACAGGTAGCTGGAGATAAGTTCCAGCTTCAGTCTCTGCAAACAACTGTCGGCTCTTGCCATTTGTCTGCCTTTTATCTTGAGCCATCTACCTGTGGCGCCATGCACTTTATTAATAACTACATACATATGCCTCCCTAATGGTGCATGATCTAACTATTTACAATAATCTAGTGCTGCTAGCAGCATTCGTTAAATCTACATGTATATGTGACAAACTACTAGTTTCGGTTGTAGCGTTTTATTACAGTGCTAAACAATATTGCAAAGATTTAACTTTGGCAAGTGTCACCATGTTTTAGATATTGTTACAAGTGATCCAGAAACAAAATGTCAGTTTCCAAATGATAAACCACCCATCAAGATAAGAGAGCAAGGAGTGCCGTAAAGAAACTAGTTGCTTCTTTCATCTCCACAAGTGATGATGACAGTTGTGCTCAAAAATCAGAAATTTATTGCAAATTGATGCAGAAGTTTGGCTTCCGAAAGTGTTAAAAGATCACAGGAAAAGTGTCCAAAGACAGGACTAAGGGCATTTTGTTGCATCATGATAATATATCAATGGAGTTTCTGCAAGGAACTGAGGCAAAACTATTGACTCATCCATCCTATAGTCCCAAATTGGCACCATATGATTTCTTCCTGTTCCCTACGGTGAAGAGTCAGCTTTGAGGTCACCGATTTTCTAGTCCTGAAGAAGCTGTTGCAACATAAGGAGAGTTGAAGTGCTAGAAACTGAGTGGCAAGGATGCTTCCAGAGAATACATATAGAACATTACTCATGTACAGCAATGTCAGTTAAAGTTTACAAAAATTCAATGCTATAAAACTCCTGAACCTTTTAGAGAGCATTTTTCTTCAAAATAATAGAACCTCTCCCGTAAATTTGTTGAATATAAGTTCCTTCATTTTCAGGTAAACTATTAAATAAATTAATGGATACTATTTCAAAACTGTTTCGTGCTTTACTATATTTACATGTATAAATATTATTGCTGCTTCTTGTGGGATAATTATGTAGTTTCATAGGAATCATAATTTTGTATGTTCTTCTTAATACATAGAAGACAATTTAAAATATATACAAGGAAGAGTGAGGATTTCAAGGTCAATAAAATGTGGTTTACAGCGAGTTTTTGGCAGAACTTCACATATTATCCTTACTGCCCTCTCTTGTAAACTAAGAAGCTTATTAGTATAGTAAAATAGTATAATACCATAATTCATAAATGAATATATATTACTATAATACACTGACAGTGAAGATTTTTTATTAATGGTTTGGCTCAGTACTCGTCATATAAAGATCCCTTTGCTTAGTTTATCAGAGATATAATCTATGTAGATGGAAAGCTGCATACAGTGACAGGGAGAATACTTTGAGAAACTGGGATAACAAAATGTTTCTACGAGTATTCATTATTTTTTGTCTTAATACTTATTTAGTGACCCTTGTGCCAGTTGTTTTCTTCTCCATAATTCTGAATTACTTCACTGTGTATTCCCAATAATGTTAAAATCATTACACAGTTAAAGAATGACAGACATTTTTGGTGGTACGTTGGTCTAACTACAGACTATACAACTTATCAGATGATGTGGGGTAATCAGCAATTTGATGGTTCTACCCTTCCAACCATTGGTTTGGTTGTACAACAAACTTGCATTCTTTACAATCTGTTGGGTTATAATGGTTGGCCCAACAATTGGATAGTGTGCAAGATTTAAAATAAACCCTAAAACTGTTTTAGTAGTATTCTTACTAAGTGTGGCTCCACAGACTGTAGACACTGATGAGACACAAAATAAAATGATAATAGGACGGGATCAATTCAAACCTAAGTTTAGGGTAACCTCAATCAGCTTTTGATATTTATTAAGGGCAGAGGAAAACCTGTAAGGGGGGGGGGGGGGGGCCAGAGAAGATGGAACTGGCAGGATTTAAAATGCAGGCATCCCATTCAAGAGTCTGTGTCCAACGGTCTGAGCTACCAATGTCATTGCTTAAAGTGTATATAAAACCTAACAAATTTAATAATAAAATTACTGTAGAAACATGTACAGTGCATCAATACTTACCTTTGCTCTCTTGTGAACATCTTGTGGCATTAAAGGTCTTGAGGGCCTTGTTTCTTCCAAGTAGTGCATTATATTTAGCTGCAACAAAAAACACACATGTAAACTCTATAGTACTTAATATCATTATTAAGTAGAAAGTTAATAACAGAGATGTGTTTATCATTAGAAGTAATGAGTTGGATTTGTTAACACATCACTTAACTGTATTTCTTACTTGGAGTATTTTTACAGTACTTTTCATACACATCCCATTGTAATGCCTTTCATCAATATGTACCATAGTAGTAACTTTAGCTGTTGCTCAAGATGTCAAAACAGAGAATAGCAAAGGCAAAAACTAAAATTGTGTGCAAATCCTTGAAAGAGAGCTGTGAAGTGCTTTTGTAGCAAATGATACTTGCCAACTTATTGAAATTGAAGTTTATAAAACTTTCCCTAGTCCAGCAAATAATAATAATAATAATAAAAAAAATCACAAATTTATTGAGCTATTTTGCATAAAAGAAGTATTTGGTTTTATAGGGTCGTTAAATTATAAAGTAACCTCTCCTGCGACCTCTCTCCACTGTACAAGAGAACCGAGAGTTGCTGGGAAAGTGGTGCCCGCAGAGACTTACTCAAATCTCGGTCTTATAGTAAGTGCTGGAAATGCTGACCTTTTGTTCTCAAACAAGCAGGGAAAAAAACAAAAAAGTGTTTTCACTCATTTGCCTAAGCCCAGCAGCAGGAATCCTAGTAACTTAAGTTTGTGTAGTACAGCAAGGTTAGGATTCACTTGTCCTTCAAAGAACCCCATAAATAAAAGTCATAACCAGTAAAGTCGAGGGAACGAGGTGCCACATATGAACTCTTGTAATTCTGTAACCATGTGTGCATTGTGGTTGTCTCCAACAAGATTCTGCAACAACATTACTTGTAGACTACAGGAAACAATTAACTTCAACAGACATAATTTCAAAATATTAGACTCAATACAAAGAAATATGTTGGAAAATTCCAGACTGCTAAATGTAATATAACTTTCAAGCAATATTTCCTCAAGTCGCACCTTGACAATTTCTTGTCAAATTTAGGAGCTTTCAGGGAACAGCAAGGTGAAAAGTTTCACCAGGACTTGAAAGATGTTGGTTGGTAGTGAAATCCTTCATTTTTTTGTATTCCAATATTTAGCTGGGAGGTTGCAATCTTAGGCTGCGGAAAGACTTTTGTTAAAAACATGAATTCCTTCTAACAATTAATTGAATATTATTATTAACATTTAATGAATGATTGAGGGCTTAAAGGAACCAACCTGGACAAAAGCCTAATGTCTGATACCTCACCTTCACATGGTGTAGCTGTTACGAGTCACAATAATTTTATTAACAAAGAGGATACCCTTTAATCCCTTCTAAACTTGAAGACTTAAAGGAATTGATCTGAACAAAATCACGTGATGAACTAAAGGGAAGCTGCTCACCAATAAGCACTGGTCAGCTTGGCAGGTTATTGACTGAATTGGTATTTCTTCCTCCTCTTATACCAATTCCCTCTTTAAACTCCTCTATCTAGTCTATCTTGACTGAACTCTCTTTTCATCGACCCTGACGATATTAGAGAATTCGAGACCTAGGAAATTATTTCAATTTTTTTCCTATAAATGCTTACTAATACTTGGGTGACATAACCACCAAATACATGGTGCCCACTACTTGACGGTTACAATTTGTTTAATACGCTCCAATATGAATCCTGGGGATGTACATGTTATGGTCAATTAGTCTGGTGACTTGCATGCAAGAAATCTACCAAGAACACACAAGAAAATCAAGTACACTGAAGTTCCATGGGAAAAGAAAAAAGGGTATACAAGATAACATACATTCTCCAATTCAGGTGTGCTTTCATGTTATTATTCTTCTTTATTTTCTTCAAAAGTTGTAAAGATATGTGTGTGTGTAATATTTTTGCAAATTTTATAAATATATTTTCATTCAACATTTTGCCAATATATGTTATATTATCAAAATGAGATAGATTAAAGAAAAACAGAATGCATTTTTTTTTATTTTTCTGCATTAAATTAAAAAATGTTTAATTGTACCACAGAAAAAAGTTTACATGTGTAACTTAGCATAGCAGACATAAAGCACAAAACAGAAAAGAAATTAGTTATAAATAATGATGTGAAACAAGTAAATAACACATTTAAAGCACAAAATAGTAAGGAGATGCACAAATTGATCATTTGCAACAGAATACATAACCAGAAGCGATATAGCAACTTTTGAGTATTTAAACAGCCAAATGCCATACATTCATGGATTTTAAGTAGTTTTTATTTCTCCATCCATAACATCTGATGTAACACCTAATAACTTAAATATTGCAGAGTACTGCAAAATCATAAAACAACTAATGAATTTAAATAAAAGATTAATACTTCAATGGATACCAGCACATTGCGGAATACAGGGTAATGAGACAGCTGACTCCTTTCTGGTCACTTAAAGAAGATATGGATGGAAACCATCTGCCCAACCTTTAGTCAACATGATAATATAACATCAAAATACTGGAATGCAAGAGAGCGAATGGCTTCACTGCCAACTGCTCATGATTAGATACCAACCAATCTATTTCTCCAAGTAACCTGCCTAACGTGCAGTACCTACCATATCACATTCACCTCTGAAGCAACATTACTATGCTTTTTAACAGTTTTGACTTCAGATCTAAGTTATTGCTTTCTTTTCAAAAGTGAAATGCTATTTATCCTCTTGCTTGATTTTAAAATTTCTGAAGTGTTCTTTAAACCTAGCTTTTAAGAAATTTAAATGTAGTGTTTAAAAAACTGGGCCCAAACTTGTGTAAGTATATAGCCTATGAGTATTTAGTTATACTATTCTCTCCCTCTCACACATGCATGCACTGACCTTTTTTCTAAATCATTTTTTTATCAGAAGAGCTCAAAAGTGAATTTCCAGTGAAAATACAACAAATTCTTAGATGGAATGCATATAAAGAGTAGAGAAATTAAAAATATCTAATACTTCTAATTCTTCAGAAAATTTCATTTTGCACTTCACTCCCTTTTAGGATACTTTTATTGCTATGAAATCACCTCTATGCCACGCATTTGGGAGATCCTGGGTTCAATCCCATGGGCTGAAAAATCTGGCTGGGGTTTTTTTCTTGGTTTCCCCCACAGTCACCAAGGTAAATACCAGATCCAAGTTCATTCTAAAACATTAGCAAAACTTAAAATAGATGGTAATTGTGATTGCACTGCCATCTATCCACATATGGTGTAAGCAGGAGACTGGATAGCAATCTAACCCCATCTGCCCCTTGTGGTACTATGGTGTAACGAAAAGAGACCTTAAAAAGCTAGTTGCCCTTCGCCATCTGACTGTGGATGGTAGAACAGCTAGACTGGATGGCCTTCTAACATCATCTGCTTGGCACTAAGCAAAGGTAATATGGGATTAGATTAAATAACTCAGAAGTTTGAGACAAGTGAAGTTTTAATCAATGTGATAGTTGAAAATGAGTCGGAATAGCAACACTCACCTCACTTATATGTAATTATGTTCAAAACATATGTTTCAAGGTGAGGTGAGTGTTACTATTCCGACTCATTTTCAACTATCACATGGGATTAGATGTTAAAAGGCCCACCAAATACCATTTATACGGTACCTTTCCAAGTAGTTACAATGCAATATGATCCAGTTGTTAAAAGGACATAAAATGAAATACAATTTTTCAAATTTTCTGATGTGTTCCATTCACATGAATTTCTCTACATCTCTGTAACAAATTATTGTTAGTAAAATTATTCTTCTAACTATTTAATGCTAAATCATTAGCAGAAACGATCTTATTACTTAGTTCCTTTATAAGTAGAAGGGAAATTAGGAAATACACTAGGCTAAACTGAGTCAAATGTTTTAGAATGTGATTGCTCTGAGAATGAATTCCATTTCTTTGCGTGGCCATGCGTTGACAAGTTCCTGTATGAGAAAAGTTTAAGTATTTTAAAACTGAAATCAATAACAAGGAATATCTCAAAATCGGCCAACTCCAAGAAAAAAATGTATACGACATAAATTGTGCATTTTATTCTGAACTACAGTTTTTGTGTAATAAGTCTTTGTCTACCTCTTACGGTTTACCACTTATGCAAAATTCAATAAAAATCATCCAGGATAAAGGTCTTTAGAGGCTATTCCCAGAAATTTAAACATATATTTAAGATATCTACATGCCAAATAAAATGTATAAGAGCTTTTAATCAAAATCGTTAGAGCCAATTTTTGAGAAAATCAAAATTTTCGAAATTTTTTCCATGTAAAGGATAGTTTGGGTGGGATTTAAAAAAAAAAATCATCTTTGTGTCGCATCCTTGGAAGATACCAAACTTAAATACCAAGTTTGGTATTTATTTTTGAGCTATGCTGTCCAAGGCCACACATGCTTACTTAGTTTTAAAGGTAGGGAAAAGGTGAAGTATAAAAAAAAAAAAAACGTGTTCCATTCACATGACTTTCTCTACATCTCTGTAACAAATTGTTATTAAAAGGCTTATTCATGCTAATCAAGATAAACATTAGCAGAAATGCTTTCTTGTAAGTAGAAGAGAAATAAGGGAATACACTAGGTTAGAACGATAGGCAAATCTTTTAAAAGCTGGTTTTCATGTAGATGAAATCTGTTTCTTTGCAATGCTGGAGTTGACAAGTTCCTGTATGTGAAAAGTTTAAGTACTTTACAATTGTAAACAATAGCAAGAAATATTTTCAAAACGGTTACCTCCACAATAAAAATGTAAAGGACGTAAATTGTGTGTTTTGACAAGATCTACATTTTTTGTGCAGTAAGTTTTTGTCTATCTCTTACGATTTACTTATTAATTATGCAAAATTCAAAAAAATCATCCAAAATAAAGAGGTCCTCAGAGGCTTATCCCAGAAAATTGAAGATATACATTTTATTTGTCATGTATATATCTTAAATACAGGGGGGCCATGGGAACCTGACAGTTTTTAAAATAAAATCGATAGTACAAGACTCAAATTAAATTTTTCATTCTGTAACATTGCAATAGGGTATTGAATGCCATTTGAGGATATGACCTTATTTTCTAAATAGGTCATCTCTTAAACGGCCTCCACCACTGTAGTCTGTGATGCAGATTCTGTATTGCTGATTGCAACATGTCGTTTGGTATGGCTGTAATTTCCTTCAGTATGAGCTCCTTGGTTTCCTATTATGCACTTGAGACTTGAGGTAGCCCCAAAGGAATTAGTCACATACTGACAGATCTGGAGAACATGACTCCTCTTCTTGAAATCACTTTGTTTGGAAACATTTCTTTAACCATTGTAATGGGACACGTTGACAGAATGGGCTGTAGCCCCATCTTGTTGAAACCAGATGGTGTAAATAAATGGCGTGTTATGGATGCTCTTTAACTATTGTGGTTCTCAGTGTCCCATTCTAAATTGGGTGTGAAAGACCACTTAATTTTGCTCAGAAGCCTTTCTATCAGACTTGAGGTTCTTTTACATGCCGTAAATCTATGACATGCACTCAACGGCTTTACTTCCCTTCCGAAGGAAGTCATGCTAAGGATTACACCTGAAAAAAATCCATTGTCCTCCACTGGGTTTAAAACTGCGACCTTGGGTATATAAAGTTAGCATGGTAACCATTACACCACGGAGGGGACAGATGGTGTTGAGAGCGATTCTACAATAATGTAACTCAGGAGTAAGAAAGTCCCCTAACATCCTAACATATTTGAGGTCATTGTTCCATCTCTATCATTCTCTTCAAAACAAAAAATAAGGACCTATGATTCCAAAACTCACAATGCCACACCAAACTGTTACATGTGGACTATGAAGATGGTGCATAAAAACTGTTTAAATGAAAATGAGCCTATCACTCATAAACAGGATCATATCATCATTAAAAAGGTTCACAAAGTCTTCACAAAATGTAATTTGGTTATCTGTATCACAATCTTTTAACTCTTGAACTACAACCATCTTGTAGGGATGAATTTTGTAGAATTCTCCTAAAACTCTCTGCAATAAGCATAAGGCTGTACATGTTTTCTTGTTGAGTGACTAGGACTCTTTATTGCTTGTCTGACTCTTTCAATGTTTTCTGGTGTTCTCACAGTGTGTACAGGACCTGGTGGTTTCTTCTTCACTGCAGAAGCTGTTGCTCAGATATTCTTTTTATATATATATATAACTTGATATAGTTCCAGCTAGGAATGCTGCCATGATGTGGGACATTAAAATGATGACGAAATAATCATTGTGTAATGACAACAGTGTCACCATTTTTTAAAAAAATCCACCACAAAAGCACAATGTTCAGCATTGCATTGCATTGCACCATTTTTTAACAATGGCAAACATTGGTTGCTTGTAATATCTCGCGCATTCATTTATTTGTTATACTTACCAACTTATTCAAACTTGAAAATAATCAGGTTCCCATGACCCAACCTGTATAAGAGCTTTAAACAAAATCATTGGAGCCATTTTTGATGAAATCAAGATTTTTGAAAAATTTTCCATGTAAAAAGAAGTTTGTGGTGGGGGATTTTCTTGAAAATCTTTGTGTTGCATCTATCAAAGATACTAAACATAAATATGAAGTTTTGTATTTAACAGCCCTTTTGTTTTTGAGCTATGCTGTCCACAGACAGACAGAGAGACATGCACACATTTTTCTAAAAATGCTTTTTCTTGGATTCAGAGGGCTCCAAAAATTTATTTTCAGTGAAATCTCAGTATCAAATTTTTGGGTGCTCTATGTTCTTAGTATGTATAGAGAAAATAACAACCATAAGCCACTTAACAAAACGGCCTTATCTTCCAACTAATTCTACTTGACAAACATGCTTATTATCCTGATATATGGTGGACTTTGAGACAGTGATGTGTTTTAACAATTAAAATTTAGTTGAGTCGATTTTGTAACAGTCGACCAAAGGAATTGACAATGGAAGCACATGGCTTCTGAAACATGTTTTCCGAAATAAAAAAAGTAAGTGATGTAGTGTTACAAAATCGACTCGACTAAATTTTAATTTTTTAAACATGCTTATCTTTAATTTACAAAGTAGTAATGAGATGATGGAACCTTTGATAAGGAAATTTGCACTCGTAGATATCTCATATCACATTCAATGTTAAAAGGTGAAAGCAAAGAAAAACAGAATAAAAAAAATCAGCCACTTATCAAAATAGCCTTATGTTCCAACTGATTATATTAGACAAACATCCTTATCTTTGTCTTTGAGCTGTTAATGACCTAGGACCCTTGATAAATATTGTTTTGATATTAGTCTAGTACTACTCGAGACATTTAGCAATAGCGCTGGTTTGGCTGCGATGTTATCATGTTTACATTCAAGTGGCTATTGAGACTGATTATTTTATATAGTAACTTTAAATAATAACAAATTAATAATATAATAAATTTATAATTTCGATAATAATATATATGAAAATGATGTTGGTACAAGGGAAATTACAGTAATGTCGAGAATTCAAATGTATTGTATTTCTAACAAAATAACCAAAGGTAAGGAAATGCTTTTAAGTGCAGGGAGGTAGAAACATATGGTAAGGCTTGACATTGCTTGAACAGTTGCCATTTAAGCATCAATGACACTCCAGCAAATTAATAAATGGGTAACTGTACTGACGGCCATGCGATTGTCGAAAGGCCAAGAGCTAGTATTGAAGCCCTCACTATATACAATAAGGACAGTTGATGTGTTAGTCGCAAATATAGAACACTGACATGTCCTGACTAGTACTTAACTTAAGATTTATTCTCGTGATACCAAAAATAAGACTAATAAAATGACTAAGTAAAACCACAGCACAGTCAGTGACAGTTGTAATAGCTGTATTATACTGATATATGGTGGACTTTGAGACAGTGATGTGTTTTAACAATTAAAATTTAGTTGAGTCGATTTTGTAACACTACATCACTTACTTTTTAATTTCGGAAAACATGTTTCAGAAGCCATGTGCTTCCATTGTCAATTCCTTTGGTCGACTACCGGTATTGCTTGCTGTGGTGGTTGTCTCTGTCCCTGGTGGTGGTTTGATGAACTTCTGTATGAGTAGATCGCCTGGCGGTATTTCAAAATTGAAAACCCGGTTCTTGTTTTTCCATATATATATGTTTTCCCAAACTTTTAATTCTGTCTTCCTTGTGATGTTTTTGAGGATTTTTGGGCTTCTATTTATAGTGTGTTTCTCTTTCCAAAAATGCCAAGCTACTGCAGATTTTTCTTCTTGTTTGAGTTTAATATTTCTGTGGTGTTCTTTTGCCCTGGTTTTTATATTTCTTTTTGTTTGGCCGATGTAGATTTTTTCACAGTCATTACAGCTGAACTGATATATTCCTGGTTTGTTTTCTTGTGGGATATCATCTTTTAATTTGGAATTTAAAATGTTTTTTATAGAGTAATTGTTTTTTGGGGCTAGAATGATGTTATGTCTTTTGAAGATCCTCTGGAATTTGTAGAAAGTTGTAGGGTGGTATGTAAACTTCTTGTAGATCTTGTTTTCTTTCTGGTTTTGAGTGAGTGTGCTGACTTCTTTAATTCTCTTTCTATTTTTGGCTTTATTAACTTTTTTGTACACCAGTTCTGCCCGAAATCCATTCTCTGTAGCTATGTCCAAAATTTTATCAAGTTCACATTGGTATTCTGTTTTTCCCATTGGTACATTTACCAATCTGTGTGTAAGGCTGTTGAGTAAAGCATGCTGATGGGGAATGGGATTGTAACTCTTTTGTTTTATATAGCTGTTGGTGTGGGTAGGTTTTCTGTAGATGCCAAATGTAAGGTGATTATTAGTTTTTATGATTTTTAGGTCGAGGAATGGTAGTTGTCCATCACATTCCTTCTCCATTGTGAAATTTATAGACTTTTCTTGCATATTTAGGAGTTTTAGTGCGTCTTCTAGGTGTCTTTCTGGGACTATTGCAAAGATGTCGTCTACATATCGGTACCATATTTTGAACATCCAGGGGAATGCCTTTTTAATCCTAGTTTCCATAGTGCTCATGAAGAGATCTGCTAATATAGGTGACAGCGGGCTGCCCATAGCTAAACCAGATGTTTGTTTGTAATATTTCCCGTTAAATGTGAAAAAATTTTGATTTATGCACAGATTTGTTAATATGATGTATTCTCGCACTTCTTCTGTTGTTTTTCCTATTGCAAGTAACCAATTTTTGATGTGGGATTGTATGCTTTCTGTAGGTATGCTTGGAAACAGAGCAGTAACATCAAAGGAAACTAACATATCGGTTTTTTCTAATTTTATGTCTTTAATTTTTTCGATCAGATCTAGAGAGTTTTTTATACTTGCTGTTTCAAATTTAGGGAAGGAGGAGAATCTGTTTGTTAACCACTTTGCTAGATTATAAGTAGGTGCACTTATATTGTTTATAATTGGTCTCATTGCATTTCCCGGCTTATGTATTTTTGGAAGGCCATAAATTCTGGGCAGAACTGGATTATCAACTTTAATTTTGCATTTTTCTTTTTTGTCTATTAGTTTACATTCTTGAATACTGGCATTTAATTTAACTAAACATTGGTTTAGAGGGTTCTTTTGTATTGTAGAGTATTCTTCTTTTTCTAAAAGTGTTTCCATTCTTTCTACATATTCAGTTTTGTCCATAATTACTATTGTGTTTCCTTTGTCTGCTTTGCTGTAAATTACCGGTTTGCTTTTTAATGCTCTTATTACATTTTTTTGGGGGTTAGTTTTCTTTTTGCTTTCTATTGTTTCGATAATTTGGCAACATTCACTTTTTATTATGTTTTTATCAATATCATTTATGTGCTGGGTGGCTATTTGTACGTCCGCAATGTAATCGTCAATTTTTTCTGAAAAATCGATGCAAGTTTTCATCCCTTTGTTTAAGAAATCCAGTTCTGATTTGGTGAAAGTTTGGTCCGATAGGTTTTTGACGTTCATTTGTGGTGTGGACTTTTGAATTGATTTTCTTTTCCCCTGTTCTTTGCACAGCTTTTCAAGTTTACGTTTTTGCGTTAAAGTTTTGTTTCTCATTTTGATGCTTAATTTAGCCAAAAGATTGTTTTCTAAATTTTCCCAAATGATGCTTCCTAATTTTTTGGTTAGTTTCAAGTGTAATTCATATAGCTGTAATTCTACTTCACTCCTACTTTTGTAATGTTTGTTCTTCTCCATTTCCAAGACTTTTTTGACGACTGCTTTTTCTAGTTTACTATTGTTATCATTTTTTATTATTTTTCTGACAAAGTTTGGCGTGGCGTTTTTAATTCTACATAAATTTAGAAAGCGGATATCCGCGGCTAATTTGCGTTTCTTTTCTTGTAGTTTTTCGAATAACTTTATATCCTTTTTGTGGTTGATTTCGTTAAAAGCCTCGTAAATGAATATTGAATTTGATCCTACCTTTGTAGCGTCCATTTTCTGTTCCTTTCACCACGTGTTGTGTATGTTTACGGTAGTCTACGTCCACAAGGTTTGTATTCCGTGAATTATCCTGATATATGGTGGACTTTGAGACAGTGATGTGTTTTAACAATTAAAATTTAGTTGAGTCGATTTTGTAACACTACATCACTTACTTTTTAATTTCGGAAAACATGTTTCAGAAGCCATGTGCTTCCATTGTCAATTCCTTTGGTCGACTACCGGTATTGCTTGCTGTGGTGGTTGTCTCTGTCCCTGGTGGTGGTTTGATGAACTTCTGTATGAGTAGATCGCCTGGCGGTATTTCAAAATTGAAAACCCGGTTCTTGTTTTTCCATATATATATGTTTTCCCAAACTTTTAATTCTGTCTTCCTTGTGATGTTTTTGAGGATTTTTGGGCTTCTATTTATAGTGTGTTTCTCTTTCCAAAAATGCCAAGCTACTGCAGATTTTTCTTCTTGTTTGAGTTTAATATTTCTGTGGTGTTCTTTTGCCCTGGTTTTTATATTTCTTTTTGTTTGGCCGATGTAGATTTTTTCACAGTCATTACAGCTGAACTGATATATTCCTGGTTTGTTTTCTTGTGGGATATCATCTTTTAATTTGGAATTTAAAATGTTTTTTATAGAGTAATTGTTTTTTGGGGCTAGAATGATGTTATGTCTTTTGAAGATCCTCTGGAATTTGTAGAAAGTTGTAGGGTGGTATGTAAACTTCTTGTAGATCTTGTTTTCTTTCTGGTTTTGAGTGAGTGTGCTGACTTCTTTAATTCTCTTTCTATTTTTGGCTTTATTAACTTTTTTGTACACCAGTTCTGCCCGAAATCCATTCTCTGTAGCTATGTCCAAAATTTTATCAAGTTCACATTGGTATTCTGTTTTTCCCATTGGTACATTTACCAATCTGTGTGTAAGGCTGTTGAGTAAAGCATGCTGATGGGGAATGGGATTGTAACTCTTTTGTTTTATATAGCTGTTGGTGTGGGTAGGTTTTCTGTAGATGCCAAATGTAAGGTGATTATTAGTTTTTATGATTTTTAGGTCGAGGAATGGTAGTTGTCCATCACATTCCTTCTCCATTGTGAAATTTATAGACTTTTCTTGCATATTTAGGAGTTTTAGTGCGTCTTCTAGGTGTCTTTCTGGGACTATTGCAAAGATGTCGTCTACATATCGGTACCATATTTTGAACATCCAGGGGAATGCCTTTTTAATCCTAGTTTCCATAGTGCTCATGAAGAGATCTGCTAATATAGGTGACAGCGGGCTGCCCATAGCTAAACCAGATGTTTGTTTGTAATATTTCCCGTTAAATGTGAAAAAATTTTGATTTATGCACAGATTTGTTAATATGATGTATTCTCGCACTTCTTCTGTTGTTTTTCCTATTGCAAGTAACCAATTTTTGATGTGGGATTGTATGCTTTCTGTAGGTATGCTTGGAAACAGAGCAGTAACATCAAAGGAAACTAACATATCGGTTTTTTCTAATTTTATGTCTTTAATTTTTTCGATCAGATCTAGAGAGTTTTTTATACTTGCTGTTTCAAATTTAGGGAAGGAGGAGAATCTGTTTGTTAACCACTTTGCTAGATTATAAGTAGGTGCACTTATATTGTTTATAATTGGTCTCATTGCATTTCCCGGCTTATGTATTTTTGGAAGGCCATAAATTCTGGGCAGAACTGGATTATCAACTTTAATTTTGCATTTTTCTTTTTTGTCTATTAGTTTACATTCTTGAATACTGGCATTTAATTTAACTAAACATTGGTTTAGAGGGTTCTTTTGTATTGTAGAGTATTCTTCTTTTTCTAAAAGTGTTTCCATTCTTTCTACATATTCAGTTTTGTCCATAATTACTATTGTGTTTCCTTTGTCTGCTTTGCTGTAAATTACCGGTTTGCTTTTTAATGCTCTTATTACATTTTTTTGGGGGTTAGTTTTCTTTTTGCTTTCTATTGTTTCGATAATTTGGCAACATTCACTTTTTATTATGTTTTTATCAATATCATTTATGTGCTGGGTGGCTATTTGTACGTCCGCAATGTAATCGTCAATTTTTTCTGAAAAATCGATGCAAGTTTTCATCCCTTTGTTTAAGAAATCCAGTTCTGATTTGGTGAAAGTTTGGTCCGATAGGTTTTTGACGTTCATTTGTGGTGTGGACTTTTGAATTGATTTTCTTTTCCCCTGTTCTTTGCACAGCTTTTCAAGTTTACGTTTTTGCGTTAAAGTTTTGTTTCTCATTTTGATGCTTAATTTAGCCAAAAGATTGTTTTCTAAATTTTCCCAAATGATGCTTCCTAATTTTTTGGTTAGTTTCAAGTGTAATTCATATAGCTGTAATTCTACTTCACTCCTACTTTTGTAATGTTTGTTCTTCTCCATTTCCAAGACTTTTTTGACGACTGCTTTTTCTAGTTTACTATTGTTATCATTTTTTATTATTTTTCTGACAAAGTTTGGCGTGGCGTTTTTAATTCTACATAAATTTAGAAAGCGGATATCCGCGGCTAATTTGCGTTTCTTTTCTTGTAGTTTTTCGAATAACTTTATATCCTTTTTGTGGTTGATTTCGTTAAAAGCCTCGTAAATGAATATTGAATTTGATCCTACCTTTGTAGCGTCCATTTTCTGTTCCTTTCACCACGTGTTGTGTATGTTTACGGTAGTCTACGTCCACAAGGTTTGTATTCCGTGAATTATCCTGATATATGGTGGACTTTGAGACAGTGATGTGTTTTAACAATTAAAATTTAGTTGAGTCGATTTTGTAACACTACATCACTTACTTTTTAATTTCGGAAAACATGTTTCAGAAGCCATGTGCTTCCATTGTCAATTCCTTTGGTCGACTACCGGTATTGCTTGCTGTGGTGGTTGTCTCTGTCCCTGGTGGTGGTTTGATGAACTTCTGTATGAGTAGATCGCCTGGCGGTATTTCAAAATTGAAAACCCGGTTCTTGTTTTTCCATATATATATGTTTTCCCAAACTTTTAATTCTGTCTTCCTTGTGATGTTTTTGAGGATTTTTGGGCTTCTATTTATAGTGTGTTTCTCTTTCCAAAAATGCCAAGCTACTGCAGATTTTTCTTCTTGTTTGAGTTTAATATTTCTGTGGTGTTCTTTTGCCCTGGTTTTTATATTTCTTTTTGTTTGGCCGATGTAGATTTTTTCACAGTCATTACAGCTGAACTGATATATTCCTGGTTTGTTTTCTTGTGGGATATCATCTTTTAATTTGGAATTTAAAATGTTTTTTATAGAGTAATTGTTTTTTGGGGCTAGAATGATGTTATGTCTTTTGAAGATCCTCTGGAATTTGTAGAAAGTTGTAGGGTGGTATGTAAACTTCTTGTAGATCTTGTTTTCTTTCTGGTTTTGAGTGAGTGTGCTGACTTCTTTAATTCTCTTTCTATTTTTGGCTTTATTAACTTTTTTGTACACCAGTTCTGCCCGAAATCCATTCTCTGTAGCTATGTCCAAAATTTTATCAAGTTCACATTGGTATTCTGTTTTTCCCATTGGTACATTTACCAATCTGTGTGTAAGGCTGTTGAGTAAAGCATGCTGATGGGGAATGGGATTGTAACTCTTTTGTTTTATATAGCTGTTGGTGTGGGTAGGTTTTCTGTAGATGCCAAATGTAAGGTGATTATTAGTTTTTATGATTTTTAGGTCGAGGAATGGTAGTTGTCCATCACATTCCTTCTCCATTGTGAAATTTATAGACTTTTCTTGCATATTTAGGAGTTTTAGTGCGTCTTCTAGGTGTCTTTCTGGGACTATTGCAAAGATGTCGTCTACATATCGGTACCATATTTTGAACATCCAGGGGAATGCCTTTTTAATCCTAGTTTCCATAGTGCTCATGAAGAGATCTGCTAATATAGGTGACAGCGGGCTGCCCATAGCTAAACCAGATGTTTGTTTGTAATATTTCCCGTTAAATGTGAAAAAATTTTGATTTATGCACAGATTTGTTAATATGATGTATTCTCGCACTTCTTCTGTTGTTTTTCCTATTGCAAGTAACCAATTTTTGATGTGGGATTGTATGCTTTCTGTAGGTATGCTTGGAAACAGAGCAGTAACATCAAAGGAAACTAACATATCGGTTTTTTCTAATTTTATGTCTTTAATTTTTTCGATCAGATCTAGAGAGTTTTTTATACTTGCTGTTTCAAATTTAGGGAAGGAGGAGAATCTGTTTGTTAACCACTTTGCTAGATTATAAGTAGGTGCACTTATATTGTTTATAATTGGTCTCATTGCATTTCCCGGCTTATGTATTTTTGGAAGGCCATAAATTCTGGGCAGAACTGGATTATCAACTTTAATTTTGCATTTTTCTTTTTTGTCTATTAGTTTACATTCTTGAATACTGGCATTTAATTTAACTAAACATTGGTTTAGAGGGTTCTTTTGTATTGTAGAGTATTCTTCTTTTTCTAAAAGTGTTTCCATTCTTTCTACATATTCAGTTTTGTCCATAATTACTATTGTGTTTCCTTTGTCTGCTTTGCTGTAAATTACCGGTTTGCTTTTTAATGCTCTTATTACATTTTTTTGGGGGTTAGTTTTCTTTTTGCTTTCTATTGTTTCGATAATTTGGCAACATTCACTTTTTATTATGTTTTTATCAATATCATTTATGTGCTGGGTGGCTATTTGTACGTCCGCAATGTAATCGTCAATTTTTTCTGAAAAATCGATGCAAGTTTTCATCCCTTTGTTTAAGAAATCCAGTTCTGATTTGGTGAAAGTTTGGTCCGATAGGTTTTTGACGTTCATTTGTGGTGTGGACTTTTGAATTGATTTTCTTTTCCCCTGTTCTTTGCACAGCTTTTCAAGTTTACGTTTTTGCGTTAAAGTTTTGTTTCTCATTTTGATGCTTAATTTAGCCAAAAGATTGTTTTCTAAATTTTCCCAAATGATGCTTCCTAATTTTTTGGTTAGTTTCAAGTGTAATTCATATAGCTGTAATTCTACTTCACTCCTACTTTTGTAATGTTTGTTCTTCTCCATTTCCAAGACTTTTTTGACGACTGCTTTTTCTAGTTTACTATTGTTATCATTTTTTATTATTTTTCTGACAAAGTTTGGCGTGGCGTTTTTAATTCTACATAAATTTAGAAAGCGGATATCCGCGGCTAATTTGCGTTTCTTTTCTTGTAGTTTTTCGAATAACTTTATATCCTTTTTGTGGTTGATTTCGTTAAAAGCCTCGTAAATGAATATTGAATTTGATCCTACCTTTGTAGCGTCCATTTTCTGTTCCTTTCACCACGTGTTGTGTATGTTTACGGTAGTCTACGTCCACAAGGTTTGTATTCCGTGAATTATCCTGATATATGGTGGACTTTGAGACAGTGATGTGTTTTAACAATTAAAATTTAGTTGAGTCGATTTTGTAACACTACATCACTTACTTTTTAATTTCGGAAAACATGTTTCAGAAGCCATGTGCTTCCATTGTCAATTCCTTTGGTCGACTACCGGTATTGCTTGCTGTGGTGGTTGTCTCTGTCCCTGGTGGTGGTTTGATGAACTTCTGTATGAGTAGATCGCCTGGCGGTATTTCAAAATTGAAAACCCGGTTCTTGTTTTTCCATATATATATGTTTTCCCAAACTTTTAATTCTGTCTTCCTTGTGATGTTTTTGAGGATTTTTGGGCTTCTATTTATAGTGTGTTTCTCTTTCCAAAAATGCCAAGCTACTGCAGATTTTTCTTCTTGTTTGAGTTTAATATTTCTGTGGTGTTCTTTTGCCCTGGTTTTTATATTTCTTTTTGTTTGGCCGATGTAGATTTTTTCACAGTCATTACAGCTGAACTGATATATTCCTGGTTTGTTTTCTTGTGGGATATCATCTTTTAATTTGGAATTTAAAATGTTTTTTATAGAGTAATTGTTTTTTGGGGCTAGAATGATGTTATGTCTTTTGAAGATCCTCTGGAATTTGTAGAAAGTTGTAGGGTGGTATGTAAACTTCTTGTAGATCTTGTTTTCTTTCTGGTTTTGAGTGAGTGTGCTGACTTCTTTAATTCTCTTTCTATTTTTGGCTTTATTAACTTTTTTGTACACCAGTTCTGCCCGAAATCCATTCTCTGTAGCTATGTCCAAAATTTTATCAAGTTCACATTGGTATTCTGTTTTTCCCATTGGTACATTTACCAATCTGTGTGTAAGGCTGTTGAGTAAAGCATGCTGATGGGGAATGGGATTGTAACTCTTTTGTTTTATATAGCTGTTGGTGTGGGTAGGTTTTCTGTAGATGCCAAATGTAAGGTGATTATTAGTTTTTATGATTTTTAGGTCGAGGAATGGTAGTTGTCCATCACATTCCTTCTCCATTGTGAAATTTATAGACTTTTCTTGCATATTTAGGAGTTTTAGTGCGTCTTCTAGGTGTCTTTCTGGGACTATTGCAAAGATGTCGTCTACATATCGGTACCATATTTTGAACATCCAGGGGAATGCCTTTTTAATCCTAGTTTCCATAGTGCTCATGAAGAGATCTGCTAATATAGGTGACAGCGGGCTGCCCATAGCTAAACCAGATGTTTGTTTGTAATATTTCCCGTTAAATGTGAAAAAATTTTGATTTATGCACAGATTTGTTAATATGATGTATTCTCGCACTTCTTCTGTTGTTTTTCCTATTGCAAGTAACCAATTTTTGATGTGGGATTGTATGCTTTCTGTAGGTATGCTTGGAAACAGAGCAGTAACATCAAAGGAAACTAACATATCGGTTTTTTCTAATTTTATGTCTTTAATTTTTTCGATCAGATCTAGAGAGTTTTTTATACTTGCTGTTTCAAATTTAGGGAAGGAGGAGAATCTGTTTGTTAACCACTTTGCTAGATTATAAGTAGGTGCACTTATATTGTTTATAATTGGTCTCATTGCATTTCCCGGCTTATGTATTTTTGGAAGGCCATAAATTCTGGGCAGAACTGGATTATCAACTTTAATTTTGCATTTTTCTTTTTTGTCTATTAGTTTACATTCTTGAATACTGGCATTTAATTTAACTAAACATTGGTTTAGAGGGTTCTTTTGTATTGTAGAGTATTCTTCTTTTTCTAAAAGTGTTTCCATTCTTTCTACATATTCAGTTTTGTCCATAATTACTATTGTGTTTCCTTTGTCTGCTTTGCTGTAAATTACCGGTTTGCTTTTTAATGCTCTTATTACATTTTTTTGGGGGTTAGTTTTCTTTTTGCTTTCTATTGTTTCGATAATTTGGCAACATTCACTTTTTATTATGTTTTTATCAATATCATTTATGTGCTGGGTGGCTATTTGTACGTCCGCAATGTAATCGTCAATTTTTTCTGAAAAATCGATGCAAGTTTTCATCCCTTTGTTTAAGAAATCCAGTTCTGATTTGGTGAAAGTTTGGTCCGATAGGTTTTTGACGTTCATTTGTGGTGTGGACTTTTGAATTGATTTTCTTTTCCCCTGTTCTTTGCACAGCTTTTCAAGTTTACGTTTTTGCGTTAAAGTTTTGTTTCTCATTTTGATGCTTAATTTAGCCAAAAGATTGTTTTCTAAATTTTCCCAAATGATGCTTCCTAATTTTTTGGTTAGTTTCAAGTGTAATTCATATAGCTGTAATTCTACTTCACTCCTACTTTTGTAATGTTTGTTCTTCTCCATTTCCAAGACTTTTTTGACGACTGCTTTTTCTAGTTTACTATTGTTATCATTTTTTATTATTTTTCTGACAAAGTTTGGCGTGGCGTTTTTAATTCTACATAAATTTAGAAAGCGGATATCCGCGGCTAATTTGCGTTTCTTTTCTTGTAGTTTTTCGAATAACTTTATATCCTTTTTGTGGTTGATTTCGTTAAAAGCCTCGTAAATGAATATTGAATTTGATCCTACCTTTGTAGCGTCCATTTTCTGTTCCTTTCACCACGTGTTGTGTATGTTTACGGTAGTCTACGTCCACAAGGTTTGTATTCCGTGAATTATCCTGATATATGGTGGACTTTGAGACAGTGATGTGTTTTAACAATTAAAATTTAGTTGAGTCGATTTTGTAACACTACATCACTTACTTTTTAATTTCGGAAAACATGTTTCAGAAGCCATGTGCTTCCATTGTCAATTCCTTTGGTCGACTACCGGTATTGCTTGCTGTGGTGGTTGTCTCTGTCCCTGGTGGTGGTTTGATGAACTTCTGTATGAGTAGATCGCCTGGCGGTATTTCAAAATTGAAAACCCGGTTCTTGTTTTTCCATATATATATGTTTTCCCAAACTTTTAATTCTGTCTTCCTTGTGATGTTTTTGAGGATTTTTGGGCTTCTATTTATAGTGTGTTTCTCTTTCCAAAAATGCCAAGCTACTGCAGATTTTTCTTCTTGTTTGAGTTTAATATTTCTGTGGTGTTCTTTTGCCCTGGTTTTTATATTTCTTTTTGTTTGGCCGATGTAGATTTTTTCACAGTCATTACAGCTGAACTGATATATTCCTGGTTTGTTTTCTTGTGGGATATCATCTTTTAATTTGGAATTTAAAATGTTTTTTATAGAGTAATTGTTTTTTGGGGCTAGAATGATGTTATGTCTTTTGAAGATCCTCTGGAATTTGTAGAAAGTTGTAGGGTGGTATGTAAACTTCTTGTAGATCTTGTTTTCTTTCTGGTTTTGAGTGAGTGTGCTGACTTCTTTAATTCTCTTTCTATTTTTGGCTTTATTAACTTTTTTGTACACCAGTTCTGCCCGAAATCCATTCTCTGTAGCTATGTCCAAAATTTTATCAAGTTCACATTGGTATTCTGTTTTTCCCATTGGTACATTTACCAATCTGTGTGTAAGGCTGTTGAGTAAAGCATGCTGATGGGGAATGGGATTGTAACTCTTTTGTTTTATATAGCTGTTGGTGTGGGTAGGTTTTCTGTAGATGCCAAATGTAAGGTGATTATTAGTTTTTATGATTTTTAGGTCGAGGAATGGTAGTTGTCCATCACATTCCTTCTCCATTGTGAAATTTATAGACTTTTCTTGCATATTTAGGAGTTTTAGTGCGTCTTCTAGGTGTCTTTCTGGGACTATTGCAAAGATGTCGTCTACATATCGGTACCATATTTTGAACATCCAGGGGAATGCCTTTTTAATCCTAGTTTCCATAGTGCTCATGAAGAGATCTGCTAATATAGGTGACAGCGGGCTGCCCATAGCTAAACCAGATGTTTGTTTGTAATATTTCCCGTTAAATGTGAAAAAATTTTGATTTATGCACAGATTTGTTAATATGATGTATTCTCGCACTTCTTCTGTTGTTTTTCCTATTGCAAGTAACCAATTTTTGATGTGGGATTGTATGCTTTCTGTAGGTATGCTTGGAAACAGAGCAGTAACATCAAAGGAAACTAACATATCGGTTTTTTCTAATTTTATGTCTTTAATTTTTTCGATCAGATCTAGAGAGTTTTTTATACTTGCTGTTTCAAATTTAGGGAAGGAGGAGAATCTGTTTGTTAACCACTTTGCTAGATTATAAGTAGGTGCACTTATATTGTTTATAATTGGTCTCATTGCATTTCCCGGCTTATGTATTTTTGGAAGGCCATAAATTCTGGGCAGAACTGGATTATCAACTTTAATTTTGCATTTTTCTTTTTTGTCTATTAGTTTACATTCTTGAATACTGGCATTTAATTTAACTAAACATTGGTTTAGAGGGTTCTTTTGTATTGTAGAGTATTCTTCTTTTTCTAAAAGTGTTTCCATTCTTTCTACATATTCAGTTTTGTCCATAATTACTATTGTGTTTCCTTTGTCTGCTTTGCTGTAAATTACCGGTTTGCTTTTTAATGCTCTTATTACATTTTTTTGGGGGTTAGTTTTCTTTTTGCTTTCTATTGTTTCGATAATTTGGCAACATTCACTTTTTATTATGTTTTTATCAATATCATTTATGTGCTGGGTGGCTATTTGTACGTCCGCAATGTAATCGTCAATTTTTTCTGAAAAATCGATGCAAGTTTTCATCCCTTTGTTTAAGAAATCCAGTTCTGATTTGGTGAAAGTTTGGTCCGATAGGTTTTTGACGTTCATTTGTGGTGTGGACTTTTGAATTGATTTTCTTTTCCCCTGTTCTTTGCACAGCTTTTCAAGTTTACGTTTTTGCGTTAAAGTTTTGTTTCTCATTTTGATGCTTAATTTAGCCAAAAGATTGTTTTCTAAATTTTCCCAAATGATGCTTCCTAATTTTTTGGTTAGTTTCAAGTGTAATTCATATAGCTGTAATTCTACTTCACTCCTACTTTTGTAATGTTTGTTCTTCTCCATTTCCAAGACTTTTTTGACGACTGCTTTTTCTAGTTTACTATTGTTATCATTTTTTATTATTTTTCTGACAAAGTTTGGCGTGGCGTTTTTAATTCTACATAAATTTAGAAAGCGGATATCCGCGGCTAATTTGCGTTTCTTTTCTTGTAGTTTTTCGAATAACTTTATATCCTTTTTGTGGTTGATTTCGTTAAAAGCCTCGTAAATGAATATTGAATTTGATCCTACCTTTGTAGCGTCCATTTTCTGTTCCTTTCACCACGTGTTGTGTATGTTTACGGTAGTCTACGTCCACAAGGTTTGTATTCCGTGAATTATCCTGATATATGGTGGACTTTGAGACAGTGATGTGTTTTAACAATTAAAATTTAGTTGAGTCGATTTTGTAACACTACATCACTTACTTTTTAATTTCGGAAAACATGTTTCAGAAGCCATGTGCTTCCATTGTCAATTCCTTTGGTCGACTACCGGTATTGCTTGCTGTGGTGGTTGTCTCTGTCCCTGGTGGTGGTTTGATGAACTTCTGTATGAGTAGATCGCCTGGCGGTATTTCAAAATTGAAAACCCGGTTCTTGTTTTTCCATATATATATGTTTTCCCAAACTTTTAATTCTGTCTTCCTTGTGATGTTTTTGAGGATTTTTGGGCTTCTATTTATAGTGTGTTTCTCTTTCCAAAAATGCCAAGCTACTGCAGATTTTTCTTCTTGTTTGAGTTTAATATTTCTGTGGTGTTCTTTTGCCCTGGTTTTTATATTTCTTTTTGTTTGGCCGATGTAGATTTTTTCACAGTCATTACAGCTGAACTGATATATTCCTGGTTTGTTTTCTTGTGGGATATCATCTTTTAATTTGGAATTTAAAATGTTTTTTATAGAGTAATTGTTTTTTGGGGCTAGAATGATGTTATGTCTTTTGAAGATCCTCTGGAATTTGTAGAAAGTTGTAGGGTGGTATGTAAACTTCTTGTAGATCTTGTTTTCTTTCTGGTTTTGAGTGAGTGTGCTGACTTCTTTAATTCTCTTTCTATTTTTGGCTTTATTAACTTTTTTGTACACCAGTTCTGCCCGAAATCCATTCTCTGTAGCTATGTCCAAAATTTTATCAAGTTCACATTGGTATTCTGTTTTTCCCATTGGTACATTTACCAATCTGTGTGTAAGGCTGTTGAGTAAAGCATGCTGATGGGGAATGGGATTGTAACTCTTTTGTTTTATATAGCTGTTGGTGTGGGTAGGTTTTCTGTAGATGCCAAATGTAAGGTGATTATTAGTTTTTATGATTTTTAGGTCGAGGAATGGTAGTTGTCCATCACATTCCTTCTCCATTGTGAAATTTATAGACTTTTCTTGCATATTTAGGAGTTTTAGTGCGTCTTCTAGGTGTCTTTCTGGGACTATTGCAAAGATGTCGTCTACATATCGGTACCATATTTTGAACATCCAGGGGAATGCCTTTTTAATCCTAGTTTCCATAGTGCTCATGAAGAGATCTGCTAATATAGGTGACAGCGGGCTGCCCATAGCTAAACCAGATGTTTGTTTGTAATATTTCCCGTTAAATGTGAAAAAATTTTGATTTATGCACAGATTTGTTAATATGATGTATTCTCGCACTTCTTCTGTTGTTTTTCCTATTGCAAGTAACCAATTTTTGATGTGGGATTGTATGCTTTCTGTAGGTATGCTTGGAAACAGAGCAGTAACATCAAAGGAAACTAACATATCGGTTTTTTCTAATTTTATGTCTTTAATTTTTTCGATCAGATCTAGAGAGTTTTTTATACTTGCTGTTTCAAATTTAGGGAAGGAGGAGAATCTGTTTGTTAACCACTTTGCTAGATTATAAGTAGGTGCACTTATATTGTTTATAATTGGTCTCATTGCATTTCCCGGCTTATGTATTTTTGGAAGGCCATAAATTCTGGGCAGAACTGGATTATCAACTTTAATTTTGCATTTTTCTTTTTTGTCTAAAATAGAAAGAGAATTAAAGAAGTCAGCACACTCACTCAAAACCAGAAAGAAAACAAGATCTACAAGAAGTTTACATACCACCCTACAACTTTCTACAAATTCCAGAGGATCTTCAAAAGACATAACATCATTCTAGCCCCAAAAAACAATTACTCTATAAAAAACATTTTAAATTCCAAATTAAAAGATGATATCCCACAAGAAAACAAACCAGGAATATATCAGTTCAGCTGTAATGACTGTGAAAAAATCTACATCGGCCAAACAAAAAGAAATATAAAAACCAGGGCAAAAGAACACCACAGAAATATTAAACTCAAACAAGAAGAAAAATCTGCAGTAGCTTGGCATTTTTGGAAAGAGAAACACACTATAAATAGAAGCCCAAAAATCCTCAAAAACATCACAAGGAAGACAGAATTAAAAGTTTGGGAAAACATATATATATGGAAAAACAAGAACCGGGTTTTCAATTTTGAAATACCGCCAGGCGATCTACTCATACAGAAGTTCATCAAACCACCACCAGGGACAGAGACAACCACCACAGCAAGCAATACCGGTAGTCGACCAAAGGAATTGACAATGGAAGCACATGGCTTCTGAAACATGTTTTCCGAAATTAAAAAGTAAGTGATGTAGTGTTACAAAATCGACTCAACTAAATTTTAATAGCTGTATTATAACTTAAACCTTGAGGCAGCAGAGTGATAGTCACATTACTGAGTGTGAGTCAACCAATCACTATTGATACTGTTACAACCCTCGTCCCCTATGCTTATAACCTCCAACATAACATAACACTTACCCTGTTGACAGACTTATTTATAATTCAATGAAAAAGGAACTTAACACAGTGAAGATAAATTTAAACTTATTCTTATTTATAGAAAGGTCTCTAGAAAAAGAAGCAAAACAAATTATTTTTGGTCAATTTTTTTTTTTTTTTAAACATTAACTCCTTTTAACTCATTACATTTTTTCCAGCGTTTCTCCAACTGAACTGTTTTAAGTCTTCCCAAAAGTAGGATTTCAGAAGGTCCTCAAAATAGGCATCTGTTTGGCAGATTACTATTTATTACATGTGAATTGTTTTCTGCCAAGCCACTCTTTCAAGTTTAGAAATAAAAAAATCACTGAGAGCCAAATCTGATGAATACAATGGATGTTGTAGTAATTCAAACCTTAATTCTACAATGTTTGCCATTGAAGCTGTACAGTTGCATTGCGTTGAATGATGGGAATCTTTTTCTTTGCCAGATGAGGGCATTTTTCTTCATTTCTCTGTTCAACTGGTGCAATAATGATGCATAATACTTTCCATTTATTGTTCTTCCTTTCTGCAAGTAATCAATGTAGATGATTCCACATTCATTCCAAAAAACCGAGGCCATCACCTTGTCTGCAGATTTCACCACCTTTGCCTTCTTCAGAGTCGGTTCACCATTAAAAACCCACTGTTTCGACTGTACTTTAGTCTCTGGAGTGTAGTGATATATCCATGTTTCATCCACAACTATGTATCGATGCAGGATCTGTCAGAATTGCGACACAAAAGTGCCAAACCATCTTCCAAATCAATCACATGATTGAGTTTATTCTCTGTTGAGAGCAAAGGCGCAACCCATCTTGCCGTGACTTTGTCAGATTTAATTTTTGGTGCAAAACTGAGAACACTGTCCTTTGTGATATACCTGCGGCCTCTACGATTTTGCGAACTTTGATTTGTTGATCACTCAAAACCATATCATTTTTTTTTCCATCTTTCTAAAGAGGCACAAGATTGCTGATTCAATCGCCTATGACAACGAAACCATGTGATAGACATAGCTACCGTCATCTAGTAAGAGAAGATGGTTACTAAATACATACTGTTTTTGATGCCGAGTGTAATTTCTAAAATTTTATAAGGACTTTATTCAATGCCCCTGGTATTGCTGGTTTGTTTTTCCTAATACTTCATGCTAATCAAGATAAAAATTAACAAATGGTTTTATTACTTACTTCCTTGCAGGTACAAGTGAAATAAGGGAATACACTAAGCTAAATCGATACTCAAATATTTAAAGAGCTGTCACCATATTTGTCACCAAAATGCCATAAAATTTTTTGAAAAGTTTTTCAAGTAAAGAGTAGTTTAAAACTCTTAGTTTTGGAAGATGCTGAATATTTAACAGACTTTTCGCTTTTGAGTTATGCTGTACGCAGACGCATGTACACCACCTTTTTCTAAAACTACTTTTTTGGTTGAGAGGACCCTAAAAGTGTGAGCTTCTAATGAAATCTAGATATTAAAGTTTGGGTGAAAAGCAATACAGTATCTACCTACTATGTATGTGGTAGAGAAAGTAAAAACAGACAAGGCTACTTTTACTACAAATGACACTGATGACACATGGAATGAAGACCACTCGCACTGGTGCGAGCAAGGCCTTCACATAATATATAATTAACGGTAGTCAGGTGTTATTAGAAATAAATAACAACTTTACCACACGCATTCAGACCTTTTCCTAAAACTGCTCTTTTTGGATCAAGGGCCTCTCAAACATTATTTCTAGTGAAATCTTAGCATAAAATTTTAGGATGGAATACAATACTTCCCCTAGAGAAAGTAAAAATATAGCTAAGGCTAATTAAGTAGTATGAAATTATGATTAGAATTTTAGGATATCTCCAGTTTAAAGAATGTGCATATCATGTTAATACTTCCATCCGTTCATTTACAAGTTCTCTTAGGAGGGAATTGGTACTTCACTTCCTCCTTTATTTCTTCACTTAATTTTCAACCAGTTTGAAAACATCAAAATGTATTTTCTGACATTTGCTGGATACCTATCCAGAGCTGGCATTCCAAACCTGTTTTCACTTTACAGCTACCTTTTTTTTTTTTTTTTTGGCAGAGAATAACAGCAATGCAAATAAAACCTCCATGAAGAAGTTGCATAATGACATCAGGTGAAACCTGTTTGACTAGAACAATTATATAAATGGACAAATTATTTTCTTGATTCGTAAACAAAGTTGTTGGAAATGATACCTTATCACATTCAACTTCCTGACAAGATACGCTACAAAGTAGTTCTTTTGAGTAACTGAGGAAAAGATATATTAGAAAATCATGTTTTGAGAAATTGTATTTGTGATATTTTCACGTAGTTTAATACTTTTTTACTTTCTCTAGCCTCATATGTACAGTGTACATAATGGATTGAGAAGGTATTATATTCCAACCAAAAATATATGATAAATTATGTATATATGTTTTAAGGGTCCGAAAAAAGCATTTTTAGAAAAAGGACCTGTATGTGTGTCTGTGGACAGCATAGCACAAAAACAAAAAGACTGTTAAATACCAAACTTGATATTTAGGTTTAGTATCTCCCAAGGATGCGACATGAAGGTTTTCAAGAAAATCCCACCACCAACTACCCTTTACATGTAAAATTGTTTGAAAATTTTGATTTTCTCAAAAATGGCTCTAATGATGTTCATTAAAATACTATATATTATAATTTACATCCCTAATAAAATGTATATTTTGAATTTTCTAGGAAGAGCCTCTGAAGACTTCTTTATTCTGGATGAATTATGCTTTAACTACTAAACCATAAGAGATATATAAAAACTTACTGCACAAAAAATGTAAATCTCATCAAACCACACAATTTATGTCCTTTACATTTTTGTTGTAGAGGTAACCGTTGCCAAGATATTCCTTGTTATTCGTTTCAATTGTAAAGTACTTATACTTTTCTCAGACAGGAAGCACCCATTTTCCTTTTGTTCTATTCCTGGCCAAGCAAAGAAGCGATTGCAATGCTTCTCCTTAGTTCTCCTCTACTTATAAAGAACTAAGTGATAAGAACTTTCTGCTAATGTTTATCTCAATTAACATCAGGTAGAAAGAAGAATACAATTTTTCGCAAGAAGTTTGCAGAACTTATGTGAGTGTAGCAACAGATTTTTTCTTTTTGTTTTGCTTATAGCTGGTCTTTTAAGTGCAATGTTTGTATTGGTGGCAATGATGTTAACTCTGTGCAGTCTTCATTGGATTTTATACATTAGATCACACACATGCACATAGTTATACTCTCATTCATACTTCGAGACTCTGATAAGGTTAGGAAATAATCTTGGCTACAGAAAAATTTTCACCCCAGCTGAGAATCAAACCTGGGACCCCTTGTTCAGCTCTATCAACTGAGCTATGTGGCTATCCAGTTTGGTACTACTGTGAATTATTCCTTTTAAAATATTTTTTGTCCATTAACCCAAGATTATACATCAAATTTCATTTTCATCCTCCATTTATGTCCATGAATCTTTTTCTTATCTGTGATCCTCATTGATGTCTTAATTCCTTGTTTCCATGTGGTCAGAGGTCTCCCTCATTTAATCCATCCAGCTGTATTCTATTGGGTTTTTAAACATTTGTTTTATTTTTCTAATGGATGGGGAATTAGCCCATCACACCAATCCCAACTTGGAAGACCAGTAATTTTTACTTTCTCTACATGTACTATGTACACAATGTATAGAGAAGGTATTGTACTGCATCCAAAAATTTGATACCAAGATTTCAACAGAAATACATGTTTCGGGACTTCCTGAATAAAAAAAACGCATTTTTAGAAAACTGTCGGTGTATGTGTCCGTGGACAGCACAGCTCAAAAATGAAAAAACTTGGTATTTAAGCTTAGTATTTCCCAAGGATGTGACACAAAGATTTTCAAGAAAATTCCCCCACCCCCAACCACCCTTTACATGGAATTTTTTTTTTAAAACGTGGGTTTTAAATATAAGACATTTTAATTCAAATCATTAAAGCTATTTTTGAGAAAATAAAAATGTTGAAAATTCTTTCCATGTAAAGGGTAGTTGGGGGTGGGAAGATTTTCTTGAAAATCTTTGTGTTGCATCCTTGGAAGATACTGAACTTAAATACCAAGTTTGATGCACACACATGCGGAAGAATACAAGTTGTGCATCAAACTCTGATGAGTGGCATTGAACCTAGTACTGCCAATTCCACATAAATGTATCCTCAACAGGCCTCTCTTTATTTGTCTAGGGAAAAAAACCAAGAAAAATACACACACACACACATGCATGCACACATACATGGACATTTTTCTAAAAATGCTTTTTTTTTGGATTCAAGGTGTCTGAAAACATGTATTTCCAGTGAAATCTCGGTATCAAATTTTTGGGTGCATTACAATTCCTTCTCTATACACTATGTGCATAGCATGTGTAGAGAAAGTAAAAATCTGATTCACATAATTTTCTCTAGGTGATCCAAATACAAACTATATTTTCACAAGATTATTCTTATATGCTAATCGAGATAAACAAGATTTACAGTATGGGAGAATTAACTGTGCACCTGACACTAATATTAATCACTCTCACACCACTGCCACATTCGTCACTCATTGTCGTCCATAACCAACTGCTGCACTTGCAAAACTACTAAAATCTCACTTACATTCTATATCATAAAACATATGGTGGTAAAGCATTTAAAATAATTTGCATAAACCTTCCAGAGATGCTATAATATGTATTTTGTCTGCAAATCACAACAGTGCAGTTATAAAACAAGCCACTGCAGCAGGAACCTGACTCAAACTGAGGAATGTTGTAAACATATTGCAACAAAGGTTATATCACATCTCCTGTTGCAAGATGTGTTTATAACACGACTGCATGAGATACGGTGAGCTTGTTTTCGGATAAATACAGTTTATTGACATCCCTGAGAGGCAATCTTAACAATTGGTATAATATAGCCTGCTTTACAATATTTCGTGAAGGTTTCACAACAGTTCTTATTGGGGACTTCTAACTTAAAAAACAACTTTATGACTGCAGGCTCTTTTAACATTGAATTGTAATCCATTCAAACTTGAAATATAAATCACATTCAGCCCTCGGGGAGGAAGGAAGCTGCAGGCAGCTGCAAATAGCAGCATTCAGATCCCTAAGACTGAAAATGAAAGTAACAGCTCCTGAAACTAGTCTTTTATAAATAAAAATGTAAGTGAGCCCACAAATATACTCTTTATAAATCTTATTTGCTTATTCATATATTTTAAATTATTTCAGTTAGCCTTATAGGCCAAAGTAATTGACCACCTTTGTATATACTGTATCATCCATCAAAAAACCTTTTCTATCAAAATGCCATTCTATGATGCACAGTAGGCAAAAACTACAAGAAATAAAAAAATAAAAAAAAATAAATAAATAAAAAAAAATTAAATTAAAGCCTGTGGCATGAAACAAACAATACCATGTGTTTATGCCACACAACAGTGATGGACACATGATCTCACAAAACTAACAAACATCTACTACTAACACACAGTTTAAATATCTTAGATTAATTAAAGGCATTTATACCATATATTTTATGAGTCGTAAAGCATTTGAACTTGAAAACTAAACTCTGCAGAATGGATCAGCAATTTACGTACACAAATTGCATCAGCTAAAAATAGATCTTGGCACCCAAAGGGTTTTTAATACTGGTAAAATGTTAAAGTCATATAGAATATTTTGGCTAAAATAAAGAAAATAATTTCTAAATCAATAGTGCTTTATGTGGCAGAAATTTGGACAGTAAACAGGCAACAGGAAAGAAAATTGAGAGCTGTTGAAGATCAGCTACGAAGGATAGGAATATAAAGAATGTAGAAATATGATCCTTAATGAATACAGAAAAAGATGTAGTTGAAGTGATGGTTTGGACATGTAATTAGAATGGAAGATGAAAGACTGCCAAAGGAAGTGATACGATGGACACCAGATGGAAGAAACAGGAAAGAAAGACCAAATGGAAACTGCATAAATGGAGCAAGAAGATATATGGAACTGAAAGACCTGTAACAGATGTGTTGATAGGGGACAGTGCAGAAAGAGAATAAGGTAGTCCACATTTTATGTACTATACTTAACTTTTGGTTGAGGAAAACTACAGTATTAAATAAATAAATGTATACTGTACTAATAATATCTGAAATAAAAAATAACCACTTACTGATTCAACTAGTGTATGTCCGTCAATATGCAAAGCTGGCACTTGCTCCATTGGATTTATTTCACGAAATTCATTGCAATGCTGCTCTCCACCAGCCTTTATCAGACTCACTGGCTTGATGTCATATGGGATTTCCTTTAAGTTTAAAGCTTTCAAAAACAAAGTACTACATTAGTATCATTAACAAATTTAATATATAGCATTTGTACATTCTATCCTGATGTTTACTCATTTCCAGCACACACATTTACTTCTATTTAATCTGCATTACAGGAACATTATTGTTGATGCACAGGTTATACATTTTGTATGAAATCTTCTGTTTGGCAACCGCCCCATATGAGGGTTACTATGAAAGTTTCGAGATACAAGTAAACTTAGGTTAGTATTTAAATGCATTGCACCATTGGATAACCACATTCTTTGTGAGTGTAAATATGCATCAGTTTGATCCTCCCTGCCCCCTCGCAGCACACAGCGCAAAGTTAACACTTTTGTGCAATGATTTTGTTTGATTTTAAAATGGGTTTAAATGAGACCCAGCATCTTGAGTGCTTACAACAGGCTTTTGGGGTCTTTGCTCTGTCCTGTGCCACAGTTTTTTGGTGGTTTCAAGATTTTAAAAGAGGCCAAACTTCATTAAAGGATGAGGTTAGGAGTGGTCATCTGTCTACAGCAGTGACTGAAGAAAATGTAGCTGCTGTGGAAAGAATGCTCTGCGAAAACAATTGTGTGTCATTTAAGGAAATTGAGGCAAGTATGCAGATTGGACCGTCAGCAATTTTGAAAATATTACACGACTATCTTCGTGTGAGGAAGGTGTCATCCTGTTGGGTGCCTCACAATTTAATCGATTTGCAAAAGCGCACCCATGTTGAATGGTGTGAAGAAACGCTCACCAGATTTGATGGAGGCAATTCTCAGCAGGTTTCTGACATTGTCACTGTTGATGAAACTTGGATTTACCAGTTTGACCCTGAGACTAAGAGACAGTTGGCTGTGTGGATCTTTCTGGATGACCATCTTTGATTGAAAGTGAAGCAGCCATGCAGCGTCAGGAAGAAAATGGTGGCCACTTTCTTCTCTAAATCTTATCATGTGGCTGCCATTCCTCTTGAGGAACAAAAGACAGTTACTGCACACTGGTACACAACAGTTTGCTTACCACAAGTTTTTGAGAAGCTTCGTGAATTATGGCCAAGAACAGGACTGTGAGGAATCCTGCTCCACCACAACACCTCTGCGCACACAGCCAATACACTAATCCATTTTCTGAAGTCGATAGAGGTGAAGTTGATGACTTATCCCCCCTGCAGTCCAGATTTGGCTCCATGTGACTTCTTTTTGTTCCCCAGATTGAAAAATTGCAGGCGTGGAACAAGGTTTTCGAGTCCTGAAGAAGCTGTTGCAGCATTCGAAAGTGAACTTTTATACCTACATGAAAATGAGTTGCAGGAGTGCTTTCAAAAGTGGTTTGAGAGAGTGAGAAAGTGCATAGAGTGAGTGTGGTGGTTATTACTTTGAAAAGCTCCAGCAGTCAAAGTGATTTTATCCAGTTTAGTTTTTGTGTGTCTCAAAACTTTCATAGTGGCCATCATACCATAGGCCAATGTAATTACGGGGCAGCGTCAGAATTAATAGTGCTTGGGTTGAATGCCAGAATTTTTTTTTTTGTTACAATGGTATATTATATGACTTAATTTCGGTTTTTTTTCCTCGTCTGTATTTTAATCCCTTTAATGGGTGAATGTATTTTCTTACTCAGGACATTTATACCAAAAATAAAAATGATTTTATACAAAGTTTGCAAATCCATAACTTCAATTCAAAAGAAATGACTACACTGACCAACAACAATATTGCTATCCAGATGAAACTTATGTTAGTGTATCAAAACATTCAATGCCTTAGGAGACCACTAGGTCACTGTCAAGACAACTTCAAGAAATTCTTACCTGTTCTTAAAAATTATCTACATAAAAAGCACACTTCTATGTATACAACAGTTATTTGGTAACCACAATTGTAACTCTACTACAGGCCAACCACCCTAACCCCTCAAATTGCAAACATTTTTGAGAGAGTAATATTATCTAGACTAATTTCTTATCTCGATAAATAAATATAACGGAAAATTTCCAGCATGGCTTTTGGAAAAACAGATCCACCATTACTGCTATCAGTCAGTTTATTCAAATAGTAGTAGAAAAGGTACAAAGTAACAACTAAGGTTAGCACCCTAATTTTTTTATTTATCCAAAGTGTTTTACTGTGTGGATCTAAAGAAGCTGGACATTATATATGGATTTGGAGGCCTCCCTAAAGAGTTAATTGGAACTTATTGAATTGGAAAACAAATGACTAAAATTGTCACCCTCTCAAAAGTTTGGCATGTGCTTCCTTCAATAGTTCTTATATATGCCCAAATAAGTGTATAGCACTAAAAAGGAGTGTTAAGATGGAAGTGTCCTTGAGAAATTGCTGTTTCATCAATCACAAACTTATTCTCAATGTTTGCCTTTAGATGAGAACAGACAGTTTTTTCACAGCACTGCTGGTGTGAAAGCATGTCTCATTTAAGTAAATCACTAAACATCCATGAGGTTGAAATTATTTTATGTATCTTAAAAACTTGTATCGCCATACTTGTTGATTCCATATGATTCTGCAGTTATACACGAGTATTTAAAACCAAGTGATTAATTAGTCTTTTCTGCATGAACCTCTAATATGGTAAATGTATTTTCATCTGCACATGAACAAGTATTTCATGTAAGGTTATAGGATTCCTCTTGGAAACAATTTGTTGATGAATTGTGCCATACATGCATTTTTTTTTGTGCCTTTCTGTAATTGGGTCTCCACTAATTTATTTTTAACAGCTTAATAATTTTTCAGTCTGACTCTACCTGTCCAAACGCCTGTCCTACACATGGCTTGTGTGGGGGAAAAAAAAAAAATAAATAAATAAATATATACATCAATCAATACTAAATGACCATAATAGTTGGCTATACTATGAATCCTAAATTTATGAATTGTTAGTCGCCATTGGGGTACGTCATTTCAAAATAATTTGAAATCCCCTTGTGGTTGCCAGAAAACATGCAAGTCAGTTGAGAAATTTAATGCTGTGCCGGCATGTTGCCATGGTAGCTCAGTGGTAAAGCAACTGGCTACAGAACAGGAGATCCATGGTACAAATCCCGGCTATGGCCTTGAATTTTTCAGTCTGACCCTACCTATCCAACTCCTGTCCTACACACGGCTTATGTGACAGAAAACAATCAACTCAATACTAATTCACATGATTGGGACTTAAAGTACTTATGACATTGTAAGTCGCCATTGGAGTATGTCATCTCAAAATAATTTGAGATCACCTTGTAGTTTACCAGGAAACATGCAAGTCAATTGAGAAATTTAATGCTGTGCCAGCATGTTGCCATGGTAGCTCAGTGGTAGAGCAGCTGGCTAGAAACCACACGACCTGTGGTTCAATCCCGGCTATGGCATTGAATTTTTCAGTCTGACTCTACCTATCCAACTCCTGTCCTACACACAATGTATGAGAAGAAGAAAAAAACCCAACAACAACAATTAAAGCTTAACCATAAATTCTGAAAAATAATTTTTGAGGCCGCTTGCTCTCGTTAGTTTTAATTTTCACCCTGGTCGCATTGCTGCTGGTTGAAGGCTCCTGGCTTTCTTGAATGAGAAATTCAATTTGCTCTCCAATGTCTCCACATTATTTCAGCACTATGCAAAGTCTGGCAAATGCACACAGGCAATCACTATCACCTACTCCACGTGGAGTTGAACTGCAGCTGTTTCTACAAAACAGGACATTACAAGGAATGTCACTGGACAAACACTAAATGATTATTCCACCTCCTACTTTTCGCAGGACAGTAAAGAACACAGCCATAGTAATCCAAAATTAATATAATAGAACATTGACAAATCCATGCACAGTGTAGCATGAAACATTTCTGATATTTCCCTTATTTTGAGCTTGAAAAGCTGGCAACCCTAATGTTTGGTAATGAGAGAGGTGGGAAATGCTTAGAGTGCTTATCTCTTATTAGAAATGGGAAGTTATTTATTCGTTTCAAAGGCTTCAATGTTCCTGAGCACTGCTCCAAAAATTATATTCCTCAGGGATATATCAATGAGCCGAGGATTCCCCTGATATTGTTGCAGGCACTCCTGCTGATTGGAGCCATTTAGAGTATTTGCATTTAGGTAGATTTTTGAATGGTATAATATTATATTTCACTGTATTCCAGACAGAGTTGTAAAAAATCTGTTGCAACAAGAGAATAATGTATTTTCCAAACCTAATTTCACATAACACATTTTCATCCATACATGAGATACGCACGCTTGCCAACTTGCTGAAGTTGAAGCCCACAAAACTTTCTCTTGCCCAGAAAGTATACCTATTTTGTATTAACATAAAATTTAGAATGCATAAAATGCTCAGTGTAATAAATGTACAAAAATTATATTAAAAAAATGGGAATTTTCTTTAATAAGAATCTTTGAAGACCCGATAGCATTGCTTCTTTCTCTCACACTTGCCTGAGAATATTACTGGTACCACAATAAACAAGTGTTAAAGCAAAAAACTCCACAAGGCTATACACGACTTCTAGTACATATGTTATAGTTAATAACATGAACTATAAATAAAATTGTTACATAAAAGAAAACATCCCACAGCCATAGACACTGAATAAGATAAAGCACTTTACATGATGGAGTTGACTTTAAAAGACACAAGTGATTAAGCTGCAATATAATGAAATAGAATTTAATCCTTTGTAACACTTTGAATCTGTCCACCAAGCTGTAAGAGATGATATGTATTAAATTGTAAGGTAACCTCTCTCATTGCCTCTCTCTACTGTGCGAGAGAACCGAGAATCACCAGCAAAGATACACCAAAATCCTCACATTGTAATAAATGCTGGAAATGCATTGGCCAAATGTTGAATGTGTCTTCAAACGGCAGCATATCTTGTAAAAATGTTCTCGCCCAAGTTTGGCAACAGAAATACTCGTGATTTCTTGCATGATGTTATCACCAAGTTCCTATAGTGTACGAGGGTTAGAACAATATACTTTTTGTTTCAAAGAACCCCCAAAATAAAACTCACAACTAGTTAGGCCACAGATACAGGGGGGTTGCAAATCAATACTTATCCTTCTGTCATGAACCACCTCTCTAATTTCATGTTTTGTTCTAATCTTTGTACATTACAAGAACTTAGTGGTTGAGAGCAGCGTGCAAGAAATCACAAGGATTCCTCTGCAAAGCTTAGCCGAATGTGCAAAATCAGTTTTATAAGATAATACTGCCTGTTTGAGAGCAGAAGGTCAACGTTTCCAGCATTTATTATAAGGTAAGGATTTTAGTACATCTCTACCAGCACAACTTTCCCGGTGACTTTCGGTTCTCTCGCCCAATGTTGAGAGACTGCGAGAGGGGTTACCTTATAATTTAATGACCTTTATTTAGAAGAAATAATAATGTTATAAGAGTCTCAACAAAATATAAATAGAACAAACTTTTCTCTCACCTATTCTGACTCTCCATGAACAAGAACTTCTCCAATACGAATACAGGACAGGCTGGAACATAAGTTAAAAATTAGTACATTAGTACTCAGAACAAAAAAAAGTATGTTTACTGTTCCAGGCAAAAGAACTCCTGAATATATGTTAACACATTTAATGGACAAGACTTGTCTACTATTTTTAATAATTTCTCTACCTGTGCTCTGTACATAGTAGAAAGAAATAACTTAGAAAATAATGATTTAGGTATATTTGGAGGAAGAGAGAAACAAATTATAAAGGTTTTTGGAGGGGAGCAAGAAAAAGATTTGAGGATATAGAAATTCAAAAATTGTTTAAATCAGCTATTAGAAAAGAGATCATTTATATTTTATATACCCATAAAAAATAGTTGGGAAAGAGAAAGATATATAGATAAGATTAGCCAGGAACAAAGGGGAGGGATAGCATGGCTAAGAGCAGGAGAATATAGAGGCTAAAAGGTCAACTAAGTGGGCACCCACAAGGTGAATGTCCAATATGTGGGGGAAAGAAAGAAGTTCAACACATCATTTGTGATTGTAAGAAAACTGAGAAATGGAGAAAAGAAAGTATATGGTCAAAATGAATAGGAAATCTGATATAAATAAAATTATTGATAAAAACTGCAAGACATTGGGACAATATTTAGAAAAAGTCAATAATAAATGGAAATAGACTGTTAATAGGGAAGAACTATAGTTGAGCATTTAGTAGCAGTGGTAGTTACAGTAATATGTTCTTTTTTGTATAACAAACTGGGCTGCCCACTGAAAAATTGGCCTCGGCTAAACTCTAGTGGGCAGCACAAGATATGTATTTTACAATAAATATATTTCTTAGTGCTTCAATAAACTTAAAACCCAAAAATTTAATAATGAAATTTCACCAGAAATGCATGTTTTGGGGTCTACTGAGTCCAAAAGAAGCATTTTAAAAAAAGATCCAAGTGTCTGTATGTGAGAACGCAATAGCTCAAAAATGAAAAGTCAGTTAAATATCAAACTTGATATTTAAGTTCAGCATTTTTCAATAATGCGACAAAAAGATTTTCAAGAAAAATTCCACACCCCAAACTAACCTTTACATGGAAAAATTTCCAACATTTTTTATTTTCTCAAAAATGGCTCTCATGATTTAAATTATAATACTGTATATTAAAGATATTCTGGTCGAGTTTTGCAGAATTTTGCATAAAAATTAAACCATAAGAGATGGATAAAACTTACTACACAAAAAATATAGATCTTATTAAAACACACAATTTATATCATATGCATTTATGTTGTAGAGTTGACTGTTTCCAAAATATTCCTTACTATTGATTTCAATTTTAAAATACTTATACTTTTCTCAGATAGGAAGTGTTTTTTTTTTTTTCCTTTTTCTTTTTTTTCCCCCCTATTCCTGGCTGCACAAAGAAGCAATTTTCAATGGCAATCGCATAACGATAGCTTTTAAAACATTTTACTATCACTTTAGCATTGAGCATTTCTTTAGTTATCTTCTACGTATAAGGAACTAAGAATAAGTACATTCTCTTAATGTTTTGATTAACATGGTGTAGAAAGAAAAATAATCTTTTGTAAGAAGCCTGTTTGTAGAAAAGTTAGAGAAAGTCAGGTGAGCGTAATACATCAGGTTTTTTTGTTTTAGAATAGTTTGCTTTTATTATATATATTTTATTTTAATTCATTTACAATTTAACTTTTTTTTTTTTATCTTCTAAATCTTTGTCTACCATTTTAATTTTTAGTTTGTAGTTTAGTTAATTATCTGAAAAAAATTAAATGATAGATAAAATTAGTAATAATTGTTTTTGGAAAGAAATTTAAAGTTTGAACATATGGCCTGGTATAGTTATCTAGGTGCTGAGGTAGCATATTCAGATTCTATTTATCTGTATATGCATTCTGCTAATGTTTATCTCAAGTAGCAAGATATAGATAAAAGAATAAGCTACTGTAAGAATAGTGTTCCATCATATAAATGTTTCTTTTCTGGTTGATTCTTTGATGAAGATCCAATAACCTTAACATCAACTGCAAAGCATTTATCATAATTGTTTTAATGAAATGTGTCATGTGAGAAAGTCAGCATTTTCAACCAAAAAACTCTGATGTGTTCCACCACATGACTTTCTCTACACCTCTGCAATTAATATTAAAAAGTTTATTCTTTCATTTTCTTCATGCTAATCAAGAAAAAATTACCATAAATCGTCTCATTACTCGCTTCCTTGTAAGTAGAAGGGAAATGAGGAGTACTATAGGCAAAAGTACTGAAATCTTTTAAAAGCTGGTTGCTATGTGATTGAAGTTCCTTTGTATGTATGTGCAGGAGTTGACAAATTCCCTTATGAGAAAAGTATATGTATTTTAAAACGGAAACAAGGAATATCTCAAATATGATCCATGAACAAAATGTATATAATATAAAATTGTGTATTTTAACGAGCTCTACATTTTCTGTTAAGTTTTTATCTATCTCTTATTGTTTACCAGTTATGCAAAATTCATTTAGAATAAAGATGTCTTCAGAGGCTAGATATACATTTTATTTGTTATGTAAATGTCTTCATTATACAATATATTAATCATAATTGTTAGAGCCAATCAAAATTTTTTCCTCGTAAAGGGTAGTTAGAGGTGGGAGATTTTCTGGGAAAATCTTCGTATCACATCCTTGGAAGATAACAAGCTTAAATGCCAAGTTTGGTAATTAACGGACTTTTCATTTTTGAGCTACGCTGCCTACAGAAACACACACACCCATGAATATTTTTCTAGAAATGCTGTTTTTGGATTCAGGGAATCTCAAAACACATATTTCCAGTGAAGTCTTGGTATCAGATTTTAGTTGGAAAATCTGCTTTGTATGTATTCAAACCAATCTAGCAGATGTAAGAAAGATTATTAGTTAATATCTGTATTTTATACTATCTTATATATGTGTGCAAATAACTGAAATGGTGTAAACATGTCCAAGGTCAACTAGTGTTTGTTTCTTGGCACATGTAGCAGTTATTACGCAAGAAACTACTTGTGCTTAAATATTTGTTCGGTCAACAGCACAGATAACTGGATATTTACAATTTCCAAGTTTTTGGAAACAATGAGTGGTGTGTAGGAGAAAGTTAAATACACTCGGTTAAAACAATAATCAAATATTTTAAAAGCTGGTTGCCATGTGGCTGAAATCCGTTTGTAAGCAGGGCAAAGAGTTTACAACTTTCCATGTGAGAAAAGTTTAAGTATTTTAAATCTGAAACAAATGTCAAGGAATATCTCAGAGATGGTCAATTCCACCAAGAAAAAAAAAAAAAGTATGACATAAATGATGTGTTTTAACACGATTTACACTTTTTGTGTAATAAGTTTTTGTCTATCTCTTATGGTTTACCAGATATGCAAAATTCAGAAAAATCCATTCAGAATAAAGAGGTCTTAAGAGGCTATTCCCAGAAAATTCAAGATATACATTTTGTTTGTCGTATAAATATATGACATTTTAATAAAAATCGTTAAAGAGTCATTCTTGAGAAAATCAAAATTTTCGAAAAATGTTCCATGTAAATGATATTTGGGTGTGGGAGGGAGGGGGGATTTTCTTGAAAATCTTTGGAAGATACTGAACTTATATTTAAGTTTGGATATATAATAGACTTTTAGTTTTTGAGCTTTGCCATGAATGCAAAAATACTGGGTGGAATACAATATCTTCTGTGTCCACTATGTACACTGTACATATATACCAGAGTAAATAAAAAGGAAAAAAGAAAAAGAAGAGTGATGTGTGATATTTATTTGTAGGTATACAAAATATCCTTACTTAATTGAACATAAATGCTCTACAAAGTTTGTATTAAACCAATGTTTCATATTGAGATATATATATACTATCCACAGATGCATTTAATTCTAAAAAAGGGTGTCTCAAAATGAATATTTCCAGTGAAATTAAAGTAAAAGAAAGCGAAAGAAAAAGAAATAGGAAACACCATGTTGAAATGTTATTCTACTACCAGCTGGTTATATTAATTACACCCCAGGCCTGACAAATCAAGACAGAATACCAAGAACTTAATTTTCAACTGATGTTCAGGCCTGAGTATAAATAGCAAGGCCTGCCAGTTGGTAAATTAAAAAGCAACACAGTAACAAAGGTATAGTTAATTGCACTTTTACTTTCTCTATCACATATAGGCAATGTACATAGCAGTAGAGAAGGTAATAATTTGATATTGAGATTTCACTGGAAATACAGGTTTTGAGACAACACTAAAAAAAAAAAAAAAAAAAACTTCATGTGTGTGTCTATGAACAGCATATCTTAAAAATGAAAAGTCTCTTAAATGCCAAACATGGTATTGTAGTTCAGCATTTTCGTGACACTAACATTTTCAAGAACCCCCCCCCTCAAATACCCTTTACATGGAACATTTTTCAATAATGTTGATTTTCTCAAAAATGGGCAAAGCAATTTTAATTAAAATACCATATATTTAAAATATATTCCTGACAAATGAAATATTAATCTTTTAATTTTCTGGGAAGAGCCTCTGAGGACCTCTTCATTCTGGATGGTTTTTGCATAAAGGTAAACAGTAAAGAGATAAACAAAAAATTTAGATCTCTTTAAATTACAATTCATGCCAAATACATTTTTTGAGGAGTTAACAATTTCTAAAGTATTCTTTGTTATTGGTTTAAATTTTCCAACACTTATACTTTTCCCAACTGCAATGTCATTAATTTTTCTTTTGATTTTTTTCTTTTTTTTTTCTTTTTTTTTTTTTTTTACTCTTGGTCGTGCAAAGAGTACAAAATTTCAATGTGATCACATGGCAATCGTCTCTTAAAAGATGCATGTTTTGATTTAGCCTGATTTATTGCCTTATTCCCCTTGTACTTAAAGGAAATATACATATCCATTTCTGCTAATATTTATCCGAATCTGCATGAAATTGATGGAAGACTAAACTTTTGTTGCAAAAGAAGTAAAGAAATTCATGTGTGTGTAACACATCAGATTTTTTTCCACAAAATTTTCAATCATTGATGTACATGAAGAGGGCGAATACACAATTGAAGGGTGCTGAAACAGGAATAGTCAACTAAAACTCAAAATGTCAGTCAGCATACATAGACCTTAACATGGAAGCTTTAAGTTTACAGCTGCCCTCCATGGTGTAATAGTTACCATGTTAAGTTCATATATCAAAGGTCTCCGATTCAAACTTAGCAGGGGACAATGGATTTTTTTTAGTGTAAAAATCCTTTGCATGGCTTCCTTTGAAAGGGAAGTAAAGCCATTGGTCCTGTGTCATAGATTTATGGCACGTAAAAGAACCTCAGGTCTGCTAAAGAGGTCTCTGAGCAAAATGAAGTTGTCTTTCATGCCCAGGATAGAATGGGATGCTGAGAATCTCAGCAATTAAAGAATGTCCATAAATAAAACTCTATTTCCATTTTTGAAGTTTAAAAACTTCTACATTTAGGTATGTTAAATGTGTAGGACTGTGGTTATATTGTCAATAATGTAAATAAATGCATTTAGATAGCAATAAACAAACTATCAACATTCTTCCATACATGTCCATCATTTTGGAACTCACTTTCCTGGCCATCTACTGAAGTTGAACTGCCAACATATGACTAACAAACACACTGGGGCAATAGCATTGTCACAAAGTGCAGCTGAGAGGTCTGCACAACTAAATCCCCAATTATGCAGGGCATAACTAAGAGACCTCACCAATCTAGCAGTTTTCTATCCTTACTTTAGGTTGGCAATGCAACCTTAACAGAGAATATGGCATGTTTCTTTTGCAGTCATTTTCTCTATAAAAGAAAACATCCTATATGGGGGGGGGGGGTGGATTACAGGCTCCCAAGATGTCAAAAACTACTCCTGACTGATATACAAATGTAATTTAATAATTATTATTTCCATTTACTTAATATTTCAAATACATGAAAAGTATGGGAGGTTACACAAACTTATAGGTTGTCTAACTTTCATTGTAAATGGGCCCAAAAACTTTCATTCCATGAACACTTTTAGGGATTTATTCATAAGAGGGAGATATCAAGTGGATCATTCAACAGGGTATACTTTTTTGAGTATTTTAATACATAGAGGCTAACTCCCAACCAGATTTGCAGGTTAGGTTTACTTCTGCAAATGTATGTATGTATTCTCTGCAATTAGGTACTTCTTGGTGGCACAGTTAATTGTACAAAATTCACTTACAATTAATAATAGTAATACAACTAACATACTATATACATACATGGTTTTTGCAAATACCTAACTACTTTCTAAATAAATACCAACTCAAAAGCCTACAGGCTATAGGGCTGCTGGTTGGTGCATGTGGGACACTTCCTTGTTTCTTCGTTGACTTTTGGAAAACATTTTCATTAAAAACTTCATTTATTTATGAAATAGTGCTTAGTGCTCTTAAGGAATCACTTTAAATTTTAGAAATCATTGTTATTCACACTCTTGTGTATAATGAATTGTGCACATTTATCATTTAATAGTTTTTCACATGTATATTTATGTAATATTGTTATAATGACTTTTATTGTTAACCTTAAATTTATCTATTTAATTTCAGTTTTTATATATATAAATACTGTTTTGGTATGTTTTGTCATATTAATTGTATGGGAAACTGTTATTATCTTGAATAAAAGAAAACAGTATAACAATATTTATGTCAATTACTAGCATGATTATAACAGTTATTATGAAGCCTCAACATTAATAGCTATAGAACAGTTTTTTAAATCCTTAATCACTTCACAATATTTACTTTAATTATTCTCTTTAAACTACCCCTAAACTTCTTTAAGGTCAGAGGGCAGCCCTGAAAGGCTGCTACAGGCAATTCATTCCATTCTTCAATGATCCTATTAACAAAAGAAAATTTTCCTATGTCGGTTCTATACCTTCAACCCTTAATTTTATATTTAAATGATTTTTTCATCAGTAGTATGCATGATTTTCTAACCTCTTTCTAACGTCCACCCATGCATTTAAACCAGCATAAGCTTTAAAAAGTGCAACTAGCCATATGGTAAAGAATTAACTTTCAAGTGAATTTGTCAGATGTGTTAACCCTAGAACCCAACAGAAGTTGCATTTTCACCCACAATAACTGCAGCAGGTCATTTTAGCCATCTAGTACTAACTACATGAACTAAACGTATGCAATTAGTAAAATAAACAGAGCAAGTAATTTAATAAATGAATTTTCCAAAAGAACAGAACACTTTGCAATATTTTACATTGTTTTAATGTATGCAGTATTTTTATTTACCTCATGGTGCAATGTGGTATACTAATTTGATAGCTATAAGATTATTACTGAAAACGAAAATTAAGTGCTTAGATATTGAGGTTTGTCTAGTGCATATGCCCCTAAACATGAAAAGACATCTAAACTTTTTCGAGCTATACAGGTAAACAACTGGTGTAACTTTTAAAAATTCTTTTATTTCCACACCAAGAACAGACCTGTTGGACTTTCTAACTCATTTGTTATTTCATGACATAATTAATTTTAACCGTGGTAAAGAGTGATGAGATTTGTTGAAAGAACATTTTACTTTCTCTAGCAAATATGCATAATAGGTAGAGAAGGTACTGTATTCCACCCAAAAACCTGACACCAAAATTTCACCAGAAATACTTGCTTTGAGGACCCCTGAATCCATATAAAACAAAGAGCAATTTTTAGAAAAAAGACCTGTGTGTATGTCCATGGACAGCATAATTTAAAAACAAAAAATTGGGTTAAATGCCAAAGATGTGACACAAAGATTTTCAGGAAAATCCCCCCAACCCAAAGTATCCTTTACTTGGAAATGTTTTGAAGTTTTGAATGTTCTATATATATATATATATATATATATATATATATATATATATAGATCATATAATATATTTTATACTATATTTTAATGGAAATAGCCTTTGAAGTGCTCTTCGTTCTGAATAATTTTTGCATAACTGCAATTAAGAGATACACAAATAATGTAGATCTTGTTAAAACCCACAATTTATCCTATACAGTTTTCTTCACTACTTCCATTTATGATCCAGATTTGGTAGTTTTGTTATTCTGCCTTTAAATTCACTTTATAGTTAGTTACTGGTCTGTTATAAACTTTAAGGATTCTAAGCTGCAAAGTGTAGCTGAGAGATATCTTTTACAAATAGAGGAGTGGAGCAGTTGTGACCAAAGGCAATGGCATAGCTAAGGGATCTATAAAGCTAAACCATAACCTCTGCAATCTAGTGGATTTTAGATCTGAGTAAATGTTTTCAATACTTTCAACTCTGGATCACCTGTGGAAGTTTCACCCATTTTTTTTTTTTTTTTTTTTTTTTTTTAAAGCTAACCATTCCCGAGACATCCCTTGTTATTGGTTTTGAAATGTCCAAAGATCCCTGCTATGCTCTGTCATTGCTCCATAGTCTGTGGTCTTGTCAGTCATCTGCAGCTGTGAATGACAATAGCAATAGCTAGAAAGCACATCTGCAGGGCATATTAGCAAATGCTTTCACTTGCAACTATAGGTATCAAAGAATGTCCCTAATTTCTTTGGAAGTTAAGGTGAGCAAAGTCATTAATGGAAATTAAGAACTGGTCAAAGCATAGATCCTGAGGGACACTTGTGTTTTTATACCCCTTATGTAAATAATACACAGCTCACTACTTTACAAGTTATTTTTAATTCATTTTAGGGAAACTCATATTTCTGTCTGTTTATTCCATAAGTGAAAGATCACTATTTTTAAATCAATAAATGCTATCTGGGTGTTTGCTTTCTGAATTAGAAGCATGATCACTAACAGCATTTTGATTTTAACAAAATCAAAATTACTCGATGGCACTGAGTACTTAATTATGTACCTATGTATGTCACTTATGAATGGCAGCCCTTTTTAAGCTAAGTTGTTAGTAACTTGTAATAACGAAAATTATCTACTTATTTTTCACATACATCTAATAATTGAATTGCAGTTTTAAAATCATAATACTTAGTAAAGTGGTACAACCTTATCAATGTTAACTACACCTCCTTTATTTCTCTGAAAAATGAAAATATTGCAGGAGGCATAATATATTTATACCTTGCCCTTGTATCTTTAAACTGTTAATTTTCATGTTGTTATTTTTGAAAGTGAGGTTATGATTTTAAATTTACATTTTTATGACAATTGCACAGTTAGTAGTAACTTTTTATATCTCATTTTCAACTTTCTTTTCACACAAACGCCACTAAATGCAACATCAATTACATTCAGCAAGCAATCCATGAAAAGACTTTAAAATATGTGGTCTACTTAAAAATGACTTGTTGATACATATAATGTCTACAGAAATTAGACGTTCTCTTTTAAAAGTTTATTTATTTGTAGAATTCACATAAAATTCCTAGTGTAGATGCTAGAGCCAGCATTTAAATTTTGCGCCTTGTTTTGACTTTCACTTATCGGAAAACATTGACAGGTGACATTAAATAATAAACGCACTGCAACAATGTAAACAAATCAGTAAAGGGAACACAAACATGATATACAAAGTATTTTAAGCATTGCGCGGCAAAACCTTTTAATTTTTATATTAAATGTTGCATTTAATTGAAGTTTCAAATACTTGAATTGCTTACCTTGCCTATTACAGACATGATAATACTTTATTGTATCAATTGCAGCACCCTGTGTTACTTCAATCGTGCCAATACAAGTTAATTGTACTCCACTTCACCACAATTACAAGGCAGTCCACCTGGTTCCAGCACGATTAATAGTTAGTCGATTACAGCGCCTTTTATATTGTTTGATGCCCGTTTTGATAATATCCAAAGCAATGTTCTGTTGGAATAACTATAGATAGCGCTGTTAACTCGTGCAGTCAGCGCACTATTTTGAAACATCCCATTTATCCTTGATTATGCACACATATGGAGTGAAACGTTCATAAATAAGAATATAACTGCTAGTAACGAAATTATAAAAAATCTGACGAGACAGATTTTACGGGAAATTTTATAATGTAGGCGTTGCTGTTAGAAGCCCAAAATTGCTCTGGACGGTATATGCTGCTAATTTGGCAATACAGGGCTGGAGGCCTATAAATAAACACTAAAATAAAATAAAATTGCAATAATTAGTTGAAAGACTGAATTATGCTAACAGCAACATACTCTATAAAGGAGGAAGTGACACAGAGACAATAAAACGGAAAGGCAAGAGCAGCACCAAAATAACTAGGAAAATGATTGATTGATTGCTGATGATGATGATGATGATGATGATGAAGAAGAAGAAGAAGAAGAAGAAGAAGAATAAGATTATTAGTAATTGTGTTTTTGAGTGTGTAGACAGCATACTCAAAAAATACAAAGTCAGTTAAACATCAAATTGGTATTCAAGTTCCCTGAAGGCAACACAAAGAGTTTCAGTGAAGCCCTCCAGTCCTCTAAACTACCATTCACATGGAAAATTTTTCAAAATTTTTTATTTTTTGAAAAATGGCTTTTAACGATTTTGATTTAAATGCCATTTATTAAAGATACTTAAATGGTAAATAAAATGTATATCTTGAATTTCATGGGAATAGCCCCTGAAGTCCTCTTCATTTTGAATGACATTTGCATAACAGGTAAACCATAAGAGATAGGCAAAAAATTACCTCAAAAAAGTGGTCTTCTTAAAACATATCATGTAGAGTAACCATTTCTGAGATGTTCCCTGTCATTGGTTTCAATTTTAAAATACCTTTTCTCAAATAATAAGTTCTCATCCCCTTCACATCTTGTTTGTTTCACTCCTGACCAGAGAAAGAGGATCAAATCTCAATGACAATTGCATAGCAACAGCTTTTAAAAGATTTGACAAATGCTTTAGTCTAGAGTATTCTCTTATTTCCCTTTTACTTATAAGTAATAAGACTATTTCTATCAATGTTTATCTTGCTTAGCGTGATGTAGACAAAACAATAATCTTTTGTAAGAATAGTTTGTTTGCAGACCAGAGATGTGACTGTAGCACATCAGATTTTTACTTTCTCTAGCCCATATGTACAATGTGCATAGTGAATAGAGAAGGTATTGTACTCCACCCAAAAATTTTATGTTGAGATTTCACTGGAAAAATGAAATGAAATGGCCTGTTATTTATGGATGCTCTTTAACTGCTTTGGTTCTCAGCGTCCCATTCTAAATTGGGCATGAAAGATCGCTTTTTTGCTCAGAGGCCTCTCTTATCAGGCTTAAGGTTCTTTTACGTGCCGTAAATCTACGACACAGGACCCACAGCTTTACTTCCCTTCCGAAGGAAGCCATGCTAAGGATTTTTACGCCCGAAAAAACCCATCGTGCTCCGCCGGGTTTGAGCCCGTGACCTTGGGTATATGAAGTTAGCATGGTAACCATTACACCACGGAGGGTGACGAGATTTCACTGGAAATATACGTTTTGAGGTCCCTTGAGCAAGAAAAAAACATTTTTAGAAAAAGGTCCATGTATGTGTATCTGTGTGTGTGCCTGTCTGTGGACAGCATAGCTCAAAAACTCAAAGATCTTTGAATACCAAACTTGGTATTTAAATTTAGTATCTTCCAAGGATGCGACATGAAGATTTTCAAGAAAGTCTCCCCCACCAGAAACTACCCTTTACATGAAAAGTTTTTGAAAATGTTTTTATCAAAAATGGTTCTGACAATTTTGATTAGTGCATTGTATATTAAAATATTTACATGACAAATAAAATATATATTTTGAATTTTCTGGGAATAGCATCTAAAAATCTCTTTATCCTAGATGAGTTTAACAGAATTTTGCATAGTGGTTAAACCATAAGAGATAGACAAAAACTTACTACACAAAGAAACGTATATCTTGGTAAAGCACATAATTTATGTTATAAATATTTTTCTTGTACAGTTTACTGTATTTCAGATATTCCTTGTTATTGGTTTCAATTTTGAACTACCTAATTTTTCTCAAAACAGAACCATGCAAAATGAACCGAACCTCAATTGTTTCACATAGTAATCAGATTTTAAAAGATTTGACATCACTTTAGCCTAGTGTATTCCTTATTTGCCTCCTGCTTACAAGGAAGCAAGTAATAAGACCAATTCTGCTAATGCTTATCTCGATTAGCATGAATTAGACAAAAGAATAATCTTTTGTGAGAATAGTTTGTATATGGAACAGCTAGAGAAAACTATGTGAACACATCAATTTTTTTTTAAATAAAATTAAGCAAAAAAAAAAGTAATAGACGAAGGAATAGCATTTACCTAGATGTGTATAGAAACAAATGTTTATATTATACACACATGTAAGGAGTATTTATTATTTGGGATATTTGGAATGAAATGTTTAGAAAATTGGTATCATCATCGCAACTCATCACTGGTTGGATAACATTCTGTGGGCACATAACCTCTCTTCTGAATAATCCCTCTTGCCAGCAGTTAGAGATACATGCAGGTGTGAATTCTTGGTCATTATTACTTTACTTGACTTAGTTCTTGTTAATTCTTTGTGGACTATTTGACATCAATAAAGGTTTTGCACCTTCCTCTATGACTAGCTAGCGGCTTCACCTCCCTCCAGCTATTGCCATTCTTCTTAATCTCCTCCTCTATGGTTCTTCTCCATATCATTCTGGGACCACCTCTTTTCCTCGAGGATTCCATTCTTTTCAATAGCAGCTTCTGTTTTTTTTTAGAGTATGGCCTATTCAGTTCCATTTTCTCTTTTTTATTTGCACTTTTATTTCAGGTTGATTTGTTTATGCCCATAGTTCTTCATTTGTTCTGATATCTGGCCAACATATTCCCAGAATTTTTCTCAAGCAATTATTTACAAAATTCTGTAATTTCTTGTTTATTAGTTCTGTTACTTTCCATGTTTCAGAGCCATAAAGAGTACTTTCACAAGGCTTGGGTGAAAAAACAATTAAACCAACACAAAGAGTATTGATTTCACATTTGTACTGAAGAGACGTAGTTTTGCTTTCTTTGTTATATTTGGGGTAGAGTTGCACAAAGGCTCCATTTGCCTTTGGATTTGTATCTTTACATCTTCATCTGCACCACCTGGCTTGGTAACAACACTTCCAAATTAAATAAATTAATCTACCTCTTCTATGTCTTTGTCATCTACCTTAAATTTTTACTTTCTCTACAGGTACTATGTACATGGTATATAGAGAAGGTATTGTAATGCGCCCAAAAATTCGATACTGAGCTCTCACCAGAAATATATGTTTTACATACCCCTGAATAAAAAAAAATTTTTAGAAAAAGGTTTTTGTGTGTGCGCACTCGCGTACATGTGTGTGGGTGTAGGGGTGGTCGGGGTGGGTGTGTGTGGGTGCGGATGTGCATGTGTGCAGGTGTGCGTGTGTGCGTGCGTGAAATGAAAAGACCGTTAAATACCAAATTTGGTATTTAAGTTTAGAATCTTCCAAGAATGCTACACAAAGATTATTTTGAAAATCCTCCCACCACCAATTACCCTTTACATGGGACATTTTTTGAAAATTTTGATTTTGTCAAAAATTACTCTAATGATTTTGATTAGATTACCTTATGTTTAAGATATTTTTATGACAAACGAAATGTATATTTTGAATCTGGGAATAGCCTCTGAAGACCTCTTCATTCTGGATGACCTTTTTATAACTGGAAAATCGTAAGAGATATACAAAAACTTGCTGCACAAAAAATGTAGATCTCATTAAAACACACAATTTATGTCATACACATTTTTTTGTTATAGAGTTAACCATTTTTTATATATTCCGGATTATTAGTTTCAATTTTAGCCACTTAAACTTTTCTCAAACAGGAAGACATCTTTTTTCTCGTTTCTTGTTTGTTTAATTCTGGCAAGCAGATATGGAATTTCAATTGTTTTATATAGCAACTGGCTTTTAAAGGATTAGACTTTCACTTTAGCCTGTGCATTTTCTTATTTCCCTTCTATATACAAGGAAGCTAGTAATAAGTCTAATTCTGTTTATGTTATCGGGATTAACTTGATGTAGATAACAGATTAATGTTTTGAATAAAAGGTTTGTTTACCAAACAGCTAGAGGACATCATGTGAATGGAACACATTAGATTTTTCTCTTCTACTTACAAGGGACCAAGTAATAAGGACACTCCTGCTAATGTTTGTCTCGATCAGCATTTATTCTCATTTCTTTTGTTTTTTTTTTGTAATTTATTTTTAATCCAACTTTCTTTGCTTCCTCTTATAAGTCTTGGTCACTGTGTTCTGAGAAAATGTTCCAAGTCACTAGCTGTTCTTATGAGTCAGAATTCTCTAAGCTTCACTCATTACAAACTAAACAACATCTACTGTAAAGCAAGAGTGTCTAGAAAATTTAACACTACCATTCATGGGACAGAAACTTGAAATATATGTCACTTTGGAAGATATTACTGAAGAGCTCAAAAACATGTTTCCATTCAAGAGGAGGATCTCACCTTTAGCAGTCAGATACGGATATTTATCAAGCCTTTAGGTCTGGTTTTCTTCAGCTATTGATTCTATAAAAACCTATAAATATTGCTTCACTTCAATCGTAGCTTTCAATGAACATTTATATAAAATAAATTAATTAAGCATTATTTAAGGGTAACTGTTAAGTGTTGATCTTAATTAAGTTTCACATTCTTAAAAACTCAGAATTTGATTTTAAATCTGATGTGTTCCATTCACATGACTTTCTCTACATCTCTGTAACAAATCATTGTTAGTAAGCTTATTCTTCCACCTACTTCATGCTAATCGAGATAAACATTAGCAGACACAGTTTAATTACTAGGTTCCTTCATAAGCAGAAGGGAAATAAGGAAATACACTAGGCTAAACCAACAGTGAAATGTTTAAAATGTGTTTGCTATGGGAATGAAATCCAGTTTTTTACATGATCAGGAGTTGACAAGTTCCCATATGAGAAAAGTTTTAAGTATTATAAAACTGAAATCAATAACAAGGAATATCTCAAAAACAGTCAGCTCCATGAAAAATATATACATATATGACATAAACTATGTGTTTTAATGAGGTCTACATTTTTTGTGTGGTAGGTTTCTGTCTATCTCTTACAGTTTATCAGTTATGCAAAATTCAGAAAAGTTCATCCAGAATAAAGAGGTCATCAAAGGCTATTCTCAGAAAATTCAAGATATATATTTTCTTTGCCATATAGATATATTAAATATTAGAGATTTTTAATAAAAATCATTAGAGCCATTTTTGAGAAAACCAAAATTTACGAAATTTTTTCCATGTAAAGGGTAGTTGGGGGGGGGGGGGATTTAGTTGAAAATCTTTATGTCTTATCCTTGGAAGATGCTGAACTTAAATATCAAGTTTGGTATTTATTGGACTTTTCGTTTTTAAGCTATGCTGCGCGCTCACACACACACACACACACACACACACACACACACACACACATACACACACACCGTGGCTGAGTGGTTAGATCACTTGCCTCTCACCTAGACAGCCCAGGTTCGATCCCAAGCTTTGCAAGTGAGATTTGTGGTGAACAAAGCAGTGCAGGGGCGGGTTTTCTCCAGGTTCTCCTGTTCCCCCTCCATTACAATCCATCTTTATTGATGTATCATCAGTGTCATCGCCTGCATTGCCAAAGTAGTTTAACACTATAAAGAAAACACACACGCACAGAATCACAGATATGGACATTTTTCTTAAAATGCTTTTGTTTTTGTTTCAGGGGGTACCAAAATATGTATTCCTGGTGAAATCTTGGTATTGAATTTTGGGTGCAATACAATACCCTCTTTATACATTACACACATAGTACAAATAGAGAAAGTAAAAAAGTGCTTATATTATTATTTTCAGAGGTGATCATTTCGAAATGCTTTTTGGGGAGGACCTCTACCACCCCTCACTTTCCTGGATATAGTTCATACCCACCAGATCCCCAAAGAGTCTCCCTATTATAATAACTCTGTACATGCCGGTGGTCATTTCCCAGTAATTACCTGCAGAATATGTATGAATATGTCTATGTTAGCCTTTGTAACCCCTAACTTAGTGTTTCTCTACAGAAACCTGCCTGCAGGGGCGGCTATTCAGGGGAAATAGCTGAAGAATTTTTCATCTAAATATAGCATTATTCCAAGTTTACTTTCTCTACACATACTATGTACATAGTGTAAGGAGAAGATAATGTGTTGTACCCAAAAATTCCTCACTAAGATTTCACCAGTCTCCTGAGTCCAAACTGTTTTTTTATTCAGAGGGTCTCAAACATGTATTTTCGGTGAATTCTCGGTATAAATTTTTTGGGTGAATATAATACCTTCTCTATACATTATGTGTATAGGGTGTGTAGAGAAAGTAAAATACTTTTCTTTTATTCAGGAGACCCTAAAACGTGTATTTCCGGTGAAACCTCAGTATCGAATTTTTGGGTAGATTGCAATACTTTCTCTATACACTATGTAGATAGTACGTGTAGAGAAAGAACAATGCAATGTTGTAACCATGAACAAATTAGAGAGAGAGAGAGAGAGAGAGAGAGAGAGAGAGAGAGAGAGAGAGAGAGAGAGAGAGAAAAGGCATGACACACAAGGATCTATTATCACATTGTTGTTAAAGATCGAGCTGGGATTTATTTTTTCTTAGTGAAGTTAGATCGAAAATAATACCCGTGTATCGGGTTTCTTCTCCAGACATACGTTTGACAAGAAAAATAATTTATTAATTAGAATGGTCCACTATTTATGTGCAATTCCTTGCATATAAGAATCTGATAATTATTATTAAAAAAAAAAAAAAAAACCTGCATATATGTGACAATTTTATCTCATCAGTGTTTTTCTTGGATTTACCGTCACTGGGAGAAAATGAAACGTGCCCACTAACTTATGAAATTGTGACCAATTTTGTCTTCGCGAAATGAAAACTTATTTGTAAGTTTACCTTGATGAAGTCTCGTGCATAGATCCTTACAGCCTCGGTGTGGGTATAGCTCGTTATAATTATCAGCTCCTCGCATACTACAAGACGGCTGATCGTTGGGCGGAAGACCGACCTAAAGTCAGCTGTCCAGTATAAAAAAAAAATCACAGCTCAATCTGAAACATAAATGTGTCGACCTTCCAACAATTTTCACAAGCGCGTGTTTCCGATAGAGGCGCAGAATTCAAAATATGAGTCCAAAGTAATAATTTGAAATTGTAGGCGGTAAAAGCTTCGTGCTGCTGGGGTGGGGAGGAAAAGTTGACCCAAATCCTCCACCAGACACATTTGTGAATTTTGCTACTTAATGTTTAATGATTTATTGACAGAAAGAGAAAATATAAATAATATGAGGGAGTTTCTATACAAGTTTTTGGGAAAATGAAAATGATATTTTCATATATTGTAAAAGGAAATAATTCATTTATATCCAAGGAAAATAATAGCACAAGTAGGTAATGTTGGTGACATTGAATTAGATACGGCCATTACAATTTACAAAGGAGCCAGGAAATTACTGCTAAATAATTGCTAGTTACATTTGGATAACACCGGAGAAAGTATTACTGTCACTTGGGCCACAGCAGTGAAAACTCCTCATTAAAGTGTCGTAGATCAACTGTTTTCGCCGTTATAGCTGAGTACTTCTTGTTTGGGTTACTGTTGATTGAAACATAACCTTTCATTGTCCGAACTCTTCCACGATTACACGCTGAAGAATGGTGAAAATGGGAAAAGGCACGAAGGAACGCGTTGGCGTTGTGATTCAAATTACGAACTTTGCTTTCAACTATGGATTTATACCCTTTGTATTGTATTTGGGTTACAAAAAGGGTGCCGATCCAGGAAATCCTCCACTGGGTCTAATGAACTTATTATGGCAGTAATGTTGAGAGGCAGCAGTTAAGTTTGTGTATAGGACTGTAAAATACATTTCATTTACTCTATGTTAATATATTTCTCAAAAATTGGCATAAAGAATGTCGCACTAAATTGCACAAGTAAAACAGATTTGCAATGAATTAATAGTTGTGTTTTTATTCTGAAGAATTACAACTCCATACACGGAATTTACTTTAGCACAATGTGACCAAATTGCTTTGAATACCCCAATGTTGATTGAGGTGTCGTTTTGTAGAAAAAGCTTAGTTTAAGGAATTAAAAAAATAACACGTCACATTCACAAGACTCTGCCTGGAAGATATGCATTTTATTTTTCATGAAACTTACTTTCCTTAGAGGTCTTTTTGAAAACTTTTCATGTAAAAGGTAATTTGGGGTGAAAGGTACTGAACTTAAAGATCAAGTTTGGTACGTAACAGCTTTTTCATTTTGAGATATGTTGTTTACAAGCACACATGCATACAAGCCTTTTTCCAAAAATACATTTTTTGGATTCAGGGCATCTCAAAACATTTCCGTTGAAATCTTGTCAGCAAATTTTTTAGTAGAATATACATAGTATATGTAGAAAAAGTAAAAAAAAAAAAGTTTAATGTTTATACCAACCTCCTTAATCCTTGTATCTGCAGCCTCATTTCTATCAATAATCTTTACATAACATTTTTATTCTCGTATTTACAGCCTCATGTGGTCATCTTAAAGCGATTTTGATATCAACTGGAGCGATACAAAGATGATCTGATCTGTCCTCTAGGAATTTCAGCCATTTTGCCAAATGGGATATTAAGCTTTCATTTGGGCTTTCGTTTTTGCCAAGAAACTAGAATCCCTGCATGAAAATATTACTTTTGGGAAAGATGCATGTTAGTGTGTCATTTTTCTTTCTCTAGCATGTATGTACAATGAACATAGTAACTAGAGAAGGTATTATATTCCACCCAAAAATTTTAGGTCGATATTTCACCAGAAATGTATGTTTTGATATCCCATGAGGCCGAAAAAAACATTTTGAGAAAAGGTCCATGTGTGTGTTTGAGAACAGCATAGCTTGAAAGTGAAAAGACCATCAAATATAAACTTTGTATTTTGTTTAATATCTTCCAAGGATGTGACAAAGATTTTCAAGAAAATCTCCCCATCACAAATCACTTTTTACATGGAAAAATTTTTGAAAATCTTGTTTTTCTCAAAAATAGCTCTAATGATTATGATTAAAATACCCTGTATTAAATACATTTATATCACAGATAAAATGTATATTTTGAGTTTGCTGAGGATAGCCTCTGGAGACCTCTTTATTCTGGCTGAGTTTTGCAGAATTTTGCATAACGCTTAAACCGTAAGTGATAGACTAAAACTTACTGCACAAAAAATGTAGATCTCATTAAAACACACAGTTTATGTCATTACAGTTTTGTTGTAGAGGTGACTGTTTTTGAGATATTCCTTGTTATTGGTTTCAAATTTAAACTTGTCTAAATTGTCTCAAATGGAACAATACAAAGTGAACAAAACCAATTGTTTCACATAGCAACCAGCTATTAAAATTTTGAATAACGCATTAGTGTAATATGTTCACTTATTTCCCTTTTACTTACAAGGAAGCAAGTAATAAGACTAATTCTGCGAAGGTTTATCTCCAATAGCATGAGTTGATAAAAGAATAATCTTTTGTGAGAATAGTTTGTATATGGACAGCTAAAGAAAGTTATGTGAATAGAACACATCAGATTTTTTTATTTCATTTAGTAATTATTTTATTATTGGTAGAAAAAAAGGCTTAACAGACAAGAAAAACAATATGAAGTGTGAACCTGCAAAAAATATCTGAATACTTGGTGAAGAATCAACCAGTGTTATCTTAATGGGAAATATATTGGACTTTAGAGAATTAAAACTTAAATAAGTTAAAATCCATTACCTTGTGATATCTTGACTTCCTATATAGTCTTATGCTGGACTGAAATAACTGTGACATATGCACATACTATTACTGTTTTAGGTAAGACTTTCACAGGTGATCCAGACATGAAGGTGTTGAAAATAAAATATCCAGATTTGAAACATGTTAGATTGCAGAGGTTATGACTTTTCCTGGGATCATTGGCATTACACCACAGTTGAATTCTTTAACTGCAACTACTCTACTCCTCTACTACTTTAAAAAAAATCCTTCAGCTCACTTTGCAGCTTAGAGGTCCAAAAGATTTTAATAAACCAGTAGCTACAAAGCAGCTGTAATGGCAGGGTAACAAAAGTACCAAATATGGATCACTTATAGAAGTTGCTATTTTTAAACATTTGCTATGGCCAAACTAAGCTTTTGATCCCTTCCCCCTCAAAAAAAAAAATAAAAAAATAAATAAATAAAAAGGTTCCCAAAAATGCCTTTAAGGTATTGTGCTCTATTAATAGTAATAGCTTTATTGTAGTCAATAGACTCTTACAAGCATCTGACATTGTCAATTTTTTCTAACAGAATTTAGAATCTGAATACATAAAATATTTACATTACATGTATCTATAATTCACTGATGCCATACAAACATTTACATATTAAGAATGATTTTAATACAGCTTTAAATTTTGATTCATTTGTGTTCTTAATTGCTAATGGTAATCTATTGTACAGTACAGCTCCTTTTTTATATAGGTTTTTATCAGTTTGAGTTTTATTTGTGTTCACCCTATGATAATCATTTGCTCTCCTTGTATGATATGAATGACAGTCTTTATTAAGTATGTTAAATTGCTTCTTTTCTTTAACAAGCATAATAGTTTTAAACACATATAGCCAGACTACAGTTAGGATATTTTGGATTACAAATGTTTCCCGGCAAGATTGTCGAAATCGAAGGTTGTACATACTTCTTATACACTTTTTTTGTATTTTTAGAAATCTGTTCATATTGGTTTTACTTGTTCCCCCCCAAATTTCTATGCCATACATTAGATGTGGGTATATAATGCCATAATATGTTGTAGTATATTAATGTTCCCATATTTTGCCAATTGTCTTAGTTGATACAATCCCAAATTCATTTTGTTACACACCATTTCTATGCGTCGGTTGTAAGTTAAGTTTTCCTCAATGTGAACAAATTTGAAGTTTCTTACCTGTTCTAGAGGAATATTATCAATGTTTATATTTAGATTATCATTTTGAAAGTCATGAATTTTGTTTTTCCTATATTTAACTTCAGTCCATTGTTTAGAAAGTACTGTGATATTTTGGAAACTGCATTTGTCGTTTTCTCTGTCTTCATTCCAACATATTATAGATGTGTCATCTGCATAAGAAATCACCTTGCTATTTTCTGGTTCCGGTAGGTCATTTATATATTGCAAAAAGAGTGCTGGTCCCATTACTGATCCCTGCGGAACCCCTGATTTTACTAAGTTAAACTCTGATTTAATGTTGTATATAGTGTCACCTTTTTTCCAGTTTATTTCTGTGCATTGCACACAGCTTTTAAGATGTGTGGCTAATAGTTTATTTATTTGTCCTCTAAGCCCATAGTTCTCTAATTTTGAGATTAGGTGATCATGATTCAGAGAATCAAAAGCTTTAAAGAGATCTAGATAGATTCGTGCTACATTTATACGGTTATCCTTCAATTTCAACAATTTATGTGTATATTCCGCTATAGCCGTAATGGTTGACAGTTTATTTCTAAATCTGTGTTGAGAGTGGCTCAGAATATTGTTTGATTTTAAGAAACTATTAATTCTAACTATAAGTACTTTCTCGTATACTTTGCTGAATACTGATGTCAGTGTTATTGGTCTGTAATTGCTAACTTTTGTGTTCAAACCTTTTTTATAAATTGGTCGTACTACACTTATCTTTAATATTTCTGGGAATATGCCTTCGTTCATTGAGTAATTTATTAGATACACTAGTATATTCAGTAACTCATGTTTGCAGTGTTTCGAGACTACCGGTGATACGTTGTCCCACCCAAAGGATTGTTAGTTTTTTAAACTACTTATTATGTTATATATTTCTTCCGCATTGGTTTTGTGCAAATACATGCTATTCATAATATATTTATTACTGTTCGTGCTGATTACAGAATGGTCATTTGCATCTAGAAAGAAGTTGTTAAATAATTTACAGATTTCAAGAGGGTCCTGTAATATATGCCCATAAGTAAGATTTGAAACAAATCTGTACCTAAAGAAAATAACTGTACACAGCTGTTTGCCTATAATGTCTCCTCCTCAATGTATCTGTAATAAGTTTTGATCTTTATTGTAAAGATTCACTCTTATCAGAACAAGTTAAGTTTTGCTTAGGTAACAGTTGTAGCATTGAAAATTTAGTAAATGAGAAATGAAATGACAAAGTTGCAAGTATCATTTTTGTATTGTTTCTGGACTAAGTAGGTATTGCTTGACAAGGTAATTAAAACCACTAGTTTTTTGAGTAAAGTTATAGATGGTTGTGCCACACAAACAAACAAAGGGACCGACACACATATAAACACCAACAACTGTCTTTTTTTTTTTTTTAGCTTAACGTCCTTTGACCTGGTTGGTCATATTGGACAATGAATAAAATTGGTGAAAATGATCTCTGGGTCTATGGAGCTAAGTTACACGACATTCGTTTTCTCAGGATAAGTGAAAACCCCAGAAAAAGCCTTATCCGTGTAACTCACTCTTAGCGAGATTCGAACTCGTGACCTGTTGAATGTGAAGCAGACACGCTACCACCACACTACCCAGGCGGCAATAACTGTCCTAGGCAGTTTAAGTGACTTCTAGTGGTGATTCATATTTGAAAGTGTTGAAAACATTAAGTTGTTCAGGTTTGAAAGTTGCCAGATTAACACAATTTTTACTTCTTCTTGGGATCATTGGGGTTTTAGCTTCACAGATCCCTCGGCCACGACCTGTCATCATTCCACATGCAACTGCTACACTCCTGTACTTAAAAAAATATCCTTTAGCTACAGCAAAATATCCTTTAGCTACGCTTTGCTGGTTAGGGGCCTAAACATTTATAACAGACCTGTAAGAGGTCTAATGACAGAATAACTAAAGTACCCACATATTGAAGTAATGCCAAGTAGTGTAACCATCATGCAGCTCAAGTGTTCGACTGCTTCCCCTCTTCCCACTTTACCCGGCAGTGTTCGGAGATAGTAAGAAAGGTAGGGATGGAGGGAGAATTTGCCGTCATCCCTGCAATATTGTTACAATACACACACATGCAGTGTAGATCAGTATACTATGATTTTAGGGATCACTCACTGCTGCTTGCAATGACCTCTCTCCCAACAGACAAAAACATCGCAATGTGCATGCCTGTCTGATGTCATGCAGGAGAGGGGAGAATGTCATAATCGGCAATAGTTATGCCCACAAAGTTCTGTGCTACCTTTTCATTACCCGGACAAGGAATACTATGTAATGTGAGAAATTGTTTCTGTAGCACACAAAGTAAAACAACTAACAACAGCTATAGGTAATGATAGCATTTCTTTGATACCTATAGTTCCGTAGAAAGTGTATGAAAACTGTGTGAAAGGGACCATTGGGGTTAAGACATGCAGACAGGGATATTACTCTGCAAACTGGTTCACGCCTCTACTTCTAAAAAAAAGAACCCCATAGCTACGTTTTGCAGTATAGGGTCCTCAACATGTAAGTATGATGGTATTTCTTAGTGTGTTGTTGTGAACAACAGCAAGAGCTAGAAAGCGCATCTGCAGGGATATGTGAAAACTATTTTGACTTGCTACTACAGGTATTGAAGAATGTCCGTAATGATGTATTAAAGCAGGTAGTATACAACTAGAGTAAGGAAGTTTTTAAGTGCATGATGGTGTGCTGCTTGCAACCCATTAAAACATGGTCAAGGCTAGTAATCCCATCTTGCTGAAAACAATGCTGAAGTGATATTGTAGTGGATTGACACTTCCACCCATAGTCTGGAATGAAGTGACATTACATTGAACCCAGTAAAAAGTTTTCATCACTGAAAAATCCCAGATTTCATCATTGGTATAAACACTCAAATAGCCCATACATTAACAGCATAAAGAAGGCCCATTCCCCTAGACTGCAGGTGTTATTCATTCTGTAAGGTTTCCATCTTCAGGTAACTAACTTTTCTGCTTGCCTCAATAAGGTGCTCCTCTGTAGAGATGCATGGTCGATTTACAATCTCTCCTTGCTTGAGAAATAGTTTACTCCATCTTTTAGGCTCCTTTCGTACTGGGACACTGGTGTCTGACACTGCAGGCGTTGCCAACTGATTAGTTAGTGAAATGGACTTGAGCAAGGAGGAACTTTTATTAGTACTTCTAAGCAGGACGAGGAGGAGATTGAAGACAAAATGTTCATTACATGTACATCAGCTGGAGATAGGATTGCTTATGACAGTCTGAGACAAGATGCTATAGTTCTCTCTTTTGATATCCCAAATAGCAGGACGACTTTCTACTTCACTTATAAAATCTTTTGTGTTAATCAAATCTAAACTCATGACTACAATGTGTACAGTATAATGAATGTTTTGCTGTTTCATTGTGCTCAGAAATGACTGCGTGTCTGTTGGCAAATCTGCAATACTGTGTTTGTGATCTGTGTCCCAATGCGAACACTCCAAACCAATGCATGTCCAAATGGTGACTGCTCTGAACACAGTGGCTTGTCTGTCACATGTGGTGAGGGTGAAACACTGCTGCAGTGAGGCAGTGTAGTGTCCCTTAGCTGTTGTCAAGGGGACCTCGATAGCTGCAGACTAACCTCCATGAATCAGACCAATTAGCAGTGATGCACCTGCTATCTGTCAGTCTACCTGCCATTTCGAAGGCTAATGGTATAAAGGAATGATTTAGCTGGGAAAGAGCTTTCTTATCTACTGACAATTCAAGTATATTCTGCAACATGTCATAACATAACTCTAGCATTCATACTCTGAATGGTCTGAAATACAGAATAGTGCACCAATAGGTTCTTTACTGAGTCACTTATTATTTTTGCTATACATTAATAATCTACCTGCAGTAATAAAAAACAATGCTTATCCATTTCTTTTTGTATTATATAAATATTATAATTAAAGAACACAAAACCAGTCAGCTCTCAGATTCAACTAACAAAATCTTCTATATACTAAATAATTTGCACAAATTTTGAAAAAAACTAACTACATTAATTTTTGCACAAAGCAAAAAAGCATTTTAGATTTAAGGATAGAATACGAAAGCAATTAAATTGCAGAAGCTACCAATATAAAATTCCTGGGTCTTATTATACATTGTAACATGAATTGGAAACATCATATTGATTATATCTTGCCCAAACTGAGCTCTGCATGTTTTGCAATCAGATCTTTAATTCAGCTTATGAGCATTCTAAAAACAGCTTATTGTGCTTATTTTCATTCATTGATGACTTATGGAATTATATTTGGTTTAATCGTCCTGGAGTATTTTACGGACAATGTTCAGAAATCTGTGGTTGGTGCCAAAAATATTTATTATGGAAGGAAAAAAAAAAAGGTAGTAAGAATAATTGTAGAGGTAAGACGATCAACTACTGCAACCACTATTCAAAATGTTTAGAATTTTGCTGTAGCCTGCAAATATATTCTAGCCATATTACTGTTTGTAATAAATAACCCAGAATTGTTAACAAAAAATGCAGATATATATAGCAAAGAGACCAGACACAGATAGGCCTTAACATAGACCAACAAACAATTTGCAGACATTCCAAAAAAGGGTTTACTACAATGGTATAATTTTATTTAATTCTTTTCAATCGCCTATAAAGGAATTGCATATGAACAAAAGTTTAGGTCAGAATTAAAAAGAGACATCATTACTTACACTTTCTATACAAAGGCAGCTTTCATTGTCAAAAAATACTAGCAATAATTAATGCAGTATTGTAGGGTACCTGATATGCTCATATTGAATAAATTATATTTCATTTAGCAAGAGGTAACGCTGCATCAGTTTCAGCAATTGATATTAGTGATAAGATGTTGAAATGCTGACATAGACATGAGTTTTATTATAAAAGCTCCAATAACTAGGACACAGAAGCCTAGTTCATCTGAGCTGCTGACATTGTAGGACATATTCTGGATTGACACCCACCAAATGGTTCTAGTTTCATTTAAAAGGTGTTAACAGCAAGATTACAATTTACAGGTGAGTACAGAATGGAGTTGGGTAACCCTTGGGTTTTCTCATCCCTGACCAAACACTATCTCTTGATAGTAAAAGTCCTATGTGTCCTTGCACCTTGCATATTTATTTATAGCTCCTGATCTTTTTACCCAAATATACAATCTCCTACATCTTCAACCAGGGGGCCACCTGCCTTCCTCTTGCAGGCACAAGCAGCTTTTACCTCTGAACTACTACTCCCTAGTATGCGCAGTGATGCCTGCCCATGCTGGGTATCCTACAATATACACGAACATTCTAAGAATACATACTGTACAAATTGATTTTGGAAGCATATAATTTTAAATTATGCAAAATTGACACCTCTGAAAAATTCAATATCAGTGCTAATCTTTGTAAATAAATGTGTTAATAATTATCAAGAGTAATCAATAAACATAATTTCTGACTTAATGAACTTCCTATGTAGAACTGAACTTGGTGTCTAACCTCAAACAAGATCCACAGTTTGCAATGCAAAGACTTTATTGAATACCTTACAAGTAGAAAGAGGGGGGGGAGGCATAGCTACTGTGAAGGGATTTGAACCTACAGCTTGCTTATACTCAACCTATTGGCATGTGCATTAACCATCTAAGCCATTCTCTTATTTGATGCATTGCCTAAATATTGATTGTGCTTGCATTTCATTACCAGACACAATTTTCGACAAACTTCTTATTTTAGCTATTATACACAGATTCTTTATAAAAATAGCCCTACATACAGTAGTAGAATGGTCGTCTCCTTAGTGCAGTGGTAGTATGGCTGTTTGTCAAGTGGGAGACCTGTTTTGATTTCTGGTAGTGGCGTGGGAAATCTTCCCCTGCTGGGAGACCTGGCTCAGGGTGCACTTAGGCTCATGAGGTCTCTGGGGGGGGGGGGGCATATTTGATTGAGTCGTAGTGGCTCCAGATGGAGAAGACTGCATTTACTGGCCAGGAGGGACTCAAGGCACTCACCCTCCAGCACTGCACCCTTTGGACCGAGATGGGGGATGCAGCAGTCAGGCAATAGGCCAAGGTCCCTTTTGGACAGTCGTGCCATGGAGTTGCATTTAAATCAGTGAAATACTTGTGTACAAAGTGTAGAATATTAAAGAGTTCATTGATGTTGCTTTGTATACCAAGGCTCAGACTGTTTGCATGGCCCATTATTTTTGACAAGTAGTGTACAATTTTCTTCATAAAGCAGGAACACTTCATAATTTTTTTCTGCCTACTAAATTAATCAGAGTTTAAGGTTTGTAAATTGACAAAGAAGAGGAGATCTTAAGACTTTAAGCAAAACAATTCAGATCATTAACTATTTATTTTACTATAAAAGTTTGCATTCTTGGTGTCCATGTTGAAAGAGAGAAACATTCTAATCTTTCTTTCTTTTTCTTTTTTTGTAGTTTAACATCCTTTAACCTAGTTGGTCATATCGGACGATGAATAAAATTGGTTAAATGATGCTCAAATGATCTTGGGGTCCATGGAGCTTAAAGTTGCTGGACATTCGTCTTCTCAGGATAAGGGCAAACCCTGAAAAAACCTTATCTGGGTAACTCACCCTAAGCGAGATTCGAACTCATGACCTTTTGAATGTCAGGCAGGCACGCTACCACCCAGGTGGGCTAACTAATCTTCTTGATATTACTAACAAGTTTAAACACTTCATTTGTTTCTTTTATCTTATCAAATAAATTGTACAAGTTGCAATAAAATGTACCTTGAGATTTAAGCCTTTTAGTGCCAATCGTGATGCCATTTTCATATGTTTTAATTCTTTCCAGCGGGAAAGTCTGGTACTTTCTAGTCATAGCCATAGAGAAAGGTTTTCTGAGACATTTCAGGATCTTATCTTTACACTCCAAAGCATTAAATTTGCTCCAAATTTAATTTCTCTAGTCGGTGTTTGTGTAGGTTGGTTGAAACATGGCATTGTCTAGTCAAAGGTTACGAACCAAAGAGGAAATAAGAGCTGCAGTTCGCAACGTATTAGAAGAAAGTAGGCGATTTTGAATATTCAGACCTTGATGTAAGAGAGGAAGATATATATTCAGCAATGATTATGAATCCGATAACGACAGTCCTCATACACATGCAAATAATCGGTGTACTTATTAAAATGGATTTACAGAGGCGTAGCCAGACCACGAATCAAACATTCAGCTATGCAATAACACAAGTGCTAAATTGCACAGTAATCTACATTACATTTGTATCTTATCGCTTTATGCCATTTTCATTAACAGCGGTATCATGCTTATGTATGTGTGCATTTTTGGTGATTTTTTTTTTCTAGTTTTCAGCCTTCAGGTTACGTGAATTCATTTTTTGTATTTTAAAAACTAAAACATCAGACCGACATGCTGTTTTCGTAAAGAAATATCTGTTCTTTCATTTAATTAGCCTGTATGACTAATTATCGAGCATTTTGGGATTTTTAATTTCATTTTCAAATTTTTATTTTGTTTTTAATTTTTTAAAAATATTGAAGAGACTTCTCATCCATGTAATAAACATTATATAGCAGACAAAAGGAAATATTAACAATGAAAAAAATATTCAGCTCTCTATGTCATTTGGTACTCATTTTATTACTAATAATTTAAAACTCTACATTCTCCTCTAAAGTTGCTTGGCACTTTTCGGACAGCATTTTGCTATTCGGACTGGCACTTATAGGGTTAAATACAAGTGTAAAGGTACATATAAGAAACTTAAATTCAAACAAATATGTAAATCAGTCATTACTAATCATTTTTGGGACCGTTAGACCACTCGCCTCTCATCTAGACAGCCCAGGTTCGATCCCAAGCGACCGCATGCGAGATTTGTGGTGGACAAAGTGGCATGCGGGCAGGTTTTCACCGCCATTGCATTCTAACAGTGTTCCATCTTCATTCCATGTATCATCAGTGTCATCACCTGCTGTGCCACACCAAAAAAATTTACACAGAAACAAAGATATGTGCACAGCAGACACTCTCAGAGCTAAGAGAAGCACTAAGGTGTGTGCTTCAGCAGTGTTTTTGTAAACATACTGACATGCTGTACAGTACTTAGCTTACATTAGAGATTCCTTGTCTTATGAAACCCTGTACTTTTAGTTGTTTATTCTTCCAACTAATTTCATCATAATAGATAGGAAGTGATTCGGAAAATAAGCTGGGATACATATGCTGCTAATACTATCTTTTAGAGGCAATTTAACATTAGTGATCTTGTGGATGGGGGAAGGAACAGATAAAGACAACAGAGGCAAGAAATATAACATTAAAACTGTGTTTAACTCATAATACACGATGAAATATTTGTATATTTAACAGCAAGTTCTTTTTGATATTTGCATAAGTTATTGAGGGTTTACTATTGGGATAATAAGTAAAAGATACTTGTAGTTAGTGCAAATTATGTATGTTTCATAATTAAGAACAACCTCAAAACCACCTGTCATCTCTAGTCTTTTGAATGCTACCCTGTACCTGAAAGCTAGAACAGGTTTGCTGATAACGAATAAAGAGAATCCATTTGTTTTCATGACACATGCTTGCCAACAACTCCCTCCAAGGTGTCTGTGAACATCACACACTGCTTCATGCATTGTCTAATTTCAAAATGATTTATTTTCAATGTTACACAAAAACATACCACACAGAGTTTTAAAGCTGCACCATCAAACTTCAGATTACTTAAATTAAGATTATTATACTGTTCTTAATATGAAGGCCAAGTTGCCTAAATTGGAAATCTTACACAGTGAAGTCACAAGATAATTTGCAAGTGGAGTGGAGACCGCTAAACACTCATTTTTACTTCACTAACCTGTTGTTTTCGCAAGTCTGTTGTCAGTATCTTCCACTGTGCTGAGTTCAGACCACCCCAACAGAACAAAAGTCAGGAATTTACAAGATTATATGTTTGGATTGTGACAGAAGTTGTATGGATAAAACAAAAAAATCTGATGTGTACCATTCACATGACTTGCTCTATATCCCTGCAACAAAAAGCTTATACTTCTATTTACTTTATGCTAATCAGAAAAAATCAGCAGAAATAGTTTTATTACTTGCTTCCTTGTAAGTAGAAGTGAAATAAGGGACTACCATAGGTTAAAGTAATAGTCAAAAGCTTGCTATGCCAATGAAGTTCCTTTGTTTATATGGATAGGAGTTGACAAGTTCCTGTATGAGAAAAGTATACGTTTTTCATAGCAGAAACCAAAAATAAGGAATACGACGAACTCCACAAAAAAAAATGTATATAACATAAATTGTGTGTTTTAACGTGCTCTACATTTTTTGTGAAGTAAGTTTTTGTCCATCTCTTAAGGTTTAGCAGTTATTCAAAATTCAGTACATTTCATCTAGAATAAACTACTCTTCAGAGGCTATTTGCAGAAAATTCAAGATATACATTTTATTTGTCAGGTAAATACCTTTAGTATACAAAATTTTAATCAAAATTGTTAGAGCCATTTTTGAGAAAATCAAAATTTTCGAAAAAAGTTCCATGTAAAGGGTAGTTTGGGGTGGGGGGATTTTTCTCAAAATCTTCGTGTCGCATCCCTGGAAGATACTAAACTTAAATACCAAGTTTGGTATTTTACCGACTTTCATTTTGAGCTATTGTGTTCACAGACACACGAACACACACATGGACCTTTTTGTGAAAATGCTTTTTTTGGATATTGGTGATCCTAAAACATATATTTCCAGTGAAATCTCGGTATCAAATTTTTTGGTGGAGTGCAATACCTTCTCTATACACCATGTACATAGTGTGTATAGAGAAAGTAAAAAATCTTGTCACGAGGTTCAAAGAGCATTGGAGAGATCTAAGGTACAAGCAAACAGAGAAATCAGCAGTGGGCAGTGCACTTCTGGAATACTAACAATAAAATAGAACAAAAAATTATTCATAAAACTGTTACAGAATCTAAAGAGTTATATGTTCGGGAAAACTTGATGAATTTTGACTTTATGAAAAAAGCAAACCTCCTCTTCAACTTCATTCAATGTTCACCAGGGTGCAACTCACTCAAAGTGACTTTTCAATTCTGAGCTTAGTCAGAACAGCCAAAGATGTTGATAATAGACAGGCAAAAAACTGGGGAAAAAATCTGATGTGTTCCATTCACATGACTTTCTCTACATCTCTGCAACAAATTATTGTTAAAAAGCTTATGTTTCTATTTATTTCATGCTAATCGACAAACAATTAGCAGAAATGGTCTTATTACTTGCTTCCTTATAAGTAGAAGAGAAATAAGGGAGTACCATAGGTTAAAGTGATAGTCAAAAGCTGGTTGCTAACTGAAGTTCCTTTATTTGTATAGACAGGAGTTGACAAATTCCTGTATGAGAAAAGTTAAGTTTTCTGAACCTGAAAACAAAAACAAGGAATATCTCAAAAACGATCAACTCCATGAAAAAATGTATAGAACATAAATTGTGTGTTTTAATGTGCTCTACAGTTTAGCAGTTATGCAAAATTCCATGAAATTCATCCAGAATAAAGTAGTCTTCAGAGGCTATTCCCAGAAAATTCAAGATATACATTTTATTTGTCAGGTAAATATCTTTAATGTAGGTACCTTATTTTAATCAAAATCATTAGAGCCATTTTTAAGAAAATCAAAATTTTTGAAAAAGCTCCATGTAAAGGGTAGTTGGGGGTGGGGGGATTTTCTTGAAAATCTTCGTGTCACATCCTTGGAAGATACCAAAACTTAAATACAATGCTTTTTTTGGATTCAGGGGGACCCAAAACATGTATTTCCAGTGAAATCTCGGTATCAAATTTTTGGGTGCATTACAATACCTTCTCTATACACTATGTACATAGTATGTGTAGAGAAAGTAAAAATGGATTAGCGAAATAAAAATGAGTGTTTAGCTGTCTCCACTCCATTTGTAACTGTTACATCTGTTCAGTATTGCTTCAAAACTTCATGTATAAAGGAAATACACTTAGTAAAAGAAAAGAAATAAAAACTAAACATGCTGAATATTTGGGAGGAAATTTACAGTAAGAAATTACTGATGAATTTGACACCCCAGAAGATAGTCCAACCTTCAAATTCCTAAAACAGCACCAGGATAGCTCTTTGGATCCAACAGTGGATGTTATGAGGTAGGTTCCAAAATGAGTGCAAAAGTTCTAGTGCATTGGGGAGGAGTTAGCAACATGAATTGTCAGGATGCACACATGAATTTCAGTGGTGGCTCTCATTTGAGTAAGCTGAAATGAACTTATGGATGCTCTTTAACTGCTGTGGTTCTCAGTGTCCCATTCTAAATTGGGTGTGAAAGACCACTTAATTTTGCTCAGAGGTCTCTCTATCAGGCTTGAGGTTCTTTTATGTGCCATTAATCTAAGACATCCTATTTGAGTAAACTGTGCCCTATGTTGCTAAAATGGATAAAATCGAGTTCCTGACTAAAGAAGGGCTTACACCAGCTGAAATTAAATGTTGTCTGATGGGGTTCATGGTGATGCCATATGCCACAGTAAAAGAATGGTCTAAACAGCTTTGTCTGAGTAGAAAGAGTATTGCTGATGAGCCACATGTTGGTCAGCTGTTGAGGTGGTGACTGAGAAAATATTGCCTTCGTTGAAGGTGAAGTGCTGAGTGACAGAAGACTGAAACTCAAGAAAATCTCAGTTGTTTTTATCTAAAGCAACTGTTCTCTGGATAATTTAAACATGAATAAGGCCAGTGCAAGATGGATACACAGAACTTCTCTCTGCAGTTCAGGAGCAGCACATGACTTGTTGAACCAAGTTTTTGGAGCTTTGTCATGGCAACCAGAGAGAAATACTGGAATCTATTGTTACAGGGGATCAAACTATGTTCTTGAATATTATCCTCTGTTGAAATCAGAATCTTTTGAATGCTGTAAACCGGGTGAAGCTCCACAAAGAAAGGCAAACGTCACTCAGTCCACAAAAAAAAAATCATGGCGACAATCTTGTGGCTTGCAGAGGTATGCTCCTCATTGATTTCAAAGTAAGGAATATCACTGTGAATGCACAATATTATGCTTCACTTTTTCATAAATTACACTCCATAAAACAAAAAAGGTGAGGAAGGTTGTCTCTTGGTGTTCGTTTTCGTTTTATCCAGTGAAACACAGCAGCCATTGCAAAGGCTGCAATAAAGGAATGTGGCATCAAAAAGATTGGCCACCACTCTACAGTCCAAATCTACTCCCAATGGAGTACTACCTCTTCCCCAAGAGGCATCTTTCTCCGAAGAAACATCTTCGGGGAAGGTAATTTTATGATGAAGTGAAAGCTGCTGTAATGGGACATTAATTGTTAATCCACTGATGTGAAAAGTGCAATGAAATAAAGGGTGATTATGTTGAAAAATAGCATCTTTGTTTTATTTTTATAATTTAAAAAGTAGTTCGGCCAGGAACTATTGCAATCTACCTTGTAATTGATAATCCAGGCGAGAACTTGAGAAACATGTTCCTGAAGCATTGTTAAAACCAGTAGTGATATTAAAATCTCAATAACTTTGTTGTGTAGGAGTTTAATTTTTAAACATTTCATTGCTATATACAGCACATGCATAACATTTCTTCTCACTGACATATCTTCCATGTATCACATTATGCAAAAGCTAAACTAAATTTAAAAATTACCCATCATGATTGTTATCAACTTCATCCATTGAATGATTTATGAGTGCACCCTTTTTAACTTACTAAAACTTTACAAATTTTATCAACATACTTTATTTAAACATAAATATACAAATACTTTGAAAATGTGACCATAGGGTTGTTACCCCTGGTAACTAATATCAACATTTTAACCTACATTACACTAATTTTATAGTGTATAACAAACAATGAAATCTGAACATGTTGCTTATAGATATGTGCTTCAGATTCATATAGGTAGGTATACCTTGTTCACAGTAAGCTGAAAGTAGATATAAATAGAAGTATTTGGCAGAAATGAACTTCATTTGCTAGTACAGTACATTTATTACCAAACTTGGCCGCCAGGATGCGCCCATGTGACTTTCACTGCATTTCCCTGCATGCACATTCTAAATCCATTCTTTTGTCACATATGTATCAGTCCTACTTCTGTTCTAGTCCAGTTCCCATGTGAATAACATTAGGAATGTTTAGAAGTGTTTGCAAAATGCAGTATACGGTACCACAAAGAAATAAAAATGAAATGGCCTGTTATTTATGGACGCTCTTTAACTGCTTTGGTTCTCAGCATTCCATTCTATATATTGGGCGTGAAAGATCGCTTAATTTTGCTCAGAGGCCTCTCCTATCAGGCTTGAGGTTCTTTTACGTGGCGTAAATCTACGACACGGGACCCACATCTTTACTTCCCTTCCGAAGGAAGCCATGCTAAGGATTTTTACGCCCGAAAAAATCCATCGTCCTCCGCCGGGTTTGAACCCGCGACCTTGGGTATATGAAGTTAGCATGGTAACCATTACACCACGGAGGGCGACTACGGTACCACAAAGAGCCTTTATGTATGATACATATGTGCTTACATCATCTTGTAGGGAAGTTGTAAGGCAATTTGAAACTAGATTTCCTGGTGTGCATGTTCCAAGTAGAGAGGCTGTTCGTTTGCTTGTAAATAAATTTAGTGAGACAGAATCAATTTGTAATAGGAAAAGAAGGGTAAACAGGCATGTGCTTATAGAGCAGAAGTTAGATGAAATTACAGAAAGGTTAGAATGGTCGCCTCAAAAATCTCTTGGGCATCTTGCACAAGAAACTGACATTTCAAAAGCAACAACATTTTTGAAACTCAAAGCATACAAGGTTACTGTTGTCCAGGAATTTCCAACATCTGTGATAAGGTATGTTGTGTGTTTATTCTGATAATTGTTAATGTGATCCGAGATTTTATTTAACGTCCACGCATGTGTGACTGGGTGATGGGCCGTGCGACTGCCAGCCAAGTTTTGTAGCATACTTACTGTTATTATTCCAAACTTTATTAAATATCTCGCTTTACTTGCATTCTGCAAAACACTTAAGTGTTATAATAGAATATATATTATCACTGCAACATTACTTTGTGCATTATCATAAACTATTGAGAAGCATTATCATGACATGATCAGAAGCTTGCCTTTGTGCCATCTTAGCACGCACTATGCAAGTAAGTTTGAGTTTGGGTGAAATTGTAAAACACCATTTTATATTAAGCATAGTGTTTCTTATAATATCTTAAAAGGGCAACAAGGTAGTGTGGTGGTTTCATTTGCAAATCTTGTGCTGAGGGTCTATAATTTGTTTCCCAGCTATGGGGATTTTACGCCAATCCTGACGTTCAGAGTTCATGGTAAAAGATGTAAGCTCTCTTATACAGTCACCAACCATATCACCATCCTAATCGTTCTGTGCCTCTTCCTGGAAATGGGTCCAACCATTATTGCTTGCTGGAATGAGGCAGTCCCTGAAGGTTGAACTGACCATACAAGAAGCATTAGTTACTGTAATATTTATATTATTTTCAAAAGTTTCCAGGAATAATTCATAATCAAACACATAAAAATAATTTATTTAGGCATAAAGCACCTTTCTGTGATAACATTTATAACAAAAGCTTATCTATTTGCAAAAATATACATCTGAAATTTATACTTTGGATTCCTCAAATGCCATTGCCTTCAGAACAGCCTGGTTCATATGAGGCATTCTCACCAAAGTTTCTGCCTGTATTCAGCACCTCTTTTTGCACATTTTTGTTGCAAAACTTCCATACACTGCATTGCATCCTCTTCTAATCCAAATGGCTTAATTCAACTCATTCAATAGGATTAGAGTCAGGTGATTATAAAAAGGGAATGTAAATAATATTGCGGTCTAGTTTTTTGTTAGGATGACAGTTTCAGTATTAACAGTTTTCACGCAGTGTAGATATGTGATTGGTTAGTTTCAAAGCCACACTTTAGGTAGGTTAGGAGGGGGGATTTCACGTCAGTGAGTTGTTAGCCAGGCGAATGAGCAGTAGGATGGTGCTGCATTTCCCTTGCAGTCCCGCAAGCATCGATGCCAGCATGATATAAGGTGACACGCCAAGCAATACAGATGATTTTATAAAGGTACGTAACACTCACTAGTTTTGTGAATACAGCTTCATAATGGTTTAATTTAACAGATCAATTCCTGGTCCTCATTTAAGTTCCTGCTTGCTCATGTGTTGCTCCCTCTGAGCTTACTTCCGCAGCCATAAGCCTGTGGAAAGTTCTAGTTTTTGAATTCTAAATTAGGTGGCTCATGAGAATATGACATCCTGTCAATAACATATTTACTAACAGAAAACATCTCATAATTCCATTAATAATAAAATCTTGAAGTCTGGATTTATGGCCTTGCAGTCTAAGGCATGATAGGAGTAGCTAACCTGTCAAACCAAGGTTTGTGAGATTGAATTCAGTCAAAATGTGTGATCTGCATACAAGTGAAAAGGATGGGGAGGACCCAACTAACGCAAATGGTGTGATAACATAATTGGATGCTGAAAGGTTTCAACTGAATGCAGATACATGCATTTTATCATTTTTTGTAAAAAAAAAAATCATTACAAGATCAGATAATACTGCAGTTATCCTATGTCTGAATAGCCACGCAGTCCAAGGTATGGTATGTGAGAGTTGACCATATATTATGGTTGGAGGTTCATGCTCCAAAATACCAAAATATTTCAAGTGCTGAAGCTTTCCTGACAACATATTAACTCTAAATTTTCTTGAGCTTCTAACCTGGTAAGTACATGGATTGTCTCCAACATTTTGAAGATGATACGCATCTTTGAAACGTTGGAGTCGATCCATGTACTTACCTGGCTAGAAACCCAAAAAAATTGAGAACCAAAATATTTATTTTTTAAATTATTTTATTTTAACACTTCACCTCCATTGTTGGGTATCCTTGAACAGATTAAATCAACCAGCAGCTGAATTCTTCAGAGTTTATTTGTTCCTACTACCTTTCCTTCTCTGATGTCATTCCACAGGCAGTTTCTTCTTAAAATGCGCCCTATCCAGTTTGCTTTCTTCCTATGAATTGTGTGTAGGACTGATTTCTTCTCACCCACTCTTCTCAGAATATCATTGGTCACCATGTCCACCCACTTTATATTTTCTATTCATCTCCAGAACCACATTTCAAAACCCTCCAATTTTTTTTTTCATTATCCAAGGATACAAAAAAAAAAAAAACTTCTGAGACAATACAGAGAACTATTCCTCATCATAGTCTTGTTATTACTTCTCTACGATCCAAAATGAGTCTTAGCATGCTGCTCCATATTCCATAACCGGCTGCATTAAGGAGGACTTGTAGGGATTTTCCCCGGCCTTTGCACTCCCCTTAATGTCATTGCAGCATCCTGTCACACTAGTTAAATGGTTGGAGCATCCGCACAGAGAGCAGGAGAATGTTGCTCCAAATGTAACACTTAACCTGAACAATGAAATGATTAGTTGTTTAACAAAAAGGGCAGGTTGAATTCTGTTTATCTGAACGAGGAAATAAGTGACATAGTTGTCCCAGCGTACAGATGGGTAAATTAAACCAATAAGCACGTGGGAGGCAGATGTCAGTGTTGAATGCAGAGGAATACAATACTTTCAGCTTACAGCAAACAAAGAATAAAACAGTTTAATGTATTTTTAACTTAAAAAAAATGTATACTGTTGAGTGCACAAAAAATGTTGAAAAGGCAACTGAACATGCTTCCTGTCCTTTGCAGCTATTTTCCTAATACAAAACCTTTGTATGTTAAAATCACAGTCAATCCAACACCACCTAAAAATAAGTAAAAAAATAAATATTTCCAACGGTTTTAGGTAAACTTTCATTGCGGCTTCTGTGCTTTCTCACTCTCTGCTATGTACAACACATACAAAATAGGACCAGCAAATCCAAGTAAGAGGGAAAAAATGAGAAGTTGGGACCATGACAAACCCCAATCTGCCCCATTGCAGCTATATGGTGAGTTAGTGTTATTTTCTGTCATAGGATTAATAACAGCAGTTTCTAAATCTTGTGTAGACAACAACGGTTCTACCAAGTTTTCTTCTCTCTCCAGATCGGAATCATCATCTGTTTGGCACTGATAAATATTTTCAGTTTCTTTAGCTGCCACTGCTTCCCTGTATGATGATGTTAGTTCTGCTTGATGTTCTTCAGAGGTTGATTGTGATGATATATCAATGGAAACATCTATGTTTGAGCTTTTTTTACGGTTGCTGTATGAACGTTCATTTGATATGCTTTCTTTGTTTGACACACTTACATGGACTTCTGGTAGTTTTCTTGTGAGTAGAGATATTGGTTTCACAGGAACTCTGACCACTCTCCTAGCAAATATCTCATTGTCTCTATGGATGTTATTAAGCCTTTTCAGCTCAGCCACCTGCAAAAGAGCAGAAAAAAGTTATTTTCTGGTACTCTAGGATGTTTGAGTCCTTTACTGATAAGCTTCAATAGTTTAATCAATTTTAATTTAATGCTGCTATATTTACGTTATCATGGGTATACTTTGTTTCTGTTAGAACCAGTTAAAAAATGTGATGAGTTACTCTCACAAGACTTTCTCTAACTTGTTACAAAACATTATTCTTCAAGTAGGCATTAGCAGAATGCACTTACTACTAGTTCCATATAAGCAGAAGGGAACTAAAGGAATATGCTATAGTCAAATGTTTTAAAAGCTATCATTATGTAATTATTATTGCAATTTGCTTCTTTGCTTAACCAGGAGTAGAACAAAAGAAAAACAGAAGCTTCCTGTCTGAGACAAGTATAAGTATTTTAAAATTGAAAGCAATAACAAGTAATATCTTGGAAACAGTCAACTATACAACAAAAATGTATATGGCATAAATTTTGTTTTTACCAAGATTTACATTTTTTTGTGTGGTAAATTTTTGTCTATCTTTTACGGTTTACAAGTTATGCAAAATTCATAAAAATTTATCCAGAACGAACAGGACTTCAGAAGCTATTCCCAGAAAATTAAAGATATAAATTTTATTTGATGTAAATAGTGTAATATAAGGTATTTCAATCAAAATCACTGAGAGCTATTTTTGAGAAAAACAAAATTTTCAAAAATTTTTCCATGTACACGGTAGTTTGCGGTGGGGAAATTTTCTTCAAAATCTTTGTGTCACATCTTTGGAAGATAATAAATTTAAATACCAAGTTTGGTATTTAACAGTCTTTTAGTTTTTGAGCTATTCTGCAACCACCCACACATACCTTTTTCTAGAAATGCAGTTTTTAGACTCAGAGCACCTCAAAACATATATTTTCGATGAAATCTTGGTATCAAATTTTTGAGTGGAATACAATATCTTCTCTATAATACTATGTTCATAGTACATGTAGAGAAAATAAAAATTTGATGCTACACTGGATTTAAAAATTCAATTCCACATTCTACCACTCTCCATATGTTGCTCTAACCATTTAGCTGCACCGTATCAGCAAAAATGTCAATCACATGGCAATTTCTCACCAATTATGGTTTGTCAGTTTGCCACTGTGCATCATGGTAACAAGGGATCAGATGGCACTGTAGGATGAAATCACGACTTGTGGACATAAAATGGCAGACAATCCTGCCCAGAAACCTTCTTTCAATGTAAGGGGTTCTTTTACATGAAAATAAACTATACATGGTATCACTGGCTTTACTCCCCTTCCTAAGCTTCCATGCTAAGGAGTTTTGCATCCGAAGAAAAAAAAATCCATCACCCTCTGCCAGGTTTGAAGCTGCAAATTTTGGTTTCAGAGGCTAGCATGATAACCACTACACCATGGAGGGCAACCCTCTGAGAAGACAGGCAAACAACATTCAGTTTTATTGCAAGAAGCCCATTTTATATAGTAACAATAGGCTAGAATGTAAACAGCCAGTAGATTAGGAATAAATTTGTTATTTAAACATTTAATAGAAATTCTTTCTTCACAAAAATACCCAGCTTTGCAACTAGCCTAACTAGCCCACAGAATATGCCCCTGCTGCATTTACTGTACTCCAAACTATAAAAAATTCTGATGTGTTCCATTCACATGACTTTCTCTACATCTCTGTAACAAATTATTTTTAATAAGCTTATTCTTCTATTTCATGTTAATCAAGATAAACATTAGCAGAAATGGCCTTATTTCTTAGTTCCTTACATATAGAACAGAAGTAAGGGAATACACTAGGCTAAACCGATAGTCAAATGCTTTAAAATGTAGTGGTATAGGATAGAAATCTGTTTCTTTACATGGCCAGGTGTTAACAAATTCCCTATGAGAAAAACTGAAACCAATACCAAGGAATATTTCAAAAGCGGTCAACTCCATGAAAAAAATGTATATAACATAAATTGTGTGTTTTAACGAGATCTACATTTTTTGTGTTGTTAATTTTTGTCTATCTCTTATGGTTTATCAGCTATGCAAAATTCATACAGAATGAAGAGATCTTCGGAAGCTATTCCCAGAAAATTCAATATATACATTTAATTTATGATGTAAATAGCTTTAATATGCATTATTTTATTAAAAATTGTTAGAACCATTTTTGAGAAAATCAAAATTTTCAAAAAAGTTACATGTAAAGGATAGTTGGGATGGGGGAATTGAAAACTTTTGTGTCGCATTCCTGGAAGATAATGAACTTATATAAAGTTTGGTATTTAACAAACTTTTCGTTTTTGAGCTCTGCTGTCCGCACTGTTTCTAAACATTTTTTTTTTTTTTTTTTTGATTTAGGAGACCTCAAAACATATATTTCCGGTGAAATCTTGGTTTCAAATTTTTGGGTGGAATACAATACTTTCTCTATGCACTATGTATGTAGTACGTGTAGAGGATTATACTAACAGGGCAGTTGAATTGGAGAGCAAGTGTTTGCAACGTATCTCCTGGCTGGACTTCTTTTTCCATAAACAATTCCCGTGCGAGATGTTGAAGGAATATTTCATTCTCTGCATCACTGTCTTCATCTTCCAAGTTGTTAAGTAATGTGTAATGTCTTCCTTCATACTGTTTGGGAAGATAACGCCTTCTGAAACATTTAAAAACTTTTTAAATACTTAATAGAACCATTTACCTTTCTTACAAGGGAAGCACACACTCTTAATGCTGAATTCCTGGGATCTAACCAATTTAGTATAAAGCTTATTCTTCTACCTACTTCATTATAATAGGTATAAACATTAGCTTCCCTGTAAGCAGAAGGGAAATAAGGGAATACACTAGACTAAAGCGATAGTCAAATCTTTTAAAAACTATAAGTATACAATTGAACTTTGGTTCTCTTTGCATGGCCAGAGATAAAACAAGAGACAGGAATGACAAATTCCCATTTGAGAAAAGTTAAAGTATTTTAAAATTGAAGAAAAAAAAAGGTGTGTTTTAACGAGATCTAAATTTTTTTAAATAGTTTTTATCTAACACTTATGTTTTACAGTTATGCAATAGTCATTCAGAATTAAGAGGACTTCAGAGGCTATTCCCAAAAACTTTTCCAGTGAAAAAATCTTGGTATCAAATTTTTGGGTGGAATGCAATACTATTCTACCCGTGTACAAAGTACTCTTCCTACACAAAATAAATATGCTACAAAGTACAGTGTATAATATTATGACTGGTTATAATCAGCAGACCACTGAAATAGGAACACTTAAATATCTTTGTTTGTAGACAAAATCTATAGGCAGAAAGCTTAAGATATTTTTATGTGCCAATACTGAAAAATAAGATACTTTGTACACTTGAACAACACATTACAAATCTTCACATTTAATAGAAAATCCAGAAAAATTATTACAGCTGGTATGAACATGGTACGTACTAAATACTCTAGAAAACCCCTTGGCCACTGCTGGTGTGAATGTAATTAATACAAATTCACAAGACTGCACTTCTTGAATTCACACACATTTTTTTAAATGTGATGGAGTCAAATAAGTTAATGTGATGATTGTAACTTTTGGATGCTTTTCATTCTTTCAGTTACCGAATGTTGAGCGTTTTTAACATTCAATTTAACAAAATACATTTTAGTGTGTATTAAAATAGAGAATAATTTGTACATAACAGTGAAATGTTACTGCAAATTCTTATTACTACAATTTTATATATATTAGGAAAAGATCCTGTGTATGTGTGTTTGTTTGCCCATTGATTGTGTGTGCAAATGACCATGCCTGTCAACAGAAACCTAAAACCAAAAAGTATGCAAATACCAAATATGATAATATTTATGTTCAACATATCAAAGTATGTGACACAAAATTTTCAAGAAAATCACCTACCTAATGGTGTATTCCACCCAAAAATTTGACACTGAGATTTCACCATGCTCTTCATATCTGCTCATAAAATTAACAAAATATTTTTTTGTAGAGTTAACCATTCTTGTGATATTCCAAAATGTTGGATCATGTTTTGTAAAAGATAGTTTGTAGTGGGTAATTTTTTTGAAAATGTTTGTGTTGCATCCTTGGAAGACACTAAACTTAAATACCAAGTCTAAAAACTTCTTTATTCTGGATGAATTTTGTTACATTTTGCATAACTGGTAAACTGTAAGAGATGGAGGTGGTGGTTGATTAAAATAGCATATATTAAAGATATTTACATCACAGTATATATTTTTTGTCATACTTTATACAATACTGCAAATGTCTGATCAATAGCAGAAAGAGGTACTCATAATCTTACTTATCACTATGAAAAGATATGCAACTCCTAATAACGGTTTGGAAAGAATATACTAATCTATCTCATGTGTGTCACTCTATATATGGTGTACACCCACAGTAATGTTTTGTGATACCCTTGAACCAACTTTCCTTAATATCTTGGTTCAAAGAAAACAAATTATGTATTAATAAAGAAAAATGTTTAGCACTGAATTTTCATCATAACATTAATAAAAAAGAAAACTCTTTAAAAATCATGCTAGATGGAGAAGAGATAAATACTCAAACAAAACAAAATTTCTTGGACTATGGGTGGATCATAATCTAAAGTGGAACATATACACAAATTAATGAAAAGACTGAGCCAAACATATTATTAAATATCCACACTAAAAATTAAGTTAGTATTCAGACATTAAAAATGGTTTATTTTGTAAAATTCCACTCAGTCATAGCCTATGGAGTTGCCTTAATGGGGAAACAGCAGTGAAACAATAAACATATTCTGGGTCCAAAAGAAAATTATCAGAATTATTCTTAATCTATCTAATAGCATTAATTGTAAACCAGATTTTAAGTTTTTAAACATATTACCATTACCATGTGTGTATACATACAAAACTATCGTACAAATGCAAACATGCATCAAAGATTTTAATACAAATGCTGCAATATATAACCATAACGCAACAAGTACATATAAATTAAATTTAACCCCACATCATAGTAAATTATTGTATACATAAATTTATATGATTGACTTATAATTATTATCGTATATAATATCTTTTAAAATCAGCTTTATGTCATAGTTTTAACTTTGTGTGCACTCTTTTCATTTGGCATTTTATTCGTTCTTTCCACTGAAGTCTCGTGTGAAAAAATGCAATAGTTTTTTTAAATGAATTCGATCCCCTTCCAAAGGCGCCAATCATAATGTATCGTAAATCAGAAGACATAAATATCTAATTGCCCTAATAATGTTTATTCTGACATCTCACCTGTGTCCTTCCTGTTGCCTGCCACTTTTGGGCGTAGGCCTCACTGAGGATCCTTTCCTCATAATCCTAGGACATTCATTGTAGATTCATCAACTACCTACTTCTTCCGCGAGCACTGTACTCTAATCTTATAATGAAGCACATCCCATAAGCATCAGCAACAAGTCACTGACATAACCATGTTTTAATGTCAAGTTCTTCCACTTAACCTCAAGTCAAGATATCAGGGTTGTTGTCACTTGTCAGCTTGCCAGATGCAGCATTGATATTCATTTTTGCATGCGGCCAGGAACAATACTCCTTGTTTGTCGCCCGTTACGACCATGGAGATGGAATATATACTGGAGAGAGATCTTAATGGATGTTTTACGAATGAAATCGAGCCGTCATCTGCACAATGGACTGCCAATGTTTTTTTTTTTTTTTTTTTTTTTTTGTTTTTAGCTTAACGACCTTTAACCTGATTGGTCGAACGACGAACGAAATTGCTGAAATGATGCTCAAATGATCTCGGAGCTTAAAACTACTCAACATTCGTCTTTTCAATTTAAGGGAAAACTCCGAAAAATCCTTATCCGGGCAACTCACCCTAAGCGAGATTCGAACTCACGACTTTTTTAATGTGAAGCAGACACGCTACCACCACACTACCCAGGCGGGCTTACTGCCAATATTTTTGTGATAAAAATGAAATGAAATGGTCTGTTATTTATGGACGCTCTTTAACTGCTTTTGGTTCTCAGCGTCCCATTCTATACCGGACGTGAAAGAACGCTTAATTTTGCTCAGAGGCCTCTCTTATCAGGCTTGATCGTGATTTACGTGCTTTACTTCCCTTCCAAAGGAAGCCATGCTAAGGATTTTTACGCCTGAAAAAATCCATCGTCCTCCGCCGGGTTTGAACCGCGACCTTGGGTATATGAAGTTAGCATGGTAACCATTACACCGCGGAGGGCGACGTTGTGATAAATGTGATATATAAAATTGTAGTGTATTTTAATACAATTTGAGGTGGTATCATGGGAATACACTGCGCTGTTGTAATAACACCCAAAGGTTTAAATTTTCAATGCATCTTTTAAATTACAACCCATATATTTCACATGAGCAAATTTAACATAATTTAATCTACGAAATATGAAACCTGCGTACCTAACAGTTTGTATATCATTTTAATATTTAAAGTCGTTTCTACATTCAGTGCTTGATGTGTAAAAACGTGGGAGGAAGCTGAGAAGCCTATGGACACAGCAGTCTTTGAAATATTAATTTTATAAATGACTATTAGAAGCTGAGACCTTGAGAAGAAATATAAAATCCTTGAACGAAAGTGAAACCCTTTCTATATTTAATTTATCTCCTCACTTGTTTAATTTTAAAAAAAAAAAACAGTTAAATGAACACTGAATGGGCCCGCAGCTGTGATTTGCACTAGTAAGGGGAGTGTGGTATTTCTGTACAGGAAAATGAATACTACGGTAATTGTTGAATAAATACTCTTTTAATGAAGGGTTGATTTAAATTTCAGGCATTTTTCTACATTTGGCACGCCGACTATGAATAATATGTATTTTATGTTTAAGTAAGATATAGAATTTTGCAGGACTTATTCTTTTTTAATTATGCACCATAAAAACTATAGTTTATTACTTTTACTGCTGGTGTAGTTTTGACCAGAAAGGAGCAAGTAATTGCATAATAAAGCTAGCTCAATAAATGTCTCCTTAAGGTCCAAGCACATTATTGTTCACATCTGAAGACATATGTAGTGGTTACCATGCTAACTTCATATACCTAAGGTCGCGGGTTCAAACCCGGCGGAGGATGATGGATTTTTTCGGGTGTAAAAATCCTTAGCATGACTTTCTTGGTCCTGTGTCGTAGATTTACGGCACGTAAAAGAACCTCAAGCCTGATAGAGGGGGCCTCTGAGCAAAATTAAGCGGTCTTTCACGCCCAATTTAGAATGGGACGCTGAGAACCACAGTAGTTAAAGAGAGTCCACAAATAACACTCCATTTACATTTTTCTGAAGACATACGCCATCCTTCGTAGTCTAGCGGGTTCAAACCCGGTGGAGGGCTTAACATGGCTTCCTTCGTAAAGGAAGTAAAGCAGTTGGTTTCGTGTCGTAGGTTTGTAGCACGTAAAAGAACCGCAAACCTGATAAAGAGGCCTTTGAGCAAATTAAACATTCTTTCACGCCCAGTATAGAATGTGACGCTAAGAACCGCAGCAGTTCAAGAGCGTCCATAAAAAGATCTGAAGACAGGTCTAACAAAACAATATTAAAAGCTTAAATTTAATTAGAGTTTTCCAAATAATCTTAAAACATGTTGTCTTTTATCAGTAAAATGTTAAAAGCATAATTCATTTCCTTTACCTTGAAATTATTGAGAGTATAATTCAGTTCTGTTGTAAGACTGTCGTAGCTTTTGCTATGTACTTGCACAGATATTTACAGTAAAATTGGAGCAATACTTGTAAATTATAAAATATAGCCTGCAATTTCGTAACGTTAAGGACAGATTATTGTTGCAATTGCATGACAAATCAGCGACCTGGATTTATAAATGTGTATATTTCTTTATTAACCTGTAATTGATATGGTGGGGCCAGGAGGACCCCATGTAACTTTGTTATTTTTTTACTACATATGGCACCGCAGACGATGACAATATTGACACATGGAATGAAGATCGAACACCAGTTGAATGAAATGCCACGAAAACCCGCCCTTGCGCCGCTTTGTCCATCACAAATCCCATATGCGGTTACCTAGGATCGTATCCAGGCCACCTGGGTAAGAGGCGAGGGTCTAGGGTCTAACCACTGGCTTCACTGAGTGAAGCATTTTTTCCTACAGTTTGAGGCTGGTTCCTAGGATCTTTCAGGCAATGTGCTTTGCCTCGAGTGTCGAAGATGTGTTGCATGAATGTGTACTCTTAATTAATAATTGTTTTTAACCTCGGTAATATACCGATAATATAAGAATTTCATATCACATTGCGACATGCTTGATAGGTCAATTGAAAAAAAAAAAAAAAAAAAAAAAAACTATCGGAATATTACCGCTGACAACTGGTTTTCTTTCATCGGACTTGCACGTGAATTAAAGAAGAGGGCTCTTGATTATGAGGGAACGTTAAAGAAACAACAGGAAGGAAATCCCGCCCCCCCCCCCAAAAAAAAATGTTTTTGCCATCCAAAGCCAGGATACCTGATTCTTGTTTGGATTTGGGGTCAATTTAAAGTTGGTCTCCAATACACCAAAATGAAGCAAAGCAGTGCTTCTGGTGTCTTCTATGCACCAAAGTGTAGAATGAAATAAAGAAGCCTGAGATAATTTGAGCATTACAATACTATGGATGGAGAAATAGGTGCACTTGATGAAAAATGTACTGTTTACATCACTAGCATGCGTTGTTAATATTTTCTATACTACGATGAATTTTTCGATAGTAAATGCATTTGTGATACATTCAGCATAAACCAGAACCAGAAAACCATACAAAAATAAATAAATAAAAAAATCACTCTTTGAGTTTACCAAATTCCTGGCATGGCAGCTAGTTGAGTCACAAGAATGATGGACATTCCACAACCCCAACGAGAGTTAAGAAACAATACTGCCAGGATACTCAAGTGCGAAGTTTCCAAACTATTAGGAGTATTAGCAAACGGGTTAGATGTCCAAAGAGTCCTAGATCAAAAGAGAAGAAAACAAAAATGTATGTGTGTATTGCGCAAGCAGTATTTATGAGGATTGTTTGTAAAAACATGTTGCACTTTTATAAGTTGTTATATGCATTTATTTTTAACGTTTTATTAGTTACCTTTGTTCATAAGTTTGACGTTTCAAACTTTTTTCTTTCTTTCCTCAGCTTAATGGCCTTTAACCTGGTTGGCCATATCGGACAATGAATGAAATTGGTGAAATGATGCTCAAATGATATAGGACCCATGGAGCTTAAAGGATAAGGGAAAACCCCGAAAAAAACCTATCCGGGTCACTCAACCTAAGTGAGATTCGAATTCGCGACCTGTTGAATATGAGACAGACACGCTCCCATCACTACATAGGCGGGGATTTCAAGCTTTGTTCTGACAATGAACCATATAATTCTGTTCAAAGTGGTTGACTTTTAAAATTGTTATCTTTCAACTTTTGAAAATCACGTATTCCTATTAAAAAGATCTTGTATTCATTAATGCAGAAGCTTAAAATGTAGTTTTTGCCTGATTAATCTTTAAATATTTGTTACTTGTACTACTACTAATAATAATGATTATGATAATAATAATAATAATAATAATAATAATAATAATAATAATAATAATAATAATAATAATAATATAAACTTAATATTATATTTAGTTCATTACCATATATCATTCTTATTCTTCAAAAATGTCAAAACAGGAATGGGTGCACTTAACCCCACCATGCCGCTTGTACTACGAAAAATACATAATACTGGTTAAAATATTATAAGAAAAGTTTGCAAAGCATATTATGTAACTATAGGATTCATTATTGAATTTCCGTCGTCCTCCGTGGTCTAGGGGTAACATGCTAGCCAAGCTTCCGGTTTCAAATCCGGCGGAGGGCGCTGGATTATTTCTGGCGTAGAAATTCTTAGCATGGCTTCTTTTAGAGGGGAAGTAAAGCCGGTGGTCTCGTATCGTAGATTTACGGCACGTAAAATAATCTTAAACGGGATAAAGAAGAATCTGGGCAAAATTAAACGGTCTTTCACGCGCAGTATAGAATGGTACGCTGAGAACTTTAGCAGTTAAAAATTCAATTTAATATAATTTTATGGAATTCCCTGATATATTGACGCAATGCTATGACCATACTATGGCGGAGCTAGCAGACGACGGCTAGCGTTTTCGTGAAGGCGATCCAGCTAATGTAATGAACATCCATGGTTACGACCAACCGCCTTAATTAACCTCTAAGATCGGCAGATTATGGGAAAATAAATTAGAGTAAGGTTAAATAGGTATGGAATATTATGTTATGCAAACTTGTATACAGAATTTATGATTTAGTGTATAATGCCCCAATGTAAATAAACATTCACAGAAAAAGTAATGTAAGCTTTGACTGAAGGAAATCACGTGGAAGGTTGTGAACCTATTATACCTCAAGTTTCTGTAGGCGTTCAAGATATAAATTAGTAGGAAATTAATTTTTAACTCTGGAGTTTCTGTAATATTTACTCTTTTCAGTGCATTCAATACAGTTGTAGGTTTAAAATGTATGGTTTAATTTGAACAAAATTCAAAGATATTTAATTTGTCGTGCTTAAAAATAGAGTAAATGCAGTTGTACTGTTTTGAATAGGTCTGAAAGTAACGTTTCTCTAGAGTATGTGAATCAGTTTCACCTACTTTCATACGTGACCCGGACTTATTTTGTTATTCTGCCTTTAGAGCCGCTTTCCAGTTACTTATTGGCCTGTAGTAACATTTTAGGGTCCTAAGCGGCAAAGCGTAGTTCAAAGAGGAGGCCACTAATCCGCAAAGCATAGGCGAGGGATGTGTTTTTATAAATGGAGGAGTGGAGCATTCAGCGTTTGCGGAGCCGACAGGTCATGGCCGAGAGATCTGTAAAGCTAAAACTTCAAAAAACAATCAAAACCTCGGCCATCTACGGGATTTCAAATCTGGACATGTTAAAATTTTAATCACTTCCAAATTCAGATCGCCTGTGGAAATTTTACCGAGATTAAAGCAAACCAATGCTGACATGCCTTTTCTATGCCATGAACTTTTTATATTATGCTGTTAGCAGCACATTTTTTTCAAAATTATGGATTTAGTTCAAAGCATACCCAGTCGACTTAGGTAGCATGCACAATATGATCATGATCACTTTATTACCAACACTCCTGTTTCATTTAGTGCATATCGTATTCTAGCAACCCTTTAACCTAGTTGGTCATATTGGAAATAAATGAAATCTGTGAAATGATGCTCAAATGATCTTGGGGTCCATGGATGTTAAAGTTACTCAATATTTGTCTTCTCAGGATAAGGGAAAACCCCCCAAAAAATACCTTATCTGAGTAATTCACCCTAAGCCACCTCTTAAATGTGAGGCAGACCACAAAACTATTTGTTAATGTCTAAAATTCTGTTGCTTTTTCTTGGTTTAAGTAATACTTTTTTTTTATCCCATAATAAAGTTAAGCACAAGATGCAAGGAAACAGAAGTAGAAATAAGTTTAATAATATATATATATATATATATATATTTTTTTTATTTTTTTTTTCCACGTAATGCAATAAGTTGCTATAATGCTATTTTACAATTGCTTGACAGTTCAAAGAAAAAACAGTAACACTAAATACTAGTGGCTTCCACCAAGTTGCTGTGTATGTAACCAAATGGCCAGAGTAGTTTCAACCATGTGGTTAGTTTAATAGTGTGTTTATATATAATTTTTTTTACAGACAATACACCTTCATAATGAGGAGCGACAATGCCTTAGGAGATTACTTCACCAGTTACAATGATTTAGAGGCAAGTAGCAGTCTAATAAATATTGAATTGTTTCTTTAAAATTGGCCATTTGTAAGACTGGAAAATGCGAGCTCGGAAAATTCAAAGCTATGTTAGCATGTTGCCATGGTAGTTCTGTGGTTAGAGTAGCTGGACGAGGATCAGGATATCGTGTTTCAAATCCTGGCTATTGAATTTAATTTTTCAGTCTGACTCCACCTCTCCAGTCTATTAAATAATAAATCTGTACTTTCTTAAGACAGGAACTTTGATTTTTGTATAAACAGGAGGATAATCATTCTTTCTGTGAGCTCGCAAATGTGATATTGAAGATGTTGCCAAGATGCAAGAAATGCTAAGCATTATTTTAAATAAAATTTCAGTATTTTATCCTATCCTATAGACTTCATGTGTACATTTCATGTATCGCAGGAAACAACAAAAGTGAATCTTTATTTCATCGTGAAATAAAATAAGTACTTTATTTAATTGTAAATTATTTTAACTTCTTTGGCAGCTCCTCATTCTTTAAATAATGAAAATTCCTTGTCATATAAGTCCTTCGAATTGTTGGGTAATGAACTAAGTACAGTCACATCAAATTAACTATAGCTTAAGCATAATCTAAAACTTCTTCGGGAATAGCCATTTTCATTCATTTATGGATTTATTTGGTGTAGTTTAAACAATCAGAATTGAAACTGTTTATTCTTAATAGGGTTAAGCAGCAACAAACAACCTATGTCAGGACTAAAATTCAATTCCTTGTGATGACTAATAATATTAATAAATATAAGAATATTTCGGTTCATATTAGGATAGGATAAAACATTGCATATTACACATTGCTTATTAGACTATTATTTGCTCTTGAGAAATTAGAACATTTGTTTTTGTGCTCATGTACTAAACATCCCACTCACAAATAGTAGTCTAATTAAGCCACTTGTGAATAACTATTATATGGTGATTGTAGTAAAATAAATGCATTGATTCGTAGTAGTTAAATATTTAGTGGTGGTAGTCGCCCTCCGTGGTGTAATGATTACCATGCTGACTTCATATACCCAAATTTGCAGGTTCAAACCTGGTGGAGGACAATGGATTTTTTCGGGCGTAAAAATCCTTAGCATGGCTTCCTTAGGAAGGGAAGTAAAGCCGTTGGTCCAGTGTCATAGATTTATGGCACATAAAAGAACCTCAAGCCTGATTGAGAGGCCTCTGAGCAAAATTAAGCGGTCTTTCACGCCCAATTCAGAATGGGACGCTGAGAACCATAGCAGTTAAAGAGCGTCCATAAATAACAGGACATTTACATTTAGTGGTGGTGGTCAAAATGGTTATGTGACAGTTGGTTTTCTGTATGATTTATTTAATGTCCCTGAGCCTTGCTCAATGGTGGGACTAAAGGAACAAAAAATACATAAATAAAATAAAAAATAAAACAAGATGCAGTGGTCAGAATAACTTCTCTTTTTCTTCCCATCACTCACCATTTTGAACTGTGTATTCTTTACAGGATAAAAAGCACAAGCAGTTAATTATGTTCAGCTTTTAAAACATATATTTACGTTTTAAGACATGTGTGTATATATAAAACCAATATATTCTAAAATGTTTAGTAGAAGCTAAACATTTAGGAACAGGTTTGGCTGTTGCAACAATATTTCTTTCTTTTACTGTCACATTAAGTGTCTACAGTAGCATAGCCAGAAAAATATTAAGGCCTGAGTTGTGTACACTTCTGCTCAAAAGTTTTTGAACACTCCTTAATATCAGGATTTATTCTAGATTTTTCTTTCTTCAAAGTAGCCTTGTGCTTTAATCACTGCTTCACAGATTCTGGGCATTCTTACTATCAACTCTTAGTTTTTCTTCAGAAATTTCCTTTCATGCCATTTTTAAATGACTCCATAGTTCATTCAAATTACTCAAGGGTCTCTTTCTGAGCTTTCTGTTTAAATGGTTTGAAAGAAGTTTGATGGGGTTGCAACAAGGTGTTTGAGGAGCCAAAACCATATTCTTCAGTCTCCCCTCTTTTCTAATTCATTCCAGATACATTTTGCATAGCAAACCTGAATGTTTTGGATCATTATCTTGTTGCACTCTGTTCTAATTGTTCCAGATACTTTCTTCATAGCAAAGCTGGATGTTTTGGATCATTATCTTGTTGCACTCTGTTCTAATTGTTCCAGATACATTTTGCATAGCAAAGCTGAATGTTTTGGATCATTATCTTGTTGCACTCTGTTTTAATTGTTCCAGATACATTTTGCATAGCAAAGCTGAATGTTTTGGATCATTATCTTGTTGCACTCTGTTCTAATTGTTCTGGATACTTTCTTCATAGCAAAGCTGAATGTTTTGGATCATTATCTTGTTGCACTCTGTTCTAATTGTTCTGGATACTTTCTTCATAGCAAAGCTGAATGTTTTGGATCATTATCTTGTTGCACTCTGTTCTAATTGATCAAGATACTTTCTTCATAGCAAAGCTGGATGTTTTAGATCATTATCTTGTTGTACTCTGTTCTAATTGTTCCAGATACTTTCTTCATAGCAAAGCTGGATGTTTTAGATCATTATCTTGTTGTACTCTGTTCTAATTGTTCCAGATACTTTCTTCATAGCAAAGCTGGATGTTTTAGATCATTATCTTGTTGTACTCTGTTCTAATTGTTCCAGATACTTTCTTCATAGCAAAGCTGAATGTTTTGGATCATTATCTTGTTGCACTCTGTTCTAATTGTTCCAGATACTTTCTTCATAGCAAAGCTGGATGTTTTAGATCATTATCTTGTTGTACTCTGTTCTAATTGATCAAGATACTTTCTTCATAGCAAACCTGAATGTTTTGGATCATTGTCTGGTTGCACTCTGTTTTAATCATTGCAGATACTTTCTTCATAGCAGAGATGAATGTTTCGGATCATTATCTTGTTGGAATGTGAAACCCTTGCCAATTAAAAACATTCCAGAAGGTTTTGTGTGACATTGGAGAATGTTGCGGTATTGCTCTGTTTTTATTATTCCCTCTATTTTTACAATATCATCTGTTTTATTGCTTCATAAACAACCTCAGACCGTCACTGAACCACCTCCATGCTTCCCTGTAGGGGATATGCCACACATTCTCCTTTCATACGTTTGACAAACCTGCAGTGTTTTGTGTGAAAGAGTTCACACTGTGATTTGTCCTTCAACAACATATTCTACCACTGATCAACAATCCACTTTGCATGTTTTTTTGCCCACTGCAGTCTCTTCTTTTTATTAGGAGCCTTCAGTAATGGTTTCTTAGCAGCAATACATCCCTTCAAGCTTGCATCCAGAAGTCTTCTTTTTTGTATAGTGTTTAACGCCTGCTTTTACTACTTGTGGCACTGCAGGTGAGATGATACATGGAATGAAGATGGGGCACCGGTGAAATGCAATGGTGGGAGAACCCAGAGAAAACCTGCCACTTTGTCCACCACAAATCTCACATGCAGTTGCTTGGGATTGAATCTGGACCATTTAGATGAGAGATGAGAGGTCTAACCATTTGGCAATGGTGCGGCAATGGTTCATTCCTTAACTGGTTGATTTCTGCTGCCAGCATGGGTGCTGTTTTGAAGTGATCACGTTTACTACTTCTACTAAGTATTTGTCTTCAGATTTCTAAGTCACCTTAGGTCTTTCTTTATGGTCAAGATCTTTGTTACTATTATTATGAAAATATCTAGCCACAGTATAATGGACACTTCCCAAGGAAACATGTTCTTGTTTTGCTATGACCTGTTTTGTGTAAACTATAGCAGCATGCTTTTCTGTCGAAAGCTGACTGTTTTTTGTACATTTTAATTTGGAAACTACCCACACCATTGTTGCTCTCCGTGGTGTAATGGTTACCATGCTAGCCTTGAATACCCAAGTTTGTGGGTTCAATCCCAGTGGAGATATATGGATATTTTCAGGCTTAAAATCCTTAGCATGGCTTCCTTTGGAAGGGAAGTAAAGCCATTGCTCCCTGTCATAGATTTATGGCACGTAAAAGAACCTCTAGTCTGATAAATAGGTCTGTGAGTAAAATTAAGTGGCCTTTCACGCCCAATATAGAGTGGGACGTTGAGAACCACAGCAGTTAAAGAGCGTCCATAAATAAAACTCCATTTAATTTGCACACACCACAATATCAATGTTGTGCTCACTGATGACACTCTAACTTGCTTCTGACTGCCCAAACAGAATTTGTTAGCTTACATGAATAACATCCGGTGCATTAAACACAACACTATGTTCAAAACAAAATTATAATGTGCCCCATAACAGCATATGTACTTCCTTATTTGCTTGCACATATAAACAAAGAGTATCAAAAATTGCTATTAAAATGTATAAGTAAATATCATTTCATTATGTTCTACATCTCTATCATGTGAATGGAACAAATCAGATTTTGTAATGTTTCTTACAGTAAAAGGATGGATTTGAATCTGTTTAATTCTAATATTAAGGCCTAGATTATATTTAATATGATGACAATGTTGTAGGTGCACCGATTGATGCTAGAAGATGCCCCAAGAACGAGTGCATATAGAAGAGCTGTTATGTCTCATCAGGCATCTATTAAGGATAAAATTGTGATGGATGTTGGAGCAGGAACTGGTAATGTTGTTATGTCTTTTGTACTCCAAAATGCAGGATTAAATATGATGAACATTTCTATCGTTTGCAGTCTAAATAATTTAATTTGTTTTGGTGGGGGTGGCAAAGATTGCCCCGGAGGGCAACCTTTCTAGATCTATTGTGTTACGCCTATTGTCTACCTCTGGATGACTCAGATGGTTGAAGTCAGAGAGATCCATAGTGATCCCTGACAGCTGCCTTATCTCGTGGCTGCTCCATCATATGTTGCCACTTTGTCCAGTCCATGGCTGCAGGACAATAAACTGTTTTCAAACAAACAATTTAAAACACTAATTCATGTCAAACCTCCTGCATATGACCTTCGGAGGCCGCATGGCTGTAGCGAATCACAGGTTTGTAACGTTGCCAAATCAGAGCTAACCATGTCTCGCTTAGTAATTACTAGATTAATGCTCAGATGCTGTTACAGAACTGTGATTAACTTTTGTGCTACTATACCATTATGCTTTCCTTTTCTCCTAATACACCCCTAAACACTCTGACCAGGGAACAAAACAGAGAGTTAATATGCATTGTGCTAGTGAAAGAAAAGAATGTAGTGTTTTACGTAGTCAAGCACGAAAAGTTGCTTATAGTGTGTGTGTGCTCAAACCCAGCAGAGGACGTAAAAATCCTTAGTATGGCTTCCTTCGGAAGGGAAGTAAAGCCGTTGGTCCCATATCGTAGATTTACCTCAAGTCTGAGAGAGGCCTCTGAGCAAAATTAAGTAGTCTTTCACGCCAGTATAGAATGGAACGCTGAGAACCACAGCAGTTAAAGAGTGTCCATAAATAAAATGCCCTTTCACTTCATTTTTTTAAAAGGAACTCAAATGACCAAGAAAGATACAAGCTGGATTTTAAAAAATCGTGTGGAGACAATCAATCCACTGTTTATTGGAGGTAAAAAAAAAGTGAGTCAGGTTTTGCTACAGTTTTGGTTCACCTAGAAACATATTAACATAGTGAAAAGAATAACACACTTACGCAATTTTGAGATAATTCATAGAACTGTCTTGGCATTTTATGACCATAGCAAATTTCCTACTGCAAAAAAGATAATGGCTTCTTTATGGAGAAAAATATCTTACAAAGGTTCTACTTCTTCCACCTTAAGAATGAGTGACAATGAGGATCTGGCCATCCCTCTGGAATAAACGATATGTTAATTTCTAATGCCGTTTTACTAACTAGCCAAATTTTACACAGTTCCACTGAATAGCCCTTGGTAGCATGCAGCACAGTTATCTCTCTCATGCTCAAGCTTGCTTTACTTGCTTCAAGCCACCTAAACATGATGGGATATCAACCTTTGAAGTCCTCCATTGACAATGTGTTGCCATCACCATTCACAACCAATGGTCACCAGAAGAGGAAGCTGCACAAATGATTGCCAGCCTCCAGGTATGGTTGGTGGAAGTACTGAATATGATCCCGACATCAGTTAATTCCATCAATGAAGATTTGGGAGGCCCTTAAAAATCACTTGGAACTGTTGCTTGACTGCAGCCTACAGCAGTCAGCCTAAATCAAGGCTGCAATAGCCAAGTGAGACAATGTGGGAGTTTGTCTTAGCCATCAAAGTGCTTATGAGCAAAACTCTGGTGAAGTTTCCACATAGTATTGTGTCCCAGGAAGCTACCTACTCCTTAGTTGACAGAATGTGTTACACCAAGATATGACAATGCCTGATGCTTGGCTACTATAGGATGATCCATGAGGCATTAACTGCATTTATTTAGCATAGAGGCAGCCAAGACAACAGCTATGCTCACCTTGAAGATCAGCAGTATTCTCATGACAGGGAGTGAGAAGCAAAGATGACCTTCAGGTGGTGCGTGCCGGGGGTGTGGAGAGCCAGGATACTTAATGAAGGACTGTCCACACCAAGACAACAAATTATTGACCAGCATGATGAGGGGTATATTGGGCCTATCTTTGCCACCTCCTCAAATGGTGCTACATACCCTGGGCAGAAAAGCAATGAGGCTGTTATTGCAAGGGACTCTGTGCCAGATACTCAGACACAGGTGCATCTGTGACCATAATCAGACCTGATGTGGTGAAGAGCTTGCCAACATGAACACCCAGTCAGCTCACCCAACTAGTGATGGCATCAGGTGGCATCTTCCTGCGGAGCTGACACTGGGACAGAGCATTGTTGGCATTTGTTGCGAGGGTGACTGAGGATGTGATGCTGGGATTGGATTCCCTCAGGAGTCATAGAGCAATAGTCGAAGTTGACTGGAGAGAGTTTTTGTGAATCAGCTAAGCTGTATTGCTCTCAGAGCCCGGGATCCACAGGATCTTTCCAGGCAGACAATATAGTTGTTCATGCGAGAAGCGAGGTGGTGGTGAAGGTGCATCTGGAGGGCCAGACAGCCTGCTGGGCTCAGAGGCTGCAAGAATGCAACTTTACATCAGAGCATTGGAAAGAAAGGAGCCCCAACAATGCAGATGATCTTGTCCATAGGAGTGTAGGAACTGCACCAAGGTTGAAGCAAAGGAGCATGCCTGCAGCTGGATGGGATAGTGCAGGCCTGAGGAGTGAGCAGCTGGCGGATGCAGACTTGGGGCCACTCCTAGGAGAAGTGGAGGCATGTTGTTTAATCAGAAGTCTGCTAGTTATAATTGTGAAAACTATACCTTTAATGTCAGTTCAAAGTCTGCCAAAGAATTTTCTTGTTTGACAAGAATAAGAGAGAGATTGGTTGGTAGCCCATCAACAAATGCATACCTTAGTCGTGTGTCTCTTTCATCAGGAAACACTGTATGTACCAGAGTACAAGACAGTGTGAAATGGAAGACAACCTTTTTTCAGTACTTACTTTTGGAATTCAGCAAATCAGCTTTATATATATAAAGATATAACTTTATTTTAAACACACATTTTGAGTTCAACTTTTTTGGATTCAGGGGTAGTCAAAATGTATATTTCCAATGAAATTTTAATATCAGAGTTGTGAGTGAAATGCAATATCTTCTCTACCTACTGTGTATGAGGTAAAGAAAGTAAAACCATCAGATTAGTTATCAAATGAAACCTACTTATTGATTCTGATGCATTCTGTTCTTGAGAATTATCCGTGCTGTCTAATATTGTCAGTAACATCTTTGGGTAAGACTGAGAGCCCTCCAAACTGCCCTCATGAATGTTCTTAGGACATAAATAGAATAATACATAATAGGTAATTCATATAATAAATTATCAAACAAATGAATGCTCAGAAATACTTTTGTATGTTCATGAGATATGCATTTTTTAATTAATCAATATTGAAATGTATATTTTTGTATATGTTGTTAAGATATCAACTGTGATTATCATGCTCTTAAAAATCTTTCTTCTTAAATCAGATGTTGGTGCCCACAGGTATCTTGTCGATGTTTTGTGCACAAGCTGGAGCCAAGAAAGTTTATGCAGTAGAAGCAAGCAGACTTGCATCAATAATTTCCAAAGTAGCAGAAGAGAACAAGTTAGCAAATATACAGGTTAGTACAATTACAAAAAATATATTTATTATTCATGATTTCTTAAAATAATTTCAACAGTTCTAATCTAAGTTGGTTAAGTGCTGGCCTTCTGATCTCAAAGTCCTGGGATCGAACCTGGCCCAGACAGATCATTTTTAAGTGTGCTTAAAAGTGACAACTCTACGTCAGTAGATTTACTGGCATGTAAAAGAACTCCTGCGGAATGAAATTCTGGCACATTGATATGATCCTGGCAATAGACAGATACATTAACAAACAACATAAAGTTTTTCAAAGTATCTAAATTCAGTGTTACTCTATATACTTAAAAGCTGATTCTTCTTGTATCACATGAGTGATGCAAAGTACTTAAACCAAATTGCATGTGATAAAAAATTGATGTTTTCCATTCACATAACTTTCTCTCGCTGTTCCAATGTGTATACAAATTATTCTTACAAAAGATTATTCTTTTATTTACGTCATGTTAATTGAGATAAACATTAGCAGAAACGATCTTATTGCTTGCTTCCTTGTAAGTAGAAGGGAAATAAGAGAGTACACTAGGCTAAAGCAATAGTCAAATCTTTTAAAAGCAGGTCGCCATATGAAACAATTGATGTTTGGTTGGCTTTGTTTGGTCCTGTTTGAGATAAGTTAGGTAGTTTAAAACTGAAACCAATAAAAAGCAATATCTCGAAAATGGTCAACTTTAAAAGAAAAACATAACATAAATTATGTGTTTTAATGACGCCTAATTTTTTTATGTAGTAAGCTTATCTCTTACGGTTTAACTGCTATTCAAAATTCTGGAAAATTCATCCAGAATAAAGAGGTCTTCAGAGGTATTTCCAGAAAATTCAAACTATACATTTTATTTTTTCTGTAAATATCTTTAATATACTGTGTTTTAATCAAAATCGTTACAGCCATTTTGGAGAAAAACAAAATTTTCAAAACTATTTTTATGTAAAGGGTAGTTTGTGGTGGGGTGATTTTCTTGAAAATATTTGTGTCACATCCTTGACAGATACTAAACATAAACACCAAGTTTGTGCTTTTTTTAGACTCAGGGGGACCTCAAAAATCATATTTCAGTGAAATCTCGAACTTAGAATGTTTGAAAATGTAAATGTTGTGTTATTTATGGATGCTCTTTAACTGCTATGGTCCTCAGCGTCCCATTCTAAATTGGGCATGAAAGATTACTTAATTTTGCTCAGAGGCCTCTCAATCAAGCTTGAGGTTCTTTTACGTGCCGTAAATCTACGACACGGGACCAACGGCTTTACTTCCCTTCAGAAGGAAGCCATACTAAGGATTTTTACACCCGAATGTTTGAGAAGAATACAATACTTCTCTAGCTACTATGTACATTGTATGTTACACATGTGCTAGACAAAGTAAAAATTTGGCATATATAAAATTGAATTGCATATTTGTCTCTTGTACTACTAATTCACACAAAACCCTAACCGAAATCTCTTGTGAAGTGTCAGGATCGTGCTCTGCTTTCTCTGCCATTTTGCCCGATTGCCCCTTTTCTCCCTCTCCCTCAAACAACAATATCTTAAAGAGCAAAAATATCAGGATATAAAGCTCATATATCTATTGTCCTCACAATGCATTTTGTATATGCCATTGCCATGGTAATGCAGTCTTTTTAATCCTGTTGAGGATCACTTTTGCTATTCTATATGCCTGCTATCGTACTTCCTTTCAGAGTTAAACATTTCAGTTTTAATTCCCCCTTGGAGAGAACAATATATATACCTTTATATTATTTACGAGTCTGGAGTGAATTTAATTTCATCAAGGTTTTGTCTGAGAAGGATGTTAGTTTAAGTCATTCTCAATAGATAATAAAATGAATTTCATTTCAGAAAACCAAAGTGTTCAGTGGTTTTATGAGTTAATCCAGATAATGGCATGATTTGCATGTTTACACACAAAATAAGTAAAAAAAATTGGAGCATTCTATGTACTAAGTAGAGAAAGTAAAAATGACAAAATAAGTAATGAAAAAAGCTAAAAATAGATGATGATAAAAGGATTATAATCAAATATAAAGACTTGACATTTCTTTTTTGTTTAATAGATTTAATTTTAAAATATTAATGAGTCAATGTTCATACTTAAACTTCACATTTTAAAATTAAAGTAAATTAAAGTGAAAGGGATTCATAGTTAATGGTGCTTCTGTTAGTAGTAAACTTATAACATCACTCACTTATGATTAAAAGTAGAAATATTTTTGAGGATGATGGTAAACACCACCAAAAAGGCTCCTAGTTGTAGTCATTAAGTGATGTTATAAGTGTTCATATTCGACTCTCTTTCCTTTTAATATGAATTTAACATATCTGGTTGTAGTGCTTTTTATTTTATTTTGTAATGAAAATATAATAAAATTAACTTTTAAAAAATGACAAAACCCAGCAAACTTTTTCATCAGAAACAGTTGGTACTAATGATAGTACATACAATAATAGTATGTTCAGTGAGTCTCAGGTTAACATAAACAGGACACTGGACCAGGGCCTGGGGTGACATATCCTGGTCCTGTGTGCCGCAAACACTTGGGAGCTATTGGCTGCTTCTGCTATATAAGTCTCTCTCTCTCTCACACACACGCACACACAGTGAGAAAGTAGACCTTGGAGTGAGTGTATTTACGCGTGCTCACACTACAGTATGGTTGCATACTCACTATGCGAGCATGTGTACATGTTAAAAACATTTTTCAGGACAAAGAATTCGTGTGGAAAAACTAGACAAAAATGTAGGCTTAAATTTCCTAATAGACCACTTCTGTGTAGGAATACAGTATTGCACCTAATGGGTCGGTTTAATGAAACAGATTCTGTGAATAGCAAGTAAAGGTAACAAACCCATCCTGTTCTTGAGGAAAAACTTGATGAAATCGGTGCTGTCTGGAATGTAGTCCAAGGAAATCTTTGAGGTGTTGTAATTGGTGAGATACTGTAATTACTTAGGGCTTTAATTTGAGTAATTTTGTTACTCTATGAGCTGATGCTCTTGAACTTCCTGTCTGCTGTCCTAAATGCATACATTTTTTGTCTAGTAGTTTTTCTCTACAAATTCATCCTGAAAAATGTTTTAACATGTACATGCGCTTGCGTAGTGAATATGCAAGCATACTGTATAATGAATATGTGTAAGTACACCCACTCAATTCAAATAGTTCATGAGCATTTAGTAGTAGTGTTAGTGGTAGTTAGAGTAATATGTTCTTTTTTTGTATAACTTATACATTGAAAAAGTGGCCTGGGCAGCACAAGATGTAAATTGTACAATATATGTATTTCGTAGTGCTTCAATAAATAAACTCAATTCAAGGTCTACTGTCTCACTGTGTATGGTGTGTGTGTGCACACGGGAGAGAGAAAGATATTTGTTCCACCAGGTCCTAGTCCAGTGGTTGGCACTTGTCCTGTCAATGTTACCTGAGATTCCCTGTATTTCCAGTTCTGCCCCTAAATGCATAAAATACACTCATTTGTACTTGTAACTTTCAAAGAAAACTAGAATTTTCATGAGAATAGTTTTGTGTTATACTGAAATTAACAATTATTTTCTCTACTTTCTAGATTATTCAGGAGAGAGTAGAGGATGTGCACCTGCCAAACGAGGAAAAGGTTGACATAATTATATCAGAGTGGATGGGATTTTATTTGCTGCATGAAGGGATGTTAGATTCTGTCCTGAAAGCCCGGGATCTGCATCTGAAACCTGGAGGTTTGATATTCCCTGATGTGGCAGAACTGTGGTGTGCGCCTTGTAGTCTTCCATGTTTTTATGACTTCTGGGAAAATGTGCACGGTGTCAGTATGAAAACTGTAGGAGAAGAATGGCGACGTACAAAGAGTAAGGAACCTCAGATCACATCTGTTCCAGATAAAGACCTTCTTGCAGGTGGCAGTCTGTTACAGAAATTTGATTTAGCCACTGCAGTGTCTTCTGATTTGGAGAAGATCACCAAAAAGTTTGTTGTTGCTGCTTCAAGAGATGGTAAATATCAGGGTGTGTGTATTTGGTTTTGTTGCTCTTTCCCAGCCACAGAAGATGGGAGTGATCTGGTTGCACTCTCTACTTCGCCTTCAGAACCTGCAACACATTGGAAACAAACAGTAATAATGTTACCAGATGAAATGCAAGTGGAGGAGGGTACTCCTCTTTCCTGGCAATTAAATTTACAACAAACAGAAGACAATGTAAGACATTACAATATCCAGTTCACAATGTTAGATCCTGAAGAAGAAAGACATCCTGTACCTTGCCAATGCCACATGACAAAATGCATAGTTATCAGAGCATTTCTTGAGCAGAACAAAGATGAACAGGAAAACCAGGAGTATCTCGAGAGTGATATCAGTGAAGATGAGGAATGTGAATCAAGTGAAGTAAATGTGTGATGTTCCATTCCACGACTTTCTCTACCTGTTCTAACAAACTAGTCTTACGAAAGATTATTCTTTTATCTACATCATGTTAATTGAGGTAAACAGTCACCTGCAGTAACATATGTAGTGAAAGTGGGCATTAAACACTGTTAAAAATTGAGATAAACATTAGCGGAAATGGTCTTATTACTTGCTTCCTTGTAAGTAGAAGAGAAATAAGGAATTACACTGGGCTAAAGCGATAGTAAAATCTTTTAAAAACTGTCACTATGTGATTGTCATTGAAGTTCGCTTCTTTGCTTGGCCATTTTTAATCAAAATCATGAGAGCCATTTTTCAGAAAATAAACATTTTCAAAATTCTTTCCATAATAGGTAATTAGATATGGGGAAATTTTCCTGAAAATCTTCGTGTCACATTCTTGGAAAATATCTGGCTTAAATACCAAGTTTGGTATTTAATGGACTTCTCAGTTTTGAGTTATGCTGCCGACACCCATACACATGCATTCAGAGCTTTTGCTAAAAATGCTTTTATTATTATTATTATTATTATTATTTAGGGGTCTCAAAACATACAATGAATATAAAGTTGAATACTGCAAATAAATGTTAAATGTAATGGCAAAGTTCAAGGAATGTTTGTGAGTCTCTGGTTACTCAAACTAAATACAGATAAACTATTTGTTATGTGGTGGATGTAAATAACAAGAAGGTCATGTCTAAGGGTTAACAATAAGTTGCTTATATGCTCCTGCAGCAACAACATTTTTTTCTAAAAATGCTTTGAGGCAGGTTCAGGGGATTTCAAAACATATATTTCTGGTTGACATCACATTTTTGGGTGGAATACAGTTCCGTCTCCACCAACTATGTGCATAGTATGTGAAGAGAAAGTAAAGCTAGTAGTAGGAAGGGACAGAAATTGAGGAAGTTAATACATTTTGACTATTTGGGTATTGGGGTAGGTACAAATGACAGGTGAAGGAACAGAAAAGGAAGGTTTTGGTAAAAGGAATGTTGGCTTTGAAATATATTAATGCCTGTATAAATGAATGGTTAGAGAGAATATAAATGATATTTGGAATAGAAATATAAGGCATTGATAAGAGATGGCCTAATATAGATTTCATTCACAGGAAGTTTTATAAACACATTTTGGGGCTACCAAAAAGCTCACCAAATGGGGTGCACAAATTGAACAAGGCAGATTAGGGAGTAAAGGAAAACTCATGACTACATTCCTGAATTATTGGTTTAGGATCAAGAATTTAGACAATATAGATAGATATTTTATTCGTCCTGTAGAACATACATGGGATATAGGATAAGTCAAAACTGTATAAATATTGCATTTACAATTATTTACAAAATTCTTGTTGTAGTCTTAATGACTTACAATATTGCAATTATGAATTTTTAAGATTAATCTTAGGCATTGTGATTAGATTATTGCGATTTTAATAATTTACAAAATGTTATTGCAAACATAGATAAAAATATGCAGCTTAAAACATAAAAACGAAAAAGAAAAAAAACTAAAATACAGACATAGGCTTATTAATAAACATATTAATTTAATACAACATAAAGGTAAACATTAGAGATTAAAAACAAAACAAGGAAAATAATAGTAATAATAATTAATAGTGTTTATTTGAGTCCATATACCAATTTACATAGATGTAGACCAGGTCAAGAATACAATTACAATATTGGTATGTACAATATTTATAAATTACACATTGACAATAATATAGATTTAAAAATCTTCAGTCAGGCACGTAGCTTTCATTATTAGGTATTCTTTTAGTTTATTTTTAAATACATTTCCTTTGGGAATTTTGAAACATTCAGGTAATTTGTTATAATAATGGGCTCCAGCAACATATGGACCTTTCATTATTGATTTAGTATTGTAAGTACTTTTATGGAGATCTAACTTATGTCTTGTGTCATGATTATGCAGTTCTATATCGTGATATATTTATCAAATCTTGAATAAGTAAGCAGTATGATTCTATATAAATATAATGAATAGACTGTGAAGAGCTTATTTTCGAAAAATTTCCCTACAACTTTCTTTGCTTTTACTTATAGATTATTGTTAAACATCTGTTTTGTAGCATAAGTAACCTCTTCAAGTGATAGTCTGCGGTAGATCCCCATATTTCTATACCATATGTGATGTGTGGAAAGATTACCCCATAGTACACGGTAATTAATACACCATTGTCAACATATTTTGATAAATGACTAATTAAGTATATAACTTTAGATACTTTTTTGCAGACATTATCTAAATTGTTTCCAATCTAGGTGTTTATCTACATATATCTCAAGAAAAAGAGGGTTACTTGTCTGTGTAGTTTTACTTTCATCTATATCTAATTGGAATTGTTGAATATTACTCCAGTGTTGCAGTTGAAATTTGATTACAGCAGTTTTATTTAGATTTATAGAAAGATTTAAACAGTTATAGTATTCAAATATATATATATATATATATATATATAAATATGAAGGAACAGGAGAGGCCCCAGCACCGAGCCTTAGGGCACTCCACAGCTTACTATTCCCTGTTTGGATTTAATTTTCTTAACTTCACCATCAGTTTTGTGATTTATTACTGTATACTGTCTTCTACAGTCGCCTCAATGGAAATCTGTACATGGTAATAAAAACAACAAACACTGACTTTAAATGGTTTTATTTTTAACTTCTCCGTACAATTAGTACTTGGTCATATTTCCCTTAACTTGTTATTGCTTTCATGAGTCTCCTAGATTTTCAAAATAGTTTTTGTCCATTTCCACCCTTATCTTCAACACTTCCTGCAGCTCTTTAATATTTGATGGTTGCAGATTTTCTATTTTATCTTTTATTTGATCCTAAGCATTTTCTATTGGATTTAGGTCAGGAAAGTTACCAGGCCAGTCAAGCACATTATACTATTGTCTTTTAGGAACTTCTGAACCATCTTTGTTCTATGAGCAGGGCCACCATCATGCATAAAATACTGACACTGAAGAATTGGCCAAAATGTGACCAAATGCTGTTGCAACACTTCTAAATAATTACTTCCCTTCATTGCTATGATCTTAGGGAAAAAGTACAAGCCACCTCTACCATAATTACCACTAAAGTGTCCCATACCGTTAGGCTTTCTGAATGTTTAACCGTTTTAACATATCGTGACATATTTTTTGGCCTTCTCACCTTTTTGGACTTTCTTCTGACCAATTTGAAAGTGGTTTCATCAGAAAACATTACTTTGCACCAGTCCTCTAATGTCCAGTGCTGATATGTTTTGCAGAAATTTACTCTTTTCTTCATCATAGCTTCAGTTATAAGAGGCTTCTTGACAGCACATGGAATTGGTAAACCTAGGTCTTTTTTGAAGCCGATGCTGAATGGTCCGCATTGCAACACTGTTGAGCAGATTTATTTCTTTAACCTAGCCACTGTAATCCATGAATTAGCCATCACTTCACGTTTTAGAAGATCATCAGTCCTTGGTGATGTGTTTCTTTTACCACCTGAGCCTGTTTTTCGATTTGGTGGTGCCACATTGCAAAGGTGCTGCTGCTTCTTGAAACCTTTAGATCAGCAGCTACCTACCTCTAACAGAGTTAAAGCAGGAGTCTTTTCCTCAGAAGTGAGCTTCTTGCGTCCCATTTTGTGTATTAGATGCAGAAATACACACCTTCAAAAACAGCACTCAGATTGAAAATCGGTTGAAAACAACACACAGCAAACAAATCGTTGTACAGCTAATACCAGAGGCAGACTGAGACCTGAACTGCTAATGTAAGCAAGTTGCTGCTGTGCACTAGAGAATCACGTGATTTGCTGCTCTGGCTGCCTTTTTACTTTCTCTATACTACTATGTACATAGTGTATAGAGAAGGTATTGCACTCCACCCAAAAATTTGATACCGGAAATATATGTTTTAGGATCCCCTGTATCCATTAAAAGCATTTTCACAAAAAGGTCTGTGTGTCTGTCAAAAACGAAAAGTCGGTAGGATATCAAACTTGCCATTTAAGTTTAGTATGTTCCAGGGATGTGACACTAAGATTTTGAGAAAAATCCCCCCACCCCAAACTACATTTTACATGGAACTTTTTTCAAAAATTTTGATTTTCTTAAAAATAGCTCTAACAATTTTGATTAAAATATCATATATGAAAGATATTTACCTGACAATAAAATTTATATCTTGAATTTTCTGGGAATAGCCTCTGAAGACTACTTTATTCTGGATGAATTTTACGGAATTTGGCATAACGGCTAAACCATAAGAGATGGATAAGAACTTACCACACAAAAAATGTAGAGCACATTAAAACACACCTTTTATGTTATATACATTTTTTCGTGGAATTGATCGTTTTTGAGATATTCCTTGTTTTTGGTTTCAGCTTTGAAAATCTTAACTTTTCTCACACAGGACTTTGTGAACTCCTGTCCATACAAACAATGGAACTTCAATCACATAGCAATCAACGTTGGATTATCACTTTAACCTATGGTACTCCCTTTTTTCGCTTCTACTTAAAGGTAACAAGTAAGAAGACTATTTCTGTTATTTTTTTCTCGATGAGCATGAAGTAAATAGAAGCATAAGCTTTTTAACAATAATTTGTTGCAGAGATGTAGAGAAAGTCATGCGAATGGAACACATTAGATTTTTTGTATAGTAGTAGGAGAAGAGCACATTGTCTAAATAAAGATTTTCCTTGCATCTAAAATGTAAAGATTTCCATGTGGCCACTGTATTTGAGAGATATGAAACTTTAAGTTTATTTGGTATCCCATAATGCTGCAGTTTTTGCAGTAATATGCGTGCTGAATAATCGAATGCCTTAGAAAGATCCTACAACTTTACTCTGTCTGCCTAATCTGCTAATTCATGTATGAAATCTGCAGCAGCAGTTACAGTTGATTTGCCAATTTGGAATCCATGTTGAGCATTTAAGATGTTATTAGCAGTAAAAAATTTATACGGCCTCCCTAGCATTATTTTCTCATATAGTTTGCCCAATGTAGATGTTAGTACAATTGGCTGATGGTTTTGAATCTCCCTTTTGTCACCTTTTTTGTGTATTGGTGCGACAATACTCAACTTTAAACAGTCTGGAAAAATCCCATTATCCATTGACTCATTGATCAAGTATGTAATAATTTCACCTATCCGATCTTTACAAGGTTTTAGAAGAGAAGGGGTTATCCCATCCCACCCATGTGATTGCTTATTCTTTAATTTATTTCCCTAATTATTTCTTCCTTGGAGGTGCTAAAAAGATGCACTGATTTCACTGCAAGGCTCTTACTAATTGAAGTGATCACTGTTATTGGTAATTTTGCAATCCCCGACACTTAAGAAGAATTTATTTGCAATGACACCTGGATCTCTCTCATATATTCCCATGTTGTTAAGTTTAATATTATCGTCGTCAACTTTGTCCTTGTAGAGTTAATATTGCACATTGTTTTGTGTTGTTTATATGCTCATATCCAGTATATTTATACCAGAAATGCATATCTTCAACTTTTTCTTTCATCTTGACTGTTTCACTTTTTTCTGTTGATAACTTGAATTTTTTTCTGTTTCTGAATCCTCAACTAAATTTCATTATTCCACTCATGGATATCATTAGGAAAATCCTTATTACCACTGTAGGAATTAAATTTAGTACAGGTGCAGTCAAAATTAATTACATTAAATATTTACAAGATTAAAAATGTGAGAAGCCTTATACAATATAAGGTTTTACAAGAAATAGTAATATATGAGTTTAAAAAAAGAATATGTACAATATGAAGGCAGCTAATTACAGTCATTAGCTAGGAAGTTTTGAATGGAATAAAAGCAGTGGTTAATTAGATGTGCCTTTAGAGAAAGATTTGAATCTATTTTCTTGTTGTATTTCCTTCAAGAATATTGGAAGACAGTTTGATGAACATGTAGAGCTGTGATTTGCCTTGTATTGTACTATGCACAGATTCATTTTTAATAAAGGGTGAATCTGTGTTTTATTGTTGTTAGTTTTATGGATACATATTATTTCATAAAATTAAATGCAAGGAAGAGGAATAATACTAATTTTTTGAACAGAAGTTTGCATGATGTGCTTGGGCTTGCTTCTACCATAGCTCAAACTATTTTCTTCTGCATAGAAAGCATGCCTTGCTTGCAGGTGACTCCCCCTAGAATATTATGCCATCCCTTAGGAAAGAGTGGCTATATGCAAATTAAGCCATTCTAATGGTCTCTCCTCTTGTGCACCCTGAAAGTACCTGTATTATGTGGCAGGCTGTGCTTAATATTTTGTTTATATGGCTTATGTAGGTTTCCCATTTTAAACTGTTTTGGACCCAAAGGCCAAGAAATTTGGTACTTTCTACCTTATCAATTGTCCATTTGAGGAGTTGGATTTGTGGAGCCAGATAATCTTTGTTTTGTTTTGTGTGGATGTCCATAGCAATGATCTTATTAGCGTTTATTAAAAGGTTGTTGTTGATGAAATAATTAACTTTTTTATCTGAGATTTGTTGAATTGATTTTAAGAAATTTTCCTTATTATTTGCTCTCACAAGGACATTGCTCTCATCAGCAAAGAGAAGCGACTTGGCATGAGGATCATTTAAACTAAAGTCATTGGTGAATAGTAAGAATAGGATAGGGCCTAGTATGGAGCCCTGAGGTACTCCAGAATTAATCACTAGAGGACTAAATCTGCAGCTCTTGAGTTTTACACTATGTGTGTGTTTAATTTCATCAAATTGCTTCCTATTCCTTAGATATGAAGTTATCCACTAGTGAGGTGGACCCCTAATTTCATGTCTTTCTAACTTACTAATAGTTTTTGGTGGTCAAGCGTACCAAAAGCTTTTGATGAGTCTAAAAATATAGCTGAGATATGATCTTGAAAGGCTCTGAGGGACTTGCATACAAAGTAGAATATTGCAGATTCAGTGTAGTGGTTGTTTCATATGTATGTGTGTGTGTGGACATCATAGCTCAAAAATGACCGTTAAACACCAAACTTGGTATTTAGGTTTGGTAAGTTCCAAGGATGTGACACAAAGATTTTCACGAAAATCCCCCCCACCACAAACTACCCTTTACATGAGAAAATTCTTGAACATTTTGATTTCCTCAAAAATGGCTCTAATGCTTGTGATTAACATATCACATATTAAAGATATTTACTCTCAAATAAAATGTATATCATGGATTTTCTGGGAATAACCTCTGAAGACCTGTTTATTCTGGACGGATTTTGCATAACTACTAAACCGTATGAGATAGACATAAACTTACTGCACAAAAAATGTAGATCTTATCAAAACACACAATTTATGTCCTTTACGTTTTTGTTGTGGAGGTAACCGTTTCTGGGATATTCCTTGTTGATGGTTTCAGTTGTAAAGTATTAATACTTTTCTCAGACAGGAAGCATCCATTTTTGTTTTGTTCTACTCCTGGCCAAGCAAAGAAGCGATTTGCAATGACAATCGCATAACGGCAGCTTTTAAAACATTTGACTATAACTTTAGCATAGTGCATTCCTTTAGTTCCCTCCTACTTATAAAGAATTATGTAATAAGAACATTCTGCTAATGTTTATCTTGATTAGTAAGGTGTAAAAAGAAGAATAATTTTTTGTAAGAAGTTTTTTTGTAGCTTAACGTTTGTTAGCCTGGTTGGTCATATCGGACAATGTATGAGATTGGTCAAATGATGCTCAAATGATCTCAGAGTCCATGGAGCTTAAAGTTACTCAACATTCATCTTCTCAGGATAAGGGAAAACCCCTAAAAAAAAAAGCTCATCCGAGTAATACGCCCTAAGCAAGATTCAAACTTTTTGAATGTGAAGCAGACATGCTACCACCATGCTGTAAGAAGTTTGTTTGTAGAGCAGCTAGAAAAAGTCACGTGAATGTAACACATCAGATTTTTTAGTTGTGTCATGTCATCTAAGCACGCCATTAAGCACACGTTGACTTCAAGTGACTCAGCTCTTATATAGTTTATGAGGTCTATAGTATCCCCCCATGAATTCTTCAGCATACACCTGGTTTTTTGTTGTTGGATCCAGCATGTGCAATGATTACGTTAGGATTGCATTCTTTTAGGTTAAGTCTTTCTACTTGGTGCTGCAGTTCATTTATCTTAATGCCTGGGAAGCATCTCACGTTGTATCCTTGAGTTTTGCAAAGTTGCCCTGAAAACTTGATAACTGAGTGATCTAGTACCAAGACGTCCAGCATTTTTCTTGTTTCTATGCTGTCAACTTTGGGGATCACACAGTTTTCTGTACTTGTTGCATTTCACATTTTGTTAGCTTCCAGAATATTAAATCTATTCTTCAGCTCTAATCCATAACTACTCTTTGAGTACTGCATTCGATTATTTGTGTGGCTTCCGAGTACCTTCTTTTGTGATTATATATTACCTCGGTATATCCATGGTCCATAGATTCCATCTTGGTTTGGAGTACAGCATTTGTCTCCTTTAATTCTGCATTTTCTTTCTCCAGATCTTGAATTTCTCTTCCCATGGTGCTAGCATCTGCTTTGAATTCACTTCTTGCACTCTGTTCCATTTTCAAAGCATGATTTTCACTTCTGAACCTTTCTATTTCCTTTTTTGCATCTTTTAATTATTTGTTTAGGAAGCGACGATACCATTTCCCTCTCACGTATGCTTCGAATGTTTGGTTCTGGCGTGCACCGTTTACTTGGCTGTATCTCTGCATTTGTTTGATCTCTCGCATTCCCTTCATTTACACATTTTCCATCGCTAATATGGTTTGATTTGACACTGTCTGCAAGTATTACATTGGCATATTTGTGGCTGCTAATGCTAGATTTCTGCTGCATGCTTTGTCACTACTCCACTTGTCACTACAATTACACTGTAGTAGGTAATGCTAAAAAATTGTATATTTTGAGAGTTAAATACAATTTTGGAACTAATTTTAATTATCACTTTAAAGCTTTGAGTAACAAAATCCAGGAAAAAATTATACAACTTTAGAAAATACCAAAAGCATTTGAAATATAACAAGGGTAAAGAATATTAACTAGGTGGCTGCTTATAGTACCAAATAAAGTGGTATGAACAGTTTAATAGCAAAATAAAATTCAATACTACCACTTTTGGTTTGCACCTACAGACAAGATGGCCAGATAAAATTAAATGTTATTTGACACTATTGTAATATCTAGATTATAGCAGATGAAAATGTCTCTACATTTGCTTTGGACAATTTTGTGTCAATGTGAGGTCCTTGGAAAGTTCTAGGATTCATATAAAATTGCTAGAAACAAGGTGGAAATGATTATGATGTGAAATGTTGATATATCTTTAGCAACATTTACTAAAACCACTATCAATTATAAAGCATAAATTGGTGTTTAATTTACTGGAAGTTTTGCAATAAAATTAGTACAGCTAAAAATAAATATATATAAACACACTTAGTACATTAAGAACTGTAACTCCATGGCACACAGACCACAAGGAACTTTGGCCTACCGCCCTACTGCTGCATCCCTCATCTGGACCTGAATGGGGTGCAGTGCTGGAGGGTGAGACTGATAAGCGCCTCGAATCCCTCCCGGCCAGTTGATGCAGTCTTCTTGACCTGGAACTGCTACTTCGCATTCAAGTAGCTCCATCTTTTAAAACAATCAAGTGACAAATAAATGAATTAATCCAGAGTTTAAATATTTTATTTTAAATTTACAGATTTTGTTGCAGCAGTAATTAGAATTAAAATTAGGAGTTTGCTATTATTTTTACATTTTTAGTAAGGAGCTTTCCAAACCCCAACCTCCCCCCTTAGCTATGCCTTTTTTGTTTGTATGAGAGAGCAAAAGATTGGAAGTGCAAATGCAATACAGTACATTATTTGAAGCCAGCTAGTACGTGAATGAAAGAGGTATTTACATAAATATTAAATTGTATGAAAATATTTACTTATTAGTGAATTGCTGCTTGAAATAATACCAACATGATCGCTCCATCAGCTTTAAAATGCGTGTATTATGAGGTGGAAAAAAAGGAAGCAAGTTACCTAATTAAAATTATTTGCATGTTACATAGAAAAATTTAATTATCCTTTTAATGTATTTAAACACTATGCAATGATTAGTTTTTAAGATTCTATGTCATTTATTCCATTAATTTGTTGCACTTTGCCCATAAGCAAAATAAATTTGCTAATTTTAGCATGTCATTTATTTTCTCTGCAGTACTCTCTGCAATGGCTCAATTGAGCCTTCTGACAATGTTACGTACCTTCGGGTATTTCCAGTTCTATTAATCAAAGCACAACTCATAGCTTCACATTTTATGTGATTTAATTTTTCTCCACACATTTGCAATTCTGACTTCAGAACTAAAAACTTCCAAGAAATATTGATATTAACATTTAATGAAAAGAAGGTACGTATGGACCAGCATTGAATTTTTCTCTGGAGAACATTGAATAAATCAGAGTGACTGCTACCTCATAATATGTAGTATTTTCATAAATATTCTAGTATGATCGCAGATATTAATTTCATTTTCATTCTTGTCCTTGTCCTTGTATTTTACTGTAGTTATGTGTATGAAGTATATGTGATCTATTTAATGTTAGCTGTCAGCATCTCTTTGTTGATTTTAAGACCATGAAGTAATTGTTACATATGAAGCAAGATTAATGACAAAACATATTGTGGATATTAATATTTAATTTCACAATTCTTGTATTTGCATTTAACATGCATATTAATGTACTAGGTCGTCTCATTAGCATGGTAGTAGCGCTTCTGCTTGCCAAGTGGGAGACCTGAGTTTGATTCTCGGTACTGGCGTGGGGAATTTTCCCCTGTTGGGGAAAAAATTAGCAGAAATAGCCTTATTACTTGCTTCCTTGTTATTAGAAGCGAAATAAGGGGGTACCATTTGTTAAAGTGATAGTCAAAAGCTGGTTGCTATGTTACTGAAGTTCCTTTGTTTGTATGGACACAAGTTCACAAAGTCCTGTATGAGAAAAGTATGTTTTTATAGCTGAAACCAAAAACAAGGAATATCTCAAAAACAATCAACTCCACGAAAAAAAAATGTATATAACATAAATTGTGTGTTTTAAAGTGCTCTACATTTGTTGTGTGGTAAGTTTTTGTCCATCTCTTACAGTTTAGCAGTTATGCAAAATTCGGTAAAATTGACCCAGAATAAAGTAGTCTTCAGAGGCTATTCCCAGAAAATTCAAAATATACATTTTATTTGTCAGATAAATATCTTTAATATTCGATATTTTAATCAAAATCGTTAGAGCCATTTTTTAGAAAATCAAAATTTTCGAGAAAAATTCCATGTAAAGGGTAGATTGGGCTGGGGGGATTTCTCTCATAATTTTCGTGTCGCACGTTTGGTATTTTACCGACTTTTCGTTTTTGAGTTATCGCGTTCACAGACACACATTTTTCTGAAAATACTTTTTTTTTTTGGATACAGGGGACCCTAAAACATATATATCCGGTGAAATCTCGGTATCGAATTTTTTGGTGGAGTGCAATACCTTCTCTATACGCTATATACATAACACGTATAGAGAAAGTAAAAACTAGCTCCTGTTTGTATGGAAAAATACAAAGCAATTGTCTACCTAGTTGTTTCTGGCATTTTGGAATATGTGGTCAAGACATTTATAACAGAACCTCCTGAAAATGCTTGCGTTTTCACTGCAGGAAATATATTCTTCAGTGACCCGAACTCTGTGTGATGCCGCCTGAAATCAAAGCCATGCGATATAATACAGCTGAGTTTTATGTAATTTAAGTTGGTCTATTATTCGGTGAGGCGTCTGGATAATTACTGTTTAATTAATTCTTTTGTAAGGTATTTATTGGAACAGGAAAGGATAAAAGGAATCCGCGTTATTACATGTAGACTGGTACGATACCCAGGTATAGAGAAGTAAATATAAATTATTCCACTCTGATATTGGATTTTAATTTGTCACTGTTGATAGTAGTTCTCCAGATTTGCTTCGTGGAGGCATAACTTCCTTCTCCATGTCTACCATAGAGGATTAAAAAATCTGGAAAACAAATGAAAGTTCGTGAAATCGACTCGGCGAGTGCAAAGTTTCGTATTTATTTTTTTGTTTACACACGTTTATATTTAGTGATAAGTTTATTTAATAAAAGTGATATGTGCTTTCGAATTGTATCCAGAATCTGAAGATGGAGCGACTACACGGAGGGGTGAGTCAATTTTCAATAAACAACATTTTTTAATTCAACGTAAGGCATAAAAAACTTAATCGTTTACTCTGATAGCAATATTAACACTCAAGGGATCAGAAATTTACAGGTGTAACACCGCAATTTTTGCACTTTCGCGCAGTAAAAAGAGTCGGTAAAAATCTTGATGTGTTCCATTCACGTGACTTTCTCTACATCTCTAACAAATTATTGTTTATAAACTTATTCGTCTATCTACTTCGTGCTAATCGAGATAGACATTAGCAGAAACAGTCCTATTACTTATTTCATAACAAGTAGAAGGGATATAAGGGAATGCACTAGGCGTAACCGACAGCCAAATGTTTTAAAATATGGTTGCCATGGGATTGAAATACGTTTCAACTCCACGAAAAGAAAGTATATTACATAAATTGAGTGTTTTAAGGAGCTCTGCATTTATGTGTAGTAAGTTATTTTTGTCTATCTCTTGCGGTTTACTGGTTACCTAAGTAAAAAAAAAAAAAAAAAAAGCATACAGAGGTCTTTTAGAGGTTATTCCCAGAAAATTCAAGATAAACATTTTATTTGTGATGTAAATATCTTTAATACATTGTATTTTAATCAAAATCGTTAGAGCCATTTTGGACAAAAACAAAGTTTTCAAAACATGTTCCGTGTAAAGGGTATGTGGAGTGGGGGGATTTTCTTGAAATTTTCCTGCCGCATTTTTGGAAGATGTTAAAAACTTAAATACTAAGTTAGGTTTATAACGATCTGTTCGTTTTTGAGCTATGCTTTCCACACACACAGACATTTTTCTAAAAATGCTTTTTCGGTCTCAGGGGACCTCAAAACACACTTCCGGTGAAATCTCGACATTGAACTTTTGGGTGGAATGCAAATCGTCTATCCACTATGTACACTGCACATGCGTATTAGAGAAAGTAAAAAGAGTTAGTTTCTACTTGTATGACAAAATACAGCGCATTTATTGTTCCTGGCATTCTGGAAGGTGTAGTCAAGAGTTTTATAACAGAAAAAGAGTTGCCCAATATTTTGCTGCCACCATAAAAATTAAAAATGCAGAAAATATAACTATCTTTTGTTTCGTAGGTAAATGTAATATTTTATTTTAGAAGTTATATAGAGTAACTGTCTTTGTAACCTGCATTTTTACTTTCTCTACACGTACTATGTATATCATGTACAGAGAAGGTAGGTATTGTAATGCACCCAAAATTTCGATACCATAAATACAAGTTTGAGTCCCCCTAAATCCAAAAAAAAGCATTTTTGGGAAAAAGTCCGTGTGTGTTTAAAAAATGTAAACGGCGTGTTATTTATGGACGCTCTTTAACTATTGTGGTTCTCAGCGTCCCATTCTAAATTGGGTGTGACAGACCGCTTAATTTTGCTCAGAGGCCTCTCTATCAGGCTTGAGGTTCTTTAACGTGCCGTAAATCTACGATACGGAACCAACGGCTTTACTTCTCTTCCGAAGGAAGTCATGCTAAGGATTTTTACACCCGAAAAAATCCATCGTCCTCCGCCGGGTTTGAACGCGCGACCTTGGGTATATGAAATTAGCATGTAACCATTACACCACGCGTGTGCGTGCGTGGTGCGTGTACACAACATAACTCCAAAACGAAAGGACCGTTAAATATCATAACTTGGTATTTAAGTTTGGTATATTGCAAGGATGCAACAAAGATTTTCAAGAAAATCCTCCCACCCCAAACTACCGTTTACATGGAAAACATTTCGAAAATTTTGATTTTCTCAAAAATGACTAACGATTTTGTTAAAATCTCTTAAATTTGAGATATTTACATGCCTAATAAAATGTATGTCTTGAATTTTCTGGGAATAGCCTCTAAAGACTTTTTATTCTGGATGGTTTTATTGAATATTACATAACTGATAAACCGCAAGCGTAGACAAAAACTTACAACACAAAAAATGTAGATCACGATAAAACACACAATGTGTGTCATATACGTTTGAATCAAACTTGACACCTTTTCAGAGAAATCCAAAAAAAGCACTTTCAGAAACAGGTTTATTCCACAAATGTTATATTTATACTTTCTCTAGCCCCGTATGTACAATGTACATAGAGATAGAGAAGTATTGTATTTCACCCAAAAAGTCGATGTTGAGATTTCACCGGAAATACATGTTTTGGGACCCCCTGAATCAAAAAAAAAAAAAAAAAGCATATTCAGAAACAGGTCCGTGTGTGTTTGTGTGGACAGCATAGCTCAAAAACGAAAAGACGGTTGAATACCAAACTTGGCATTTAAGTTTGGTATCTTTCAAGGATGCGACACGAAGATTTTCAACTACCCTTTACATAGCAACATTTTCGAAAATTTTGTTTTTCTTAAAATGGCTCTAACGATTTTGATTAAAATGTCGCTTATAAAAGATATTTACCTGACAAATAAAATGTATATTTTGAATTTTCTGGGAATAGCCTCTGAAGACTACTTCATTCTGGATCAATTTTACGGAATTTTGCATAACTACTAAACCGTAAGAGATGGACAAAAAATTACCACACAAAAAGTGTAGAGCACGTTAAAACACACAATTTATGTTATATGCACTTTTTTCGTGGAGTTGATCATTTTTGAGATATTCCTAGTTTTTCGTTTCAGCTTTAAAAACTTATACTTCTCTCATACAGGAATTTGTCAACTGCTGTCCATACAAACAAAGGAACTTCAGTCATATAGCAACCAACTTTTGACTATCACTTTAACCTATGGTGTTCCCTTATTTCACTTCTAGTTACAAGGAAGCAAGTAATAAGACTATTTCCGCTAATTTTTACTTTCTCTAGCCCTGTATGTACAATGTATCCAAAAAAAAGCATTTTCAGAATAAGGTCCGTGTCCGTGTGTCTGTGAACACGATAACTCAAAAACGAAAACTAGCTAAAATACCAAACTTGGTATTTAAGTTTAGTATCTTCCAGGGATGCAACACGAAGATTTTCAGAAAAATCACCCCACCCCAAACTACCCTTTACATGGATTTTTTTTCGAAAATTTTGATTTTCTTAAAAATGGCTCTAACGATTTTGATTAAAATACCGTATATTAAAGATATTTACGTGACAAATAAAATGTATATCTTGAATTTTCTGGGAATAGCTTCTAAAGACCTGTTTATTCTGGATGAATTTTGCTTAATTTTGCATAACTAGTAAATCGCAAGAGATAGGCAAAAACTTACTATACAAAATATGTAGGTCTTATTAAAATACACAAGTTATGTCATATACATTTTTTTCGTGGAGCTTACCATTTTCGTGGTATTCATTGTTACTAGTTTCAGTTGTGAAGTACTTATACTTTTCTCAGACGGGAGTGTCCGTTTTTCTTTTGTTCTACTCCTGGCCAAGAAGAGAGTACCTCGATTAGCAAGCTGCAGAAAGAAGAATAATCTTATGTAAGAAGTTTGTAGAACAGCTAGAGAAAGTCATGTGAGTGTAACACATAAGATTTTTTCTCGATTAGCATGAAGCAAATAGAAACATTAGCTTTTTAACAATAATTTGTTACAGAGATGTAGAGAAAGTCATGAATGGAACACAAAAATGTTTACAGTGTAAAACAACTATAAACACTTGTGATTTATTTATTATTACCTTCTCTACACGTACTATGTATATAGCATAGGTATTGCATTTCATTCGAAAATTCGATACCCAGATTTCACCTGAAATAGACGTTTTAGGGTCCGCTGTATCCAAAAAATGTATTTTCTGAAAAAGGTCCTCAGTGTGTGTGTGTATGTGTGAACACGACAACTCAGAAACGAAAAGTCGGTATTTGATATTTAAGTTTAGTATCTTCCAGGGATGCAACATGAAGCCTTTGAGAAAAATCCCCTCACCCCAAGCTATCCTTTATATAGATAATATTTCGAAAATGTTGGTTTTCTCAAAAATGGCTCTAACGATTTTTATTAAAATACCGAATATTAAAGATATTGCAAATAAAATGCATATCTTAAATTTTCTGGGAAGAGCCTCTAAAGACCTCTTTATTCTAAATGAATTTTGCTGAATGAATGCATTTTCGTAACTGGTAAACCGTAAGAGATAGACACAAACTTACTACCCAAAAATGTAGATCACGTTAAAGCACACAATTTATGTCATATACGTTTTTTTCGTGGAATTGACCATTTTTGAGATATTCCTTGTTATTTGTTTCAGCTTTAAAGTACTTCAACTTTTCTCACACGGAAAGTTGTAAACTCCTTGCCCTGCATAGAAACGGTTTTCAAATACATGGCAACCAGCTTTTAAAAGATTTAACTATAGTTTTAGCCTAGTGTATTCCCGTATTTTCCTTCTACTTAGAAGGAAGTAAGTACTTTATACAATTTCTGCTAATGTATATCTCAACTATCATGCTTAACAATAAGCTTTTAAACAATAATTTGTTACAGAAATGTAGAGAAAGTCATGTGAATGGAACACATCAGATTTTTTTTTTATTTTTTTTATACCTTTAACGTCCTTTATATCGGACAATGAATGAAATTTGTGAAATAATGCTCAAATGATCTCGGGGTTCATGGAGCTTGAGTTATGCTCGACATTCGTCTTCTCGGGATAAAGGAAAACCCCGAAAACCTTATCCGAGCAAAACATTATCACCATAAGCGAGACTCGAACTCGCGACCAGTGTTTTATTGTTGAAGGTGAAGGTAATTACGAATTTAAAACTAAAGTCATTAAAAAATTGTGTTCCATTCACATGACTATCTCTGCAACAAATTATTGTCAAAAAGCTTATGCTTCTATTTACTTCATGCTAGTCGAGAAAAATTAGCAGAAATGGTCTTATTACTTGCTTTCTTGTAAGTAGAAGCGAAATAAGGGAGTATCGTAGGTTAAAGTGATAGTCAAAAGCTGGTTGCTATGTGACTGAAGTTTCTTTGTTTGTATGGATAGGAGTTGATAAATTCCTGTATGAGAAAAGTACAAGTTTTGCAAAGCAGAAACCAAAAAACAGGAATATTTCAAAAACGATCAGTGTAAATGACATAAATTGTGTATTTTATCCTGATCTACATTTTTTGTAGAGTGAGTTTTTGTCTATCTCTTACGGTGTACCAATAAACAAAATTCAATAAAAATCATCCAGAATAAAGAGGTCTTGAGAGGCTATTTCCATAAGATTCAAAATATACATTTTATTTGTCAAGTAAATATCTTTTATAAGCGACATTTTAATCAAAATCGTTAGAGCCATTTTAAGAAAAACAAGATTCAAGATATACATCTTATTTGGCAATTAAATATCTTAAATATAAGGGATTTTAATCAAAATCTTATAGCCATTTTTAAGAAAATCAAAATTTTCTAATTTTTTCCATGTAAAGGGTAGTTGAGGGTGGAGGGATTTTCTTGAAAATCTTCTATTTTACTTTCTTTATACGCACTATGTACATAGTGTATAGAGAAAGTATTGTATTGCACATACAAATTCGATACCGAAATTTCACCGGAAATACGTGTTTTGGGAAATTGCGGTAGAAGTGAAGGTCGCTAGATGGCAGCAATTTGATGCTTCTTACTACAGTGGCTACAATAGAATCACTGGATAATAGTGCGTTAACCCTGACATCTTGCGGCTTTGGCCGAAGAAGATAAGGTGCTTGCACGCGAACTGCATATTTCAGACTTTCCATATTCTTTACTACAATTGGATTTACACGTTGTTTCGTTCTTGCCTTAGACACTACTTAATGAAGTACGCAACAAATATCCATAAAAGTACTCCTTCTGTCATACCAGCTTAGCATCAGAATCATCATCGTCTTTGTTGTTTTTGCTGCTGTTGTCGGGGTGGGCTGCAGTCGTACCAACTTGTCCATAAACACTATTATTATAAGGCAGATGCTGTTTCAAACTTCCAAGGTTATCTATCTGTCTTTCTCTAACTTTAGTGAACACCCAGCATGTATTCTCACCTGCCGCTAGTGATTATAAGAATTATAATTACTTAATATATATTTGTATTCTATAATTTCACCCAAACTCGAACTTGCCTCAATAGTGTTCGTTAAGTTGGCGGGAAGTCAAGCAGCTGATCATTTTGTGATAACGTTTTTCAATAGTTTATGATAAACGTACAGCGTAATGTTGTAGAAATATTATGTACTGTATTGTAATATCTTGAATGTTTTGCAGCATGTAAGGAAAGCAGGATATTTAATAAAGCACGAATCTATGTTGTGGAAGAATGACGAAGTGGTAAATACTACGGCCAATGAAGTTCATTTCCTCCACATTCTTCTGTTATAAGCAGAACCCGGATATTAGGCAAAACGCCTTTTTAACCGGAGAGTATATATGAAAGACCTATTAGGGATAAACACGTTTCCACACATTTGGGGACGATAGGTGCAATTTTTAATTTGCATTTTTCCCTGTTTTTAGTTCCCGTTGCCTATTTTAAAGTTAACTTTTCTTTTTGTTAGCTATTGTATGTTTTCTTTATTTTTAATAAATAAAAAACTCATGGACTATATTAAAAAAAAATCTGATGTGTTCCATTCACATGACTTTCTCTACATCTCTGCAACAAATTATTGTTAAAAAAGTTTATGCTTCTATTTTCTTCATGTTAATAGAGAAAAATTAGCAAAAATAATCTATTACTTGCTTCCTTGTAAGTAGAAGCGAAAAAAAGGAAGTACTATAGGTTAAAGTGGTAGTTAAAAGCTGGTTGCTATGTGACTGAAGTTCCTTTGTTTGTACGGACAGGAGTTGACAAATTCCTATATGAGAAAAGTATGTTTTTTAAAGCTGAAACCAAAAAACAAGGAGTATCTAAAAAACGATCAATTCCACGAAAAAAAGGTGTATCAGATAAATTGTGTATTTTATGGTGCTCTACATGTTTTGTGTTGTAAGTTTTTGTCCATCTCTTTATGGTTTAACCGTTATGCAAAATTCCGTAAAATTCATTCAGAATAAAATAGTCTTCAGAGGCTATTCCCAAAAAACTCAAGACATACATTTTATTTGTCGTGTAAATATCTTTAATATACGAAATTTTAATAAAAAAATCGTTAGAGCCATTTTTGAGAAAATTAAAATGTTCGAAAAAAGTTCCACGTAAAGGGTAGTTTGGGGTGGGGGATTATTCTCAAAATCTTTGTGTCGCAACCCTGGAAGATACCAAACTTAAATACCTACTTTGGTATTTTACCGACCTTTCGTTTTTGAGCTATCGTGTTCACAGACACACGGACACATACACACACGGATCTTTTTCTGAAAATGTTTTTTTTTTTTTTGATACAGGGGACCCTGAAACATATATTTCCGGTGAAATCTCGTTATCGAATTTTTGGGTGGAGTGCAATACCTTCTCTATACACTACGTATAGAGAAAGTAAAATATGTTTTCACCTCACACAGATATTTGCTGAGAATCTTATTCCCAGCAATACATATATTTCCAAGAAGTGCTTGAACAGTATAACAGTTTACCAGCGAAAGAAGGTATTACGTGGAGGATGTAGAAAGGAATACATGTTTGCAAGTGTCTTTTGTAACATTTGTATTATTCGCCTCCCTCGCCCGATGGTCAATTCATCCCTTTTCAAGCCAGGTAGCTGTGCAAAGTTACCTTTTTCTCCAGATCCCGTTATTGCGTACTTTGAACTCTCTAATCTCTGCTCACACCCCTCTTTTTGAGACAACACGCAGTCGGATTTTCCTGATTTCTGAAAGAAAGTAGACACACTCAGGCCTCAGCTGTCAGTTTTAGACTAAACTTGCATTAAACAACTCCATCTGCAGTTTTCGTGAGTATTGCAATATTTATCATGCCGAAAGTGAGTGCACAGTTAAGTAGTAAGCTGCATGGTTATGTCCGCGAATTCGGTTCAAACACGCTAAATACCGATGGTACAGTTAGATGTGCAAAGTTTTTGAACAAAACAATTGACCATGAGAAAATGTATTTTATGCTTCTACAAAGTGAGTACATATGTGATAGTTTATTAAATATTTGCCTATTTTTGTATGTTTCTGTGGTTAACAAATGCCTATTTTTACTATTTTTAGTATCTATATGTCTGTCTATTTTAACCAAAATAAATGCCTAAACATCCGGGCTCTAGTTATAAGTATCTACTTTCAAGTTACAGTGAAGTTCTTTTCCTCTCTCTTATGCCCTTTCCTCAGCCGATTATTGTCCATTTCCTATATTTTGTCCAATCCCTTCCCTCAAAGTTTTTCCTTTCTTATTCACTATTTTCTCTACATAATCGCTCCATTCTATTCTTGGTCTCCCTCTCCCTCTTCTTCCTTCTCCTCTGACCTCCCATAATTGTTTCGGTTTCCTGCTCTCATTCATCATATTTATGTGTCCAAACTATCCTAAAACATTTGTCTCCTTTTTATTTTCTCCATACGCACTATGTATATAGTGTATAGAGAAAGTATTGCACTCCACCAAAAAATTCGATACCGAGATTTCACCGGAAATATATGTTTTAGGGTCCCCAATATCCAAAAAAAAGCATTTTCACAAAAAGGTCCGTGTGTGTGTGTGTGTGTGTGTGTGTGTGTGTGTGTGTGTGTGTGTGTCTGTGAACACGATAACTCAAAAACGAAAAGTCGGTAAAATACCAAACTTGGTATTTAAGTTTAGTATCGTCCAGGGATGCGACACGAAGATTTTGAGAAAAATTCCCCCACCCCCAACTACCCTTTATATGGAACGTTTTTCGAAAATTTTGATTTTCTCAAAAATGGCTCTAACGATTTTGATTAAAATTTCGTATATTAAACATATTTACCTCACAAATAAAATGTATATCTTGAATTTTCTGGGAATAGCCTCTGAAGAGTAGTTTATTCTGAATGAATTTTACTAAATTTTGAATAACTGCTAAACCGTAAGAGATGGACAAAAACGTACGACACAAAAAATGTAGAGCACGTTAAAACACATAATTTATGCTATATACATTTTTTTCGTGGAGTTCGTCGTTTTTGTGACATTCCTTATTTTTGGTTTCTGCTATGAAAAACGTATACTTTTCTCATACAGGAACTTGTCAACTCCTATCCATATAGACAAAGGAACTTAATTGACATAGCAACCAGCTTTTGACTATCACTTTAACCTACAGATGTCCCTTATTTCGCTCCTACTTACAAGGAAGCGAGTAATTAGACTATTTCTGCTATTTTTTTCTGATTAGCAGAAAGTAAATAAAAGTATAATCTTTTTAAGAATAATTTGTTGCAGGGATATGGAGAAAGTCATGTGAATGGTCCACATCAGATTTTTTATTACTGGTTCTTGATTAAGAATATTCCTTATTTGGCAGTTTCTTATCCTGTCCCTTCTGGTTTTCCCTACACATTTCTGTACTTGTTATTCTACTTTCAAGTTTCGACAATACTGTCCAGCTTTCTGAGCCATATAGAAGTGTTGGGAGTATAGTGTGATTAAAACCTCTGTAACTTACAGGAGTGACCAGACACTAAAAATGGATTGGCCGGATTTTTAGGGAAATGGGTAAATGAAAGTGCGGAAATACAACTCGCTGATCTCTCAAGTCGCAAACTCTAAAGAAATTAACATTTCTTCCAACAATGTGATTTTTTTTTCTAGTCGTCGCTGCCGAGCTCTAGTTACGATTTCAGAATTTGAAATGGAGTTTTATTTATGGACGATCTCTAACTGCTGTGATTCTCAGCGTCCCATTCTATATTTGGCGTAAAAGATTGCTTAATTTTGCGCAAAGGCCTCTTTACGCGCCGTAAATCTACAGCAAGGGAGAGAAACCATGCTAAGGATTTTACGCCCGAAAAAATCTCTTGGCCTCCACCGGGTTTGAACCTGCGACCTTGAGAACTAGAGGCTAGTGTGCTACTTCTAGACCACAGAGAACGACTACGATTTCAGAGCAACTGAAAAATTGGCGAGGCAATTATCGTGAAATACGAACTGCGGAGCGGCCAGTTATAACTTCTCTAAAAATAATTTTTCAACAATGTAAGATACCTCGGCTCGGCTTCTCGAGTTGTTTTCAACTGCTCTACTCTCAGTTGCTTGTTGATTGTTGTGAAGTGAAGCAATATTAATGTTTAATCGAAATCATACCAAAACGCAAATGTGTATTAGTAACGAATCACAAAAAGCGATTTCTTGACTTCAGACCGGAATATCCTATCTGTCCAGCTGGTAATGTCGTTTCAATTGCTAATAATGGTAAGATTTATTTTCTTGCGGCCGGTTGTACGTATCGCATTATGACTTTGGAAATACTACTGACTATATAGTTTCAGTTGCAAATCATACTGTGCAGCATACACTATAAATATTTTCATGATATAAAGGTGTAGTTATAAAAACAATTGATGTGTTCCATTTAAATAAGGTTCTCTAGTTTTTTTTTTTTTATCGAGGGTTGCCTAATAAGTCCCGGGTGTCTCAATGAAAACAGCATTTAAAACTTTTTTTTGCTTTATTTCTCAACATAATCTCGAGAAAGGCTAACACATTTGTCATATCGGTGTTATAATTTAATTAAATCATCTCTGTAGTGCGATTTATCAAGGTCCTCAAAATAGCTGTTTACTGCATCAATGACCTCCTCGTTGCTGTGAAATCTTCGTCCTCCAAGAAATTTTTTGAGGTTAGGGAACAGGTGGTAGTCACTGGGTTCTAGATCTGGCGATTAGGGTGGATGTTCAAACAATTCGAACCTTAATTCGCACATTTTCCCCATTGCAATGACTGAACGATGGGTCAGAGCATTGTCGTGATGAGACAAGATTTTTTTGCTAAATGAGGTCTTTTTCTTTTCACCTCATCACTCAAACGTTGCAGTAAGGTTGCGGAGTAATTACCAGTGATATTTTACCCTTTTCCAAGTAATCAATAAAAATAATTCCCTGTGCATCCCTGAAAACACTCGCCATAATCTTGTTAGCTGACAAAATTGACTTTGCCTTTTTTGGAGTTGGTTCACCTGCCGCAATCCACTGTTTTGACTGTGATTTACCTTCTGGAGTGTAGTGATGTATCCAAGCTTCATCCATGGTAATAAGCCGTCTCAAAAATTCACTGGAATTTTTACGGTAGAGCTCCAAATTCTTAACAGAAACAGTTTTTCTTTGCAACTATTGATCAGGTGTCAACAAACGCGGCACTCATCTTGCACAGACCTTGTGAAAGCCAAAACATTACTTAACATATTACCTGCACGTTCTTTTGATATGTTTACAGCCTCTGCTATCTCAAACAACTTTAATCTGCGGTCTTCCAGTACTAAAAAATTAATTTTTTCAATGATCTCTGGAGTTGTCACTTCTACAGGGCGTCCAGAGCGAGGCTCATCACTAGTGCTCGTACATCCCATTTTAAACTCTGCAACCCACCTTTTTACATTGAATATGAAGGGGCAGAGTCTTTCAATGTACTGTCGACTTCCTCCTTGGTTTCTTTAGGCGTTAAGCCTTTCAAATGCAAGTATTTAATCACTATTCGTTTTTTCCAAATCCTCCACTTTCCTGAAAACACTAAAGTTGTCTTGTTTAAAATGCTGTCTTTCGAAAATTAAACAAGCTATTGACCTGTAACTATAGATACAAGCTGGTCCAATATACGATGCCGTCTAACTGGCCTAGTGGTGCCATATCTGTGAGGCCCGGGTTTTATCAGCCGACCCTGGCACAAGCTATTCTTAGAAAAAGATTATTCTTTTATCTACGTCATGCTAATTGAGATAAACGTTCCCAGAAACTGTCTTATTACTTGCTTCCTTGGAAGCAGAAGGGAAATAAAGGAATACACTAGGCTTAAGAGACAGTCGTCGCCCTCCGAGGTGTAGTGGCTACCATGCTAGTCTCATATACTCAAAGTCGCGGGTTTAAACCCAGCGAAGGACATTTAATTTTTCGGGCGTAAAAATTCTTAGCATGGCTTCCTTCGGAAGGGAAGTAAAACCGTTGGTCCCGTCATAGATTTACGGCGCGTAAAGAGGCCTCTAATCAAAATTAAACATTCTTTCAGGCTCAGTAAAGAATAGGACGCTGAGAACCTCAGCAGTTAAAGAGCGTCCATAGTTAAAACTTCATTTTAAGAGACAGTGAAATCTTTTAAAAGCTGGCCACTATGTGAAACAATGGAGATTTGGTTTGCTTTCGATGGTCCAGTTTGAGAAACAATAGGTAGTTTAAAATTGAAACTAATAACAAAGGAATATCTCGAACACGGTCAACTCTACAAGAAAAACGTTTATGATATAAATTATATGTTTTAACGAGATCTACATTTTTGTGTAGTAAGTTTTGTCTATCTCTTACGGTTTAAGTGTTACGCAAATTTCTGCAAAACATCCAGAATAAAGATGTCTTCAGAGGTTATTCCCAGGTAATTCAAGAATACATTTTATTTGTCATGTAAATATCTTTAATATATGGTACTTCAATCAAAATTGATAGAGTTTTTTTTTTGAGAAAAAAATCGTATAAAGGTTAGCTTGTGATGGGGGAATTTCTTGAAAATCTTCGTGCGCATCCTTGGAAGATACACATAAATATCAAGTTTCTTATTTAACAGTCTTTTCTTGAGCTATGCTGTCAACAGAAACACACCGCGCGTGGGCGTACCTTTTTCTAAAAATCTGATGTATTCCATTCATATGACGTCCTCTACATCTCTGTAATAAATTATTGTTAGTCAGCTTATTCTTCTATCTACTTCATGTTAATCGAGATAAATAACAGAAACGGCTTTATCGCGTAGTTCATAATAAGTAGAAGGGCAATATGGGAAGGGAAATTGGGTGTTTTAACTTTGACTTCATTGTTTGTGTTCCACTGCCTCTTATTTGCTAAGAAAAATAGTCATAAATGCAATCTATGCTCCGAAATTCATCTTCATCACACCAGAAGTAGTTCCAATATTTACATAAATAGATGTAAATATAGTTTTATGTATACATAATATATGTAAATATATTCCTTTGAGACAGTATCATTAAATCTATTTAACAAACTTAATAGCATTACTAAAGCTCTCTCCATTGAATCTTTTAAGAGGTCAGTGATTTTAAATCCATTTTATTGTCTGGATGAGTTTTATGAAACTGCCAATTGTTTTTTATATTATTTGTAATTGACGTTGCTACACAATGTACTTTGCTCTGGCAAATAAACTCATCTATCTATGCGAATACACCAGACTAAACCGACAGTCAAATGTTTTAAAATACAGTTGCTATGGGAATGAAATCCGTTTCTTTGCATGGCCAGGAGTTGGCAAGTTCCCGTACGTAGAAGTAAGTTGTGTTTTAAAACTGAAACTAACAACAAGAAATATCTTGAAAACGGTCACCTCCGCGTAAAATATGTATATGATATAAATTGCTTGTTTTAACGAGATCTGCATTATTTGTGTGGTAAATTTTTATCTATCTATTACGGTTTACCAGCTATACAAAACTCAGAAAACATTACCCATAAAGAAGATTTCCAAGGCTATTCCCGGAAAATTTAATATATAGCTACATTTTATTTGTCATGCGAATGCATTAAGTATATGAGATTTTAATGAAAATCGTCAATCATGTTTGAGAAAACCAAAAGTTTCGAAATTCCATGTAAAGGATAGTTAGTGTGGGGGATTTTCTTGAAAATTTTCGCGTCGCATCCTTGAAAGATGCTAAACATAAATACCAAGTTTGTTATTTAAGCTTTCCACAGACACACACGCGGACCTTTTTCTAAAAGTTACTTTTTAGCCTCAGGGGACCTAAAAATAATTATTTCCGGTGAAATCTCGACATAGAATTTTTGGGTGGAATACACTACTATGCACACGTGCTAGAAAAAGTAAAACTTAGGTAGAGGCTGCTCGTTTCTTCTAGACGAGTGACCTTCAGCGAAGATACGGTAGATAAGTTAGCCTACCCTTGATAAACAGGTCAGCAAATAGTTTATGTTACAATAACAAACAGGGCTCGGATTTTTAGGTAAATGCATATTTTGTTTGTGTCCTTGAATGAACTTGAAACTTAGTTTAATGTTCTGGGTTTGTACACTAGACCAAACAATTTAAGTTTTATTGCACATAAAAATGCATATTTTCTGATTTTTTATGTAGATAAATAAATATTTTTCGCATATTCACATAAATTACACAAAAATCACATAAAGGAAAGTTTTTTAAAATAATTTTCAATAATTTCATAAAATCACAAAAGCTGCAGCAGAATTATTTTTAACAAGTCACTATCCACTTCTGTAATGCTCAATTGCACATACTAGATGACGCAATTTGTTGTTAATTATTAGAAGAACTGATATGTCAGCTTTAGTTTCTCTACAGTATGAAGAATGCGTTCCTTAGTTACATGAGCTTGCAAGATAAGAACGGGAATTCCTCCACTGCCATATGCTTAAAATACATAAACACTGTTATCCTTTCACAGCCGGCCTAGTATATACCCTGATACTTTTAAACTGTATTGTCAATTAGTCACTCATTTGTAAATTTGCAAAGTTTAGACAACCTTCTAGTTGTGTTGGGAAGTTACATATCGACAGTTTTGACTTCACAGTGGATTAAACATGCCCAGAGTGAAAAGTAGTGCAACATTATGCTGCGGAATTTAAGGATATTTTCCGTTCTGATGGGAAAATCCTGAGATTATTGATGTGAATGTGAGTAACATCCCATGTTATAATTACTTCTTGTGACATGGAGCGATCATTTTCGAAATTTAAGGCACTTCTTCGTCACAACCGTGAATCTTTCGGGATGGAAAATTTGAGGAAGCACGTGGTCGTATATTGTAACTCTACAATATTTGGTGATCCCTCCCACAAATGATGACTGTTGAGTACCCGTACATTTCTATTAGAACAGCCCGTCAGATCTTTAAAAACATATTCTATTTGTTTTGGCACATATTTTTTGCTTTTTAGCACATATTTTTAACATTGAATATTTCCCAAGCTTTTAGCACCTAAAAATACGAGCCCTAATGATTACGTTTCGAGATTACACGGTGAGTAAGTGACTCGCATCTAATCTCTCAATTAATAATGTCATTCGTCAAGAACTGGTGCGCGACCTGTACACTCGGACTAGAGAAAGAAGAAAGCGTGTACTTTATGGAAAATAATTCGCTTGCGTCTGACATAAATGCCATAATTTACGCCTTAAAGTAGTAAACTTTGTAAGATATTGATGCGTCAACAAAGTTTGATGTATGGAATAGCGTGGGTTCTTTAGCGCCTTTTTCCAGGAATAAAACGCGCCTTTACGCTAGACAGTCCGCCAGGCAGCGGTCGGTTGGATCAAAGCTAAGAGGTGTTGTCGAACATACGCGTGATGCATGAGCATTGGATATCGCCGGAATTCGTTTGGGAGGGGGATTTGGTGCAGGAGAGGGAGGAAAATGTGCCGGCAACACCTGCCATCTGGCGGACACATTATTTTCAAGGCAAATTGCCCGTTCCGCTTTATCCCCGCCGCCCCGCCACCTGTCCTGGACCAGAGTGATGTCTTTATCTTCTCCGGTCGTAATAACAACGTTCCTTAGTGACCTTGGTAAAGCAGCAGCCGGTCGCCGGCTAACCAGAGCAGTGGCGTATCTCTTAGCTTGGGGGTTACTTCACAACTATAATCAGCAGCTTTTAATATTTCTAGCTAAAACCATTAAATAAATTAATGTAAGCTGAATAATTCAAACACTTTTGTATGTCAGAATATATAGCGTTTACAATACTCTTTTTTGTGAGTAATGAAACAAGTTTAATATTATTCAAGTTGGTATTCTATATATATAATTTATTTGCGTTGCTTTAAATATACATATGTATTTCAGGTTCTGATAAAAAGATTCCAACATTTATACACATAAAGAGGAGGTAGATGCTGCTCATTCCTTCTAGACGGATAACCTTTAGCGAAGATACAGTGAGCCAGAAAATGAGCGTGAAAAACCGCTTAATTTTACTCAGAGGCCTCACTATCAGACTAGAGATTCTTTTACGTGCCGGGACCAACGGCTTTACTTCCCTTCCGAAGGAAGCCATGCTAAGGATTTTTACGCCCGAATAAAACCATCGTCCTCCGCCGGATTTGAACCCGCGACCTTGGGTATATGAAGTTATGGTAACCATTACACCACGGAGGGCGGCTACAGCGAGCCAGCGTACCCTTGATAAACAGGTCAGCAAATAGTTGCACGCCAGTTCTTGACGAATGGCAGCGAGTCACTTACCTTTATTGGAGCATGGGTACACAGAAACAAGGGCGGCAGTCAGATGTACTACACAGCAAATATCACACTTCCAGTGATGTCAGTCTCATGTATTCACTCTCAACCTCGGTTACTGCTTACACTGCACTTTACACCTAATTTTCTTGTATTTCTTGTACTCCCCACATTTTCCCCTCATCTTATTCTTCTAAATTAGGCATCTCTGGTCAAAACACTGGCAACTCCTAACACAACACCTTGCAGTCAACTTTCGCGAACATGATCATTGTAACATAACCTAAACTATTTGCTGACTTGTTTATCAAGGGTATATCTCAGTGTATTTTTGCTAAATATCATTCGCCTAGAAGGAACGAGCAGCCTATACAATAACAAACAGCTCGGTTTCGTTATGATTACGTTTCGAGAATATGCAATAAAAGTGAGTAAGTGATTCGCATCTAATCTCTTATTTAAAAATCTGATGTATTCCATTCACATGACTTTCTCTACATCTCTACAAATTATTGTTAGTAAGCTTATTTTTCTATCTACTTCATGCTAATCGAAATAAACATTAGCAGAAATAGTCTTATTACTTAGTTCCTTGTAAGTAGAAGAGAAATAAGGGAAACGTTAGGCTAAATGTTTTGAAATGTGGTTGCTAAGGGTTACATGGCCCGGAGTTGACAAGTTCCCGTATGAGAAAAGTTTAAGGTATATTCAAACTGAAACAATAACAAGCAATATCTCGAAAGCAGTCAACTCTCCTAAAAAATGTATATGACACAAAGTGTGTGTTTTACAGAGATCTATCTCTTACGGTTTACCAGTTATGAAAAATTCAGGAAAATTCATCCATAATAAAGAGGTCTTCAGAGGCTGTTCCAAGAAAATTCAAGATATAAATTTTATTGGTCATGTAAATATCTTAAATATAAGAGATTTTAATCAAAACCGTTAGAGCCATTTTTGAGAAAGAAAAATATTTTTGAATTTTTTCCCATGTAAAGGGTAGGTGGGAGTGGAGAGATTTTCTTGAAAATCTTCGTGCCGCATTCTTGAAAGATATTATACTTGAGTATTATTGACGTATTTAGCAGACTTTTCGTTTTTGAGTATGCTCCCCACACGCACTCAAGGACATTTTTCTAAACATGCTTTTTTTTTTTTTTTTTTTTTTTTTTTTTTATTTATTCAGAGGGTCTCAAAACATATATTTCCGGTGAAATCTTGGTATCGAATTTTTGGGTGCAATAAATACCTTCTCTATACACTATGTACATAGTACGTGTAGAGAAAGTAAAAATGTCATTCGTCAAGAACTAGTGCTCGACCTGTAGTATACAACAAAACAGAAATTAAATATATAGGATGTTAATGAACTATACCGTAATATTTTTTTTGTAGTGTTTAACGCCCGCTTTAACTACTTATGGCACCGCAGGCGGTGACACTGGTGATACATGAATGATGATGGAGCACCGGTGGAATGCGATGGCGGGGGAAACCGGAGTACCCGGAGAAAACCCGCCCCAGCGCTGCTTTGTTCACCACAAATCTCACATGCGGTCGCTTGGGATCGAACCCCGGCCGTCTAGGTGAGAGGCGAGTAGTCTAACCACTCGGCCACGGCACGGCCACTATACCGTAATATTTTCACAGAATATGTAGATTATTTAAATAAGTAATTTGAGATAGGAGACTTGTGACCTGTTTATTGAAATTTCGAAGTAACGGCTAAGAGTTTCTGAAGTGCCAGTACGCCACGTATCGCGGCTCTTCGTCTGGAATGAAAAAAATAATAAAAAGTATTTAATCAATGACAGTAATCGAACTCGTGACCTTTGGGACAGCAGCTTCCCAGATTACGCATTAAGTCACCTGAGCAGTTGAAAAAACGCCTCCAGAGTAGGCTATATAACTCAAGAACATAGTTATAATGAATGTTCAGTGTGGCACTGTCAAGTGATTAGTTCGAGATTTTACATATTCGACATTAAATCTTGAGAACGCTAGTAACAAGCTGCTAAAAATCGATATTTCTATACTCGGGCAGCATTAAAGACATTTTAAGTACTTTTTTCAACCTGCTTTGATTTAACACTGACTTATCAGCAACTGATACCCACACATTTAATGCTATGTAGTTGCGTTATATTTATCCGGGGACCATGCATCGCCGATCTCAAATTACTTAAATCAGTCTCGTGCACAATCTTGCAAATTATTTCGGTGTAGTTCATTAACACCCTATATATATATATATTGGTTGTAAGCTTAACGTGTTCTGAGTTATGGTTTTATTTTGTATAAACAGTATATCTTGCACTCCGAGCGAAACAAATGAGAACACATTGTGCGTAGAGGTTTGTTACTATGCAGCACATCGGCTCATTGTCATTATACCAGGAGGCCCAACTGCCCCATGCAGATATCCCTTGCTGCATTAAAAGAGTTGCAGAACTCAACGGGGTTATATCAGGTTAAAACCTGCCAGTGGAGAACTGGGTGAGAGTGACCTTCGTTTTAACCCTCATAATGAGTGCGAGCCGCTCACAGTCCTTGCTGATAGGACCAAGGTGCCGGTCCTCATGGCCGCGCTTGCTAAAGTGCCTCGCTTTGGTGCTTCGTGGCGCAGGGGATCGCGGGTTCGAGTCCCGCCTTGGGCGTGGGAGTTTGTGTGTTTGTAAATGTGTCTGTGTAAGTGTAAGTAAAAGAAAATGTAGAAAACTAGAGGAAAAAGAGGGGGGGGGGGTCACTCGCCAGTACTCCACTGGCAACTAAAATAATTGAGTTATACAACTCTTTTAACGCACCAACGGATATCTGCACATGTGAAATACTGTGCGGTTGGGCCACCTGGTAAGGTTAGGAAACAGCTAATAGGAGTCTTTCATGAGCGATGGATTGGTCGTCGAGAGCCAATACCATGGCCTTCCCGTTCCCCTGACCTTGGTGTACGCAATCCGGCAAGAACCAGAAACTGTTCCAAAGAACGCATGATATCGCGAGACGCAGGTGGAAGACTGCGTTGCAATGAATGACGGCCACATCGAGCACATGTTGTGAAGATTATAGCAAAGACATGAATAGAGGTTTACGTATAATTCAGGACTCATTGTTTTTTTTTTTTGTCCTTAATATTTTTAATGAATGTTGATCTTTTTGTTGAATTAAACATATAGAAATTGCTTGAAGAAATAAAATAAACTGTATAGTTACAATATGGCGGATTAGTGCAGCGGATTTAAGCTCCACAAATAAAGTGTTTAATTTTGAGCATGATTTGAAGAAACTTATTGCTTTATCTATATTAAAATAAACGAAAAGAATATCTACACCATGCTAACTGAGATAAACATTAGCAGAATGCTCAAATTACTTAGTTCCTTATAAGTAGAAGGGAACTAAAGGAATGTGCTATGCTAAAGTGATAGTCAAATGTTTTAAAAGCTGTTGTTTGGTATTTAGCAGTCTTTTTATTCATGACACACACACATATACAAATTTACTTTTTTCTAAAAAAATGTTTGGACTCACAGGACCCCAAAACTTATTTTCTGAGAAACATCGACACAGAAGTTTTGGGTGGAATACAATACCTTTTCTGCCTACTGTGTGTATAGTACGTGTAGAGAAAGTAAAAAAAATCTGATGTGTTCCAATCAGTTTCTCTATATCACTGTAACACATTATTGTTAAAAAAACATATTTACTATAGACTATATGATAATAGGGTTTAATATTAGCAGGAATTGTCCTAATTACTTGCTTCCTTGTAAGTATAAGGTAAATAAGGAAATACGCTAGGCTAAAACGATAGTCAAATCTTTTAAAAACTGGTTGCCATGTGGTTGAAATCCGTTTCTATGCATGACCAGGAGAAAAGTGTGAGAAAAGTTTAAGTATTTTAAATCTGAAATAAATAACTTGAAAATATCTCAGAAATGCTCAATTCGACGAAAAGAAAACGTATCTATATGACATAAATTGTGTGTTTTAAGAGGTCTACATTATTTGTGCAGTAAGTGTTTGCCTATCTCTTACGGTTTACCAGTTACGCAAAATTCAGCAAAATTCATTCAGGTTAAATAGGTCATTAGAGACTATTCCCAGAAAATTCAAGATATACATTTTATTTGTCATATAAATATCATTATATACGGTATTTTAATCAAAATCGTTAGAGCCATTTTTGAGAAAATCATAATTTCCGAAATTTCTTCCACGTAAAGAGTAGTTTGGGGTGGGGGCGGATTTTTCTCAAAATCTTCGTGTCTCATCCCTGGAAGATACTAAACTTAAATATGAAATTTGGTACATTACCGACTTTTCGATTTTGAGTTATCGTGTTCACAGACACAAGGTCCTTTTTCTGAAAATACGTTTTTTTATACAGGGATCTTAAAACGTCTATTTCCGGTTAAATCTCGGTATCGAATTTTTGGGTGAAATGCAATACCTTCTCTATACACCGTGCACATAGTACGTGTAGAAAAAGTAAAAATGGCAAGTGTTCAATGTGTTGCAAAGTACTATATTAATACGAAGGTGTTAAGGCCGCGCCGTGGCCGAGTGGTTAGACTACTCGCCTCTCACCTGGGTTCGATCCCAAGTGACCACACTGGTGGACAAAGCGGCGCTGGGGCGGGTTTCCATGCAATACTCTTGAATTTTTCATGGAAACATGACAATCGGTAAGCTGTGAATTTTCCACCTATGGCATTATAACAGTAAACATTAGACATTTAGTTTACGAGGCAGTGGAGAAACATCTACATAACTTAAGACTGGCGTTGAATACGCGTCATAGCGCGTGACCCTAGCTTTCACTTTTGTGTGTGACACGAGCTTTATCATTAAAATGTTTCTATTAAAGGCCCGAACCTCTTCTGGTAACGCTTCTACATCAGCTATGTCTTTATACTAATGCCTCGGTGTATTTAGTAGGGTTATAGTAGGTGGGGCTCGTTGTCACTGGGGTACAGCACGTAGTCCCTTTGCGACTTACGTGACACTGGGAGGCAAGGCCCAGATCCATTGACGGTTGCAAACGTGGTCGGGATCCCTAACGTTTCCAGATCGTACGTATTCGACCGACCGGGCTGTATCGACAAGCCTCGAGCCCTCGGGGGTCTCCCACCGGAGAGCACTAAAACGCAGAGTGGTCCCGCAACAACCAAGTTTACAGAGCAAAACTACCGCCCAGCCGCAACCAGCCAAACACCGTCTCCTGGTCCTTCAACCCAGAAACAGACGAGAGGGGTCACGCCGCTGCCGAGTAGTTCATTTGACTCTCACTAAGGCGACCGCAAGTGGGAATTGTGATGGACATAGCAGCGTTGGGGCGGGTTTTCTTCGGGTTCTCCGGTTTCCCCCGCCATCGCGTTTCACTGGTGCTCAGAGTCATCGCCTGCGTGTCATATGCAGTAAAAGCGGCGTTAAACACTATAAAAAATACAAGTAAGAGATGAAAACAGGAAATGATGGATAGTAAATATTTGGTAAAAGTTGAATTACCCAGCATTTACCTGCCGACTCGGGGAAACCACAGGGGAAAAAATGATGTTTGACATTCATATGACTTTACCTACAAACTATTGTTACAACATTTTATTCTTTTTTATACATCATGCTATTCGAGATAATCATTAGCGGAAATTGCCTTATTGCTTCCTTCCTTGTGACTAGGAGGGAAATAGGGATACACTAGCCTAAAGCAAAAGCTGGTCGCTATGTGAAACAATTGAAATTCGGTTCTCTTTGCATGCCAGGAGTAAAACAAAAGAGATATGAAACGAAAGATGGCTTTGCGTTTGATAAAAGTTTAAGTAGTTTAAAATTGAAACCAATAACAAGGAATATCTCGAAAACGGTTAACTCTACAGAAAAGTGTACATGGCATATATTGTGTGTTTTGAGGAGATGTGCATTTTTTGTGTAGTAAATTTTTGTTATCTCTTACGGTTTATCAATTATGCAAATTAATTCAGAGGCCCTCGGAGGCTATTTCCAGAAAATTCAAGAACATATTGTTTGTCATAAAATTTTCTAAACATTTGTTTTTAATACAAAATCGTTAAAAGTCATTTTTGAGAAAATAAACATTTTCGAAAATGTTCCATGTAAAGAGTTGTTTCGGGTCGAGCGACTTTCTTAAAAATCTTCGTGTCACATCCTTGGTAGATGCCGATCTTAAATACCAGGTTTGGTATTTAACCGACTTTTCGTTTCTGAGTTATAGTGTTCACAAACACACACGCAACTTTTTTCTAAAAATATGACTTTCTCTAGCTGTTCCATATGCCAACCATTTTTATCTATATCATTCTATTCGAGATAAACATTAGCAGAATTGGTCGTATTACTTGCTTCCTTATAAGCAGAAAGAAAATAAGGGAATATATTAGGCTAAAGCGATAGTAAAATCTTTTAAAAACTGGTCACAATGGTAAACAATTGAGGTTCGGTTCGCTTTGCTTGGTCCCGTTTGAGAAAAGTTAAGTAGCTTAACATTGTAATCAATTACAAGGAATATCTCGAAAACGGTCAATGCTACAAGAAAAACTTATTTGACAAATCATGTGTTTTAACGAGATCTACATTTTTTGTGCAGTAAGTTTTTGTCTATCTCTTACTGTTTACCAGAAATATAAGTCATTGACAATTTAGGGGACATCTGAAGCTAATCTGAAGGAATTCAGGATATGCATTTTATTTTCCATGTAAGTATCTTTAATATAGGTATTTTAATACATATCGTTAGAGCCAGTTTGAGAAAATCGATAATTACGAAAAATGTTCCATGTAAAGAGTAGTTTAGTGTGGAGGGGATTTCCTAAAACCGGCATTCTTGGAAGATACTGAAGTTAAATACCAAATTTGCTTATTAAGTGACGTTTTGCTTTTGTGCTGTGCTGTCCTCAGACACACTCACACACATGGACCTTTTGCTGAATGTTGTTTTTACTTTCTCTAGCCCACATGTACAATGTACTAGTGGGTAGAGAAGGTATTGTATTCCAGCCAAGAATTTTATGTCGAGATTTCATCGGAAATATATGTTATGGGATCCCCTGAGTCCGAAAAAAGCATTTTTAGAAGTTCGAGTGTGTCTGTCTGTCAGTCTGTTTGTCTCTGGACAGCATAGCTAAAAAATGAAGACACCGTTAAACACCAAACTTGGTATTTAGTTTTGGTATCTTCCAACGAGGCGAGACGAAGATTTTCAAGAAAATCTCCCCACCACAAACTAACCTTTACATGGAAAAATGTTCTAAAATTTTGAATTTGTAAAAAAAATGGCTCTAATGATTTTGATTAACATCCCTATATTAAATATATTTATATTCCAAATAAAATGTATGTCTTGAATTTTCTGGGAATAGCCTCTGAAGACCTCTTTATTCTGAATGAATTTTGCCGAATTTTGCTTAACCGCTAAACCGTAAGAGATAGACAAAAACGTACTACACAAAAAATGTAAATCTCATCAAAACACATAATTTATATCTTTTACGTTTTTGTTATAGAGGTAACCGTTTCCGAGATATTCCTTGTTTTTGGTTTCTATTGTAAAGTATTTATACTTTTCTCAGTTGGAAATGTTCGTTTTTCTTTTGTTCTTGGATTTTCTTGAAAATATTCGTGTCGCATCCTTGGAAGATACCAAATTTAAATACCAAGTGTGGTATTTAACGATCTTTTCGTTTTTGAGCTATGCTGTCCACAGACACACATACACAAACTTGAACCTTTTTCCAAAAATGCTTTTTTTGGATACAGGGGACCTACACTATGTGCATAGCAAGTGTAGAGAAAGTAAAAAGAAACGTAAAAACAATCAGGAAATGTTTGGAACTGATGAATTAACATTAGGATTCATGAAATAACCTAAATATCCGTTATTAATGGTCCGTTTAAACTACATTGTAGTTTTTTTTTAAATTTTTGTTAATTTTCAGTTGTTTTACGATATTGCGAGGAAAGAGTATGGAATGTTGACGTTAGCATATAGCGTTCACTTGTTAAACATTTGACTATCGCTGTTAACTTTGTATTTATTTTGAAACGTGGAATGTAGCTCCCAACTACCCTTCACATGAAAAAATCTTCGAAAATGTTTATTTTCTCCAAAATGGATCTAACGATATGGATCTGCAACAAATTATTGTTAAAAAGCTTATGCTTCTATTTACTTCATGCTAATCAAGAAAAAATTAGCAGAAATAGTCTTATTACTTGCTTCCTTGTAAGTAGAAGCCAAATAAGGGAGTACCATAGGTTAAAGTGATGGTCAAAAGCTGGTTGCTATGTGACTGAAGTTCCTTTGTTTGTATGGACAGAAGTTGAAAAATTCCTGTAAGAGAAAAGTATAAGCTTTTCAAAGCTGAAACCAAAAACAATGAATATCTCAAAAACCACCATCATATAATATAAAGTGTGTGTTTTAACGAGTTTTACATTTTTTGTCTGGTAAGTTTTTGTCTATTTCTTACGGTTTAGCAGTTATGCAAAATTCCGTAAAATTCATCCAGAATAAAGTAGCCTTCAGATGCCATTCCCAGAAAATTCTAGATATACATGTTATGTCAGGTAAATATCTTTAACATACGAATTTTTAATCAAAATCTTTAGAGCCATTTTTGAGAAAATCAATATTTTCGAAAAAAGTTCCATGTAAAGGATATTTTGGGGGAGAGGGTTCTCAAAATCTTCGTGTCGCATCCCTGGAAGATACTAAACTTAAATACCAATTTTGGTATTTTACCGAGTTTTCGATTTTGAGCTATCGTGTTCACAGAACCACGCACACACACACACACACACACACACACACACACACACACACATACACACACGACCTTTTTCTGAAAATACTTTTATTGGATACAGGGGACCCTAAAACATATATCGGTATCGAATTTTTTTGGTGGAGTGCAATACCTTCTCTATATACTACCTATCAATTCAAACCGTTAATAACTTATATTTAGGCTATTTCATCAACCCTAAAGTTAATTCAGCAGTTCCAAACATTTCCTGATTGTTTTACTTTTTTTAAATGTAGGAATATTTTGTTTGCCTGAGGTTGGAAAGGACGAGGCAATAAAATGGTTCACGTTTTTACTAGGTGTTATTTAACTGGGTACATTGATTACGATATTTTAGTTTGACTATTGCTTTGTGTAGAGATAATTTAAAAATTTGTTGAGTGACAGAGTTGTTACGCGCGATGGTGAAGACGTAAGAAGGAAGGATAATGAAGAAGGGATGAGGTGAAGAAAGAGAGAATAAAGGAAAGCCGCTCCTATGGTCACGGTTACTGCCTTGTTGCCCGGGGCGCCGACACAACCACTCTTTTCTGCTCGGAACAAAATATCTACAAGAGTCAATATCCTGGTTAATGTGCAGCAGCATTAGTTTTTGTTTGTTTCTTTCTCTTCTCTTTGGAAACTGTGCCCAATAATTATAGCTTCGGTAAATGTTCCACACCTAGCTCGGTAAAAATTACAATATTTCTGATGGAAAACGTTAAGCACAGAGGTGTGCCAGTGGCGGTTTTTGGCTTTTCCCGGGATCGATTTTGTCAAATGCGTTTTTGATTTAATTGTTTTTACTTTCTCTATACGTACTATGTACCTAGTGTATAGAGAAAGAAGGTATTGCACTCCACTAAAAAATTCGATACCTAGATTTCACCGGAAATATATGATTTAGGGTCCCCTGTATCCAAAAAAAGCATTTTCAGAAATAAGGTCCGTGTGTGTGTCAGTGTGACCGTGTGTCTGCAAAGTCGGTAAAATACCAAACTTGGTATTTAAGTTTAGTATCTTCCAGGGATGCGACACGAAGATTTTGAGAAAAATCCCCCCGCCTCAAACTACCCTTTACTGGAACTTTTTTAGAAAATTTTGATTTTTTAAAAAATGGCTCTAACGATTTTGATTAAAATGTCGTATATTAAAGATATTTAGCTGACAAATAAAATGTATATCTTGAATTTTCTGGAAACAGCCTCTGAAGACTAGTTTGTTCAGGATGAATTTTACGGAATTTTGCATAACTGTTAAACCGTAAGAGATGGACAAATCTTACCATACAAAAAACGTAGAGCACGTTAAAACACACAATTTAAGTTATGTACTTTTTTTGTGTGGAGTTGATCGTTTTTTAGATATTCCTTGTTTTGGTTTCAGCTTTAAAAAACTTATACTTTTCTCATACAGAAATATATATGCTCCTGTCCATACAAACAAAGGAACTTCAGTCACATAGCCACCAGCTTTAGACTATCACTTTAACCTATGGTTCTCCCTTATTTCGCTTCTACTTACAAGGAAGCAAGCAATTAGACTATTTCTGCTAATTTTTTCTCGATTAGCATGAAGTAAATAGAATCATAGGTTTTTGTACAATAATTTGTCGCAGAGATGTAGAGAAAGTCATGTGAATGGAACACATCTGATTTTTTCACACAAGCCGTGTGTAGGACAGGAGTTGGATAAGTAAGAGTCAAACTGAAAAATTCAATGCTACAGCCGGGATTTGCGCCACGGATCTAGCCGGTTGTTTATCACTGAGCTATCTTGGCAACATGCTAGCAGGGCATACTTATGGCATTGTACTTCAAAGTACTTACCTCGCTGAGAATACCTTGTGGTTTACTGGGAAACGCACGAGGTTGAGAAATTTAAGTTCGTACCGGTATGTTGCCATGGTAGCTCAGTGGTAGAGCAACCGGCTAGAGACCGGAAGATCCGTGGTTCAAATCCTGACTATGGCATTGTAATTTTCAGTCCGACTCTACCTATCCAAATGCGTTTTTGTTCGGCGCGAAAATGTTCTTACTCATAGCGAAAGCTATTATTATTATTATTATTATTAGTTACTTTATGTACATAATAGATAGAGAAGTTATTGTATTCCACCCAAATATTCGATACCGAGATTTCACAGGAAATATGTTTTTTTTTTATTTTGTTTTTTCCTTTTTGAATGCATAAGGTCCTTTAACCTGGTTGATCATAGCGGGCGGTGAATTTAATTGATGAAAAGGTGCTCAGATGATCTCGGGGTCTATGGAGATTAAAGTTTCGTCTTCTCGGGATAAGGGAAAACCCCGAACCTCGCCGGAATTTGAACCACTGATCTCCCGGTTTATGTCCGCTTGCTCAAACCTGCACGACATTAAATTCTGGAATTGACATTGGCAAGGGTATCTCAGATTATTTTGAGATAGCATACCCTAATGGCGTTTTATAATGTGGTTAAGTTCCTACTTTCAGGCTCGAGTATCGAAGTTTAATCATTAGATAAGTCAACTGTATTTTTTTTTATTCTTTTCATTTATATATCCCCCTTTAACATCTAAGGTCATATCGGGGGCTTTACACTTGAAACAACTCGTTGTCTGTATTATTTTAAATCGTATTATTTTCCTTAAACACAGACACACATTCACACTTCCAAACTCTGTGGGGGATAGGGAATAATTCTGGCTAAAGAAAAATTCCCCACCCCAGCCGGGAATCGAACCCGGGACCTCCGTGACCATTCGACCACGGAGGCAGTCCAACTGTAATTGACCTCTCCTTGTTAGTTATTTTATGGATTGCATTCAGCATGTATATGTTTGAGATTTTGGTATAAAGGATATAACGTATAGTCGTCCTCCGTGGTGTAAATGGTCACCATACATATATTAAAGGTCGCGGGTTTAAACCCGGTGGAGGGCGATGACTTTTTTTCGCGCGTAAAAATTCTTAGCATGGCTTCCTTCGTAAGGGAAGTAAAGCTGTTGGCTTCGTGTTGTAGATTTAACGGCACGTAAAGCAAACCTCAAGCCTGATAAAGAGGCCTCTGAACAAAATTAAGTGGTCTTTCACGCCCAGTATAGAATTGAACGCTGAGAACCACAGTAGTTTGAGAGTATCCGTAAATAAAACTCAATTTCCATTGTAAAATGTATATTTTTAATTTTTATAACTATTAAGCTCATTGAATGCTATAGAAACTATGAGACAGATCAACTTACTGGAAAACAATTGAATTTGTTCCATTAACGTGACTTTCTCTACATCTCTGCAACAAATTATTGTTAAAAAGCTTATTCTTCTATTTACTCCATGCTAATCGAGAAAAACATTAGCAAAAATTGTCCTTATTGCTTGGTGCCATGCAAGTAGAAGGGAAACATTCTAATGTACTCCATCCGCATGATGTTCTCTAGCTGTTCGGTAAACAAGCCATTTATTCAAAACATTAATCTGTTATCTACATCATGCTAATCAAGATAAACATAGCAGAATTAGTCTTATTACTCGCTTCCTTGTAAATACAAGGGAAATAAGCAAATGCACAGGCTAAAACGATAGTCTCGTCCTGTAAAAGCTGGTCGCTTTGTGGAACAATTGAAATATAAATCTCTTTGTTTGCCAGGAGTAAACAAATGAGAAACGAGAAAAATATGTCTTTCCGTTTGAGAAAAGTTTAAAAGGTTAAAATTGAAACAATAATCCGGAATATCTTGAAAACGGTTAATTCTACAAATATATATCACATAAATTGTTTGTTTTGGTGAGATCTGCGTCCTTTGTGTAGTAAGTTTTTGTATATCTCTCACGGTTTACCAGTTATACAAAAGTCATCCAGAATGAAGGAAGAAAAAGTCATCCAGAGGCTATTCCCAGAAAATTCAAGATATATATTTTGTTTGTCATAAACATATATTATACATAAAGTATTTTCATCAAGATCGTGTGAGCTATTTTTGAGAACATCATAATTTTCTAAAAATGTTCCATGTAAAGGGTATTTTGCGGTGGGGGGATTTTCTGGAAAATCTTCATGTCACATCCTTGAAAGATACCAAACTTAAATACCGAGTTTGGTATTTAACGGACTTTTTGAGCTATGCTGCCCCCTCCCGCCCACACACACACACACACACACTCACACACTCTCAAAAGACACACACATACACATGGACATTGTTTTAAAAAGTTTTTTTTTTTTGGATTCAGGGGGTTTCAAAACATATTTCCGGTGAAATATCACTATCGGTATGCACACTAGTACGTGTAGAGAAAGTAAGAAGTATATATGTGGGGTTGTAATAAGGGTGAATGTTCTATTATATTACTTTCTCTAAACGTACTCTGTACATAGTATATAGAGAATGTATTATATTGCACCCAAAAATTAGATACCGAGATTTCACCGGAAATATGTGTTTTGGTATGCCCTAATTCCAAAAAGGCATTTTTAGAAAAATATCCGTATGCGTGTCTGTGTGTGTGTATGTGTGTGGGCAGCATAGCTCAAAAACGAAAAGCCCGTTAAACACCCAACTTAGTATTCAAGTTCAGCATCTTCCAAGGTTATGATAGGAAGATTTTCAAGAAAATTCCCACACCCCAAACTACGCTTTAAATTGAAAAAAGTTTCTCAAAAATGGCTCTAACGATTGTGATTAAAATATCGAATATTAAAGATATTTACATAACAAACATCTTGAATTTTCTGGGAATAACCTCTGAAAACATATGTATTCTGGAAGAATTTTGCATAATTGGTAAACCGTATTTATTACAGAGTGTAGAGAAAGTCATGTGAATGGAACACTTCAGATTTTTTATTAGCTGTTTCTTCCTTGAGAACTGCGGTGACCTTACACTGGATTGGGCTGGATCTACGCGAAATGAGTTTGCTATTGGTTGTCAGCCCCTGTAGCATTCGGCAACTTCTTCGACTTAGCATAGTTGCTTGTAGCCATTTCGCACATCTGCATAATACGAGAATGCTGAAGTAGCCTGTCCAGAGTAATTACTCCTTAAGAAATTTGAAAAAAACAACTTTCTAAAAGCTATTCAAAATCAGTTTGGCATGCATTATGTCATATTATAACATCTTATGGCTCTGTTAATTAGATAAGATCAGTTAAGTGATTGATGTTTTAAAAGTACAGAATAAATAACTGCGAATTGTTACTAAGTCTCAATATACGAGGGACGTTCAATAAGTCCTTAGAAAAAGATAAAAAAACAAATTATTTTTGGTAATCTTTACTTTCTGTACTCGTACTAAGTACATAGTGTATAGAGAAGGTATTGTATTCCACCCAAAATTCGATACCGAGAATTCACCGGAAATACAAGTTTTGTAATATGTTCCATTCACATGACTATCTCTGCAACAAGTTATTGTTAAAAAGCTTATGCTTCTTTTACTTCATGCTAATTCAGAAAAATTAGCAGAAATAGTCCTATTACTTACTTCCTTTAAGTAGAAGCCTAATAAGGGAGTACCACGGGTTAAAGTGATAGTCAAAAGCTGGTTGCTATGTGACTGAAGTTCCTTTGTTTGTATGGATAGGGGTTGACAAATTCCTGTATGAGCTGAAACGAGAAACCAGGAATATCTTAAAAACGATCAGCTCCACGAAAAAATGTATACTACATAAATTGTGTGTTTTAATGTGCTCTACATTTTCTGTGCGGTATGTTTTTGTCCATCTCTTACGGTTTAGAAGTTATGCAAAATTCCGCAAAATTCATCCAGAATAAAATAGTCTTCAAAGGCTATTCCGAGAAAATTAAAGATATACATTTTATTTGTCAGGTAAATATCTTTAATATACGATATTTTAATCCAAATCGTTAGAGCCATTTTTCAGAAAATCAAAAATTTTGAAAAAAATTAAATGTGAAGGGTAGTTTGAAAATCCCCCACATTTTCTTGAAAATCTTCGTGTCGCATCCTTGGAAGCTACCAAACTTAAATAGCAAGTTTGGTATTTAACATTCTTTTTGAGCTATACTGTCCACAGACACACACGCACACACAGACACCTTTTTCCAAAAATGTTTTTTTTTTTTTTTGGATTCAGGGGGACCCAAAACATGTATTTCCGCTTAAATCTCGGTATCAAATTCCTGGGTGCATTACAATACCTTCTCTATACTCTATGTACATAGTAGGTGTAGAGAAAGGAAATTGGAACAAGGAACGTTTTCTGAATGATTTTTATTGAATTTTACATAACTGGTAAACCGTAAGAGATAGACAGATACTTACCACATAAAAATATAGATCACGATAAAACACACAATTTATGTCATACATTTTTTCGTGGAGTCGATCGTTTTTTAGATATTCCTTGTTATTGCTTTCAGCTTTAAAAAAAACTTCTCCAACAGGAATTTATCAACTCCTGTCCATACAAACAAAGAAACTTCAGTCACATAGCAACCAGCGTATGACTATCTATTTAACATATGGTACTCCCTTATTTCGCTTCTACTTATAAGAAAACAAGTAATAAAGCATTTCTGCTAATTTTTCTCAATTAGCATGAAGTAAATATAGGCATAAGCTTTTTAACTTGTTGCAGCGATGTAGAGAAAGTCATGTGAATGGAACACATCAGATTGTTTTTTTTATTTTTCAACATAATCACCTTTCAGCTCGATATATTTCTCCCAGCGTTTCGTCAACTGTTTTAAGCCTTCCAAAATGCATGCTTTCGGAAGGTCCTCAAAATTGGCGTTCTGTTTGGGAGATGAACTCCCCCGTTAGACGTGATTCGTTTTCCGCCGAGCCACTTTTCCAAGGTTGGATATAAAAATAAAGGCATTGGGGGCCAACTCTGGTGAATAGGGTAGATGTTATAGTAATTCGATCCGTAATTCTTCAATTTCAGCCTTCTAAACTGCGCAGTTGTGACCCTAGCATTGTCTTCATGGCAGGGAATCAGACGAGGGCGTTTTTTCTTGATTTCTCCATTGAGCCTGTGCATAATACTCTCTATTTATATTCTTCCTTTCTGCTAGTAATCAATGTAGATGATTCCGCGTGCATCCCAAAAAAACCGAGGCCATCACCTTGTCTGCAGATTTCACCATCTTTGCCTTCTTCGGAGCCGGTTTGCCTTTAAAAAAAACTACTGTTTCGACTGTACTTTTGTCTTTGGAGTGTATAGTATATCCATGTTGCATCCACAGTTATGAATCTACGCGGAAACTCCTCAGGGTTGCGACGGAAAAGGGTCAAAGCGGCTCCCAAATCTTTTTTTTTTTTTTTTTTTTTGTAGTGTTAACGCCCGCTTTTACTATTTGTGACACCGCAGGCGAGCTTCCGAATCGATTACACGATTGCGTTTATTCACCATTGAGAGCAAACGCGGCATCGATCTTGCCGAGACGTTTGTCAGAGCTAATTTTTGGTTCAAAATTTAGAACACTGTAGCTTTGATCGTCGATCATTCAAAACCATGGATTTTGTCAATAATTTCGGAGGAAGTCTCTTCTACTGGACGTTCGGAACGATGTTCATCAGTTGCAGATGTACGTCCACATTTAATTTCATTTATCCAATTGCAGATTGTTGCAAACCAGGAGCAGGTGTGCAATAAACTTCATCCAACTCTGCTTTTATCTCTTACGATGTTAAATCTTTTAATAGAAGTATTTAATTTCCACACGAAAGTAGTTTTTACTTTCTCTACACTTACTATGTACATAGTGTATATAGAAGGTATTGCACTGCACCCAAAAATTTGATACCGAGATTTCACCGGAAATATATGTTTTAGGATCCCAAATATCTAAAAAAAACATTTTCACAAAAAGATCCATGTGTGTATCTGTGTGTCTGTGAACACGATAACTCAAAAACGAAAAGTCGGTAAAATACCAAACTTGGTATTTAAGTTTAGTATCTTCCAGGGATGCGGCACGAAGATTTTGAGAAAAATCCCCCCACCCCAAACCCTTTAAATGAAACTTTTTTTCGAAAATTTTGATTTTCTCAAAAATGGCTCTAAGGATTTTGATAAAAATATCGTATATTAAAGACATTTACCTGACAAATAAAATGTATATCTTGAATTTTCTGGGGATAGCCTCTGAAGACTACTTTATTCTAGACGAATTTTGCATAACTGCTAAACCGTAAGAAATGGACAAAAACTTACCACACAAAAAATATGGAGCACATTAAAACACACACTTTATGTTATATAATTTTTTTTCGAGGAGTTGATCGTTTTAGAGATATTTCTTGTTTTTGGTTTCAGCTTTGAAAAACATATTTTTCTCATACAGGAATTTGTCAACTCCTGTCCATACAAACAAAGGAACTTGAGCCCATAGTAACCAGCTTTTGACTTCACTTTAACCTATGATACTCCCATATTTCGCTTTTAGTAACAAGGAAGTAAGTAATAAGACTATTTCTGCTAATTTTTTCTCGATTGGCATGAAGTAAATAGAAGAATAAGCTTATTAACAACAATTTTTTATACAAAAGTAGAGAAAGTCATGTGAATGGAACAAGTCAGATTTTTTTTCTATCTTTCTAAAACAGCACAAGATTGTTGATTCAATCACCCTAACAACGAAACCACGTGACGGATATAGCTGAAAGTTTAACTGCCATCTAATAAGAGACGACGGTTACTAAATACAAACTTTTTTCGATGTTACGAGTGTAAGTTCTTGGATTTTCTAAGGACTTGTTAAACGCACCTGGTAACATTCACTGTAAACCCTTGTTTATCAGCTGAAACATACTAAAAGTAGTCAACGTGCATATTGTAACAAAAACTTTCTGCTAACTCCAACAAACAACTCTTTATTTCTTCACAAACTGATTACAATCAGATTTTTTTGACAAATAACTTTCTTCAATGCTTTCATAACAATTCTGTTATATAGTTTCCTTTCGACGCTCTATATCTTACGGTTTACCAGTTATGCAAAGGTCATTCTTAATGAAGAGGGCTCCAGGGGCTATTTTAAAGTAATTAAAGATATATATTTTATTTGCCAGGTAAATTATGTTTCTTACATTTCATATCATCCACTTCCTCACGTTCATGCGTGGCTACGGGCCGATCACTCGTTCCGAGGCTTCGTGCCGTGGCTCCCCGACAGGCTTCTGACTCCTAGGGTATCCGCTTGTAAGTCCTAGGTGGGTGTCAGTACTAAATACGGGGAGGGTAAGCCTGCTACGAAACGAAACAAGACATAAATAGCCTGCCTGGGTACTGTGGTGATAGCGTGTCTGCCTCACATTCAAAATGTCGTGAGTTCGAATCTCGTTTAAGGTGAGTTACCCGAATAAGATTTTTTTCGGTGTTTTCCCTTATCCTGAGAAGACAAATACGTCCAATGGATCCCGAGATCATTTCAGCACCATTTCACCAATTTCATTCATTGTCCGATGTGACCAACCAGGTTAAAGGACGTTAAACTACAAAAAAAAAAAAAGTAAATGTGTTTTGAATGCAGCATTTTAATCAAAATTGTTAAGAGTCACTTTTTGAGAAAGTTGAACATTTCGAAAAATGTTCTACATAAAGGGTAATTTAGGGTGGGGATATTCTTGAAATCTTTGTGTTCCATCCTTGGAAGATACTGAACTTAAAAAGCGAGTTTCTTTTCGTTTTTGAATTATGCAGTCCACAGACACTAACACACACAGAAAGGTAGACCCGGATTCAGGATTCCTCAAATTATGTATTACCAAGGAAATCTCGGTATCGAACAATTGGGTCGAATATATTATTTTCTCTACCTAATATGTGCATTGTTCATATGTGCTAGAGAAAGAGACAATTCAGAAATGCAACAAAAAGTTCGTCAATAATTGTTCAAAGAGGCTTAAACGAACTCTATCGTCTTCTGCCTTAATGATACCAAACTTTCTCCCAATTTAAACCTGCCATTTGTCCCGTAAAAACGGAACAGTTCATCTTTTCACTTACTCTACACGTACTATGTACATAGTGTGTAAAGAAATTATTGTAATGCACCCAAAAATGCAATACCGAGATTTCATCGGAAATACATGTTTTAGTACCCCTGAATCCAAAAAAAAAAAAAGCATGTTCAGAAAAAGGTGTATGTGTGTTTGTGGACAGCATAGCTCAAAAACGAAAATACCGTTAAATGCCAATCTTGGTATTTAGGTTTGTTATCTCCCAAGGATGCGAAGATTTTCAAGAAAATCCCCCACCTTCAATTACCCTTTACATGGAAAAATTTTTAAAAATGTTAATTTTCTAAAAAATAGCTCTAACGATTTTAATTAAAATCCCGTATATTAAATATATTTACATACCAGATAAAATGTATATCATGAATTTTCTGGGAATAGGCTCTAAAGACCTCTTTTTTCTGAATGAGTTTTGCCGAATTTGCTTAACTGCGAAACCATAAGAGATACACAAAAACTTACAACACAGGAACTGTAGATCTCGTCCAAACACACAATTTATGTCCTTTACATTTTTGTTGTGGAGGTAACCGTTTCCGAGATATTCCTTGTTATTCGTTTTAGTTATGAAGTACTCAGGAAGTGTCCGTTTTTGTGTTGTTCTACTCCTGGCAAGCAAAGAAGCTATTTGCAATGACAATCGCATAACGACAGCTTTTAAAACATTTGACTATCGGTTTAGCCTAGTGTATTCCTTTATTTTCTTCCTACTTATAAGGAACTAAGTAATAGGAACATTCTGCTAATGATTATCTCGATTAGCAAGGTGCAGAAAGAATAATCTTATATAAGGGAGTCACGTGAGTGTAACACTTAGATTTTTACCGTGTGTCCCGCATCCCAAGAATTTTTTTTTTTTGGGACGCAAGTAGGTCGCGTATTTTCGTGATACCGTCTTCTTAAATTAAAAACGCATAACTACTTGTGCCATATTTTCTTGTGAGAAACGCTGATTCGGCTCTTTTCTCACTTATTGTTGACTGTTTAGAGCGTTCTATGAAGACAGACGAAGTTTGCTTAGTATGGTGTTGGCAGTTGATGTGCTGTTTTTTTTTTTTTTTTTTCTTTTTTTAATAGCTTAACGTTCTTTAACCTGGTTGGTCATATCGGACGATGAATGAAATTGCTGAAATGTTGCTCAAATGATCTCGGGGTCCATGGAGCTTAAAGTTACTCGACATTCGTCTTCTCAGAATAAGGGAAAACCCCGAAAAAAACCTTAGCCGGGTAACTCACCGTAAGCGAGATTCGAACTCACGACCTTTAAAACGTGAGGGCAGAAACGCTACCACCACACTACTCAGGCAGGCTGTGCTATGTTGTTATTTGCATCAACTTATGGTTTCGTGCTTAAACGGAAATGCATCTTCTCTTCCAATTTAAACGAAAGAAATATTTTTCTCGAACAGACTATGCTTCAAAGTTCACAGTAAAATTTGCAATGAGACGTTTTGAATTGCACGTGGTGGGAAAAAGGATATTGTAAAAATATTTTTTAATATAATTATTGTTTCCTTTATTCTAACGTTATGTTAATACCATATTCAGAAAACATTGATCGGTTGATCACAACCTTTACAGGCGTCCTGTATTTCAAAGAAAAAAATCTGATATGTTCCATCCACGTGACTTTCTCTAGCTGTTCGGCAAACAAACCTTTTATTCAAAAACTAATCTTATATCTACATCATGCTAATGAAAATAAATATAAGAAAAACTGGTCTTATTACCTGCTTCCTTGTAAGTAAAAGGGAAATAAGGGAATATACTAGGCTAAAGCGACAGTAAACTCTTTTAAAAGCTAGAGTCTTTTGAAATTCCATTCTCTTTGCTTGCCAGGAGTAAACAAACGAGAAACGAGAAGAAAGACGTATTTCCGTTAGAGAAAGGTTAAAGTGGCTTAAACTTAAAACTAATAATCCGGAATATGTCGAAAACGGTTAACTTTGCAGATATACATATGACATCAACTGTTTGATTTAGTGAGATCTACATTTTTAGTGAAGTTGTATATCTCTTACAGTTTGCCAGTTACACAAAACTCATCTAAAATGAGGCGGACTTCAGAGGCTATTGCCAGAACATTCAAGATATGCATTTCGTTTTTCTCAAAAATATCTTAAGTATAAGTATTTTAATCAAAACCGTTAGAGCCATTCTTTAGAACATCAACATTTTCCATAAAAATGTCATTTTGAACCATTTTGTACACAGACGTACACAGAGATACATACGGATTCAGGGGCCCTCAAAACATTTAATTTTGGTGAAATCTCGGTATCAACATATTGGGTGGAATATATTATTTTCGCTACCTACCATGTACACTGCGCATATGTGCTAGAGAAAGAGACAATTCAGAAATGCGACGAAAAGTTTGTTAGTAATTGTTCATAGAAATTTAACTGAATCTCTTTGGCTTTTTGCCTTAATGAAACCAAACTTTGTTCTAATACGACTTCCATCTTAGAACAGGTGTTGAATACTCTCATTAGAAAATAAAAGCATTCTTGGAAATATTACGATGCTTCCTGTGCACGCCACTGTGGCAATTTATACAAGGATAGGAGGACGGCCGATGTGTTGGCGTGCACATGCACCAATTATCTTTTCCATGGCCTCCACTCTTTCTCGACAACAATACAATGGCAAGAGAATGGCGGCAGGGGGTGGGGGAAGAGACGCTTCCCGTGATGAATGATCGGTGGCCAGTTTGAAGAGGGCCATTTCTCGCGCTTCTTCGTGCTCAGGCCACGAAGAAAACGACACAAATTATGTAATGCCTGCTCCAAAGCACTTACCTTTGGAGAATATTCACACGTTTGGTACACGTAGATACACCAGAGGCTGGGACAACAGTCAACTGTTTAAAATCGAGTCGCAGTGCTAGTTATAATCTCGTACGGCTTAGAATAGAAGCAACCTTAAGAAAAAATCTGATGTGTACCATCCACATGACTTTCTCTACATCTCTGTAACAAATTATTCTTAAAAAGCTTATACTTCTATTTACTTCATGCTAATCAGAAAAAAAATTAGCAGAAATAGTCTTATTACTTGCTTTCTCGTAAGTAGAAGCGAAATAAAAGAGCACGGTAGGTTAAAGTGACAGTCAAAAGCTGGTTCCTATGTGACTGAAGTTCCTTTGTTTGTATGGACAATAGTTGACAAATTCCTGTATGAGAAAAGTATAGTTTTTCACAGCTGAAACCAAATACAAGAAAAATCGCAAAAATGATCAACTCCACGAAAAAATTGTATACAACATAAATTGTGTGTTTTAACGTGCTCCACATTTTTTGTGCTTTGTAAGTTTTTGTCCATTTCTTATAGTTTAGCAGTTACGCAAAATTTCGTAAAATTCATCCAGAATAAAGTAGCCTTCAGAGACTATTCCCAGAAAATTCAGGACATACATTTTATTTGTCAGGTAAATATCTTTATTATACGAAATTTAAATCAAAATTGTTAGAGCCATTTTTAAGAAAATCCAAATTTTCGAAAAAAGTTCCATGTAAAGCGTAGTAGTGGATAGGGGATTTTCTTGGAAATCTTCATGTTGGATCCTTGGAAGATACCAAACCTCTTTTCGTTTTAGAGCTATGCTGTCCACACACACACACGGACCTTTTTTCTGAAAATACTTCTTTTTTGGATTCAGGGGGACCCAAAACATGTATTTCCGGTGAAATATCGTTATCGAATTTTTGGGTGGAATACAATACTTCTCTATCTCTATGTATTTTGTACATACAGGGCTAGAGAAAGTAAAAAAGAAATCGATATTTTGATCAACATTTCAAGAAAAAATCTGATGTATTCCATTCACATGACTTTCTCTACATCTCTGCAACAAATTATTCTATTTACTTCATCTAATCGACAAGAAATTAGCAGAAATAGTCTTATTAATTGCTTCCTTATTAGTAGAAGCGAAATATGGGAGTATCATAGGTTAAAGTGAAGTCAAAAGCTGGTTGCTAGGTGACTGAAGTTCCTTTGTTTGTATGGACAGGAGTTGACAAATTCCTGTATGAGAAAAGTATATTTTTCAAAGCTGAAACCAAAAACAAGGAATATTTTAAAAACGATCAACTCCACGAAAAGAAATTATATAACATAAATTGTGTGTTTTAATGTTCTCTTTATTTTGTGTGTTTTAAGTTTTCGTCTATCTCTTACACTTTAGCAGCTATGCAAAATTCCGTAAAATTCATCCAGAATAAAGTAGTCTTCAGAGGCTATTCCCAGAAAATTCAAGATATGCATTTTATTTGTCAGGTAAATATCTTTAATATACGACATTTTAATCAAACTCGTTAGAGCCAATTTTAAGAAAATCAAAAATTTCAAAAATTTTTCCATGTGAAGGGTAGTTTGGGGTGGGGGATTATTTTGAAAATCTTCGTGTCTCATCCTTGGAAGATACCAAACTAAATATCAAGTTTGGTATGTATCCGTCTTTTCGTTGTTGAGCTACGCTGTCCGCAGATGTCACTCACGGACCTTTTTCTGAAAATACTTTTTTTGGATACAGGGGATCGTAAAACATCTATGTCCGGTGAAGTCGGTATCGAATTTTTGGGCACAATATGTGCATAGTATGTTTGGAGAAGGTAAAAAAAAAAAAAAAAATTGTCCCTTAAAGAAAAATTCTCTACCACAGCCAGGAATCTGGATTTACAAGACAGAGTACTGTCCATTAGACACAGTCTCATATAGTATATATCTTGATTTGAAAATATCAGTACAGCTGTTTTAGTTCTCTCTGATCCTCCAATGACTGGCACCCTTGTTTCATCTTCTTGTGGGATAAGGGCAAAGCAAAGCCATTGTGAAAATGATTTGACCCTGAAAAAAGAAATGACTACCAAGTGCATAAAACATTATTAATGGGCCATCGGTTCACGGGAAAAAAGATTTTCTTCGCCGCTACATTGAACCTGGGATAAATGTAGTTTGTTTCGTTAAGCCATAAAACAAAGAAAAACTGCTTCAAATATGTCTGTCATTTTATCATGGACTGAGTATGATTAAACATAAAAAATCTGATGTGTTCCATTCACATGACTTTCTCTATATCTCTGTAACAAATTATTGTTAAGAAGCTTAATCTTTTATTTATTTCATGCTAATTGAGAGAAACTAACAGTAATAGTCTTATTTCTTGCTTTATTGTAAGTAAAAGCGAAATAAAGGAGTACCGTAGGTTAAAGTGAAAGGCAAAAGCTGATTGCGATGTGACTGAAGTTCGTATGTTTGTATGGACACGAGTTGGCAAATTCCTGTATGAGAAAAGTACAAGTTTTTCAAAGCTGAAACCAAAAACAAGCAATATATAAAAAAATACCAATTCCACGAAAAAATGTATATAACATAAATTGTGTGTTTTAACGTGCTCTACATTTTTTGTGTGATAAGTTTTTGTCCATCTCTTATGATTTAGTAGTTATGCAAAATTCAGTAAAATTCATCCAGAATAAAGTAGTCTTCAGAGGTTATTCCCAGAAAATTCAAGATATACATTTTATTTGTCAGGTAAATATCTTTAATATACGATATTTTAATCAAAATCATTAGAGTCATTTTTTAGAAAATCAAAATTTTCGAAAAAAAGTTCCATGTAAAGGGCAGTTGGGAGTGGGGGGATTTTCTTGAAAATCTTCGTGTCGCATCCTTGGAAGATACCAAACCTAAATACGAAGTTTGGTTTTTAACGGACTTTTCGTTTTTGAGCTATGCTACCCACAGACACACACACACACAGACAGACACACGGGCATTTGTCTAAAACTACTTTTTTTTTATTCAGGAGGTCTCAAAACATGTATTTCCGGTGATATCTCTTTATCGAATTTTTGGGCGCATTACAATACCTTCTCTATACACTACGTACATAGTACGTATAGAGAAAGTAAAAATCTAATGCGTTCCATTCACATGATTACTCTACCTCTTCTGCAACAAACTATTCTAACAAAAGTTTATTACTCTCTTTACACGTACTATGTACATAGTGTATAGAGAAGATATTGTAATGTACCTACCCAAAAATTCAATACTGAGATTTCACCTGAATTACATTTTTGAGACTCCCTGAACCCAACGTTTTTTGTAAAGTATTTCTCTATCTCTTACGGTTTACTAGCTATGCCAAATTAAGCAAAATTCATCCAAAATAAGCAGGTCTTTAGAAGCTATTCCCAGAAAATTCAGGATATATATTTTATTTTGGTTATAAATGAGTTTTTTAATGTGGTATTTTAATCAAAATCGTTAGAGCCATTTTAAGGAAAAGCAAAATTTTCAAAAAAAATGTCCATGTAAAGGATAGTTAGAGGTGGGGGGGGGGATTTTCTTGAAAATATTCGTGTCGCATCCTTGGAAGATATCAAATTTAAATACCAAGTTAAGTATTTAACGGTCTTTTCGTTTTTGAGCAATGCTGTCCACAAACACCCACACTCACACGGATCTTTTTCCAAAAATGCTTCTTTTTGGATTCAATGAGGCCCAAAATATGTATTTCCGATGAAATCGGTATCGATTTTTTGGGTGCATTACAATACCTTCTCTATATACTATGTACATAGTTCATACTTGCATGCTAGAGAAAGTAGAAGGTGCTAATACCCATATTGCACAAAACCAGGAGTAACAAAGCTGCCATTGAAAGCTCTTGCTGCTATTTGCGTAACAAAGTTTTCATTTCGAAGCAAGTAACAGATCCCTGAATCGCTATAAAGGCTCATTATTCCTACCTCTGAAGTACACAGGGATTTGTGTTTACGACTGTGAAACGAGTTTATGACAACATTGTACTTTACTGACTCATAATGTCTGTGTTTATTGTTTTTGCTATTCTGACTGAAACAAAAGTTGCATTTTCATGTTTCTTGTAATTAGCCTTCTTCTTTAAGACATTGAAGCCCAAGCCCGAGTATAAATCGGGCCGTGCGAAATGTTGATGCTGCCCCTTCAGTCAACTTTTAGGAAACTTAGGAGAGTTAGTATTATTGGCTGCTCTCTGGTAGTCGCGGTGATCTGTTTGTTACGTTTTGTGTTCTTAAAAGTTTAAATGCTGCATTTTCCTCGATTTCTGTGAACTAAAGCTGAAGTTCAGGATTAAAATAATGCTCTGGAAAATTCCGAAACCGAGGGGGAGTTTTTCGAACTTTCAATAAATGGGGTGTAAGCAGGTTTAGGCAGATTTTTACTTTCTCTATACGCACTATGTACACAGTGTATAGAGAAAGTATTGCACTCCACCAAAAAATTCGATACCGAGATTTCACCGGAAATATATGTTTTAGGGTCCCCTTTATCTAAAAGAAGCATTTTGGGTAAAAGGTCCGTGTGTGTGTGTGTGTGTGTGTGTGTGTGTGTGTGTATGTGTTTGTGTGTGTGTCCTTGTGTCTGTGAACACGATAACTCAAAAACGAAAAGTTGGTAAAATACGAAACTTGGTATTTAAGTTTAGTATCTTCCAGGGATGCGATACGAAGATTTTGAGAAAAATCCCCCACCTCCAACTACATGGAACTTTTTTCGAAAATTTTGATTTTCTCAAAAATGGCTCTAACGATTTTGATTAAAATTCCGTATATTAAAGATATTTACCTGACAAATAAAATGCATATCTTGAATTTTCTGGGAATAGCCTCTGAAGAGTAGTTTATTCTGGATGAATTTTACTGAATTTTGAATAACTGCTAAACCGTAAGAGATGGACAAAAACTTACTACGCAAAAATGTAGAGCACATTAAAACACACAATTTATGTTATATACATTTTTTTCGTGGAGTTCGTTGTTTTTGTGACATTCCTTATCTTTGGTTTCTGCTATGAAAAACTTATACATTTTTATACAGGCATTTGTCAACTGCTGTCTATACAAACAAAGGAACTTCAGTCACATAGCAACCAGCTTTTGATTATCACTTTAACCTTTGGTACTCCCTTATTTCGCCTCTACTTACAAGGAAGCAAGTAATATAGCTATTTCTGCTAATGTTTTACTGATTAGCATGAAGTTAATAGAAGCATAAGCTTTTTAAGAATAATTTGTTGCAGGGATATAGAGAAAGTCATGTGAATGGTACTCATCAGATGTTTTTAAACTCATATTTGATACTTGTTGTAAATTTAAAATAAAATATTAATATTGATTAGTTTCTTACTTGTTGAGAAATCAATCCTTTAGATTGTACCAATACTCTTTAGCAGATTTGATTGATGTACTGTAAATAATAGCTCAAAGTAGACGTAAAAACCCTGGGTTTCTAGGCCCTTCAAGTAAAGAAATGCCTGGGCTTCAATGTGCATCATTCAGTAATAATGTTTCCCCTAATTTGGGGGGGAGTGCTTAAGGGGATTTGGAATACTGATGACCTATTAGTGTTATCACGAGACATATTTTTGTCTTTCTTTCTTTAGTTCCTCCTGTTTTTACTTCCTCTACACGTACTATGAACATGGTGTATAGAGAAGCTATTGTATGGCACCCAAAAATTCGATACCGAGATTTCACCGGAAATACATGTTTTGAGATCCCTGACTCCAAAAAATTGTGTGTATGAGTGCCTGTGGGCAGCATAGCTCAAAAACGAAAACTCCGTTAAATACCAACTTGGTATTTAAGTTCGGTATCTTCCAAGGATGCGTCAAGAAAATCCCCCCACACCCAACTACCCTTTACATGGAAAAAATTTCAAAATGTTTTATTTTCTCAAAAATGGCTGTAACGATTTTGATATTAAAATCTCTTATATTTAAGATATTTACATGACAAATAAAATGTATATTTTCAATTTTCTGGGAATAGCCTCTAAAGTCATGTTTATTCTGGATGAATTTGGCGGAATTTTGTATAACTGGTAAGCCGTAAGAAAGAGGCATGAACTTACTTAACAAAACATGTAAGTCTTGTTAAAACACACAATTTATGTTATATACACATTTTACTTTCTCTAGCCCCATATGGACAATGTACATAGGGATAGAGAAGTATTGTATTCCACCCAAAAATTCGATATCGAGATTTCATCGGAAATACATGTTTTAGGACACCCTGTATCCAAAAAGAGCATTTTCAGAAAAAGGTCCGTGTGTGTGTCCGTGTGTCCGTGTGTCTGCGAACACGATAACTCAAAAACGAAAAGTAGCTAAAATACCAAACTTGGTATTTAAGTTTAGTATCTTCCAGGGATGCGACACGAAGGTTTTGAGAAAAATCCCCCCACCCCAAACTACCCTTTACGTGGTACTTTTTTCGAAAATTTTGATTTTCTTAAAAATTGCTCTAATGATTTTGATTAAAATATCATTTATTAAAGATATTTACCCAAAAATAAAATGTATATCTTGAGTTTTCTGGGAATAGCTTCTGAAGACCTGCTCATTCTGGATACATTTTGCTTAATTTGGCATAACTACTAAACCGTTAGAGATAGACAAAAACTTGCTGTACAAAAAGTTTAGGCCTTGTTAAAATACACAAGTTATGTCATATAAATTTTTCTCGTGGAGCTTACCGTTTTCGAGGTATTCATTGTTATTATTTTCAGTTGTGAAGTACTTAATACTTTTCTCAGACGGGAGTGTCCGTTTTTCTTTTGTTCTACTCCTGGCCAAGAAAAGAAGCGATTTGTGAAGACAATCGCATAACGACAGCTTTTAAAACATTTGACTATTGGTTTAGCCTAGTGTATTCCCTTATTTTCTTCCTACTTATACGGAACTAAATAATAAGAACATTGTGCTAATGAGTACCACGATTAGCAAGGTGCAGAAAGAAGAAGAATCTCATGTATGAAGTTTGTAGAACAGCTAGGGAAAGTCATGTGAGTGTAACACATCAGATTTTTCTTTCGGGGGCGTAACGTGGACGTGTGGTTAGACCAGGAAACTCTCACCTAGACGGCCCGGGTTGCATCCCGTAATAGTTAAAATTGTAGTATTAATAGTTATGATCTTTAAACTTAAAGGAATTAACAAGAATTTTAATAATATCAGGCAAAACCTTGCTAAATCGATTTAATAAATAAACTCCTGCTGTAATCCAAGCGACCACATGTGAGATTTGTGGTGGACAAAGCGGCACAGGGGTTTTCTCCGGGTTCTCCGGTTTTCCCCCGGCATCACATTCCACCGGAGCTCCATCTTGAGTCAATGCATCTAAAATCCCGGCTATGGCACTGAATTTTTCAGTCTATCTCTACCTATCCAACTCCTGTCCTACACACGGTTTCTGTGACAAAAGAATTAAAATTATCACCTCTGCTAATGTTTATCTCAATTAGCAAGAAGTAGAAAAATCTGATGTGTACCATTCACATGACTTTCTCTACATTTCTGCAACAAACTATTCTTAAAAAGCTTATACTTCTATTTACTTCATGCTAATCAGAAAAAAAATATTAGAAATTGTTTTATTACTATTATAATCAGAAGCTGATTGCTATGTCACTGAAGTTCCTTTGTTTGTATGGACAGCAATTGACAAATTCCTGTATGAGAAAAGTATAAATTTTTCATAGCAGAAACCAAAAAACAAGGGATGTCTCAAAAATGATGAATTCTACGAAAAAAATCTGATGTGTACCATTCACATGACTTTCTCCATATCCCTGCAACAAATAATTCTTAAAAAGCTTATACTTCTATTTACTTTACGCTAATCAGAAAAAATTAGCAGAAATAGTCTTATTACTCGCATCCTTGTAAGTAGAAGCGAAATAAGGGACAACCGTAGGTTAAAGTGATAGTCAAAAGCTGGTTGCTATGTCAATGAAGTTCCTTTGTTTATATGGATAGGAGTTGACAAGTTCCAGTATGAAAAAAGTATACGTTTTTCATAGCAGAAACCAAAAATAAGGAATGTCAGAAAAACGACGAATTCCACGAAAAAAAATGTATATAACATAAATTGTGTGTTTTAAGGTGCTCTACATTTTTTGTGTAGTAAGGTTTTGTCCATCTCTTACGGTTTAGCAGTTATTCAAAATTTAGTAAAATTCATCCAGAGTAAACTACTCTTCAGAGGCTATTCCCAGAAAATTCAAGATGAACATTTCATTTGTCAGGTAAATATGTTTAACATCCGAAATTGTAATCAAAATTGTTAGAGCCACTTTTGAGAAAATCAAAATTTTCGAAAAAAGTTCCATGTAAAGGGTAGTTGGGGGTGGGGGGATTTTTCTCAATATCTTCGTGTCGTATCCCTGGAAGATACTAAACTTAAATATCAAGTTTGGTATTTTACCGACTTTTCGTTTTTGAGTTATCGTGTTCACAGACACACGGACACAAGGACACACACACACACACACACACACACACACACACCCGGACCTTTTTGTGAAAATGCTTTTTTTGGATATTGGGGACCCTAAACATATATTTTCGGTGAAATCTCGGTATCGAATTTTTGGTGGAGTGCAATACTTTCTCTATACACTATGTACATAGTGCGTATGGAGAAAGTAAAAATGTATACAATATAAATTGTGTGTTTTAAGGTGCTCTACATTTTTTGTGTAGTCAGTTTTTGTCCATCTCTTACGGTTTAGCAGTTATTCAAAATTCCGTAAAATTCATCCAGAATAAACTACTCTTCAGAGGCTATTCCCAGAAAATTCAAGATATACATTTTATTTGTCAGGTAAATTTATGTAATATATGATATTTTAATCAAGATCGTTAGAGTCATTTTTGAGAAAATCGAAATTTTCGAAAAAAGTTCCATGTAAAGGGTAGTTGGGGGTGGGAGGATATTTCTCAAAATCTTCGTGTTGCATCCCTGGAAGATACTAAACTTAAATACCAAGTTTGGTATTTTACCCGTTTTTGAGTTATTGTGTTCACAGCCACACGGACACACACACACACACACACACACACACACACAAGGACCTTTTTGTGCAAATGTTGTTGTTTTTTTTTTTTTTTGGATATAGGATACTCTAAAACATAGAGAAAGTAAAAATGATTGATAATAGTTGGTTTGCAGAACGAGTAGAGAAAGTCATGTAAATGAAACACATTTGACTTTTATTAATATTATCTGCAAGAAGCTAGGTGTATGAATGATTGACTCATCTTAGAAAAGAACGCCATACTGCTTGGTTTTATTTGTAGGAAGAAAGAGTTGAAGACCGACAATAAGCTTAAAAGGAAACAAAAAACAATGAAATGAGAGAGGAAAGAGAGGGAAGGTTAATTTTGTAAGCAAGCAGGTTCCTGATTAAGACATGTTCGTGCACACAGGACGGGTATACAGGTAGTTCACCTTCGTGAGACCGTGCAGCCAGCTCCGGAAGCAGGAGAAAACTGCTTTAATCGATGTCTAATAAATATGTTGCTTCAGAAAAGGTGCCGTGGGTTTGGCTCCGGGCATTAGTTTACAATAGGGCTGCCCAAAACAATCCGGCGATAAGTATACTTCAGTTAATGTTTCTAAAAGAAATCTGACGTGTTCCATTCACATGACTTTCTCTACTTCTGTGTAACAAATTATTGTTAATAAGCTTATTCTTCTATTTACTTCATGCTAATCGGGAAAAAATGAGCAAAAATGGTCTTATTACTTACTTCCTTGTAAGTAGAAGCGAAATATGGGAGTATCATAGGCTAAAGTGAAGTCCAAAGCTGGTTGCTATGGACTGAAGTTCATTTGCTTGTATGGACACGAGTTGACACATTCCTGTATGAGAAAAGTACAAGTTTTTCAAAGCTGAAATCAAAAACAAGGAATATCTAAAAAATGATCAACTCCTCGAAAGATTTTATATAACATAAATTGTATGTTTGAATGTGCTCTACATTTTTTGTGTGGTAAGTTTTTGTCCATTTCTTACGGTTTAGCAGTTATGCAAAATTCATTCATAATAAAGTAATCTTCAGAGTCTATTCCCAGAAAATTCAAGACATACATATTATTTGTCAGGTAAATATCTTTAATATACGATATTTTAATCAAAATCGTTAGAGCCATTTTTGTGAAAATCAAAGTTTTCGAAAAAAGTTCCATGTAAAGAGTATTTGGGGGTGGGGGGATTTTCTTGAAAATCTTCATGTCGCATCCTTGGAAGATACCAAACTTAAATACCAAGTTTGGTATTGAACGGTCTTTTCGTTTTTGAGCTATGTTGTCCACAGACACACGGACCTTTTCCCATTTTTTTTGTTTTTGGATTCAGGGGGATCCAAAACATGTATTTCGAGTAAAATCTCAGTATCGAATTTTTGGGTGCAATACAACACCTTTTCTATACACTATGTACATAGTACGCGTAGAGAAAGTAATAAATGCAATACTACTGTTTTAATTGCTTTTCAAGCAAGGAAATATTCATGGACGCTCTTTAAATGTTATGGTTCTCAGCGTCCCATTCTATATTGGCCGTGAATGACCGCTTAATTTTGCTTAAGATTCTTTTATGTGCGTAAATTTACATCACGGGACCAACGGCTTTACTTCCCTTCCAAAGAAAACCATGCTAAGGATTTCTATGCCAGAAAACATGGAACCACCTCCGCCTTGTATATGAAGTTAGCATGGTAACTATTTCACCACGGAGGGCCACGCTTTTCGAGTAGATTACCATGTAGATTTGTCGAGTTTCTGTGATAGTTTGTTAATTATTATTATTATTATTATTATTATTATTATTATTATTATTATTATTATTATTATTATTATTATTATTATTATTTAAAGATTTTCTGTTCACCCAAAAGTGAATTTCACTAGAGAGTATTTCCAGGCTATAGGTTTTAACTTTCTCTAGCACGTATGTACAATGTATGTACATAGTGCGCAGAGAAGGTATTTTATTTCACCCAAAAATTTGATTCTGGATATGAACTAAAGTGTGACATCATTGCTTTAACCACTGGTTTCATCGAATGCAAAAATGTATTGATTTTAAAGGGAAATGTTTTCAAAAATTGTAATGTTATTTACGCCGAATAGGATGGTTGAACGTCTGTAGCCCGGATTCAGAAGGTTGTCGGTTCAATTACCGTGGGCTTAGCAATCTGGCTGAGGTTTTTTCGTGGTTTCCCTCAGGTAAATACCGGATTGAATATTTAATACCACGGCCCAAATGTCCACCTTCAGTCTAAAACAACAGAATATTTAAAAATCTGATGTGTTACATTCACATGACTTTCTCTAGCTGTTCTACAAACACAATTTTTACAAAAGATTGTTCTTCTTTCTAAACCATACTAATTGAGTTGCATTATCAGAATGTGCTATTACTTACTTCCTTTTAAGTAAAAGGGAACGAAAGGAATGTACTAGGCTAAACGATAGACAAATGTTTTAAAAGCTGCTGTAATGGGATTGTAACAAAAGAAAAACAAACACTTCCTGTCTGAAAAAAAAGTATTTTAAAATTGAAACCAATAACAGGGAATATCTTGTAAAGGTCAACTCTAAAACAAAGATGCACATGGCATAAATCGTGTGCTTTAACGAGATCTACACTTTTTGTGTAGTAAGTTTTTGTCTATCTCTTACGGTTTACTAGTTATTCAAAATTCAGGAAAATTTGTCCAGAACTAACAGGTCTCTAGAAGTTATTCCCAAAAAATTCAAGATATTTATTTTATTTGTCATGAAAATATCTATAGTTTACGGTATTTTAATTAAAATTGTTATAGCCATTTTTGAGAGAAACAACATTTTCAACAAATTTTCCAAGTAAAGAGTTGTTTGTGGTAGGGGCATTCTCTTTAAAATCTTCATGTCATATCCTTGGAAGATAATAAACTTAAATACCAAGTTTGTGATTTAACGGTCTTTTAGATTTTGAGCTATGCTGTCCACAGGCACATACACGGACCTTTTTCTAAAAATGCTTTTTTTGGACTTAGGGGGTATCAAAACATTATTTGCGGTGAAATCTCGGTATCGATTTTTTGGGTGGAAACAATATCTTCTCTATATATTGTTCACATAGCACGTGAAGAGAAAGTAAAAGTAGATATTAACTGTGATTACCCTGCCACCTGTCTACAGATGTTGAAAGCAGCTAAACTGGACGTTACACCAGCGTCATCTGTTTGTGCAAGGCAAGAGGCCTAGAAGACTGGCTGAGGTTATATAGTTTAGTACAGAGGTGAAAAATCTGATGTGTTACTTTGTGTGACTTTCTCTACATCTCTGAAACAAATTGTCGTTAAAAAGCTTATGCCTATATTTACTTCATGCTAATCGAGAAAAAAAAAATTGCAGAAATAGTCTTATTACTTGCTTCTTTGTAAGTAGAAGCGAAATAAGGGAGTACCATAGGTTAAAGTGACAGTCAAAAGCTGGTTGCTATGTGACTGAAGTTCCTTTGTTTGATAAATTCGCGTATGAGAAAAGCATAAGTATTTTAAAGCTGAAACTAATAACCAGGAATATCTCAAAAAACAGCCAACTCCACGAAAAAAAAAAAAATGTATATAACATAAATTGTGTTTTAACGTTCTCTACTTTTTTATTGGCAAGTTTTTGTAAATCTCATACGATTTACCAGTTACACAGACTTCATAAAAATTCATTCAATATGAACAGGTCTTCAGAGGCTATTCCCAGAAAATTCAAGATATACATTTTATTTGTCATGTGCATATCTATAATGCACGGTATTTTAATCAAAATCGTTATAGCCATTTTGGAGAAAAACAAAATTTTCAACAAATTTTCCCAAGTAAAATGTAGTTTGAGGTAGGGGTTGTTTTCTTTTTGAAAATATTCGTGTCGCTTCCTTGGAAGATATTAAACTTAAATACCAAGTATGAATTTAACGGATTTTTCTTTTTTGAGCTATGCTGCCCACGGACACACACACGCACACACACGCACACACTGACAGAGAGGCATATGGACATTTTACTAAAAAGGTTTTTTTTTTTTGGATTCAGGGGTTCTCAAAACGTATTTCCGGTGATATCTCGGTATCAAATTTTTGGATGCAATACAATAACCTCTCTATACACTATGTATATAGTGCGTGTAGAGAAAGTAAAAAGGTATAGTACATAAATTATGTGTTTTATAGAGATCTACATTTTATGTAGTAAATTTTTGTCCGTCTCATACGTTTCACCAACTATGCAAAGTTCCGCAAAATTCATCCAGAATAAAGTGGTCTTCAGAGGTTATTCCCAGAAAATTCAAGATATACATTTTATTTGTCATGTAAATATCTTTATAGGACATCTTAATCAAAATCGTTAAAGCCATTTTTAAGAAAATGAAATATTTCAAAATGTTACCCATGTCAAGGGTGGTTAGGGGTGGAGAAATTTTCTTGAAAATCTTCGTATTACATTCTTGGGATATACTAAACTTAAATGCCAATTTTGCTATTTAACGACGTTTTCGTTTTTGAGTTATGCTGTCCACAGAAAACACACACGCACACAGCGACCGCATGTGAGATTTGTGGTGGACAAAGCGGCTTCGGGCAGGTTTTCTCCGGGTTCTGCGGTTTCTCCTCATCACATTCCACCAGGGCTCCATCTTCATGTATCATCAGCGTCATCCCCTGCGTTGGTATAGCAGTAAAAGCAGGCATTAAAACACTATAAAAACACACACACACAGTCACACACCTGACCTTTTTCTAAAAATGTTTTTATATTAAGGGGGGGTCAAAAATTTGCACTTCCGGTGAAATTTTGATATCAAAGTTTTGAATGGAATAAAATACCTTCTCTATACACTATGCACTAGTACGTGGAGAGAAACTAAAAATATTACTATCGCTTTAGCCTAGTATATTCCCTTATTTCCCATCTACTTACAAAGAGGTAAGTAGGTAATAATTTCATTTCTGCTAATGTTCATGTCGATTAGCATTATGCAAATAAAATACATAGTTATCTTTTGTAATAGTTTGTTTGCAGGACAGGTAGAGCATTTCATGTGGAAGGAACACATCAGATTTTTACTTTCTCTACACTTAGTGTGTACAACAGGTATTGTATTGCACCTAAAATTCGATACCGAGATTTCAACGGAAATACATGTTTTGGGACCCCTTGAATAAAAAAAATATTTTTAGAGAAAGGTCCGTGTGTGTTTGAGGACAGTATAGCTTAAAAACTAAAATACCGTTAAATAACAATACTTGGTATTTAAGGATGCGACACGAACATTTTCAAGAATATCTCCCAACACAAGCTACCCTTACAATGGAAAATTTGTTTTTATCAAAATTACTCCAACAATTTTGGTTAATATATCGCATATTAACGCTATTTACATCACAAATAAAACGTATATCTGGGAATTGCTTCTGAATACCTGTTTATTCTTGATGAATTTTGCTGAATTTTGCATAACTGGTAAATCGTATGACTTGAGACAAAAACTTGCTATACTAAAAATGTAGATCTCGTTAAAACACACAATTTATGTGATACACGCTTTTTCGTAACTGAAATATTGTTTGTTATTGGTTTCAGCATTAATATACTTATGCTTTTTACTTTCTCTACACGTACAATGTACTTAGCGTATAGAGGAAATATTGTATTGCAACCAAAAATTCGATACCGAGATTCCATCGGTAATACATGTTTTGGGTCCCTCTGAATCCAAAAAAATAATTTTTGGAAAAAGGTCCATGTGTGTGTGTGTGTGCCTGTGTTGTGGATAGCATAGCTCACAAACGAAAAGACCGTTAAATACAAAATTTGGTATTTAGGTTTAGTGTCTTCCAAGGAAACGGCATGAAGATTTTAAAGAAAATCCCCCTACCCCAAAGTACCCTTTACAGTGAGAAAATTTTCTAAAATTTTGATTTACTCAAAAATGGCTGTAACGATTTTGATTAAAAATCACTTGGATTTAAGATATTTAAAATGCCAAATAAAATGTATATCTTGAATTTTCTGGGAATAGCCTCTAAAGACCTCCTCATTCTGGATGATTTTTATTGCATTTTAAATAACTGATAACCGTAAGAGATAGACAAGAACTTACTGCATAAAAAATGTAAATCTCGTCAAAACCCACAATTTATGTCTTACACGCTATTTTGTTTCTGAGATATTGGTTGTTATTTGCTTCAGCATTAAAATATTTATACTTTTCTCAAACATCAGCACACAAAGCGAGTTAAAACCTGATTTTTACTTTCTTTACACGCACTATGTACATAGTGTATAGAGAAGGTATTGTAATGCATCAAAAAATTCTATACCGAGATTTCACTGCTAATGCATGTTTTGGGACCCCTGAATTAAAAAAAAAAAAGCATTTTTGGAAAAAGGTCCGTGAGTGTGTGTGGTATTTAAATTTGGTATCTTCCTATGATGCGACACGATGGCTTTCAAGAAAATCCCTCCGACCCCAATGACCCCTCTCAAAAATGGCTCTAACGATTTTATTAAAATGTCGTATATTAAAGATATTAATCTGACAAATAAAATGTTTAACTTGAATTTTTTTGGGAATAGCCTCTGAAGACTACTTTATTCTTGATGCATTTTGCATAGCTGCTAAACCATAAGAGGTGTACAGAAACTTACCACACAAAAATGTAGAGCACGTTAAATAACACAATTTATGCTATATACATTTTTTTCATGGAATTGATCGTTTTTGTGACGTTTCTTGTTTTTGATTTCACCTTTAAAACACTTATATTTATCTCATATAGCAGATTGTTAACTCCTGTCCATACAAACAAAGGAACTTCAGTCACATAGCAACGAGCTTTTGACTGCCATTTTAAGCTTTGGTACTCCCTTATTTCCCTTCTACTTGCATGGAAGCAAGTAATAAGGTTATTTCTGCTAATTATTTCTCCATTAGTTTGAAGTAAAAAGAAGAAACGGTTTTTAAAAATAATTTGTTGTAGAGGTGTAGAGAAAGTCATGTGAATGAAACACATCAGATTTGTTTACTTTTTAATTGTTTCATTTATACTCGTATACCTTTAACATCTAAGGTCATATCGGGGGCTTTGCATTAGAAACAACTCGTTGTTTGTAAGTTCTTTACTTAGGGTTTAAATCGTTTTATTTCCGCCAAACTCACACACACACACACATTCACTCTTACTTACATAATCGAGACGATAGGAAATAATTCTGTTTAAGGAAAAATTACCCGCCCCAGCCGGGAATCGAACTTGGGACCCCCGGGTGGGAAGTGAGCTCGCTGACCACTCGAGAACGTCAATTGTTTAAGGATTTGACTATCACCTTAGGCTAATGTATTTTCTTATTTCCCTTCTACTTATATTGAAGCAAGCAAAAAGACCAACATTTATCTCAATTAGCATGATGTGGATAAAATAATATTGTTTTTTTAAGAATGCTTTGTATTTGGAACAGGCAGAGAAAGTTATGTGAATGAACCACGTCAGATTTTTCTACAAGGTTCAGTACTGTCTCATATTGTACGTCAGATTGATTGCTATAAATAAGAGTACGGAATGTCGAACCATTACATGTTGGCGTCGCGTCATATAAGGGCAGTAAATTATACCAATCACATGATGGAGCAACAAAACAAAGGACAGCGTGTTAGTCGCCATTTGCAGCCAAAACAAAAACAGTTACTCTTTGTTGCTGACAGAAATATGTTTCACTCGCTGTCTAGCAATACTACACAGTCTAGAATAGCCTCTAAAGACCTCTTTATGCTGGATGAATTTTATTGGCTTTTGCATAATTGATAAACCGTAAGAGATAGATAAAAATTATTGCAGAAAAGACGTAGATCTCAATAAAGCACTCAATTCATGTTATATACATTTTTTTTTTCGTGGAACTGACCGTTTTCGAGTTACTCCTTAATATTGATTTCGGTTTTAAAATAGGTACTTAAACTTTCTTCATGCGGGAACTTGACAACTTCTGGCTACGCAAAGAAACGGATTTCAATCCCATATCAACCACATTTTAAAACATTTGACTGCCGGTTTGCCTAATGTATTCCCTTATTTTCCTTCTACTTATAAGTAACTAAGTAATAAGACCATTAATGTTTTAGCATTAAACAGAAAAAAAATCTGATGTGTTCCATTCACATGACTTTCTCTATATCTCTGTAAAAATTTATTGTTAATAAGCTTATCTTTTATTTATTTCATGCAAATCGAGAAAAATTAGCAGAAATTGTCTTATTTCTTGCTTTATTGTAAGTAGAAGCGAAATAAGGGAGTACCATAGGTTAAAGTGAAAGCCAAAAGCTGGTTGCTCTGTGACTGATGTTCCTTTGTTTGTATGGACAGGAGTTGTTAAATTCCTGTATGAGAAAAGTATATTTTTCAAAGCTGAAACCAAGAAAAAGGAATATCTAAAAAATGATCAACTCCAGGGAAAAAATGTATATAACATAAATTGTGTGTTTTAACGTGCTCTAGATTTTGTGTGTGTTAAGTTTTTGTCCATCTCTTACGGTTTAGTAGTTATGCAAAATTCATCCATAGTAAAGTGGTCTTCAGAGGCTATTCCCAGAAAATTCAAAATATACATTTTATTTGTCAGGTAAATATCTTTTATATATGATATTTTAACCAAAATCGTTAGAGCCATTTTTTAGAAAATCAAAATTTTCGAAAAAAGTTCCATGTAAAGGGTAGTTTGGGGTGGGGGGACTTTTCTCAAAATCTTCGTGTCGCATCCCTGGAGGATACTAATCTTAAATACAAAGTTTGGTATTTTACCGACTTTTCGTTTTGGAGTTATCGTGTTCACAGGCACACGGGCACACTGACACACGGACACAGGGACACACGGACACACACACACACACACACGGACCTTTTTCTGAAAATACTTTTTTTTGGATACAGGGGACCCTATAACATATATTTCTGGTGACATCTCGGCATCGAATTTTTTGGTGGAGTGCAATACCTTCTCTATACACTATGTACATAGTACGTATAGAGAAAGTAATAAGCTTATTAACAATAATTTGTAACAGAGACGTACAGAAAGCATGTGTGCGTATGCGCAGAAGCAGAAAATATGTTTTCAGTTGTAGATAAACGTTTGGCGTCGTGGCGGAGTGGTTAGGCCTCTCGTCTCCCACCTAAGCGCTCGCATGTGGGATTTGTAGTCGACGAAACGGCGTCTGGCGGGTTCTCTCCGGGTCCTCCAGTTTCCCCCGCAACTCATTTCACCAAATGCTCCATCATGACCTTTCGTTCTAGGTTCTCCATTCTGTGGATTTGTACGTTGGCTTCCCAATCGGCTACTGACCCCATGTAAGTCATAGTGGAGGTAGGGTGTCAGTCCTAAATACGGGAAGGGTAAAACGACTATGTCGATTAAAATCACAAACCGAGAGAAAAAGTCTGATGTGTTGCATTCACATTAGTTTCTCTACTTATTTTGCAACAACATATTTTTATAAAAGATTCTTCTTCTAACTTCTCCATACTAATCAAGATAAACACTAGCAGAAGCGATCTTATTACTTAGTTCCTTATAAGTAGAAGGAATATAAAGGTATGCACTAGGCTAAAGCGGTAGTAAATTCTTTTAGAAGATGTTGCTATGCGATGACAGTGAAATTCGTTTCTCGTTGCATTGCGAGGAGTTAAACAAAAGAATGAGGACATCCCGTTTGAGATATCAGTTTTAAAATTGAAATGAAAAACACAGAATCTCTCGGAAATGGTTGACTTCATAACAAATGTATTTAACCATATCTACATGTTTTCAGTTATAAATTATATTTACAGTTTATCATTTATACAAAAGTCCTTCAGAATGAAAATTCAAGAAATAGATTTTATTTGGTAAGTGGAATATGAACTTAAATGATGCAAATGGAGAATTGCGAAAAATATCCATGTAATGGGTAATTTGGAATGGGAACCCCTCATAATCTTCATATAGCACCCTTGGAAGATACCAAGCTTAAATACCAAGTTGGTACTGAAGCGACTTTTCGTTTTTACTTTCTCTATACGTACTATGTACATAGTGTATAGAGAAGGTATTGTATTCCACCCAAAAAATCAATATCGATATTTCACCGGAAATTCATGTACTGGGTCCCCCTGAAACAAAGAACAACATTTCTGGAAAAAGGTACGTGTGTGTGTGAGTGTGTGTGTGCGTGTCTGTGGACAGCATAGCTCAAAAACGAAAAGTGCGTTAAATACCAAACTTCGTATTTAAGTTTGGTGTCTTTCAAGGATGCGACACCAAGATTTTCAAGAAAATCCCCCCTCCCATCTACTCTTTACATGGAACTTTTTTCGAAAATATTTGATTTTCTCAAAAATGGCTGTAACGATTTTGATTAAAATATAATATATTAAATATATTTACCTGAAAAATAAAGTGTATATCTTGAATTTTCTGGGGATAGCCTCTAAAGACTACTTTATTTTGGATGAATTTTACGGAATTTTGCATAACTGCTAAACCGTAGGACAAAAACTTACCAAACAAAAAATGTAGAGCACATTAAAACACACAATTTATGTTATATACATTTTTTTTCGTGCAGTTGATTGTTTTTCAGATGTCTTATTTTTGTTTTCAGCTTTGAAAAACTTTTCTCATACAGGAATATGTCAACCCCTGTCCATACAAACAAAGAAACTTCAGTCACATAGCAACCAGCTTTTGACTATCACTTTAACCTATGGTACTGCCTTATTTCGGTTCTACTTAAAGGAAGCAAGTAATAAGAGTAATTCTGCTATTTTTTTCTCGATTAGCATGCAGTAAACAGAAGCATAAGCGTTTTAACAATAGTTTGTTGCAGAGATATAGAGAAAGGCATGTGAATGGAACACATAAGATTTTTGAGTTAGGTGTGCTGTTCACAGACACACACACGCACGCACGCACGCAGACTCAGGATCTTTTTCTAAAAGAATGTTTTTTCTAGATTCATGGGATCTCAATATATTGTATTCAGGCGAAATCTCGGTATAAAATGTTTAAATGGCGTACAAAACATTCCTTACCTACTATGTATAATGTACATACATGCTAGGGATAGTAAAAAGATTCATTTGAAAACAGAATTCTACGGAGTAGTTTCAGATGATATCCGTTTAAAAAGTTATGTTAACTCCTGGATTTCTAGCTGTTTTAATAAGTATGTAATTAAATACAATTCTGCAAAAGCCATTTAATTGATGGTCTGGGAAACACACATTAAAAGCGAAATAAAATTAAAAAGAAATATGTGATGTATAACAATCTTGTCTTTCGCAAACAGTCCATTAATTTTAATTGCTTTTACATTCATACAGAAGCTGGTTTTTCTATCTACATCCTGTTCATCATAATAAATAAAGCTCGAGAAAGGATTTAATGCAAGTATGTTTTGCGTTTAGGTTATGTAAGTACACAGAAAATAGAAACGATACTCAGGTGCTTTGAATATTGTCTTGGCATTTAAATTCTTTGTATGGGCTTGTTAGAAACTAAAATATGACCACTTAATACTTCTTAGTAACCGGTCCAGGTAGCTCATGCGTTTCGTATGGTAATGGGATTGGAGAGGTCTGTCCCGTGGGATCTTTGAGCTTTTTCCCGGGTCACTAAGGTCTGAGGAGTGTTCATTTCCCCCGAAGTTCCTGTCCTTCATTTCGTCTCCATTTCATTCTAACTGGAAGTTTCGGCGAAGACTACGGTGGTGGCGCCCTTCCTTGGTAGTGAATGCGCTTTGGAAATACAGCTCTCGGCGGCAGGGTGGCGTTAAAGTCATCTGTGAGGCTTCGGGTGTTCAGTCTCCCGAGGTCATAAAATTGGATTCATACCTCGCGTACCCTTAAGGATCGGTTAATTTCATGGTATACATTCCTCCCGGTCAAAGCAGGTAACAGTTCAAGAATTCTAACAATCCTAAACTTTGCATCTCTTAAGTAGAGATTTTCTTAATTCAATTTTATTTTTCCACAAAATTACCACGAAATGTATTTACAATTTATCAACGACGTTGTCAAAAATGTATTACGTTATAAAAACATAAGACGGAAAATTTAAACATAAAACAACAAAGTGTATTACACCATAGCCAATAAAACACACCTCTTTTGATAACGCACGAGGATTAATGATTCAAGTACTACTACCTACTTCCCACCAGTGTATTACCTGTTGTTTGTTAGATCGAGACCGGTTTGGGAGGAAAGAAGGTTGTTTGTTACCTGCTGGCTGTTCGACCTCTTCGGGAGGAATGAAGGTTGTTTGTTACCTGCTGGCTATTCGACCTGTTCGGGAGGAATGAATGTTGTTTGTTACCTGCAACTATTCGATCGGTTCGGGAGGAACGAAGGTTGTTTATTACCTGCTGGCTATTCGACCTCTTCGGGAGGAATGAAGGTTGTTTGTCACCTGCTGGCTATTCGACCTGTTCGGGAGGAATGAAGGTTGTTTGTTACCTGCTGGCTATTCGACCTCTTCGGGAGGAATGAAAGTTGTTTGTTACCTGCTGGCTATTCGACCTCTTCGGGAGGAATGAAGGTTGTTTGTCACCTGCTGGCTATTCGACCTCTTCGGGAGGAATGAAGGTTGTCACCTGCTGGCTATTCGACCTGTTCGGGAGGAATGAAGGTTGTTTGTTACCTGCTGGCTATTCGACCTGTTCGGGAGGAATGAAGGTTGTTTGTTACCTGCTGGCTATTCGACCTGTTCGGGAGGAATGAAGGTTGTTTGCTACCTGCTGGCTATTCGATCGGTTCGGGAGGAATGAATGTTGTTTGTTACCTGCTGGCTATTCGATCTGTTCGGGAGGACTGAAGATTGTTTGTTACCTGCTGGCTATTCGATCTGTTCGGGAGGAATGAAGGTTGTTTGTTACCTGCTAGCTATTCGATCTGTTCGGGAGGAATGAAGGTTGTTTGTTACCTGCTGGCTATTCGACCTGTTCGGGAGGAATGAAGGTTGTTTGTTACCTGCTGGCTATTCGACCTGCTCGGGAGGAATGAAGGTTGTTTGTTACCTGCTGGCTATGCGATCTGTTCGGGAGGAATGAATGTTGTTTGTTACCTGCTGGCTATTCGACCTGTTCGGGAGGAATGGAGGTTGTTTGTTACCTGCTGGCTATTCGACCTGTTCGGGAGGAATGAAGGTTGTTTGTCACCTGCTGGCTATTCGACCTGTTCGGGAGGAATGAAGGTTGTTTGCTACCTGCTGGCTATTCGACCTGTTCGGGAGGAATGAAGGTTGTTTGTTACCTGCTAGCTATTCGATCTGTTCGGGAGGAGTGAAGGTTGTTTGTTACCTGCTGGCTATTCAACCTCTTCGGGAGGAATGAAGGTTGTTTGTTACCTGCTGGCTATTCGACCTGATCGGGAGGAATGAAGGTTGTTTGTTACCTGCTGGCTATTCGATCTGTTCGGGAGGAATGAAGGTTGTTTGTTACCTGCTGGCTATTCGATCTGTTCGGGAGGAATGAAGGTTGTTTGTTACCTGCTGGCTATTCGATCTGTTCGGGATGAAGGTTGTTTGTTACCTGCTGGCTATTCGATCTGTTCGGGAGGAATGAAGGTTGTTTGTTACCTGCTGGCTATTCGATCTGTTCGGGAGGAATGAAGGTTGTTACAAACCAACATCTCAATATATTATTAAAATCTGGAAATATTCATATGAATTACAGGAATATTTCTGTAATAACTAATAAAAAATCTGGTGCATTCCATTTACATGACTTTCTCTACCTATTCTGCAAACAAGCTATTCTTACAAAAGATTATCCTTTATATGCATAATGCTAATCGAGATAAATATACGAGAAATAGTCCTACTACTTAGTTCCTTAGAAGTAGAAGAGAAATAAGGGAATTCACTAGGCAAAAGTAATACTCAAATATTTAAAAATCTATCGCTACATGAAACAGTTGAAGTTAGGTTATCTAAAACAAAAGTACTATGAAACGACAGATGACTTCCCGTTTGAGAAAAGTTTAAGTAGCTTAAAATTGAAGCCAATAACTTGGAAACGTTAACTCAAAAAGCATTTTAAATAAATTGTGTGTTTTAACGAAATTTATGTTTTTATGCAGTAAATTTTTGTCTATCTCTTATGGCTTGCCAGTTACACAAAAGTCATCCAGAATACGGAGGTCTTTAGAGGCTATTTCCAGAAAATTCAAGATATGCACTTCGTTTGTCGTGGAAATATCTTAAGGGGAGTAGAAATAGTATTTTTGTATTTTTTTTCTTCCATTTTCATGTTTTAATTGTATATGAATATTTCGAGTCTCCCGCGTATTTTATAGAGACACGCTAATTGCAAATAGTTTAAAAATAATGTTGAAAATAATCCTGCTTAGTAGCTTTATAGAACATTTTGTTACACTCTCTTGGTAAAGCGCCAATAATTTTGTAAATACTAGTGTTAGAGAAGATTTTTTTTTTTTTTAATTTTCGTCGGAAAGTTTTACTTTACTATTGGCAGCATTGGCATCCCACTTATATTGTCTTCGTGTGAGTTTCGAGGTGCTGCAAGTTGTGTAGGTTACATTTCTTTTTAATGCTATGTTTGAAAGCAATTTCTGAAGAAGTAACATTCTCTATACAAATGCCCTACTATCTCGGAATTCTAATTGGTATAAAATGTTGAAAATCTTACCACACATTTGCACATAGGTAGGCTTTATTTTAACGAAAAGGTTTATATATATGTGGATTAATTATTTTTTTAAATTTAAAAATCATGATTTTTCAATTAACTTTTTAGAGCTTTATTAAAAAATCTGATGTGTACCACTCACATGACTTTCTCCATATGCCTGCAACAAATTATTCTTAAAAAGCTTATACTTCTATTTACTTTATGATAATCAGAAAAAAATAGCAAAAATAGTCTTATTACTTGCTTCCTTGTAAGTAGATGCGAAATAAGGGACTACCATAGGCTAAAGTGATAGTCAAAAGCTGGTTGCAATGTCAATGAAGTTCCTTTGTTTATATGGATAGGAGTTGACAAGTTCCTGTATGAGAAAAGTATACCTTTTTCATAACTGAAACCAAAAACAAGGAATGTCTTAAAAACGACGAACTCCACGAAAAAAATGTATATAAATTAAATTGTGTGTTTTGTTGTGCTCTACATTTTTTGTGTAGTAAGTTTTTGTCCATCTCTTACGGTTTAGCAGTTATTCAAAATTCAGTAAAATTCATCCAGAATAAACTACTCTTCAGAGGCTATTCCCAGAAAATTCAAGATATACATTTTATTTGTCGTGTAAATATCTTTAATATAAGAAATTTTAATCAAAATCGTTAGAGCCATTTTTGAGAAAATCAAAATTTTTGAAAAAATTTCCATGTAAAGGGCAGTTGGGGGTGGGGGGATTTTTCTCAAAATCTTCGTGTCGCATCCCTGGAAGATTTTTCATCAATCAATAGTAAACGGTATTGTTGAATATACCTTGAAAAATTTAGTTCATTTTCTTAAATAATTGCTGAGATAAGGGTCAAACTTTAACATTGGCAAGATAGGCATTTCGACTGCCCTTAAATATACGTTATTTTAAACAAAAATTTTATAGCCATTTTTTATAAAATCAACATTTTCGAAACATATTCCATGGGAAGATTAGTTGGAGGTGGTTGGGATTTTCTTGAAAATCTTCAGGGCAACCTTGGAAGATACTGAACTTAAACAGAAAGTTTGGCAGTTGAAGGAATGGAGATTACGTTGAGAAATAGAGTAAGGTACTGTAACTTTGTAAATAAAGCTTTATGTTGTTAAGTTTCGTTATTATTTATTATTCATTAATTTCTTTCTGATTGGCCCTCGTATGGCATTTCAGTATTTAATTACTGGATAAGAAATATTTTTGCATGTTTGGGTAATACATCTTGAAATATGACGAAAAATTTGAAAATTTAAAAACAAAATGTTACATTTTACAACATGATATGAATTCTAAAGTTTAAGAAAATGCATTATTTTCCCCGCTTGACACTTTAACTGCTAAATGGGTAGGCGCATGCTTATTAATAAGTACTTAAATGTTTTAAAGCTTGTTCACTCGCAGAGTTTGTCCCAAAATTTTGCACATCCAAAATGCTCCATACGATGTAACTTTTCATTAATTTGTTTCAGTTGTTTTATACTGGCTCTCAAAAGCACATTAAAAAGGCAGTAATATCATTTTAACTCTGTCTATACTCACTATGTACATAGTGTATAGAGAATGTATTGCACTCCACCAAAAAATTCGATACCGAGATTTCACCGGAAATATATGTTTTAGGGTCCCCTTTATCTAAAAAAAGTATTTTCAGAAAAAAGGTCCGTGTGTTTGTGTGTGTCCGTGTGTAAACGAAAAGTCGGTAAAATACCAAACTTGGTATCTAAGTTTAGAATCTTCCAGGGATGCGACACGAAGATTTTGAGAAAAATCCCCCCACCCCAAACTACCCTTTACATGGAACTTTTTTCGAAAATTTTGATTTTCTAAAAAATGGCTCTAACGATTTTGATTAAAATATCGCATATTAAAGATATTTACACAACAAATAAAATATATGTTTTGAATTTTCTGGGAATAGCTCCTGAAGACTACTTTATTCTGAGTGCATTTTCCGGAATTTTGTATAACCGCTAAACCGTAAGAGATACACAAAAACTTACCACACAAAAAATGTAGAGCACATTAAAACACAAAATTTATGTTGTATACATTTTTTTCTTGGAGTTGATCGTTGTTTAGATATTCCTTGTTTTTGTTTTCAGGGTCGAAAATCTTAACCTTTCTCATACAGGAATTTGTCAACTAATGTCCATACAAACAAAGGAACTTCAGTCACATAGTAACCAGCTTTTGACTATCGCTTTAACCTATGCTAGTCCCTTATTTCCTTTCTACTTACAAGGAAGAAGGTAATAAGTCTATTTCTGCTAATTTTTCTAGATTAGCATGAAGTAATAAGCTTTTTTAAGAATAATTTGTGCAGGGATATAGAGTAAGTCATGTGAATGGTACACATAAGATTTTTTAAAATAATGTATCACTTTTGAAAAATAAATTATTAGCTTTTGAAAACTCAAGAGTTTTGGAGAGTAAGAAAGTAATAATTTTTCTACACTAATTAGGGTTAATTCTAAAAAATATAATATTACAAATTAATTTGTAAAATAAATTTCTGTTAAACTGAATATTTTATGTGAATATTTTAAAAATGTACCATGTGTCTTATTACTTTCTCTACATATATTATGTACATAGTGTATAGAGAAGGTACTGTAATGCACCCAAAAATTCGATACCGAGATTTCACCGGAAATACATGTTTTGAGATCTCCTGAATAAAAAAAAAGCATTTTTAGAAAAATGTCCGTGTGTGTGTGTGTCTGTGGGCAGCATAGCTCAAAAACGAAAAGTCCGATAAAAACCAAACTTGGTATTTAGGTTTGGTATCTTCCAAGGATGCGACACGAAGATTTTCAAGAAAATCCCCCTTCTCCCAACTACCCTTTGCATGGAACATGTTTCGAAAATGTTGTATTTCCAAAAAATGGCTCTAACGATTTTGATTAAAATATCGTATATTAAAGATATTTACCTGACAAATAAATTGTATATTTTGAATTTTCTGGAAATAGCCTCTGAAGACTATTTTATTCTGGATTAATTTTACATTACTACTAAACCGTAAGAGGTGGACAAAAACTTAACACACAAAAAATGTAGAGCACGCTAAAACACACAATTTATGTTATATACATTTTTTTCGTGGAGTTGGTCATTTTTTATATATTGCTTGTTTTTGGTTTCAGCTTTGAAAAACTTATACTTTTCTCTTACAGGAATTTGCCAACTCGTGTCCATACAAACAAACTTCAGTCACATAGCAGCCAGCTTTTGGCCTTCACTTTAACCTATGGCACACCCTTATTTCGCTTCTACTTACAACAAAGCAAGAAATAAGACTATTTCTGCTATTTTTTCTCGATTACTATGAAATAAATAAAAGAATAAGCTTATTAACAATAATTTGTTTTAGAGATATAGAGAAAGTCATGTGAATGGAACACATCAGATTTTTTTTATTAGAACAATGTATTTAGCCAGTAATACATTATTATTTAAATAACCATATAAGCTAGAATTTTGATACGTGGTCAAAATATCAGTAATGTTGTTGATAATAACTGACATAAAATTCAACAAGATATCTTACCAATTCTTGATTTTCCAAATGTTACAGAATTAAGTTTAGTATAAGACAGGACACGAGTGCGCATGCGTCCGTGTTTTAAAAGGCCGCTGCCCTTAGGAAACTCGAACTTATGACCTTTCTAGTGGGCAGCGGAGGCATCAAGACCTGACAGACGTAGGCCATCAACAATCGGAATAAGAAGAAACGGAGCCTATCAAATTTATTGCTGCTTTTAAATTTTGAGAGCTGTACAACTTGAGACAGCCGGCAATGCATAACCTTTTATAGTCCCTAGGATAGACAAAAAAGTCCCTTGTGTTTTCAAACCCCAGTGGTGGATTCACTCTCGTGGTTACAGTTGCTTCTGGTACGTAGGTCTACATTTGTGTGTCTCAGAAATGTGATCGCATAGATATGAGTTCAATTCACATGACTTTCTCTACATCTCTGCAGAAAATTATTGTTAAAACGCTTATATTTCTTTTTACTTCAACCTAATCGACAAAAAATTAGCAGGAATAGTGTTATTGCTTGCTTCCTTGTAAGTAGAAGGAAAATAAGGGAGTACCATAGGTTAAAGTGAGCTAATAGGTGACAAAGTCCCGTGTGAGAAAAGTATACGTTTTTTAAAGCTGAAACCAATAACAAGGAATATCTCAAAAATGATCAACTCCACGAAAAAAAAAAATGCAAATAACATAAACTGTGTGTTTTAATGTGCTCTACATTTTCTATACAGTTTTTGTCTATCTCTTATGGTTTATCAGTTATGCAAAATTCCGGAAAATTGATCCAGAATAAAGTCTTCAGAGGCTATTCCCAGAAAATTTAAGATGTACATTTTATTTGTTATGTAAACATGTAAAATATACGATATTCTAATCAAAATCTTTAGAGCCTTTTTTTGAGAAAATCTTCGTGTTACATCCTTGGACGATACTGAACTTAAATACTTCGTTTGGTATTCAACGTTCTTTTCGTTTTTGAGCTATGCTGCCCACAGACACACACGCGAACATTTTTCTAAAAATATGTTTTTTTTTTATTCAGGGGGTCTCAAAACATATATTTCGGTGAAACCTCGGTATCGAATTTTGAGTACAATGCAATACCTTCTCTATATACTATGTGCATGTAGATAAAGTAATAAAACCTTGTACAGTGTAGCATAGCATCTTTTATCACATCTAGTGTGACATACTTGTGTGATAAAAGTTGTACGCAGGCAGCATCACATCTGTGATGAGAAAATAAAATGGCCTACTATCATAGTGCTCATTTCCTATCACTAAGCACATGACATGCTGTAAAATTTAACACATAAAGAGCATAGAAACAGAAACAAAAGACTGCAAATATAGACACAGTTAAAGTTATCCAGAATATTAAGCAGTTTGTAATATACTGCACTTGGAAGGTAGTAGCCAGATAGTCTTTATGCTTTGAACACTGATAAATACCTTTAAACTGTTACTGTGTCTGAGTGTTCCTTTCACATGAATTTCTCTACATCTCTATAACAAATCATTGCTCTAAACCTTATTCTTCTATCTACTTCATGCTAATCGAGATAAACAATAACAGAAATGGTCTTATTACTTGCTTCATTATTAAGTGGAAGGGAAATAAGGGAATACACTAGACAAAAACGATAGTCAAATCTTATAAAGAGTGGTTGCCATGTGGATGAAATCCATTTCTTTGCATTGCCAGGAGTTGACAGATTCCTCTATGGGAAAAGTTTTAAGTAGTTTTAAACTGTTACGAATAACAAGGAATATCTCAAAAATGGCCAATTGTATGAAAAAACTGTATAAGATATAAATTGTGTATTTTAACGAGATCTACATTTTTGTGTAGTAAGTTTTTGTATATCTCTTACGATTTACCCAGTTATGCAAAATTCCGTAAAATTCATCCGGAGTAAAGGTGTCTTCGGAGGCTACTTCCATAAAATTAAAGATATACATTTTATTTGTCCTGTAAATATTTTTAATATACGACATTTTAATCAAAATCGTTAGAGCCATTTTTGAGAAAATAAACCTTTTCGAAAAGGGTAGTTGAAGATGGGGGATTTTCTTGAAAATCTTTGTATTGTATGCATGGAAGATACTAACCTTAAATACCAAGTAAATAACTCACAGATACAGAAGAGAGACACACATGAACATTTTTCTAAAGTGGCTTTTTTATTCAGGGGATCTCAAAACATGTATTTCTGGTGAAATCTCGGTATGGAATTTTTGGGTGCAATACAATACCTTGTCTCTACACTATGTACATAGTACGTGTAGAGAAAGCAAAAATATCCGAATTAGTCCTGTACGAGTAATAGACAAAAGTTAACAAATATAAAGAGAAATGTACCAAGAATATTACTGAGCAAATATACCTCTGCAGATGAAACAAATTAGAGTATCAGCAAAAAGAGGCGGATTCTGACGCTACAAGACTGCTCGCGACGGTTTAAGATTATAAATAAAAATCTGATGCATTTCATTGAGACTCTCCTTAAGTCGTGCTAATCGAAAAAATCTGGTGTGTACCATTCACATGACTTTCTCTACATCTCTGCAACAAATTATTGTTAAAAAGCTTATACATCTATTTACTTCATGTTAATCAGATTAAATAGCAGAAATAGTCTTATTACTTGGTTCCTTGTTGCTGTGTTTGCTTTGTTCCTTGCTGGTTGCTATGTCACTGCAGTTCTTTTGTTTATATGGACAGGAGTTGACAACTTCCTATATGAGAAAAGTAAGTTTTTCATAGCTGAAACCAAAAACAATGAATATCTCAAAAACGATCAACTCCACGAAAAAAATGTATACAACATAAATTGTGTGTTTTAACGTGCTCTACATTTCTTGTGTAGTAAGTTTTTATCTAAGCTTTACGGTTTAGCAGTTATGCAAAATTCCGTAAAATTCATCCAGAATAAAGTAGTCTTCAAAGGCTATTCCCAGAAAATTCAAAATATACATTTTATTTGTCAGGTAAATATCTTTAATATACGAAATTTTAAACAAAATCGTTAGAGCTATTTTTAAGAAAATCAACATTTTCGAAAAAAGTTCCATGTAAAGGGTAATTTGGGGTGGGTTTTTTTTTTCAAAATCTTCGTGTCGCATCCCTGGAAGATACTAAACTTAAATACCAAGTTTGGTATTTTACCGACTTTTCGTTTTTGAGTTATCGTGTTCACATACACACGGACACACTGACACACGGACACTCGGACACACGGACACACATACACACGGACCTTTTTGTGAAAATGCTTTTTTTTGGATACAGGGGACCTTAAAACATATATTTCCGTTGAAATCTCAGTATCAAATTTTTGGGTGGAGTGCAATACCTTCTCTATACACTATGTACATAGTTCGTATAGAGAAAGTAAAAATCAGCAGATATGGTTTTATTACTTGCTTCTTTGTACGATAGTTATATCTGTTAAAAACTATTGCTATATCAAACAATTGAAATTAGATACTCTTTTGCATTACGGGAGTAAAACAAAAGAGATAAAACGAACATTGAGTTACCGCTTGAGAAAAAATGTAAGTAGCATAAATTGAAACCAATAACAAGAAACATCTAGGAAATGGTTAACTCATCAAAACGGTATTTTAATGAGATCTATATTTTTGTAGTAGGTTTTTGCTGTATCTTATGGTTTATGAGTTATGTAAAGGTCATTCAGAATGAAAAGATCTTCTATGATCAGTAGCAGAAAATGCAACATATGCAGTTCATTTGTCATGAAAATATCTTAAAGATATGGCATTTTTATCAAAATCGTTAAAGGCACTTTTGAAAAAAAAATCAATATTTTCGAAAAATGTTCAAATAAGGGTGGTTGGGGGTGGAGGATTTTCTCGAAAATCGTGTTGCATCTTTGGAGGACACTGATCTTAAATACAAAGTTTCGTTGCCGAGTATGCTGCCCACACATACACACAAACACACACACACACACACACACACACACACACACACACACACCCGCGCGCGCGCACATACACAACACATACCCACAAGGTTACAAAGTTGTTTTATAACAGTTTTTTACTTTCTCTACACGTACTATGTACATACTGTATAGAGAAGGTATTGCACTCCACCCAAAAATTCGATATCGAGATTTCACCGTATTTTAGGGTCCCCTGTATCCAAAAAAAGCATTTTCAGAAAAAGGTCCATGTGACTGAACACGATAACTCAAAAACGAAAAGTCGGTAAAATACCAAACTTGGTATTTAAGTTAAGTATCTTCCAGGGATGGGACACGAAGATCTTCCAGAAAAATCCCCCCACCCCAAACGACCCTTTACATGGAACTTTTTTCGAAAATTTTGATTTTCTAAAAATTGGCTCTAACGAATTTGATGAAAATATTGTATATTAAAGACATTTACCTGACAAATACAATGTACATCTTGAATTTTCTGAAAATAGCCTCTGAAGACTACTTTATTCAGGTTGAATGTTAAGGAATTTTGCATAACTGCTAAACCGTTAGAGATGGACGAAAACTTGCCACACAAAAACTGTAGAGCATGTTAAAACACACAATTTATGCTATACACATTTTTTTTGTAGATTTAATCGTTTTTTAGTTGTTCCTTGTTTTTGATTTCACCTTTAGAAAAACATACTTTTCTCATACAGGATTTCTTCAACTCCTGTCCATACAAACAAAGGAACTTCATTAGCATAGTAACCAGCTTTAGACTATCACTTTAACCAAGGTATTCCCTTATTTTGCTTCTACTTACAAGGAAGCAAGTAATAAGACTATTTTTGCTAATTTTTTCTCGATCTGCTTGAAGTAAATAGAGGCATACGCTTTTTAACAATAATTTGTAGCAGAGATGTAGAGAAAGTCATGTGAATGGAACACATCAGAATTTTTAAAATGCAGAGGCTTCAAAACATACATTGCCGGTGAAATCTCGGTATCGAGTTTTTGAATGGAATACATTACCTTCTCTATCTGCTGGGGGCGTGCAGTAAGTCCTTAGAAAAGGATAGAAGAACAAATTATTTTTGGTATTTATATTTTTATTAGTCAACATATCTTCTTTTAGCTCGATACACTTTTCCCAGCGTTTCTCCAACTGTTTTAAGCCTTCCAAAAAGTAGGATTTCGGAAAGTCCTCAAAATAGACATCTGTTTGGGGTATGGCGTTTTCGTTAGACTGAATCGTTAGGATTGCTACAGAAAAGTGCGAAACCAGCTTCCGAATCGATTGCGTTTGTTTTCCATGGAGAGTCAACGCGGCACCCATCTTATCGACACCTTTGACAGACCTATTTTTTGTGCAAACTTGAGATATGCCTGTGGCCTCTATTATTTTGCGAACTTTGATTTTTCGATCACTCGAAACCATATCCTGGATTTTGTCAATTATTTCGGAGGAAGTCACTTCTACTGGACGTCCGAAACGATGCTTATCATTTGTGGATGTACGGCCATGTTTAAATGCATGTATCCGATTGCAAATTACTGCAAACGCAGGAGCAGATGTGCCATGAACTTCATCCAACTCTTTTATCTCTTTCAGTGTTAAACCCTTTAAATACTAGAGTCGGCTGATATGTCCCGGGCCTCACACAGATATGGTGCCACTAGGCAGTTAGACGGTAGCATCGTATAGTTTAACTCTAGACTAGCTTGTATCCATAGTTACAGGTCAATAGCTTGTTTAGTTATGGCGAGGGTATCACTGGTGACTACTACGCCAGCTCATTGCAACGTTTGGGTGATAGGTGTAAAGAAAAACACCTCATTTGGAAAAAAAAAAAATCATTTCATCACGACAATGCTCCGGCCCATCGTTCAGTCATTGCAATGGGAAAAAATGAGCGAATTAAAGTTAGAATTGCTTGAACATCAATCCTATTCGCCAGATCTAGCACCTAGTGACTACCACCTGTTCCCAAACCTCAAAAAATTTCTTGGCAGACGAAGATTTCACAGCAACGAGGATGTCATTGATTCGGTAAATAGCTATTTTGAAGACCTTGATAAATCGCACCACAGAGATGGTTTAATTAAATTAGAACACCGATATGACAAATGTATTAGCCTTTCTGGAGATTATGTTGAGAAATAAAACAACAACAAAATTTAAATGCTGTTTTCATTGAGAGGCCTGGGACTTATCAGCTGAACCTCGTATTCTCTAAATTTACGATATACACCATCTTGTTATTCAACGAAATCATTCCGATATACATTTCTTCTTGTTACTTTCTCTATACGTGCTATGTATATAGTGTATAGAGAAGGTATTGCACTCCACCAAAAAACTTAATACAGAGATTTCAACGGAAATGTATGTTTTAGGGTCCCCTGTATCCAAAAAAAGTATTTTCAGAAAAAGGTCCGTGTGTGTGTCCGTGTGCCTGTGAGCACGATAACTCAAAAACGAAAAGTAGGTAAAATACCAAACTTGGTATTTAAGTTTAGTGTCTTCCAGAGATGCGACACGAAGATTTTGAAAAAAATCCCCCCACCCCAAACTACCCTTTACATGGAACTTTTTTCGAAAATTTTTATTTTCTAAAAAATGACTCTAACGATTTTGATTAAAATATCGTGTATTAAAGATATTTACACAACAAATAAAATATATATTTTGAATTTTCTGGGAATAACCTCTGAAGACTACTTTATTCTTGGTCAATTTTACGGAATTTTACATAACTGCTAAACCGTAAGAGATGGACAAAAACTTACCACACAACAAATGTAGAGCACCTTAAAACACATAATTTATGTTGTATACATTTTTTCGTGGAATTGATTGTTTTTGAGATATTCCATGTTTTTTTTTTCAGCTATAAAGACATACTTTTCTCATACAGGACTTTGTGAACTCGTGTCCATACAAACAATGGAACTTCAGTCGCAGAGCAACCAGCTTTTGACTATCATTTTAACCTATGGTATCCCCTTATTTCACTTCTACTACAAGGAAGCAAGTAATAAGACTATTTCTGCTAATTTTTGCTCCATTAGATGAAGTAAATAGAATAATTTGTTGTAGTGATAGAGAGAAAGTCATGTGAATGGAACACATCAGATTTTTTTTCCTTTGTCTCCAAGGAAAATTTTTTCAACAAAACCCGGAGACTATTCGTAATTTTTCTGTCCTTTCGTAAAGGAAACAAGCTAATAAACAATTATATAGATTCGTTCGTCGTTCATCCTTTAGTAAGTACATAAAATTTCAAGGTTACACAATATCTTTTCGTTGCAGAGCTCAGACCTCCAGACTAACTTCTTCTGAAGACATGTTCAGTATGAATCCGCCTCTGTGAACACATGACAGAAGGCCACCAAGTCTGTGTTTTATTTTCGTTACCAAGTAGCAGCAATTAACGTTTGACCACATCCAGGACACCGAATGAAAAATAGATTCGGGTAACGTGATCACATCAAGAAGGAATCCATGCCATTAGTTTCATTTGCTTTACGATTTAACAGCTAGCTATTTTCAACATATAGATATGTTACTGAATGGGTGCACTTTACAAAACAAAGCAGGCAAAGATTAATTGCATTCTGACAAGATTGAGAGCTTTAGGCAATTTCTTCTAAAGAGTTATAAGAAATGATATGTACGAACACACTCTGATGTGTTCCTTATTCTTGCCCGCCTGGGTAGTGTGGTGGTAGCGTGTTTACCTCACATTCAACGGCTCTCGACTTCGAATCTCGCTTAAGGTGAGTTACCCGGATAAGGTTTTTTTCTGGGTTTTCTCTTATCCTGAGCAGAAGAATGTCGAGTAAATTTAAGCTCCATGGACCCCGAGATCATTTGAACATCCTTTACTCGCCCTCCGTGGTTTAATGGTTACAATGCTAACTTCATATAACCAAGGTAGCGGGTTCAAACCCAGTGGAAGTCGATGGGCGTAAAAGTCCTTAGCATAGCTTCAGAAGGGAAGTAAATCCATTGGTCTCGGCACGTAAAAGAGAAATCTCCGAGCAAAATTAAGCGGTCTTTCAAACTTAGTATAGAATGGGACGCTAAGAACCACAGCAGTTAAAGAGCGTCCATAAATAAAACTCCATTCACTCTTTCAACAAAAATATATAGGTCACAAATTGTGCGTATAAGATCTACATATTACTTTCTCTATACTACTACGTACATAGTAGAAAAGGTATTGTAATGCACCCATAAATTCGATACCAAGATTTCACCGGAAATACATGTTTTGAGACCCCCTGAATCCAAAAGTTATTTTTTAGAAATATGTCCATGTGTGTGACTGTCTGTCTGTGTGTATATGTGTGTGCCTGTGGGCAGCATAACTCAAAAACGAAAAGTCTGTTAAAAACCAAACTTGGTATTTAAGTTTGGTATCTTCCAAGGATGCGACACGAAGATTTTCAAGAAAATCCCCCACCCCCAACTACCCTTTACATGGAACTTTTTTCCAAATTTTGATTTTCTCAAAAATGGCTCTAACGATTTTGATTAAAATATTGTATGTTAAAGATATTTACCTGACAAATGAAATGTATATCTTGAACTTTCTGGGAATAGCCTCTGAAGGCTACTTTATTCTGGATGAGTTTTACGGAATTTTGGATAACTGCTAAGCCGTAAGAGATGGATAAAAACTTACCACACAAAAAATGTAGAGCACGTTAAAACACACAATTTATGTAATATATATATTTTTTTTCGTGGAGGTGATCGTTTTGAGATATTCCTTGTTTTTTGTTTCAGCTTTAAAAACGCATACCTTTCTCATACAGGAATTTGTCCACTCCTGTCCATACAAACAAAGGAACTTCAGTCACATAGCAACCAGCTTTTGACTATCACTTTAACCTATAGTACTCCCTTATTTCGCTTCAACTTACAAGGAAGCATGTAATACGATTATTTCTGCAATTTTTTTTCTCGATTGCATTAAGTAAATAAAAGCATTAGCTTTTTAAGAATAATTTATTGCAGAGATACAAAGAAAGTCATGTGAATGGAACACATTGGATTTTTTTGTATGTAAAGTCTATTTAATTCTGCACATGCTAATCAGCATGGAAAACCTAAGGCTCCAGGTATGATTATAAAAAATCTCATGTGTTACACTCACATGACTTTCTCTAGCTCTTCTACAAACTTCTTACATAAGATTATTCTTCTTTCTGTACTTTGCTAATCGAGGTACTCATTAGCACAATGTTCTTATTACTTAGTTCCGTAGAAGAAGAAAGAAAATAAGGGAATACACTAGGCTAAACCAATAGTCAAATGTTTTAAAATCTGTCGTTAGGCGATTGTCATTACAAATCGCTTCTTTTCTTGGCCAGGAGTAGAACAAAAGAAAAACGGACACTCCCGTCTGAGAAAAGTATAAGTACTTCACAACTGAAACTAATAACAATGAGTACCTCGAAAACGGTAAGCTCCACGAGAAAAATGCTTATGACATAAGTTTTGTATTTTAAAAAAACCTACATTTTTTTGTATTGTAAGTTTTTGTCTATCTCTTATAGTTTATTAGCTATGGCAAATTAAATAAAATTCATTCAGAATAAACAGGTCTACAGAAGCTATTCCCAGAAAATTCAAGATATACATTTTATTTTTCAGGTAAATATCTTTAATATACGATATTTTAATCAAAATCGTTAGAGCCATTTTTAAGAAAATCAAAATTTTCGAAAAAAAATTCCATGTAAAGGGTAGTTTGGGGTAGGGGGATTTTTCTCAAAATCTTCGTGTCGCATCCCTGGAAGATACTAAACTTAAATACCATGTTTGGTATTTTAGCTACTATTCGTTTTTGAGTTATCGTGTTCACAGACACACACACACACACACACACACACACACACACACACACACACACACACACACACACACACAGACCTTTTCCTGAAAATGCTTTTTATGGATACAGGGGGTCCTAAAACATGTATTTCCGGTGAAATCTCGACATCGAATTTATGGGTGGAATGCAATACTTCTCTATCCCTATGTACATTGTACTACGGGGCTAGAGAAAGTAAAAATCTGATGTGTTCCATTCACATAGCTTTCTCTAGCTGTTACACATACAAAATGTTCTTACAGAATACCATTATTTTATGTACATGATGCTAATCGAGAGAACCATTAGCAGAATTGCTGTTTGTTTGGATATTTTCATATGGCCTTAGGCTTAACCTAATTGGACATCAGGGAGAGAGAAATATAACACAGAACCGAATAACCCTAAACACCCATGCCGATAGCGAGATTTGAACAATGGCATCGCCTATAAAATGCAGATGTAGCACTGCTGTAATGTGATGGCGGAGGAAACCGGAGAACCTAGAGAAAACTCGCCCCTGCGCCACTTTGTCCACCATAAATCACACATGCAGTCGCTTGGGCTAGAACACAGGCTGGCTTGATGAAAGGCAAATTGAATGTCTTCTCGGCCACGGTGCGGCCTGACCTTGCAAAGAGAAGCGTGCTTCAATTGTATCACATTAGCGACCACATTTTAAAGATTTGACTATTGCTTTAGCCAAGTCGCGTCTAGTGTACTCCATTATTTCCCTTCTACTTACAAGGAAGCAAGTAATAAGATCATTTCTGTTAATGTTCATCTTGATTAGTATGAAGTAGATAAAAGAATACTCCTTTGTAAGAATAGTTTACACAATAGATAGAGAAAATTATGTGAGTGGAACACACTTTCTCTACACGTACTATGTACATAGTGTATAGAGAAGGTATTGTAATGCACCCAAAAATTCGATACCGAGATTTCACCGGAAATACATGCACTACCCTTTACATGGAATTTTTTTCAAAATTTTAATTTTCTCAAAAATGGCTCTAACGAATTTGATTAAAATACCTTTTTTTTTTTTTTTTTTCGTGGAGTTATTCGTTTTTGAGATATTCCTTACTGGTAGTTTCAGCTTTGAAAAGCATACTTTTCTCATATAGGAATCTGTCAACTCCTGTTCATACAAAGTAATTTCATACACATAGCAACAGCGCACATAGCCAAGTCACACTTAGTGTGTTCTCGTTTCCCTTCTACTTACAAGGAAGCAAGTAATAAGACTATTTCTTGACTAATTTTTTCTTGATTAGCATGAAGTAAATAGAAGCATAAGCTTTTTAACAATAATTTGTTGCAGAGATTTAGAGAAAATTATGTGAATGGAACACATCAGATTTTTACTTTCTCTATACGTACTATGTACATAGTGTATAGAGAAGGTATTCCACTCCACCCAAAAATTTGATACCGAGATTTCACCGGAAATATATGTTTTAGGGTCCCCATTATCTAAAAAAAGCATTTTCAGAAAAATGTCCGTGTGTGTGTGTCTATGAACATGATAACTCAAAAACGAAAAGTCGGTAAAATACCAAAATTAGTATTTAAGCTTAGTATCTTCCAGGGATGCGACTGGAAGATTTTGAGAGAAATCCCCCCAACCCCAACTACCCTTTACATGGAAATTTTTTCGAAATTTTTGATTTTCTCAAAAATGGCTCTAACGATTTTGATTAAAATTTCGTATATAAAAGATATTTACACGACAAATAAAAGGTATATCTCGAATTTTCTGGAAATAGCCTCTGAAGACTACTTTATTCTGGATGAATTTTATGGATTTTTGCATAACTGCTAAACCGTAAGAGACGGAGAAAAACTTACAATACAAAAAATGTAGAGCACCTTAAAACACACAATTTATCTTATATACATTCTTTTCGTGGAGTTGATCGTTTTTTATATATTCCTTGTTTTTGTTTTCAGCTATGAAAAGTTTGTACTTTTCTCATACAGTAATTTGTCAACTCCTGTCCATGCAAATAAAGAAACTTCAGTCACATAGCAGCCAGCTTTTGATTAATAGTTTAGCCTATGGTTCTCCCTTATTTCCTTTCTGCTTACAAGGAAGCAAGTAATAAGATTATTTGTGCTGATTTTTTTCTTGATTAGCAGGAAGTAAATAGAAGCATAAGTTTTTTAACAATAATTTGTAGCAGAGATTTAGAGAAAGTCATGTGAATGGAACACATCAGATTTTTTTAAACCAGCCCTTGTTTGATTTTCTAAAAGTTTTGAGTGGCATTCATGTTTCACATCTCATCTGATAATTATCGTCTGCCATTCCAAAATTTGTATGTCATTGATTCATTGCATCATTAAGAAAACGCTGAAGGTTTACGACTCTAGACATATGTTCAGTTCTGAATGTGTTAAGAAAAGGCGGGAGTCCAGAAAGCAGAAAACGTTTTTTCATTCTTTATTAGCATTTGTATTTCTATACAGACGTCAGTATAAGTCTTTGTCGTTGTTCCAAGCGTTATGTGCGGCGAATTCTAGCATTACAGCTGGATGGAGCGGCTGCTCAGAGAATAAAATGCTTGAACAAGCGCGCCTTGTGCTGCCGAAAGGAGATTTGCGCTGCCATTAATGGGCCGTGCCGGAAGATTAGCGTGACGAACCACACTCTCCACACTTGGCGTTTACTCCGCGCCTTTATTGCCACATATTACGTTTTGAAATCTTAATAGCCAATCTTCTACGTGGTGCCAATTTCGGCAGCAGAACCTGAAACGAGCCACCTGCGTACCCTGTGATGCTTGTAGCTTTCTGTGCAAGCTGAAGTTACCAGATGGCTCTGGCGTTTCGTCTGGAAATAACATTCGGGAAGTACAGGTTCGATCCCCGTTGACAGCACACTCTGGTCCTGGGGTTTCCGTGGTTTTCCTGGGACCGCTTAAGCGAATATTGGGGTGTTATATATTTACCATGGTTCCTTTCCCTTCATTCCTTTTTCAAAATGAAATGGCGTTTTATTTATGAACGCTCTTTATCTGCTGTGGTTCTCATCGTCCCATTGAAAGACCGCTTAACTTTGCTCGGCGGCCTCTCTATCAGGCTTGAGGTTCTTTTACGCGCCGTAAATCTACAACACGGGACCCATGGCTTTGCTTTCCTTCCGAAGGAAGCCATGCTAAGGATTTTTACGCCCGAAAAAATCCATCGTCTTCGGCCGGGTTTGAAGTTAGCATGGTAACCATTACACCACGGAGGGCGACTTCCTTTTCCGTTTCCCTTCATCTTTACGTTCGGTCCAGGCGTGGCTTGAGGCTTTGCAGGCAGGTGGCGCGGTTGTTTGCTCCGAGTGAAATAATCTTCCCCCTAATTGCGCTGGTTGAGGCTAGGTGTCTCTATAGAGGCCCTTTTCTGCCATCTCGACGCGAGATTGCAGATTCTAGTTCAGTTTTAGACTAAGGCTCTTTCCTATTGGTTACGGAGACAATATGGCTAAGTGACAGGTGAACGACAGGTTTCGAGATTTCGTCGAGGTTAGGCTACGTTAGGTTAGGTGTATGTAAATGAACTGGATTGAAATGAGTAAAAATGGACTTTCTGAAAATTGGTTCTTCTTTCCAATGCGAAATGCACAGTCTTCCGTTCGGTTTGTCTCCTTGTGCATTTGCAGCCGTGTTGGTCAATCAACCAATGGCAGAGTCAAATCTAAAACTGAAATAGAATCTGCAATGTCGCTCCGTGACGTGCCAGAGCTGACATCTAATGAAACTGTTAAGGACTTTCGTGCGTCTCTGCGCTTTGCTCCGCCGTTTCTTGTGCGCTGGTCTGTGGTTTCCCCTCCTCTCGTCCCTTCCCCGGGGGGTGGGCAGCAATAGATCAGTAGTTGGTCGGAGTTGCCGAAGTGTCTCCGCTAACATACTCCAACCTCTAGAGCTGAAGTTTGACAAGTAGTGACTTCAGTGGCCGAAAAGTCTTTATCATTATAATCATCATAAAGCATAAGTTAAGGGTGCTTGTGTGTGTGTGTGTGTGTGTGTGTGTGTCTTTTCGGAGGGTTCCATCCTGCAGCTCCATGGGCTTATTCGGTGTCAGACACCAAGAAGATAGGATGACATGAGAGTATTATGGGGCGGCGGAAATTGGATTGCGAGGAAAGAGCTGCCATGGAGGGTCCCTAATTTACTCCAAACAGGACCCTCTGGGTCCTACACACTACTTCAATACATCATGCCAAGAGCTGTAATTTATTTATTTATTGTTTTTAAAATGCCTTCAAATGTAAACTGTTTGTCCATCAGGAGATGGAAGAAAATTAATACTATAAGGAAGGATATAAGGTTATAGGCTTAAATTGCAGTCTTTAAGGAGCTTTATTATTGCATGGTAAACTGGTTTTTGTCAAGGCTGTAACACAGTACTGATGCTGGCGGGAAAAGGGACGGAAAGTTTATGAAGAGTACGGAACAGGGAAGAACGTTGGGAATTGTAACGGGAACAACGGAAAACAATATGATTCAGGTGAGCGCTTTCCGCCAGGTCTGAAGGACATACTGAGGTATCGATGAGATGATGAGATGATGTTGAGGGTAGCATCCATGGCCAAGTCGCATCCGGATCAAGGTGGTGAGATGTCTGCGTGCTGCGGTGTAGAAGAAGAACTGTGGAACTTCTTCCTGAATGGTGGCGTAATACTTTCCTTTGGATATTATAGAAAGCTTCTAGACATCGTTCCAGCTACGATGGGTATTGCTATTTAGAGTTGGTTGAAAGTCTGTGTATGGACGTCTGGGGCCTTCTAATGTACCCTGATCGATGATTTGGTTAGCCAGATGATCGGCAGTCTCGTTGTAATGTATACCTGCATGGCCTTTAACCCAGAGAAAGTGAACTTGCTAACCCTCTTCTGTGGTTGAATGTACAAGTTGCAGGATATCATGTAAGTATCGATGCATTTCGCTGCTCCTCAGGGGCTGTTCCAATCTTTGAAACGTCCCTTAATATAAGTAACTTCGGAAAATGATTTTGAAGTTCATACACCGCCCGTGAAGAGGACACATTCGCAGTTCTCACCAACACTTACCACCCTAATAAAGACCGGTTGGATCAAGTGGAGATGAAATGAAGGGACAGGAAATTCGGGAGAATGAAGAAACCTCCTCAGCCTCCGCCTGGTGACCCGGGAAAGTCCACGAAACTTCCTTGGGTAAGAGAGGCGGGCCTCAGGAATTAGTACCCACAGCAGATATGTGGTCAACATTCAAAAAAATAATCAAAAGTGAATTTTTAATTCATAAAAATGCTCTGAGTCATCGTGGGATGGTTCAGGCGGTAACGACAGTAATCCTCATTCGGGAGGTTATGGGTTCAAATCCCATGTGTCGATCAATTTGGCTGTTTTTGTTTTTATGTTTTTTTTTCGTGGTTTCTCTCAGTCATCAAGGTAAATAACGAATTGAATATTTATTACAACCCAAAGCTGTTCCTTAATCTAAATCACTATTAAAATTCTGATGTGTTTCATTCACATGACTTTCTATACTTATTCTGTAATTATTCTTACAAAATATTCTTCAACCTGCTTCCGTGCTAATAAAGATCAACACTAGCTGAAATAGTCTTACTACTTTTTAGCGAGGAAGTAGTCAGCGAGGGTGCTCAGTGCAGCGTGGCAGGAAGAAAGGATGCTCCTTGTGAACCTCCGTCCCTCCGTTATTCAAAAGCATTGAATTTTTTAGTCTGACTCTACCTATCCAATTTCATTTCATTTCATTATTTTAGTAACCGTTGTCCAAATTTCATATGGAGAATCTATTTAGGTCAGTTGCAGTTTTGTAAACAGCTGTCTGAAATAAACAGATTTTTTTTCTTTTACACAACAAATAAGCATGAAGTCGGCTTATCCTCCCCTTTTGTGGGACTGACACCCCCTAGCGGGTGCCTAGAGGTCAGAATCCTCTCGGGGAGCCAACGAATGGTCAGCCCATATGAAATGTAAGCGAAATGTATGATAGGAAAGGTGATGGAGCAATTGGTGGAATGACTGGCGGGGTAAACCGAAGGACCGGGAGAAAATCCACCCACAGCAAATCCCACATGCGGACGCTTGGGATTGAACCTGGGCCGCCTAGGTGGGAGGAGAGCGGTCTAACCACTCGGCCACAGCGTCGCCATAAGCATGAATACTTCAAATTAAATTAAAAGTGTTGGTTGCCCGCCTGGGTAGTGTGTTGGTAGCGTGTCTGCCTCACAGGTCATGAGTTCGAATCTCACTTAGGATGAGTTATCCGGATAAGGATTTTTAGGGGGTTTCCCTTATCCTGAGAAGGCAAATTTCGAGTAACTTTAAGCTCCATGGACCCCGAGATATTTGAGCATCATTTCATCAATTTCATTCATCGTCCGATATTACCAACCAGGTTAGTACGTTAATCCACAAAAAATAAATAAATAAAATAAATAATTAAATGTATAAATAAAATGTTGGTTTAGTATAATGTAAATTAATATATTTATATTTTAAATATAAACCATTCGTTCCATTAACGTAGGATTTATTTTAAAAAGTTCCGTTATAATTTGCCGTGACCCAATCTGCCTTATTTCCATATTCAAAAGCTGGTTACCCTACACTATGCATACATTTACGATCTTGTTTAAAGCTGATACGGCCACCTCTGCTGTTGTTTTCAAGGTATTACCAACTACACGAATGTAAAGTAAACGAGGAGTTGCGCCAGCTGCTTATTGCGCGCAAATAAAACGATCTCGTTTTTCTGTGAAACAGAATAGGCTTCAGCATGGTAATGCAGCTCTCAGGTTACATGCCGCACTTCTCAGATTCTGCACAGCCCACTGACCACCTGGTTCAGCGTCTCTTGTTCCCAAGGTTACGCCTGATGCACTAAATGCACCTACTCCCAAAGTCTGTCATGTCAGAAATACGAGTATGTGATCAAGAGGACGTTATAAAACCGAATCTGAAGTTCGAGTAGTTCATGCAAATCTCTTAGATATTAATATAGAGTTACTAATTAAAAGCTAACCACTGTCGCGGCCGCTCTCCACTGCGCAAGAGATCCGAGAGTCGCCGGAAAAGTGGTGCCGGCAAAGGCACCACTAAAATACGCATCTTAAGATAAATTATGGAAATCTTGACTTCTGTTCACTATGGGGAAAACAATTTGCGAAAATATTCTCGCTCGCTTGTCTGAGCTTAGTAGCAGGAATCCTTGTGATCTTGCTACTATGTACACAGAGCACAAATAGTAATAGACATCGAGTTTCTGATTTTCTGTAGGGGAATTTATAGGGCGTGTCTTCTGATATCCGCTGGCCTCTCCGTCACTCTAATTGGGGAAGGAGGAGAGGTTGTAGCTTACTGTTGTAGTACACGTTACCTAACCTCACTTCCAGTTGAGGGAGGTGGCTATTCCTATTAGCGAATGAGTTGACAAACCCAGTATAGGTATGCTCTATTGGTTCGATATAGACCACTCACCTGCAAGGTGAAAGTATCGGCCAATAAAATAAAAACATGACGTAATAAGGTACTCAACAAACGGTAACGAATGGGATGTACGGAACAAGACAGTGCCGGATTCTTTTTGTGCCTTTTGTACATTGTATGTAAATACGTAGTAGAGAAAGTAAAAAGTAATCGAAGTGAATGTAACACATCAGATATTTTAAAATTAGTTTTGAATTGGATGGACCTCTTTTCATTTAGTGTATCTGTACTTCTCACTCCTCGAAGCGCTGGTAAGGATATCCATTGCAAGTTTCACTGGATTAACTTTTTTTTAGCTAACCAATTTCCGAGCTCCGTGCGTGGTTTTCAAATCACGTGGGTGTTGCTAAACAGGACGTGAGATTCTCACCTTGACAAAACAAACAGAAGCATGACTTCGCATTCGTATTGCACATTGTGGTGATTTACTACAGGAAACGTGGGGTAGGCATGCCCAACATGTCAGAATGCACGTTATGGGCCCAAGTGAAACAGAACAACATCCTCCTCATGAGTCGACGGGACGTGCTGAAAATCTGCACCGGATACATCACTTCCGACTCTTCCATCTTCATCACTTCAGCATATTATTCTTCTCGCTTGTAAACTTGTATGTTCTTTAAGTGGAGAAGGTACCTATTGTATTTCATCCAAAAATTCAATGTGGAGATTTCCCCGCAAATATACATCCCTGATTCAAAAACAAGTATTTTTACTTTCTCTATACGCACTTTGTACATAGTGTATAGGGAAGGTATTGCACTCCACCCAAAAATTCGATACCGAGATTTCACCGGAAATATATGTTTTAGGGTCCCCAATATCCAAAAAAAAGCATTTTCACAAAAAGGTCCGTGTGTGTGTGTGTGTGTGTCAGTCCGTGTGTCCGTGTGTTTGAGAACACGATAAATCAAAAACGAAAAGTCGGTAAAATACCAAACTTGGTATTTAAGTTTAGTATCTTCCAGGGATGCGACACGATGATTTTGAGAAAAATCCCCCCCACCCCCAACTGCCCTTTACATGGAATTTTCTTCAAAAATTTTGATTTTCTCAAAAATGGCTCTAACGATTTTGATTAAAATTTCGTATGTTAAAGATATTTACCTGAGAAATAAAATGTGTATCTTGAATTTTCTGGGAATAGCCTCTGAAGAGTAGTTTATTCTGGATGAATTTTACTGAATTTTGAATAACTGCTAAACCGTAAAGATGGACAAAAACTTACTACATCAAAAAGGTAGAGCACGTTAAAACACACAATTTATGTTATATACATTTTTTTCGTGAGTTCATCGTTTTTGAGACATTCCTTATTTTTGGTTTCTGCTATGAAAAACTTATACTTTTCTCATATAGGAACTTGTCAACTCCTATCGATATAAAAAAAGGAACTTCATTGACATAGAAACCAGCTTTTGACTATCATTGTAACGTATGGTAGTCCCTTATTTCGCTTCTACTTACAAGGAAGCAAGTAATAAGACTATTTCTGCTCATTTTTTCTGATTAGCATAAAGTAAATAGAAGTACAAGCTTTTTAAGAATAATTTGTTTCAGGGATATAGAGAAAGTCATGTGAATGTTACACGTCAGATTTTTAGAAAAAGGTCCATACGTCTGCTTTTGGGCAGCATAGCTAAAAATACCATTAAATATCAAACTTGTATTTCTGTTTAGTATCTTCCGAGGACATGACGTGACACATGCTTTTTAAGGAAATTCCCCCACCAAAAACTACCCTTTCCATGGAAATGTTTCTGAAAAATGTCTATAACAATTTTGATTAAAATATAATATAGCAACGATATTTACATTATAAATAAAATATAGATAACTTTTGAGTTTTCCAGGAATAGCATATGAGAACCGCTTTCTTCTGGATGAGTGTTGAAATTTTTGCGAAGATAAGTAGCCCACCTGGGTAGTGTGGTGGTAGCGAATCTGCTTCACATTCAAAAGGTCGTGAGTTCGAATCTCGCTTAGGGTGCGTTGCCCGAATGAAGTTTTATCGGGGTTTTCCCTTATCCTAAGAAGACGAATGTCGAGTAACTTTAAGCTCCATGGACCCCGAGGTCATTTGAGCATCATTTCACCAATTTCATTCATCGTCCGATATGACCAACCAAACAAATACTGTAACTAAGAAATGTTTCCGGGCTGTTTTGCCGTGGTCTGCTGGTGTTAGGAGTACCAGACGTTTCGTCCACAACTACGGTGGACATCTTCAGTGGCGCGTCGCAGCGAAACCTCTCCTAGAAAACTTCGACAGCGCCACTGAAGATGTCCACCGTAGTTGTGGACGAAACGTCTGGTACTCCTAACACCAGCAGACCACGGCAAAACAGCCCGGAAACATTTCTTAGTTACAATGACTCCGGCCGTGAAAGCCTACGTTCTCTCACAAACAAATACTTATTAACAAATCCATTCATATAACTTTCTCTACATCACTGTAACAAATTATTGATAAAAAGCATATTCTTCTATCTATATTATGATAATCGAGATAAAATTAGTAACCATTTTCTTAATTACTTGCTTTCTTGTAAGTAGAAGGGAAATAATGGAATACACTAGGCTAAAACGATAGTCAAATGTTTTAAAAGCTGGTTGCGATGTGGTTGAAATCCGTCTCTATGCAGGGCCAGGAGTTTACAGTTTCCGTGTGAGAAAAGTTCAAGTATTTTGATTCTGAAACAAATAACAAGGAATATCTCAGAAATGGTCAATTCAACAAAAAATGCATATGATATAAATTGTCAGTTATAACGTGATCTATATTTTTTCTGCAGTAAGTTTCTGTCTATCTCTTGCGGTTTACGGAAAATTCAGTAAAATTCATTCGAAATAAAAAGGCCTTTAGAGTCTATTCCCAGAAAATTCAAGATATGCATTTTATTTGCCATATTAACATATTTAATCGTTTGAGCTATTTTTGAGAAAATCAAAAATTTCAAAAATGTTTCTATGTAAAGGGTAGTTTGGGGGGGGGATTTTTCTCTAAATCTTCGGTCACTTCTCTGGAAAATACTAAACTTAAATACCAAGTTTGGTATTTTACAGACTTTTCGTTTTTGAGCTATCGTGTTCACAGACACACATACACACGGACACACACACGGAACGTTTTTTGAAAATACATTTTTTAGATAAGTGTAGCTCAGAAACGAAAAGACCGTTAAATACCAAACTTGATATTTAAGTTTGGTAGGTAGCTTCCAAGGATGCGACACGAATATTTTCAAGAAAATCCTCCCATCTCTAACTATCCTTTACATGGAAAATTTTTCGAGAAATTTTCTAAAAATTGGCTGTAACGATTTTGATTAAAATACCGTATATTTAAGATATTTTTATGACAAACCAAATTTATATCTTGATTTTATGGAAATACATCTGAAGACTCTTTATTCTGGATGACTTTTGTATAACTGACAAACCGTAAGAGATATACAAGAATTTACACAAAAAATGTAGATCTCATTAAAACACACACTTTATGTTATATATATATATATATATATATATATATATATATTTTTTTTTTTTTTTTTTTTGTGGAGCTAACCGATTTTGAGATATTCCGGATTATTGGTTTCAATTTTAAGCCACTTAAACTTTTCTCTAACGGGAAGACATTTGTTTATTCCTGGCAAGCAAAGATATTGGAATTCCAATTGTTTCACATAACGACCGGCTTTTAAAGGACGAGACTAAGGCTTTGGCCTGTACGTTTTCCTTTTTACCGTCTACTCACAAGGAAACAAATAAGACTAATTCTGCTTATGTTTATCTTGTTTAGCATGATGTAGATAACAGATTAATGTTTTGAATAAAATGTTTGTTTACCGAACAGCTAGAGGACATCATATGAATGGAACACATTAGATATTTTCCCTTCTACTTACAAGGAACCAAGTAGTAAAGACATTTTTACTTTCTCTAGCCCCGTATGTACAATGTACATAGGGATAGAGAAGTATTGTATTCCACCCAAAAATTCGATACCGAGATTTCACCGGAAATACATGTATCCAAAAAAAAAACATTTTCAGAAAAAGTTCCGTGTGTGTGTGTGTGTGTGTGTGTGTGCCTGTGAACACGATAACTCAAAAACGAAAATTAGCTAAAATACCAAACTTGGTATTTAAGTTTAGTAACTTCCAGGGATGCGACACGAAGATTTTGATAAAAATCCCCCCACCCAAACTACCCTTTACATGGAATTTTTTTCGAAAATTTTGATTCTCTTAAAAATGGCTCTAACGATTTGATTAAAATATCATACATTAAAGATATTTACCTAACAAATAACATTTATATCTTGAATTTTCTGGGAATAGCTTCTGAAGACCTGTTTATTCTGGATGAATTTTGTTTAATTTGGCATAACTAGTAAACCGTAAGAGATAGACAAAAACTTACTATACAGAAGATGTAGGTCTTGTTAAAATACACAAGTTATGTCATATACATTTTTCTCGTGGAGCTTACCATTTTCGAGGTATTCATTGTTATTAGTTTCAGTTGTGAAGTAGGTACTTATACTTTTCTCAGACGGGAGTGTCCGTTTTTCTTTTGTTCTACTCCTGGCCAAGAAAAGAAGCGATTTGTAATGACAATCGCATAACGACAGCTTTTAAAACATTTGACTATCGATTTAGCCTAGTGTATTCCCTTATTTTCTTCCTACTTATACGGAACTAAGTAATAGGAACATTGTGCTAATGAATACCACGATTATCAAGGTCAGAAAGAAGAAGAATCTTATGTATGAAGTTTGTAGAACAGCTAGAGAAAGTCATGTGAGTGTAACACATCAGGTTTTTTGGTTCTGTGTGTCTCGATTAGCGTGATGTAGATAGAAGAATAAGCTTTATAACAATAATTTGTTACAGAATGTAGAGAAAGTTATGTGAAAGGAACAAATCAGATTTTTTGAGCTGTTCTGGGAAAAGCCTCTTCTGGATGAAAGTAACTTTTTGGCCCGTACTGTTTACCAGTTATGCAAAAGTCATTTAGAATGAAGATGACTTCAGAGGCAATTCCCAACCATTTTAAGATATACATTTCATATGGCATGTAATTTTCTTTAATATATGGTATAATAGACAAACTTGTTATAGCCATTTTTGATAAAATAAAAATTTTCGAAAATATTTCCATGTGAAGGGTAGATTGGAATGGGAGGATTTTCTTATAAATCTTTATGTCGCATCCTTGGAAGATACTTAACTTAAATACCAAGTTTGGTATTTAACGAACTTTTTGTTACTTTCTCTAGCCCCATATGTACAATGTACATAGGGATAGTGAAGGTATTGTAATGCACCCAAAAATTCGATACCGATATTTCACCGGAAATTTATGTTTTGGGGTCCCCTGAGTCCGAAAAAAGCATTTTTAAAAAAAGGTCCATGTGTGTGTGTGTCTGTGCGTGTGTGTGTGGACAGCATAGCCCCAAAACAAAAAGACCGTTAAATACCAAACTTGGTATTTAGGTTTAGTATCTTCCAAGGATGCGACACGAAGATTTTCAAAAAAAATCCCCCCACCACAAACTACTCTTTACATGGAAAAAATTTCGAAAATTTTGATTTTCTTAAAAATGGCTCTAAAATTTTGATTAAAATCCTGTATATTAAAGCTATTTATGTCCGAAGTAAAATGTATATCTCAAATATTTTGGGAATAGCCTCTGAAGACCTCTTTATTCTGGATGAATTTTGCTTAACTGCTAAACCGTAAGAGATAGATAAAAACGTACTACACAAAAATGTACCTCATGACAAAAGACACAATTTTTGTCATTTTCATTTTTGTTGTGGAGGTACCAATATTTCACCGGAAATACATGTTTTGAGATCCCCTGATTATAAAAAAACATTTTCAAAAAAATGTCTGTGAGTGTATGTCTGTCTGTCTGTCTTTCTGTGTGAGAAAGAATTTCAAGGAAGCAAGTAGTAAGGACATTTTTGGTAGATAATCTTATCCCGATTAGAATGATGTAGATAGAAGAATAATTTGTTATAGAGATTTAGAGAAAGTCCTGTGATTGGAACACATCAGTATCTGGGATGTTAAAGCTATGTAATGAATTTCATATGTGATGAGGCTCATTGAAAGTCAGTTTGGCGACTTGCTTGATTGGTAAACAGTTGTCTAAAAGAGAGGTAAATCCCAAGCTGTGAACGACGTCCTTGTGCATTAATATGTTGGCAGCAAAGGCTGCAAATCATATTGAGCACGATGTCTGGAGCCCGAGAATTAATAGACCATTGTAACCTAGGCTCGCACTTGGACACTGACATGAATATTAATGGGAGTCTTGAATTGCTTCCTGTTGCGGCTAAAGGACCAATATGCTATTAACCTAAGTACAGGAACTCATGCTGCGCCGTGATTCTCAATTAGCACATCCTCTGCAGGTGCACCCATGCTGGTGTCCGGGTTGCTTCGTGGCGGTCTCCTTCTTACCAACCTGGCAGTTTACTTTTTGAAAATGCTAGTATTTAAAGTCGTCTCCAAGTTTACTTTTTGCTGATGAACACGTAATTCTTGTCAAAACAGCGGATAGTTTACAAAGATCGACCAATATCTTAAAAAGTTCAACTTCAACACCTAAGCGCCGCGCCGTGGCCCCTCCATCGCATTCCACCGGTACTCCATCTTCATTCCATGCATCCTCAGCGTCATCGCCTGCGGTAACACATGTAATAAAAGAGGGCGTTACATATATCACATGACTTTCTCTAGCTATTCTACAAACAAACTTCTTACGAAAGATAATTTTTCTTTCAACACCATGCTAATCGAGATAAACATTAGCAGAATTTTATTACTTAGTTCCTTATAAGTAGACTGGAACTAAGGGAATGCACTATGCTAAAGTGATAGTCAAATATTTTAAAAGGCTGTTGTTATGCGATTGTCATTGCAAATCGCTTCTTTGCTTGGCAGAAGTGGAACAAAAGAAAAACAGACACTTCCGTCTGGGAAATATCTGATGTATTCCATTCACATGCCCTTCTCTACATCTCTGTAACAAATCATTGATAATAAGTTTATTCTTACATTTACTTCATGCTAATCGAGATAAGCATTAGCATAAACGGTCTTATTACTTAGTCCTTATAAGTAGAAGGGAAATAAGTGAATATACTAGGCTAAACTGACAGTCAAATGTTATAAAATGTGGTTGCTATGGAATTAAAATTCGTTTCTTTGCGTAGCCAGGAGTTAAGTATTTTAAAACTGAAAGGAAAAACAAGGGATATCTCAAAAACGATCAAGTCTACTAAAAATATGTATATAAATAAAGTGTGTGTTTTAAGAATATCTATATTTTGTTAAGTAAGGCTTTGTGTATCTCTTAGGTTTGCCAGTTATGCAAAATGAAAAAAAAAAAAAATCATCCAGGATAAAGAGGTCTTTAGAGGTTAGTCCTGGAAAATTCAAGATATATATTTTATTTATGATATGAATATGTATACTGTAAGGTATTTTAATCAAAACCGCTAGAGCCATTTTTGAGAAAAACAAAATTTTCAAAAAATTGTCCATGTAAGGGTAGTTCGAGGTTGGGGGATTTTCTTGAAAGTCTTCGTGTCGCATTTTTGAAAGATAATAAACTTAATAAAAGTTTAGTATTTAACGATCTTTTAGTTTTTGAGCTATGCTACCACGCACACATGCAGAGCTTTTCCTAAAAATGCTTTTTTCGGACTCAGGGGACTTCAAAACATATATTTCGGATGAATATCGACATCGAATTTTTAGTTGGAATACAATATCTTCTCTATTCACGATGTACACTATACTTACTCATCTTTTTTTTTAAGTAAAATAAAAATCTGTATAACAACCCTGGTACCTAATTACCTAATTTCAGATTTTTAATATGTATTAAGCTTCACATTTATGCATACATCATCGTTTAAGCTAACATAATTATAATATACGGTCGTCAGCATAGCTCGAAAACGAAAAGATCGTTAAATACCAAACTTGGTATCTTCCAAGGTTGCGACACGAATATTTTCAAGAAAATCCCCTGACACCTAACTACCCTTTACATGGAAACTTTGCGAAAATTTTGATTTTCTTAAAAATGGCTCTAACGATTTTGATTAAAATATCATTTATTAAAAATATTTACCTGACAAATAAAATGTATATTTTGAATTTTCGGGGAATAGTCCCTGAAGACTACTTTACCTTGGATGAATTTTACGTAATTTTGTATAACTGCTAAACCGTAAGAGATGGGCAAAACCTTACTGCATCAAAATTGTAAAGCACTTTAAAACACACAATTTATGTTACATACATTTTTTTCGTGAAGTTGATCGTTTTTTAGATATTCCTTGTTATCGGTTTCAGCTTTTAAAAAAACTTACATTTTTCTCATACAGGAATTTTTCAACTCGTGTCCATACAAACAAAGGAACTTCAGTCACATAGCAACCAGCTTTAGACTGTCACTTTAACCTATGGTACTTCCTTATTTCGCTTCTACTTACAAGGAAGCAAGTAATAAGTAATGAAATAAATGTAAACATTAGTATTTTAAAAATAATTTGTTGCAGAGATGCAGAGAAAGTCATGTGAATGGAACACATCAGATTTTTTTTTTATTTATTTATTTTGTACTTACAGACTAGAGCAGTAAAAAGTTAATGCTAACTTGTTTATTGACTTTGGTTTAATGTTGGGGTCAGAGGAACGCTTCATGATGCAATGCGTGGTAAATAATCCATTTGAACACAAAGTCTCAATTTCCAATCTCTCGTGGAGCAGTGCTTTGTACTGACAAGTTGCAATAAAGACATCAGCATCACTTGACATTCCGGATTAGAGTCACGGCCAACCAGAGTAATTAATCAAAGGGGCTGGCTGTCGACAAACAAGTTTTATTACCACTTACCACATACGGATTCTTACAACGCGTTAGGCATTTTCATTCCTGCATCTATTTTGTGGTGCCTTGGGCAGTCCTGGCTTTAATACCGGGAACAGCGCCATTATCTCGCTACACTTTTCAAATTTCACGTTCATTTCTCTCCATGTCCGAAGGCTATGGTGTTAATTCGAGCCACCATTTCCTCATCAAGAGGTACCTACAGTCTTTGGTTGATTCATCTTCAGCCTTGCGTCGAGAATAAAATAAAACGGTGTCATTATGGATTTAAACCCAATGCCCATATGCTATTACTTTTTCTATCGTAAACATTGTATTCTATAAAAATCTGATGTGTTCCATTCACATGACTTTCTCTATATCCCTATAAATTATTATTGTTAATAAGCTTATGTTTTATTTATTTCATGCTAATCGACAAAAATTAGCAGAAATAGTCTTATTTCTTGCTTTATTGTAAGTAGAAGCGAAATAAGGGAGTACCATAAGTTAAAGTGAAAGCCAAAAGCTGGTTGCTATGTGACTGATGTTCCTTTGGTTGTATTGACAGGAGTCGACAAATTCCTGTATGAGAAAAGTATAAGTTTTTCAAAGCTGAAACCAAGAAAACGGAATATCTCAAAAACGATCAACTCCACGAAAAAAAAACAAACGTAAATAACATAACTTGTGTGTTTTAACGTGCTCTAAATTTTTTGTGGGTTAAGTTTTTGTCCATCTCTTACGGTTCAGTAGATATGAAAAATTCATCCAGAATAAAGTAGTCTTCAGAGGCTATTCCCAGAAAATTCAAAATAGCGTTTTATTTGTCAGGTAAATAACTTTAATACACAATATTTTAATAAAAATCGTTAGAGCCATTTTTTAGAAAATCAAAATTTTCGAAAAAAGTTCCATGTAAAGGGTAGTTTGGGGTGGGGGAATTTTTATCAAAATCTTCGTGTCGCATCCCTGGAAGATACTAAACTTAAATATCAAGTTTGGTATTTTACCGACTTTTCGTTTTTGAGTTATCGTGTTCACAGACACACGGACACACGTACACACGGACACACACACACGGACCTTTTTCTGAAAATACTTTTTTTGGATACAGGGAGCCTAAAACATATTTCTGGTGAAATCTCGGTATCGAATTTTTTGGTGGAGTGCAACACATTCTCTATACACTATGTACATATTGAGTATAGAGAAAGTAAAAATCAACTCCGAGATTTCATAGGAAAAATATGTTTTGGAGCCCCTAAATTAAAAACATCTCATGTGCTCCATTCACATGACTTTCTCTACATCACTGCAACAAATTATTATTAAAATCATATTCTTCTACCTACTTTATGATAATCGAGATAAACATAGCAGAAATTGTCTTAATTACTTGCTTCCTTGTAAGTAGAAGGAATAAAGGGAACACACTATAACAAAACGATAGTCAAATCTTTTAAAAACTGGTTGCCATGTGATTAAAATCCGTTTCTATGCAGGGTCAGGAGTTTACAACTTTCCGTGTGAGGAAAGCTTAAGCATTTTAAATCTAACACAAATAACAAAGAATATCTTAGAAATGGTCAATCCACGAAGAAAACATATGTGACATAAATTGTGTGTTTTAAGGTGATCTACATTTTACGTGTAGCAGTTTTTGTCTATCTCTTACGGTTTACCAGTTATACAAAGTTCAGCAAAATTCATTCAGCATAAAAAGGTCTTTAGAGGTCATTCCCAGAAAATTCAAGATATACATTTTATTTGCCATGAACATGTCTTTAGTATACGGAATTTTAATAAAAATCGTTAGATTCATTTTTGAGAAAATTAAAATTTTCGAATTTTTTTCCATGTAAAGGGTAGTTTGTAGTGGGGGGATTTTTCTAAAGATCTTTGTGTCGCATCTCTGAAAGATGCAAAACTAAAATACCAAGTTTGGTATTTTACCGACTTTTGGTTTTTGAGTTATCGTAATCACAGACACACGGACACACACGGACCTTTTTCTGAAAATGCATCTTCTGGATACAGGTGACCCTAAAACATCTATTTACATCTCGGTATCGCATTTTTTGGCTGAAACGCAATACCTTCTCTATACACCATGTACATAGTACATGTAGAGAAAGTAAACATCTGATGTGTTCCATTAACATGATTTTCCCTACATTTCTGTAAAAAATAAATGTTAAAAAGCTTATTCTTCTATCTACTTTATAATAATCGAGATAAAGATAAGCAGAAATTGTCCTTATTACCTGGTTCTTTGTAAGTAGAAGGGCAAAAAATGTTTTCCATTCACATGATGTCCTCTAGCTGTTCGGTGAGCAAACCTTTCATTCAAAACATTAATCTGATGTCTGCTTCATGCTAATCAAGATAAACATAAGCAGAATTGTCTTGTTACTTGCTTCTTGTAATTAGAAGGGAAATAAAATGAACTGGTTAAAGCGATAATCTCGTCCGTATAAAACCAGTCGCTATGTGAAACAATTGAAATCATTGTGTTTGCTTGCCAGGAGTAAACAAACAAGAGACGAAAAGAAAGATGCCTTCCCGCTTGAGAAAAATTTAAGCGGCTTAAAATTGAAATCAATAATCCAGAATATCTATGTGTATAACATAAATTAGGGTTTTCTAAGAGATCTATATTTTTTTTGTGTGGTAAGTTTTTGTCTATTTCTTACGGTTCGCCAGTTATACAGAAGTCATGTTGGATGAAGGTGTCTTAAGATGCTTTCCCAGAAAATTTTAGATATAAATTTCATTTGTCATGAAAATATGTTTAACATTGATCATTTTAATCAAAATCGTTAGAGCCATTTTTGTGAAAATCTAAATTTTTGGAAAGTGTTCCACGTAAAGATAGTTGGGGAGGGGGTATTTTCTTGAAAAACTTCGTGTTGCATCCTTGGAAGATACTGAACTTATTTATACCAAGTTTGGCATTTAAGTAACTTTTCGTTTTAGAGCTATGCTGCTCACAGACACACACATACACGGACATGTTTCTAATTTTTTGTTTGGATTCAGGGGATCTCTAAACATGTATTTCCTGTAAAATATCTGTATCGAATTTTTGGGTGGAATACAATACCTTTTCTATCCACTATGTACTTTGTACATATGTGTTGGAGAAAGTAAAGATCGAACTCTTTTATTTCCTCAGAAATGCCATTCATTTAAGTTATTACTTTCTCTACACGAGTGTATAGAGAAGGTATTGAAATGCACTCAAAAATTCGATACCGAGATTTCACCAGAAATACATGTTTTGGGTCCCCCCGAATCAAAAAAAATTCTGGAAAAAGGTCCGTGTGTGCGTGTGTGTATGTCTGTGGACAGCATAGCTCAAAAACGAAAAGACCGTTAAATACCAAATTTGGTATTTAAGTGTGGTATCTTCCAAGAATGCGACAAGAAGATTTTCAAGGAAACTACCCTTTACATGACATTTTTTTTTAAAATTTTGATTTTTTTTAAAAATTACTCTAACGGTTTTGATTAAAATATCGTATATTAAAGATACATACCTGACAAATAATATATATATATATATATATATATATATATATATATCTTGAATTTTCTGGGAATAGCCTCAGAAGATTACTTTATTCTGGATGATTTATTTTTTTTTTTTTTAATTTTGCTTAACTGCTAAACCGTAAGAGTTGGACAAAAACTTACCACACAAAATATGTAGATCACATTAAAACACATAATTTATGTTATATAATTTTTTTCGTGGAGTTGATCGTTTTTTATATATTCCTTCCTTGTTTTTGGTTTCAGCTTTAAAAAGTGATAGTAATAATACTTATTTCGCTTCTATTTACAAGGAAACAAGTAATAAAACTATTCTGCTAATTTTGTCTCGATCAGCTTGAAGTAAATAGAAGCATAAGCTTTTTAACAACAATTTGTTGGAGAAATGTAGAGAAAGTCATGTGAATGAAGCACATCAGATATTTTTGTGGTGTTAAGCATGTTGAAGGAGTTGGTCAAAGAAATGTTCCAAAAGAAAACGAAATCGTTTACTTGGTGGTGGAAGTTCCTAGAAGAACAGCCACTATACTTCGCGCTATTGGCGGATACGTTGGCTGATTTGACAACAATAGAAGAAGAATTGCTACGCCCTTGTCATATTGGGTGTGGCCAGTGTCTCTGTGAAGTAGATCATGCGCCAAGATTAGCATTTTCCAAATGGTTTATTCAACAAGGAGGGAGCTTCCCTTTAAAATGTTTGCAAGTGATGAAGTAACGTTTGGCAGAAATAGAGTAACTAATTAACATAATGCACACAATTAGCATTAGACAATCCACGCACAACAACACAAGCCAGCACGTATGCATATTACAGAAGTGTCTGATGTGCACTAAAGAAAACTTGAAGAATCGCCACGTTTCCTTGAAACTGAGAAATATTTCCTATTTACGGGAAATACAAGAGAAACTTACCACCTCTGTCAACGTTACCTCAACTGGAGTCACCCAGCCCATACCATGTTCCCAATGTTGTAGCGTCGCTGAGTGAAATAGAGCTTCCTTCCTAAAAAAAAGAACATTACTGTGGATATCCGTGAGCACCCAATGCATCAGTTTCTGGCTGTTCGACATCAGATAATCTGTCAATGTACAAAGTGTATCGAAGCTGTTGGTATCCATTTTGAGCACCTTAGTTGATCTAAACGTTACACTTTTATTTACAGTATTCGCGGTTTCGTTTTCACTTCTTGCCTATCTTTTGTAATTCGTACTGCGTACGTCCTTTTCCACATTTCAGACTTTAGCACAGTTCTGGAGAGCTGGTAAACGAGGGGAAGTGTGACTTCTCTTCATTCCACCTGGAGGTGTTATTAAGAGTGTTGTTCGACTTGTAAAGTATAGAAATGGCTAGCCAATTTTAAATTCGAGTGTCATGTACCAATATATGTATTGCAGTCTTTCTTATCAAACATGGCATTAGGAACCTTTTTTCGGGCATATAGTAGAACACTGACACTTTTTCTCGACACAAGCGTATCAGTGTCAGGCCTATGGTAGACACAGAGACGCATTATTAATAGAGGGGTGTCTTCATTTAAACTGGAGCGTTTAGTATATTTCAATTGTTTTTATAACCATGCCTAAAAGTTTGATTAGCATATGAAGAATTAAAATGTAGTCTAATGATATAATTTTTCACCTACAAAAATGTTTCAAAACACAACAAATATTCAATAGCCCACCTGGGTAGTGTGATGGTAGCGCGTCTGCCGCACATTCAACAGATCGCGAGTTCGAATCTCGCCTAGGGTGAGTTACCCGGATAAGGACTTTTCGGGGTTTTCCTTTATTTTGTAGGCTAACTCAGCTACTTGGACCCCGAGATCATTTGAGCATCATTTCAACAATTCCATTCATCGCCCGATATGACCATCCAGGTTAAAGGATGTTAAGCTAAAAATATACCTTTTTACCGTTCTGAATACAGAAATAATTAGTTTCCTTTTCTACGCGATTTTTGTTTTTTTCTTGTTTCATTTATATAGCCCCCTTTAACATCTAAGGCCATATGGGGGCTTTCTACTTGAAACAACTCGTTGTCTGTAGTTTTTTTTTTTTTTTTGCGTTGGTTTAAATCATTTTGTTTTACTCAAACACGCACACATTCGCGCTCACATACAAACTTCCAGAATAATTCTGGCTAGAGAAAAATTCTCCGCCCCAGCCGGGAATCGAACCCGGGACCCTTGGGTGAGAAGTCAGCTCGCTGACCACTCGACCACGGAGGCGAAATGTTTGCTTAGCACTCTCGTATGCTATTTTCAATACTGTCTGTTGTTATTCGTTATGTGCACACTAATTAGGCAGAGTGTAATGGGTAAGAAAGTGGTGGCTATATTTGCGCACAGGCTACCGTGAGCTTTGTAGCACATATGTATTTACATCTTGTATGGAACATTTATAGCTTGGTTAGGGCTCATGGAGTACTGAGCATCAAGCCAAAAGGCGATGAGGTACAGAAATTTGGGGCCCAACTACCATCACGAAACACCTGCTCTCAAAGTTTGTAATGTAGCGTAATGTTCATGTGGAGCGGCTCGACTTTCACGTTGTTTCAGCCACAAGTGCTCCATTGTCAAGCAGCTAATGTAAATGTATGTATGTAAGGTTCATTAGACTTGCATGAACGTATTCCAGAGACCCCTACTTAGGCACGCCATAAATTGTTTATTTTTCTTTTGAATAGGTGTGAAAGGCGCTCTTAAGGAATAATTCCACGACAGCATTAGCATAAAAACACTGACTTTGAGACAAGACATCCATTCCGTCTCTCATGTTGCCTCGCCCAGTTCTATCTCAATCTACTCGCACGCATGGAGACAAACTCCCAGGGGGAAAATTCATAAAAGTAACATATCTATGAACTTTCCTTACCACTTATTTATTTCCTGTGTAACTGATTTCCCTACTTACAAGGAAGCAAGTAATAACACCATTTCTGCTATTTTTTCTCAATTAGCATGAGGTAAATAGAAGCATAAGCTTTTTAACAATTTATTGCAGAGATGTAGAGAAAGTCATGTGAATGGAACACATCAGAATTTTTTTTCTTTTTCTTTTTGCCTTACCGTATCCGTCATATAACAGAGCCAACATGCTAGAGTGCAGATTGGTAAGGCGTTTCTTGCTGCAACGAATCTGCTAGTGATTTCCATTTTTACTTTCTCTATACGTACTATGTACATAGTGTATAGAGAAGGTATTGCACCCCACCCAAAATTCGATACCGAGATTTCACCGGAAATATATGTTTAGGGTCCCCTGTATCCAAAAAAAGTATTTTCAGAAAAAGGTCCGCGTGTCCGTGTGTCAGTGTGTCTTTGAACACGATAACTCAAAAACGAAAAGTCGGTAAAATACCAAACTTGGTATTTAAGTTTAGTATCTTCCAGGGACGCAACACGAATATTTTGACAAAAATCCCCTACCCCTAACTACCCTTTACATGGAACTTTTTTCGAAAATTTTGACTGTCTAAAAATGGCTCTAATGATTTTGATTAAAATATCGTATATTAAAGATATGTACCTGACAAATAGAATGAATATTTTGAATTTTCTGGGAATAGCATCTGAAGAATACTTTATTCTGGGTCAATTTTATGGAATTTTGCATAACTGCTAAACCGTAAGAGATGGACAAAAACTTACTACACAACAAATGTAGGGCACTTTAACACACACAATTTATGTTATATGCATTTTTTCGTGGAGTTGATTGTTTTTGAGATATTCCTTGTTTTTGGCTTCAGCTATAAAAAACTTATACTTTTCTCATACAGGTCTTTGTGAACTCGTATCCATATAAACAAAGGAACTTCAGTCACAAAGCAACCAGCTTTTGATTATCACTTTAACCTATGGTACTCCCTTATTTCGCTTCTACTAACAAGGAAGCAAGTAATAAGACTATTTCTGCTATTTTTTTCTCGATTAGATGAAATAAATAGAATAATTTGTGGCAGTGATGTAGAGAAAGTGATGTGAATGGAACGCATCAGATTTTTACATTTCTAATAGTTATAAATACTTTTTTCCCCGTTTTATACTGCCAGAATTGCGGAGTAATTTATTTTTTTCGGGCATGCTTATCTAATATTCAGGAATTATTTTATTATTATACTCACTATTAATTGTGTAAATTTTCAGTTAAAATCTTAGCGATTTGTTTTAATTTGATTTGGTAATATCATTAATCAATTTTAAATGTTTCCATTACTAAGAGTAATTTAAATTCACGAGCTGTCTTGGATATTTTTAGTGGCTAATGCACTTTATTGTTCTTATGCACGAAAAATAAATACAACTTATTCAGTTGTCCTCATATAAATGTAAGTTATACATTACTTTACTGGCCTTACCGTAGCTATATTTTCTAAAACACACATTAATTAATGGAATTATGTGTATGATAATAGCGGCTAGTTATGAACCCTGAAATAATGACGGTGCAAATTACTCCACATAAACATAAATTAACATCTACAAATTAATAAAAACAAGTCCTCCTTGGACAGAAGAGGAGAAAGGCTACCACCAAATGGAAATTACTTATTAATTACTTATTATCATAATGTTATGAATTAATGTTGTGAATTAATAAGAAAAGTCGTTGACTTGGTCTGGGTTAAACCATTCCATCATCCTTGTTATATACCTACCCATAAACTGCTATATTTTGTGAACAAGGATTTTTCAGCTTTGAAGGAACTAAAGCACTTGGGAAGTCAATAAATCAAGAAAGTCTGAGGCAATATTTATATATTATTCACAAAATCCGACATTTTATGAGTTTTGTGTCATGTTTGAGATATTTGATGTTCAATTGTTTTAGTTTCCTTTACTTCCGAAGTTGTAATCGCTGGATGCAAAATTTTATTATTCCTTGTGCTTTCGTCGCATATGAGTGTTTTGATTTTCTCGATGCGATTTTGTTTTTCAACAGTATCTATAGTTACGTGTTGATTTTCTGGCTGGTGACGCCAAGTTGTCATGAAGAAGGAATGGAAAAGGCCGTTTAGAGATAACGCGTAAAAATGCATTCGTGTTGAATTATACGCGCCCATGGATTCACAGCGTTCAACAAAGTAAAGAATTGCATCGAGCGATTACAGTTTATCTTTGGAATTGTAAAAAAATAATTACAAAAATAAACTGCGATTCTACAAAAATCCAAGCGACTTATTATTTAAGAAGCCGCCAGGTAGTCTGGGTCTGTGAAGCCCAACAAGCCCGATAAGAGTCAAACGCTACACAAAGTCAAACATAAGCGCGAGTAGACTTGCAATCCAACATTTGACGAACGCTTATAGAGGCTTCATATTTAATGCTTCAAGTCCTTCCATTCCAATCAGCAAATACCGCTTCTATTATGCCCCTTCGAACGAATTTGACCACGCTTGGGTATTGTAGATTACACGCTCCACTCACAGGTTTTGATGTTTGCATCTTGGTTTCCCGTCTCAAATTCGAAAATTAAACGACACTATGGGCACATCCATTAAATCAAATGAGGATTCAGCAAGGAGTCTATCATAACGCTTTGAGGAAAATGAGGGTTGGTAACACGCAACACTTCTTTAATTATGTGCTATTTCTGTCATATACATGTTATTTTGAATGGGTTGCAAAGATCAGGCCGCGTATACTTTTGTTTTGGGGTCTCGTTATTTTTATCACTAGGGGCGCGCATAATGTTTTGTTCTTCTGCTCGCGTAGTCAGGTTGACCTATAGAGACAGGTTCTTGTGAGCAGTCAAGTGTGGCGACCACTTGAGGTTGCACTGGGTTAGTTTTTGCGCGAAATGTGAGTGTAACATACGTGAGTTTTAGCGAAGTTTGCTGTTACCTTAGGAGGTTTCATTATTAAATTCATATCATTTAAAGATCGTCTGATCGGAGTTTTCTGACTCGCTGGCGTTGTATTGGGGAATGTCCGTTGTGTGGAATTTCCGTAAAAGTGAAATGCGGTAGCTTTGGTCCGCGTGTATGTAACAGGTTAGATCTTAACTTGGTTAATTATTAATATATATTTTATATTTTGTTATTGTTCTCAGAATTTATTCTCCTTAAATTGCGATATTTCAGGGTGTTATATTCATCTCATTGGGGACTCGTGGAGAACATTCCATGCTGTTAGTACAGGTGCTGTACCACATCAAATTGCATTATCACAACATTTGTAAAGGACTTGTATGGTAATTTTCATTCTTTGGGAAGTCATATTCAAGTATGAGTCAAGTTGTGTGGTTATTCAACTTGGCTGGATATTTATCCTGGAAAATGTGTTCATATGTAAAGATATTATAAAGAGCGTGTAAAAGAATGTAATAAATATGCTTGTGAATATGACGAGCGTTTGTGAGCGGGGGGTGATCCTGTCCTACCAATTAGGCTTCTTGTCGATTGTCTCTTGTTACTTTCCGGATCCAAACTAGCATAAGTCCCAACACAACTATACAAGTTTGACGAAATGGTGTATATAGTCGCTCCACTTAAGAAATAATTGAGCTCCCATGCGCCCATATCGGTACACCTCGATGGCATACAAAATACAAGTAATGTATTTGAAAATCTCTAGCATCAGCAATAACGTGGTGGGACGCGGCCAAATGGAAGAGCAGCATTATGTACACTCAAAGATAAAAAAAATTACGCCTGGCGCTGTGATTTTGCTGGAAATGTGAAAGTTTAACGGGGTTTTTCCGCGATTTTCATTGTGCCGTTCTGGTACAATATACCACGCGAGAATGAAAAGGCAAAACCGATTGGTCGATTCACCCCTTCATCCCTCACACCCACTCGAAGCTCCCACAGAACAGGTTGAATTGTATAGTCAGTGGTTAATTTAGTCGACCACGTACACGTATTACCGTGGCATAAGATCTTCATTATGCTTGCAGAGAAACGATTAATCTAATTTTGTATCACCCGGTGAGAGGGGTCGAGTACTGTCCAACCAGAGAGTTTGGGGATCACCAGTTCATGATTCAGAACTTCATTTGTCGCAAGTTACGTCTCCTGTCTATCCGTTTCTCTTCGGTAACGTGACCTATCCAATACGCTTTTAAGAGCATAGCAAACAGGTGAAAGACATGGGCGAAGTCAGCGAAAAGACCCGTTTTACGATAAGTATTTCTAGGCGTATTTTTAATGTCTTTGAGTATGCAACAACAGCTGTAAAATAGTTACTGATAGTTTACTGTTGGACAACAGGCAGTGCTTAGTTAAAAGAATATAGTGTTACTCCTATGTGTAGGCAACGCAAGCATGTATATTTGGAGTTTGGGAATTCTAGCATCGTGTGGCACCTTGCGTGAATGAATGTGAATGCTTACATTGAATAATATGGATGCAAAGTCTTACACTTAGGATGCTGCATCTGCACTTACATCTCATTGTGAACGAATCTTTCATTAAATTACTTTAAATTTTAACTCTTCAGTTCATGTATATTAGTTACTCTAGCACGTATGTAGAATGTGATATTAGATAGAGAGGGTATTACATTCCACCCAAAATTCGATACCGAGATTTCACCGGAAGTATGTTTTGAGACTCCCTGAATCCAAAAATGACATTTTAAGAAAAAGGCCAGGTGTGTATGTGTGTGTGTGTGTATGTGTGTGTCTGTGGACACCTTAACTGAAAAACGAAAAGTCCGTTAAGCACCAAACTTGGTATTTAACCCTTTCAGGTTTGAGCGATTGTAAGTCTTAGAATTTCATATTCTCCTGCAGCAATTTTTAAATCAATAATATTTTCAACTCTCACGGACTATTTGCACTAATTCCGAGTAACATATAAAGCAAAGAAAAACTGCAAGTAATTTGGTCCGAGTCAAGCTGCACTCTGCCACCAAAACAGTCTCTATTTCACGGCCAGAAATATGTTGTTGGTGGGATGTGGGGAGACCTGCCGGGTCCTCTATCTCAGCTGGAGAGGACCCAGGTTAAATAATCGGTGATATGGCATGTCTGGATGATGACGGGGCAGATAGAAGCACCCGGTGTGAGACCTGTTTTGTAAATTTTGAAACATATTACTATACTCACCTTTTACTTTCTCTACACGTGCTATGTACAGAGAAGGTATTGTATTCCACCCAAAAATTCGATACCGAGATTTCGCCGGAAATACATGTTTTGGGTCCTCCTGAATCAAAAAAAAAATCTTTTTGGTAAAAGGCCCGTGTGTGCGTCTGTGGACAACACAGCTCAAAAACGAAAGACCGTTAAATACCAAACTTAGGATGCAACACGAAGATTTTCAAGAAAATCCCCCACCACAAGCTACCCTTTATATGGAGAAAATGCCTAAAATTTCGATTTTCTCAAAAATGGCTATAACGATTTTGATTAAAATCTCTTATATTTAAGATATTTACATGCCAAATAAAATGTATATCTTGAAATTTCTGGGAATAGCCTCTAAATACCTCTTTATTATGGATGATTTTTATTGAATTTGCATAAATGGTAAACTGCAAGAGCTAGACAAAAACTTACAACACAAAAAATGTAGATCAGGATAAAACACACAATTTATGTCATATAAATTTTTTTCGTGGAATTGATCGTTTTTGAGATGTTCCTTGTTATTGGTTTCAGCTTTGAAAAACTTATACTTTTTTCATATAGGAATTTGTCAACTCCTGTGCACACAAACAAAGGAACTTCAGTCACATAGCAACCAGCTTTTAACTATCACTTTAACCTATGGTACTCCCTTATTTCATTTATACTTACAAGGAAGCATGTAATAAGACTATTTCTGCTAATTTTTCTCAATTAGCATGAAGTAAATGGAAGCATAAGCTTTTTAACCATAATTTGTTGCAGAGATGTAGAGAAGGTCATGTGAATGGAGCACATCAGATTTTTTTAGTTATTAGTGTATATTATTGTATTTTCAACTTTAGAAATTTTTCACCATAGTGTCGTCTTAACTAGCAAGGAGGTGTTTCTGGCCTAAAAAATATGTTGGCAGTGAAAATATTAAGTTTAGTACCATTTACATGGAAAATTTGTATTATTGCAATATAGAAATACAGTGCCAATTTATTGTTTTGCTGACTTGATAACCAGTGAAATGTATGTTAATGGCTTATAGATGTTATAAACATCATTCCATTTGTTAAAAATCTTCTTTTTACAGGTATCAACAAGATGCTAACCATCTCCCTGTCAATTGAACTTCAATATCTGAGGTAAGTGATTTATTTTAACTCAGAATAGAATATAGCTCCATTCATATTCTGGTCTGATATGTCTTTGTGAACTGTAATAAGTGCTATCAATTTAATATTTGATGTTGATTTTACGAATAAAAACCTTGCTCTAACCTTACCTCACCACTTCAGAGTGACAGGAATCTTTCACTGAGACATGTAACTCATTAGATTATTATTTGTTTATTAAGAAACTTGCACCCCTTCAAAAAATGAAGAGGGCTGACTAGAATGAAGACAAATGCGAGGTGCAGACGTTTGCGCAGCTGTTGGCCACACTGTTGAGTTTATTGCTTCCCCATTCGCTGCAGAAATCATCACAAGCCCAAGAGGAGTAGAACTGTGGTAGGGATTCATTTCGCGTAAAATCTGAAGCATGACGTCACTCTCGCGAAGCTACCAATTGCTCACACTGGAGCGCTTGCGTCGTAATCTCGATGCTCATTGCTTTTATTGAAATCGGGGTGGAAACACATGTCAACAATAATATGTAATAATAAATAATATTGTGTTTTCTGAAACCCTCTCTGCATTTTTCCTTTGCCATCAACGAATAAAATAATGCCTCTTAGGGCCAGTTGTACAAACTCGGAATAAAACTTGGAATAATTATTCTTGGAATACACTATTCACTGTATAAATATGGTGACGAGTTGTACGAAGCAATTTTATTCCTTAGATATCTATTCGACTGTTTGCATTTTTAAAACTAATGTTGGCTATGCTGCAAGTCATTCATGGCCAACTTAATTCGTAATTTCTGCTTTATTTTGCTGAAAATTAGCATTATTTTCACAACCAGCTGTTCCTAAGCTATGTATTATTTTTTATTTTAACTACTTACGGTAGGCACTATAAAATAATTATAAATGTTCACCAGCGTGTTCGGATGCAGAATTGCTATATACTTTACAAAACATAAACACATATGTATACTGTGACTTCTTGCGATAGGTTTGTAGTATGGGAATGAAACCTTATCGTATTGTAAAGTTGTATCTTGTGCTGATGTATGACATATTTCCGTTTCTGTCCTCAAAATAATTAACGTACTTAACCTGGATTCTGTAACTGTACTCAGTAAAATACCAAGTAATCGAAATTTTAAAATTAAATTTTAGCTGTTGGCAACACTACTATCAACTTAAGATATGCATAATAGAATCGCTGCACCAAGATCAAGTGCATAAGCAATTTGCTATACAAGTATTATTAACCAACAGAAAAATTAGTAGCTATGTCGAATAGTGCATTAAACCGTTCCCATTACAGCTCGCACTTTGCTGATGGCAATATTTAATACAACAGTTTGAAATGGTCAACTAAACTAATAAAACTAAGAACATTATATCTTACGGAAGGTATCGTCTATTCAATCAAAATTGTTTCTAATATATTAAACCCACAGCATATAATACGAAAAATTATTAATTTATTGTAAAATAATAATAATATATATTATATTTGCGAGCTCTGAAGGCGTCTGTCTTTTAATCTGGCCACCTCCTCCCTTTATCAAAGAGCTTGTAATGTTATCGTTGTTAAAATTGCACCTAACCTCAAAAATATGATTATAGCACAGAATGTCACTAACATCAACACTTGTGGCTATGTTACTTTTTGAAACATATTGCCCTCGAAGTAACCAATTCTTTGTATTTCGTCAATAAAACGTAACCTCGTTCTTTACAACGCTATGCATTGTACTGGTGAATTGCTACGTACTATTTTATATTTATCTTGGGTAGGATTAAATTTAATTGTTTCCATAAAAATAGCGGTATTTTGATGGCAATAGGTAGGTTTTACATTTTTATAAATGGAACTTTACTTTAACTAACTTCTTGTCTTATGCCTTATAGCCGCCAAGTTATCTCAGTGTGATATACTTTCTCAACTTTAATCTCATTATAGCAGTCTTCATTTATCGGACTACCTCTATAACATATTGTATATAGTTATAATATGTCCTTAAAACATATTATAAAGAAATTAATCGTTTATATCGGTCAAATATGGGTCAAAATTGTGTCCAGAGCACAAGCGGCCATTTTACTTTTTGTACTCTATTCTCGGAATAACGGCTTATCTCCGCAAGGAATCACGGAATAAGTTATTCCATGTTTATTCCCTTGATAGTCTCTATTCCGTTGTCGTACAACACAATTTAGCACGTAACCATGGAATAACATCTAACAGAGGTTTATTCCGAGTTCGTACAACCGGCCCTTAATGCAGTTGTTGGATTAATGCTATACGTTATTTGAATCGAAATAAATTGTTTATTTATGTCTATATTTCATATTTTAATTCTTTGCATCATGGTAAGCTTTATATACAGCAGCCTCGAGTTGAAGGAAGTAGAGCTTTTCAATATATTCTTCAGAGAAAATTAATTGATAACGGCGGAATTAGGATTACACTTTCAGGGAAGAATAAAATAATTCAGGATTTTTATTTACTGTGGTTAATGCTCACAGGGAGGAAATTCTAGCGTTTTGCGTCTAACCACCATCTTGTGGTACTATACACTGTCATATACACCATGCACAACATCAGTCAAATTAATTGTTTTTTCCAAGTTTTTGAAGTAAAAAACAAAGGTCAATGGAAGGGGTGAAGGAATATTTAATACAATCACATTTTTTGGCCTGTCAGAAGTTACTATTGATAAATTGATGTTATTGGACTAAATATTGCGGCAAGGTCATAACTTAATTTTGTTCTAATTTCTTGGTCTAAAACCGAAAGAGGGAAAAATACCAGATTTTGACCAAGCCTTTTTGTTTGTCTCTCATGCTTATAGCTATTAATTCCACTACATCATGAACTTATAAAGTTAGTCTACTCTAATTCCTCTATTGAGTGCACTAAATAAACGATCCTGAGTACATGTATGAGGCAGTCATATATAAGATGCATAGGGCAATGTTTGAGAAAGGCTTGGTATCATTTTTAAGTGCACACCAAAAATCTGATCTGTTCCATTCACATGACTTACTCTATATCTCTGCAACAAATTATTATTAAAAAGCTTATGCTTCTATTTACTTCATGCTAATCTAGAAAAAAATTAGCAGAAATAGTCTTATTGCTTGCTTCCTTGTAAGCAGGAGCGAAATAAGGGAGCACCATACACACGGACATACATACACACAGGCGCGCGCGGACCTTTTTGTGAAAATGTTTATTTTGGATACAGGGGACCCTAAAACATATATTTCCGGTGAAATCTCGGTAAAGAATTTTTGGGTGGAGTGCAATACCTTCTCTATACACTATGTACATAGTACGTGTAGAGAAAGTAAAAAGGGACAAGATGGAAAAGATGCTGATACAGATCGAAATGTATAATCGTTGAAAGGGAGATAAAGAAGTAGGTGATGAAGAAGAAGAAGAAGAAGACTTCTCCATTCCACTGCAAGAACTAAACATAAAAAACTTCTGGTTTATTTGTGAAAAGCCAACATATATAAGCGTTATTTTCTCGTTGGGAGAAGGCAAGAAGAAGGTGGTAACTCACAATTTGGCAGGCAGTTGTATATCTGGCCTTGTTCCAGAAGGTTAATGAAGTAATTTATGGTGTCGTACACGGTATCCCCGTTTCTCAGCCGCGGGAGAATTCAGTAGCTGACGTCCTCCAGAGGATTCACGCTTCGTGCAACAAAAAATTCTGCCACACCCCGTCTTGCATGATGCATAGCCAGAGGACTCAAGTAGTCTTCTTAGAAATACTCAAGTAAGGTGCTTTGTGTCTAGAGAGCTGTGCTGATTTGTTTGAGCGAGCTCCGTAGCCACGTAGGGGCGTAATGGAATTTTATTCATTATTTCCGAAACTGACTAACTTGCATAACATTAAAAACATCTGGTGTGTTCCATTCACACATCTCTGCAACAAATTATTCATAAAATACTAATGCTTCTATTTACTTTATGCTAATCGAGAAAAAATTGCAGAAATAGTCTTATTACTTGCTAGGTTAAAGTGGTTGCTATGTGACTGAAGTTCCTTTGTTTGTACGGACAGAAGTTGGCAAAGATCTATAGGAGAAAAATATGTTTTTTAAAGCTGAAACCAACAACAAGGGATATCTCAAAAATGATTAACTCTACGGAAAATGTATATACCATAAATTCTTTTAATAAGCTCTACATTTTCTGTTAAGTTAGCTTTTGTCTATCTCTTACAGTTATGAAAAATTACATAAAATTCATCCAGAATAAAATAATCTTCAGAGGATATCCCAGAAAATTCAAGATATATATTTTATTTGTGAGGTAAATATCTTTAATATACGACATTTAATCTAAAGCGTTAGAACCATGTTTGAGAAAATCAAAATTTTCGTAAAACGTTCCATGTAAAGGGTAGTTGGGGGAATTTTCAAGTTTGGTATTTAACGGTTTTTTTTTTTTCGTTTTTTAGCTATGCAATTCACAGTCATACAACATACAGACAGACAGACAGATTAACACTCGGACTTTTTTCTGAAAATGCTTTTTTTTTGGGATTCAGGGGATCCTAAAACATGTGTTTCCGGTGAAATCTCGGTATCGAATTTGTGGGTGCAATACAACACTTCCTGTATACACTATGTACATAGTACATGTAGAGAAACTAATAACCTGATGTGTTCCATTCACATGACTTTCCTTCCAAAAGACTGTTCTTTTATCCAGGACATGCTAATCAAGGATAACATTAGCAGAAATTATCTTATTACCTGCTTCCTTGTAATTAGAAGGGACATAATGGAACACACTAGGCTAAAGCGATAGTCAACAGATAAAACGAAGCGTCACTTCCCCTTAGAGAAAACTTTAAGTAGTTTAAAACTGAAACCAATAACAAGGAATATCTCGGAAATGGTCAGCTCTACATAAAAAAGTATATGACATAAATTATGTGTTTTAACGAGATCTACAATTTTTGTATAGTAAGTTTAATCCATCTCTTACGTTTTACCAGTTATGCAAAGTTGAGCAAAATTCATTCAGAAAAAAGAGATCTTCAGAGGATGTTCCCAGAAAATTGAAGATATAGGGTTTATTTATCATATAAATAGCTTTAATACACGATATATTAAACAAAATCGTTAGAACCATTTTTGAAAAAATCAAAATTTTCGAAATTTTTCAATGTAAAGAGTAGTTTGGAGTGGGGAATATTCTTGAAAATTTTCGTGCCGCATTCTTGGAAGACCTTTCGCTTTTGAGCTATGCTGTCCACAGACACATAACACACGCACCTTTTTCCAAAAAATGCAATTTTTGGAATAAGGGGGACCCTAAACATGTATTTTCGGTGAAATCTCGGAATCGAATTTTTGGGTGCAATGCAATACCTACTCTGTCTGCTACTGTGGTCGAGTAGTCAGCGAGCTGACTTCTTACCCGGGGGTCCCGGGTTCGATTCCCGGCTGGGACGGGGAATTTTTCTCCAGCCAGAATTATTCCCTAATCCCCCACAGTTTGGAAGTTTGTATGTGAGTGGGAATGTGTGCCTGTTTGAGTAAAAACAAAATGATTTAAAACAAACATAAAAGGAACCTACAGACGAGTTGTTTCAAGTGGAAAGCCCCCGATATGACATTAGATGTTAAAGGGGGCTATATAAATGAAACAATAAAAAAAAAAAAAAAATACCTTCTCTATATACTATATACATAGTACGTGTAGAGAAAATAAATAACCTGATGTGTATCCACACGACTTTCTCTAGTTGTTACACAAACTTCTTTCCTTACAAAAGAATAATCTTTTATCTACGACATGCTAATCAGGCAAAAATTAGCAGAAATTGTCCTATTGCTTGCTTCCTTGTAAGTAGAAGAGATATAATGGAATACACTAGGCTAAATCAATAGTCAACAGATGAAACAAAGCGTCACTTCCCGTTTGAGAAAAACTTAAGTAGTTTAAAATTGAAACGAATAACAAGGAATATCTCAGAAACGGTCAGCTCCACATAAAAATAAAGGAGAATGGACTAGAGCGAAAGAAAAAGAGAGGGAATTCTTTAATGCCAATAATCAAATATTCAAATCATCTTGCAAAGTGAAATAGCTTTTCTATCTGCACTCCGCATAGCATCCGTAAAATGGATGAATCTTTCTTCAATAGTTGCCAAGGCTGCTACATTGCGGAAGATAGTTTTTATACTTGCGGCTTCTGGCCCGATATCAGAGAAACAGAATACGTTTCAGCAACCTCTTTTCTAATTTTGTTGGTTGTGGAAATGAAGTGATTCTGTAGCGCGAAATGAGATCGTATCCAGATGGTCTTTGAGAGAGGCACTGATGTTTGTTATTAAATGAAATTACTTCTTTTAGGTGATTCAGCACTCTCAATGTGGCCACGAAATGCAAGCCCCCTCCCCTTAAAAAGGCGCTTCGTACGAAATCTGTGTTGCTCATTTTTTTGCTACCTTATCTAAATGCTGTGCTGTCCAATGGTTACTTTGGCAATTTCACCAAACATTTTTAGCTCGAATGTACTTACAGGAATGTTTGTACTTTTACTGGTTTAAATATTTTTACTTTCTCTATACGCACTATGTGCATAGTGTACAGAGAAGGTATTGCACTCCACCAAAAAATTCGATACCCAGATTTCACCGGAACTATATGTTTTGAGATCCCCTGAATCCAAAAAAAGCAATTTAAAAAAGTGTCCGTATATGTGTCTGTCTGTGTGTGTATGTGTCTGTGCGTGTGCAGCATAGCTTAAACATGAAAAGACCGTTAAAAACCAAACTTGGTATTTAAGTTTGACATCCTCCAAGGATGCGACACGAGGATTTTCAAGAAAATCCTCCCACCCCAAGCTACCCTTTACATGGAAAACATTACGAAAATTTTGATTTTATTAAAAATGGCTGTAATGATTTTGACTAAAATCTCGTAAATTTAAGATACTTACTTCACAAATAAAATATATATCTTGAATTTTCTGGGTTTAGCCTCTGAAGACTACTTTATTCTGGGTCAGTTTTACGGAATTTTGCATAACTGCTAAACCGTAAGAGATGGACAAAAACTAACCACACATCAAATGTAAAGCACTTTAAAACACACAATTTATGTTATATACATTTTTTCGTGGAGTTGATTGTTTTTGAGATATTCCTTGTTTTTGGTTTCAGCTATAAAAACATTCTTTTCTCATACAGGACTTTGTGAACTCGTGTCCATACAAACAAAGAAACTTCAGTCACATAGCAACCAGCTTTTGACCATCATTTTAACCTATCGTACTCACTTATTTCGCTTCTACTTACAAGGAAGCAAGTAATAACATTACTTCTGCTAATTTTTTCTCGATTAGCAGAAAGTAAATAGAAGCATAAGTTTTTTAACAATAATTTATTGCAGAGTTGTAGAGAAAGTCATGTGAATGGAACACATCAGATTTTTACTTTCTCTATACGAACTATGTACATAGTGTATAGAGAATGTATTGTATTGCACCCAAAATTCGATACCGAGATTTCACCGGAACTATATGTTTTGAGACTCCCTGAATCCAAAAAAAAAAAAGCAATTTAAAAAAGTGTCCGTGTGTGTGACTGTCTGTGTGTGTATGTGTCTGTGTGTATGCAGCATAGCTCAAACATGAAAAGACCGTTAAAAACCAAACTTGGTATTTAAGTTTGGTATCTTCCAAGGATGCGACACGAAGATTTTGAGAAAAATCGCCCACCCCAAACCCTTTACATGGAAAACATTTCGAAAATGTTGATTTTATTAAAAATGTCTCTAACGATTTTGATTAAAATCTCGTAAATTTAAGATACTTACTTGACAAATAAAAGTATAGCTTGAATTTTCTGGGTTTAGCCTCTGAAGACTACTTTATTCTGAATGAATTTTACGGATTTTTGCATAACTGCTAAACCGTAGGAGATGGACAAAAACTTACCACACAGAAAATGTAGAGCACATTAAAACACACAATTTATGTTATATACATTTTTTTCGTGGAGTTGATCGTTTTTAAGATATTCCTTGTTTTTGTTTTCAGCTATGAAAAACATACTTTCCTCATACAGGAATTTGTCAACTCCTGTCCATACAGACAAAGGAGCTTCAGTCACATAGTAACCAGATTTTGACTATCACTTTAACCAATGGTACTCCCTTATTTCGTTTCTGCTTACAAGGAAACAAGTAATAAGACTATTTCTGCTAATTTTTTATCGATTACCATGAAGTAAATAGAAGTAAGAGCTTTTCATGTGAATGGAACACATCAGATTTTTTTAACTCGACATTCCCGCTTGTGGTCCAAACCGGCTTTGCTTAGAAAGGGAAATACATGGCCAGGAAAACATAGGTATATTTAGGGTACTACACCCATAGAGCCACGATTCACTTTTATTCACTATACTTTACCATTAATGTGTAATATTATACTTTGAAAATGTTTCGTCCTATGCTTTAATTCTATTTTCTTTTACAGTGAAACTAAACTTCTCTCGCCATGAGTTTGTTAATTGCACAACAATGGGATTACATATTCTGTGCACTTGGTTTGCGCGAAATGGAACTTTTTGTCCACAACATGTGGTGTCGCATACAGATGTATTTCATCCATGTAGATACTCTGCCATAATTTTTCTTAGCTGCAGCGTAGGGATAGAAGAAAATTGCATTCTTTATCATTTCTCTATCAACTCCTTCATTCTTGCATTCCAAACTATATAAATGTTCGCTTCAAATATTTTTATAACCGTCACGACACTCTTTCCCTCTTGCTATACCTGCTCATAATACAACCTTCCTTCTATTCATCATAATTTACAATAGATTTAGCTCAACTTTGGAATACCCTACCTGAAGATGTCGCCAGAAAGCCACTGACGTGTTGATCTACCTCGCAGTCGCTCAAGGATTAGCACCCGTGAAATTCTCTATAAACAAACGTGTACATACATACCTTAAGAAGAGTCCATTGTTGCGCCGGCTATGCTCGTTCCTGTAGAACACAAGTTGTCTCTTACTCAGGTGAGAAAAGAATAAGCAAGATATGATGACATAATCATTCTTAGTGCTAATTTCCGCTCTTGCTGAGTTCTTGTTGTCGACGGCCATCACACAGAATACGTTGCAACAGCAACAATAATCACCATCACCTTGAAATCGCAGTAAGAGTAACAATAAGAATAACAGTTACAGTAACAGTAATATTAAACTTCGCCGTCAGAGTAACATTCACCCTAAGAATTCCCAATAACAATCACACCTGATTTCTTGTACACGCAGCGCTTAAATACCTAAAACCTCCAATATTGCACTCCTTCCTGATTGGCTAAAAAGAAGCGCGAAAAATAGCGTTGTCACGTGACTAACTTGGTAAGTTCTTTGTATTCCACCCACGTGGCCATTCTTTATAATGAGAAATTCCCGGTTTCCAGAATAGTCGGGAATAAATCTTCCTTTAAACCTTCAGCCTGTTACTTGTGTCTCTGATGCTCTAAAAATCTTGCTCTACAAAGGCAATTGTGTCTCTAGCATTAACAAAGCAAGTAACCTTGGCGAGCATAATAGAAGCTTCTACACCCTAAGTTTCTGCATTCTACTGAAGCAGATCTTTCTTATATTAAACCTATACAAAACTAATAATTAGACTAATAAGATACACAGCGGAATATGCTGTCGGTAAGGGACTGCGGAACGTTATACTGTTCAAGAAGAAATTTAGGGAATGCATTTATAATCAAACCTAATATGCTGCTATATTAATATGACAAATACATCAGTTTAACTTATTGTTACTAATACTTTATGTGCTGGCAAGTAACATGCATTTCAATTGTAAATGTGGCAAATATAAGTTTCAACCTACAATGAACATTTTACTTAAAATAATTTTGCTTACAGTTTATTTACTTTCTCTATACGTACTATGTACATAGTATATAGAGAAGGTATTGCACTCCACCCAAAAATTAGATACCGAGATTTCACCGGAAACATATGTTTTAGGGTCCTCAGTATCCAAAAAAAGCATTTTCAGAAAAAGGTCCGTGTGTGTGTCCGTGTGTCTGTGAACACGATAGCTCAAAAACGAAAAGTCAGTAAAATACCAAAGTTGGTATTTAAGTTAAGTGTCTTTCAGGGATGCGACACGAAGATTTTGAGAAAAATCTCCCCATCCCAAACTACCCTTTACATGGAACTTTTTTCGAAAAATTTTATTTCCTCAAAAATTGCTCTATCGATTTTGATTAAAATCTCGTATATTAAAGATATTTATTTACCTGACAAATAAAATGTATATCTTGAATTTTCTGGGAATAGCCTCTGAAGACTACTTTATTCTGGATGAGTTTTACGGAATTTTGCATAACTGCTAAACCGTGAGAGGTGGCCAAAAATTTACAACACAAAAATTGTAGAGCACCTTAAAACACACAATTTATCTTATATACATATTTTTCGTGGTGTTGGTCATTTTTGAAATACTCCTTATTTTTGGTTTCAGCTTTAAAAAAATTATACTTTTGCACACAGGAATTTTACAATTTCTGTCCATACAAACAAAGGAACTTCAGTCACATAGCAACCAGCTTTTGACTATCACTTTAGCCTATGCTACTCCGTTATTTCGCTTCTACTTACAAGGAAGCAAGTAATAGGACTATTTCTGCTGATTTTTTTCTTAATTAGTATGAAGTAAATAGAAGCATAAGTTTTTTAACAATAATTTTTGCAGAGGTATAGAGAAAGTCATGCGAATGGAACACATCAGATTTTTTTCTTTTCATTTCAGTATACTTGTTGCACATTTTTATGTTTGTTTTTTTAAGCTTTATTCGTTGTATCACGACTGTATTGAATTTAATGTATTCCCTTATGGCGTTAACCCCAACAGGGATAGATAGATAAATAAATAAATAAATAAAATGCTGCATATTGTAATCTAATGGAAGTTAAAAGTGCGAAATTACCTTCCACTGTTAAGCAAAATAATGAAAAAGTTCACTTTAAACTACCTTGACCTTATAAAGCTAGATGTATTCTGCCCTGTTGCATCCGTTGAGCGCGCACATCGTTTCCGAGACTGGCGTGCGCTTGAAGGAAATGCAACTAACTAAACTTTTTCCATGATTGGCGTAATACGCTGAACAGTATTTCGTGGAAGAACCGTTGTTCAATACATACTTTTCAACAAAGATTAGCACAGCAGAAAGCTGTAAATTAAGGGAAACTCCTAGGGCATGTAATGCATCACCCACATACATTGGCCCGTGCTATAGATATACCGTATATTCAACTGAGAGTGACGGTGAGGTTGGTGTAAGAAAGTGGGCTTCTTGGGGTTGATCCGTCCCGCATGTTCGCATTCCGTTAGTTGAACTAATGACTTCATCAAGAACAGCATTGCTGTTATTTCCTACACATCTTCGTGACAATCTGCTGCATCACGTCGATCGAAGGGAAGGATAGCAAACTTTCCAAGTCATCTTTTGTTATTGCATGACTCACACGACGTTAGTCCATTGCGTCTTGCTACACGAGCATGAAGAGCCTTAATTACGACGAATTTTAACCATTAATGTGTTTAGTGCTTGTTCTGCAGCATAAGGCAAAATGACGTTGCAAAACTTAAGGAGCCTGTAAGGACTTGGCAACGAAATATGAAAGGTACAAGTGCGTGCCAGGGATAAAAAACACGCTCACAGTAGAAAATATATCACTCCAGTGATCTCAAGTTAAAGATGAATTGGAGATATCTGACTGTTTTCAATAAAACTGTTTTTTTTTTTTTTTCGCGTGGAATATGGTAGGAAAATGAAACAACGTTAGTTTTACTGTAGCAAAATGGTATTCCAAATGTTTCCAAACCACTTTAACCCTTTGTTGCCTGTCGGTACCTATAAGTTCCGCTTGTTTTAAGCGTAACTATACAAATAAGATTGTACTCTAGGATTAATTTCATGTTATACTAACCTTCAACCAATACAAGTTATATTGTAAAAATATATACAATTGTTGCCTTAAAATTGCATTGATTTTTTAAATAAATAAAAGAGTAAATCCCACATAGCTACAGTCAAATGTAACCCCATTAGGTTTCAAACATCACACCGATGATTTTACTTGGGCTCTCCCCGACCTTTACCACAGTCACTGGGATTAGAACTTGCAACATTTGGCTTTGAATAAATGACCAGTCCATTACCTATCACCTAATACTCATGGTTATTTGAACCACATTTTTGGTAGTGCCTTTGGCAGGATTGTGAAAACTAGTTTAGAAGAATTTAAACTTTCAATTGGGAAGAAAAATATTAATAAAGGATCAACATATATTTTCATTTATATTTTCTCTATTAATTTATATAATAAATTTATAGGTTTATTCCCATATATTTTAATAGAACCCCAGTTTTAAACTTGAATTAAAGGAAAAAACGGCATATGCAGGCAACTAAGGGTTATTCGTCACTTAGATGTTCAGCTGCATCGAAATTCTCAGCTGCCAACTGCACACGGTTGACTCTCAACAGACTCTCATTATGTCTGGTTAGCTCGTGGTGAGCCTAAGTATCGTTGTGCTGTGTACTTGCAATTGTTAGGACTTTACCGCAGAAATGACGATGCTGAGGGCAACCTGAAGGTGTATTAGTCGTGTATTGTGTATTTGCTTTACTTGAAACATGGTAAGTTGAAAGAGATAGCAATAAATTCCACTCGGCAGTTGGCAATCCTTGACTGCCTAATCTCAATCTCTGATTAGTAAGGTTTCTCTCGTTTTCCAACATGCACTTGGAACAATACGAAAGCCAGCGAAGCAAGAACGTCGAACGATATCAGCATATTTCCATATTTCACTGTCAAAAATAAGTACAACTAGTAACAGCACAATTACAAGTGGCACTGAGAGAGTAATAGGCAGTGAAGGATGACTCTGACAGGGTTTTCCAGCACCGTACCGTCATTTACGCTACCCACCTCCTAGGCCGATCATATAGCGGAAAAATGGTTTTAATGGTTATAAACCTCACGTAATTACCTGCGCTTGCTAGGGTTTAACAACGTTCTGACCGGAGTATGTGGTTTGCAGGGTACCGTGTAAGAACGTGGTTGTGTACAGATAGGAAAATTATGGTGCAATGGTATTTGTGCATCGCTGGTATTAAATTATTTTAAAAAAATGTATTTATTTTGGGATTTTATTTAAATTCTGATGTCCAAGCAGCTCTTGGAAATATTGCATAGGATTTTAGCCTTGGCTGGAGGTGGAATTGTCCCGTTTTTTTTTGTAGTGTTTAACGCCCGCTTTAACTACTTGTGGCACCGCAGGCGATGACGCTATTGAAACATGAATAAAGATAGAGCACCGGTGGAATGCGATGGCGGGGGAAACCGAAGAACCCGGAGAAAACCCACCTCTGCGCCACTTTGTCCACCACAAATCTCACATGCGGTCGCTCACCTAGGTAAGAGTCGAGAGGTCTAACCACTCGGCCACGGCACGGCTATGAATTGTTCAGTTGTTACCGATATTTGCGCATACGTGTGTCTGCGGACAGCATAGCTCAAAAAATAAAATACCGTTAAACACCAATCTGGGTAATTAAATTTATTATCTTCCAAGGATGCGACAAGAAGAGTTTCAAGAACATCCCCCACCCCAAACTACGCTTTACATGGAAAATTATAAAAAGTTTGTTTTTCTCACAAATGGCTCTAACGATTCTAATTAAAATACCGCATATTAAAGTTATTCACGACACAAATATAATGTATATTTTGAATTTTTTGGGAATAGCCTCTGAAGAGCACTTTATTCTGGATGATTTTTATAGAATTTTACATATCGGTTAAACCATAAGAAATAGACAAAAACTTCCTACACAAAAAATGTGGATCTCGTCAAAACACGCAATTTATGTCGTGTGCATTTTTGTTGCAGAGCTGACCGTTTCCAAGCAATACCTTGTTATTGGTTTTAATTTTAAAATACTTGTACTTTTCTCAGACAGGAAGTGTCCGATTTTCTTTTGTTCTATTCTTGGCCAAGCAAAGAAGCCAATTTAAATGACAATCGTATAACGATAACTTTTAAATCATTTAACTATCGCTTTAGTATAGCGCATTCCTCTAGTTCCCTTCTACTTATAAGGAACTAAGCAATTAGAACATTCTGCTAATGATTATCTGGATTAGCATGGTGTAGAAAGAACCATAATCTTTTGTAAGAAGTCTGTTTTCAGAACAGTTAGAGAAAGTCATGCGAGTGTAACATATCAGACTATTTTCCCTCTGCTTTCAGTCTTACATTTTCTTTGATGATGTTTGCCACTCTTGTTACACTTTTCCTTTTAATTTCTATGTAAGTGTTTTCGAATACTCTGCTTGACATGACGTTTATCTCTACGTTTGCTTATTTTGGTGGAAAGAGGAGAAATCTCTTACTTCTTTGCCAGCTGTGACTGAAACAAAGACCTTTTGGGGTAAATATGCAAAATAAAGACTTTCATTTGAGCTTGGCACAGGATTGGCACTTCACTATAATCTTTATAGAAGAACCATATCTGACTCAAATTCACAGTAACGTATTCTTTTTTACACTCACTACATAATACTCTTGAAAACATGTTGTTCAAAACATCTTTGTCAACAAGAAGGTAGTCTGGTTCTGCAGCTTCATCTATACACAGGAGAGCACATGTAACACTTTCAGTTGAAGAGTTATTAGCATAAGATAGTTCATTTTTATCTGCTGTAGAATTCTCCATTATCTTTCAGCAAAAAGTTTGGCTTTCTTTTTCTTTATTATTTTTCCACTCCACACATTTACCATTATACGAGGTACGTCCAGAAAGTAAGTTCCGTTTCAATTTATCTCCGCTGCAGCGCTGCGATCGCACATGCGCGGTAGACGCTCTGTATCAAGGAGAAGAAACGTGCGCCATTTTGAGATCGCTGTCAGTCACATACGCTTTGTTGTGCTTGTTTACAATGTCGGTCTTGATTGAAAATCCTGCCGCTTGTGAAATCAGATCTGTGATTCGTTTTCTGAATGCTAGGAAAGTGAAACCAATTGAAATTTATCGGCAAATTTGCGAAGTTTACGGAAAAAATGCGATGAGTGATTCAATTGTGAGTCGACAGTTCAATGAAGGACGTAGTGAAGTGCACGATGAAGAACGAAGTGGGCGTCCATCTTTGGTTACAGAAGAACTGGTTCGCGCGATTGATGACAAGATCCAGGAAAATCGCAAGTTTACAATTAGTGCTCTCGCTATGGAATTTCCCCAAAGCTCACGATCACTAATTCATGAAATTGTTACCGAAAAACTGAAATTTCGTAAACTTTGCTCACGTTGGATACCAAACATTCTTACTGAGCAACACAAAACAAAACGGATGGGTACCCCTGAAAGTAAGGGGCAATCAATGGAATGGAGGCACACTTCATCCCCAGCAAAGGTTAAGTCGAAACAGATCTTGACACCACGAAAAATGATGTGCACAGTGTTCTGGAACTGGAAAGGCATCTTACTCATTGATTTCTTACCGCGTGGTCAAACAATCAAAGCAGATGTTTATTGCGAGACACTTAGGAAATTGCGCCGCGCAATACAGAATAAGCGCCGAGGATTGCTGTCAAAAGGTGTTGTTTTTCTTCACGACAACGCACGACCACACACTGTAAATGTGACGAAAAACCTCCTACAGGGATTTGGCTGGGACGTATTTGACCATCCTCCGTACAGCCCTGACCTCGCTCCTAGCGACTTTCATCTGTTCTTACATCTCAAGTCTTTCCTTGGCGGTCAACACTTCAACAATGATGAAGAGCTGAAAGAAAATGTTTCCAACTTTTTGAAGACACAGGCGGCAAACTTCTATGAAGAAGGTATACAAAAACTTGTGCCACGCTATGACAAATGCCTGCAAAATTTCGGCAGTTATGTGGAAAAGTAGTTTAAGAGTTGTAGAATTTTGCGCAATAAATAATTATTCTGTATCTGTACACAATTTAATTTTATTACCAAACGGAACTTACTTTCTGGACGTACCTCGTATTTTCTATGAAGACACACGTGATGCTACAAATCAAACACATGGATGCTTTAGCTGTTTTGTAAACGACATACTTCCTTTGTTATATTTTTTATCTTTTGTAACAGATAGCAGCACTGTCCAATAAGAACAGCCAACATCTATATTTTAAAGCTAAATGTCCCATTAAAATTCACAAATAGACTCAACGTTAGTTACAAAGTGAAATTGGACAGATTCGGCACGCCCACTGTTCATTGCAATTATCTAAGTACATTTGAAATACAGCAATTTCCAAGTGGATATTACATGCAATATTTAATGGACATATTCTGGACACGTTGAAGGCAATTTCTTTAAATAATCTGATGTGTTACACTCCCATGACTTTCTATAGCTGTTCTACAAACTTCTTACAAAACATTATCTTCTTTCTACACTATACTAATCAAGATAAACATTAGCATAATGTTCTTATTACTTAGTTCCTTATAAGTAGAAGGAAACTAAAGGAATGCGTTATGCTAAAGCGATAGCCAAATGTTTTAAAACCTATCGTTAAGCGATTGTTATCAAAATTCACTTCGTTATTTGGCCAGGAGTATAAAAGAAAATCTGATGTGTTCCATTCACATGACTTTCTCTATATCCCTGCAACAAATTATTCTTAAAAAACTTATACTTCTATTTACTTTATGCTAATCAGAAAAAATTAGCGTAAATAGTCTTATTACTTGCTTCCTTGTAAGTAGAAGCGAAATAAGGGACTACCATAGGTTAAAGTGATAGTCAAAAGCTGGTTGCTATGTGACTGAAGTTCCTTTGTTTGTACGGACAGGAGTTGACAAATTCTTGTATGAGAGACGTATACGTTTTTCAAAGCAGAAACCAAAAACAAGGAATGTCTCAAAAACGATGAACTCCACGAAAAAATGTATATAACACAAATTGTGTGTTTTAACGTGCTCTACATTTTTCGTGTGTAAGTTTTTGTCCATCTCTTACGGTTTAGCAGTTATTTAAAATTCCGTAAAAGTCATCGAGAATAAAGTACTGTTCAGAGCCTATTCCTAAAAAAAATCGAAATATACATTTTATAGCTTTAATATGCAATATTTTAATAAAAATCGTTTGAGCCATTTTTGAAAAGATCAAAATTTTCGAAAAGAGTTCTATGTAAGGGGTAGTTGGGAGTTGGGGGATTTTTCTAAAAATCGTCGTGTCGCAGCCCTGGAAGATACTAAACTTAAATACCAAGTTTGGTATTTTACCGACTTCTCGTTTTTGAGTTATCGTGTTCACAGACACACGGACACACACACACACACGGACCTTTTTACGAAAATGCTTTTTTTTTAGCTAAAGGGGACCCTAAAAAATATATTTCCGGTGAAATCTCGGTATCGAATTCTTGGGTGGAGTGAAATACCTTCTCTATACTCTATATACATAGTACGTATAGAGAAAGTAAAAAACTGATACTTCCTGTCTGAGAAAAGTATAAGTACTTCCCAATTGAAACCAGTAACAAGGAATATCTCGGAAAGAATATCAACAACAAAAATGTAAATGACTTAAATTGTGTATTTTGACGAGATCTACATTTTTTGTGTGGTTAGTTTTTATCTCTCTCTTACGGTTTAGCAGTTACTAAAAATTCAGAAAAATGCATATAGAATAAAGAGATCTTTAGAAGCTATTCGTAGAAAATTAAAAATATACATTTTATATGTGATGTAAATAACTTTAAAATACGGTATTTATTACAGCCACTTATGAGAAAATAATAATTTTCGAAAAATGTTCCATGTAAAGCGTAGTTTGTGTTGGTGGGGGGATTTTCTTCAAAATCTTCGTGCCGCATCCTTGGAAGATACCAAACCCAAATACCAAGTTTGGTATTTTACGGACTTTTCGTTTTTGAGACAGACACACATGCACACATTTTTCTAAAGATGTTTTTTTTATGATTCAGGCGATGTCAAAACATATATTTCCGGTTAAATCTCGGTATCGAATTTTTAGGTGCAATACAATACCTTCTCTATACACTATGTACATAATACAAGTAGAGAAAGTAAAAAGGTAGTAGTAGTATTTTATTATTAAGTTTACAATAAGACAATATTTGCGTCACATAGTCGCATGGGTCGGGTGACCGTACATGCTGTCTAAAAATACTTGAATTTAGAATATTAGCTACATATCTATTTTATATATCTTAACAACATTGGGAATACACATACACACATACATATGCTCGCGCGCGCTAGGTCAACAGAACCATAGAACAATAAAAGAAAGAACACTCTGATGTCACACACACACACACACACACACACACACACTTGCACTCACAACTACACCCATATTCATACATATAGATTACCCAAACACAAATTAAGTCTATATAATATTTACACAAATATTTTATCTCTTAGTGCTCAGGCTTGGCCAGTTTAGAATCAAATCCCAGAATGCTGTCCGTCTGTTTGAAGCTAAAAATACTTCCGACAGTAATTTTTTCCTAATATCCTCCACCTGCTCGCAATCTGTCAAAATATGCGTCCAGTCTTCCTGATACTCGCATAATTGGCAAATCCGCCAACCAGCTTCATCAACTACCTTATGGTTTTTCCACCCTCCCAACCTCAGCCACGCTATTCCCGACCTTTGTTTGATACCCAATTTTAACATATATGTTTCTTTACCCTACCCAATTTTTACTTCGTTTTGTAACTCAATGACAATTTTTTTCTACATACACATTCTATTTCCTGCCTGTTTATATCGCATAGTCGTCTTTTTACTTTATACACGACGTTATAACTATTTTCGTTACCCCTTAAGTAAAAAGGTATGTTACATCGTGGATTTTCAAATTTCATAGATGTATATTGCACATTATTTGCATCAAACCGCAGTGCAATCAAATGGTGTATTTATAAATATCAGTGTTACGCAGGTTGCTGTGAGATACAAGCGTGAGAAAACTGTAGCTCTGTGAAGTGCAGTGAGCTTCCCATTACAACCCCTATCCAACCTGGGTGCTCCCTAGGGAAAGCGGCATGTTGATATCGCAGCACTTGTGTCCAACAAGCAGGGTTGTGAGAATGTTACGTGTTCCTCAACAGGGGAAGTGACACTACATGCAGGGGCCTCTTCCTCTTCCTGTGTGGCATTCACTCAGAAAAGTTTATTTCTCAATGCAAAAGCTTCACAGTCTGAACTTGCATTGAATATACCCGACAATTTGTTTATCATTTCTTCATAAATAAGTATGGAGTGAATGCTATGATCTTCAGGAGAAGTGGTAAAAAATCTGATGACTTTCTGTACATCTGTAATAACTTATTGTTAAAAGGCGTATGCTTCTATTTACTTCATGCTAATCGAGTAAAATTAGCAGAAATTGTCTTATTACTTGCCTCCATGCAAGTAGAAGTGAAATAACACAGGTTAATGTGATATTCAAAAGCTGGTAGCTATGTGATTGAAGTCTCTGTATGAGAAAAGTATGTTTTACAAAGCTGAAACGAAAAACAAGGAATATCAAAAACGATCAACTTCACGAAAAAATGTATGTAACATGAGTAAGTGTGTTTTAACATGCCCTACATGATTTGTGGGGTAGCTTTTTGTCCATCTCTTAAGGTTTAGCAGTTATGCAAAATTCCATAAAATTCGTCCAGAATAAAGTAATCTTCAGAGGCTATTCCCAGGAAATTCAAGATATACATTTTATTTGTCACGTAAATATCTATAATCTAATCAACATCGTTAGAGACATTTTTAAGAAAATCAAAATTTTCGAAAAAAGTTCCATGTAAAAGGTAGTTGGCAGTGGGGGGGGGGCTCTTGAAAATCTTCATGTCGCACCCTTGGAAGATACAAAACTTAAATACCAAGTTTGATATTCAAGTTTGTAAATGTGTCTATGTTTATGTATGTATATGTAAAAGGAAAACGTTAAGAATAATAAGGTCTACTAAGGAAATATAGGAAACTGGAAAAAATGAAGAAAAAAGAAATACAAGCGCCGGGGTCCTGACAAGCCTTCGGAACTGTATTTTTGTTATATATTTAAAAAAAAAAAAAAAACGGGTCGCCTAGGTGGGAGGCGAGCGGTCTAACCAGTCAACTATAGCGCGCCCCTTATAATCAAAATATGAAATAACAAAGAGCTTTTGTTACTGTAAGTCTTACATCTTTATCAGGATCGTTGTGAAGGGTGCAATTCACATAAGTTCACAAAGGTAGACACGTAGTGTTAATTATGACCGTAACACGTGCACGACACGTTAAGGTAACACATACAGCTTAGACGCATGGTCGAGCACAAGCAGCTGTATTCAGCTTGCCTGTATATAATGGTCACTGTCGCTCGTGTCGTAGACACACTCCCGGCTTACGAGCGTATCATAATATTATATGTTCATAAAGACTCCAGGATTCTTAATACAGTACATTAAAATCATTGATTAAAGGAAAGACGATATTATTTTGGTGCTAAACGTTCTCAGAATTTTGTCTTATTCGAGAAATCAACATGTTATTACCCACCGATGTAATATTTGCAACTGCCAGCTAACGTTGAAACATCTGATTGCCAACTGCAATCTCTATGAGGAACAACGAACCACTCGACAGCCCTGGACCAACTACAATCCTCCAACAAAGTCTTGAACTTCTTACAAGTAATCCAATTGTATCATAAAATGTAATCTAAAGTCCTTGTTTCGATCTATATATTTCAAAATGCTAAAGTAAATACTAAATATTGTCGTAGTTCACAACAAACATAAACTAACTTTTCTCTTACTTGTAAAATACAATGCATTGAGTTTACTTTTTGATGTATACCATGTATATGTTTATTTAAATTTGCATTGTAAATGTATTCAACTAATGTACTGTAACCCTAATGAGAAGTCGCGATATAACCATTGCAGTTAAAGCGACTTTAAATAAATAAATTAAAAAAAAAATGTTATTTAAATCTTAGAACGATGTTCAATTTTAAGAGAGGAATGTTGTACAAATATTCTTAAAGTCACATCTACAATTTTTATTTGCGCTTTCTTTATAATTTTGTGGTTTTTACTTTCTGTAGCGCACACGTACAGCATACATAGTAGATAAAAGAAGGTATTATATTCAACGCAAAACTTCGATACCGAAATTTCACCGTAAATATATGTTGAGGAGATCTGAATTAAAAAAATCTGATCTGTTCCATTTACATGACTTTCTCTACATCTTTGTAACAAATTATTGTTACAAAGCTTATGCCTCTGTATACTTCATGCTACTCGAGAACAAATTAGCAGAAATAGTCTTATTATTTGTTTCCTTGTAAGTAGAAGTGAAATAAGGGAGCACCATAGGTTAAAGTGATAGTCAAAAGCTATGTGACAAGTTCCTTTGTTTATATGGACAAGAGCTGACAAATTCCTATATGAGAAAAGTAAGTTTTTCATAGCTGAACCCAAAAAACAATGAATGTCTCAAAAACAATCGACTCCACGAAAAAAATGCATATAACACAAATTGTGTGTTTTAATGTGCTCTACATTTCTTGTGCAGTAAGTTTTTATCTAAGCCTTGCGGTTTAGCAGTTATGCAAAATCCCGTAAAATTCGTCCAGAATAAAATAGTCTTCAGAGGCTATTCCCAGAAAATTCAAGATATACATTTTGTTTGTCAGGTAAATATCTTTAATATTTGATATTTTAATGAAAATCGTTACAGCCATTTTTAGAAAATCAAACTTTTCGAAAAACGTTCCATGTAAAGGGTAGTTTGGGGTGGGGGGATTTTTCTCAAAACCTTCCTGTCGCATCCCTGGAAGATACTAAACTTAAATACCAAGTTTTGTATTTTAACGACTTTTCGTTTTTGAGTTATCCTGTTCTCAGACACATGGACACACGAACACACACACACACATACGGAACTTTTTGTGAAAATGCTTTTTTTTTTTGGATATAAGTGACCCTAAAATATATATTTCCGGTGAAATCTCGGTATCGAATTTTTGGGTGGAGTGCAATACCTTCTCTATAGACTATACACATAGTGCGTGTAAAGAAAGTAAAAAAAAAAACATTTTAGATAAAGGTCAGAGTGTGTCTGTGGATAGAATAACTCAACAAAGAAACTTGGTATTTAGGTTTAATATCTTCCAAGGATGAAGATTTTCAAGAAAACACCCCACTCTAATATACACCTTACATGGAAAAATTATCGAAAATGTTGATTTTCTCAAAAATGGCTCTAGCGATTTTGATTAAAATACCGTATATTAAGGATATGTACATGAAAAATAAAATCTATATTTGAAATTTTCTGAGAATAGCCTCTGAAGACCTCTTCATTTTGAATGCTTTTTGCGTAACTGGTAAATCGTAAGAGATAGATGAAAACTTATTTCACAAAAAATGTAGATCTCGTCAAAACACAATTTACCTACTTTACATTTTTTGTGGAGCTAAGCGTTTCCTAGACATTCCTATGTTTTTTATTTCAAATTTCAAATAATTATCTTTTTCTCAGACAGGAAGTTGCCCGAGTTTGTTTTGTTTTACTTCTGGCCACACAAAGAAGCGAATTTCAATGACAATCATATAGCGACAATTTTAAAACATTTGACTATCGCTTTAATATAGTCCATTCCTTTGGTTCCCTTCTACTTATAAGGAACTAAGTAATAAGTACATTCTAATAGTGTTTATCTCGGCTAGTTTGATGTAAAAGAATAGTCTTTAGTAAGAAGTTTTTTTATAGAACAGCTAGAGAAGTTCATGTGAGTGTAACACATCAGACATTTTTACTTCCTCTATACGTACTATGTACATAGTGTATAGAGAATGTATTGCACTCCACCAAAAAATTCGATGCCGAGATTTCACGGAAATATATGTTTTAGGGTCCCCTGTATCCAAAAAAAGTATTTTCAGAAAAAGGTTCGGGTGGTGTGTGTCCGTGTGTCCGTATGTCCGTGTGTCTGTGAACACGATAATTCAAAAAGGAAAAGTTGGTAAAATACCAAGCTTGGTTTTGTATCTTCCAGGGATGGGACACGAAGATTTTGAGAAAAATTCCCCCACCCCAAACTACCCTTTACATGGAACTTTTTTCGAAAATTTTGATTTTCTTAAAAATGGCTCTAACGATTTCTATTAAAATATCATATATTAAAGATATTTACCTGACAAATAAAATGTATATCTTGAATTTTCTGGGAATAACCTCTGAAGATTACTTTATTCTGAACGAGTTTTACGGAATTTTGCATAACTGCCAAACCGTAAAACTTAGATAAAAACTTACCGCACAAGAAATGTAGAGCACGTTAAAACACACAATTTTTGTGATATACATTTTCTTCATGGAGTTGATCGTTTTTGAGATATTCATTGTTTTTGGTTTCAGCTATGTAAAACTTACTTTTCTCATATAGGAATTTGTCAACTCCTGTCTATATAAACAAAAGAACTTAGTCAAATAGCAACCAGCTTTTGACTATCACTTTAACCTATGATACTCCCTTATTTCGCTTCTACTTACAAGGAAACAAGTAATAAGACCATTTCTGCTAATTTGTTCTCGAGTAGCATGAAGTAAATAGAAGCATAAGCTTTGTAACAATAATTTGTTGCAGAGAAAGTCATGTGAATGGAACGCATCGCATTTTTACTTTCACTACACGTACTATGTTCATTGTATTGCACTTTTTACCGCCTGCGGTGCCATTAGTAGTTAAAGCGGGCGTTAAACACCACCAAAAAAAAAAAAAAAAAAATTGTATTGCACCCAAAAATTCAATACCCAGATTTCACCAGAAATAGATGTTTTGGGACCCCCTGAATCCAAAAAAGTATTTTTAGAAAAAAATGTTCGTGTGTCTGTCAGTGTATGTGTGTCTATGGGCAGCATAGGTCAAAAATGAGAAGTCCGTTAAATACAAAACTTAGTTCAGTATCTTCCAGGGATACCCAACTACACTTTACATGGAACAACTTTCGAAAATTTTTATTTTCTCAAATAGCTTAAATGATTATGATTAAAAATATCGTGTATTAAAGATATTTACATGACAAATATAATGTATGCGTGGAATTTTCTGGGAATAGCCTCTGAAGACATTTTTATTCTGGATGAGTTTTTCATAACTGGTAAACCGTGATAGTATGTAATAAATACTGTAGAGCTCGTTACAATACATAATTTATGTTATATACATTTTTTTTCGTTCTTGAGATAGTCCTTTTTATTGATTTCAGTTTTAAAATAGTTATTTTTTTCTCATACAGGAATTTGCCATATCCTGACCATACAAACAAAGGAACTTCAATCACATAGCAACCAGCTTTTGACTATCACTTTAACCTATGGTACTCCCTTATTTTCCTTCTATTTACGAGAAAGCAAGTAATGAGACCAATTCTGATAATTTTTTCTCAATTATCATCAAGTAAATAGAAGAATAAGGTCTTTATCAATAATTTATTGCAGAGATGTAGAGAAAGGTTCAGATTTTTAACCCAGCTATTCTCTTTTGAAGAATTTTAAATATTCCCGATGAATTACTTTCACTGGGTCAAAGATTCATGCTATATCGTTGCTTAAATCTAGTTTTCCACCACCTCTGTGAATCTATTTTATGTTCCCAGCATGCTGCATCACTCAGGACAATGTGATGTGAATTTCCCATCGCGAAGAGCGCTTGATGCACTCCTGAGAACTCTCGGGGGCACTTCCGCTATTGAATTTCTGTCAGGATTTGGTACGATATGTCTCACACGAGGGATAGATTCGGATAGAGTCGTGCTGATAAAACGTCATATCCAGATTTTGTTGGATGGTGGTCCAAGATGGTATCTATTCATGATGTAAGCGATACATAACGGAAGGTTTACTAACAGCCACGTGTTACTGAAGAACCCAACTTATCAGTCGAGATATAGTGGGATTTTATATATCTTGCGAATCGTGCTCAATTGCTGTTCTCAAAGAACCGTACCAAATACAAGCCACAGATAGAGAGAGATTAGATTGAAAATCCCTATTCTTATGCATCGTGGTTGTGGAAGCAGGATTTTCGCTCAGTGCCATATTAAGCCACTACACGTTTGATATGAGCGCGCCTTGTGTGGGTACAACGTGCACACAGAAATACGATTTATTAATGTTCAATTAAGCAGTAAATTTATACTGTAAATTTTAAACCAGTATAAAGGTCAATACGTGTGTAGGGTTTGGTTGCAGTTTCTCGAATAGCAGAAGCAAAAACAAGGAAAGAGAAATGTTTCAACACACAGGTTGGTTTACTAAACTTAGATACCAAGTTTGATATTTTACCGACTTTTCGTTTTTGAGTTATTGTGTTCACAGAACATGGACGCACACACGCACACGCACACGCATTAACATGGATCTTTTTCTGAAAATACTTTTTTTGGATATAGGGGACCACAAAACATGTATTTCTGGTGAAATCTCAGTATCGAATTTTTGGGTGGAATGCAATATCTTCTCTATAACCTGTATGCATAGTACGTGTAGAGAAAGTAAAATGAACTGTATATGACATAATAAACATTATTTGTGCAGTACATTTTTGTTTATCTCTAACGGTTTGTCAATTATGCAAAAGTCATTCAGGATGAAGAGGACTTCAGAGGTTATTCCCGGAAATTCAGGATACACGTTTTATTTACCATGTACCACATTTTAATCAAAATCATTAAAGGGATTTTTTATAAAACTTTTTTTTAAATGTTCCATGTAAGCTAGTTTTGGATGGAGGGATTTTTCTGAAAATCTTTTTGGTGCACCCCTTGAAACCATGTTTGGTATTTAACCAACTTTTCATTTTTGAGTTATGTATGTACACACACATCCTGTGCCTTTCCTAATTACCTTATGTACATTGTGCATAGATAATTGCTAGAAGAAGTAAACATTTAGAACAAGACATGATAGTAATTAAATCTGATATGTTCCATTCACATGATTTTCCCTACGTCTCAGCAACAAATTATTGTTAAATAGTTTATGCTATTTACTTCATGCTAATTGAGAAAAAATTAGCAGAAATAGTCCTATTACTTGCTTCCATGCAAGTTGAACGGAAATAGGGGAGAACCATAGGTTAAAGAGATAGTCAAAAGCTGGTTGCTATGTGACTGAAGTTCCTTTGTTTGTATGGACAGGAGTTGACAAATTCCCGTATGAGAAAATAAGTTTTTAAAGCTAAAACCAATGACATGGAATATCGAAAAATAATCCACTCCATGATAAAAAAATATATAAGATAAATTGTGTGTTTTAAGGAGCTCTACATTTTCTGTTATATAAGTTTTGTCTATCTCTTACGGTTTGCCAGTTATACAAAATTCCGTAAAAATCATCCAGAATAAAGTAGTCTTCAGAGGCTCTTCCCAGAAAATTCAAGATATACATTTTAATTTTCAGGTAAATCTCTTTAATATACAATATATTAATCAAAATCGTTAGAGCCATTTTTAAGAAAATCAAAATTTTCGAAAATTTTTCCATGTAAAGGGTAGTTGAGTGTGGGGGATTTTCTTGAAAACCTTTGTGTCGCATTCTTGGAAGATACTGAACTTAAATATAAGTTTGTTATTTAATGAATTTTTCATTTTTGAGTTATTCTGTCCACAGACGCACACACATGTACACATATACGGAACTTTTTTCCAAAAATCTATTCACTGTGTACATAAGATAAATTGTGTGATTTAACGAGATCTACATTTATTGTTAAGTATGTTTTTGTCTATCTCTTACGGTTCACCAGTTATATAACATTAAGACAAATTCATCCAGAATAAAGAGGCTATTATAATAGAGATTTCAATCAAAATTGTTATAGCCATTTTTGAGAAATTTTCAATGTAAAGGGAAATGGGAGTGGGGGGCATTTTCTTGAAAATCTTCGTGTCGCATTCTTGGAGGATAATCAACTTAAATACCAAGTTTGGTATTTAAGGACTTTTTGGTTTTGAGCTTTTTGCACACACACACACACACACACACACACACACACACAAGGACAGTTTTTTCTAAAAATGCTTTATTCGGATTGAGAAGGGCTAAAAACATATCTATATTTCCGTGAAATCTCGGTATTGCATTTTTGGTTACAATACAATATCTTCTCTATACACTATGTACATAGTATGTGTAGAGATACTAAAAAAAATCTGATATGTTACACTCATATGACTTTCTCTAGCTGTTCTACAAAACTTCTTACATAAGATTATTCTTCTTTCCGCATCTTGCTAATCGAGGTACTCATTAGCACTTAGTTCCTTATAAGTAGGAAAAAAATAAGGCAATACACTAGGTTAAAGCCAGAGTCAAATGTTTTAAAAGCTGTCGTTATGCGATTGTCATTACAAATCCCTTCTTTTCTTGGCCAGGAGTAGAACAAAGAAAACCGCACACTCCCGTCTGAGAAAAGTATAAGTACTTCACAACTGAAACTAATAACAATGAATACCTCGAAAATGGTAAGCTCCACGAAAAAAATGTATATGACATAACAATGTATTTTAACAAGACTACAAATTTTGTAAAGCAAGTTTTTGTCTATCTCTTACGGTTTACTAGTTATGCCAAATTAAGCAAAATTCATTCAGAATAAACAGGTCTTTAGAAGCTATTGCCAGAAAATTTGTCAGCTAAACATCTTTAATATACGATGTTTTAATCAAAATCGTTAGAGCCATTTTTAAGAAAATCAAAATTTTCGAAAAAAAGTTCATGTAAAGGGTAGTTTGGGGTGGGGGGATTTTTCTCAAAATCATCGTGTCGCATCCCTGGAAAATACTAAACTTAAATACCAAGTTTGGTGCTTTATCGACTTTTCGTTTTTGAGTTATAGTGTTCACAGACACACACACACGGACCTTTTTGTGCAAATGCTTTTTTTGGATACAGGGGACCCTAAAACATATATTTCCGGTGAAATCTCGGTATCGAATTTTTGGTTGGAATACAATACTTCTCTATCCCTATGTACATTGTACATACGGGGCTAGAGAAAGTAATAAAATTATTTGCCAGTTTCTTCCAAATCTGAACTGGAGATCACCTATAATCCAGTTACAGAGATGCCCTTTCTTGGTAACTACCTTTACGAGGGAGAACACGAGGGAAGTAAATGTCAAAGGGCTATGACCGCCAAATATCCTCATAGTATTGACCTTTAAATTTCCGTTTCCAAGCAGCATCTACATGATTGATCGCGGCAGATGTGGAATAAAATTGTCTTATGACAGCATGATCGAGTTAACGGGAATGGAAAAGTTCATCTGGACCTCCTGCCATACTTCATTAAGATGATGTATCTGTGAAACTTGACCAAAAATCTGATGTGTCCATTCACAAGAGTTTCTACGCATCTCTTTAACAAATTATTGCTTATGCTTCATGCTAATCGAGATAAACATTAGCAGAAATGCTTTATTGTAAGTTATTGAAATAATGGATTACACTAGGCTAAAACGACAGTGATTTGTTTTAAAAACTGGTTGCCATGTGGATGAAATCTGTTTCTCTGCATTGCCAGGAGTAGACTAGTCCCGTATGTAAAATTTTTCGAGTATTATAAAACGGAAACCAATAATAACGAATATATAAGAATGGTCAACTGCACGCTAAAAAAAAAAAAAAAAAGAAATTATGTGTTCCACTCATATGACATTCTCTACATCTCGGCAACAAATACTTTTAATACAAAAACTTATTCTTCTAATCACTTCATGCTAATCAAGAAAAAAATTAGCAGAACTGGAGGTATTACTCGTTTCCTTGTAAATAGAAAGAAACAAGGGAAAATAATAAACCAAAGTGATATTCAAATCTTTTAAAAGCTGGTTGCTATGTGAAGTTCCTTTGTTTGTAACGCCAGGAGTTGACAAATTCCTGTGTGACAAAAGTATACGCATTTTTAAAACTGAAACCAATAACAAGGATAATCTCAAAAACGGTCAAATCCATGAAAAAAAATATCTGATGTGTTACACTCACATAACTTTCTCTACATCTCTGCAACAAATTATTCTATTTACTTCATCTAATCGAGAAAAAATAGCAGAAATAGTCTTATTACTTGCTTCCTTGTTAGTAGGAGAAAAATAAGGGAGTATCATAGGTTAAAGTGATAGTCAAAAGCTGGTTGCTATGTGACTGAAGTTCCTTTGTTTGTATGGACACGAGTTGACAAATTCCTGTATGAGAAAAGTATGTTTTTCAAAGCTGAAACCAAAAACAAGGAATATCTAAAAAACGACCAATTCCACGAAAAAAAATGTATATAACATAAAGTGTGTGTTTTAACGTGCTCTAAATTTTTTGTGGTTTAAGTTTTTGTCCGTCTGTTACGGTTTAGCAGTTATGCAAAATTCCGTAAAATTCATCCAGAAAAATATTCTTCAGAGGTATTCCCAGAGAATTCAAGATATACATTTTATTTTTCAGGTAAATATCTTTAATATACGATATTTTCGTCAAAATTGTTAGAGCCATTTTTAAGAAAATCAAACTTTTCAAAATTTGTTCCATGTCTTCGTGTCGCATCCTTGGACGATACCAAACTTAAATACCAAGTTTGGTATTTCACGGTCTTTTAGTTTTTGAGCTATACTCTCCACAGACACACACACACACACACACACACACACACACACACACACACACACACACACACACACACACAGGCAGACACTCACGGACATTTTTATAAAAATGCTTTTTTTGGATCCAGGGAACTCTAAAACATATATTTCCGGTGAAATCTCGGTATCAAATTTTGGGTGCAATACAATACCTTCTCTATACACTATGTACATAGTACGTGCAGAGAAATTAATAATTTGAGATCACCTTATGGTATACCGGGAAACATGCGAGTCAGTTGAGAAGTTTAGTGCCCTGCCGCCACGTTAGCTCAACCCGCTAGAGACCGGGAGATCCGCGGTTCAAATCTCGGCAATAGCGTTGAATTTTTCAGTCTGACTACTTATCCGACTCCTGTCCTACACAAGACCTGTGTGAAAAAAAAAAAAAAATCTGATGTGTTACACTCACATGACTTTCTCTAGCTGCTTTACAAACTTCATACATAAGATTCATCTTCTTTCTGCACCTTGCTAATAGTGGCACTCATTAACACAGTGTTCTTGTTATTTAGTTCCGTATAAGTAGGAAGAAAATAAAGGGAATACACTAAGCTAAACCAATAGTCAAATGTTTTAAAAGCTGTCGTTATGCGATTCTCATTACAAATCGCTTCTTTTCTTGGCCAGTTTTTAGAACAAAAGAAAAATGGACACTCCCGTCTGAGAAAAGTATAAGTATTTCACAACTGAAACTAATAACAATGAATACCTCGAAAACGGTAAGCTCCACGAGAAAAATGTATATGACATAATTTGTGCATTTTAACAAGATCTAATTGTTTTGTATAGTAAGTTTTTGTCTATCTCTTACGGTTTACTAGTTATGGCAAATTAAGCAAAATTCATCCAGAATAAACAGGTCTTTAGAAGCTATTCCCAGAAAATTCAAGATATACATTTTATTTGTTAGGTAAATATCGTTAATATATGATATTTTAATCAAAATCGTTAGATCCATTTTTAAGAAAATCAAAATTTTCGAAAAATTTCCATGTAAAGGGTAGTTTAGGGTGGGGGGATTTTTCTCAAAATCGTCGTGTCACATCCCTGGAAGATACTAAACTCAAATACCAAGTTTGGTATTTTAGCTACTTTTCGTTTTTGAGTTATCGTGTTCACAGACACACGGACACACACACACACACACACACGGACCTTTTTCTGGAAATGCTTTTTTTTTTTATAAAGGGGGTCCTAAAATGTGTATTTCCGGTGAAATCTCGGTATCGAATTTTCGGGTGGAATACAATACTTCTCTATCCCTATGTACATTGTACATATGGGGCTTGAGAAAGTAAAAAAAATCTGATGTGTTCCATTCACATGACTTTCTCTACAACTCTGCAATACATTATTGTTAAAAAGCTTATGCTTCTATTTACTTCCTGCTAATCGAGAAAAAATTAGCAGAATTAGTCTTATTACTTGCTTTCTTGTATAAGCGAAATAAGGGAGTACCATAGGTTAAAGTGATACTCAAAAGCTGGTTGCTATGTGACTGATGTTCCTTTGTTCGTATGGACACGAGTTCACAAAGTCCTGTATGAGAAAAGTATATTTTTTATCGCTGAAACCAAAAACAGGGAATATCTCAAAAACAATCAACACCACGAAAAAAAAGTATATAACATAAATTGTGTGTTTTAACATGCTCTACATTTTGTGTGCAGTAAGTTTTTGTCCATCTCTTACGGTTTAGCAGTTATTCAAAAATCAGTAAAATTCATCCAGAATAAACTACTCTTCAGAGGCTATTCCCAGAAAATTCAAAATATACATTTTATTTTTCAGGTAAATATCTTTAATATACGATATTTTAATCAAGATCGTTAGAGCTGTTTCTAGAAAATAAAATGTTTCGAAAAAAGTTCCATGTAAAGGGTAGTTTGGGGTGGAGGTATTTTTCTCAAAATCTTCGTGTCGCATCCCTGGAAGATACTAAACTTAAATACCAAGTTTGGTATTTTACCGACTTTTCGTTTTTGAGTTATCGTGTTCACAGATACACGGACACACTGACACACGGACACACACACACACACACACACACACACAGGCCTTTTTCTGAAAATACTTATTTTTTGCATAAAGGGGACCCTAAAACATATATTTCCGGTGAAATCTCGGTATCGATTTTTTTGGTGAAGTGCAATACATTCTCTATACACTATGTACATAGTGCGTATAGAGAAAGTAAAAAACAGTTAACTTAACAATGGCTATTTGTCTAGAAGCCCAGGAACGATTATGACTTCAGGTGATTCGACAACAGAAAGCGAATAATTTATTCGGTCTTCGAGAAGTTTCCTATTGTTCCGGAATCCACCGAGGCTTGACTACCACAAGATTTTTTAGCGCTTTTCTCTGTAACGTTGAACTAGTTCAGGTGGCTTTAGTTATTTGTTTTTGTGAGCGTTTCATAATTATCTTTAGATCAGTCAGGATTTATTATGAATTTAGACCGTAACTTTTGTGGGACAGAACGGATGCGTAAGAAAGAATCATATGAATCAGATCACCGTTTTACTGTCCTACCACTCCAGTTTTTCATCTTCAACGTGTTATATCTTGTTCCAAATTGCTTTAAATTCGTTTTCACTTTCTCTAGCCCCTATGTATTGCATTCCACCCAAAAATTTGATACCGAGATTTCATTGGAAATACACGCTTTAGGGTCACCTGTATCCAAAGAAGCATTTTTAGAAAAAGGTCCTTGTGTCTTTGAACACGATAACTCAAAAACGAAAACTCGGTAAAATACCAAAATTAGTATTTAAGTTTAGTATTTTCCACGGATACGACACGAAGATTTTGAAAAAAAGAATTCCCATCCCAAACTACCCTTTACATGGAAAAAATTTCGAAAAATTTGATTTTCTCAAAAATGGGTCCATAGATTTTGATTAAAATACCGCATATTAAAAATACTTGTAATGCAAATAAAATGTATACCTGTCTTGAATTTTCTGGGAATAGCTTCTGATGACTGTTTATCAGGAATGAATTTTGCATAAGTGGTAAACTGTAAGAAATACATAAAAACTTACTGAATAAAAATGTAGATCTCAATAAAACACAGTTTATGTCACATACAGTTTTATTGCAGAGTTGACCGTTTCCGAGATATTCCTTGGTACTGGTTTCAATTTTAAACTACGTCTCTTCTCAAACGCAATCCCTTACGTTTTGTTTCCCTTTTGAAATGCAAATCGGACCGAACTTCAGTTGTTCACATATCGCTCGGCTTTTAAAAGAGTTGACTGTCGCTTTAGCTTGGTGTAACTAAGTATTTCCCCTCTGCTTATAAGAATCTAAATAATAAGACCAATTGTGCTAATATTTATCTCGTATAGGTAGAAGAATAATCTTTCGTAAAAATAGTTTGTTTGCAGAATAGGTAGAAAAGGCCATGACAATGCAACACATCAGATTTTTCATTTTAAAGTTGTTATACTCTGTTCCAAATTGCTCTAAATTGCACAGCTATATCCTATTCGATTACAATTGAAAGGAACTGACTTATATTCATTGTACACGGCCTAGCCATTTCTTGGACAGTTGAGCTCAACTATTAAAGCGTCAATGCAATGACCGAGATTAGGCAATTTCAACCGATCGCGGTCATCTACTGGAACGATACGTCGCAACATGTTGTCGCACCTGATGTTCGTTTGTTTAATCTCCTGTCTTGGTTATTGGTAACAAGGTGACCATCCAGGCAGCCAACTTTCACTTTTAGTAACTGTCAGTTTCACAATTATACTTTCAATTAATTAATTGTTCATTTAAAGTTTTATCCAGCTCTTAATGCATTTAGTTAAAAAAAAAAAAAAAAAAAAGACTGAAAATAATCAATATTTATGTTTCTTGTGTTTGAGGTGAGTGCAAAATTCTCAAATAAAATAATATTTGTTTCTACTTCATGTATTAGTTATTAAAGGCTAAAATCAAATAATTGTTGCCTATTTCTATTGTTGTCATCGATATTCGTAAATTGGCTGTAGACACGGAGGCCATATCATAATTCAGGTGGCAGTGAAAGGGGGGGGTGAAACATTCGGTAAACAAACATGGTCGAATGCGTCATCTGCCATTTGAGAACTAATGCAAGTATTACAATCATAACCTGATAAAATTTCCCTTCCTATATATTATAAATTATCAATAGTCTATTTCGCTGACTTCTCTTATCAAATACAACTCGTGTTTTCATCTCTTAGGACGTCGTTTCGCTCCGGTCGTGAATTAACGACAAGATGAAAACACTCTGATATTGCTTATGATAATTTAATAATCTAAAGCTATCACATCTCTGGTTCACAGGATGTGATAAAACTTTTGATCATATCATTTGAACCACATATTGTTGCAAATTAACTAAAACTTTTAATTCGTACTCATGGAAATTATTATTTTAATTCATTTGGCTTATTACAATGTTAACTTATGTTTTGTATATAATTTTTATAATTCCTTTTATGTTTTGTGAACAGAGGTTGATATTTAATACAGAAATTATTATTGTTTTTTTTATGCTATCTAATATGTTACACCATGTCAAACCTTTTATCACATCCTTCATCACGGTTTCAAAATTCACATATGACTTTCTCTAGCTGTTCTTCAACAAAACTATTCTTACAAAAGATTATTTTCTTATCTACGTCATACTAATCGAGACTTACAGTAGCAGAATAGGTATTATTACTTGCTCCATTCTTTTAAAAGCCGATCATTATCTGAAACAACTGAAATTCCGTTCTCTTTACTTGCTGGGAGTAAACAAAAGAGAGATGAAAATAAAGATGACATCTCGTTTGAGAAAAGTTGAAATAGGTTAACAGTGAAACCAATAACACGGAATCTCTCAGAAACGGTTATGTGTTTTAACTAGATATACATTTTTTGTACTGTAAATTTTAGTTTAAGTTTTTACGGTTTACCAGTTATACAAAAGTCATCGAGAATGAAGAGGTCTTCAGAGGCTATTCCTGGAAGATTCAAGATGTACATTTCGTTTGTAATAAAAATATCTTAACCGCAAGGTATTTTAATCAACATTTTAGAGCTTTTTTGATAAAATCAAAATTTTCGAAAGGTCTTTCACGTAAAGGGTAGCTGGGGGTGGAGAGATTTTCTTGAAAATGTTCGTGCGGCGTCCTTGGAGTATACTCAACTTAAATACAAAATTTGGTGTTTAACGGCTTTTCTTTTTTAGTTATGCTGCCCGCACACAAACGCGCACACAGCACTCCATTTTTCTAAAAATTACATTTTTACATTCAGGGGATCTAAAACATATATTTCCGGTGAAATCTCGGTATCGAACTTTTGGACAGAATATGCCTTCTCTGCTACCACGTACATTGAACATACGTACCAGAAAAAGTTAAAACAGGATAAAAAATGATTTATGAAAGATAATTTATATATATATATATATATATATATATATATCACATTTACATTGTTTGTGAGCAAATACCAGCGTACGGAATTTAGTGAGCTTATCTGCAATAGAAAGAAATTGATGTCAAGCTAAAGTGATACAATTTTGCTCATTTCATGCCCCCTTAAGAACACAAATTTTGCTAAGCGAAAACCAAAGGTATTTCAATACTTAAGGGTAAATTTGAAACTCATTATTACGAAACGATTGTCTTGAAAAGTGTCTAACTATTAATTTAAACTTTAATCTCCGACCTTATGTAAGTATGCATTTATTCTCTGCAATTGGGTACTGCCCGGTGGCAGAGTTAAATGCTCAAAATTCACATATAATAATAATAATCTTAAGTTAAATAAAGAAAAGCAGTACAACTAACATACTATGTACATGTTTTTTTAATGCCTAACTACTTATTATTCCGTATAACAATACTTATGTCAATTAGCAGCATGTTTATAAACAGTTATTATGAAGCCTCAACATTAATACTATACATTACTAATATATACATTAATAATAATAATATAGACTAATACAGTTTTTGAGATCCTTAATTACTTCACAATATTTACTCAAATTGACTAACATTTATTCTCTTTAAATTATCCCTAAATTTCTTTAAGGTCAGAGGGCAGCCCTGAAAGGCTGCTACAAGCAATTCATTCCATTCTTCAATGGTCCTATTAACAAAAGAAACTTTTCGTATGTCGTTTCTGTACTTTCTACCCCTTATTTTATACAAATAATCGTTTCGTCCGAGTATGCTGGGTTTTCTAACCTCTTTCTAATGTCCACCCATACATTTAAACCAGTTTAAGTTTTAATTAGTGTGACTAACATATGTGTTTTACGCCTAACTTTTAGTGGCTCCCACTTATTCTCTTCGCCTTTCGTAAGCCCAAAATCTTTACCTCTGTATATGAATTTAACCCTGTATGTCCCAGCATGCTACTCCATATTCCATAACTGGCCGCACTAAGGACTTGTAGACAATTTCCCTGGACTCTGCGCTCCCCTTCTTCAGTGTTCTCATTACGAAGTGCAATGTCTTCCACGCTTTCCTAGATGTAGAATTTATGTGATCCTCCCATCCAGCATTACTTGAATAGCACACTCCCAAATACATGCAGCTGTCCATCTGTGGAATTTGTTCCCTGCCCATATGATAGCTATAAAGAACTTTCCGCTTTTATCAATGACCTCTTTCATAAATGTGTCTGCTTTTAGCCCACTGCCTTCACGTAAATCAGCAATTAATATACCAGTACTTGAACATATGAGCTGTACCGTGCATACGTTTTATCGGCAGCTTTTTAAAGGGCTCTGGAATAAAATGCTAAGTGCTCAGACACAAAACAAGGGACAGGCGGTTCACTGCACCAGGTTTTTAGCTCTTAAAAGGCTCTTGAATTGCTAAGTGCTGCAACCAAACAAAACCACTTTAGGAAAGTGAAGCAGAGAGAACCAGGAGAATGATGAATATAGTGCATGGGATGGCATGACCAACAAAACAAACATTGCTACTTTTTATTTCCAAAAATATCATGTTTTCCATTCACATGACTTTCTCTAAATCTCTGCAACAAATTATTGTTAAAAAGTCTATTCTTCTATTTACTTCAGGTTAATCGAAAAAAAAAAATGCAGAAATTGTCTTATTACTTGCTTCCATGTAAGTAAAAGGGAGATAAGGGAGTACCATATGTTAAAGTGATAATCAAAAGCTGGTTGCTATGTGACTGAAGTTTCTTTGTTTGTATGGACAGGAGTTGACAAAAATCTGTATAAGAAAAGTATAAGCGTTTAAAGCTGAAACCAATAATAAGAAATATATCAAAAAACGGTCAATTCCACAAAAAATTGTATATAATATAAATTGTGTGTTTTAAGGAGCTCTACGTTTTATGTAAGGTAAGTTTTTGTCTATCTCTTACGGTTTACCAGTTATGCAAAATTCCGAAAAATTCATCCAGGATAAAGATGTCTTCAGAGGCTATTTCCAGAAAATTCAAGATATGCATATTATTTTTCAGGTAAACATCTTAAATATACCATATTTTACCGAAAATTGTTTGAGAATTTTTTCAGAAAATCAAAATTTTCTGAAATGTTTACATATAAAATATAGTTGGGGGTGAGGGGATTTTCTTGGTATTTAACGGACCTTTCGTTTTTGAGATATGCTGCCCACAGACACACACACACATGGACAATTTTCTAATTTTGGGGGGGATTCAGGGGCTCCTAAAACATATATTTCCGGTGAAATTTCGGTAACGAATTTTTGGGTGCATTGCAATACCTTCTCTATACACTATGTACATAGTACGTGTAGAGAAAGTAAACATATTTTATAAAGGTGTATTAACGATTATTTAAGGTCCGGAAATACACATTTAAGGTGAGCATTTGTGAAATTTGGAAGTTGCACAGTATGTAACATATCTTATTGAGATTTATGCAAATTATTATACAAAATAATAGTGACATTGCTGATATGGCTCAAGCGTCTTGTATGGACCTGGCATTCCGGAGGTTGCGAGATCGGTTCCCCGTGGGTTTAGCAGATGTTTTCCCGGGTCACTATTCGAATGCGGGGAAGATTTTTCATTCCCCTGAATTTCCAGTCGGTCCAATTCATTTTTATTACATCCGTCTGTCTTTCTTTCAGGGATGTAATTGTTGGCGAGCACTCCGATGGTGGAGATGTTTCCGCTTTGGAAACTCAGTTCTCAGCGGCAGAATGGCGCTGGGGGTCGTCGGTATACTCAGGGGCGTTTATTCAGACCCGAGGCGCGGAATCCTAGCGCTGACTGCGTCGAGATGAACTGCTTGGAAGCTGTTAGGGACTCTGCACGATGGCTCCCTTTTGCAGTCTGGTTCCGGCTGCCCTCTGTAATTGCTCTGATCTCATCCTCTCCTCCCGGGGTCTGACGTACAAAAGGCTAATCACTGGCTGAGGTGCGGAATACCCTCCAGTACATCTACACTACTAAACTACGCTTTGCCATTTATCAAAATTCTAGATTGCATGGATATTTAAATGAGTTTTCATTGTCTTAATTCATTGTTCTAGTAAAATGAGCTACGGGATTTAATACAAACTCAAAATTTACAGAAAATAAGTTCACAAATAGATCTGGCATGTCATTACTTTTTATATTAATTCAAATTTTATTAAAAGATTATTTTATTTTTATTACTCTCCAAAACTCTTGATTTTTTAAAATGTAATACTTTATTTTTTAATTGTTAACAATATATCGAAAATTATTTGACCATTTGCTTTCGTGCACTTTTGAGTGGAAGTATAAAACTTTTAAAACAAATTATTAAAACATCTGAAATGTTCCATTCACATGACTTTCCTTACATCTCTGTAACAAATTATTTTTAAACGCTTATTTTTCCACCTTCTTCATCGAGATAAACATTAGCAGAATTGTGTAATTTCTTGTTTTTCTATAACTAGAAGGGAAATAAGGGAATGCACTAGGCTAAAGCGCTAGTCAAATCTCTTTAAAGCTGGTTGCTATATGATTTAAATTCGTTTCTTTGCACTGCCAGAAGTTGACAAATTCCCGCATGAGAAACTTGTAAGTATTTTAAGACTGAAACCAATAACAAGGAATATCTCAAATATGGGCAACTTCACGAAAACATCTATGTGACATAAATTGTGTGTTTTTTATGATGTAAATTTTTGTCTATTTATTACGGTTCGCCAGTTGTACCATCTTTAGCAAAATTCATCCAAAATAAACATGTCTTCAAAAGCTATTCCCAGACAATTCAAGATATACATTGTATATGACATGTACATGCCTTTAATATACAGTACTTAAATTTTTTTTTCAGCCATTTTTATAAAAAAGAATTTTCAACAGTTTTTCCATGTAAGGTTAGTTTAGTGTGTGGAGGTTTTCTTGAAAATCTTCGAGTCGCATCCTTGGAAGACACCAAACTTAAATACCAACATTAGTATTTAACTGAGTTTTTGTTTTTGAGCTATACTGCCCACAGACACACATACGAACCTTTTTCTAAAAGTGTTTTTTTGAAATCAGGAGGTCTCAACACGTGTATTTTCAGATGAATTCTCGGTAATGAAATTTGGTTGAAATACAATACCTTCTGTACACACTATGTACTAGTATATAGAGAGAAAGTAAAAAAAAAAAAAAAAAAAGTTTGCGGAGAGCCATTCGAAACAAACGAAGAGGAATGCTGACTTTAGGAATCCATGACAACGCTCGTCCACACACACACTGATGGCACAACCCATCGGCTCCTTGAACAATTTCAATGGGACATTTTCGATCATCCGCCGTACAGTCCTTACCTGGCACCTAGTGACTTTCACCTTTTCTCTGAACTGAAGACGTGGCTAGGAGGGCAGCATTTTCAAACCAACGAAGATCTTCAAAACAACGTCAATGCTCGTTTGAAATCATTGGCGGCAACATTTTTTGAGGCGGGTATTGCAAAGCTTGTGCACAGGTACGATAAATGTCTCAATCTTTTCGGTGATTATGTTGAAAAGTAACCATAAGTGTAGAAAACTTTTAGTAATAAAATAATTGTTTTTAAGAAAATATTAAAAAAGTAAAAAAATCCCCACCCCCAATGACGCTTTACATGGAACTTTTTTCGAACCTTTTTATTTTCTCAAAAATGGCTCTAATGATTTTCATTAAAATATTTTATATTTAATATTTACATGCCAAATAAAATGTATATCTTGAATTTTCTGGGAATATCCTCTGAAGACTCCTTTATTCTCGATGAATTTTACGAAATTTTGCATAACTGCTAAACCGTAAGAGATGGACAAAATCTTACCAGCCAAAAAATGTGGTGCACGATAAAACTCACAATTTATGTTATATACATTTGTTTCGTAGAGTTGATCGCTTTTAGATATTACTTGGTTTTGGTTTCAGCTTAAAAAACATACTTTTCTCATACAGGAATTTGTCAACTCCTGTCCATACAAAAAAAGGAAATCTAGTCACATAGCAACCAGCTTTTGACTATCGCTTTAACCTGTGGTACTCCCTTATTTCACTTCTATTTACAAGGAAGCAAGTAATAAGACTATTTCTGCTAACTTTTTCTCAATTAGCATGAAGTAAATAGAAGCATAAGCTTTTTAACAATAATTTGTTGCAGAGATGCAGATGAAGTCATGTGAGTGAAACACATCAGATTCTTTCGGACACAATAACCCTTAGTATGGCTTCCTTTGGAAGGGAAGTGAAGGCAGTATTTGCACGTAAAAGAACCATTGAAAGAAGAAGGTTCCTGGGCAAAATTTCGCCATTTCGCGTCCGCAAGTCATGATTTCATCCTATGGGCGATAAGTTGATCCCTCGAGTCATGTGTCGGTAGATTTACGGTATGTAAAAGAACCTCAAGTCTGATAAAGAGGCCTCTGAGTGAAGTTAAGCGCTAATATAGTATGGGACGCTAAGAACCGCAGGTGTTAAAGAACGTCAATAAATAAAAAATAAAAAATCTGATGTGTTACACGCACACGTCTTTCTCTAGCTACTCTACTAGCAATCTTCTTACAAAAGATAATTCTTCTTTCTACACCATATTAATCGAGATAAACATCTAAGGTCATATCCGGGGCTTCGAATTAGAAACAACTCGTTGACGTAGGTTTTACGTTGGGTTTAAACCATTTTATTTCCTCAAACACGCACACATTCACTCTCACGACTCCGTGGAGAATAGGGAATAATTCTGGTTAAAGAAAAATTCCCGCCCAAGCCGGGAATCGAACTCGGGACCTCCGGGTGAGAAGTCAGCTCGTTGACCACTCGACCACGGATGCAGTCGCAAATCGCTACTTTGCTTGACCAGGAGTAGATTAAAAGAAAAACGGACACTTCCTGTCTGAGAAAAGTTTAAATACTTTACAATTGAAATCAATAACAAGGAATATCTCGGAAATGGTTACCTCCAAAACAAAAATGTATTCTAAAGGACATAAGCTGTGTGTTTTGACGAGATCTACATTTTTTACTAAGTAATATTTTGTCTATCTCTTACAGTTTACCAGTTATGCAAAATTCCACAACGTTCGTCTAGAATAAAGATGTCTTCAGAGACTATTCACAGAAAATTCAAAATATACATTTTATTTGTGATGTAAACATCTTTAATGTAATGTATTTCAATCAAAATCGTTACAGAAATTTTTGAGGAAATTAAAAATGTTGAATTTTTTTTCCTATTTAAAGGGTAGGAGGATTGGGGGATTATTTTGAAAATCTTCGTGTCGCATCCTTGGTAGATACTGAACTTAAATATAAAGTTTGGTATTTATTTCTGAGCTATGCTGCCCACAGATACACACACGCGCGCGTGCACACACACACGCATACAGTTAGACAGACAGATACACACACGGACACGAACTTTTTTTTAAAATCCTATTTTCATATCCAGTAGGTCTCAAGAACATATATTTCCGGTGTAATCTCGGTATCGAATTTTTGTGTGCAATACAATACCTTCTCTGTACACTATGTACATAGTACGAATAAAGAAAGTAAAAATGAGTGAAAATAATCTCAAATAAAATAACGTTTGTTTCCACTTCATGTATTATTTGTTAAAATCTGAAATAAATTAATTGTTCCCTATTTCTGTTGTTGCTATCGATATTCGAATACTGAGAGTAAGCACGGTCGGCCACATCATATTTCAGGAGGCAGTGAAGAAAAAAAACACACTTGGTAAGTAAACATGGCCGAATGCGTCATCTACCGTTTTAGAACTAATGCATTACTTACAATCAAAACCTGATAAAATCTGCCTTCCTATATATTATAAATTATTAATAGTCTATTTCGCTGAATTGTCTTCTGAAATTCAACTCGTGTTTTCATCTCTTAGGACAATTGACAATTATCGACAAGCTGAAAACACTGATGGTATTATTTATGATAAGTCGCTTCCGTAACCATTCTTTGGTTTAGATTTGAAGGATTTGACAGTCCTCATTTTTAGAGCGTTTAACGTTTCTTTTAACAGCTCAGGTTTAAGGAATGGGTGAAGCAATACTCATTGACCCAGGACTTTGACTGCGAGGGAAGCCTGTAGGAGCGTCTTGTCCAGGTGGGTCAATCCAACCGAAATGCCTCCAGGTTAGAAGGCCATTACACTATTTCCAAATTACGGCGGTGGGGTGGGGAGGGGGGTAAACTTTGCATGAGAAGCAATAGTCTCAAGGCTGTTCACAGTTCGTTTGGCAGATGGAGGGGGCCCCCAGCTACTGGAGGTCAGTACTATCTAATTAGTCCCATGTGTCTTACGAGAGGGAGGCCCTTAGGGCGATCAGATCGGGCAGACTGCACGTTAACAGCCAATCTGTGCCATTATCAACCCGAGGGCGACCACTCTCCCAGGAAGCGACATTGCAGATTCTAGTTAAGTTTTAGATTTGACTCTACCATTGGTCGATTGACTAGCATGGCTGCCCATGCGCAAGCAGACAGAACGAACAGAAGACTACATTTCGCAAGTCCAGTTTTACTGTCTCCACACGTACTATGTACATAGAGTGTAGAGAAGGTATTGCACTCCACCCAAAAATTCGATACCGAGATTTCACCGGAAATATATGTTTCGGGTCCCCCTGAATCAAATAAAAAAAAAATCTGATGTGTTCCATTCACATGACTTTCTCTACATCTCTGCAACAAATTATTGTTAAAAATCTTATACTTCTATTTACTTCATACTAATCAGAAATAGTCTTATTATTTGCTTCCTTGTAAGTAGAAGCGAAATATGGGAGTATCATAGGTTAAAGTGAAGTCAAAAGCTGGTTACAAGGTGACTGAACTTCCTTTGTATGGACACGAGTTGACAAATTGCTGTATGAGAAAAGTGCAAGTTTTTCAAAGCTGAAACCAAAAACAAGGAATATCTAAAAAACTATCAACTCCTCGAAAGAAAGTTATATAACAATAATTTTGTGTTTTAATGTGCTCTACATTTTTTGTGCAGTAAGTTTTTGTCCATTTCTTACTGTTCAGCAGTTATGCAAAATTTCGTAAAATTCATCCAGAATAAAGTAGTCTTCAGAGGCTATTCCCGGAAAATTCAAGATATATGTATTATTTGTCAGGTAAATATCTTTGGTATACGATATTTTAATCAAAATCGTTAGAGCCATTTTTGAGAAAATCAACATTTTCGAAAAAAGTTCAATGTAAAGGGTAGTTGGGGAGGGGGGGATTTTCTTGAAAATCTTCGTGTCGCATCCTTGGAAGATACCAAACTTAAATACCAAGATTAGTATTCAACGGTTTTTTCGTTTTTTGAGCTATGCTGTCCACAGACACACACACACACGCACACACTGGACCTTTTTCCAAAAACTGCTTTTTTTGGATTCAGGGGGATCCAAAACATGTATTTCCGGTGAAATGTCGGAATCGAATTTATGGGTGCATTACAATACCTTCTCAATACACTATGTACATATACGTGTAGAAAAAGTAAAAAAATAAAATCATTTTTGGAAAAAGGTCCGTGTGAGTGTCTTTGAACAGCATAGCTCAAAAACGAAAAGACTGTTAATTACCAAGCTTGGTATTTAAGTTTGATACCTCCGAGGATGCGACACGAAGATTATCAAAAAATCTTCCCGCCCCAAACTACCCTTTACGTGGAAATTTTTTCGAAAATTTTGGTTTTCACAAAAATGGCTCTAACGATTTTTATTAAAATATCGTATATTATAGAAGTTTACATGTTAAATAAAATGCATATCTTGAATTTCCTTAAAATAGCCTCTGAAGATTATTATTCTGGATGAATTTTACGGAATTGTGTATAACTGGCAAACCGTAAGAGATACAGAAAAACCTACTTAACAGAAAATGTAGAGCTCTTTAAAACACACAATTTATGCTATATACATTTTTTCGTGGAGTGGATGGTTTTTGAGATATTCCCTGTTATTGGTTTCAGCATTAAAAACATACTCTTCACATACGGGAAATTTGTCAACTGCTGTCCATAGAAACAAAAGAACTTCAGTCATATAGCAACCAGCTTTTGACTAATACTTCAGCCTATGGTACTTCCTTATTTCCCTTCTACTTTCATGGAAGCAAGTAGAAGAGAAGCAGACATGTAAAGAAAGTCGCGTGTTTAGAACACATCAGATTTTTACCCCTTATTTCCATCCAGTCCATTTACATACACCTAACCTAACTAGCCTAACCTCGACGAAATCTCGAAACCTTTCGTTTACCTGCCACGTAGCCATATTGCCTCTGCAACCAATAGTAAAGGCTCAGAAAAGAACTGAACTAGAATCTGCAATCTCGCTCCCAGGTAGGGATGTCAGCCGACAATCCGAGTATTTACACGGCGCAAACTGCACTGACCGCCGCCACGCACCAATCGTCGTCGTCTGCTCATTCATCCCTGTGAGATAACGCAACACTATGACACGACAGTCCACCACAAGGGACTTTGGCCTAAAGCCCGAGCGCTGCATCCCCCATCTCGGCCCGAAATCGTCATGAATGGGGTGCAGTGCTGGAGGTTGAGACGTGATCACCGCCTCGAATCCTTGCCATCCGGTAATGCGGTCTTCTCGATCTGGAGCCGCTACCTATCAATCAAGTAGCTCTTCAATTGGCCTCCAGGGGCCACGAGGCTGAGTGCACCCCGGATCAGGTCTCCCATTGGGGGAAAATTCCTCACACGGGTACCGGGAATCGACCTCATGTCTCTCGTTTGACAAGCAACCGCGCTACTACCGCGCTAAGGTGACTCCCGAGAGATATAAAGGCAAAATAAATAAAAGGGAATATTAGGAACAGGAAAAAAATGGTAGTGATACGGACGATCGGATTGAGTGAGGTAACCCACAGAAACGTGAGCGACTCGAATTCGGGAAGTCCAGGCTTCGAACCCAATAGCAATCCTCACTGTTCCTTGTGCTTTAGTGGGATGGGTTGGTTTCTAATCTACCACAATTTCCATTTCACAATTTCCCCTTCGTTCCTTTTCCTTTTCTTCTTTCAGGTGAACTTCTAGGTTTGTAGTGTATGGCAGTGTGGGAAAATGGTACAGATACATGCTCCATTGAAAGTACACTCTCCATGTACACTAGAGGGTTGGCAGGTTAATGGGTCGCTTGATCGCCCTCTCTGGTGGCTCGAGTAGTTATACGGGTAACCAAGCTTGGAAACCTTAGGGAGTTAAATGCGTCTGTCTGCCTGTGGGCTGTGGTTTTCATCCCTTCCTCCCGGAGAGTGTTAGCCACAATAGGTCTGTGTAGGTCGCAGTGCGCGAGGTGTCCCGCTCCGTTGTCGATGTCGCGGATGTATTCTCCATGGAAAGAATACTCCCCGTGGACAATAGAGGGCTAGTAGTTTGACAGGTCTCTTGATCGCCTTCTCTGGCAGCTCCAGCAGTGGGATGGGACATTCGTTAGGGCCGTCTACGCGTTTCTGTGGTCTGCCTGCGGCCTGCGGCCTCCTGTGGTTCCCTCACTTCATCCCTTCCACCTATGGTAGGATGGATCGGATCTGTATAAGTCGCCTTTGGCGGCGACTACCCTTTGCCGGCGAACGTAGGAGTCCCCGCAACTTTGGCAGAGTACCGTATATGCTTCATTATGCTTTACCGTAAGATCTGAGATGGAGCAGACGCATGAAGGACGACCAAATCCGGATGGCGGGTGCAAGTATAGACGATATCCCTAACGTTTCCAGTTCAAACGAATTGATATGGCCTAACCCCACCCACAAGCTGCTAAACCTCTATTCCCCCAGATGGGCCCATTTGGAGACGGGTCCTGATTGAAAGGACCAGTCAGGACTCGCTGAGCACAGTCACTTGAGCCACAACCCTGAAAAACATGGCAATGAAAAAAATGATTTTTGATAGTGTGTAGCGCCCGCTTTTAGCACTGACGGCACCGCAGTCGATGATGCATGGCATGAAGATGGAGCACCAACGGAATGCGAGGCGGGGGAAACCGGAGAACCCGGCGCCGCACAAATCCCACATGTGGTTCGTCTGGGATCGATCACGGGCCGCCTTGGTGAGAGGCGAGTGGTCTAACCGCTTGGCCACGGTGCGGCCTGGGACATATGATGTGTACAGTAAACATGTGGTAAATGAAAAACCAGCTCAGATTCGCCAAGCGATCCAGGAGAATCTACATGGGTCAGAGTAGATCATTCCTGGGACCTCCCGAATACCAGTCACACGCGCTACCGCGAGACGACCTTACACGACCAGCAAAAGATGGACAGAACGTTCAAGAGAATTTGCCTGGGAATACCACGAAAATACCTAAGGTCAGGGTATCGGCCCGAATCCTAAATCTGCACTTTATTTCGGAGTCATCTCGCTCGGTTCACACTTCTTAAAACATTTAATAGAATGTAATAAAATTGTCAACATTATTTTACTATTTATCTTGGTTAAATGGAAAATAATTTGACGGTAAAACACATTGTACTTTATCACACGTTTTCTTTGCAATCTTGAGTATTATGGTCTTCTCTACTTTCAATTGTCTGTCTGGTATTGCGTTGGGTTTCGACCTGGGACCTCCACGTTATTTCGCTGGACTCACAGTTCTTTAAAATCCTGATTTTTCCATTCACATGACTTTCTCTAGTTGTTCCACAAACAAACATTTTTTACAAAAGATTATTCTTTTGTCCACGTCATGCTAATCGAGATAAACATTAACACAAACGGTCTTATTACTTAGTTCCTTATAAGTAGAAAGGAAATAAGGGAAGATGCTAGGCTAAAGCGACAATCAAATCTTTTAAAAGCTGCCGCTATGTGAAACAATAGACATTCGGTTCTCTTTGCTTGCCAGGAACAAAACAAAAGAGAAATAAACCGAGACATGAGAAAAGTATAGGTAGTTCAAAATTAAAACCAACAAAAATAAATAACTTGGGAATAATTAACACTACAAAAGAATGCATATGACATAAAATGTACATTTTTGTCCAGCAAGTTTTTGCCTATCACTTACGGTTTACCAGTTACACAAAATTCATCCAGAACGAAGAGGTCTTCAGAGACCATTAAAAAAATCTGATGTGTACCATTCACATGACTTTCTCTACAATAAATTATTATAAAAAAGCTTATGCTTCTATTTACTTCATGCTAACCGAGAAAAAAATAGCAGAAATAGTCTTATTACTTGCTTCCTTGTAAGTATAAGCTAAATAAGGGAGTATCATAGGTTAAAGTGATAGTCAAAATCTGGTTACTATGTGACTGAAGTTCCTTTGTTTGTATGGACAGGAGTTGACAAATTCCTGTATCAGAAGAGTATAAGTTTTTTAAAGCTGAAACCAAAAAACAGGGAATATCTCGAAAACAATCAACTCTACGAAAAAAAAAATGTATGTAACATAAATTGTGCGTTTTAACGTGCTCTACATTTTCTGTGTGTTAAGTTTTTGTCCATCTCTCACGGTTTAGCAGTTATGCAAAATTCCGTAAAATTCATCCAGAATAAAGTAGTCTTCAGAGGCTATTGCTAGAATTTTCAAAATATACATTTTATTTGGCAGGCAAATATCTTTAATATAGATATTTTAATCAAAATCGTTAGAGCTATTTTTGAGAAAATCAAACTTTTCGAAAAAAGTTTCATGTAAAGGGTAGTTTGGGGGGGGAGGATTTTTCTCAAAGTAAATAGAAGCATAAGCTTTTTAACAATAATTTTTTGCAGAGATGTAGAGGAAGTCATGTGAATGGACACATCAGATTTGTTTTTATAGTGTTCAACTCCCACTTTTACTACATATGGAATGAAGATGGAGTACCAATGGAATGTGATGGCGGGAGAACCCGGAGAAAACCAGCTCCTGCACCGCTTTGTCCAACACTAGTACTACATGCAGTCGCTTGAGATTGAACCTGGGCCGCCTAGGTGATACGCGAGTGGTTTATCCATGACGCGGCCCGGAGTGGAGTGATTTAACCATTTGCGAAATACTCCCCCTTTAGCTACTTGAATTTCCTATTAAATTTTCCTGTAATGGGAAGCGGTTATTTCTTTTTCTTTTTGTGGAGGAGGTCAAGCAAAAGAACGGCATTCAAAGGCATCTCACGGACACCACTGTTAAAATATGTATCTACCGCTTTAGCCTGGTATACTCCCTTATTCCTATGTGTACCAGGATGTATGTGTATGTATTTCTGCAAGTTTTTATTTTGGATTAAAATGAAGTAAGTAGAAGAATAATCTTGTGTAGCAATAGTTTGTTGAAGAACGGATATGTGAATGTAAGACAGTATTTTTGTTGTAAAGTGGAAGTTTTGCTTGTTATACAGAATGAATGAATGAAATTGGGATGATTGTGCACCAGGAAATATGTAATATAAGTATTTCTGCAACTTTTTATCTGGATTAACATGAAGTAAATAGAAGCACAACCTTTTATAGCTATAGTTTGTTATGTGAATGTAGTAATTACTTTCTCTACACGTACTATGAGCATAGTGTATAGAGAAGGTATTGTATTGCACCCAAAAATTCGATACTACATTTCACCGGACCCCCTGAATAAAAAAATGAATTTTTAGAAAAAAGTCCGTGTGTTTCTGTGGGCAACATAGCTAAAAAAAATAAGTTCAGTATCTTCTAAGGATGGGACACGAAGATTTTCAAGAACATTCCCCCTCCCCAAACTACCCTTGACTTGGAAAAGTTTTCGAAAATTTTTATTTTCTCAAAAAGGCTCTAACGATTTTGATTAAAATCTCGTATATTAAAGACATTTATATGGCAAATAAAGTGTATATCTTGAAATTTATGTGAATAGCTTCTGAAGACGCCTTTATTCTGGCTGAATTTACTGGAATTTTGCATAACTGGTAAAGCATGAGGGACAAAACTTACTACACAAAAAATGAGGATCACGATAAAACACACAGTTTATGTATGTCATATACATATTTTTTCGTGAAGTTGGCCGTTTTCGAGATATTCCTTGTTATTGATTTCAATTTTAAAATACTGTAACTTTTCTCATACGAGAACTTGTCTACGCTGGGCCACGCGAAGAAACGGATTTCAATCCCATAGCAACCACATTTTAAAACATTTGACTGTCGGTTTAGCCTAGTGTATTCGCTTATTTCCCTTGTACTTAAGGGAATTAAGTAAGAAGACCGTTTCTGCTAATGTTTAGCAAGACTTGTATAGAATAATTAGCGGCCGCACCATGGCCGAGTGGTTAGACCACTTGCCACTAACCTAGGCAGCATAGTTCGAACCTAAGCGATCGCTTGTAAGATTTGTGGTGGACAATGCGACGCAGGGGTGGGTTCTATCCGGGTTCTCCGATTTCCCCCGTCATCACATTCCACCAATTCTCCATCTTCATTCCATGTATCATCAGTATCATCGTCTGCGGTGCCTGAGTAAAAGCGGACGTTAAACACTATCCGCCCATACAAATAGAATCAGCTTATTAACAATCATTTGTTTCAGAGATGTAGACAAAGTCTTATGAATGGAGCACATCTGACTTCTTTTTTTTTTTATCAAAACCGTTGAGCCTTTTTTGAGAACATTTTGAGGGATTCCGAAAATGTTTTCATATAAAGCATTGTTAACCATTTCCGAGATATCCCTTGATATATGTAGATTTGAATTTCTCATTACTTAAAAATGGCTGAAATATGAAGTTTGTTGTTTGTTGTTGTTTTTTTTTTTTTTTTTTTTTTTTTTTTTGCGTGGAGGAAGTCAAGCAAAGTTAACGACATTCAAGAACATCTCATAGCGACCACTTTTAATAGATGTATCTACTGCTTTAGTCTGGTATACTCCCTTATTCGTTTGTACGCACCAGGATGTTTTTACTGTTTTTTTTTTTTTTTGCATGTTTTTATCTGGATTAACATGAATTAAGTAGAAGAATAAGCTTTTATATGAATAATATGTTGAAGATGAAGGTAAGAGAGGATTTTTGTTGTAAAGTGTTAGGAAGGAAGGTATGAATGAATGAATGTACCTGTTGATAAGTGCGAGCGGCCGGCCGGGTGTGTCCAGCTGGAGACCTAGCGGGGTGGCCCTAAATGTGGAGCGAGGAGAACCGTACGAGCTGGGTGGTCCAGCAGCGCCGAGCCACTACGTGTGTGGCGGTCACGTAATACCGAGATCCTCGCAGCTACAACACAACAGATCATTTCGTGGCTCTCTGCACGAACACGGAAACACGGCGCCAACTCATTTCCCTCAAAACTCATTAATACAATTACATTACCGTCCGCAAGTACTTCTTAATTTACTTACTATATTCTGAGTTTGTGCACCCTTATCAAAACTCTACGTTAAACTATTATTCCCAGCAACCAACTTTAATTCTGGACACTTTTGGTTAAATTAACTTTAAGACAACAATATTGCACTCAACTTTTAATCTTTATTTACTATATTCTTTCCCTGCTGTCCTGAGTTTGTGCACCCTTATCAAAACTCTACGTTAAACTGTATTCCCAGCAACCAACTTTAATTCTGGACACTTTTGGTTAAATTAACTTTAAGACAACAATATTGCACTCAACTTTTAATCTTTATTTACTATATTCTTTCCCTGCTGTCCTGAGTTTGTGCACCCTCATCAAAAATCTACGTTAAACTGTGTTCACAGCAACCACCTTTAATTCTGGACACTTTTGGTTAAATTAACTTTAAGATAACAATATTACACTCAACTATCATAGCTTTTAGGCCGTGGTCCAGCAGATGAAGATTCACCCAACGTTTCGCCCATAACTTCGATGGGCATCTTCAGGGGAAGTTGACTTCTCACCGGTGTCGGCCAGAACCTTCATTTTATGATATAGACGCCGGCCTTAGAGATTATATTGCAATCAACTCTTAATCAGGATTATTCCTCTCTAATAAATTATAACCAGGAAGCGCTAGCCCAATACATTAATTAACCTTAATATTATTATTTTTACTTATTATAAAAATTTTCACACAGCAAACAATTACATTACCGTCTAAATTTTCGAAAATGTTTACACGTAAAGGGTAATTGGGTGAGGGGGGATGTTCTTGAAAATTGGTGTCGCATCCATGGAAGATACTTAACTTAAATACCAAGTTTGGTATTTAACAGACTTTTCGTTTTTGAGTTAAGCTGACACACAGACAGCACACATATACACACAGACACACTCACGTAGACACGCACAGACACACACACACGGCCCTTTTCCCAAAAATGTTTTTTATGGATTCAGGGGGACCCAAAGCATGTATTTCCGGTGAAATGTGGTATTGAACTTTTGGATGCATTACAATACCTTCTCTACACACTATGTACATAGTAAGTTTAGAGAAACTAAAAAAAATAAGCAAAAGGTCAATGTGTGTGTGTGTGTGTGTGAACACGATAACTCAAAAACGAAAAGTTAGAATCTTCCAAATATGTAACACGAAAATTTTGAGGAAAAGTCTCACATCGCAAACTACCCTCCTATATAGAAAAATGTCCGAAAATTTTGATTTTCTCAAAAATGGTTCAAAAGATTTTGATTAAAATACCGTATATTAAAGATGTTTATATGGCAAATAAAATGTATAATCTTGAATTTTCTAGGAATATCCTCTGAGGGTATCTTTATCCTGGGTGAAATTTGCACATCTAGTAAACCGTAAGTTGTAGACAAAAACTTACTAGACAGGAAATGTGGATTTCGTTAAAACACACAATTTATATTTGATACATTTTTGTAGAGCTGACGTTTTGAGAGATATTCTTTGTTATTGGTTTCAGTTTTAAAATACTTATACTTTTTCATACGGAAATGTGTCAACTCCTAGCCATACAAAGAGGCAAATTTCAATCACATAGCAAATAGCTTTTAAAAGATTTGAGTACTTTTTTTTTTTTTTATTGCTTCATTTGTATAGTCCCCCTTTAACATCAATGGTCATATCGGGGGCTTTCACTTGTGAAACTGTAGGTTCAGAACATTAGGTTAAACTTTATGCTACTAAACACACGCACATTCACTCTCACATTCATACTTCCAGACTCTATGGGGGATAGGGAATAATTCCGGTTAAAGAAAAATTCCCCGCCCAGCCGGGAATCGAACCCTGGACCCCTGGGTGAGAAGTCAGCTCCCTGACCAGATTTGAGTAGTGTATCCTACTGTATTCTCTTATTTCCTCTCTACTTACAAGAAAGCACTTCTGCTAATGTGTATCTCGATTAGCATGAAGTAGATAGAAGAGTTAGGTTTTTAATAGTAATTTGTTACAGAGATGTAAAGAAAACTAAGTGAATTGAACACGCCAGGGTTTTACTTGCTCTACACATACTACGTACATAGTGTATAGAGAAGGTATTCCACCCAAAAATTCGATACCGAGATTTCACTGGAAATAGACGTGTTAGGGTCCCTTGTATCCAAAAAAAGTATTTTCAGAAGAAGGTCTGTGTGTGTGTATGTGTGTGCGTGTGTGTGTCCGTGTGTCTGTGAACACGATATTTCAAAAACGAAAAGTCCATAATGTACCAAACTTGGTATATAAGTTTAGTGTCTTCCAGGAATGCAAACTACTCTTTACATGGAAAATGTTTCGAAATGTTTAGTTTCTCAAAAATGACTGAAACGGTTATGATTAAACTACCGTACATTAAAAATATTTATATTGCAAATAAAATGCATATCTTGAATTTTATGGGAAAAGCGCCTGAAGACCTCTTCATTCTAAATGAATTTTGCCGACTTTTGTGTAACTGGTAAACCGTAAGAGAGAGACAAAACTTATTACATAAAAAATTTAGATCATATTAAAACACACAATTTATGTCAATACGTTTTTTTTTTTTTTTTACGTGGAATTTACCATTTCTGAGATATTTCTTGATATTGTTTCAGATTGAAAATACTTAAACTTTTCTCACACGGAAAGTTTAAAACTCCTGGTCCTGCATAGAAACGGATTTTAACCTCATGCTAACTAGCTTTTAAAATATTGACTATCGCTTTAGCCTAGTATATTCCCTTATTTTCCTTTTACTTACAAGGAAGCAAGTAATTAAGACAATTTCTGTTAATGTGTGAATGGTACACATCTGACTTTTTCACATGAAAACACTTTATGTTAAAACGTGGAATTTGTTTATTGTGGTTTTTTTTGTTCTATTAGAATAAATTAGGTGTTGTAATATTTTAAAAATCTGATGTGCTCCATTCACATGACTTTCTCTATATCACTGCAACAAATTATTCTTAAAAAGCTTATGCTTCTATTTAGTTCATGCTAATCGAGAAAAAATTAGCACAATAGTCTTATTACTTGCTTCCTTGTACATAGAAGAAAAAAAAAGGGGGTATCATAGGTTAAAGTGATGGTCAAAAGCTGGTTGCTATATGACTGAAGTTCCTTTGTTTGTATGGACACGAGTTCACAAAGTCCTGTATGAGAAAAGTACGTTTTTATAGCTGAAACCAAAAACAAGGAATATCTAAAAAACAATCAACTCCACGAAAAAAAAATATATAACATAAATTGTGTGTTTTAAAGTGCTCTACGTTTGTTGTGTGGCAAGTTTTTGTCCATCTCTTACAGTTCAGCAGTTATGCAAAATTCCGTAAAATTGACCCAGAATAAAGTAGACTTCAGAGGCTATTCCCAGAAAATTCAAAATATACATTTTATTTGTCAGGTAAATATCTTTAATATACGATATTTTACTCAAAATCGTTAGAGCCATTTTTTACAAAATCAAAATTTTCGAAAAAAGTTCCATGTAAAGGGTAGTTGGGGGTGGGGGATTTTTCTCAAACTCTTCGTGTCGCATCCCTGGAAGATATACTAAACTTGAATACCAAGTTTGGTATTTTACCGACTTTTCGATTTTGTGTTATCGTGTTCACAGACTCACGGACACACACACGGACTTTTCTCTGAAAATACTTTTTTTTGGACACATGGGACGCTAAAACATATATTTCCAGTGAAATCTCGGTATCGAATTTTTTGGTGGAGTGCAATACCTTCTCTATAGACTATGTGCATAGTGCGTATAGAGAAAGTAAAAATTATTTAAATGATCTAATAGAACAGTTATTAAGTCCGCCTGGGTAGTGTGGTGGTAGCGTGTCTGCCTCACATTCAAAAGGTCGTGAATTCGAATCTTGCTTAGGGTGAGAAAGGTTTTTTTCGGGGTTTTCCCTTATCCTGAGAAGACGAATGTCGAGTAACTTCAAGCTCCATGGACCCCGAGAATATTTGAGCATCATTTCACCAATTTCATTCATCGTCTGATATGATCAACCAGGTTAAAGGACGTTAAACTTCTTAAAAAAAAAAAAAAGTTAGTAGATGTTCCATGATTTACAGAGATTAAGACGTAGCTGCAAATATACGAAACAGCTAACACAGACTAACAAGTAACTAAGAGAAACGAATACTTGAAGTAAATAGCGCGGTTTACGTAAAGCGAAAAGAGCTTTTGGGGTCATCAATTTAACTTTAATTGTGTTATTACTTCGGGCAAGATAATGCTTAAAGTTAATGGTGCGAAAAATCTCTATTAACAAAATGTGATGTGTTGCATTAGCATGACTTCAGTTATAAAAACCTGGTTAAAAACTTTTTTTCCCCTATCTACTTAATCCAGATAAACTTTACCAGAAATCTCTAAATTATACATTTTATTATAGACACCCAAGTCAACAGTGATAGTCAAATGTTTAACAAATGGTCATATCTCCGAAACAAATTTTTCGTTCCTACTCGGATTACCCTCCCCGTATGTAGAGCTGACACCTCCCTAGGACTTAAAAAGTCGATGCCTAGGGGTCAGAAGCCTGTCGGGGAGCCAACGGCACAAAACCACTGAAGGAGAACCTGGAACGAGTTATCGAACCGTAGCCAGGCATGAGCGTAAGTGGATTAAAAGAAATGCAAGCGAAATGGATGACAGGAAAGGTGATGATGGAGCAATTAGTGGAATGAGTGGCGGGGGAAACCGGAGCACACAGAAAAACTCTCCTAGACGCCACTTCGTCCACCACAAATCCCACATGCAGGCGCTTGAGATCGCCACCTCCAAAATAACTTGCGGAAAACAAGAACGTTATTTTAGATAAATTGCGTGTATTAAACACATCGTACGAGGTAGAGAAGGTATTGCATTTCACACAAAAATCAGATATCGAGATTTCAATGACAATGCATGTTTTTCGGTCCCCTGTATTGATAAAAAAGCATTTTTAGAAACAGTCCGTGTGTATGTGTGTGTGTGTGTCCGTCTAAGGACAGCATAGCTCAAAAATCTGATGTGTTCCATTCACATGACTTTCTCTACCTCTCTTCAACAAATTATTATTGTTAAAAAGTTTATACTTCTATTTACTTCATGCTAATCGAGAAAAAGATTAGCACAGTCTTATTACTTACTTCCTTGTTAGCAGAAGGGAAATAAGGGAGCACTATAGGCTAAACTAATAATCAAAAGCTGGTTGCTATGTGACTGAAGTTTCTTTGTTTGTATGGACACGAGTTGACAAATTGCTGTATGAGAAAAGTATAAGTTTTTCAAAGCTGAAAACAAAAACAAGGAATATGTCAAAACTATCAACTCAACGAAAAAAAATGTATATAAGATAAATTGTGTGTTTTAAGGTGCTCTACATTTTAAATTTTAATCAAAATCGTTAGAGCCATTTTTGAGAAAATAAAAATTTTCCAAAAAAGTTCCATGTAAGGGTAGTTCGGGGTGGGATGATTTTTTTCATAAGCTTCGTGTCGTATCCCTGGAAGATACTAAACTTAAATACCAAGTTTGGTGTTTTACCGACTTTTCGTTTTTGAGTTATCGTGTTCAAAAACACACGGACACACACACACACACACACACATGGACCTTTTTCCGAAAATGCTTTTTTTAGATAAAGGGGACCCTAAACCATATATTTCCGGTGAAATCTCGGTATCGAATTTTTGGGTGGAGTGCGATACCTTCTCTATACACTATGTACATAGTGCGTATAGAGAAAGTAAAAATGAAAACACCTTTAAATGCCATTAAATACTCGGTATTTAATTTTGGTATATTCCAAGAAAAGTTCCCCCACCACAAACTATCCTTTACATGGAAAAAAGTTCGAAAATGTTGATTTTCTCATCCATGGCTCTAATGATTTTGATTAAAATCTCTTATATTTAAGATATTTATATGACAAATAAAATGTATATCTTGAATTTTCTGGAAATAGCCTCTGGAGACCTCTTTAGTCTGAATGATTTTATTAAATTTTGCAAAACTGATAAACCGTAAGAGATAGACAAAAACTTACTACACAAAAATGTAGATCTCGATAAAACACACACATTTATATCATAAACATTTTTTCGTGGAGTTCACCGTTTTCGAGATATTCGTTGATATTCCTAAAGGTCAGAAGCCTGTCGGTGAGTCAACGGCACAAAACCACAGAATGGAGAACCTGGAACGAGTTATCTGCCAGTAGCCAGGCATGAGCGTAAGTGGAAGTTATTTTAAACAAATTGTGTGTTTTAAAGAGATATACATTTTGTGTAGTACATTTTCTCGGCACTGTATTCCTTTTTCTTATTCTTCTTTTTTTCTGTTTCCCTTAATTTACTTGTTTTACCATTTTATGACAAATACATATACCCAGTCACAAACACACAAACATCCATGCCCAAGATGGTACTCGAACCCACAATCCCCTGCGCCACGAAGCACCAAAGCGCGGCAATGGGGACCGGCGCCATCAAGACATTGAACGCTACACAACATTCTGCACTTGATACACAAAATAACTGAGACATAACTCACGATTGGCTGCACTATGAAGGGAGCCGAACAGGTCAGGCAGCGGACCCTCGGCCGGGCGGACGGCACTCCGTTCTGTGGTTACGCTGTATATCGCTTTATTTATTTTAATCAAAATCATTAGATGAAGTACTGTATTCCACCCATAAATTAAAGCAGAGAATTCACCGAAAATACTGTCCCTGAATAAAGGGTTTTAGTTAAAGTGTACTTAAATTCAGCATCTTCCAATAATGTGACACAATACTTTTCAAGAAAATCCTCTCACCCCTAACTACCTTTCAAATGTAGAACTTTTCGAACATTTTATTTTCTCAAAAGTTATTTTATCGAATTTGATTATAATGTCATATATTTAATTTTTGGGGGTTAGCCTCTGAAGTTCTCTTCATTTCTGATGACTTTTGTGTAACTGGTAAACTGTAGTCGTTAAAGATAGAAATCTTACTACATAAAAAAATGTAGCTCCCCTTAAGGCGCACCATTTGTGTCAAATATATATGGCATTCTACCCATATGTTGAAGTAATCAATTCCAAAATATTACTTCAAATGGAAACTCGTTATTCTTTGTTTTTTTTTTTTTTTTTTTTTTTTTTTTTTTTTTTTTTTTGCTTTTTCTGTTCAACCAAAGAGAATTTCAAAACCACCAAATAACGACTCGATTTGAACGTCGCTTAAATCCTAATGTATTCCTTGTTCCTATTGTACCTACAAAGAAGGCTAAACATCAATTAACGTGAATTAGAAAACTATTGCCTTCCGTGGTGTAATGGATTGCACGTAAGCCTGGTGGAGGGCGATGGATGTTTTTGGATACAAAAATCCTTAATATGTCTTCCTTCGGAAGGGAAGTATAGCTGGTAGTCATATGTAACTTTTATTTGCACGTAAAAGAATTCCATACTTTGAAAGAAGAAGTTTCCTGACCAAATTCCATCATTTCAGGTCCGCACGTCGTGATTTTGCCCTAAAGTGTCATCTGAGGACGACGAATTGAACCTTCGTCCCCATGGCTCATAGCAGCGAATTCATGAACTAGAAATTCAAATCCGATCACGGAAACATCGTAACCCTATGCTCCACTTGGGAGATACATGGGTTAACCAACTAGATAGAAAAATCTGATGTGTTCCATTCACATGACTTTCTCTACATCTCTGTAAAATTATTGTTAAAAAGTTTATTTTATCTACTTCAGGCTAATCAAGCAGATATGGTCTTATTACTTGCTTCATTGTGAAAGAGAAATAACGAAGTGCACTAGGCCAAAGCGAATTTTAAAAGCTGGCTTTTATGTGATTGAAATTCCTTTGTTTGTATGACCATGAGGACAAATTCCCGCGTGAGAAAAGTTTTAAGTATATATATATTAAATGTTTTAAATCTGAAACTAACTACAAGGCATATCCAAAAAAAAAAAAAAAGTGAACTCCACGAAAAAATTTATGTAATATGAATTGTGTGTTATAACGAAATCTAAATGTTCGTGTAGTAAGCTTTGTTTATCTCTTACGGTTTACAAGTTATGCAAAATTCCGCAAAATTCATCGAAAATAAAGAGGTCTTCAGTAGCTGTTACCAAAAAATTCAAGATATGCATGTTATTTGTCATCAAATATTGTTAATATACTATATTTTAATTAAAATCAAGAAAGCCATTTTTTAGAAAACCACAATTTTCCAAAAAATTTCCTTGAAAAGGGTAATTAGGGGTGAAGCGATTTTCTTGAAAATCTTCGTGTCATTCACAGACACACAGACACACGTACATACAGACGGATATTTTTTTCTAAAAATGCTTTTTTTTAAATTAAGGTCTCAAATCATTTATTTCCTGTGAAATCTCGGTATTGAATTTTTGGGCGCAATGCAATACCTTTCCTTCTCTATACACTACGTGCATAGTACGTGTAGAGACAGTAAAAACGAGCGTTTGTAAGAATAGTTTGTTGAAGAATGTATAGAAAAAGTCAAGTGAATGTAGAGCATAACAGATAAATTACTTTCCCTGCTACGTGTAGTAAGTAGGGAGATATTGCACTCGGTTCAAAATTGTATAACGAGGTTTCACCGGATATAAATGTTTTGAGAACCCTGAATCAAACAAAAACATTTTTACTTGTGTTTACTTTTTGAAAAAGTTTACTTGTGAGGTGGAGTGAGAGACTTGGAAAGAGAGACAGAGAGTGTATCTGTCTGTCTGTGTAAACCATAATTCAGAAACGAAAAGTCGGGTAAATACCAAACTTTGTGTTTAAGCTCAGCATTTTCCAAAGATCCTGCCCGAAGAATTTTAAAGGACGTCCTCCCATCCCAAACAACTTTTATATGGAAGATTTTTCAAAACTTTTGATTTACTCAAAAATTCAATTTTTTTAAAGGGTGGTTTCTTCGTTTCGCATCTTTGGAAGATACTGAACTTAAATACCAAGTTTGCTATTTTACAGACTTTTAGTTTTTGAGTTATCGTGTTGACAGACAGACACACACACACACACGTGCACATAGAGACTTTTTCTAAAAATCCTCTGTTTGCAAACAGGAGGTCTTAAAATGTGCATTTTGCGTGAAATCTCGGAATGGAATTTTTGAACAGAGTGCCATAGCTTCTCTGCCTGTGTTCTATATAATAAATAGAGAAAATAAAAATGTTTTATTTTGAATTTTCTGGAAATACCAATTAATTTCCCTTCGTTCGGAAGATTTCTGTAATCTTGTCTAAATGGTAAACGTTAAGACATAGAGGAAAACATACTATACAAAGAAAAAATCTGATGTAATCCATTCACATGACTTTCTCTATATCTCTGCAACAAATTTTTGTCAAAAAGTTTATGCTTCTATTTACTTCATGCTAAGTGAGAAAAAATTAGCAGAAACAGTCTTATTACTTGCTTCCTTGTAAGTAGAAGCGAAATAAGGGACTACCATAGGTTAAAAAAATAGTCAAAAGCTGGTTGCTATGTCAATGAAGTTCCTTTGTTTATATGGATAGAAGTTGACAAGTTCCTGTATGTGAAAAGTATAAGCTTTTTAAGGCTGAAACAAGAAACAAGTAATATATAAAAAATGATCAACACCATGGAAAAAAATTATATAACATAAAGTCTGTGTTTTAACGTACTCTACATTTTTTGTGTAGTAAGATTTTGTCCATCTCTTACGGTTTAGCAGATATGCAAAATTCCGTAAAATTTACCCAGAATAAAGTAGTCTTCAGAGGCTATTCCCAGAAAATTCAAAATATACATTTTATTTGTCAGGTAAATATCTTTAATATACGATATTTTAATCAAAATCATTAGAGCCATTTTTTATAAATTCAAAATTTTCGAAAAAAGTTCCATGTAAAGGGTAGTTGGGGGTGGGGAGATTTTTCTCGTTTTTGAGTGATCGTGTTCACAGACATACGTGCACACACTCACAGAAGGCCGGGGTTCGATCCCAAGCGACCGCATGTGAGATTTGTGGTGGACAAAGCGGCGCTGGGGCGGGTTTTCTCCGGGTACTCCGGTTTCCCCCGCCATTGCACTCTACCGGTGCTCCATTATCATTCATGTATCACCAGTGCCACCGCCTGCGGTGCCATAAGTAGTTAAAGCGGGCGTTAAATACCACCAAAAAAAACACTCACAGACACACGACCTTTTTCTGAAAATACTTTTATTGGATACAGGGTACCCTAAAAATTGCCGGTGAAATTTGGGTATTGAATTTTTGGATGGAGTGCAATACCTTCTCTATACACTATGTACATAGTACGTATAGAGAAAGTAAAAATCATATGCGTTTCATTGACATGGAATTCTCTATTCTTCTGCAAACCAACTATACAGGGTTACTACAAAAGAAATAGACAACTTCAACTGCCTGTAAAACAAAAACTATTAGAGGTAGCAACCTAATTATTTTTAAAGTATGTTGAGAAACTCTCAAAGTTTTATTTGTTACTATTGGTAACGCTGTAGTGTTTTGTTTGTTGTTGCAGAAGCTGAAATGGTGGAAAATCCTGTGGAAAAGGTATATTGCGTGTTGGAATTTGCTAGAACGCAATCAGCAACTGTTGTCCAACGACATTTTAGAACACGTTACCACAAAAATGAAATGATGCGCTCACAAAAACCAGCATCGTCTTCATCATGTCGCAACATGTCGATGCAAAAATCACGCCGTATGACCTTATCTTCTTCACTCAGAAACTGCAACATCTGTAATCTGTAAGGCATCATGTGCAGTCGCTTCCGCAAGATTTTCCATACAGTTTGCTGTGGAATTTGTAATTGCATGCTTGCCCTAGATGTCGATTTCTGTGGGCTTCTTATGTAGGCAGAACGAACACGTTCAACGTTTTCTTCCGAAACTCTTGGTCTTCCCGAGCTCGTCCCTTTGCACAAACATCCCGTTGTCTCGAATGTTCTATTCCAGTCGTAGATTGACTGTCAAGTTGGTGGCGTTTTGTGGTAACGTGTTCTAAAATGTCGTTGGACAACAGTTGCTGATTGCGTTCTAGCAAATTCCAACACGCAATATACCTTTTCCACAGGATTTTCCGCCATTTCAGCTTCTGCAACAACAAATAAAACACTACAGCGTTACCAATAGTAACAGACGAAACTTTGAGAGTTTCTCAACATACCTCCAAAATAATTAGGGTGCTATCTCTAATAGTTTTTGTTTTACATGCAGTTGAAGTTGTCTATTTCTTTTGTAGTAACCCTGTACTTTTATCTAAGTCATACTAACGTAGATAAACACAAGGGGAAATGTCTTATTACTTGCTTCCTTGTAACTAGAAGGTAAATAAAGGAATTCACTTGGCTAAAGAAAAGCTGGTCGTTGTGTGAAACAAATGAAATTCGGTTCTGTTTGCACGGCCAGCAGTAAAAATAAAGAGATAACAAACGAAAGAGCAGAAAAGTTTAAGTAGTTTAAAACTAAAACCAATATTAACATGGATTTTCGTATGTGTGTCTATCCAAAGATTATATGTATTTTCAGACTGTCTGATACTTAGTGTGTGTGTCTGTGGACAGTATAGCTCAAAAACGAAAATACCGTTAAATACCAAACTTGGTATTTAATTTTGGCATCTACCAAGGATGCGACACAAGGACTTTCAGGAAAATCCCCCTCATTCCAACTACTCTTTACATGGAACATTTTTCGACAATTTTGATTTTCTCAGAAATAGTTCTGACACTTTTGGTTAAAATACAATAAGCTTGAGATATTTATAAATTGATTTTTATTTATTTATTATTATTTTTTTTTTTTTTGGAAGTAGCTTCTGAAGACCTCTTTATTCTGGATTATTTTGTATAACTGATAAAACCATTAGGGATAGACAAAAACTTACTGCATAAAACATGTAGATTTCGTTAAACCACACAGTTTATACCGTACTCATTTTTTGTAGAGATAATCATTCCGGGATATTCCTTGTTAATGGTTTCAGTTTTAAAATAAGTACAAATTTCATATTTTGTTGTTTTACTCCTGGTCATTAAAATGAAAAGAATTTCAATTCTATCATATAGCGATCAGTTTTTTTTTTTAAGATTTGGTTATAACTTTAGTCTGTTGTATTCCCTTATTTTCCTTATACTTTAAAGAACTAATTAATAAAACTGTATTTACTGCTAATGTCCAGTCGATTGCACAGAGAATAGAGAAGAATGAGCTTTTATATTGCAGAGTGGGTAGAGAAAGCCTTGTGAATAGAACATATCAGCTTATCTTTTACTCCTGATCATACAAAGAAAGCTAACTTTCAATCACATAGCAACCAGCTTTTATAAAGAACTGACTATCGCTTTAGCCTTGTGAATTCCTTATTTCCCTTCTACTTTGAAAGAGCCTAAATAATAAAACCATATTCTCTGTTAATGTTTATCATGATTTGTATGAAGTAGAAAGAATAAGTTTTTGCAAGAATAATTTGTTACAGAGTAAGTCATGTAAATGGAACACATGAGATGTTACTTTCTCTACACGTATTATGTACATGGTATATAGAGAGGCTTTTATATTGCACTAAAAAATTCGATACCGAAATTTCAACGGATATACGTGTTTTGAAAACCCCTGAATAAAAAAAACAAAACATTTTTTTAGAAAAAATGTCCCTGTCTGTGTGTCTGTGTGTGTGTGTGTGTGTGTGTGGGCAGCATAGCTCAAAAACGAATAGACCGTTAAATACCAAACTTGGTATTTAAGCTCGGTATTCCCCAAGAATGCGACACAAAGATTTTCAAGAAAATACACCCAATCCCTTTTACCCCTTATATGGAAAATTTTTCGATAATTTTGATTTTCTCAAAAACCATATCTACGATTAAAATATTTTTATGACAAACAAAATGTATATCTTGAATGCTTTGGATATATCCTCTGAAGACCTCTTCATTCTGGATGACTTTTGTACAACTGGCAAACCTTAAAAGATATACAAATACTTACCCCACAAGAAATGTAAATCTCATTAAAAACACAATATATGTCATATACTTTTTTTTTTTTTTTGTAGAGTTAATCGTTTTTGAGAGACTCGGATTAATGGTTTCAATTTTAAGCCACTTAAACTTTTCTCAAACAGGAAGACATCGTTTTTATCATTTTTCGTTTGTTTAGTCCTGGCAAGCAAAGGGCATTTCAATTGTTTCACATAGCGACGAGACTCTTGCTTTAGCCTGTATTTTGTTATTTCCCTTCTATTTACAAGGAAGCTAGTAAAGAGACTAATTCTGCTTATGCTTATCTCGATTAGCATGCTGTAGATAGAAGAATAAGATTTTTAACAGTAATTTGTAACAGAGATGTAGAGAAAATCATGTGATTGGAACACATCAGATTTTTAAAGTGCAGATGCACAAGATTGAAGGATTTGTTTTCAGCATTCACTGTTTACATGGTTGCGTGACGTAAATGCAGGTGTAGATATTGATGCATTAGAGGTAATGATGTGCATGGTGGGAGGTCTGTCGGGTTTTATTGGGGAAATGTGGGCAGCCCATACGGAGCGCTTTTAATTTGCGACATGTTGCACAACTTTGCTTCAGGCTCTTCTTCAGGAATGTTCCTGCTCGGTATTGTCAAGCTATGGAGCCCTCGAAGGAAAACAAAAATTTCACCATTCAAACTCTGGACGTAAACACTATTAAACACTTCATCCGCAACCAGGTTTGAACCCGCAACGTTAGGTATTAGGGACCACTACACCACTGAGGACGACCTCCATTTAAGTCATATATAACTTTATTTCAATCTGTAAAAATGTGTAGGTCTTTAAATTGAACAGAAAATTCCTTTTAATCAAAATGTATTCATCAGACTTTATTTAAAAATCTGATGTGTTCTATTCACATGACTTTCTCTAGCTGTTCCGCAAACAGACCTTTTATTCCAAAGATTGATTTTTACTTTCTCTACACATTATTATGTACATAGTTTATACAGAAGTTATTGTATTGCACCTAAAAACTCGATACTGAGATTTCACCGGAAATATATGTTTTGAGACCCCCTGAATCCAAAAAAGCATTTCTGGAAAAAAAAGTCCAGAAATGAGTATGTCTGTGGGCAGCATAGCTCAAAAACGAAAAGAGCGTTAATTACCAAACTTGGCATTCCAGGATGCGAACGAAGGTTTTCAAGAGAATTCCCCCACCAGATACTGCCCTTTACTTTGAAAGAATTTCGAAAATTTTGATTTTCTCAAAACGGTATTTTGATTAAAATACTGTATATTAAAGCTATTTACATCCCAAATAAAATATATATCTTGAATTTTCTGGGAATAGCCTCTTTAGACCAGTTTATTCTGGATGGTTTTTGCCAAATTTTGTTTAACTGCAAACCGTAATAGATGGAGAAAAAATCACTGCACAAAAATTGTAGAGCTTATTAAAACAGACAATGTATGTTTTATATATATTTTTTCGTGGGATTGGCCGTTTTTGATATAGTCCTTGATATTTGATTCAGATTTAAAATACTTAAAACTTTTCTCACACGGAAAGTTGTAAACTCCTTTCTCTGCATAGAAATGGATGCTTATCTCGATTGTCATAAAGTAGATAGAGGAATATGCCTTTTAATAATAATTTGTTACAGCGATGTAGAGAAAGTCATGTGAATGGAACTCATCGGATTTTTTATCTACAGCATGCTAATCATTAGTCTCATTACATTGCACAGTCTAAATCGACAGTCAGGTCCTTTAAAAGCCGGTCACTATATGAAACAATTGAAATTCCATTCGCTTTGCTTGCCAGGAGTAAACAAACGAGAAACGATAGAAAAGAAGTCTTTCCGTTTGAGAAAAGTTTAAGTGGCTTAAAATTGAAAGCATCTATCCGGAATATCTAAAAAAAAAACCGGGTACTTCTACAAAAAATAATAATAATAAAAAATAAATAAAATAAAATCTGATGTGTTCCATTCATATGACTTTCTCTACATATCTGTAACAAATTACCTTAAATAGCTAATTCTTCTATTTACTTCATTAAAATTGAGATACAAATTTGCAGAAATTGTCCTTATTACTTGGTTGCTTGTAAGTAAAAGGGAAATGCAATGTGTTCCATTCACACTAAGTCCTCTAGTAGTTCGGTAAACTAACCTTTTTTCAAAAGATTAATTTTTTTATCTACATCTTGCTAATCAAGATAAACATAAACAGAATTCATCTTATTACTAGCTTCCTTATAAGTAGAAGGAAAATAAGGGAATGCCCAGACTAAAGCGATAGTCAAGTCCTTTAAAAGCCGGTGGTTATGTCAAACAATTGAAATTCCATTATCTTTGCTTGTTAGGAGTAAATAAAAGAGAAACGGGAAGAAAGACGTCGTCCCGTTTGTGAAAGCTTGTGGCATAAAATTGAAACCAATAATTCAGAATTCTAGAAAACGGTTCACTCAAAAAAAAAAGTATAACATTAATTGTGTTTTAATGAAGTCTATATTTTTGTGTAGCAGGTTTTTGTCTAACCTTACGGTAGGTCAGTTATACAAAAGTCATCCAGAATGAAGAGGTCTTCAGAGGCTATTCCTAGAAAATTCAAGATACACGTCTCGTTTGTTATAAAAATATCTGAAACATAAGGTCTGTTAATCAAAATCGTTAGAGCCATTTGTGAGAAAACCAAAACTTTCGCAAAAATGTTCCTTGTAAAGGGTAGTTGGGGGAGGGAATATTTTCTTCAAAATATTCGTGTCGTATCCTGGAAGATACCCAACTTCGTTTTTGAACTATACTGCCGACAGACAGACAGACAAACACACACTCACGGACATGTTTCTAAAAATCTGATGTGTTCCATTCACATGACTTTTTCCAGTGTTCTGTAAACAGAACTTTTATTCAAAAGATTAACATCATGCTAATCAAGATAAACACAGTAAGCAGAGTTAGTCTTATTATTTGTTTCCTTATAAGCAGAAGGAAATAAGGGAATGCACAGGCTAAAGCGATAGTCAAGTCCTTTAATAGCCGGTCACTATGTGAAACAATTAAAATTCCATTCTCTTTGTTTGTCAGAAGTAAACAAACGAGAAGAAAGATATCTTCTCTTTGAGAAAAGCTTAAGTAACTTAAAATTGAGAGCGGTAATCCGAAATATCTCGAAAACGTCAACTCAAAAAAAAAAAAAATGTATGTACGTAAAATGAATTTTGTGTTTTAATGAGATTTACATTTTTTGTGTAGTAAGCTTTTATTTATCTTGGCAGTTATATAAAAGTCATCCACAATGAGGTCTTCAGAGGCTACTCCCAAAAAATTCAAGATATGCATTTAAATATATCAAATTTTTCATTTTTGTGCTATGCTTCCCACAGACACACACACATACAAAAACATGTTTCTGAAAATTCTTTTTTTACTTTCTCTACACGTACTAGTGTTTACAGAAAGTATTGCATTCCCACACACGGACCTTTTTCTAAAAATACTTTTTTGGGGGGTTCAGGGGGACACAAAACATGTATTTCTGGTGAAATCTCGGTATCGAATTTTTGGGTGCATTACAATACCTTCTCTATACATTATGTACATAGCACGTGTAGAGAAAGTAAAGGTTCTATTGGCTTTTTTGTCATCATACTTTTAAAATGTTTTAAGTATGATAAGTATGATAACCTATTGGCATCGAATGCATTTAGAACCTTATTAATAGGGCTAGCTCTAGAAAAAACTTCCTGTAAACAATAACAGCTAGCTAATAACATGGTAAAGACCAGTAAGATAGAAAAGGTTAATTGATAATAATCAGTGGTTCTTAGGGTCAAATTCAACACATCGTTTCTTCGAAACACCAGTCAATGTACAGTATGAATGCGTATTGGTGACTAATTTTGGAGACGCTCTGCCAACATCAAAACAGTAAAATCTGTTCACAGAACATGATGTAAAAATAATTTTTGCTTTCTCTACACAACTATGTACACAGTGTATAGAGAACGTATTGTAATCCACCCAAAATTCGATACCGGAAGTACATGTTTTGGCTCCGCTGAATCAAAAAAAAATTTGGAAAAAGGTCCGTGTGTGTGTATCTGTTAGTCTGTCTGTCTCTATGTCTGTGGACAGCATAACTCAAAAACGGAAAGCTCAAACTTGGTATTTAAGTTTGGCATCTTCCAAGGATGCGACACAAAGATTTTCAAGAAAATCACCCCATCCACAACTACCCCTTTACATGGAACTTTTTGAGTGTCTAAAAATGGCTTTAACGATTTTGATTAAAATATGGTATATTTACCTCCAAACAAAACGTATATCTTGAATTTTCTGGGAATAGCCTCTGAAGAGTACTTTACTCCGGATGTTTTTTACGGAATTTGCATAACCGGTAAACCGTAAGAGATGGACAAAAACTTACCCCATGAAAATGCTATATACATTTTTTCGTGGAATTGATACTTTTTGAGATTTTACGTATTATTGGTTTCAGCTTTGGAAAACATACTTTTCTCTCACAGAAATTTGTCAACTCCTGTCCATACAACAAAGGAACTTCAGTTACATAGCAACCAGCTTTGACTATCACTTTAACCTATGCTACTCCCTTATTTCGTTTCTACTTACAAGGAATCAAGTAGTACGAATATTTCTGCTAATTTTTCCTCGATTAGAATGAAATAAATGGAATCATAAGATTTTTAACAATAATTTATTGCAGAGATGTAGAGAAAGTCATGTGAATGGAACACATAAGATTTTTCGAAAGTTACGAAATGATTTGTCCTCCCATTGGCACCAATGGGTACTAAATATTGGAATTAAAGTGTTGTTCGCTGATTGATTGGCTGAGGTAACATAAGTTTCTGGTTTTTGACAAAGAATCACGAACAAGCGTTGAGGTGTCAGCCTGAGCACTATCCATGCGAAACTTCTGGTCGTTTTCTTCGGATTACTTCATACAAACGGCGCGTAACTTCTTGGTAGTACTCCTTGCTCACTGTATAACCATATGGCAGAACCATTTCTTTGCATCAGTGATGGATGTGTTAGGACGTCCAGGGGATCGTTGCCTTCAGAGTCTTGTCGACCCACGTCAATACCTTTCGAAGCCCGTTATCTCACTCATAGTAAATTTGCCAAAAGCCACAGCTAACATTTCGCACACTTTACTCCAATTTTCAAGCAAAATTTAATGTAAGTTTGCTGAGTTTTTAAAAACACATATAACCCTTTTAACTGCCAACAACAAACTAAGTACTTAAAACAGCTGAAAATATAAATCAGTAACATGTGTACCTACAAGATAAAAAAGTCTGATGTGTTCCATTCACATGACTTTCTCTACATCTCTGCAAAACATATTATTAAAAACCTTATGCTTCTATTTACTTCATGCTAAGCGAGAAAAAATTGGCAGAAAAAGTCTTATTGCTTGCTTCCTCGTAAGTAGAAGCGAAATAAGGGAGTACCATAGGTTAAAGTGATAGTCAAAAGCGGATTGCTATGTGACTGAAGTTCCTTTGTTTGTATGGACAGGAATTGACAAATTCCTGTATTAGAAAAGTGTGTTTTTCAAAACTGAAACCAATAACAAGGAATATCTAAAAAAAAGATCAACTCCACGAAAAAAATGCATATTACATAAATTGTGTGTTTTAACGTGCTCTAAATTTTTGGTGTGGTAAGTTGTTTTATCTATCTCTTACGGTTTAGCAGTTATGCAAAATTCCGTAAAATTCATCCAGAATAAAGGAGTCTTTAGAGGCTATTCCCAGAAAATTCAAGATATACATTTTATTTGTCAGGTAAATATCTTTAATATACGACATTTTAATCAAAATCGTTAGAGCCATTTTTGAGAAAATTAAAATTTTCGAAAAAAAAATCCATATAAAAGGTAGTTGAGGGTGGAGGTATCTTCTTGAAAATCTTAGTGTCGCGTCTTTGGAAGATATTAAACTTAAATACCAAGTTTGGTTTTAACGGACTTTTCGTTTTTGAGCTATGCTGCCCACAGACACACACACACTCACACACGCGGACATTTTTCTAAAAAGTTTTTTTTTTATTCAGGGGGGTCTCAAAACTAATATTTCCGGTGAAATCTCGGTATCGAATTTTGGGTGCATTACAATACCTTCTCTATACACTATGTACATAGTACATATAGAGAAAGTAAAAATAAAATGTTTTGAAAATCGGTTGCATAAAACTTGCGTGATTGATTAGATATTCCATTGAAATGAAACCCTTTTTAATAAAACAATAAATGCATTCACTAACCTATTAGTAACTTACTTAATAGTTCTTATCTTTTTCATCAGCATGTCTAGTTTGGTGTAGTACTGTACATTTAAAATTTGTTGTTATAGTAATTCCTGACTCAGTTTTTTCTCTTCATCCACATTTCAGCATATACATTTAGGAATTTACTTCTAATTACTTTTACTTTAGAGATGATTAAAAACCTCTTTACGGTATAGTTATATTCTGGTTGTGGCATATTATGCAGGTATTCATGAACCTCATTAGATGAATGTCAAAACTAAATTTGGCACTGGAAAAGTTTTTGTAGATACCAGAGAAATGTTTAAGATGCTGAAACAAACCGGTGCTGATCTGAAAAAAAAATAAACAATGATGCCTTTGAATATCCGCTGGGTTTTCATTTTAATCTGTGATTTTCAACACCTCGATAGAGCAAGAATGATTTCATAGTTGACTGGCGAGTCTACACTGAAACCATAGTGCTCTCTACCGAGAAGGAGCAGTGATGATTTGTGGAAGGGAAAGCAAACTACAACCCTCTGTATGTGGTTATATTCCTAACTAAATAACCAGCCTTGCCATACTTCTCTTGTTGCAGTAATAAATAACATTCAAAGAATGTTCAGCTCTCTGTTGACAAACCGAATATTAAAATACATTGTGACTGTAATTGTGTTTTTACTGTTCAAATAAGTATGATTTATATCTCTACATAGATGCGATTCATACTCCGAACCTATCTCTAGAAAAATGTAAATGGCGTGTTATTTATGGTCGCTCTTTAACTACTCTGGTTCTCAGCGTCCCATTCTAAATTGGGCGTGAAAGACCGCTTAATTTTGCTCATCAGGCTTGAGGTGCTGTAAATCTACGACACGGAACCAACGGCTTTACTTCCCTTCCGAAGTAAGCCATGCTAAGGATTTTTACACCCGAAAAAATCCATCGTCCTCCGCCGGGTTTGAACCCACGACCTTGGGTATACGAAGTCCGCATGGTAACCATTACACCACGGAGGGCAACCCTGTCACTAGAGGGACAGTATTCAAATTACCTCATCAGGATGAAATAGCATTAAATAGAATATCCTGCTACTAGAGAGACAGTATCCAACTTACCTCATCAGGATGAAATAGCATTAAATAGAATATCCTGCTACTAGAGAGACAGTATCCAACTTACCTCATCAGGATGAAATAGCATTAAATAGAATATCCTGCTGCTAGAGAGACAGTATCCAACTTACCTCATCATCATCCTTGTCATCAGAATAAGTATGGTCTTCTGTCACTAAAGAGACAGAAAATAAACTTGCTTCAGCAGTGATGGCGTAGATGACGATATTTCTTGCGTGGAAAATCACTAATAAAAATAAACACACAATATATCCAAAATCGGCAATTATCTTGAACAATATCGTTGTACTCCACTAAGAACTTTAAAGCTGTGAGCTCTTTGTTTGATATAAACTCATTAACGTAATGCATGTGTGAAATTGGACCAAAATTGTGAAAAAAAAAAAAATTCTTCATAATCAAATATAAATTCTGGATATTAAGAAAACATATGGTTTATTCCATTTGTTTCACTTTAACTGCCAATTAAGTAAAGCTATAGATGAACAGGGGAATACCTGTTAATAGGCACACCCAACTTTAAACTTTTTCTCACAAACATTTTTTCCTATAATTTTCTATTCTCAAAATAATCCACACGATGCAATTGCTTACTAATTTACTGCACAATTTTATAGTGCCTCTCAAAAGTACATTAAACAAAATGATCTGATACTTTTTCAAAAAATACACTCATTTGGAGATGTAAATTATTAGCATTTAAAAATGCAAGAGTTTAGGAGAATATAAAAAGTAAAAACTAATAACTTTCATGCAAAAATGGGAGCTGATATAAAAATGATATGTTATATCTATTTTAAACTTGTTTAGTACTAAAATTAAATTTTTAAATGAGTAATTTTGATCACATGGCTCATTTTCTTTAAAACATTGAATTTGGGCAATAAAATATTATTATTAAAATAACTATGCAAGCTAGAATTTTTATACATGGCAAAAACATTAATATTATTATTATATATATAAGATATCTTACGTGTCTTATGTGGATTTTCCAAATTTCGCAGATGCATTTATCTTAATGTCTTCTAAAGATGAGTGCAAAGGTTATGTAATGATATCATTGTGAATCTTATGGAATATTAGGTTGAGGAAATTGTTATACTTAAACACTGTTTAAAACAGTGAATTCAAAAATAAAACTCCAAGTTTATATAACAAAATTTATGTAACCAATATATGCTTACTGTAATAAATGGGCCAAAAGAAACTACTAACAAATCAATATTATGCTAATAAAATAACAATAGACACATTTATAATTATATATAATCATTAATACAAATGTAGTTTGTACAAATATTCACTGGTTGTATTCTACTGTACAATATGGATTATGAAATGAGAAATGCTGTACAAGGCAAGATAGCAGCTTATCAGGCACTCACCAGTATACATATTTACGAGGGACATCTAGAAAGTAATCAACGATTTAACATAATTAAATAATAACGAAGGATATCAACACAACATTTTATTTGCAAAGTTGCAGTACCTTACTCTATTTCTCATAATTTCAAGATATTTAATGTCACGTGGTACTAGTTTTTCAATGGCGATGAGATATTCACTCCTACAAAACTAGATCAGCCAATCACATATGTATAGAATCAGTTAATTCTACCAAATATGGAATAAAAAGTATATTACATAGTGCCACCAAAACATACAACAGTCTCCCACTTAACATTAAACAATCTTCTAACTTATCCCAATTTAAAAACAAACTCTTCAAATACCTACTTGAGCCATACTGTAATTCCTAAAAATTTGACAACAGAAAATCCCTATGGTGTTTCTTGAAATATTACATTAAGTTTAATCACACACCCACACAAATTACAATAAAACAAAAGTGTGTATATATATAAAATGTATATTTATATACTCTTTGATATATGTGTTATTGTGTTTTATTCTTTGTATTTTGCTTACCGCCTCACTAAAGGGCAGTCCCTACCTAGAGCAATATGCTCATTGGGACATTCTATGTAAATAAATAAATAAAATACTTTTCTAACGCCAAAGTACTTATTCGTTTTTTGAGTGCACAAAATGTTCGGCCAATCAAATTTTATAGGCAAATTATACAAGTGTAGGGTGATAATGCAATGAATGAATGAATCTTCAGTGACGAAATACTCATAATTGATGAGTAATCCAGGAAGGACCACTGTGTACAACAAAGACCAGGATGAAAGTTAATCTATTATTATGGAATATGATGAGGATGATGGTTGCTGTTTAAGGTCTGTTATGAAGGAATTGAAAGCAAATGCTTACAAAAAAAGTCAGAAAATCCAGTGTTTCACTTTGGATACTGTATATGAATTTTTGGGTGAAAAAGATTTCCCAGCCAATGAAGACCTCAACGTGGCAGTGACGTCTTGAAGTGGTGGAACAGTATAACACCTGCATTGGAAAAAAAAAAAAAAAACTGTACATGACAATAAATACCTTGATATACTCTGGCAGGGTAATAAAAAAAGTTGCGCAGAACGTTGTGGGCGCAACAGCCTTCTCCGCATATTTGTGACATCAGTCATTCATGCGCATCACGAGGTTTTTATCCTGGTGTGAGAGATGGCGTTGCAAGCGGCAGTGTGTGGTGTACTATTTATTGTAAGAGTATATAAACTGAGTACTACCTTGTTTACAATGTTGCCACATACTTGCGAAAACAAGCATTTGTTCTCAACTTACATTCAGTCATGCATACGCGCATTGTACATCGTAACAATGATATAACGGCGTTGGTAAACCTCCCTCCATTCACTCCTACCATCACCAAATGGGGGCCCGCTAAAGTGGGAAGAGAGGAAGCAGTTGAAGGCGTATTGTGCGGACCGAGTATGGTAGTATTTTAATTATCCTGACAATCTATAGCAATGGAGATTGCACTGAGAAATAGAGTAAGGTACTATAACTTTGTAAATAAAGTTTTGTGTTGATATCTTTCGTTATTATATAGTTATGGCAAATGGCTATTACTTTCTGGACGGTCCTCGTACAAATTCGACACAAAATATACAACACTTAAGAAATGATTACACTTGTACATTGATTGACAACACGTGTCTATAAAATAAATAGAGTGGTGCAATAATTTATGCTTATCGTGCGTGCTCTATTATATAATGGACGTAAGGTGTGGGATTATATAACTACATAGGATCAAAGATAATCAGTTATGCTCTTTGTTTTCCTTGACTTTGTATTTATTGCTACAATATTGCGCAGAGCTTTCATTTGGATTGTGGCCTGTATTACAGGAGTTATTATCTTGGCATCGGGGAAATTTGGAATTACCCATGCTGGTCACTGAGGCAGAGCACCCCATGTACGTTCTTTGATTCTTTAAGTGGCCCAGGGAGGGATGAAGGAAGAGACCCATTGAGAACCAGTACAAAAAGGAGTATTTGGTTAGTACATACTGGAGCGGGTTTTGTACAAGGTTTAACGCCCGCTATTATTATTACTTGTGGTACCTCAGGCGTTGACACTGGTGATGCATGGGATGCAGATGAAGCATCGGTGGAATGTGCTAGCTGGAGAACCCGGAGAAAATCTGCCCCTCTGGAGTTGGTTCCACATTGCAGCCTTCATGGACTTATTTTTGCTCAGACGGTTGGAGGAGACTCGGTACCTAACCTGGGGTTATTTACCTATGCCTCACAAGGGGTCGCTCCCTGGGCGAGAGGATACACCGATCAGTCAAACCTAGGAGCGACAGTAAGCAATGACAGGGTCGCTACAGTTTCTAGACTGAAATGCACCGACAGTCGGACAGACAGAACGGAACCCCTGTCCCACTTAGGGTCTAACGCCGCGCTAGGGGCGGTTCTCACCCCGGCACCGGCATTCAGGAGACGGAGATAGCCACTTTGAGCACCCTTCTCCCCTGCCACGCCACACCAAGTGCCATCGCTGACACTCCCAACCCTGAAAGAAAAACCAACGGGATGAAGAATGGATGAAATGACAATGGGAACGACTGGAGGTACAGGCTGCTCGTTCCTTCTAGACGAATGACCTTTAGCGAAGATACAGTGAGCTAGTCTACCCTTATAAATAGGTCAGCAAACAGTTTATGTTACAATAACAAACAGCTCTGCTCCCTTATGATTACGTTTCGAGAATACGCAGCGTACAGCTGACTGCAAAGTGTTGTGCCTTACAGGTTTATGCCATTACCAGCATTTTAACGAGAGATGCTTCACAATTGGTGAAAATGATAGCAATTCAGAAGAAGAAGAAGAAGAAGAAGAAGAAGAAGAAGAAGGGGAAAGGCCTGGAATAGATAAAATACAAGAAAATTAGGTGTAAAATGTAGTGTAAGCAGTAACCGAGGTTGAGGGAATACATGAGACTGACGTCACTGGAAGTGTGATATTTGCTTCACAGTGACTGTACTATTACTGCGCAGAAACACGAGAATAACGTACTGCCCACCTGGGAAGTATGGTGGTATTGCGTCTGCCTCACGTTCGACATGTCGTGGGTTCAAATCTCGCTTAGGGTGAGTTACCTGGATAAGGTTTTTTTCGGGGTTTTCCCTTATCCTAAGAAGACCAATTTTGAGTAACTTTAAGCTCCATAGACCCCGAGGTCATTTGAGTATCATTTAAACATTTTCATTCATCATCCAATATAACCAATTAGGTTAAAGGACATACAGTAAAAAATATAATAAAAATAATGTACACAGCATCTGACTGCCGTTCTTGCTTCTGTGTACCAATGCTATCCAGTAAACGTAGGTGACTAATTGCGAGGTGAATAACCTTTCATTTAAAATGGCATTCGTCAAGAACTGGCGCGCGACCTGTACAAGGAATTTGGGGAATGAAATAAACCTATACAGCAATCGCCAGGAGCCAGGAGCAGGAACTAGTCGCCCGAGTGTACTCGGGCAGGGGCAAATCACCACGGTACCTATCCGCTTTTCTCGCGGATTTACCCGTGCCATTATTAACAGCAATCGCCTGGCGATCCAGGAAACTTCAAGGCAGCCCATAAATCAGGAAGGCCAACCACGGGGATCGAGCCTATGACGTCCCAATTGCAAGTCGTACGCTTTAATGCCGCGCCACTTCGCTCGATAATTCTCTACATTACAGCCACACATCCAAACGACAGTGACATATTTTGGAAATCTTAATTATGTTTTAGGAATAATTGATATTTTTATTAGGAAGGAGTGTTACCTTTCAATCTTACACAAAACCTGTTCATCTTTTGATCCGTGTGTAGTTGAATTTCCACACCTACATACTATAGACCAGGAGTGGCGAAAATGAATTCCTTCCACGAGTCCCAGCAATTAGCAAACTGCACGGCACTGAGAGGAAAAACTGGAGAGAGCCAAAACAAGTCACATTTTTGCCACCCCTGCTGTAGACTGTTTCGGTGATTTATACAAAATATTTTACTACAAACTTGTGCAATTATACACTCACTTATAATATGGGTTCAACACTCAATCATGTACTTTCTGTGCTTCTATTTTCTTTGGTGTTTGAGGGGCAGCACATGTCATTTTTCTTACAGTGCTGGCAGTTGATATTTCGGAATGATATTTGATGCAGAGAATAAACATGAAATATGATGAATTATGGTAAAATGCAGCAACCCTTCACAATACAACTTATAGTAGAATTTACAAGCTATAAACTATGTAGCATGCTCTTTGCTGTATACAATTTTAAATTGTTTTAAAATTACACTGAATATAGAATGTACTTTAATTACATATTTGATTTACAATTATAGGAGACTAAGAATTGCATTTAAATTCTTAAAATACTAAAGACATAAATTGCTGTTACATAATTTTCTGGATATATAATTACATGCAGGTACAAAACAACATCAACTATCATTCCATTTAACACCAACTGTTTTATAAACGTGCTTAAAGCTTGTACTTTTGTTTCTGTCATACGTTGGTGGGAATAATTGGCGAATCTTTTCATAAATTATAACTAGGGCAACTGCGGTATTATTTTTGTGGATTGTATATTCTACATATTTTCAGTGTTAAATCTTAATTTACTTCACAGAAGTCACTACATTATTTACTGCATTTCATATCTATAAAAAGTGATTTGGTTTTACAATCTTTATTAAATTTCTATCAAAATTTAATTTTAAATGAAATAATTCTTTAATATTTGCCAAATAATTTAAGGAAACAGTCAACTGAAAATCCAAGATTGGTACAAATAGAAGTTCTTATATTTTTATTCCTAAGCAACTTAATATTTCATTTTTCTTTTTAAAAATGGTATTATTTTTTACTCTACACCATTTTGAAAACGTTTGAACAGGGATTTGAACATGCCATTTCTAGTTTTTTTATAATAAATGCAGTTCCGAAGTCTTGTCGGGTCACTGCATTCTATTCCTTTTTCTTAGTTTTAATTTCTCTATACATACTGCGTATGTACATTGTGTATAGAGAAGGTATTGTAATGCACCCAAAAATTTGATACCGAGATTTCATTGGAAATACACATTTTAGGACCAGTTGAATAAAAAAAACATTTTTAAAAAATGTCCGTGTGTGTCTGTCTGTGTGTATTTAAGTTTGATATCTTCCAAGAATGCGACACGAAGATTTTCAAGAAAATCCCCCAACCCAACTACACTTTACGCGGAACTTTTGATTTTGATTTTCTCAAAAATGGCTCTAAAGATTTTGAATTAAAATATCGTGTATTAAAGATATTTATCTGACAAATAAAATGTATATCTTGAATTTTCTGGGAATAGCCTCTGAAGACTACTTTATTCCGGATGAATTTTACGGAATTTTGCATAACTGCTAAATCGTAAGAGAGGGACAAAAACTTACCACATAAAAAATGTAAAGCACGTTAAAATCCACAATTTATGTTATATACATTTTTTTTTGTAAAGTTGGTCGTTTTTGAGATATTCCTTGTTTATGGTTTCAGCTTTGAAATAATTTACTTTTTTCATACAGGAATTTGTCAACTCCCGTTCATACAAACAAAGGATCTTCGGTCACATAGCAACCAGCTTTTGACTATTGCTTTAACCTATGGTAGTCCTTTATTTCGCTTCTACTTATAAGGAAGCAAGTAATAAGACTATTTCTGACAATTTTTATCGAAACAAGAGCTTTTAAATAATAATTTGTTGCAGAGATGTGGAGAAAGTCATGTGAATGGAACATATCAATTTTTTCGTTTCCGTTTTACTTACACATATACACAAACACACAAACACCCATGCCCAAGGCGGGTCTCGAACCCATGATTCCTGCGCCAAGAAGCACTAAAGCTAGGCAGTTTGGAGAGCGCGGCCACAAGGACCGGCTAAAATGTCTTTGTGGAACAGCTAGAGAAAGTTATATAAATAGAACTCCTCCAACTTTTAATTTTTTTTAGTGTTTAACGCCCGCGTTTACTACTAGACACCGATGCTACACTAAACGAAGATGACTGGGGAAACCGGAAACCACTCCCACGCCACTTTGTCCCCCACAAATCCCACATGCGGTCGCTGGGATCGAACCTGGCCACCTTAGTGAAAGGCGAGTGGTCTAACCACTCGGCCACGGCGCGGCCAGTTTTGAGCGCTTCCTTACTTTCTCCTTTTCTCAAAACTACATTTTTCTTTACATAAAAGGACCCTGGCAGAGCAATTTTGAGCAGATTATTTTGAGCATTAATTTTATAATTTCATCATTATTTATTTAAGTATTTATGTGCAAGTAAACATTAAAAATGTAATTTGTAAACACTAAAAACTGCAGATACAACAATTGCTGCATTTTTCGCTTTCATTATGTAGCAAAATCCAGACCAAGGTTTATATGCATGTAGATACATTAGGAAAATGCCTACCAAATATTATACATGAAACGTGAAAACTGTTCCACAAGAACATTTTATGTTAAACAATTGGGTGTAGTTTTTCTTAAATAAAAATTAATTAAGTAGAAAATAATTGTAGGAGATATCTAAAATTTTGCAGAGAGATTATCTACATCGTCGGTTTACCCTCCCCGTATTTAGGACTGACACCCCCTAAGACTTACAAGGGGATGCCTAAGGGTCAGAAGCCCTGTCGGGGAGTCAACGGCACGAAACTACAATGGAGAACCTGGAACGAGTGGTCGGCGAGTAGTCAGGCATGAGCGTGAGGAAGTGGATGATAGGAAAGGTGATTGGTGGAATAAGTGGTGGGGGTAACCGGAGGACCCGGAAAAAAAAGCGCACAGACGCCGCTTGTACATCAGAAATCCCACATGTGGACGCTTGGGTTCGAACCTAGATGGGCGGCAGGCGATCTAACCATCCGGACACGGCGTGCCTGATTATAAAGTTTGAAAGTTGTTCTTTAAAAATATACAATTTAGGGGTTTCACTTGGCTGTTCCCTTAATGCTGAACTTAATTCCACTGATGAAACTTAGACTTAGTTTGTATGATTAAAATATAAACAATCTAAAGACAAAACAAATACTTTTGTTTAGAACCAGCCCAAACTTCACCAATAAACAATTCCTATTATGATTTAGTGTGTTGTAAAACACAAAATGCATCGCTTTATGGAAAGCATACATTAGATTTTTTTTTTAGCTGAAGAAATATCAGCTTTCTGACATCATTTTAAGAATTAAAGTGTTATTTCGCTGCAACAAATTCAAAGTTACGTCAGATGTTCACTTCTACTATTCTTCTATTTCTCTGGTACATGCCTGCTGGCTTGTTGGTTGTTATTTTGAAAACAAAATGAGGAAGAAATCCTGAGTAAATACTGTGCGGCATGGTAAGAGGTAGTTGCAAGTTTCTGAGCTTTCCTGCTCTGATATGTGATGTGATTGAAGGAACCCAAAATCTTCAGGGCTGTGTAGAAGCGGCCCTTAAAGGTTCAGCCTGAAAACAACAAAAATATTTTACATTTAGCAAATGGCAACCACAGTATGTATATTTTATAGATGTTATAGTTGCGCATCTTCTAAGTTCTCTAATTGTACAACATATGTGTTCATTAAGCGGTTTGTGGGTGAAATTCAACAGTTTCATTCAAAATATGTAAGTTGTTTACAAACAGATGTTATACAGCTGTATGTCCCAGACTTGGGTCGCTCTGGAATTAATAACCGACCGGAGTTAATATACGAGATACGTCCAGAGAGTGTTCCGTTTCAATTTATCTCCGCTGCAGCGCTGCGATCGCAGTTCCGCACATGCGCGGTAGACGCTCTGTATCAAGGAGAAGAAACGTGCGCCATTTTGAGATCGCTGTCAGCCACATACGCTTTGTTGTGCTTGTTTACAATGTCGGTGTTGATTGAAAATCCCGCCGCTTGTGAAATCAGATCTGTGATTCGTTTTCTGAATGCTAGGAAAGTGAAACCAATTGAAATTTATCAGCAAATTTGCGAAGTTTACGGACAAAATGCGATGAGTGATTCAATGGTGAGAAGACGGGTGCGACAGTTCAATGAAGGACGTAGTGAAGTGCACGATGAAGAAATAAATGGGCGTCCATCTTTGGTTACAGAAGAACTGGTTCACGCGATTGATGACAAGATCCAGGAAAACCGCAAGTTTACAATTAGTACTCTCTCTATGGAATTTCCCCAAAGCTCACAATCACTAATTCATGAAATTGTTACCGAAAAACTGAAATTTCGTAAACTTTGCTCACGTTGGGTACCAAAGATTCTTACTGAGCAACAGGCGGTAAATTTCTATGAAGAAGGTATACAAAAACATGTGCCACGCTATGACAAGTGCCTGCAAAATTTCGGCAGTTATGTGGAAAAGTAGTTTAAGAGTTGTAGAATTTTGTGCAATAAATAATTATTCTGTATCTGTACAGAATTTAATTATTCTGTATCTGTACACAATTTAATTCTATTATCAAAACGGAACTTACTTTCTGGACGTACCTCGTATACACACACAGGATGTTAATGAACTGTACCGAAATATTTTCACAGAATATGTAGATTACTTAAATAAGTAATTTGACATAGGAGACTTATGGCCTGTTTATTGAAATTTCGAAGTAACGGCTATAAGTTTCTGAAGTGCCAGTACGTCACGTATCGCGGCACTTCGTCTGGAATGAAGAAAATAATAATAAAAAAAATATTATCTATTTCAATGAACGAACTTGTTACCTTTGGGATAGTAGCTTCCCGCGTTACGCATTAAGCCATCAGAACAGCTGAAAGACCACCTCCAGAGTAGGCTCTCAGTGTCGCACTGTGAAGTGATTTGTTCGAGATTTTACAGATTTTTGCGACATTAAATCTTGAGAACGCTAGTAACGATCTGCTAAAATTCGATATTTCTATACTCGGACAGAAGTTTTAAAGACATTCTAAGCCATTTTTTTCAATCTGCTTTGCTTTAACTCCGACTTATCAGCACCTGATACCCACACGTTTAACGCTATGTAGCTGCGTTATGTTTATCCGGGGACCATGCATCGCCGGTCTAAAATTACTTATATCAGTCACGTGCACAATCTCGCAAATTATTTCGGTGTAGTTCATTAACACCCCCCCCCCACACACAGGGTGTTAATGTATATTACCACTCCCAAGAATGCTACTAGAAATCAGGGCCTACATTAGATGTAGTTTTCATGGAAGTGAGCCCAAATCATATATCTACTATTTGTTATTCTCTGTTACTTCTTGCAAGGGAAGTATACCAACTGTAACACCCAATTATGTATCTAAATTTGTGAAGCCTTTTGGTCTATGAAATCATGGTAAAAGATATGGTAGTTTACTTAAACTAGCCTAATTTAAATGTTAAAACAATTGTAAACGTATTTAAATGATTTTAAAATCCGTTTAAATGAAAAAACGAGTGTTTACAAAAAGTAAAACAAAATGGTTTTACTGTTTCCAGCACTTATATGTCATACGCATTTTTCTGAGTTTCTATTCAAAAGCATTTTATGGGAGCTCCGCTAGCTTTCTGCCTGTTGCGAGATGTCATAATTCGAAACTTGGACTCATTTCAGTGTTATACTAACACGTAAGGCTTACAGAAAAAAGCAAAAACAAAAAAACAAAACAACAAGGATGTATATACAAGGTAATTGTGCCCCAATCATTTCTTCAAAAACAACAGTTTCCTGGAAGGCAATATATATAAAGTTTGAATATTGGTTTAAAAGTCCTATTCCACCAATGTGCTAAATTCATGACTGATTATGCCAGAAATTTGTATGAAAAACAAAATGTATATAGGTCTTCATGGTAACCACTACACTACGAGGGCGACGATCAAGTTATGGGTGATTATAGTTTAGGTAATTGTACCGGTGGGGCGGTAACGTGGTTATGGGTTCGAATCCCGGGTGCAGGTTTTGGCTATTAGGAACGGTGTGGATTTGTGGGTGCCCTAGCTCAGATTTTGCTAGCATGGAAACTCTTTCAGGGTGGGGTATGACACAAGTACGATATTCATTTTGTTCGGCCTTTTTCCGCCGTCGAACACACACGCATTCCTCCTAAATTTCTGACTGTGAAACTATGCTTTACGCGACCTCGATTATCATTACTTTTTACTTTTGATGCAGTGATGTATTCCGTACTCTGGTGTGTATTAAAATAACTATATCCCTCACAACCAAAGGTAGCCTGTTCGGCTCCACCCCGGATCCTAAATATTACATCTTTGCTCTGCCGATGTTCTACGCCAAGTGCCTCAAAAAGTGTCCCCTGACCAGCGGGAGCATTGTTTTCTCTTTTCCTGTTATGTTCCCCTTGGGCAGTGTTCTGTCACCCCCTTCGGGTCAATGCTCTACCCCTAACGGAATACTGTGCTACCAGCTCGTGACATCTCTGCTACTTAAACGTGTTTGAAATCCTTCTTCCCTTCCCATTTTTAATTTACATTTATATTTCCCTTCTTGGTATAATTCATATTATTAGCTATGGTTTTCTTTCCCTTTCGAATAACTCTTAGCCCTGGCGGAGGGTGATTCTGTTGCTTTTGGAGGAATGATTGTGCCACATTTATCTTGTATAATGTCCTTGATTTCTTCGGACGCAAAAGTTCTTGGCTTGCCTTCCTTCGGAAGGGAAGTAAAGTCGGTGGTCCCGGTAATGTTTATTTCCACGTAAAAGAATCCCATACCTTGAGGGCCTCTAAGAAAGATACTTTCTTTGACTGACAAAACTGCAGAAAGATGGTGGGGGAACCTCTCTCTTCTTCCCCGCAACCTCGCTTCCCCCGTGCCCAAAAAAGGTGCGTGCATAGAAGTAGGGAAGAATGCATACATACCAATGTCAGGTGTTGCTGAGTAACGTCGCTAAGAGCAAGACGAAGACTAGGCTAGGACCGACATTCGCCGCCGACTTGGAGCAAGGTTCTGGCGTCGACGTGTGGTACACTTGTGGAGGAGGAGTTTCTTCCCCGCTCTTGTGGAAGCAGAGCTTCGCCATGTTGGACCGGATGCTGCGACAGTCGTAGTCTTCGCGACCGTCGCACAGGCAAGAGTTGAGCTTGGCAGCCTTCTCCTGGCGCCTGAGAATGGAGATGCTGTTGTTGCAGCGGTTCGTGCACTTCTTGCCGTGGAACATGGAGCGGCAGTATCGATGGTAGTAGTCCAGGGCTGTAGAACAGAGAGGGTCGGCGACGCAGATCCACTGCGCTACGGCACAACTCACCACCGTCTCGTTCCTCGTCGCCTGCAACACGTGCGGTCGACACACTTCCACCTTGCGCTTCGTCTCCTCGCAGTACTCGTCATCGCAGGTACACTGCGACAATCCAAAACAAACACACTTTCAGACATGTGCTACGTGACAATAACATCCTGCCTCCTAGCACTGACTAGATAAGTTATTTATTACACAAGTGGATAAACAGAGAGTTTATCCATGAGTAGAACAATTTAAAACGCGATCCGAAGGGGAACGTTTTAAGTTCTACGAGTGGATACTAGAGGTTTGTCCACTTGTAACTCCAAAACAAACAAACTTTCAGACATGTGCTACGTGACAATAACATCCTGCCTCCTAGCACTGACTAGATATTAGTTATTTATTACACAAGTGGATAAACAGAGAGTTTATCCATGAGTAGAACAATTTAAAACGCGACCCGAAGGGGAACGTTTTAAGTTCTACGAGTGGATACTAGAGGTTTGTCCACTTGTAACTCCAAAACAAACACACTTTCAGACATGTGCTACGTGACAATAAGATCCTGCCTCCTAGCACTCACTAGTGTGTAGTATTATTATATATTTACATTGCAAAAGTACTACAAGACTTCTTTATTTATATTCTACTCCTTCTAGGCAGCATACTTCGTAAATATTCACAAAAAAGGATCGCTACGCGCACGTAATAAATTAGCGTCTAACTTAATTACGAGCTTTTCCGATAAAAAAAATTGGTGAAAACGTAACAAGTATAAGCCAAACTTACAGTCAAACCACAATTTGTTTAATTTCTAGAGGGGCCGAAGTTCTCTATAATAACCCAAAAAATTTCAGACATGTGATATGTGAGAATAAGGCCCTGCTACCTAGTACTAAATAAATAAATAAAATCCGAATTTGCTACCCAAGCACCAACCAGCACCATTCTTAGATGAACCCACGTGACCAGTACACCGTGGAAATGTAAATGAGTTTTATTTAAGACGATTTTTAACTACTATATTTCTCCATGTCTCATTCTATACTGGGCGTGAAAGACCATTAATTTTGCTCAGAGGTCTCTTTGTCAGGCTTGAGGTTCTTTTACGTGCCGTAAATCTACGGCACGGGACCAACGGCTTTACTTCCCTTCCGAGCGAAGTCAAGCTAAGGATTTTACCCCGAAAAAATCCATTGTCCTCCGCCGGGTCTGAACCCGCGACCTCGGATATATGAAGCTAGCAAGTTCCCGAGGTACAATACAGCAGCAATGCACCCATAAAAGCACATTTGGGGGACGTGTTCCTGACATCAAAACAGGATGAGGTGCACTCACATAACTTCCTCTAGCTGCTTTACAAACTTCTTACAAAAGATTCTTCTTCTTTCTACACCATGCTAATCGAGATAAACATTAGCAGAATGTTCTTACTATTTAATTCCTTATAAGTAGAAGGGAACTAAAGGAATGTACTAGACTAAAGTGATCGCAAAATGTTTTAAAAGCTGTCATATACGATTGTCATAGCAAATCACTTCGCCAGGAGTAGAACGAACAAACAAACAAACAAAAACAAAAAACAAAAAAAAAGAGCCGACAATTCCTGTCTGAGAAAAGTATAAGTACTTTGCAATTGAAACCAGTAATAAGGAATATCTCGGAAAGGTTAAATCCACAACAAAAACGTAAAAGACAAATTGTGTGTTTTGAGAGATCTATATTTTTGTGTAGTAAGTTTTTGTCTATCTCTTACGGTTTAGCAGCTAAGCAAAATTCGGCAAAATTTATCTAGAATAAAGAGGTCTTCAGAGGCTATTCCCAAAAAATTCATGATATACATTTTATTTGGGACATAAATAACTTTAATATATGGGATTTTAATCAAAATGGTTAGAGCCATTTTTGAGAAAATCAAAATTTTGGAAAACTTTTCCATGTAAAGGGTAGTTTGTGATGGGGAGATTTTCAAGAAAATTCCCCCACCTCAGATTCCCCTTTACATGGAAAAATTTTGTAAAATGTTGATTTTCTCAAAAATGGCTCTAATATTTAAGATATTTACATGCCAAATAAAGTGCATACCTTGAATTTTCTGGGAATAGCCTCTAAAGACCTCTTTATTCTGGATGATTTTTATTGAATTTTGCATAACTAGTAAACTGTAAGAGATAGACAAAAATTTACTACACAAAAAAATGTAGATTACGATAAAACACACAATTTATGTTATATACATTTTTTCGTGGAGTGATCGTTTTTGAGATATGCCTTGTTTTTGGATTCAGCTTTAAAAATCTTATACTTCTCTCATACATGAATTTGTCAACTCCTGACCATACAAACAAAAGAACTTCAATCTCATAGCAACCAGCTTTTGATTATCACTTTAACCTATGGTACTCCCTTATTTCGCTTCTACTTACAAGGCAGCAAGTAATAAGACTATTTCTGCTAATTTTTTCTCGATTGGCAGAAGTAAATAGAAGCATAAGCGTTTTAACAATAATTTGTTGCAGAGATGTAGTGAAGATATTGCACAAAGATGGGTCTATAGCAAGGACCATGACGTATTGAGCTAGGAGGTGGCCCAGGTTTGAGGTAAATGAGGGAAAGCAGCTCGAAAGGCACAACTCCTGCGTGACGGCCTCAGGCCTGAGCGACTGTAATCAGGATAATAGCAAGATAACCTCACCCAAGAGCGTGTATTTCAAATACTATTAGCCAGAGTTCCATTTCCTTTCTAAGTCCCTAATTATCATTTACGATTTTACGAACTGTCTAAATGCCTCACAGAATGTTAGCGAAACAAATGTTCGTACACGTGTAGCGCGCAGCACGCTCCGAAGACCACCAGCAACATGGTCCTTAACCCTTAGTTGCCTGCATTAGTATACTATATATGCCGTTTTTCCTTTAATTCAAATTTAAAACTGGAGTTATAGAAAAAAAAAATTATGTGTACCATTCACATGACTTTCTCTACACCTCTGCAACACATTATTGTTAAGAAGCTTATGCTTCTATTTGCTTCATGCTAATCAGAAAACAAAATTAGCAGAAATAGTCTTATTACTTGCTTCCTTGTAAGTAGAAGCGAAATAAGGGAGTACCATAGGTTAAAGTGACAGTCAAAAGCTGGTTGCTATGAGACTGAAGTTCCTTTGTTTGTATGGACACGAGTTGACAAATTCCTATATGAGAAAAGTATGTTTTTCAAAGCCGAAACCAAAAACAAGGAATATCTAAAAAAAAAAAAAAAAAAAAAAAAGACCAACTCCAGGAAAAAATGTATATAACATAAATTGTGTGCTTTAAAGTGCTCTACATTTTTTGTGTGGTAAGTTTTTTTCCATTTGTTATGGATTAGCAGTTATGCAAAATTCCGTAATATGTGTCCAGAATAAAGTGGTCTTCAGAGGCTATTCACAGAAAATTCAAGATAGACATTTTGATTGTCAGGTAAATATCTTTAATATTTGACATTTTAATCAAAATCGTTAGAGCCATTTTTTAGAAAATTAAAATTTTCGAAAAAACTTCCATGTAAAGGGTAATTTGGAGTGAGGGGATTTTTCTCAAAATCTTCGTGTCGCATTCCCTGGAAGATACTAAACTTAAATACCAAGTTTGGCATTTTTCCGACTTTTCGTTTTTGAGTCATCGTTCTCAGACACACACGCGCGCGCGCACGCACGCAACCACACACACACACACACGGACCTTTTTGTGAAAATGTTTTTTTTTTTGATATAGGGGTCCCTGAAACGTATATTTCCGGTGAATTCTCGGTATCGAATTTTTGGGTGGAGTGCAATACCTTCTTTATACATTACGTACAAGGTACGTGTAGAGAAAGTAATATATAGGAACAGACCTATAAAATTATTATATAAGATAATAGAGAAAATATAAATGAAAATAAATGTAGATCTTTTATTAATCTTTTTCTTCCTGATTAAAAGTTTAAATTCTTCTAAAGCAGTTTTCATAATGCTGCCAAAGGCACTACCAAAATAGTAGTTCAAATGGTCATGAGTGATAGGTGATAGGTAATGGACTGGCCATTTATTCAAAGGCAAAAGTTGCAAGTTCAAATCTCAGTGACTGTGGTAAATGATGGGGAGAGCACAAGTAAAATAATCAGTGTGATGCTTGGAAGTTAATGGGGTTACATTTCTCTGTAGTTATGTGGGTTTTACTCTTATTTATTTAAAAAAAATCACTGCAATTTTAGGGCAAAAATTGTATATATTTTTACAATATAACACAGATTACTTGTCTTTTATGGTTGAAGGTTGGTATAACATGAAATTAATCCTAGAGTACAACCCTGTTTGTATAGTTACACATAAAAGAAACGGAACTTATAGGTACAGACAGGCAACAAAGGGTTAATAGCGAGAACTGTCTCATCCGCCATCTTAGAGGTACCCATCTATGATGAAAATAGCCATCAAGCTCCAAAAAGTATAGATACACTACACAACTTCTGCTTCAGTTCTATATAGCTTTCTCTTTTTACTTTCTCTACTACCTACAAAATAATTATTTGGTATAGAACATTTTGTATTTCACCGAAAACTTCCTTGCCGATAGAATACCTAAACAAACAAATGTTTTTTACAAAAAATTATTCTTTTATCTACATCATGCTAATCTGGATAAATAGTTATTGTATTGCACCCATAAGCTCGATGCTGAGATTCCATCGGAAATACATGTTTTGAGAGCCTTGAATCCAAAAAAGCAACTTTAGATAAAATGTCCGTGGATGTCTGTCTGTGTGTATGTGTGTGTGTGTGTGTGTGTGTGTGTCTGTGGACAGCATAGCTCAAAAATGAAAAGTCCGTTAAATACCATTCTTGGTATGAAAATCCCCCCACCCCCAATTACCCTTTACCTTTACATGGAACATTTTTCGAAACTCTTATTTTCTAAAAAATGGATCCAACGATTTTGATTAAAATATCTTATATTTAAGACACTTACATGGCAAATAAAATGTATTTCTTAAAATTTCTAGGAATAGACTCTGAAGCCACCTTATTCTGGATGAATTTTTCTGAACTTTGCATAACTGGTAAACCGTAAGGGTTAGACAAAAACTTACTACACAAAACATGTAGATCTACTTAAAACACACAATTTATGTCTTATATATATATATATATATATATATATATATATATATATATATATATAAGACATAACATGTATTTTTTTCGTGGGGTTGCCCATTTTCGAGATATTCCCTTTTATTGGTTTCAGTTTTAAAATACTTAAAACTTTTCTCATACAGAAACTGTCAACTCCTGGCCACGCAATGAAAAGGGTTTTAGTCCCATGTGACTGTCGGTTTAGCCTAGTGTATTCCCTTATTTCCCTTCTTATAAGGAACTAAATAATAAGACTGTTTCTGCTAATATTTATCGTCATTGGCATGAAGTGGATAGACGAATAAGCTTATTAACAAAAAAAATTGTTATAGAGAGCTAGAGAAAGCCATGTGAATGGAACACATCAGATTTTATTTCCCTACTGTTATAGCTCATTGGTTTGCTAAGGTATAACGAACCGGTTTAGCAGAGTCTGCGCTCCTAATTAGTAGTCTTTAACACTAAAACATGAAGGCTTCTGAGCGATATAAATGTTTAACAACCATACTGAAAGATTAGCACAGAATGAAATCATAAGATCCGATAACAAGCAACATAAAGCTTGTACACTAAAAAATCTGAGATGTTATATTCATGTGACTTTCTCGACCTTGCCTGTAATAATCTATTCCTTCAAAACGTATTCCTCTATATATGAGGGGCGTTCAATATGTCTTTAAAAAAATATAGAAAAACAAATTATTTTTGGTGGATTTTTATTTTCTCTACACGTATATTATATACATTGTGTATAGAGACGGTATTTTAATGCACCCAAAAATTAGATACCGAGATTTCACCGGAAATACATGTTTTGGGTCCCCCTGAAATAAAAAAATTCAGAAAATGTGCATGTGTGTATGTGTGTGTGTGCGTGGACAGTATAGCTCAAAAACGAAAAGACCGTTAAATACCAAGCTTTGTATTTAGTTTTGGTATCTTCCAAGGATGTGACACGAAGATTTCAAGCAAATCCCCCCTCCTCCAACTACCCTTTAGGTGGAAAAAAATTTGAAAATTTTGATTTTCTAAAAAACCGCTCTAACGATTATGATTAAAATCTCTTATATTTAAGATATTTACGTGACAAATAAAATGTGTATCTTGAACTTTCTGGGAATAGCCTCTAAAGACCTCTTCATTCTGAATGAATTATGCGTAACTGGTAAACCGTAGGAGATAAACAGAAACTCCACAAAAAATGTAGAGCACGTTAAAACACACAATTTATATCATATACATTTTATTCTTTGAATTAACCATTTCTGAAATATTTCCTTGTTATTTGTTTCAGATCAATAATATTTTCACTTTTTCACACGGTGAGTTGTAAACTCCTGGCCCTGCATAGAAACGGATTTCAACCACATGCAAACCGGCTTTTAAAAGACTAGACATTTGCTTTAGCCTTGTCTATTCCCTAATTTTCCTTCTACTTACAAAGAAGCAAGTAATTAAGAAAATTTCGACTAATGTTTATCTCGATTATCATAAAGTAGATTGAAGGTTATACTTTCTAACAATAATTTGTTACAGCGATCTAGAGAAAGTCATTTGAATGGAACACATCAGACTTTTCAACATAATCTCCTTTTAGCTCGGTACACTTTTCCAGCGTTTCTCCAGCTGTTTTAAGCCTTCCAAAAAGCAGGATTTCAGAAGGTCATCAAAATAGGCATGAGTTCGGGAGATGATCTCTTCATTAGATGTGAATCGTATTCTGCCGAGCCACGTTTTCAAGTTTGGAAATAAAGAAAGACACTGGGCGCCAAATCTGGTGAATACGGTGTATGTTGTAGTAACTCGAACCTTAATTGTATAATTTTTGCCATCGAAACTATGCAGGTATGCACCCTTGCATTGTCTGGATGAAAGAGAATATTTTTCTTTGCAAGATGAGGGCGTTTTTCCTCAATTTCTCAGTTCAACTCTCCTCCATTTATCGTTCTTCCTTTCTGCAAGTAATCAATGTAGATGAAAATCGCGTGCATCCCCCCCCCCAAAAAAAAAACCAGGTCATCACCATGTCTGCAGATTTCACCACCTTAGTCTTCTTCGGAGCCGGTTCACCTTTAAAAACCCACTATTTCGACTGTACCTTTGTCTCTGGAGTGTAGTAGGATATCCATGGTTCATCCACAGTTATGTATTGACGCGGAAACTCGACAGGGTTGCGACGGAAAAGTGCCAAACTAGCATCCGAATCGATTACATGATCGCGTTTAATCTCCATTGAAAGCAAACGTGGCACCCATTTTGCCAAAACCTTTGTTAAACCAATATTTTTGGTGCAAAATTGAAATAATTGTACCTTGTAATATGCCTATAGCCTCTACTATTTCGCGAACTCTGATTCGTCGATCACTCAAAACCATATTCTGAATTTTGTCAACTAGTCCTGAGGAAGTATGTCCTTCATTTGTGGATGTACGGCCAAGTTTAAATCATTTATCTAATTGTAATTGTTGCAGCACATGTGCCGCGAACTTCATCGGATGTTAAGCCTTTTAAATAGAAGTGTTTAATCACAGCACGAAACTCGTTTTTCCCCCCATCTTTCTAAATAAGCATAAGATTGTTGATTCAATCGCTTACGGCAACGAAACCATGTGGTGCATACACCTGAAACTTTAACTGCCAGCTAGTGAGAGACGAAATTCAAACTTTTTTCGATGCTACGAGTTTAATCTTCTGGATTTTTTAAGGACTTATTGAACGCCTCTAGTGCTCATGCCAATCAAGAAAAACGTTAGCAGAAAAGACTTATATCTTATAGTTCCTTGTATGTAGGTAAGAAAAAAGGGAATACATCGAGAATATCATTTAAAACTAGTTCTATGTGATTCTATTCTCTTTGCTTGGCCAGGAGTAAATTAAAAGAAACAGGAATGACGAATTACCGTTTGAGAAATATATTTTAAATATTTTAAAATTGAAACCAGTAGCAAGATACATCTCGGAAATCGCAAATTCTATACAAAAAAACTGATGTGTTCCATTCACATGACTTTGTTTGCCTGTTCCAAAACAAGCTTTTCTTACTAAAGATTTTTCTTTATCTACATTATGCTAATTGAGATAAACATTAGCAAAACTGTTATTACTTGCTTCTTTGTAGGCAGAAGGGAAATATAAAATAACGCCAAACTAAAGCGATAGTTAAATCTTTTAAAAGTTGATAGCTATGTGAAACAATTGATATCCGATTCTCTTTTCTTGTCAGGAGCAAAACAAAAAAAGCGATGTAATCACCATGTAAGGAAACGAAATATGGATTCCTGTTTTATAGCAGGAGTTTAAAAGTTTAAGTAGTTTAAAATCGAGATAAAAAGGAATATCATGGAAATGGCTAACTCTATACAAAGAAAAAATGCAATTGGCATAAATTGTATGTTTCAACGAATCTACATTTTTGTGTAATAAGTTTTAGGCTATCTTATGGTTTACAAAAGTCATTCAGAATGGTGAGGACTCAAAGGGCTATTTCCAGAAAATTCAAGACATACATTTGATTTATCATGCAATTATTTTTAATATACGAAAATTTAATCAAGTTCGTTAGCGCCTTTTTTGAGAAAATCAGAATTTTCAAAAAATGATAGTTTGGGGTGGAGGAATTTCTTGAAAATCTCATGTCCATCCTTCGGGATACTGAAGTTAAATACCAAGTTTGATGTTTAACCGACTTTTCATTTTTGAATTATCGTGTTCACAGACACTTGCGGACTTTTTCCCAAAAATCTGATGTGTTCCATTCACGTGACTTTCTCTACATCTCTGTTATAAATTATTGTTAAAAAGTTTGTGCTTCTATTTTCTTCATGCTAATGGAGAAAAAATTAGTAGAAATAGTCTTATTAGTTGCTTCCTTGTAAGTAGAAGCGAAATAAGGGGGTACCATAGGTTAAAGTGATAGTCAAAAGCTGTTGCTATGTGCTTGAAGTTCCTTTGTTTGTATGGATAGGAGTTGACAAATTCCTGTATAAGATAAGTAAAGTTCTCTTTTAAAAGCTGAAACCAAAAACAAGGAATATCTAAAACACGATCAACTCCACGAAACAAATGTATATAACATGAATTGTGTGTTTTAACGTGTTCTCCATTTCTTACGGTTAAGCAGTTATGCAAAATTCCGTAAAATTCATCCAGAATAAGGAAGTCTTCAGAGGCTGTTCCCAGAAAATTCAAGATATACTTGTTTGTTATTTGTCAGGTAAATATCTTTAATATATGATATTTTAATCAAAATCGTTAGAGCCATTTTTGAGAAAATCAAAATTTTCGAAAAAAGTTTCCATGTAAAGGGTAGTTTGGGGTGGGGAGATTTTTCTCAAGATCTTCGTGTTGCATCCCTGGAAAATACTAAACTTAATAACCAAGTTTGGTATTTTACCGACTTTTTGTTTTTGGGTTATCATGTTCACAGACACACGGACACACTGACACACGGATACACTGACACACGGACACACACACGGACCTTCTTCTGAAAATGTTTTTTTTTTTTGGTTACAGGGGGCCCTAAAACTTATATTTCCGGTGAAATCTCGGTATCGAAATTTTTGGTTGTAGTGCAATACCTTCTCTATACACTATACACATAGTAGGTATGGAGAAAGTAAAAATGCTTATGCAGTGGACCTAAAACGTGTATTTCCAGTGAAATCTCGGTATCGAAATTTTGGTTGGAATGCAATATTTTCCCAAAGTAATAAACGATAGTGAGTAGAAAAGTTCATGTGAATGTAGCACTTTTATTTTTGTTCTTGAAGGGAATAATGAAATGAAATAATCTGAGTGGTGAAAGATTTTCTTTTCTGCAGCTTACCACCCACGGAGAGAATGTGTCACTCTCGTGTGTCGAATATGACAGAGGTCACAATCTTGACCTCAACGTCACCGCACGTCTCGTTCTTGATGTTCATGTGTTCGCTGCCATCAAAACAGAATCAACCTATCCGTATGTGAGGACAGTTGAGTTGTACTTAGATTGTGCGAAACCTACTGCTGATGCTTTCTTACTCCTCTTTACTTTCGCTACCACGTAAATAATAGATATAATATTTTTCAAAACATGATAACCCGCTGCCAGAGGCAGTTTGGGTTTAGGTGATTTACAGTTGGAAAACAACCCTCGTAATTGCCAAGCCTTCCATTTACTAGTCCCTTAACTGAGGCGCGAATCTCAACTTGATAGCAGTCTTCAGTGTCTCCAGGAAACATAGATTTTACTACGTTGCCTCTCACACTTAGTACAGGCTCTTCTTTTGTTTGCTAATGGTTATTGCCTAGTGGTAAGGGGAGAGCGGTCTCGTTTGAAGGACATCATATTTTGGAGAAAATTTATAGAAGGTTTTGCGTTCTAACCAAAATTTTATATCGTAATTTCACCACGAATACTTATTTTGAGGACCCATGACAACTAAAATGCAGTTGCGGGAAAATATTTGAAGTGCGCGCGTCTGTGGCTAACTCAAAACTGAAATGTATAAATACCAAACTTGATGCTGAAGTTCAATAGCAGTAATCTCAGCACGCGTGTGAGCGGATTTCTTCGAAAGTGATAGCTGATTGTTGCCTTGCACCGGCGAATTCGGTTCATTTGTTAATGCATTGTTAGTCTAGACGTGTGCAGTAGGCCGGTAGTTTACACCGAAGCTCTAATTGTCGCACCTGAGAGAGTTTGTGGTTTGCACGTGCAACAATAGGCACTACTTCTGGATGTTTCCGTTGACGTCATCGGCAGGTATAAAAAGAGAAAACAAGCTCCAGCGGATCAGTTTTCGACGAAATGTTTGGAGCATACAGTCGTAGCCGCAACCACGAAAAGCGTGGAAAGAAAACTGTCGAAAGCATCGAATAAAGACGTTTATACCCCCGCCGTTGAATCCTTGCACTTGACAGTTCGGGTGGTTTCGCGTAAGGTTGGCTATGCTGCCTTTGCGGCGTTGCCAGAGTAATTAGTAAACAACAGCTGATTACAAATATCTCTATCGTGTATATAGACGAATATAAACAGTGTACATAGTAAATGAATGCCGATGAATAATTAAACTAATACGTTATTGTCCATGTTAATTTAAAATAACAGCGATACTATAGCGCATGTAGCACACATAGGTATTCACGACAATATTGAACAAAAATGTAAAATAGCTTGTTACAATGCGATAAAGGCATAACAAAAGCAATTTTCACCCGTTTAGAATTTTAATTGCTTAATTCCCATCGTCATTGCCATCATCAACATCGTTGTCGTAACCAAGACATATTTGTGGTTCACATTCACTGACGATTCCGTCTAATTCCTGTGCTTTTCGTATTATTTTGTGCACATTTCACTCTCTCCTTCCAGAAGCCGCGTCCATCCTCGTCACACCTTCCCGCAAAAGTCTATGTACCTGTATAATTGTGAAATTCTTGTTATGTTCCCTAGCTTACAAACAAATACGAACAATAATAATAATAACAAATATAAATAACAACGAATAATACGTTTCTTGTACAGAACAACTCAACGCATGTGTAGGAATTCACAAACTGAGCACGTGGTTGGAAATAGCCAGATATTGCAACGGTGCATGCCACAAGAAACAACCCAATTTCTCCAGAAGTCTTCCCTACAGTGCAGTTCTGGTCCCGTGCAACGTTTTTCTATACCCCAAAATGAAAGAAAACATTTTAGGTCAACGATTTGAGTCACGTGAAGCCGCAGTAGCTGCTCACGAAGAATGTATTTGGAAAGAAGAGTGATGATCAGCATTTGAAAAATGGTTTGAAAGAATGAGACGGTGTATAAAATGCAATGGAGAATATTTTGGAAAAATGCAATGATCAGATCTAAATGTTTAATATTTTATTGCGTCCATTCTCAAAACTTTGCAGTTGGTTATAAGTTCGAGCGATCGTACTTAAGGGTAGTAGGACGTATTTGTGAGGTTTTAATGACTAAGTCTAGGCAGACAGAGGAAAAGAAGATTTAATTAAGAAATTGGCGTTGTATCTGTAGACTTCTCTCTGAGTATGAGTCCTCCATTTACTGCTTTTACGACTATTTATAGAATTCTGAAATCAAGTAATCAATTTGGAGATTGTTGTTCAAAAACAATTACATAAGTGTAGATGTTGGAACATTCAAGACTGTTCAAACTCCAAATCACTTCCTGAATCTTTAACCTCTTGACCCAGGAGATTGACAGCGTTGCTCTTTGATAAGTAATATAATTGTTGTTTACATAGGAGACCAGATGTCCCTCTTGGAGACAGTTTATGGTTTCAAGTGATATTAGTAAGCAAGGAAATTACAAGAACGGTTCAATAAATAAAGGGGAATTATAATAAGATTATTTCATATTCTATTTTTATAAAATACAATATTTCATAAAGATTGGTTTTTAAAGGAATCAAGAATAATAAAAATAACAGGATTACGATGAGGAATGATCCTTTTTATTGTTTCAGAAGTATTTTTCTTTGTTTCATTTTTCTAAATAGCCGTGTTAGGAATGAAGACGCTATTTATTTCACAAAGAAATTATTTATTTTTGAATATGGTTCCCCTTTTAGGGATATACACTTCTCCCAAAGTTCAGGTTATTTTTGAACCCCTCCAAAAATAGAAATGTTCAAGTTTTGTGAAATACGACTCTGTCCCGAACATGACCTGGTTTGCTCCAAATTTTGTTCACCATTTCTTCAATTTTGGGAACAAGAAAAATTCGCAGGGAGCCAGGTCGGGCGAATTTGGGGATTCGGAAGCAGTTCATTAATGGAATTCATGCAGTTTTGTGGCGACAACTCTGAAGAATGTGGTGGTGCGTTGTCATGGTGAAACAGTTCTTTTGTTCTTTGCCAAATGGGGCCGTGTCTCCATTAACTTCTTGTTGAATCGGGTCAATAATTCACGATAGTATTATTCAGTCGTTTTTCTTTTTCTAAAAATTGAATGTGACATCCTTTGCATCCCCTCCCCAAAGTGATTGAATACAGTACTTCGCCTACTTACCTCCTTAATAGAAAAAGTAAAAATCATGCCCAGGTCACTGAGAGAATTGTTGCACAAATGATATGCAATTACGGATTACATACGATGTTACGAGGTTCAATATACCAATTGCAGGATTCGGTCTCCTTTTGTGTGCAGTGACACAGTACTGACATGCTTGCTGTAACGAGTACTTCCAATCAATCACTATAATCATAAATTATTTAGGTCATCAGGCTTCTTCCATCTTCGCGACACACTGTTGCCACCGTGGTTTGTATTTATGCAGTAACAGAGGTATAGGATTGTTGCTTCTAACTCTTATTTAAATTTCTACCACTCTGGGTTCATTTAATTTTGCTGACGCATGACTGATCCAACACAGCCTTGGCTTATTTCTGTTGTTTCTTTATCCTAATGCGCTTGGCAGGTATGTTTACACAATTAGATGACCGTTGCACTGCCTATTAATCCAGAAACACTGTAAAATTCTTCCCAATAAAATATTCTTGTCCACTTTTGTTTCCCCAGAAATGTTGGTGAAAAGTGCAATCAACTCGGCGTGTTGTCTATGAAGGTTTTTTTTTGACACTAATGTATGGGAGTGGTGGAATCCTGTCCTTGTAACCTGTTGAGTACACCATAAAAAATGTGACATTGCACTTCGGTGTTATAAAAGAACATTGACCACTCCAATATAAAAGCTACACAATAAAGGCCAATAATAGTTTTTACTTTCTCTTGCCCCATATGTACAATGTACATAGGGATAGAGAAGTATTGCATTCCACCCAAAAATTCGAGGTCGAGATTTCACCGGAAATATATGTTTTAGGACCCCCTGAATTCAAAAAAAGCATTTCCAGAAAAAAGTTCATGTGTGTGTGTGTGTGTGTGTGTGTCCGTGAACACGATAACTCAAAAACGAAAAGTAGCTAAAATACCAAACTTGGTATTTATGTTCAGTATCTTCCAGGAATGCGACACGAAGATTTTGAGAAACCCCCCCCCCCCCCACCCCAAACTACCCTTTACATGGAACTTTTTTCGAAAATTTTTATTTTCTTAAAAATGGCTCTAACGATTTTGATTAAAATGTCGTATATTAAAGATATTTACCTGACAAATAATAGGTATATCTTGAATTTTCTGGGAATAGCTTCTAAAGACCTGTTTATTCTGGATGAATTTTGCTTAATTTGGCATAACTAATAAACCATAAGAGATAGACAAAAACTTACTCTACAAAAAATGTAGGCCTTGTTAAAATACACAATTTAAGTCATATACATTTTTTTCGTGGAGCTTACCGTTTTCGAGGTATTGATTGTTATTAGTTTCAGTTGTGAAGTACTTATACTTTTCTCAGACGGGAGTGTCCGTTTTTCTTTTGTTCTACTCCTGGCCAAGAAAAGAAGCGATTTGTAATGACAATCGCATAACGATAGCTTTTTAAACATTTGACTATCAATTTAGCCTAGTGTATTCCCTTATTTTCTTCCTACTTATAAGTAATAAGAACATTGTGCTGAATACCTCGATTAACAAGGTACAGAAAGAAGAATAATCTTCTGTAAGAAGTTTGTAGAACGGCTAGAGAAAGTCATGTGAGTGTAACACATCAGATTTTTTTAATGAGATCCTTGGGCTACGATTCTCATGTTTCACATTTCTCATCACGTAATTTCGTCGTATAGTGATATATTTGGGCGATAAGTTGATCCCTCTCATCTCGTGCACATAGTGGCGAACTCACAAACTAGAAACTCTCAGATTAAGAAACAACTGTTTTTATTACATGTTTTTGGGACGTCTTACTTGATGGGAGCTTTCGAGTTGAAATCTAAACCCCAAATACGGCTTTGCCTCTTCAGTTCTTTGTACACCATCAACTTTTTGTCAAATTCAGTGTTTTAGAAGATTTTCCAAGAGTTGTCACAGCTTTACCAATATTCTTGTCAAATTACTTCAAATATTTTTGAAGTCATTGAAAGTCATAGGGACATGCTATAACGATCAAAGATTTCACAATGATTTGGTGATTTTGGCCAATGGAATATGAGTATTTAAAAGTGATTCACGAAATCTGTAGCATAGTAAAGTGTAAAATAAACAAAAATCTGATGTGTTACACTCACATTACTTTCTCTACATCTCTGCAACAAATTACTCTTAAAAAGCTTATACTTCTATTTACTTCATGTTAATCAGACTAAAATAGCAGAAATAGTCTTAATACTTGGTACCTTGTTGCTGTTTGCTTTGTTCCTTGCTGGTTGCTATGTCACAAAAGTTCCTTTGTTTGTATGGAAGCTGTTGACAAATTCCTGTATGAGAAGTATAAGTTTTCATAGCAGAAACCAAAAACAAGGAATGACTCCACGAAAAAAAATGTATATAACATAAATTGTGTGTTTTAACGTGCTCTAAATTTTTCGTGTAGTAAGTTTTTGTCTATCTCTTACGGTTTAGTAGTTATTCAAAATTCCGTAAAATTCATCCCGAATAAAGTATGCTTCAGAGGCTATTCCCAGAAAATTCAAGATATACATTTTATTTTTCAGGTAAATATCTTTAATATACGAGATTTTAATCAAAATCGTGAGAGCCATTTTTAAGAAAATCAACAATTTCGAAAAAGTTCCATGTAAAGAGTAGTTTGGGATGGGGGGATTTTTTTCTAAAGCTTCGTATCGCATCCCTGGAAGATACTAAACTTAAAAACCAAGTTTGTTATTTTACCGACTTTTCGTTTTTGAGTTATCATGTTCACAGACACACGGACACACACACGGACACACACACACACATACACACACACACGCGGACCTTTTTGTGAACATACTTTTTTTTGGATACAGGGGACCCTAAAACATATATTTCCGGTGAAATCTCGGTATCGAATTTTTTGGTGGAGCGCAATACCTTCTCTATACACTGTGTACATAGTACGTATAGAGAAAGTAAAGATGGCTACATTGGCAAGGGATGTAGAATGCGAGCTGTTTAGGTATTAGTTTTACGAAAGCTGGCCATGTCTTTACTTTATATGTTCTCACAACAGGAAGAGGCGGTACATGAAGAAATTGTCAGGAAGATTTCCAGAGTAAATATTAATGCACTGCGTTCGTAATATAATGTTCTGATATTGATGCAACATGTTGTATGTAAGAATAATATTTCATTGCAAATTATTATGCCAATTATTATCAATGTGTTCTCAGGAGGTTTAGTTTTGCAAAAAGACAACGTGTACATACGTTTGGGACATTGTCAAGTCTTGCTAAGTCTTGTGCAACCTTGTCCATTGTTGTGAAATATTTGTTAACATATGACCATTTCTACTTTCTCTATACGCACTATGTACATAGTGTATAGAGAAGGTATTGCACTCCACCCAAAAATTCGATATCAGATTTCACGGAAATATATGTTTTAGGGTCCCCTGTATCCAAAAAAAGCATTTCGGAAAAAATTCCGTGTGTGTGTGTGTGTGTGTGTGTGTGTGTGTCCGTGTGTCTGTGAACACGATAACTGAAAAACGAAAAGTAGACAAAATACCAAACTTAGTATTTAAGTTTAGTATCTTCCAGGGATGTGACACGAAGCTTTTAAGAAAAATCCCCCCACCCCCAACTACCCTTTACATGGAACTTTTTTCGAAAATTTTGATTTTCTCAAAAATGGCTCCAACGATTTTAATTAAAATTTCGAATATTAAAGATATTTTCCTGACAAATAAAATGTATATCTTGAATTTTCTGGGAATAGCGTCTGAAGAGTACTTTATTCTGGATGAAATTTACGGAATTTTACATAACTGCTAAACCGTAAGAGATAGATAAAAACTTACTACACAAAAAATGTAGAGCACGGTAAAGCACACAATTTATGTCATATACATTTTTTCATGGAGTTGATCGTTTTCTAGATATTCCTTGTTTTTGGTTTCAGCTTTAAAAAACTTATACTTTTCTCATACAGGAATTTGTCGACTCCTGTCCATATAAACAAAGGAACTTCAGTCACATTGCAACCAGTTTTTGACTATCACTTTAACCTATGATACTCCCTTATTTCCCTTCTACTTATAAGGAAGCAAGTAACAAGACTATTTCTGCTAATTTTTTCTCGACTAGCATTAAGCAAATAGAAGCATATGCCTTCTAACAATAATTTGTTGCAAAGATATAGAGAAAGTCATGTGAATGGAACACATCAGATTTTTCTTGTAAGCTCTTGATTTGAAAAACACGTTTGATAATGTACAAGAGCCTAACAGACGGAAGGATGTTGAAATTATTGGCACTGCTGAGAACCACCATCAGGAGCCCTGTGCAGTTGAGCATCCCTTTATGGATCGACCAAGGTGGGGAGATGTGAAGGACCTAACAATCCTTGCTTTTCTTTTCCTGTTTTCATTCCTCTTTGTCTATTTTTTTATTGTGTTAGTTATTCTAAACATTGAGTTGGTAAGTAAATACGAGGTACGTCCAGAAAGTAGGTTCCGTTTCAATTTATCTCCGCTGCAGCGCTGCGATCGGAGTTCCGCACATGCGCGGTATATGCTCTGTATCAAGGAGAAGAAACGCGCGCCATTTTGAGATCGCTGTCAGCCACATACGCTTTGTTGTGCTTGTTTACAATGTCGATGTTGATTGAAAATCCCGCCGCTTGTGAAATCAGATCTGTGATTCGTTTTCTGAATGCTAGGAAAGTGAAACCAATTGAAATTTATCGGCGAGACACTTAGGAAATTGCGCTGCGCAATACAGAATAAGCGCCGAGGATTGCTGTCAAAAGGTGTTGTTTTTCTTCACGACAACGCACGACCACACACTGCAAATGTGACGAAAAACTTCCTACAGGGATTTGGCAGGGACGTGTTTGACCATCCTCCGCACAGTCCTGACCTCGCTCCTAGCGACTTTCATCTATTCTTACATCTCAAGTATTTCCTTGGCGGTCAACAATTCAACAATGACGAAGAGCTGAAAGTAAATGTTTCCAACTTTTTGAAGACTCAGGCGGCAACTTCTAAGAAGAAGGTATACAAAAACTTGTGCCACGCTATGACAAATGCCTGCAAAATTTCGGCAGTTATGTGGAAATGTAGTTTAAGAGTTGTAGAATTTTGTGTAATAAATAATTATTCTGTATCTGTACACAATTTAATTTTATTACCAAACGGAACTTACTTTCTGGACGTACCTCGTATGATCACAAGAGAAATTCTTGATGGTTTAGGAGACTTAACAACACGCTGTCCATGTATACGACAGAGTGAACGAAATGCATACTAACCGTCATGAGATCCTTGCCCTCCTCTGTGGACGTGAGAGCTATAAGGGCATGCTGGCAGGACTCCGGACATTCTGCTGGTTGTACTCCAGTGCAACCCACGACGTAGTTCTGGAGGGCCATGCCACAGCCCGTGCGGTACGCGCACTTGTACCGCGCCTCTTCACAGGACGTTGCCTCGCCCGGTCTCAGCACGGACACCAAAGCCAGCGCCATCAGCAACATCACCTGCAAGCAACGATTTCATCATTACCTTCCAAAGCCACAAATTCCACTACTTATCCTAGGTATCATATATATACAGGCTGTTAATGAACTACACCGAAATAATTTGCGAGATTGTGCACGTGACTGATATAAGTAATTTGAGATCGGCGATGCATGGTCCTCGGATAAACATAACGCAACTACATAGCGTTAAACGTGGTGCTAAGTCGGTGTTAAAGCAAAGCAGGTTGAAAACTCTGATGTGTACCATTCACATGACTTTCTCTACATCTCTCTGTAACAAATTATTGTTAAAAAGCTTATGCCTCTATTTACTTCATGCTACTCGAGAACAAATTAGCAGAAATAGTCTTATTACTTGTTTCCTTATAAGTAGAAATGCTATAAGCGAGTACCACAGGTTAAAGTGATATTCAAAAGCTGGTTGCTATGTGACAAGTTCCTTTGTTTATATGGACAGGAGTTGACAAATTCCTATATGAGAAGAGTAAGTTTTTCATAGCTGAAACCAAAAACAATGAAGGTCTCAAAAACGATCAACTCCACGAAAAAATGTATATAACATAAATTGTGTGTTATAGCGTGCTCTACATTTCTTGTTAGTAAGTTTTTATCTAAGTCTTACGGTTTAGCAGTTATGCAAAATTCCGTAAAATTCCTTCAGAATAAAGTAGTCTTCAGAGGCTATTCCCAGAAAATTCAAAATGTGCATTTTAATTGTCAGGTAAATATCTTTAATATATGATATTTTAATCAAAATCGTTAGAGCCATTTTTTAGAAAATCAAAATTTTCAAAAAAAATGTTCCATGCAAAGCGTAGTTTTGGGTGGGGGGATTTTTCTCAAAATCTTCGTGTCGCATCCCTGGAAGATACTGAACTTAAATACCAAATTTGGTATTTAATGGATTTCGTTTTTGAGTTATGTTGTCCACAGACACACACACACACATGAAGCTTTTTTCAAAAATTATTTTTTGGGATTCAGGAGACCCAAAACTTATATTTCCGGTGAAATCTCGGTATCGAATTTTTGGGTGCATTACAATTACCTTTTCTATACACTATGTACATAGTACATGCAGAGAAAGTAAAAATAATAACTTTAGAAACATTGTGATTGTGGGCGTGTGAGTGAGGATGTGTGACTGTGAACAGCTTATCTCAAAAATCAAAAGCTGGTTTGTTCCCAAACCTCTTACCTATTGAAGTTCAACGTAAATGATTCTTTAATTACTTTCTCAAAAAAAAAAAAAAAAGTATCGGATTAAATGACTTAAACCTTCCAAGCACGATAATTCAAAAAACAAGAAGTCGGTAAAATACCGTATCTTCCAAGGATGCGATACGAATATTTTGAGAAAAATCCCACCGCCCTTAACTACCCTTTACATAGAAAAACTTTTGAAAATTTTGATTTTCTCAAAAATGGTCCTAACGATTTTGATTAAAATAGCGTATATTAAATATACGTACATTACATTTAAAATGTATATCTTGAATTTTCTGGGAATCGCCTCTGAAGACATCTTTACTCTGAATGAATTTTGCTGGATCTTGCATCACTAAGTAAACCGTAAGAGATAAAAAAAGTTACTACACAAAAAATGTAGATCACGATAAAACACACAATTTATGTTATATAATTTTTTTTTCGTGGAGTTGATCGTTTTTTAGATATTCCTTGTTATTGGTTTCAGCTTTAAAACTTCATTTTTTTCATACAGGACTTTGTTATCCTGTTCATACAAACAAAGGAACTTTAGTCATATAGCAACCAGCTTTTTACTTCACTTTAACCTATGCTACTCCCTTATTTCGCTTCTACTTACATGGAAGCAAGTAATAAGATGATTTCTGATGATTTTTCTCGATTAACATGAAGTAAATGCCTGCTACGTCAACAGGCTGATGTATTCAAATACTTCATACAGTCCTGCTAATGGAACAACTAACATGCACTTGTGTGGAAACATTATGTTAATGATATTTGTATTGCCAAGCACCCCCTCCCGGCAGCTGCTCATTGGGGTAAAACCCCAAAGCGTGTTTCTCTCTGCGGTAGGCAAACGACATAATGGAACTGCCCAGTCCTATCGGAACCACCCAGACCCTAATGGAGATACGTAATTACATTCTATCGCAACCTTTCTTCTTCTCTGATTCCAACATCAGTCAAAAAACAGACATGCGCTAGACGTCGCTGCTAGCACAGACCCACACTTGAAACAATTAGTAAGTCTAAACTGCTTGTGTTGCTATGTATACTATAACAAAATCCAATGTGTGCCATTCACATGACTTTCTCTACATTATTGTTGAAATGCATATTTTTCTACCACTTTATGATAATTAAGATAAACATTAGCAGAAATTGTGTTAATTACTTGCTTACTTACAAATAGAAGGAAAATAGGGAACAGACTAGGCAAAAACGATAGTCCAATCCTTTAAAAGCTGTGGTTGAAATTCATTTCTATGCAGGCTATGTTGCATGCAAAGGATAGAAAGATGTAAATGTCGTGTTATTTATGGACGCTCTTTAACTGCTATGGTTCTCAGTGTCCTATTCTATATTGGGGGGTGAAAGACCGCTTAATTTTGCTCAGAGGCCTCTCTATCAGGCTTGAGGTTCTTTTACGTGCCGTAAATCTACGACACGGGACCAACGGCTTTACTTCCCTTCCGAAGGAAGCCATGCTAAGGATTTTTACACCCGAAAAAATCCATTGTCCTCCGCCGGATTTGAAACCGTGACCTTGGGTATATGAAGTCAGCATGGTAGCCATTACACCACGGAGGGTGGGAAGATTTTCTTTAACATTTAGGGTCGCATCCTTGGAAGTTGCTGAACTTAAATATAAAATTTGGTGTTGGACCAACTTTTCGTTTTTCAATTATGCTGTTCACTGACATACACATGCACGCACACAAACAACGGAATACAAAAGTAAATAGAAGAAAAATCGTTTTGCTTTCTCTACACGTAGATGTTATGTCCATAATGTACAAAGAAGGTCTAAAAATTCGATACCGAGATTTCACCGGAAATACATGTTTTGGTCCCCTGAATCCGCAAACAGCATTTTTTGAAAAAAGTTCGTGTGTATGCGTCTGTATGTGTATATGTGGAGGGCGTAGCTCAAAAACGAAAAGATTGTTAAATACCAAACTTGGATTTTAGGTTTGGTATCTTCCAAGGATGCGACACGAAGATTTTCAACTACCCTTTACATGGTAAAAAATTCGAAAATTTTGAGTTTCTCAAAAATGGCTCTAACGATTTTGATTAAAATCTCTTACATTTAAGATTTAAGATAGTATATCTTGAATTTTCTGAGAAAAGCCTCTGAAAACCTCTTTATTGTGGATAATTTATATTGAGTTTTGCATATTTGGTAAATCGTTAAAGATAGATAAAAACTTATTACACAAACGACGTAGATCTCCATAAAACACACTATTTATATTATATACAGTTTTTTTCGTGAATTTGGCAGTTTTCGAGATATTTATTTATTTTCATTTCAGTTTTAAAATGCTTTCTCATACAGGAATTTGTCGACTACTGGCCACAGAAAGAAACGGATTTCAATCCCATAGCAACCACATTTTAAAACATTTGACTATCGGTTTAGCCTAGTGTATTCCCTGATTTCCCTTCTACTTACAAGGAACTAAATAATAAGACCGTTTCTGCTAATGTTTTAGCATGAAATAGATGAAATAATAAGCGTATTAACAATAATTTGTTACCGATATGTAAATAAAGTCATGTGAATGGAACACATCAGATTTTTATTAATGCACTGAATTTCGGCAGGAATAACTATTAAGTTGGCCATGTGAATTATAACATCGAATCATTGCAAAATTTACACTGTTATTGTGAATAATAGCTAGTAAAACTTTCAACAGGATATTGTGGATTTTCCAAATTTTACACTGCTTAAGCATTCTTACAGATTGCAAGTATTCCCTGCTGTGCAATATCTGAGAAAATGTAAAAGAAGTAATAAGAAACAGGAAGTTGTAAAAACAGATTGAAGTTCTTGTTCCAAAAAGCCAACAAGTTTATTACAAGCAAAAAGAAACGACTTCCAGTATTGCCGTTGTGTTTCCTGGAAGGACACCAGTGCGACCACGGGTTTCAAGCTTCCGTGGTCTATACACAGCTTTACGATCTTGTGCCATAAATCATGCGCATTCATACGTTCTTGTTTTTGTTGCCACAGGCTCTACGCTTCGTAACATCGTACACATGGCGCTGCACAGATACTGTATTCCCTTGTCGGTCTTTAAAACGCTGTTTCATTCACAAACTGTAAGCTTCACTTGCTTGATACTCCTTAGAACATTCCTGTCTAGAAACGTCTTGTGTTTAGCGTTTGTTTTCTTTCTTTTTTCTTTTTTCTAATAATTCTGTGTATATTTAGTTTTCTATGGATAGTTTATTTATTTTTCACCGGAAATATATGTTTTGGGTCCCTATGAATCCAAAATAAAGCCATTTTGAGAAGAAGGTCCGTGTGTGTGTGTGTGTGTGTCTGTGGACAGCAAAGCTCAAAAACGAAAAGACCGTTAAATAACAAACTTGGTATTTAAGTTCAGTATCTTCCAAGGATGCCGGTCCCCATGGCCGCGCTCGCCATGGCGTCTCGTTTTGGTGCTTCGTAGCGCAGGGGATCGTGGGTTCGAGTCCCGCCTTGGACATGGATGTTATATGTTTGTGTATACATGTGTGCGTAAAAGAAGAAAACAGCAATTCAGTAATCATACAGCAAATAAAATAAAAGCATTATTTAAATAAAAGTAGGGTATACATTGCCGGAATCCCAACCTGACTCCGGAACTGTATTTAAAAAAAAAAAAAAAGGTTGCGACACGAAGATTTTCAAGAAATTCCCCCACCCCAACTAACCTTTACATGGAAAAATTGTCGAACACTTGTATTTTACAAAAATGGCTGCTGTAACGATTTTGATTAAAATACCGTATATTAAAGAAATCTATGTGGCAAATAAAATGTATAACTTGAATTTTCTGGGAATAGCCTCTGAAGACCTCTTTATACCGAATGAATTTTGCATAACTGGTAAACCGTAAGAGATAGGCAAAAACTTACTACAAAAAAATGTAGATCGCGTTAAAACACATATATGGATTTTTTTTTCGTGGAATTGACCATTTCTTAGATATCCCTTGTTATTTGTTTCAGGTTTCAAATATCTAAACTTTTCTCACACGGAAAGTTACAAAATCCTGACCCGGCATAGAAACGGATTTTAACCATATGGCAACCAGCTTTTAAAGTATTTATCTATCGTTTTAGCCTAGTGTATTCCTTTATTTTATTTCTACTTACAAGGAAGCAAGTAATTAACACCATTTCTGCTAATGTTTTAACAATAATTTGGCGCAGCGACGTAGAGAAAGTCATGTCAATGGAACACATCAGAGTTTTACTCTATCACGTACATAGTAGACAGAGAAAGTATTGCATTTCACCCAAAAATTGGATACCCTATTTCAACGAAAATTTTAAATTAAATAATATTATTAATCTCAGATTGCACGATACATAGTTTCAGTGTAAATGAAAAGCCCAACATTAAGTTTAATCTGGTTTCTCTTCCGATAAGGATCTCTGAATCCAAAATAGTTATTTATGATGTAAGAGCGTAAAATTATGGTTTTTGATTCGAGCGGGAATATTGTAAAACGAGACGCAGTCGAATTTCACAATTACGCGAGTGTCAAAAAGAATCTTTACAATGTTTCTTCTACGAGACGTTTTTGATATTAACAGAAAAGGAAGAAAGGTGAAACAAATATGAGGTTAAGTTTGAGCCATTGTTGGGCGCGATGATGGTACGGTTACAAAAAGCCTGACAAAAGGCAAATGGCAAATTTTAAGAATTATGATATCCTTAGAGCTGCAAAAGAAGCACAATCAAATTTACTACCTGCCCTAACATGCGAAATAAATAATGATCTATAACCCTTGGTGAATGGCTCAAACTTAACCTCAAATTTATTTCATTTTTCTTTGCTTTTGTTTTAATATCAGAAAATTTTCGTAGAAAAAAACATTGTATGATTTCCGAGCGTAAAGTTTCTTTTTGATTCTCGCGTGGTTGTGAAATGTCACGTAGTCGAGTTTCACAAAATTCCCGCTCGAGTCAAAAACATCACAAATAACTATTCAGAAAAGGTGCATGTGTATCTGTGTGTGTGTGTGTGTGTGTGTGTGTGTGTGTGTGTGTGTCTGTGGACAGATAAACCAAAATGAAAAGTCAGTTAAATACCAAACTTAGTATTTAAATTTAGCAATTTTTAAGGATGTGACACCAAAATTTTCAAAAGTTTCACTAACCCCAAATTACCCTTGTATGGACAATTTTTTTGATAATTTTGGTTTTCTCAAAAGCAGCTTTAACGATTATGAGAAAAATAGCGTACCTATATAAAAATATTTGCATAACAAATAAAATGTATATCTCGAATTTCCTGGGAATATTTTAATGTTTTTTCTTAATCCGTGTGTAGGTTAGTAATTGGATAGCTAGAGTCACACTCAAAAATGCAATGTCATTTGCCAATGGGATTTGGATCACGGATCTCCCGGTTTCTAGCCCGTTCCTCCAACCACTGAGCTACCAGGCCAACATGCCGATACGCCATTAAATTCCCCAATTTGACTCTACCTATTCAACTCCTCTTCTACACTCGGCTTGTGTGAAAAAACAATTAAAATAACAGTGATTTTCGTTTTATTTGCAATATTCTTTACATACGGAAAACCCAGTATGTACCTACTTTCCTCAAAGACGTTGAAGTGCATACGAACTCCAATGGCTATAAATTCCTCTGAGAGTTTTTTCGCTTTCTAGTTCCACGCACCGTAGAAAAGGGATTTCTTAAGCTATGTGACTCTACCTATCCAACTCCTGTCCCACACATGGCTTGTGTGAAAAAACAATTAAAAAAATCTGATGTGTTGAATTCACACGACTTTTTCTAGCTGTTATATACAAACTTTTCTTACATAAAATTACACTTTTATCTACATCATGCTAATCGAGATAAACATTAGCAAAAATGGTCTTATTTCTTGCTTCCTTGTAAGTAGAAGGGAAATAGACTAAAGGAATAGTCAAATTTTTTAACCTGATCACTATGGGAAAAATTGAAGTTCAGTTCCCTTTGCTTGGTCCCATTTGAGAAAACTTAACCAGTTTAAAATTGACACCAATATAAGGAATATCTCGAAAACGGTCAACTCTACAAGAAAAACGTATATAATATGAATTATGCCTTTTAACGAGATCTACATTTTTGTGTAGTAAGTTTGCCTCTCTTACTGTTTAACCGTTATGTAATGTTAGTATCTTTAATATACGGTATTTTAGTCAAAATCGTTAGAGCCATTTTTATGAAAAACAAATTTCAAATACTTTTCCATGTAAAGGGTAATTCGTGGGGAGGATTTTCTTGAATATATTCATGTCGTATCCTTGAAAGATACTACCTAAATTCAAAGTTTGGTGTTCAACGGTCTCTCCATTTTTGTGCTATGCTATCCACAGACATACACACGGACCTGTTTCTAAAATGCTTTTTTCGGAATCCGGGGACTTCAAAACATATATTTCCGGTGAAATTTCCACATCGAAGTTTTGGTTGGAATATAATACATTCTGTTTCCTCTATGTACATTGTATATACGAGCTAGAGAAAGTAATTACACGATTTTTGTTTTATTTGCAATATTCTTTATATACGGAAAATCCTGTAGGTACCTTCCTCAAAGACGTTGAAGTGCATACGAACTCAAATGGCGAGCTGCGCCGTGGCCCAGTAGTTAGACCACTCGCCTGTCACCTAGACGGCTCGGGTCCGATCCCAAGCGACCGCATGTGAGATTTGTGGACAAAGCGGCATAGGGACGGGTTTTATCCGGGTTCTCCGGTTTCCCCCGCCATTGTTTTCCACAGGTGCTCTATATTCATTCCATGCACCAGTGTCATTGCCTGCGGTACAAGTGCATAGTAAAAGCGGGCGTTAAACACCATCACAAAAAGAAAAACATCTTATGTGTTACACTCACATGACTTTCTCTAGCTGTTCTACAAAACTCCTACAAAAGATTATTCTTCTTTGTACACAATGCTAATCAAGATAAATGTTATTACTTAGTTCTTTATAAGTAGAAGAGAATAAGGGAATGCTCTATGCTAAAGTGATTTGTCAAATGTTTTAAAAGCTATCGCTATGCGATTGTCATTGCAAATCACTTCTTTGCTTGGCCAGTAGTAGAACAAAAGAAAAACAGACACTTCCTGTGTGAGAAAAGTTTAAGTACTTCACAATTGAAACCAATAATAAGGAATATCTCGAAAACGGTTACCTCCACAACAAAATCGTAAAGGACAAAAATTGTGTGTTTTGTCATGAGGTACATTTTTTGTGCAGTAGGTTTTTTGTTTTTTTTTCTATCGCTTACGGTTTAGCAGTTAAGCAAAATTCAGCAAAATTCATCCAGAATAAAGAGATCTTCAGAGGCTATTCCCAAAAAATTCGAGATATACATTTTATTTCGGACATAAATAGCTTTAATATACGGGATTTTAATTAAAATCGTTAGAGCTATTTTAAGAAAATGAAAATTTTCGAAATTTTTTCCATGTAAAGGGTAGTTTGTGGTTTTTTTTTAAAAAATCTTCGTGGCGCATCGTTGGAAGATACTAAACCTAAATACCAAGTTTGGTATTTAAGGATCCTTTTGTTTTGGGGCTATGCTGTCCACAAACACACACACACACACACACACACATACACACACGGACCTTTTTTTTAAAAATGCTTTTTTCGGTCTCAGGGGACCCCAAAACATATATTTCCGGTGAAATCTCGGTATCGAATTTTTGGGTACATTGTACATGTGGAGCTAGAGAAAGTAAAAATGCTTTTTTTCGGACTCAGGGGACCCAAACACATATATTTCCGGTGAAATCTCGGTATCGAATTTTTGGGTACATTGTACATGTGGAGCTAGAGAAAGTAAAAATGCTTTTTTTCGGACTCAGGGGACCCAAACACATATATTTCCGGTGAAATCTCGGTATCGAATTTTTGGATGCATCACATACCTTCTCTATACCTATGTACATTATACATATGGGGCTAGAGAAAGTAAAAATCCAATGGCTATAAATTCCTCTGGAGTTTTTTTCGCTTTCTAGTTCCATGTTCCGTAGAAAACTGATTTCTTAAGCAGACTGACTTTACCTATCTAACTCCTGTCCTCCACATGGATTGTTTGAAAAAAAAATCTGATGTGCTACACTCATATGACTTTCTCTAGCTCTTCTACAAACTTCTTACAAAAGATTATTCTTCTTTCTGCATCTTGCTAATTGAGGTACTCATTAGCACAATGTTCTTATTACTTAGTTCCTTATAAGTAGGAAGAAAATAAGGGAATACACTAGGCTAAAGCCATAGTCAAATGTTTTAAAAGCTGTCGTTATGCGATTGTCATTAAAAATCCCTTCTTTTCTTGGCCAGGAGTAGAACAAAAGAAAACCGCACACTCCCGTCTGAGAAAAGTATAAGTACTTCATAACTGAAACTAATAACACTGAATACCTCGAAAACTGTAAGCTCCACGAGAAAAATATATATGTGACATAACTTGTGTATTTTAACAAGACCTACATTTTTTGTATACCAAGTTTTTGTCTATCTCTTACGGTTTACTAGTTATGCCAAATTAAGCAAAATTCATCCAGAATAAACAGGTCTTTAGAAGTTATTCCCAGAAAATTCAAGATATACCTATTATTTGTCAGCTAAATATCTTTAATATACGACATTTTAATCAAAATCATTAGCCATTTTTAAGAAAATCAAAATTATCGAAAAAAGTTCCATGTAAAGGGTAGTTGGGGGTGGGGGGATTTTTCTCAAAATCTTCGTGTCGCATTCCTCGAAGATACTAAACTTAAATACAAAGTTTGGTGCTGTACCGACTTTTAGTTTTTGAGTTATCGTGTTCACAGACACACGGACACACTGACACACGGACACACACACACACACACACACACACCCACTCGGACCTTTTTGTGAAAATGCTTTTTTTGGATACAGGGGAGTCTAAAACATATATTTCCGGTGAAATCTAGGTATCGAATTTTTGGGTGAATACAATACTTCTCTATCCCTAGGTACATCGTACATACGGGGCTAGAGAAATTAAAAATAATGATTTTAGTGTTATTTGCGATATTCTTTACATATCTATATGTATCTTCCTCAAAGACGAAGAAGTGTATACAAACCCCAATGGCTATAAATTCCTCTGAGAGTTTTTTCGCTCGTAGTTCCATGCACCGTAGAAAAGTGATTTCTTTAGCTGTACGTGCTTTAAAAGCACGCTGTTAAAAAGAGACGCTAGGATCGTTAATATTTATCGGGAAATCGTACAAGCTTGAGAACAATGACGTAAATCTATTCCCCAGCCATAAACACTGTCGTCTTGCAAATGTTTCCAGGACAGCAGCTCTGCACAAACAGAAGAAAGCCATGCAACAAGTCGTAAAACACTCCTTCTCAGGGTGTTTATAGCTTTGGCACCCTTGTTTATTTTGTTCTACAAGTGCGAAGCGACTGCAACACACTCTTTATGGCACTTTAAACACCGTTTAAATATACGTAGTCTACAAAAATATGAGGTGTATAATTCACATGACTTTCTCTACCTGTTCTGCAAAAAAAAAAAAAAACTATTCATACAAAAGATTATTCCTCTACCTACATCATGCTAAACGAGATACTAGGGGCGTTTAATAAGCCCTTAGAAAAAGACAGAAAAACAAATTATTTTGGTAGATTTTTATCAAAACTTACTACACTTTTCCCAGCGTTTCTCTCAAAAATAGGATTTCGGAAGTCCTCAAAATACGCATTAGTTTGGGAGAGTACCTCTTCGTCAGACGTGACTGGTTTTCCACCGAAGCCTTTTTCAAGTTTGGAAATAAAAAAAAAAAAACACTGAGGACCAAATCTAGTAAATACGGTTGATGTAGTAATTCGATACTTAATTCTACAATTTTCGCCATCAAAATTGCGCAGGTGCATTGTCTTGATGGATGAGAATATTTTTACTTTCTCTATACGTACTATGTACATGGTGTATAGAGAAGGTATTGGACTCCACCCAAAAATTCGATACCGAGATTTCACCGGAAATATATGTTTTAGGGTCCCCTTTATCTAAAAAAAGCATTTTCGGAAAAAGGTCCGTGTGTGTGTGTGTGTGTGTGCGTGTGTGTGTACGTGTGTCTGTAAACACGATAATTCAAAAACAAAAAGTAGGTAAAATACCAAACTTGGTATTTAAGTTTAGTACCTTCCAGGGATGCGACACGAAGATTTTGAGGAGAAAAAACCCCACCCCCAACTACCCTTTACATAGAACTTTTTTTCGAAAATTTTGATTTTCTCAAAACTGGCTCTAACGATTTTGATTAAAATTTCGTATATTAAAGATATTTACCTGACAAACAAAATATATATCTTGAATTTTCTAGGAATAGCCTCTGAAGAGTAGTTTATTCTGCATGAATTTTACTGAATTTTGAATAACTGCTAAACCGTAAGAGATGGACAAACAGTTACTACACAACAAATGTAGAGCATTTTAAAACACACAATTTATGCATTATATACATTTTTTCGTGCAGTTCGTCATTTTTGAGACATTCCTTATTTTTGGTTTCTGCTATGAAAAACATACTTTTCTCATACAGGAATTTGTCAACTGCTGTCCATACAAACAAAGGAATTTCAGTGACATAGCAACCAGCTTTTGAGTATCACATTAATCTATTGTCCTCCCTTATTTCACTTCTACTTACAAGGAAGCAAGTAATATGGCTATTTCTGCTAATTTTTTACTGATTAGCATGAAATAAATAGAAGTATAAGCTTTTTAAGAATATTGCAGAGATGTAGGGAAAGTCATGTGAATGGTACACATCAGATATTTTTTTGCCAGATGCCAGCGTTTTTTCTTGATGCAACAGATGCAATTACAATGCACAATGATCTGCATTTATACTTCTTCCTTTCTGCAAGTAATCAATGTAGATGATTCCACGTGCATCCCAAAAACCGAGGCCAACACTTTGTCTGCAGAATTCACACCACCTTCGGAGCTGGCTCGCCTTTAAAAAGACACTGCTTCGATTGCACTTCTGTATCTTGAGTGTAATAATGTATTCAGTTTCATCCACAGCTATGTATCGACGCAGAAACTCGTCAGGATTGCGACGGAAAAGTGACAAACCAGCTTCTAAATCAATCAAACGATTGCGTTTATTCTCCATTGATAGCAAAGGCGGCGTCCATCTTGCCGAGACTTTTGTCAGAACCAATTTTTGGTGCTAAATTGAGAACACTGGATTTTGTGAATCATTTCGGAGGTAGTCACTTCTACTGGATATCCGAATATCATTTGTGGATATACGGCCGCGTTTAAATTCAGTTATTCAAATGTAAATTGTTGCAAATGCAAGAGCAAATGTGCCATGATCTTCATTTAACTTGGCTTTTGCCTCTTTCGGTGTTAAGCCTTTTAAATTGAAGTACTTAATCACCGCACGAAACTCAGTTTTTTTCATCTTTCTTAATAGACAACAGACTGTTGATTCAATCGCCTATGGCAACGAAATCACGAAATGGATATAGGTGAAACTTTAACTGCCATCTAGTAAGAGACGACAGTTACTAAATACACATTTTTTCGATGCTAGGAGTGTAATTTCTTGGATGTTCTAAGGACTTATTTAACACCCCTCGTAGCTTATGAATCAGTACCAAATAGTTTTGGCAACGAGCAGCAAATGTCAGTTGCAATGGGAACGCCAAATTGCCACAGCAACACCATCTATTGATTTATTGAACCCCTAGTAAACATTAACATTAATGGCCTTAATATTTAGTTCCTTATAAGTAGAATGGGCCGCGCCGTGGCCGAGTAGTTACACCATTCGGCTCGCACCCAAGCGACCGCATATGAGATTTGTGGGCGAGTTTCCTCCGGGTTCTCCGGATTCCCCCGCCATCGCATTCCACCGGTGCTCTATATTCATCCATGTATCATCGCCTGCGGTGCATTGGCAGTAAAAGCGGCCATTAAAAGGTATATAAAAAAAGAGATAAAGGAATCCACTAGGCTAAAAGCTGGTCAATATGTGAACAATTGAAATTCACTTCGCTTTGCATTTTCAGAAAAACAAAAGAGTGATGAAATGAAAGATGGCCCCGTTTGAGAATATGCGTAGTTTAAATTTGAAACCAATAACAGGAAATATCTTGGAAAGGTTCAACAAAAAATGTATATGACAAATTGTGTTTTAACGAGTTCTAAATTTTTATTATAGTAAGTTTTTTATCTCTTACGGTTTACCGGTTATTCAAAATTCATCCTGAATGAACTGGTATTTAGAAGCTATTGCCAGAAATGTCATGATATACATTTTATTTGTTATATAAATAGCTTTAATATACGGTATTTTAATCAAAATCGTTAGAACCATTTTTGAGAAAAACAAACATTCAATTTTTTTTTTTTTCCATAAAGGATAGTTTGAGGTGGGGAGATTTTGATGAAAATCTTCGTGTCGCACCCTTGGAAGATACCAAACTTAAATATATGAACGGCCAGTTTTCTAAAAATGCTTTTCGTTGGACTCAGGGCACCTCAAAATATATGTTTCCGGTGAAATCTTGGATCGATTTTCTGGATGCAATACAATATCTTCCCTATGCACTATATGCATAGTGCGTGTAGAGAATGTAAAAATGGCATTAATGATTTCTATTAAAATACCATATATTAACGGTAATTAAAATGTATAGTTATCTTAAACTTTCTGGGAAACGAAATTACGTCGTTTTTAATGTGCCTTATTTTTTTTTGTAGTGTTTAACACCCGCTTTAACTACTTACGGCACCGCAGGCGGTGACACTGATGATACATGAATGATGATGGAGCACCGGTGGAATGCAATGGCGGGGGAAACCGGAGAACCCAGAGAAAACCCGCCCCAGCGCCGCTTTATCCACCACAAATCTCACATGCGGTTGCTTGGGATCGAACCCCGACCGTCTAGGTGAGAGTCGAGTGGTCTATCCACTCGGCCACGGCGCGGCGCGGCCCCTTAATGTGCCCTACGCTTTGATAGCTTTTTTTTTAATTACTTAATTCCTTATAAGGGCCGGTTGTACGAACTCGGAATAAATCTTGGAATAGTTATTCTTGGAATACACTATTCATGGTATAAATGTGGTGACGAGTTGTACGATGCAATTTTATTCCATAGATATCTATTCGACTGTTTGTAGATTTAAAACTAATGTTGGCTATGCTGCGAGTCATTCGTGGCCAACTTGATACGTAATTACTGCTTTGTTTTGCTGAAAACTTCATTGTTTTCACAATCAGCTGTTCCTAAACTATGTATTATTTCTTATTTTAACTACTTACGGTACTATGAAATCATTATGAATGTTCATAAGCGTGTATTTTTTTTTATTCATTTTGTTAATTACAAAAGGTATAAGTTATATTATAAATATCAGTTCACAATTTTTATATATAGTTATGAACAATGTTGTCTGTGCGTTTAAACTAAACATGTGCAGGAAGATGGTAACAAAATGAGGTGTTGTAAGCGCTATAGAATGAGCAAGGCAAAAATTATTGCCGACTGCAGTGAAAGACGCTTATGTTTTTGCAGATCTTCTCTTGCTGCTCTAAGATGACAACGTAAACCGTCGACGCTGGGATGCGTTTCAGACAGCATATAATGCTGAAAGCCAAGTGCGAGCCACACCTGTGCGAAGCGGTCGGTAGTACTTCGAGTCTCTAGTTGTAGTAATGTACGAGCATAATCGTTGGGATTTTGCGAAGGAGCAAGACAGTGCAATTGCGAAACAACTCAGTGCCAAATCTGTCCTGCTATTGTGCAGGTAACAAAACGATGTCGTAGCGTATCGCGCACACCGCAAAGGTTGCATGTGGGGGTCCTCACCATGTTGTATCGGAATTTTTTTATCCTCTGTAGCCACAACATCATTGATGACCAAATATGCGCATGTAGTCCACTCCGTAGATATGTTGCGCAAATGGATGTTCCGCCATACCTGACACCAGGGTCTGTTGGGCATCCTATCCACCACATGAATTGGTGTAAGCAGCCGCTGTAGGAAAATCTTGTAAAGCTCAGTTGATAGTCCTCTAGGTTGCTGAGGTAGGACATCGACATCAATGCCATCCAAAACATGGAGTGCTCTCTTAAAACCCGCAGGAACAGACCGAACTGGAGTTCCAAGAGAATTCTTGAAGAGTTCCCAAAATGCTATTTCTTGTTCCTCTCCATATCCACTAGTGGCAAGTATAATAGATTTAACAAAAACCGCTTTACTCTTAGGTCCCACTGCAATTAAACCTAAGCAGCCTTCGTTACGTTTTCGCCACAATTGGGTTTTAGCTACACGAAAGGGCTGTGCTCTCCATAATTAGTATCCAATAAGTCGCTCAATTCGGGAGACGTGTTTTTCAGGCATTGGTAGTATCTGCGCCATATACCATAATTTTGCCAGCTTTGGGAGATTTCTTATACATTTCGACATGCTGATAAAGCTGAACTAAGGACATATACCTGGAGAATAGGCACAGCATGAGCACTCGTGCAATCATGGTTACATATTATATAGGCGTGCCAAGTATATCAGGTCTGACTCCTTGGCACAGGTCACTAGAGCCTTGACCTACCGCCCACCGCTACGTCCCCCATCGCGGTCCATTACAGACGTCATGCATGGGGTGCAGTATTGGAGGGTGAGACGTGGTCAGCGCTTCGATCCCCCGCCCCCCCCCGGCTAGTTAATGAGGTCTTCACGACCTCCATCAAGTAGCTCCTCCAGAGACCTCACGAGGCTGAGTCCAGGTCTCCCAGCGGAGGAAAAATACTGGGAATCGAACCCAGATATCCCGCTTGGCAAGCAGCAACACTACCACCGCGCTAAGGAAACGATATTGCTGCTGCCTAATTTATTAACCTAGCATTAGATAGTGGTCGTCTCTTAGTGCGGTGGTAGCGCGTCTGCTTACCAAGCAGAAGACCCGGCTTCAATTCCCGGTACTGCTATGGGGATTTTCAGATTTGGTCCGGGGTGCACTATGCCTCGTGATGTCCCAATTGAGGAGCTACTTGAGGAAAAATCTGATGTGTTCCATTCACATGACTTTCTCTACAACTCTGCAATAAATTGTTGTTAAAAAGCATATGCTTCTATTTACTTCCTGCTAATCGAGAAACAATTAGCAGAAACAGTCTTATTACTTGCTTCCTTGTAAGTAGAAGCGAAATAAGGGAGTGCCATAGGTTAAAGTGATAGTCAAAAGCTAGTTGCTATGTGACTGAAGTTCCTTTGTATGGACAGGAGTTAACAAAGACCTGTATGAGAATAGTATGTTTTTTATAGCTGAAACCAAAAACAAGGAATATCTAAAAACAGTCAACTCCACGAAAAAAATGTATATAACATAAAGTGTGTGTTTTAAAGAGCTCTACATTTGTTATGTGGTAAGTTTTTGTCCATCTCTTACGGTTTTTCAGTTATGCAAAATTCCGTAAAATTTATCCAGAATAAAGTAGTCTTCAGAGGCTATTCCCAGAAAATTCAAAATACACATTTTATTTGTTAGGTAAATATATTTAATATACGACATTTTAATCAAAATCATTAGAGCCATGCTTTAGAAAATCAAAATTTTCTAAAAATGTTCCATGTAAAGGGTAGTTTGGGGTGGGGGGATTTTTCTCAAAATCTTCATGTCGCATCCCTGGAAGATACTAAACTTAAATACCAAGTTTGGTATTTTACCGACTTTTCGTTTTTGAGTTATCGTGTTCACAGACACACGGACACACTGACACACGGACTAACACACACACGGACCTTTTTCTGAAAATACTTTTTTGGATACAGTGGACCCTAAAACGTATATTTCCGGTGAAATCTCGGTATCGAATTTTTTGGTGGAGTGCGTACATAGTGCGTATAGAGAAAGTAGAAAGCAGCGACTCCAGGACTCGGGGCGCTGACCACATACTATCCCCCAGTACTGCACCCCATCTATGGAGCCTGTAATGGGCAGAGATAGGAGACGCAGCGGTCGGACTGTTGCGCCATTGAGTTTTTCATTAGATATTAATCTGGCAGTGACCTAACCCTCCAGATATCGTTTTACGAGCAGGAATATTAATAATAAACATTTCAATGTTCGTTTGCTTTTTCTTTCTCTACCGCGTACTAGTAATTACAGGAAGTACTGCATTCCACGTCTAGATTTCACGGCAAATAAACTTTTGAGGTTACTTGTATTCAGAACAGAATTTTAGAAAAATGTCCATATATTGTGCGGAAGGGAATTCATTGCACTACTTTAACCCTATTGCAGATCTCATTATTTGGAACATATTTTATATTTTTACTTTCTCTCCACGTATTATGTACATAGTGTATAGAGAAGGTATTGCACTCCACCAAAAAATTCGATACCGAGATTTCACCGGAAATATATGTTTTAGGGTCCCCTGTATCCAGAAAAAGCATTTTCAGAAAAAGGTCCGTGTGTGTGTGTCAGTGTGTCTGTGAACATGATAACTCAAAAACGAAAAGTCGGTAAAATACCAAACTTGGTATTTAAGTTTAGTATCTTCCAGGGATGCGACACGAAGATTTTGAGAATAATCCCCCAGCCTAAACTACCCTTTACATAGACTTTTTTTTTCTCGAAAATTTTGATTTTCTAAAATATAGCTCTAACGATTTTGATTAAAATATCATATATTAAAGATATTTACCTGACAAATAAAATGTATATTTTGAATTTTCTAGGAATAGCCTCTGAAGACTACTTTATTCTGGACGAATTTTACGGAATTTTGCATTACTGCTAAACCTTAAGAGATGGAAAAAACTTAGCACATAAAAATGTAGAGTACTTTAAAACACACAATTTATGTTATATGCATTTTTTTTCATGGAGTTCATCTTTTTGAGACATTTCTTGTTTTTTTGGTTTCTGCTACGAAAAACTTATATTTTTCTCACACAGGAATTTGTCAACTGTTGTCCATACAAACAAAGGAACTTCAGTGACATAGCAACAGCTTTTGACTATCACTTTAACCTATGGTAGTCCCTTATTTCGCTTCTACTTAAAAAGAAGCAAGTAGTAGGAGGACTATTTCTGCTAATTTTTTCTGATTAGTATGAAGTAAATAGAAGTATAAGCTTTTTAAGAATAATTTGTTGCAGAGATGTAGATGAAGCCATGTGAATGGAACACATCAGATCTTTTGTTTTTGGTTTCAGTTTTAAAATACAGGAATTTGGCTACGCAAAGAAACGGATTTCAATCCGTTAGATACCACATTTTAAAATGTGACTATATGTTTAATCTAATGCATTTCCTTATTTCCCTTATATTTATAAGGAACTAAGTAATGAGACCGTTTCTGCTAATGTTTCTATCTAGATTAGCATGAATTGGATAGAAGAATACGCTTAGTAGTACTAATCTGTTAGAGATGTAGAGAAAGCCATGTGAATGTAACACATCAGATTTTTTGTTGTTGTGGAATACGTGGTACAATAAGAATGAGGTTGTCATGAGACCCATTAAGTATAGAGGCAACAAGCAGCAGCACCTGTAAATCTAAACCGCAATGCGTGGCCCCGCATGCGGGTTGACTCAGGTTACATGTTAAGCGAGGCGAGCAGTGATGTGCGGTTTCTCGTATTACCCTACACCTCGTTAGAACCCCTGCTGCTCAACAGGTGCCCTTCACTGGGCTCCAGTCAATCTTACTGTTTCTAACACTGCAAAGGCTCCAGGAGCGCCAGAGCGCTGCATTCCTATATGTTTACTTGAACAGTGAAATACTATTAACTCGGCATACTGTAATAGGACAGCAATTGATATTGTTGCCGTTTAAGGGTCAGTTGACCGCGCAATGCCGCAAATCCATACCAACTTTAGAAATTGAAAACCCGCTGTAGAACTGAGCACACAGTGCCAAAGGAATGCAACCGGTTAACAGCCGCAAGATGGCAGTAGTAGCACGGTTATATGTTGCTAAATGGTGCGGCGTAAATGACATAGCCGAAGGGCGTGGCAATGCTAGCAGACGACGGCATCTATCATGCGCTATTACCCCTACTTATTGCAGATGTTGGTTATTTGAGGTTATGTGTACATGAGCTAGCTAAAGGCGGTTTCATCAAAACATAAAGATAAGCCCATCTACGTCACACAGCAATTGTGGTGCTCTTAATACGTTTGATCAAGTAATATTTTGGGTTAAATGGAGAAATTTAACACACAAAGCTACTGTTAAATAAGAAGTTATCAATTGTTTTATTTCTTTTTAACGAAAACAGGAGCATTAGTAGTAAACAAAATTATTATTGTTTATTATTGTAATTATTACTAATGTTATTGTTGTTATTAATATTACTATAGTTGTTATTATTATTAATATTATTGTTATTATAATTATTATTAGTTGTAAGAATAACTGTCAGCCCAAGCAGATCTACTTGCTCTGTAGTTATGTCATTGGTAGCCTTAAAAAATGCTGTTTTGCCATTGAACAAAATACTGCCAAGAATATATGCGCTCCCTGACGCATATAATTCATATTTCAGCGTTTCCCCCACCTTCCTATAAATGCACTGCCTCGCTGTATATTTCTGGGTTTCCCCGCCTTGCTATGGTTACGCTTCCTAAGGCATACACAGTAATTGCAAATTTCATGCTTTCCACACTGCGCTGCCTTCGCTCCTTTTCGCAATACCAACTACATATGCTACGTTACGCTGAAGATTGCACCTTTCAGATGCAAAGGTGGTTGCCTGACCCTTAAACGGGAAAATTACCCAGAAATTGACGCTCTGGAACAATGTGCATCTTGATGTGGATAGCATCTTCGGGACCGATATCGGGGCAATGTGGCTACCAGTTGTATACCTACCGAGTAGAGGCCGACCTGCACGCGCCACGTATAAACTTGTAGTAACGCGTTCTTTACGCACCAGTATACTATGCTGCATATTACAATACTGTTTTACAGGTATTTAATGCCTTTGATGATAGTGCATGTTCTTCAGTCGAGATTGTAAAATATCTTGTTTCAAATGGATTGCATGAAGATTTGCAATTCATACAGAACAACTTTGCATACAACAATAACACATATTTGGGAACATCCAGCATTGAAATGCCTCAAGTCCTGAAAGCTGTCCATGAACTTATGCAAGCAATTAATCAGAGACCCTGACACCTGTTTTAGACCGTGTGAAAAAGAAGGCCAGACAGTGTTTGGAAAAATCTGATGTGTTCCATTCACATGACTTTCTCTACATCTCCGCAACAAATTATTGTTAAAAAGCTTATGTTAATATTTACTTCATCCAATCCAGAAAAAAAAAAAAAAAATAGAAGAAATAGTCTTTTTACTTGCTTCCTTGCAAGCAGAAGCGAAATAAGGGAGTACCATAGGTTAAAGTGGTAGTCAAAAGCTGGTTGCTATGTGACTGAAGTTCCTTTGTTTGTATGGACAGGAGTTGACAAATTCCAATATGAGAATAGCATAAGTTTTTCAAGGCTGAAACAAAAAACAAGGAATATCTCAAAAACGATCAACTGCATGAAAAAAATGTGTATAACATAAATTGTGTATTTTAATATGCTTTTCATTTTTTGTGTGGTAAGTTTTTGTCTATCTCTTATGGTTTAGTAGTTATGCAAAATTCCTCAAAATTCATCCAGAATAAAGTAGTCTTCAAAAGCTATTCCCAGAAAATTAAAGATATACATTTTGTTTGTCAGGTAAATATCTTTAAATACCAAGTTTGGTGTAGTGCAGCGACGTTGTTACGGGCGAAATTAACTAATAGGAAAATTAAATTCGCCAAAATTTGAATCTCAGTTGAGTATTTTACTTTCTCTACACGTATTATGTACATAGTGTATAGAGAAGGTATTGTAATACACCCAAAAATTCGATACCTAGATTTCACCGGAAATACATGTCCATGTGTGTCTGTGTGTATGTGTGTGTGTGTGTGTGTCTGTGGGCAGCAGAGCACAAAAACGAAAAGTCCGTTAAAAACCGAACTTGGTATTTAGGTTTAGTATCTTCCCCAAGGATGCGACACGAAGATTTTTCAAGAAAATTCCCCCAACCCTACCCTTTACATGCAACTTTTTTGAAAATGTTTATTTTCTTAAAAATTACTCCAACGATTAAAATATCGTATATTAAAGATATTTACCTGACAAATAAAATGTATGAAGACTACTTTATTCTGGATCAATTTTACGGAATTTTACATAACTGCTAAACCGTAAGAGATGGACAAAAACTTACCACACAAAAAATATAGAGCACTTTAAAACACACAATGTATGTTATATACATTTTTTTCGTGGAGTTGCTCATTTTTGTCATATTCCTTGTTTTTGGTTTCAGCTTGGAAAAACTTGTAATTTTCTCATACAGGAATTTGTCAACTCGTGTCCATACAAAAAAGGAACTTCAGTCATATAGCAACCAGCTTTTGACTATCACTTTAACCTATGGTACTCCTTTAGTTCGCTTCTACTTACAAGGAAGCAAGTAATAAGACTATTTCTGCTATATTTTTCTCGATTAGCATGAAGTAAATAGAAGCATAGGTAAGTTTTTTAATAATACTTTTAAAGAGATGTAGAGAAAGTCATGTGAATGGATCACATCAGATTCTTTAGTCAAGTGTTGTTGAATTCTCTCGATTTTTTCGTCGGTGCACGACGTCACGAGCCTAGCTGGCCGTTGCCCGTCTTTCACGTTGTCACGGAGTCGCCTGAACATACATTTCGACAATACACCGTTTCCATACACCTGGAGCAGAATGTCGTGACATTCCTTTGGAGTTCTCCCAAGTTCTCTGCATCACACGTGAACAGCTTAACTAAAGACCGAACAAACTTGTTACTTTCTCAACACGTACTATGTATGTATTGCATTCCACCCAAAAATTCGATACCGAGATTTCACTGAAAATACATGTTTTAGGACTCCCTGAATACAAAAAACTCATTTTCAGAAAAAGCTCCGTGTGTAATACCAAACTTGGTATTTAAGTTTGGTATCTTCATGAAAATCTCCCACCCCAAACTACCCCTTACATAGAACTACCCCTTATGAACATTTTTATTTTCTCAAAAATGTCTCTAATGATTTTGATTAACATCTCTTATATTTAAGATATTTACATGACAAATAAAATGTTTATCTTGAATTTTCTGGGAATAGCCTCTAAAGACCTCTTTATTCTGGATGATTTTTATTACATTTTGCATAACTGGTAAACCGTAAGAGATAGACCGAAACCTACTACACAAAACATGTGGATAAAACACACAATTTATGTCATATACACTTTTCGCATGGAGTTGGCCGTTTTCGAGATATACTTTGTTACTGATTTCAGATTTAAAATACTTATTTCTCATACGGGAGCTTGTCAACGCTTGGCCACGCAAAGAAACGAATGTCAATCCCATAGCAACCGCATTTTAAAACATTTGACTGTCGGTTTAGCCTAGTGTATTCCTTTATTTCCCTTATACTTAAGAAGGAACTAAGTAATAAGACCGTGTCTACTAATATTTTAGCATTAAATAGAAGAATAAGCTGTTTAACAATAGTTTGTTACAGAGATGTAGAGAAAGTCATGTGAATGGAGCACATCAGATTTGTTATTTCCAGAAATGCGATACGGAGTAACACAAACAAATCTCCCCAGCCCAATTACCCTTTACATGGAAGTTTTTCTAAATCTTTTAATTTCTCTCTAAAGTGACTGTAATGTATTGTACTTTAATCAAAGCCGTTAAAGATATTTAATTTAAAAAGTTGATCTGTTCTACTCACATAACCTTCTCTAACTGTTTTGTTAATAAACTTCCTATAAAAGAATATTCTTCTATCTACTTCATGCTGACCGAGATAAACATTTGCAAAAGTAATCTTATTACCTAATTCCTTACAAGCAAAACGGAACTAAGGAAATACCCTAAGCTCAAGCGGTAGTCAAATCTTTTAAAAACTGTCATTCTGCGATTGACATTGAAATTCGGTTGTCTTTGCATGGCCAGGAATAAACGAAAATAAAATTCTTTTTGAGAAAATGATAAATATGTTTAAATTGAACCCGTAACAAGGAATGTCTCGCAAAAGGTTAACTCCACTTAAATTGTGTATCTGACATAAATTGTGTGTTTCAACGAGAAGTGCATTTTTTGTAGTACGATTTTGTCTATTTCTTATAGTTTACCAGTTCTGCAAGAGAGCTTTAGAGGCTAATTCCAGAAAATTCAAGGACATAGCTTTTATTTGCCGTGTAAATAAGTTTAATATATGGCATTTTAATCAAAACTCTTTAGTCTTTTTTGAGATAATCGAAAATGTCGAACATTTTCCTGAAAATCGTCGTGTCGCTTCCTGGATGATACTAAACTTAGATACCAGCTTTGGTAATTATCCGATTATTAGTTTTGCACTATGCTGTTCATACATACATACATGCACACATACAGTCTCTCTCTCTCTCTCTCTCTCTCTCTCTCTCTCTCTCTCTCTCTCTCTCTCTCCCGCAGACCTTTTACTAAGAATACATATTTTGGATTCAGGTGATGTGATCTCAATATGTGTATTTCCGGTTAAATCTCGGTATTGAAATTTGGAGTGGAATACAACAGCTTCTCTATTTCCTATGCACCTTGTACATACGTGGTAGAGAAAGTATTAAAATTAAATATCTTGGACTTTTGGGAATAGCCTGCAAGGTTCACATTATTTCCAAGGAACTTTGTTCAATCTTGTACAGTTGTTAACGTTAAGTGATCTGGCGAAAACGTACTACACAAAAATGTAGATATTTTTAAAACATAAAATGTATTTCCAATACTTTATTTTATCCTTTTTTCTTTCTTTGTTTCTTTCTTTTCTTTGTTGTGCTATAAACCATTTCCGGGATATCCGTTATTATAGTTTCGAATTTTTCAATATTTGGCATTATTTTAAACCTTTCCATAATTTGTCTATTAACACTGTACAACAAAAAAAGGTGCCAATATTTAAAACACATACTTTCTTTATCTTTCTTCAGTTCTTTGTTGTGCTAGAAACCATTTCCGGAATATCCATTATTAATCCTTCGAATTGTTCAATACTTGCCATTATTTTAAACCGTTCCATATTTTTATGCCTATTATAAACATAAATGTAATTAATAAACTAAGATACACATTCAAGATGGACATTTACTCGAATTTCTTCCAGTTTTATTTTCCAGGCTTGCCACTAAATATAGCTCTAGTGGCTGTATTAGGTCACGACCGCCTTATGATGCAATATGCCTTTACCGGGAACGAAAGCGAAAGATTTAAAGTCTGACGATTGTCTTTCCCATTCCCAGGATGCGGGAATGCTTCCCCTAGTTATAAAGACGCACATTATAATACACGAGGGTCGGCTGAAAAGTCCCGAGACCCACACAGATGTGGCACAACTAGGCCAGTTAGACGGTAGCATCGTATAATTTAACTCTGACTAGCTTGTATACATAGTTACAGGTCAATAGCTTGTTTAGTTTTCGAATGACAGCATTTTAAAATGACAACTTTAGAGTTTTCACGAAAATGGAGGATTTGCAAAATGGAGCAGTGATTAAATACTTCCTTTTTAAAGGCTTAAACCTAAAGAAATCAAGGAGGAAATAGACAATACATTGAAAGACTCTGCCCCTTCAATGATTAAAAGGTGGGTTGCAGAGTTTAAAATGGGACGTACGAGCAATGATCCTCGCTCCAGACGCCCTGTAGAAGTGAGAACTCCAGAGATCATTGAAAAAAATTCATCGTTTAGTGCTGAAAGACCGCAGACCTTGACATAGCAGAGGCTGTAAATGTATCAAAAGAACGAGCAGGTAACATTTTAAGTGATGTTTTGGGCTTTCACAAGGTCTGTGCAAGATGGGTGCCGCGTTTGTTGACACATGATCAAAAGTTGCAAAGAAAACCTGTTTCTGTTAAGAATGTGGAGCTCTACCGTAAAAATCCCAGTGAATGTTTGAGAGGTTTATTACCATGAATGAAACTTGAATACCTCACTACACTTCAGAAAGGAAATCATAGTCAAAACAGTGAATTACGCCAGGTGAACCAACTCCAAAAAAGGCAAAGTCAATTTTGTCAGCTAACAAGGTTATAGCGAGTGTTTTCTGGGATGCACAGGGAATTGTTTTTATTCATTACTTGGAAAAGGGTAAAAGTATCACTGTCGACTACTATGCAAGCTTACTGCAACGTTTGATGATGAGGTGAAAAGAAAAATACCTCATTTAGCATAGAAAAAAGAAATCTTGTTTCGTCACGACAATGCTCAGGCTCATCGTTCAGTCATTGCAATGCGGAAAATGTGCGAATTAAAGTTCGAATTGCTTGAACATCCATCCTATTCGCCAGATCTAGCACCAGTGACTACCATCTGTTCCCAAACCTCAAAAAATGTCTTGGAGGACGAAGATTTACAGCAACAAGGAGGTCATTGATGCGGTAAACAGCTATTTTGAGGACCTTGATAAATCGCACTACAGAGATGGTTTAATTAAATTAGAACACCGATATGACAAATGTATTAGTCTTTCTGGAGATTATGTTGAGAATTAAAGCAAAAAAAATTAAATACTGTTTTCATTCAGGCGACCCTAGTAAGTACAGGAAATGTGCTTAAAATCACGGTTTTGTTCCCAGTTATTATGCAATATCACTTGTCCAGCTGCGGAAGCATGTATCCAAGACAAATCTGCTCGTTCAGCATGTCATTTGTCAGGAACGGTTATGCAAAAGAAGAGCCATTCCGGAACTCCAGCCAAGTTAGGAATGAAGGATACGCGCTGTTTCTTTAAACATTGCTTTCGATCCATCACAGCACACAAATCTGTTCTCTGCTCAAATGATGCCATAATTCTGATGTAACGGCCAATTCGTCTGCTAGTTTACCCATACTAAAGGTGTTGGCAGCCAACTTCAAAGGAACGCACGGCAACTTGGATATGGGCCCAAAGATGGCGCCCTTTGAGGACCTACTTCTAATTAATGCATTAATAAGGAACCGAAGACAGGCGTGCAGCACGCGACTAGCGATCCTATATCAGGAACACCTCGTCGTCGCCAAGGCCACTTGGATACCGGTTTCCATGCCAATCGAGATTTTCATTCAAAAGAGTTGTCTTTTACCGAATCATTAGAAGCACTGGCCGTATATATGGGGGTCAACGATTTCAATCTAGCTCTGAGAAGTCGGTTTAATAGAAAGATAAGCTTTCGAATTGGCTTTTTGGGGGGATATAGGCGACTGAACTCTCCAAAATAAAAAAAAAGTATTATCTCTTCTGTAAGTATTATAATAAGTAGAAGTATTGCATTCTTCACAAACTTTCGATGTCGATATTTCACACGAAATAAATGTTTTGAAATCCCTGAATAAAAAAATCTGATGTGTTCCATTCACATGACTTTCTCTATATTTCTGTAACAAATTATTGTTAATAAGCTTATTCTTTTATTTATTTCATACTAATCAAGAAAAATTAGCAGAAATAGTCTTATTTCTTGCTTTAGTGTAATTAGAAGCGAAATAAGGGAGTACCATAGGTTAAAGTGAAAGCCAAAAGCTGGTTGCTATGTGACTGAAGTTCGTTTGTTTGTATGGACACGAGTTGGCAAATTCCTGTATGAGAAAAGTATAAGTTTTTCAAAGCTGAAACCTAAAACAAGGAATATCTTAAAAACGATCAACTCCACGAAAAAAATTTATAAACATAAATTATATGTTTTAACGTGCTCTACATTTTTTGTGTGTTATGTTTTTGTCCATCTCTTACGGTTTAGTAGTTATGTAAAATTCATCCAGAATAAAGTAGTCTTCAGAGGCTATTCCCAGAAAATTCAAGATATACATTTTATTTTTCAGGTAAATATATTTAACATACAATATTTTAATCAAAATCGTTAGAGCCATTTTTAGACAGTAAAAATTTTCGAAAAAAGTTCCATGTAAAGGGTAGTTGGGAGTGGGGGGATGTTCTTGAAAATCTTCATGTTGCATCTTTGGAAGATACCTAACCTACATACCAAGTTTGGTTTTTAACGGACTTTTCGTTTTGAGCTATGCTGCCCACAGACACACACACACACATACACACAGACAGACAGTCACACACGGACGTTTTTCTAAAAATGCTCATTTTGGATTTAGGAGGATTCAAAACATGTATTTCTGGTGAAATATCGAATTTTTGGGTGCATTACAATATCTTCTCTATACACTATGTACATAGCACGTATAGAGAAAGTAAAAATCTCATGTGTTCCATTCACATGTCTTTCTCTACATCCCTGTAACAAATTATTGTTAATAAACTTATTCTTCTATCCACTTTATGATAATTGAGATAAACATTAGCAGAAACCGTCTTATTACTTAGTTCCTTATAAGTAGAAGGGAATAAAGGGAAAGCACTAGGCTAAAACAAAGACAAATCTTTTAAAAATGTGGTTGAAATCCATTTCTATGCGTGACAAGAAGTTTAAAAGCTTCCGTGTGAGAAAAACTGAAGTTTTTTGAATCTGAAACCAATAATAAGGAATATTTCGAAAACGGTCAACTCCACGAAAAAAAATTCTGGTACATAAATTGTGTGTTGTAACGAGATCTGCATTTTTTGTGCAATAAATTTTTGTCTATCTCTTATGGTTTAACAGTTATGAAAAATTCAGCAAAATTCATCCAGAATGAGCAGGTCTTCAGAAGCTATTCCTAGAAACTTCAAGATATACATTTTATTTGTGATGTTAATAGTTTTAATATGCGGTATTTTACACAAAATCGTTACAGCCATTTTTGAGAAAATAAAAATTTTCGAAAAACTTTCCAAGGGTGATTGGGAGTGAGGGATTTTCTCGAAAATCGTCGTGTCGCATCCTTGCCCCCCATACACACACACGCGCGCGCGCGCAGACACATACAAACACTTTTCTAAAAACTTTTTTTTTTTTGTATTTAGGGTGTCCCAAAATGTCCGGTCAAATCTCGGTATCGAATTTTATGGTGCAAAACAATTACCTTCTCTCCACACTACGTACAGAGTCTCCAGGGATGCGACACGAAGATTTAGAAAAAAAAATCCCCCTCAAACTACCCTTTACATGGAACTATTTACGAAAATTTTGATTTTCTCAAAAATGGCTGTAATGGTTTTGATTAAAATATCGTATATTAAAGACATTTACTGACAAATAAAATGTATATCTTGAATTTTCTGGGAATCGCCTCTGATGATTACTTTATTCTGGATGAATTTAACGGAATTTTGCATAACTGCTAAACCGTAAGAGATGCATAAAAACTTACCAATTAGAGCACGTTAAAAACCACAATTTATGTTTTATAATTTTTTTTCGTGGAGTAGATCGTTTTTGAGATATTCCTTGTTTTTTTTTTCAGCTTTAAAAAACTTACAGAAACTTGTCAACTGCTGTCCACACAAACAAAGGAACTTCAGTTATAAGACTGTGCTAATTTTTTCTCGATTAGCATGAAGTAAATAAAAGCATAAGATTTTTAACAATAATTTGTTGCAGAGATATAGAGAAAGTCATGTGAATGAAACACATGACATTTTTTACGTCAGTGCAAGCCGGTAGAAGCTCCGCTATGCAAACAAGCGCAGTGCAACACTAGCGCGTTACCACGAGGGGGTGAAGTAGCAGTTTATGAGATACCTTGAAACGTCACCGCCGGAGGAAGAATAAAAAGTAACCGGAAGAACAGCTGCATGGATCTTGAACTCGAGAAGTTATGCTCATAGCGTCGTTAACAGAAGTGATTAATGTGAACATTTCGTTATTTATTACACAGCGTGCACATATCTTTGTTTCATGTTCCCTCGTGTGAAACAAGGATAGTTATTACATAGTTGTGCGACCGCATATATTTCATACTCAATAAAAGCTCGCTTCTTGTGACGCTTGCAGCAACATACATATCACATATTTCATCTCGCGCTTTTCATGCTCCGAAAAGCACAACATGTTGCATTGTATGGAGTTGGTAAACAACGAAGCGGCGCACTGCGATCAACATGAGGTCCATTGCGGCTACTATCACTTTCCAAGGAGCTAGAGATCACAGGAGGCTACAGGCCACAGGTACACATAACCAAGAGGCGCTAATCTGACTACTTCAAAAGTGGAACATTGCACACATGCCTCCATCTAATGGTCACAAAGCGCAAATCGTTACATTGAACCTCGTGGATTTACCTAAAGTATAGTGGCGGATAAATGACCTGTTCAAAGGCAGCAAATACCATTCCTAAAAATCTGATGTGTTTAATTCACATGACTTTCTCTACATCTCTGCAACAAATTATTATTAAAAAGCTTATGCTTCTATTTACTTCATGGTAATCGAGAAAAAATTAGCAGAATTAGTCTTATTACTTGCTTCCTTGTAAGTAGAAGCGAAATAATGGAGTACCATGGGTTAAAGTGATAGTCAAAAGCTGGTTGCTATGTGACTGAATTTCCTTTGTTTGTATGGACAGGTGTTGACAAATTCCTGTATGAGAAAAGTATAGTTTTCACAGCTGAAACCAAAAACAAGAAATATCTCAAAAATGATAACTTCACGAACAAAAGTATACAGCATAAATTGTGTGTTTTAACGTGCTCTACAATTTTTGTGCTGTAAGTTTTTGTCCATCTCTTATAGTTTAGCAGTTATGCAAAATTTCGTAAAATTCATCCAGAATAAAGTAGTCTTCAAAAGCTATTCCCAGAAAATTCAAGATATACATTTTATTTGTCAGGTAAATATCTTTAATATACGAAATTTTAATCAAATTCGTTAGAACCATTTTTAAGAAAATAAAAATGTTCGTAAAAAAAAAACCATGTAGAGGGCAGTTTGGGGTGGGGGGATTTTACTCAAAATCTTCGTGTCGCATCCCTGGAAGATACTAAACTTAAATACCAACTTTGGTGTTTTACCGACTTTTCGTTTTTGAACTATCGTGTTCACATACGCACGGACACATACATGGACCTTTTTCTGAAAATACTTTTTTTGGATACAGGGCGGCCTAAAACATATATTTCCAGTGAAATCTCGGTATCGAATTTTTGGGTGGAGTGCAATATCTTCTCTATACACTATGTACATAGCACGTATAGAGAAAGTAAAAATGTCTTCTTTAGAATCTGAGATTCTCAAAACATGCATCTCCAATGAAATCTTCATGTCGAAAATATCTCTGCTACAAATGCAGGTACAATTTGTCGCAAAAAAGAAAAAAAGTTTTACTAGGTTTAAAGTCTGAGAGATCCATAGTGATCCCTGAGAGCCAGCGGTCTGTCTCTCTGTCAATAGATTCTTGTCACGTAAGCAATGATGTCATACTTGTTGCAAGATGTAACCAACATTCCTCAATGGAGTTTCATTTGGTGCTGAGTAATCCTAGCGTAATTGTAAATATAAGCAATGGTAATGACAATAACAGCGACTTTGATATTAGAAACAACAATGAAGATGATTGGTGCTGTAGTCATGAACGGGACGAAGTGGCAACAGTGTGACGGAGCGGCCAAGAGATAAGGCCACTGTCAGGGATCACTCTGAGCCTATCCGTCGGATTTCTGCCACAATCTGTGAAACTGAAGTCAAATACCTGGTGAATATAACCCACCATTCCTACTCTCTGGTCGAGGTTATTGTCACGATGCTGATCAAAAATACGGGGTATTTCAGTCATTTCAGGACGTGTATATTCCAGGACATCACTCTTCTACAGGTTCTAACGACATGAATACTATAGAAAGGTTCCTTTCAGATTAGCTGCTATAGCAATTGAGACTATTTTCTGCTGGACAGCAAAAACAAACACAAATTAAAATAAAAAGTCCAAAAAGACAAAGACAAAAATCCAATGTGTTCCATTCACATAGCTTTCTGTAGTTGTTCCACAAAAATTTTTTTACTTTCTCTATACGCACTATGTACATAGTGTATAGAGAAGGTATTGCACTCCACCAAAAAATTGGATACCGAAATTTCACCGGAAATATGTTTTAGGGTCCCTTTTATCTAAAAAATGCATTTTCGGGAAAAGGTCCGTGTGTGTGTGTGTGTGTGTGTGTGTGTGTGTGTGTGTGTGTGTGTGTGTGTGTGTGTGTGTCCGTGTGCCTGTGAGCAGGATAACTCAAAAACGAAAAGTAGGTAAAATACCAAACTTGATATTTAAGTTTAGTATCTTTCAGGGATGCGACACGAAGATTTTGAGAAAAATCCCCCCACCCCAAACTACCCTTTACATGGAACTTTTTTCGAAAATTTTGATTTTCTCAAAAATGGCTCTAAAGATTTTGATTAAAATTTCGTGTTTTTAAGATATTTACCTGAGAAATAAAATGTATATCTTGAATTTTCTGGGAATAGCCTTTGAAGAGTAGTTTATTATGGATGAATTTTACTGAATTTTGAATAACTGCTAAACCGTAAGAGATGGACAAAACCTTACTACACAAAAAATGTAGAGCACGTTAAAACACACAATTTATGTTATATACATTTTTTCGTGGAGTTCGTCGTTTTTGTGACATTCCTTATTTTTGGTTTCTGCTATGAAAAACTTTTACATTTTTCATACAGGAATTTGTCAACTGCTGTCCATACAAACAAAGGAACTTCAGTGACATAGCAACCAGCTTTTGATTATCACTTTAACCTATGGTACTCCCTTATTTCACCTCTACTTACAAGGAAGCAAGTAATATGGCTATTTCTGCTAATGTTTTACTGATTAGCATGAAGTAAATAGAAGTATAAGCATTTTAGGAATAATTTGTTGCAGGGATATAGAGAAAGTCATGTGAATGTTACACATCAGATTTTTTACGTTATCTATGCGTACTATGTACATAGTGTCTAAAGAAGGCATTGCATTCCACCCAAAATTCGATATAGAGATTTCAACGGAATTAGACTGTATAAAAAAAAAAAGTATTTCCAGAAAAAAGTCCTTGTGTGTGTGTATGTATCTGTGAACACGATAACTCAAAAACGAAAAGTCGGTAAAATACTAAACTTGGTATTTAAGTTTGGTGTCTTCCAAGGATGCGACACGAAGATTTTCAAGAAAATGCCCCCATCCCAAACTACCTTTTACATGGAAGATGTTATGATTTTTTTGATTTTCTCAAAAAATGGCTCTAACGATTTTGATTAAAATATTGTACATTAATTATATTTACACGGCAAATAAACTGTAAATCTTGAATTTTCTGGAAATAGCCTCTGAAGTCTCTTCATTCTGGAGAACTTTTGTATAAATGGAAAACCGTAAGAGATACGCAAAAACTTACTACATAAAAAAAAATGAAGATCTCATTAAAACAGACACTTTTTCAGACTTTGTTTTTCTTTTTTGTTTTGTTTTGTAGAGTTAACCATTTTCGAGATATTTTCGGATTCTTGGTTTCAATCTTAGCCACTTAAACGTTTCTCAAAACGGAAAGACATCTTTCTTCTCGTTTCTCGTTTGTTTACTACTGGCAAGCTAAGAGATTGGAATTTCAATTGTTTCACATAGCGACCGGCTTTAGCCTGTGTATTTTCTTATTTCCCTTCTACTTACAAGGAGACTAAGAATAAGACTAATTTTGCTTATGTATATCTTGATTAGCATGATGTAGATATTATACTAATGTTTTGAGTAGGGGGTTTCTTTAGCGAACAGCTAGAGGTCATCGTGTGAATGGATTACATTAGATTTTGCCCTTCTACTTACAAGGAAGCAAGTAATAAGGACAAGTTCAACTAATGTTTATCTCCATTATGATGAAATAGAAGAATAAGTGTTTTAACAATAATTTGTTACAGAGATGTGGAGAAAGTTATGTGAAAGGAACACAGATTTTTACTTTGTATAACCCCGTATGTACAATGTACATAGGAATAGAGAAGTATTGCGTTCCACTCAAAAATTCGATGTCGAGATTTCACCGGAAATACATGTCTGTCCAAAAAAAGCATTTTCAGAAACAGGTCCGTGTGTGTATGTGTGTGTGTGAACAGCGTAGCTCAAAAACGAAAAGACGGTTAAATATCAAACTTGGTATTTAAGCTTGGTATCTTCCAAGGATGCGACACGAAGAATTTCAAGAAAATCCCCCCACCCCTAATTATCCTTCACATGGAAAAATGTTAAAACAAAAGTTGTTTTTCTTAAAAATGGCTCTAACGATTTTGATTGAAATACCACATATTAAAACCATTTCTATCACAAATAAAATGTACATATTGCATTTTTCTGGGAATAGCTTCTAAAGACCTGTTTATTCTGGATGAATTTTGCTTAATTTGGCATAACTAGTAAACCGTAAGAGATAGACAAAAACTTACTATACAAAAAATGTAGATCTTGTTAAAATACACAAGTTATGTCAAATACGTTTTTTTCGTGGAGCTTACCGTTTTCGAAGTATTCCTTGTTATTAGTTTCAATTGTAAAGTACTTACACTTTTCTCCGACGGGAGTGTCTGTTTCTCTTTTGTTCTACTCCTGGTCAAGCAAAGAAACGATTTGCAATGACAATCGCATGACGACAGCTTTTAAAACATTTGACTATCACTTAAGCCTAGTGCATTCCCTTAGTTCCATTCTACTTATAAGGAACTAAGTAACAAAATTCTGCTAATGTTTATCTCGATTAGCGTGGTGTTGAAAGAAGAATTATCTTTTGTAAGAAGTTTGGTTGTAGAGTAGCTAGAGAAAGTTATGTTAATGGAACAATGATTTTTTTGTAGCACTGAAAAGGTTCGCTATTGCAACTGGAAAAAGTAAAACATACATACCGTTTATATGACCTTGGCGTTGTTTGCAAGGCCATAAAATAGCGAGGTTATGTTCTGTTTGTTGTACCTCTGAAGTTTCAGGTTGTACAACCGCAATCCAAAGCTCACGTGGTCAACAAAAAACAAACTCAAACTTCTGCAGGTGCGTTTCTTTAGTCAACGAGGTGATATACACTCGCTTTTGTGCTCTGCTAAAAGCCATATATTTTTACTTTCTCTACAAAGAACTATGTACATATACGAGTAGTAGGTATAGAATATTTGTATTTCACCCAAAAATTCGATACCGAGCTTCCCCCGAAATACATGTTTTGAAGATTCCTGAATTTTTTAGAAAAAGGTTCTCCTGTGTGTGTGGAGGCGGGGTCTGTGAACGCAATAATTCAAAAATCAAAATTGGCATTTACTTCAAATCTTCCAAGGATGCAACAAGAAGGTTTTCAGAAGAATTCCCCATCTCAAACTAGTCTTTATGTGGAAGATTTTTTCGAAATTTTAATTCCTCAAATGCATCTGACGATTTTGATTAAAATACCGTATATTAAAGATATGACCAACAAGATGTTCTTGAATTTTCAGGGAATAGTCTATAAAGTCATTTCATTCTGAATGGCTTAGACGGATAAAAAGTTACTACCCAAAAAGATCTCTGCAATATACATAATTTATCTCATATAACATTTTTTGTGGAGGTAACGATTTCGGAGATGTCCCTCATTATTGGTTTCAATTTTAAAATACTTAATACTATATCAAACATGAAATTGTCATCCATCGTTCATTTGCTTTACTCCTAGTCATGCAAAGGGAACCTAATTTCAAAGACAATCACATGGCGACCAGCTTTTAAAAGATTTGAATGTCGCTTTAGCCTGGTGCATTCCCTTATTTTACTTGTGTATTCTACTTACAAGGAACTAAGTAACTAGATCGTTTCCATCAACCTCGGTATGGAATTTTTGGGTGGAATACAAAAATTCCCCTAATTACTGTACGAAGTAGAGAAAACGAATAAAGGCATTAATGTAAGTATTATTTTAGTGTTATTAAAATGAAATTTGGCCAATAATTGTGAAAAATTAGTTAATTATTTTCTTTAAGAAAATACATTGTTTTTCCCACTTGGCACACTTTAACTATCAATCACTATAGCTATAAATGGATGCTGTACATTTTTACTTTCTCTACACGTACTATGTACATAGTGTATTGAGAAGGTATTGCACTCCAACCAAAAATTCGATACAGAGATTTCACCGGAAATATATGTTTTATCAAAAAAAAAGCATTTTCAGAAAAAGGTCCGTGTGTGTCCGTGTGTCCTCGAACGATTGCATTTTTCAGAAGCAGCATCCTTTTCCTCTGCTCCGCTGGTGTTTAATTTATGAAAAATCGTTTTTGTTGGTGAATTTTGATTGACCATTCCCAATGTCGGGAGCGGGGGAGTACTTAGTTCAGCTAATTTGCTGTTGCCTGGTTTGAAGCTGTTGTTACCGGGGGTACCCGCAAGCCATGCGGGGAACCCGATACCTCAACCAGCGCAACTAGGCAAAGCCGACCTGAAAGATGAAGAAGGGAAATGAAATGAAGGGAAAGGAACCGTATATATACAGCACTCCAGGATTCGCCTAGCGGCCCCAGGAAACCCACGGAAAAACGAGGATCTAACCGGGACCTCCCGAATGCAAATCCTAGACGAAACGTCTGAGCTTGGTTTGTGTATCTGTAATAGCCGGTATAAATTTCAATAAGATCTCTTACATATTGTGGATGTTCTAAATTTTACAGATGAATCATCTTAAATATATTTCGATGTAGGATAATCTGAACAATTCTGAGTGGCTGTACGATGAATTTCTATGTATAAGTTGGCAACCGTGCTCTTCTAGCAATCATTATGGAAGCAAAGCACATCTTCCGTAAGCAAGATGTTTACATTAAATCTTTGTCATAAGTCAAGGATTTATAGAATGTCGTGGCGCCGTTAAGCTTAGCTTAAATGAGGTTTTATGCGGATGACAGACAGACAGACAGGACGTGCTGGAGCACTATTTCTGTGGGAGATGAGTTTCACATGCTGAAGGGAAGATAAAAATGTCAAGTTGTTGCGGGACCAGAATAGACCCCAAGTGTCTGCTGTTCTGAAGACAAACATGTGCGTTTGGGGCGCCATGCGAATGTTTACTTTGGATCAGGTACCTTTGGCTTTGTATCGGAGACAGCTGGCTCCATACGGGGCACAGGCCTTTCAAAATAGTTTTACTTCCGCGACAGAACTGTCATCAAGCTACTCTTTCTGGTCGTACATGTTTAGAACGCACGCCTGGGTGGTAGCGTGTCTGCCTCACATTCAAAACGTTGTGAGTTCGAATCTCGTTTAGGGTGAGTTACCCGGATAAGGTTTTTATTTTCTCTACATAGTGTATAGAGAAGGTATTGCACTTCACCAAAAAATTCGATACCAAGATTTCACCGGAAATATATGCTTTAGGGTCCCCTGTATCCAAAAAAAGTATTTTCAGAAAAAGGTCCGTAAGTGTGTCCGTGTGTCTGTGAACACGATAACTCAAAAACGAAAAGTCGGTAAAACATCAAACTTGGTATTTAGGTTTAGTATCTTCCAGGGATGCGCCACGAAGATTTTGAGAAAACTCCCCCCACACCAAACTACCCTTTACATGAAACTTTTTTCGAAAATTTTGATTTTCTGAAAAACGGCTCTAACGATTTTGATTAAAATATCGTATATTAAAGATATTTGTCTGAAAAATAAAATGTATATTTTGAATTTTCTGGGAATAGCCTCTGAAGACTACTTTATTCTGGGTCAATTTTACGGAATTTTGCTTAACTGCTAAATCGTTAGAGATGGACAAAAACTTACCACACAACAAATGTAGAGCACTTTAAAACAAACAATTTATATTATATACATTTTTTTCGTGGAGTTGATTGTTTTTTAGATATTCTTGTTTTTGGTTTCAGCTATGAAAAATGTATACTTTTCTCATACATGAATTTGTCAACTTCTGTCCATACAAACAAAGAAACTTCAGTCACACAGCAACCGCTTATGACATCACTTTAACCTATGGTACTCCCTTATTTCGCTTCTACTTTCAAGGAAGCAAGTAATAAGACTATTTCTGCTAATTTTTTTTTTTTTTTTTTTTCCCTCGATTAGCATGAAGTAAATGGAAGCATAAGCTTTTTAATAATAATTTTTGCAGAGATGTAGAGAAAGTCATGTGAATGGAACACATCAGATTTTTTCAGGGTTTTCCCTTATCCTGAGAAGACAAATGTCGAGTAACTTTAAGCTCTATAGACCCCGATATCATTTGAGCATTTCACCAATTTCATTCATCTTCCGATATGACCATCCAGGTTAAAAAAAAAAAAAATACAGAGTAATCAGTTTGGAGACATGTTACTGACAATTCAGCTCAACTATTAAACAACTGTTTCAACCAATCGCGGTCATCTGACTGGAGCGATATTATCGAAACATCATATCGCAGCTGAAGTTCATTTCTATGAAATCTTGTCGCATCTGACACAATCTCCTGTGTTGGTTATTGATAACAAGGTGACAATCTAGTCAACCAAACTTCACTTTTAATAACTGTCAGTTTCACAATTGTACTTTCAATTAATCCAGTTACAATGTTTATTTAAAGTTTTATCCAGTGGTTAATGTATTTTGTTCAAAAAAGGATTGAAAATAATCATTATTTGTATTTCTTATGTACAAAACGATTGCAAATACCTCAATAAAGCAACATTTGCTTCCATTTCATGTATTAGTTATTATATTATCTATTTATATTGTTGCAATGGATATTCGTGCATTGGGGTAAATATGGCCGGCCATACCATAATGAAGAAGAAAGACAAAATCCGATGAGTTCCACTTTCTCTACATCTCTGCAACAATTTATTGTTAAAAAGCTTATGCTTCTATTTACTTCATGTTAATCCAGAAAAAAATTAGCAGAAATAGTCTTATTATTTGCTTCCTTGTAAGTAGAAGCGAAATAAGGGAGTACCATAGGTTAAAGTGATAGTCAAAAGCTGGTTGCTATTTCCTTTGTTCACAAAGACCTTTACAAGAAAAGTATGTTTTTATAGCTGAAACCAAAAACAAGGAATATCTCAAAAACGATCAACTCCACGAAAAAACTGTATCTAACATAAATTATGTGTTTTAAAGTGCTCTACATTTGTTGTGTGGTAAGTTTTTGTCCATCTCTTACGGTTTAGTAGCTATACAAAATTCCGTAAAATTGACCCAGAATAAAGTAGTCTTCAGAGGCTATTCCCAGGAAATTCAAAATATACATTTTTATTTGTCAGGTAAATATCTTTAATATACGATATTTTAATCAAAATCGTTAGAGCCATTTTTTAGAAAATCAAAATTTTGAAAAAAAGTTCTATGTAAAGGGTAGTTTGGGGTGGGGGATTTTCTCAAAATCTTCGTGTCGCATCTCTGGAAGATACTAAATTTAAATACCAAGTTTGGTATGTTACCGACTTTTCGTTTTTGAGTTATCGTGTTCACAGACACACGGACACACGGACCTTATCTCGAAAATACTTTTTTTGGATACAGGGGACCCTAAAGCATATATTTCCGGTGAAATCTCGGTATCGAATTTTTTGGTGGAGTGCAAAATCTTCTCTATACACTCTGTACATAATACGTATAGAGAAAGTAAAAAATCGTGAATAAACGTGGTTCAATGTGACATTTAGCATTTGAGAACTGAAGTATTATGATCTAAATCTGATAAAATGTTCCTTCCTATGCATTATAAAATATAATAGTCCATATCGCTATCAAATACTACACGTGTTTTCATCTCTTAGGACAATTGGCTCCCGTCTCTTCGCTCCTGTCGTGAATTATCGACAAGATGGAAACACTCGTGGCATTATGTTTGTAGGAAATTTCCCTGCTGGTTGTGTTTTACTTAATAGATATGAGTATCATGATATGTCAATCAACAGTGCATAGCCTAAAAATAAAAATGAAAAACAAAAGTTAAAAGAAAATGAAGACCTCGTTAAAACACTCAATTTATATTATATACATTTTATTCGTGGACTGAATCGTTTTTAGGATATTCCTTACTATTGGTTTCAGCTTTAAAAAGCTTACACTTTTCTCATGAGGGAATTTGTCAACTCCTGCTCATACAAAGGAACTTCAGTCACATAACAACCAGCTTTTGACTATCACTTTAACCCTTATTTCGCTTCTATTTACATGGAAGGAATAATAAGACTATTTCTAATACTTTTCTCTCGATTAGTATGAACAATAATTTGTTGCAGAGATGTAGAGAAAGTCATGTGAATGGAACACATCAGATTTTTGAGACATCAGCACACACGGATCTTTTTATATTTTTTTTGGGGGGAGGGGATTCAGGGAAACCCAAAATATATATTCATTGTGAAATCTCGGTATCGAATTTTAGGGCTCAATACTACACCTTCTCTATACACCAACTACAAAGTACATTTATAGAAAGTAAAAATGCTTTTTTCGGACTCAGGGTACACTGTGAAATCTCGGTATCGAATTTTTGGGTGCAATACAACGCCTTTTCTTCGTCTCCTTAGCGCGGCTGCTTACCAAGCGGGAGACCTGGGTTCGATTCCCACCACCGGCGTGGGGTTTTTTCACCCGCTGGGAGACCTGGTCCGGGGTGCACTCAGCTTCGTGAGGAGCTTCTTGCTGGAGAAGTAGTGACTCCAGGTCATGAGGACCGCATTAGCCGGCCTGACCACGTCTCACTCTCCAATACTGCACCTCATCTTTGACGTCTGTCATGGACCGAGACGGGGGACGCAGCGGTCGGGCGGTAGGCAAAGCTTCCTTGTGAGTTGTCATGCCATGGAGTTATTACTAAATGTAAATGGCGCGTTATTTATAGACGCTCTTTAACTGATGCGGTTCTCAGCGTCCCATTTTATACTGGGTGTGAAAGACCACTTAATTTTGCTCAGAGGCCTCTGTATCAGCGGTTATTTTACGTAGCGTAAATCTACGACACGGGACCTTCCCTTACTTCTCTTCCGAAGGAAGTCACGCTAAGGATTTTACACCCGAAAAAATCCATCGTCCTCCGCTGGGTTTGAACCCGCGACCTTGGGTACATGGAGTTAGCATGGTAACCATTACACCACGGAGGAGGCAATGCTTTCTCTATACACTAAGAATATAGTACGTGTAGAGAAAGTAAAAATCCTTTTTTCCGGCTCAGGAAATTTCACTGTGAAATCTCGGTATCGAATTTTTGGGTGGAATGCAATACTTTATACCTATGTGCACAGCACGTGTAGAGAAAGTAAAAATCGGAACCCGTTGTGATGAATATTGTGAATTAGGAGAATGAACCCGGATATTATGACAGTCGGATGGGTTCTGTATAGTAAACTTTACCTTCACTATTGCTGGACGGCGGCCAACTTCGTGGAGGTCGCGTGGGCGCATCGTAATCCCGTTCGTCGTGCAGTGCATTGAGTCGGTCACTCGGTCCGGTCGAGCGTGGGCGGGATTTGTTGTTCGGCCCACTTTTTCAAGTATATCAAGTGATAACGGGACCTGCTTACTATCCCAGTAAGGCAAAAACAACTTTTCCCTCTGGATCATATGCCTCGTTACTTTCCTCTTCATTCTAGAATAGGGGAGTGTCATTCTGTGACAAAATTACGTCTGTTACATTCTCTGACTTTCACTGCGGATTCAAACATTTTTTTTTTCCTTTAACCTGGTTGGTCATATCGGACAATGAATGAATTTGGTAAAATAATGCTCAAATGATCTTGGGGTCCATGGAGCTTAAAGTCACTCGACATTTGTCTTCTCAGGATAAGGGGAAACCCCGAATAAAACCTTACCCGAGCAACTCACCCTAAACGAGATTCGAACTCACGACCTTTGGGATGTGAAGCAGACTCGCTACCACCACACTACCCAGGCGGGCAGAGAATCGTTGTTTCGCGGAAAAAGGCTCTCCGAATCATATCAGGATCACATACAAGAACTTCATCTTTAAGAACCTAGAGATCTTATTTATTTGTGCTAAGCTGTATACAAGTGAATATGACCAGTGTTCAGCCCTGGCTCTTTACCGGTCATACTCACATTTTACAATAGTTTATTAATTCTAGTTTAATTACACCATTTTGTCTATTTACTGTTCATACCCATTTATTTTTCACTTTGTATAAGAATTGTCCAATCTTGTTACTGTCTTTTTGAAACATTTCAACTACCGCTACATTTCTATCTATTTTAAACCATTCCTTATTAATATACTCTTTTCTCCAAATTTCAGCCCCTTTACATTTAAATAAAATATGTTCCATATCTTCATTTCTGTCACATATAGGACATTGGTTTTGTGGAATACCTTTCCTTAAACCTCTTAATCTCCATAATCCTGCTTTCAGCCATGCAATACCTTCTTTATTTTTCACATCTATATACTTTTCCCTTCCCTATGAGTTTTTCATTGGTATATAGAAAACTAAAGATCTCTTTTCAGTTATCTCAGCAAATATTTTTTGCATTTCTATATCCTCAAGTCGAGAATATATATACGAAGCTCGACTGATAAGTCCCGGGCCTCACACAGATATGGCGCCACTAGGCCAGTTAGACGGCAGCATCGTATAGTTTAACTATAGACTAGCTTGTATACATAGTTACAGGTCAATAGCATGTTTAGTTTTCGAATAACACCATTTTAAATAAGACAACTTTGGAAAAACGAGCTGTGACTAAATACTTCCATTTGTAAGACTTAAAGCCTAAAGAAATCAAGGAGGAAATAGACAATACATTCAAAGACTCTGCCCCTTCATATTCAATGATTAAATGGTGAGTTGCAGAGTTTAAAATGGGACGTACGAGCACTAGTGATGAGCCTCGCTCTGGACGCCATGTAGAAGTGACAACTCCAGAGATCATTGAAAAAATTCATCGTTTAGTACTCAAGACCGCAGATTAAAGTTCTTTGAGATAGCAGAGGCTGTAAACATATTAAAAGAACGTGCAGGTAATAGTTTAAGTAATTTTTGGGCTTTCATAAGGGCTGTGGAAGATGGGTGCCGCGTTTGTTGACACCTGATCAAAAGTTGCAAAGAAAAACTGTTTCTGTTAAGAATGTGGAGCTCTACCGTAAAAATACCAGTGAATTTTTGAGACGGCTTATTACCATGGATGAAACTTGGCTATATCACTGCACTCCAAAGTGTAAATCACAGTCAAATCAGTGGATTGCGTCAGGTGAACCAACTCCAAAAAAGGCAAAGTCAATTTTGTCAGCTAACGAGGTTGAGGCGTGTGTTTTCTGGAATGCATAGGGAATTATTTTTATTGATCACTTGGAAAAGGGTAACTATATGTGAATTAAAATTGGAATTGCTTGAATATGCACTCTATTCGCCAGATCTAGCACCCAGTAAATATCACCTGTTCCCAAACCTCAAAAAAAAAAAATGTCTTGAAGGACGAAGTTTTCACATCAACGAGGAGGTCATTGATGCGGTAAACAGCTATTTTGAGGATCTTGATAAATCGGACAACAGAGATGGTTTAACTAAAATAGAACACCGATATGACAAATGCATTAACTTTTCTGAAGATTATGTTGAGAAATAAAGCAAAAAAGAAACATTTTAAATGCTGTTTTCATTGAGAAGCCCGGGACTTATCAACTGACCCTAGTAACATGACCTTTTACGTAAAAAATAAACATTCTTTTATTACCAATTCTGACAATCACTATATCAATACAAGATCCAGTCTTGAGCTACATTTACTACTGTGTCAAGAAAGTTACGGGAATTTGCCAATAAAACACATAAAATGAATTATTCATCCAATTTTATTTTATCGCCTTCAAAGTAGGCCCCTTCTGAAAGTATACATTTATGCCAACGAATAATTCAATCATCAAAACATTTTTTATAGGCACTTTTAGGAATCGATATCAATTGTCGTCGCGAATTTTCCTTTATGTCTTCTATCGACTGAAAACGGGTGCCTCGAAGTGGTAACTTGGGTTTTTGAAAGAGCAAGAAATCAGCAGCAGCCAGATCAGGTGAATACGGTGGTTGTTCGATGACATTTGTTGAATTTTTGGCCAGAAATTCGTTCACAGTAATAGCCTTGTGAGCTGGTGCGTTATCGTGGTGCAGAATCCATGAGTTGTCGTTCCACAAATCTGGCCTTTTTCGCCGTATTTGTTCTCTCAAACGCCGCATAACGCTCAGATAATAGCCTTTATTTTCTATCTGACCTTCCGGCAAGAACTCTGAGTGAACAACACCGCGATAAAAACTGTCAACATGGCTTTCAGTTTTGATCGGGTATGACGTGCCCTTTTAGGTTTCGGTTCAGTTGGAAGGCGTCATTCGTAAACTTGTTGACTGGTTTGAGTGTCAAACTCGTAAACCCACGTCTCATCACCAGTTACAATGCGTTTCATGAATGTGGGGTCGGAACTGGCTCGTTCTAGCAGGTCTTCAGCAATCCTCACGCGATTGAGTTTTTGTCGAAAATTCAAGTCTCTCTGAACTAACTGAGCTGCAACGCGTGTCATGCCCAAACAATCGTTTAAAATGGTACGAATCGATTCGTGAGACACAGAAAGCTCAGCGACAATCTCTCTCAGACCTAAATGGCGATTTTCAGACACCATTTTCTTCACTTTAGCAATGTTCAGTTCAGTTGCAACCGTTGATGGCCGACCAGAGCGAGGCAAATCTTCCACCACATCTCGACCACTTTTAAAAACACTGTACCACTCATATGCACGTGTTTTTGATAAAGTCGATTCACCCTAAGCCCTCTTTAACATTTTCAGCGACTCGACACACGAAATACCATTTGCAATGCAAAATTTGAGAAGAATCTTTGTTCAATATTTGAATCCATCTTAAAATTGCAGATCACCTTTGAGATGAACTAATAAAATGACGTACTGTAAACAAACTAGATGACAGATGACGATCAAGCTCCGCGTGGATATAGAGGAAAGTTGTACCAACTTAGCTACAACAATAATTTTGAATCCCCTTTTAAACAGGATTTTTAAATGATCAATTTCCGATACTTTCTTGACAGAATGTAAATCAACGCTGAAACAATATTTACATGAACATATTTTTTATAACCTCAATGAGTATCTAAATGCAACTTAAATGTTTAACTTGTGACTGTAAATAATATTGTAAATATTGATATTATGTAATGTTTTGACATGTTCCCCACCCTGTTGTCTTTGACACAGTATTGGATTTACAGAATGCAAATAAATGTATATAATGTATGTATGTATGTATTATTCTCTACCAAGCCACGTGGGACTGGCATTCGAGAAGTTCGGGTTTTCCTGGGGCCACTTAGGCTGGGGTGTTGTATATCTACCACGGTTCCTTTCCTTTCATTTAATTTGCCTACTTCATCGCTCACGTCAGCGCAGGAGTGCCTAGAGGCTTTGTAGGCATGGCCCGGTTGCTTGCTCTGCGTAAACCTCTCTTCCTCCTGGTTGGGCTTATTGGGTCTAGGTGCCGTTGTAGAGGTCTCCTTCCGGCCTCCCGGCGCCTGTATAGTCTCCGTGGTGCACCAGGGCTGCCATCAAGTGACTGTTGGGGACTTCCGTGCGTCTCTGTGCTTAGCTGCGTCGTTTCCAGTGTGCTGTCCTGTGGTTTCACTTCCTCTTATCCCTTTCCCCGGTACTTGGTCGCAGTTGGAGAGGTTTCCCCCGAAGTTAACATTCTTTATCCTCTATTAGTGGCTATACAATTATTCTTACGAAAGTTAACACACTATCTCTCAACATGAGTAATTTACATTAACTACTCATATTTATCATGTTTTTATAAACGGTATATAAGTTTAGGCAGGTAATGTTAGGCCGCAGTCGAGTTAGACCATCACCTCTCACTTGTTTTTACGTTCTCTTCACTTACTATGTACATAGTGTATAGAGAAGGTATTGCATTCCACCCAAAATTCGATCCCGAGTTGACTGGAAATACATGTTTTGGATCCCCTGAAGGGAAAAAAAAAGAAGAAAAAAAAAAAGCATTTTTACAAAAAGGTCCGTGTGTGACTGTGTGTCTGCGGACAGCATACCACAAAAACGAAAAGACCGTTGAATACCAAACTTAGTATTTAAGTTCGGTATCTTCCAAGGATGCGACACAAAGATTTTCAAGAACATCCCCCACCCTCAACTAACCTTTACATGGAACTATTTTTCGAAAATATTGATTTTCTCAAAAATGGCTGTAACGATTTTGATTAAAATCTCTTATATTTAAGATATTTACATTCCAAATAAAATGTATATATTGAATTTTCTGAGAATAGCCTCTGAAGACTAGTTTATTCTGGATGAATTTTACGAAATTTTGCATAACTGCTAAACCGTAAGAGATGGATAAAAACTTACCACACAGAAAATGTGGAGCATTTTAAAACTTTGAAAAACTTACTTTTCTCATACAGGAATTTGTCAACTACTGTCCATACAAACAAAGGAACTTCAGTCACATATCAACTAGCTTTTGACTCACTTTAACCTATGGTACTCCCTTATTTCGCTTCTACTTACAAGGAAGCAAGTAATAAGACTATTTCTGCTAATTTTTTCTCGATTAGCATGAAGTTAAAAGAAGCATAAGCTATTTAACAATAATTTGTTGCAGAGATGTAGAGAAAGTCATGTGAATGGAACACATCAGATTTTTTTTTTAGATACAGTTCCCGGGCTGGTCGGGACTCCGGAGCAGTTTACCCTTTTTCCAATGTCACAACCTTTTTACTGTTTTCTCTTACGATACACACACACATATACACATTTAACATTACACACACATGCCCAAGGCGGGATTCGAATCCACAATCCCCTGCGCCACGAAACACCAAAACGAGACGCTCTAGCGAGCGCGGCCATTGGGACCGGCAAATACTTTGTTCCGGTACCGTAATGGAACCCGGGTCTTCTGGGTGAGAGCCGGCAGCCTAACCACTAGACCATACAGTACTGCAAACCCAGGCAACCCGCGTTTGATCACAAGCGACCGCATGTGGTTGACAAAACAGTGCAGGTGCGGGTTTTGTCCGGGTTCTCCAGTTTCCCCCGCCATCACATTCCACAGGTGCTCCATCTTTATTCCTGTATCATCAGTCTCATCGCTTGCGGTGCAATAGTAGTAAAAGCGAGCGTTAAACACTGCAACGGAAAAGTATTGTGTAACTGCAATTTTATAACACTGCTTTTAATTTGTATTATTAATGACTAAAATGAATGTTCTACGTATAAACGATAAACGATGATCAAATGCTTGTTTGCTTATTTCCTTACGGAAAGTTCAAATGAGTTAGTAATATATTGTCTCCTGTTTTCGTTTTGTTTGTCTTTTGAAAAAAATTTGCTTGGAGACGGAGAAGAAAGGGAAGGAATGTACATATGTGTAATATCTTTCAAAAGAGTCCATACTAAATAAAAAAATCCGCCTGGGTAGTGTGGTGATAGCGTGTCTGCCTGACATTCAAAAGGTCGTGAGTTCGAATCTCCCCTAGGGTGAGTTATCCCGATAAGGTTTTTTTCGGGGCTTTCTCTTTTCCTGAGAAAACGAATGCCGAGTAACTTTAAGTTCCATGGACCTCGAGATCATTTGAGCATAATATCACAAATTTTATTCAAGTCCGATGTGACTAGCCAGGTTAAAGGACGTTAAATAAAAAAATAAATAAATAAATAAAAAAAAAAAAAAAAAAAAAAGGAAACCAGTAATAAGACTATTTCTGCTAATTTTTTTTTTCTCGATTAGCATGACGTAAATAGAAGCATAAGCTTTTTAACAATAATTTGTCGCAGAGATGTAGAGAAAGTCATGTGAATGGATCACATCAGGTTTTTACTTTCTCACTATGTACATAGTGTATAGAGAAGCTATTGTATTGCACCCAAAAATTCGTTGCCGAGATTTCACGGGAAATACATGTTTTGGGTCCTCCTGAATCCAAAAAAAGCATTTTTTGAAAAAAGTCCGTGTGTGTATGCGTGTGTGTGTGTGTGTCTGCGTGTCTGTGTCTGTGGACAGCATAGCTCAAAAACGAAAAGACCGTTAAGTACCATATCTTCCAAGTAAGCGACACGAAGATTTTCAAAAAAAATCCCCCACCCCCAACTACCCTTTACATAGAACTTTTTTAGAAAATTTTTATTTTCTCAAAAATGGCTCTAACGATTTTGATTAAAATATCGTATATTAAAGATATTTACCTGACAAATAAAATGTATTCTTGAATTTTCTGGGAATATCCTCTGAAAACTACTTTATTCTCAATGAATTTTACGGAATTTTGAATAACTGCTAAACCGTAAGAAATGGACAAAAACTTACCACACAAAAAATGTAGAGCACATTAAAGCACACATTTTATGTTATATAAAAAGATTTTGAGGAGTTAATCGTTTTTGAGATATTCCTTGTTTCAGCTTTGAAAAACTTGTACTTTTCTCATACAGGAAGTTGTCAACTCGTGCCCAAACAAACGAAGGAACTTCAGCCACCTAGTGACCAGCTTTTGACTTCACTTTAACCTATGATACTCCCTTATTTCGCTCTTGCTTACAAGGATTTTTTTTTAATTCAGGGGGTCCAAAAACAGGTATTTCCGCTGAAATCTCGGTAAGGAATTTTTGAGTGCATTACAATATCTTCTAAGTACATAGTATGTGTAGAGAAAGTAATGAGAAGGGTAGACACCCGGTTGTTGATCATAAAGATAGTGTTTTGTTTCTCTTTGCACTGGTTCAGAAGAAATGCAACGAGCAGTTACTGCTGGTTACTGCGCTTTTAATGCACAGCAAATGGGTTGTTACCGCCACGGAGACTATAAAACAGAAATTGGAATAAGCACGCCGCGCAAAATATGCATGTCATAAGCTCGTTAACAGGCCGTAAAACTCGCTAAAGAGGAAGTAAAAAACATTACGGCAATATTGTCAGCTGCATCGTTTTATCTTTGTGACGTGCTTAGTTTGCATCGAAGTTTGGAGAGTATATAATTAAAACAGTCATTTTCTGATGTGTTAATTCATATACCTTTCTCTACCCTGTATCGTTATTTAATGAGTATGCTAAATATTCTTAAGAAACCTTATTATTTATGTAAGAGGTTTATATACTTTTAATTTACGTTTATTTTTTTTTTAGTTTAGAATTATGTATATATATAATAATTTAAATTATTTAGTTTTTTCATTATTATATATGAATGATTTTATAAATTTATATATTAGAATGATTCTAGCTTTTTATCTTTCGTTTCGTACTAAGCTTACCCTCCCTGACTGACACTCTAGCACTTAAAAGTTGATGTCGCCCTCCGAAGTGTAATGGTTACCATGCTAACTTCATATACCCAAGGTCACGGGTTCAAACCCGGCGGTGGACGATGGATTTTTTCGGGCGTAAAAATCCTTAGCATGGCTTCCTTTGGAAGGGAAATAAAGCTGTGGGTCCCGTGTCGTAGATTTACGGCACGTAAAAGAACCTCAAGCCTGATAAGAGAGGCCTCTGAGCAAAATTAAGCGATCTTTCACGCCCAACATAGAATGGGACGCTGAGAACCAAAGCAGTTAAAAAGCGTCCATAAATAACTCGCCATTTCATTTACTTACAAGTGGATGCCCAGTTTTGTTTGTTTGTTTTTTTACTTTTATTTACCTGTATGATTACTGAATTTCTGTATTTTTCCTTTTACATAAACATATAACACCCATACCCAAGGCGGGACTCGAACCCACGATCCCCTGCGCTACGAGGCACCAAATGGGTTAAGAAGCCTGTTGGAGAGCCAACAGCACGAAACCACAGAATGTAGAACCTGGAACGACTGGTCAGCCCGTAGTAGGCATGAGGGTGAGAAAGTGGATAGGAAAGGTGATGATGGAGTAATTGGTGGAATCAGCGCCAGGGGAAAGCGGAGGATCTGGATCTGGAAAACGCCACTTTGTCCACCACAAATCCCATACGCGGGTACTTGGTATCGAACCCGGGCCGCCTAGGTGGGAGGCGAGTGGTCTAACCACCCTGCCACGGCGCTGCCTTTTATTTTTTGTGTAATTATAATTGAGACAAACCTCTACAGAAATAGATGTATCACACATTTCGTTATAGATATAGACAGAACAGCGATAGTCAACTGTTCAACAACTGGACTCTATATGCCGGTATTAAAATTACATACTCTGTCAATGAAGTCAGAAAAACAATTTCATATTGAAAAGACTTTAAAAGAATAATCAAGTATTGAATCTCCAATTTGAACTATGAATAATCCATTTCTTAGAAATGGCTAATGCCAGAAAAAAAAAAGTTATTCAAGTTGATGAATGTGTGAAATTTCATGCATGCGTGAAAAGATATTTTTTGTAGTAAGATAATGTGAATTCTAAAGTTTAAGAAAATATATCGTTTTTTTCCCACTTGGCCCACTTTAACTCCATTTAACTGAAGCTATAAACGGATAGGCACATGACGCCACTTCTAAATTTAAACCTTATTTTCTCGCAAACTTCCTTACAACTTTTCTATTCTCAAAATGCACCACATAATACAAGTTTTCACCAATTACTTTTAAAACTGTTATACTGCCTGTCAAAAATACACCAAAGAAAGTGTTCGTATATGTTTTCGAAATAATGTCCAATTTTGAGAAATAAAATATTACACTATGAAAATTTTGGTTTTTAAGAGTACGAAAAGTAATAATTTCTACTTTCTCTAGCCCCATATGTACAATGTACATAGGGATACAGAAGCATTGTATTCCACCCAAAAATTCGATACCGAGATTTCACCGGAAATACATGTTTTAGGACCCCCTGTATCCAAAAAAAGCATTTTCAGAAAAAGGTCCGTGTGTGTGTCCGTGTGTCTGTAAACACGATAACTCAAAAACGAAAAGTAGCTAAAATACCAAACTTGGTCTTTAAGTTTAGTATCTTCCAGGGATGCGACACTAGATTTTGAGAAAAATCCCACCACCCCAAACTACCCTTTACATGGAACTTTTTTCGAAAATTTTGATTTTCTTAAAAATGGCTAACGATTTTGATTAAAATGTCATACATTAAAGATATTTACCTAACAAATAAAATGTATAGCTTGAATTTTCTGGGAATAGCTTCTGAAGACCTGCTTATTCTGGATGAATTTTGCTTAATTTGGCATAACTAGTAAACCGTAAAAGATAGACAAAAACTTACTATACAAAACATTTAGATCTTGTTAAAATACACAAGTTATGTCATATACATTTTTCTCGTGGAGCTTACCGTTTTCGAGGTATTCATTGTTATTAGTTTCAGTGGTGAAGTACTTCTACTTTTCTCAGACGGGAGTGTCCATTTTTCTTTTGTTCTACTCCTGGGCAAGAAAAGAAGCGATTTGTAATGAAAATCGCATAACGACAGCTTTTAAAACATTTGACTATTGGTTTAGCCTAGTGTATTCCCTTATTTTCTTCCTACTTATACGGAACTAAATAATAAGAACATTGTGCTAATGAGTACCACGATTAGCAAGGTGCAGATAGAAGAAGAATCTTATGTATGAAGTTTGTAGAACAGCTAGAGAAAGTCATGTGAGTGTAATACATCAGATTTTTCTACATTAATCACCGCTAATATAAACAAAATAAAATATACATATATATTTGTAAACGTATTTACTGTAAAACTGAATTTTTATGTGAATATTTTTAAAAATTAATCTCGTGACTCACTTTTGTTAGGAAAGTGAATTTAGACTGTAAAATTGTTATTTAAATAACCTGCTAGGTAGAATCTTTATAGGTGAAAAAAATATCACTGTCATTATGTGTAACAACTGTACAAAGTTCAATAAGATATCTTACATATTGTGGATTTTACAAATTTCACAAACGTAGTACCTTAAAATTTACCACTTATAGAAAATTATACAAAATAGCTTCCGAATTAAGAGGAAATTTGGTATTACTATGGCCTGATCCCATTGATTCGGAAATACCTTTATTCCTTTGTATTTACAAAGAAATACGAAATAAAAACATTCCTGCAACGTTTATCTGGATTAACGTGAAATAGTTTGAAGAATAATTAATGGAGACTGCCTCCGTGGTCGAGTGGTCAGCGAGCTAATTTCTCACCCGGTGTACCGGGTTCGATTCCCGGCTGGGGCGTGGAATTTTTTCTTTAGCGAGAATTATTCCCCATTCCCCACAGAGTCTGGAAGTATGTGTTTGAGGAAAATTAAATGATTTAAACCAAACGTAAAAAGAACCTACAGACAACGGATTATTTCAAGAGCAAAGCCCCCAATATGACCTTAGATGTTAAAGGGGGCTATATAAATGAAAAAAAAAACAAAAAGTAATAATAATTTATGTGTGAATGGCTAGAGAAAGTAAGTCATACGTGTGTCAAAATTGTAATATTATGATGAAGCATGCTTCTCTAGGATAATAATGAAGCACAAGATTTACTGGATCCAGTCACTTGGCGCTGTGGTGTTGTTTTCTGTCGACGCCTAGCAAGTTATAACCTCCCCGGAAGACACGATTCTTCTCTTAATTTACACGCCCAACCCCTATGACGCACAAGAGGAAGCTGACAATAATAAACAAGACTGTTGATCATGTAGCCAAGTGCCAGCAGCTGTCGAGTGACACTTTTCATGATTTCGGTCTCGTTAACCCATCATCAGAGATTCCCAACCTTAAATCAATCTAAATGAAGGACAGCGTTTGATGATGTATTTAAGGCAAACATCTCTCGGGAACCATTTGGAATAATTGAACAATTATTTTCAGAAACCTACCAAGCAAGCTGGTCATGTGAATGCAACGCATCTTTTAGTTCATTTTCTCACGTAGATCGAGAAAGTAATGCATTTCATCCAAAAATGCTAGAGCTAGTAATTTCACCGAAAATATTTCTTTTTAAGACCTCTGAATAACATTTTTTACTTTCTCTACACGTACTGTGTACATAGTGTATAGAGAAGGCATTGTATTCCATCCAAAAATTCAATACAGAGATTTCACTGAAAATATATGTTTTGAGGTCCCCTGAGTCCAAAAATAAACATTTTTAGAAAAATGTTCGTGGTGTATTAGTAGGCAGCATAGCTCAAAAGCTAAAAGACCGTTAAATACCATGCTTGGTATTCATATTTAGTATCTTCCAAGTATACGACACACAGATATTCCAGAAAATCCCCCCAACCCAAACAACCATTGGAAACATTTTTTAAATTTTTATTTTTCTAAAAAATATCTCTAACGATTTTGATTAAAATATTATATTAAAGATATTTACATTAGAAATAAAATGCATATCTTGAATTTTCCGGGAATAGCTTCTGAAGATTTGTTCGTTCTGGATGCATTTTTCTGAATTTTGCATAACTAGTAAATCGTAAAAAAGCAGACAAATATCTACCACATTTAAATGTAGATCTCGTTAAAACACACAGTTTATGTTATATACATTTTTGTTGTAGAGTTGGTCGTTTCCAAGATATTCCTTGTAATTAATTGGTTTCAGTTTGAAAATACTTAGAACTTTTCTCATACAGGAACTTCTCAACACCGGGCCACTTAAAGAAACGAAATTCAACCCCATAGCAAGCTCATTTTAAAACATTTGCCTGTCAGTTTATCCTACTGTATTCCCTTATTCTCTCCTACTTATAAGGAACTAAGTAATAAAACCGCGAGTGTCTCGATTAGCATTGAGTTTATAGAAGAATAAGTTTATTAACAATCATTTGTTACAGAGATGTAGAGAAAGCCATGTGAATGGAACGCATAAGATTTTTTGTATTGTTTTCCCTACCACGTACACAGTAGATCATGAAAATACCGCTATCACCCAATAATTCTATAGGTATAGTGATTTCATAGAAAATATATGTTTTGAAGACTCTTCGATAAAAGTTTTTTAGAATAAGATCCATGTGTGTATGTGCGCGCGCGCGTGTATGTCTGAACAGCATAACTCAAAAATTAAAAGTCGGATAAAATATGTTCAGTATCCCTCAAGGGTAGGACACAAGGAGTTTCAAGAAGATCTTCCACCCTAACTACCCTTTACGTAGAACATTTTAATTGTTCTAATTCTTTTTTATCCTCTCAAAAATGGCTTAGACGATGTTGATTAAAATACTGTACATTAAAATATTTAGGTCACTCAATGAAATTTATGGAAATAGACTGTGAAGCCTCTTGCTCTTCAATGTACAATGTTAAATTTCGCATTATGTGTTAAAATACTAAATTAAGCTTCTTGTATCACTACAAAAGGAATTTAATTTTAACTTTGTCTAAAATATTTTGGTAATCTTATAGTACTCTTGCCCAAACCTCAAAACCATAACGTTAAATTAACGGCATATATAGCCCAGCTTATTTTCCCATTCATAGTCGGTAATAGTGAAACATGTTTGAAGAATAAACACATTACTAAACGTATAAGCTCTCTAACGGGGTGTTGTAAGACAAGGAATCCCTTAATGTTAGCTAACTATGGTACCTACAGCATGTCGGTATGTCTAAAAAAACACCGTGGAAGCACGCGGCTTTGTTCCTGGGTAACTGTCTGATCCTCGCGTGTCATAAGGCGCTTTGTTGATACACTTCTGACACCATGATCCAATAATAAATAAAATCTATCTACACATTTCAACTGATTAGGAATCTGTTGCCAAACATGTAACAAAAAATCTGATATGTTCCATTCACATGACTTTCTCTACCTTTCTGCAATTAATTATTGTTAAAAGACTTATTCTCTGTAACATATCATTGTTCATAAGCAGTTTACTTCATGCTACTCGAGATAAGCATTAGCAGAAACGGTCTTATTAATTAGCTCCTTGAAAGTAGAAGGGACGTAAGGGAATACACTAGGATAAACCGACAGTCAAATGTTTTAAAATTTGGTTACTATGGGAATGAAATCCCTTTCTTTGCATGGCCAGGAATTGACAAATTCTCGTATTAGAAAAGTTTTAAATATTTCAAAACTTACCACCAATAACAAGGAATATCTTGAAAACAGCCAAATGTATATGGCATACGTTGCGTGTTTGCGTATGCACTAAGTACTTTTCTGTCTCTTACGGTATACCAATTATGCAGAATTCAGAACAAAATCATCCTGGAAAAAGTGGTCTTCCGAGGTTACTCCCAGAAAATTCAAGATATATACATTTTATTTGTGAGGTAAATATCTTTGATATACGATTTTTAATCAAAATTGTTAGAGCCATTTTTGAGAAAATCAAAATTTTCGAAAAATGTTCTATGTAAAGGATAGTTGGGGGTGGGGGGATTTTCTTGATAATCTTCGTGTCGCATCCTTGGTATTTAAGTTTGGTATTTAACGATATTTTCGTTTTTGAGTTATGCTGTCCACAGACACACAGACACACACAAACGGACCTCTTTCCAAAAATGCTTTTGTTGGATTCAGGGGGACCCAAAACATTTATTTCTAGTGAAATTTCGGTATCGAATTTTAGATGGAATGCAATACCTTCTATATACACTATGTACATACATCAATACATTCCTGTCAGGGAGGGAATTATTCTATAGCGAGCTGAGGAAATTATCTAATGAGAGGGTATATCCTTCTATCCTTCCGTTAATTCGATCCCTGGCAAAGCAATCAGGAAATGCCTCATTACACCAAGCACAGAAAATAAATGTGGCAGCATGGGTGACCCCACGTACAGATCGTAGTAAATAAATCGAGTGCGAAACACTAAAGACCCCTCTCAGCCTCTTCTTGTGGTCCAACAGTACCAATCCATAATGGATTATATTAACAATTATTAGTATATACATTTACTATCGATATTCTGAAAACTCACCACAACTGCATATCGAGATATACACACCTGTAACAAAGAAAAATATTTAGTTAATATTGATCACCATGAAGAATAATTTAACACTAGAAACAAAATAGAAAAAGACTGCCTCCGTGGTCGAGTGATCAGCAAGAGGTCCCAGGTTCAATTCCCGGCTGGTGTGGGGAATTTTTCTTTGGCCAGAATTATTCTCTATGAATCTGTGTGGGTTTGAGGAAAATAAAATGATTTAAATCAAACGTAAAGGAACCTACAGACAACGAGTTTCAACTGCAAAGTCCCCGATATTGTTAAAGGAAAAAAACAAAAAAAAACAAAAGTACATAGTGCAAAGAGAAGTTTTTTTTTTGTTTTTTTTTCGGACAATGATTGAACTTAGTAAAATGATGCTCAAATGACCTCGGGGTCCATGGAGCTTAAAGTTACTCGATATTCGGCTTCTCAGGATAAGGGAAAACTCTGAAAAAAATCTTATCCGGGTAACCCAACCTAAGCGAGATTCGAACTCGCGACCTGTTGAATGTGAGGCAGACACGCTACCACCACACAACCCAGGCGGGCAGAGAAGGTATTGTAATGCACCCAAAAATTCCATACCGAGATTTCACTGGAAATACATGTTTTGTGTCCCCCTGAATTAAAAATAATAATTTTAGAAAAGGGCCCTGTGTCTGTGGACAGAATAGCTGAAAAACGAAAAGACCGAAAAATACCAAACGGAAGTTTAACACTATAAGACCCAAAACTCTTTTAGAGATATGAGCTATCGTTTAAAGCTAGTAATTTCGCTTATTCCCAATATGTCTACAAGGAAATAAATATATAATAAAGCCATTTCTGCTATTGTTTATCTCGAATAGCATGAAGTAAATCGTAGAACAAACTTTTGTAAGAATAATTTCTTAGTTGGCTTACGCTCCCCGTGTTTAGGACTGGATTTACGAGCGGATACCTAGGGGTCAGAAGTCTGTCAGGAAGCCAAGGGCACGAAACCACAGAATGGAGAACCTGAAACGAGTAGTCAGCCCGGAGGCAGGCATATGAAATACAAGCGAAATAGATAATAGGAACGGCGATGATGGAGCAATTGGTGGAATGGGCAGCAGGGGAAACTGGAGGACCCGGAGAAAACCTATTTCGCCACTTCGTCCACCAAAAATCCGGGCGCTTGAGATCGAACCCGGGCCGCCTAGATGGGAGGCGAGTGGTCTAACCATTCAGCCACGGCACCGCCACATAAGAATAGTACCTATGCTACAAACAGAGAAAGTCATATAAGTGTAACACATCAGATTTTTTTTTCATTTGCAGGTGAAATACAACTCTTTCGTTGCCCACTAGGTACATAATGGTAAAAAAATTTTGAAAATCATGATTTCAATATCTCAACAAGCTAACTGCCTTACAAATTCGAATGGAATACTCTAATATGAATTAATATTAATGCTTCTTGCCTGAATATGTTCTTCAACTTGATACTCCTAAACAGTGTTGCCAACACCCAAAAAGTCATCAAAATTAAATTAAATTAAATTAAAACTCAAGGTCAGTTCGATAAGTTTCTTGGTTAGATTCGAAAGACGATAGAGATCTAAGTGCACACTGATTAACTACAAACATTGTCAAAGCAGCTTCTGGAAGGAAATCAAATGAGTTCTTTTCAATTCACTTGTCGCTTACATCCTCTACATATTATTATATTTGCAGGTACACAAATATTTACATCCATGACAGTTTTTCTAGAGAAAACCGATATAATATCAATTAATAATTTCTAATAACATCCGTCAAAACTATATTTTGCCCGTCATACAGCTTGAAAATCCGTCAAGTTGTAACCCTGGCTGTCAGTTTTAATTGCTTCTGGCCTACTTGCAAAGTAAGCTGGTATACATTTAAAAACAACAGACAACAATAGTTTATTAATTCCTCGATATACGGAGACACTGATAAGTGTTGATGCTGTCTGTAAACGTGTTCCACACATTTTATCTCGTTTACAGATACAATCTCTGACAACGACTTCAGAAACTCGACTACAAATGGATGTTTATGTGACTTCCTAAGATCAAAGCATATAACTTTTGTAGCAGCGACTTCTTTTGGCTCGGTAATTGATGCAAATGGTTCCCCAAGACAATTTTCCTCAAAAACTTCGTCAAATGTTCAACAACAAGGCGACCAGATGAACCAAATTGTCGTAAATTCTGCGTTGGTGAAAATGGTAGACAAAGAAGGGGAACTGCTTGAGCACTGCGGCCTAAACGGATTTATTGTTGGTAACACCGCCCCCCCCCCAGGAGGATGGGATGAAGTGAGTGAACCATAGTAGGCTAAAGGGCGCAGATACACATGCCACAGAGACGTGCAAAAATTAAAATGTTCAAGCCAGCAGCTGGAGACGCCAGGGAGGCGATCAAACGGCCTGTCGACCTAGCAGCTCTATAGGTCCATGGGGAGTATAGTATTTTACAGAACAAGATAACCCTGCCCCACTCCTCTGCCAAAGGCGGACTTCAAAGATTGGGATTAGGTGTGCAGCTGGAAACCAATCCTTGCTGTTGCCAAATCTTCCACCACTGGTCCCTTAACATGTGGTAGTCGCCCTCCGTGGTGTAATGGTACCATGCTAGCTTCATATATCCAAGGTCGTGGGTTCAAATTCGGCGGAGGACGATGGATTTTTTCGGGCGTAAAAATCCTTAGCATGGCTTCCTTCGGAAGGGAAGTAAAACCGTTGGTCCCGTGTCGTAGATTTACGGCACGTAAAAGAACCTCAAGCGTGATAAAGGCCTCTGAGCAAATTTTATAGGTGTTTCACGCCCAATATAGAATGGGACAGTAATTAAAGAGTGTCCAAAAATAAAAATCCATTTCATTTAACACATGATGCAGCAACTCACTGGTTTGGACAGGTAGCTACTAACGCAAACACCAAACTGAACTGCCTACAGGAAACAAGATATTTTACTACGCTGCCTCTCGCCCCTAGTATAGGGTCGCCTTTTACTTGTTAATGGTCATTGCCCAAAGCCAAGGATAGTTCCATTTGAAGGTTATCATGTTTTGGTGAAAACTATATTTTTTTTGGGCATGCATCCGCGCTATCTGTCCGCGAACATAAAAGTACATTTACTTAGAGCTCTACCCGGAATCGAAGCTCCACTCCATACCAAGGAGGTAATCTTATGAAGCGCTTTCCACTACGACAATATTTGACTTCCTTAAAGGCCTCTCCTCCCAATTTGCAAATATACCCGGACGAAGTGGAAACACCACGTACGCGTGTCAACCCCGAAAGGAAAACTACCCCAAAATCTCAGAGGGGCGCCAGCCATCTAGCAGGCCATCTACTAGCGGATATTAAAGCGTCTCATAACCCTGCCCATCAAACACTGCCAAGCGTAGGTACCCTATTTCCCCGGGTTTTGGGATCAATGTCTCGCCGAGACCATCACAATACAAACCACTCTCGAAAGGGAGCGGCTCGAAACGTCAGAAGTACCACGTGCGCTAAGAGTCCGCTGCGTAGCACCACGGTAGCTGAGGAGGCCAGAACCTCTCCCCTACAAGACCCGTCGAGCCAACTTCAGAGCGATCGCATCACCGGTCGTAACCTCCCGCTACAGACAACCTAAAAGCGCACCTGAAAGATGTGAAAGGAACAAAACTAAATGGGAAATTATGAAAAGGAAGTCGTGGTAGCTATGAAGCCACCCCACCAGTCGTCTGCCGATCCCTTAGAGATTAGGAAAAACCCACAGATCGTAGTGGGAGATCGCCGGGGATCGAATCCGAGACTTCCCGAATAAAGAATCTCACATGTTACCGCAGCTCCACCTCCTTGAATTCTAGTGATGCAACAACTAATTAGTGAAACCTGACAAAGGTATGTAACTCATGAAAAGGCTGAATTTAAAAAAGATGTTGGGGGTAAAGAAACCAAATATTTTCGGTAGAAGGAAGTTTTCGCTTTTTAAGCATATATTAGAGCATTTATGGTACCTTCTTCTACTTCTTTGTATTCGTCTTTTTATGTCACTCTTCTTCCTTTCAAGTATTAGGCTCTGAGGCGTAAATCGCCAACCCAAACTTTCCTTCGACGATTTAAAGAACTCTTCCCATTTGGACGACAGAATAGCATGCATTTTGGAATTGTATTCAACGCAAGCGATATAGGTGGTTTATTCATTCTGACTTTCTTTATATAGTACATGATACGTAGGTACAGAACTTATTGCATTTTTTTTTAATGTTTAGCGCCACTTTTTACTGCTATTTAACCGCAAACGACGACACTGATGATACATGGAACGAAGATGGAGCATCGGTGGATTGCGATGGCGGAGGAAACCGAAGAACCCGCTTGAAGGCCATCATGTTTTGGAGAAAACCATAGGAACTCTGTCACTGCTGTGCCGTCGCTGCTATGTGTACCCTCTAACCTCATCCCTCCCTCCCTGGGGGCGCCCCCTCATGGGGCATTGGTATACAGTAATCACAAGTACGATGTGGGTCCCATTCCTATTCCTCACCGAAATAACTTTTGAGCCCTGATATTCGACTAATTAACTTTCTAAGAGAAATAATACAGAAAATGCAGGACGCGATAGATTGTTAAAAGATGTACAAGTAAAATTAAATTATATCTAGCGCTTGAATGTATAGAAATAAAATGTTTTACGTTAATGATGAAAGAAGGATAGGGAAAGTGGGACAGGTGATGGATGAGCTGGTTGACAGCTCTATTGTGTTGAGATCTCTCATATTTGTTATTCCAGGTCTGTAACAGCGCCGGAAAGATGCACTCTTGTTTCCCGGGATTTCTCGTAGTCCCTTGATTCTTTGCTGTCATGCTTTGTCATATGCTCACCAGCATGTTGCCGTTTAGTACATTTATCCCAAGGGTTTTTAGGAGTCGCCAGGCGAATGCAGCGGAGCTTTGTTTCATCCCCCAAATTTCTGGTCTCTCCATGTGCTCTCATTGTCCTTTTATTCATCCTTTATCCGATTGGTTTCTTTCAGAGTGGAAGTGTGGCGATGGTACTTAGTGCGGCGTGACAGGGAAATGGATGTTAATAGTGACTCTCTCCGTCCTCCGACGGTGCCATTGCTATTCCTCATGGAAATAAGTTTTGACGCCGGCCGGTGAGATATTTCCTTTTGATTAACACTTGTGAGGTGCGTCGCCAGGTTGCTGACCAATCATAGTGTAAGAATGTATTACCATCGGAGACATCATGTCATCGGCGTTGCAACAGCTTTCAGTTCAGTGTGTCGCCTTCCGTGGTGTAGTGGTTATCATGCTAACTTCGTGTACCCAAGGTCGCGAGTTCAAACCCGGTGGAGGACGATGGATTTTTTCGGGTGTAAAAATCCTTAGCATGGCTTCCTTTGGAAGGGAAGTAAAGCCGTTGGTCCCGTGTCGTAGATTTACGGCACGTAAAAGAACCTCAAGCCTGAAAGAGAGGCCTCTGAGCAAAATTAAGCGGTCTTTCACACCCAATTTAGAATGGGACGCTGAGAACCACAGCAGTTAAAGAGCGTCCATAAATAACACGTCATTTACATTTTTTTTCAGTTCAGTGGAAATTTACACGCGCGTTCTCATGCATGACTGCTCTGATTGCTTGATGTCATTCTGCGAAAAGTTCGGATTTACATTTATAATCGTTATTACATCGCGGACATTGTTCTTGTTCTCATCCTAGAACTACCACGAGTGACACTGTGAATGTCTTAAACGACTGATAAACGAGTTGAGGTTACGTTAGCCGAAATAATATCACTTTTAGGTTTGTGAAGTACAGGACCCAGTGTTGAAAGGAATAGTTGCGGAACATGTGGCGCTACATAAGGACAGCGAGTAAATATAACAACAGCGTACTGAGACAGCCACGTGTCAGCAGGAATTTCAATCACAAGTTAATTTATCGCCAGTTATAACTAACTTCCTAAGAGAAAAAAAGAAGCGTTAGATTTTTAAAAGATGAAAGAGTAAAATTAAATTACATCTCGTGCTATAGAAATGCTTGCATCCATAGAAATAAAATGTTTTACGTTAATAATGAAAGAGAGACAGTGGGATAGGTGATGGATGAGCTGGTTGACAGCTCTATTGTGCTCAGATCCCTCATCTTTGTCATTCCAGGCCTGTAACAGCGCCGGAAAGATGCACTCTTATTTCCCGGCAAGCATCGTAATTCCTTGATTCTTTGCTGTCATGCTTTGTCATATGCTGCGCGTTTAGTACATTTATCCCAAAGGTTTTTAGGAGTCGCCAGGCGAATGCAGCGGAGCTTTGTTTCATCCCCGAAATTTCTGGTCTCTCCATGTGCTCGCATTGTCCTTTTATTCATCCTTTATCCGATTGGTTTCTTTCAGGGTTGGAAATGTGACGATGGTACTTGGTGCGGCGTGACAGGGAAATGGATGCTAATAGTGACTCTCTTCGTCCACCAACTTCGGCTAGTTGCCGGGATAAGTACCGCGGATCTTTGGAACACATGTGGGGCGGGTTCCTCAAACTGCTCTCCGATTGTCGAGGTGCTTCAATTGTAGGTACCCTGTCGCTGTTACCGGGTATCCTATGATCCCATCCCTCCCTCCTGTGGGGGCGCCCACCCATGCGGTTAACATATCATAAGTTCGGTATGGATCCCGTTCCTATTCACCACCGAAATAAGTTTTGAGGCCTTGTAATCGACTAAGATCGGCGTGATATCTCTTTGTGATTGACACTTGTGGAGTGCCTCGTTAGCTGGCAGGGCGCATCAGGTAGCTGACCAATCAAAGTGTAAGAATGCATTACCGTCAGAGATATCATGTCATCGGCGTTGCAATACCGATGGGTTCAGTGGAAATGTACGCACGCGTTCTCATGCATGACTCATCTGATTGCTTGATTTCATTCTGTGAAAAGTTCGGTTGTGTTATACACAGTGATTCCGTAAGGATTTACATTTATAATCATCAATGTCGCGGACATTGCTCTTTTTCTCATCCTAGAACTACAAGAGTGACTCTATGGTTTGAAAATGTCTTACAACCGCGATAAACGAGTTGAGATTGCGTTAGCCGAAACAATAAAGCTTTTACGTTTAGTGAAGTACCCAATGTTGAAAGGACTAGATAAGATGACTAGTGAGAAATGGGAGAAAATAGTTCAACATACGAGAAGTGTGATAGAAAATGCATGAAAAGAAGGCATTCTAGAGGAAGCAGCGGAACATGTGGCGCTGCAGACGGACAGCGAGTAAATATGGTAACAGCGTACCGAGACAGCCATGTGTCAGCAGGAATGTCGATCACAAGGTACTTTTTCACCAATTATAATTAACTTCCAAAGAGAAAACAGGACGCGTTAGATTTTCAAAAGATGAAAATATAAAATTAGATTACATCTCGCGCTAAAGAAATGCTTACATCCATAGAAATAAAAATGTTTATGTCAATAATGAAAGAGAGACAGAGAAAGTGGGACAGGTGATGGATGAGCTGTTGACTGCTCTATTGTGTTCAGATCTCTCATCTTTGTCATTCCAGACCTGTAACAGCGCCGGAAAGATGCACTCTTATTTCCCAGCAAGCATCGTAATCCCTTGATTCTTTTCTGTCATGCTTTGTCATATACTCACCAGCATGTTACGCGTTTAGTACATTTCATGTTAAACACTTTTGTCGAGGAGCAGAAATGCAAGGCGCTGAGTCACAACAAAAACAGAATCTCTTGTACACATCGAGAAAGTCGAGAGTTGCTACCTTCTCGACTCTGTACAATGTACTTAGTAGGTAGAGGAAATATTGCATTCCACCTAAAATTCGTAGAACGCAATACCCCTTACCAAATTTTACTGAAAATACACAACTTTTATGGTCTCTGTAACAAATTATTCTTAATAAGCTTATTCTTCTACATGTATCATGCTAAATCGAGATAAACATGACCAGAAATTATCTTATTACTTAGTTCCATATAAGTAGAAGGGAAATAAGCGAATACACTAGGCTAAACTGACACTCAAATGTTTTAAAATGCCGCCGTTGCTATGGGATTGAATTCCGTTTCTTTGAGTTGTCAGAAGCTCATAAGTTCTCGCATGAGAAATGTTTTAAGTATTTTAAAACTGAAACCAATAACAAGGAATATTTCAAAAACGGTCAACTCCACGAAAAAATGTATATTACTTATACTGTGTGTTTTTTGTGTTGTAAATGCTTGTCTATTTCTTATGGCTTACCAGTTATGCAAAATTCAGTAAAATTCATTCGGAATGAACAAGTCTTCAGAAGCTATTCCTATAAAATTCAAGATATGCATTTTATTTGTAATGTAAATATCTTTAATAGCGGTATTTTAACCAAAATCATTACAGCCATTTTTGAGAAAATAAAAATGTACATGTTTAATGTAAAGGTAGTTGGGGATGGGGGGATTTTCTTGAACATCTTCAGTTCGCATTCTTAGAATATATTGAACATAAATTACAAGATTGGTATTTAACCGTCTAATGGTTTTTTAGCTTTGCTGTCCACAGATACACACGCACTGAACTTTTTCTAAAAATACTTTTTCGGCCTCAAAACATATATTTCCGATGAAATCTCGATTTAATATTTAAGTTCAGTACCTTCCAAGGATGCAATTCGACGATCTTAAAATAAAATCCCTCCACCCCCAACTACCGTTTACATGAAAAATGTTTCGAAAATTTTGGTTTTCTCAAAAATGGCTGTAATGCTTTTGATTAAAATCTGTGATATTTAACACATTTACATGATAAATAAAATGTATTTCTTGTATTTTCTGGGAAAAGCTTCTGAACATTTTAAAATATTTGACTGTCGGTTTACTCTCCCCCCAGGGGCCTACTACTGTAGGTACGGGTTTGGCGCACCCGGGGGTTCCCGAGCCACTCGCCACCATATCATCCTCCCCATCGCCATCCACTGTGCCACGTTTTATGTTCTTGTCTGCGTGTGTCTGTGCGCATTTGTTTGTATGTTATTGTTTGTGCGAGTTTACTCTCCTCATCTTCCTCTTCTAGGCTTATTCTCTATATATTTAGTTTTAAGGCCGTGGTTCCTGTCCCACGGTTCCAGCGCGGCTTCCAACTTGTGTGCTCTTCGGAGGTCTCAGGCGTGACGGTTGAGTGGACCCTTCTCACTGCCCCTATGTGTAAGCCTTAGGTAGGGAGCTCGTCCATACCGATATGTACAGCCACGTAGCTTATCTGGGAGCCCGGCCCGTGCTAATCTCGGGTTAGAATCACGGGTCGGACGTGTTACCGCTATCGGAAACCCGGTGTAATCAACCACAAGTCCCCTGAATCCATGAATGTGTCATTACACACCATGGCCTAAAGTGGGGGGCCACAGGTGGTTATACCTGTGGTAGGGGCATAAAGCCGGGTTGTGCATGGTGGAGGGCTTACCATGTGGACCAGCAGTGTAGGCTGGAGGGTAACTCCTCCTAAGTACTCCGTGAGATCGGTCTGGTAGGGGTCTACCAGGCGGCACAGACTGGAATGTTTTTTTGGTGTCTTTTTTCTCTTTCCCCCGGATGGCAGGCTGACGCCGACAGTACCGGATCATCATGAAATTCTCCGCGCAAAACTCCTCCATTTGACAGCTTTTTGGTAGTGACTTTGGCTTGTGAATCAAAAACTATGAGAGATATTAACCCGGTTTATATCCAACGGGAAATTGACAGAATCTGTGGCAAAGTAGGCAACGCAACCAGGACCAGAGACGGTACGCTGTTAGTAGAAACCAAGACCGAAGACCAGTCTAAGAAGCTCCTGAAAGCCGGCTTGTTGGGTTCCTACCCAATAAAGGTAGCCCCACATAAAACTTTGAATACTTGTAGAGGCGTAGTGACCACCAGCTGCCTAGACGGTCTTTCAGATGCAGACATTGTTTCGAATCTCTCCGACCAGGGTGTATGTCAGGCGTACCGTCTTCTAGGTAAACGTGATGGTCAGTCGGTTGCGCTGCGCACGGCATTCCTTACGTTCAAACGCACCACCTTACCTGAGGTATTTTACTGTGGATATGAACGTGCTGCTGTGAGGCCGTATATACCGAACCCTATGCGTTGCTTCCGCTGTCAAAAGTTTGAACACACGTAAAGCCGGTGCACCTTCGACGCTACGTGTGAACGATGCGGCCAAACTGCTCACGGAGGCACTGCTTGTGCTCGAAACCCTTGTTGCGTCCATTGTAAAGGGAAACATCCATCCAGCTCCCGGCGGCGTCCGCGTTTTCTCGAGGAAAAGGCCATCCAGGAGTTGCGAGTTAAGGAACGCCTAACTTTTCCGGAAGCCAGACGCCGCTTCCAACAACTGCAGCCTTCGACCATCTCAGGTTACTCATCAGCGCTCCGCCGCACTCCTGTTTCCTCAGTGGCACTACAAACCGTGCCTGTTGCCGACGCGTGTACTCAAACAGAACAGACGCCGACCACAACAACCTCGCAGTCTACAACATCCACAGCACCCACTGCCTCAAGTTCTATTTCTCCAGAACCTGCTCGTAAGCCGCTAGTTAGACCGACACCATCTGTCGCTGCTGCTCAAGAGCGCAGTCGTAAGAAACTCAAGGCCACTGATAAACCTTCCAAGTCCCGTTCTCATTCTATGAGCCGTAGGGGATCTTCCGCATCCCGAACATCAGCGGATAGCGCCGACGAAGGTGGCTATATTCTTGTGGGTCCAAAATGTGCAAAGAACAAGAAACGCCCACCTTAACTGCATCTACTTCGTTTCCGCCAGTCGTTTGCTTCACAGCTGCAAACTCATAGTTTGATTCATCGATAAACTTTCCCGCCTCTAACTGTGCTCCATGGCTCTCCTGACGTGGAATATCCGCGGTGTGCGTACGCGTACCCATAGGACCGAATTGCAGCTGTTATTACGGTCATATAACCCTCTAGTTCTGTGTTTGCAGGAGACAAAGCTTCGCCCCCACGATGCCTTTGCCCTGCAGCAATACTTTCCTGTGCGGTTTGACGTTACACCGGAGGAGGGCTCTCCTGCTCATGGGGGTGTTATGACATCTGCGGTCAGCCGGTCTCACTTACCACTACATTGCAAGCTGTTGCTATCCGACTTACTCTTCCTGGTTTCTGCTTCACTGTATGTAATGTCTACGTTCCGCCTTCATCTTCCCTCTGCGCCGCTGACATGCACCATCTTTTGTCTCAGCTTCCGGCACATTTTCTTCTGTTGGGTGATTTTAATGCCCACCATCCCCTATGGGGTTCTCCTAGGGCCTGCGTGCGGGGGACTATTCTTGCTGACCTTTTCGTTCAATCTAGTCTTTCTGTTCTGAACACCGGTGAACCTACTTTCATTTCCGATTCTTCTGCCACGCTCTCCCACCTGGACCTTTCTGTTTGCTCTGCACAGCTTGCTCACCGTTTTCAGTGGAACGTAGTATCAGACACTCATTCCAGCGATCATTGCCTTTGTGTCATTACTCTGCTATCACACCACATTTCCTCCTCGCGTGCGATTTCTTGGCAGCTGTCTAAGTCGAATTGGGCTCTTTTCTCCGCTCTGGCTGTTTTCAGCGACCGCCTGTTCGACTCCGTTGACCACATGGTCGAACATTTCAACTCTGTCGTGACCTCCGCTGCCGAGCAGTCCATCCCGCGGTCGTCTTCCTACCCTAGGCGCTTACCGGTCCCTTGGTGGACTACAGAGTGCCGCGATGCTATTCGTGCTCGCAGGAGGGCTCTTCGGGTATTTCGCCATCACCCTACCTTGGAGCATTTAATCAATTTTAAACAAACACGCGCCCGGGCACGGCGCATTATTCAAGATAGCAAACGGGCTTCCTGGGCTTCGTTTGTTGAAACATTCAGTCGCACACCTTCATCTGTTGTGTGGGAGAAGCTCCGCCGTGTTGCTGGTAGGCAGACTGGTATTTCCATACCGGGGCTTCTCGTGGGAACTCATACCGTAGTTGATCCGGTTACTATTGCAGATGCCCTTGGTAGCACGTTTGCAACTGCGTCTAGCTCCGCCAATTATCACCCAGCGTTTCGTGCCATCAAGGCGGACGTGGAGCCTCAGAGTCTCTCTTTCCGGTCCTTGGATTCCGAGTGCTATTACTCGAATTTTAGCATGCGGGAGCTGGATGCCTGTTTAGCATCCTCTCGACACTCCGCACCAGGACCCGACGGTATCCATATCGCCATGCTACAGAACCTCTCTTCTGAGAGTAAGCAATATCTCCTGAACCTGTACAACCTCGTTTGGCTTGAGGATGTGTTTCCTACAGCTTGGCGCGAAGCCACCGTTGTTCCCATCTTAAAACCGGGGAAGGACCGTAGTCTTCCTCATAGTTACCGTCCTATCTCCCTCACCGGTGCTGTTTGTAAGGTGATGGAACGCATGATCAATGGACGGTTACGATGGTGGCTTGAGTCTGAGAAACTTCTGTGCAACATACAGTGCGGCTTTCGCCGATACCGCTCCACGACTGACCACCTTCTCTCCCTTTCGACTCACATCCTGAATGGTTTTCTTCGGAAGTGTCAAACTGTGGCCATATTCTTCGATCTGGAGAAAGCTTGTGACACTTGCTGGAGGGCTGGCTTACTGCGTACGTTGCATAGTTGGGGCTGCCGTGGCCGCCTTCCAGTGTTCCTCCGGGAGTTCATGAACAACCGGGTATTTCGTGTGCGTGTGGGCTCTGTTTTCTCTCGTGTTTTTAGTCAGGAGAACTGAGTGCCTCAAGGTTACTCTCTTCGCTGTTGCCATCAATCCCATTGTCGAATGTGTTCCTGCTGGTATCTCCTCCTTATTTGTGGACGATTTTGCCATTTATTGCAGTTCTAGGCGCACGTACCTTTTGGAGCGTCGCCTATAAGCATGTCTTGACCGACTACATACTTGGAGTGTCACAAATGGCTTCCGTTTTTCTTCAGAGAAGACAGTTTGTGTCAACTTCTGGCGTCGGAAACCATACGAGCCGCCTTCTCTACATCTTGGGGCCGAACCGCTGCCCTTCGCCGAAACTGTAAAGTTTCTTGGTTTGGTGTTCGACAGGAAGCTTAGCTGGTCGTCCCATGTCTCTTCTCTGAAGGCTACATGTGATCGTGCACTTAATATTTTACGTGTTTATGTGGCACGCCCTGGGGAGCAGATCGCACCGTGCTATTACAGCTTTACCGTTCGCTTGTTCGATCTAAACTGGATTACGAGTGCATTGTATACTCTTCGGCTTGTCCTTCGGTTTTACGATGTTTAAACCCAGTCCACCATCGTGGGATTCGTCTGGCGCTGGGTGCATTTCCGACTAGCCCAGTTATTAGTTTGCCTGCGGAGGCTGCTGAACCTCCGCTGTCTCAAAAGCGTGATCTGCTTCTTTGCAGCTATGCTATCCGCCTGTTTGCCTTGCCAGATCACCCGTCTTTCAAGTTAGTCTTTGACGAGTCTCTTGACCGTCAATATGCTGTCAGCGCGGTTGCCTTGCTTCCCGCAGGAGTTCGTTTTCGCCTGCTTCTTCGGCTCTTGGATGTTCGCCTACCGCCTGTGTTTAGTTACGTTACGACACCCAGTTCCACCTTTGGTTGGCATCCATGCCGAAAGCAACGACACCACCTTCAGTCTTCCGCTCCGCATTTTTAGAGCTGCAGGCCAGGTTTCCCAACTATTGTTTTATTTATACGGATGGTTCTAAGGAAGACCGTGGTGTGGGATGCGGTTTCGTTTTTAATTCGCGGAGTTATACATTTCATCTTTTGGGGCAATGTTCGATTTTTACCGCCGAACTTTTTAGTATTTATCAGGCTCTTATTTTTATCCGGGGACAGGATTTAAAACAGCTTGTTATTTGTAGCGATTCCCTCACTGCACTTCAGGGCCTGCGTGAGCTGTATGCATGCCATCCGTTGATACAGCGTGTACAAGGATCGCCTGCAGTCGCTCGCTGACGCTGGCGTCAGCGTGTCGTTTGTTTGGGTTCCTGGTCACGTAGGTGTGAGCGGAAACGAACAAGCGGACACAGCTGCTAAGTCTGCAGTTTTATTACCTAATGTTTTTAGCACCATCGTTCCTCCAGGTGATGATGGTGTTCACCTGCGCCGGGTCATTCTTTCGCGCTGGTTCGCGGAATGGTCCGGGGTACGTGACAACAAACTGAGGGCGGTCAAGTTCCTTCCTGTCCCCTGGCCTACTTCCTCGCGTGCATGTCGCCGCGATGATGTGGTTTTAGCGCGACTGCGTATCGGGCATTGCCGTTTTAGCCACGAACATCTTTTACGTGGGGAACCCGCACCTCATTGTGCTTCTTGTAACGAGCCATTGACGGTGCGTCATCTTGTATTGGAGTGCCACTTTTATACTGTTCTGCGTGCATCCCTGTGTCTTCCTACTGACATCCCCAGCCTTCTGGGCGACAACCCTGTATATTGTGACGGACTTTTTAATTTTCTCCGCCGCTGCGGGATGTACAGTAGGGTTTAATTTTATCTCTGGGTTTTAGTTTTTACCTACTAATGTTTTTAGTGTCTCGTTTTTAATCTGGATTTGGTAGCCTTTTTATGCTTTCCCTGGTTTTAACCCTTGTGTGGTACTCCTGTTTTTGGTGGTTTTTATGCCTTTTAACTGTTAGCTCTTTTAATTACCCTAGGGCGCTAATAACCTATGCAGTTGTGCGCCCTAAAGCCATAATACTACTACTACTACGGTTTAGTCTAGTGTATTCCCTTCTACTGAATGGTAGAATATAGCTGAAGTATGTCACTTATAAAGAATGCGTAGGACTGCTTAGTGAGCCAGCATAAACTCCATCCATACTCTGGCTGGCTTTCTTAATTGCTAAAGCTTCACAGAGAGAATGGGAAGATATTCGGCAGTGTGTAGAGGGTGCGGTATGGGTAGGATATATCATTGTGAGACCATTAGTCGGCCTCGCTATAATGTCTATTGTTATTTATATCAATTGTTCATCAGTTCATATTTAAGAGTGTTAATCAATTATTTCACATATTTAAGAGTGTACAGCTAGCTTATAGCAAGAGCAGTTTAGAGTTGTTTACTCCAACTTGGAAAGTGGAAAGGCAACAATCACTCTTTGTGAGAAGACCACTCTTTTGTCAGGCACGTGCAAGGAGCGTGTGAGTGCGATACATGAGTGATGGTGAAGACCCTTCTAGTGGCGAGATCAGTATTTTTCCATTGGGTAATGTTTGTCATGTGGGTGTTATGATGCATTCTGGGTAGGAAATGATGCATTATGGGCTATATCAACGCCAAGTTCGCAGCCTTTCTGACCAATCAGTACATCCAGCCGCCTCTACAGAACCTGCGACGCGGGATGCCTTTCAGGACCTCCACGCGGAGATCCTCAACATCGGCGTCCGTTTAGCCACTTTGCAGGAGGCGGCATCACACAGAAACTGCAGGGCCTACAAGCTGCCACCACCGCCGCCATCTCCACACTTCAGTCCGTCACCGCTGAGCTGTCCAACCGGATAGCCAGCGTCCACACGCAGCTACACCAGGGCCTCCAACACCAGCGACAGCTCTACTCCACCGAGCGGCCCCCTCCCTGAGGCCAATCATATTCTACAACTGTTCCACCAAGCAAAGCTGAGTCCTAGGTTCAGCAAGCGATAAGACTACCAAAACTAGTGACGGCCCAAGATGTCTTCCTGGCAACCACGTCGCTAGAGAAGAGGGATCACCGCTACTACTCATTCATTCATTTCTCCAGTGGGGCACTCAGGGCGCAAGTTATGTCTGTCTCCTGGTAATTCATACTGTCACTCGCTGTTACTGCCACTGGCAGGCAGCATTCATGTTCACCAGAAATGCGCAGGTGCTTTATGCGGTACTGCATTAGAAGCCTGAGCCTCCTACTTCCGGTGGGGGTTTTTTGTGAGTAGTGCCACCTTGGTTCGTGCTTGCCTGGGGTTAGAGCGTCAGTTGCCTTTTCCCCCATCACCAATAAAAAAAACAACATCGGGACACTCAATAAAACACAGCTACGCAGGCACTCAGTGATGGATATTTAGGCACTCAGTTACGTACGCACTCAGTCTTACGCGCATCAAGGTTATACTCATTAGTACAGTTTAAAGTAATAAGTTAAAGAAATAAGTTTATTGAGTGAGATAGTGTACGTCGTCAATCAAGGAAAGCTCCTAAAAGTTATAGTAAAATATTAGATTGTAAAGCAAAATGCTTGTCGCGAAGTCTTCTAGTTTGGAATAAATCGAAATAGAAAGTGAAGTGTGTTTAATTACCTTATAAGATCACTCCCCAAGCTACCCTCATTGCTACCACCCCAAGTGAGTCAAACCCGCATTTACTGCGACCGGGAGCCAACGCCGCTTGTTCGCCTGGAGTTGCAGGACCAGGCTGACTTGGAAGCTGCCTTGGCGTCAGGGTTGCCCTTATAAGGGCGACTTCTGGTTGTCGAGGCTAGTCGACAAGAACGCCACCGGCCCTGCTGACGCTGCTGTGCCTTCGGACACGCAGTTGAAGTCTGCTCATCGCCGCCGCGGTGCCACTACTGTGGTACCAACACCACCACCGCCGAGTGCACTGGACACGATCTCCGCCGTGACACAGGACACTTCACCGGGCAAGCCCAGTGCCCTCTCTACCCAAGGAGCAGCACTTCTTCACCACCTCCTGCCCGCCGCAGACATCAACCACCGAGGCCTCACCACCTGCATCCTCAACAGACCACAGCCGCCGACCTGTCCACCAGGATCGACGCTCTCATGCTGCCGCTGAGGCAGGTTCTCCTGCAGCAAGCTGGTTATTCTGCTGAGCTGTTCCAGTCGAGACTTCAGCAGCCCAACACCGCTCCTCCTGTACAGGCTGAGGGGCACGCACGGCCAGCGGATCCTCGGTCGTCAATCCACTGGAAGACGACTGGGAACTACGCTGAACAATACCGAAGCAGATATAATCCGTAAGTTTTCTACGTCCTATTCTCTCCTCAAATTCCACCCTTAATTTCCTTCCAAATATCACCTCCATTCCCTAGGCTGCAGTCAGGTTTCATAGCTGTCAGCCTAGAAATAACCTTTCACCCGCTCCCACACAACGTGCGGTAGCATCCCATCTTTCTTCTACTAACGCGGGTGCATCAGCGGGACCGCGCTAAGCCACGAAATTCACAACAAACTACTTTTATAAGGTGGAGGGGTTTTTTAGTGGGTAAGCCGCATGAGGAAGCGGAGAGTCCCACATATACTCGCAGCCATTAAACTTCGGCTGGGGGTTGAGTGCGTAATGCATTTTTCCCCTCCACACTGAGAAAATCACCGGTAGTAGATCTTCTAAACAAAGGTACGTGGAGGTCTACTCATTTGGTAGTGGAGTGAGTCTGGAAGCACCCGCCAACTTGACACACACACACAAAGTGGTGCAACAATTCAACCGCTACATATCTGGATCGTCAACGTGGAGGCAACGCTTCATATCTGGCAACAATCACGTGGGGCCAACAATAAAGCCGCATATTTGGCGCCCCGAACGTGGTGCAACACGACAACGCCGCAATTGAACAGCCGCGGCGTCCTTAGTTTGTTGCTTATCCACCCGTGAAGATTTCCATAGCATCGCTCTGTAACTATCTGGTAGAGCGTTGTATGTTTGTTGCAGACGAAATCAGGTGTTTTCGATTTGTGTAACAATGAAGTTTGAAAGTTTACTGTTGGACATAAAATTTGTTATGCCTATATTACACTATCACATTTGTGTGTCACCAAAATGAGACCAAATAGATATAATAAAATATTTTATAGTGTAATACGTCTATGATAAAAGTTACACCCGCCATCACACCATTGATAACATCTGTGATTAAAAAGTCTGATGTGTTCCATTCACATGACTTTCTCTACATCTCTGCAATAAATTATTTTTAAAAAGTTTATGCTTCTATTTACTTCCTGCTAATCGACAAAAAATTAGCAGAAATAGTCTTATTTCTTGCTTACTTGTAAGTAGAAGCGAAATAAGGGAGTACCATAGGTTAAAGTAATAGTCAAAAGCTGGTTGCTATGTGACTGAAGTTCCTTTGTTTGTATGGGCACGAGTTCACAAAGCCCTGTATGAGAAAATTATAAGTTTTTATAGCTTAAACAAAAAACAGGGAATATCTCGAAAACAATCAACTCCACGACAAAAATGTATACAACATAAATTGTGTGTTTTAATGTGCTCTACATTTTTTTGTGTGGTAAGTTTTTTTCTATCTCTTACGGTTGAGCAGTTATGCAAAATTCTTCAGAGGTTATTTTCAGAAAATTCAATATATACATATTATTTGTCAGGTAAACATATTAACTATACGATACTTTAATAAAAATCGTTAGAGCCATTTTTTTAGAGAATCAAAAATTTCGAAAAAAGTTCCATGTAAAGGGTAGTTGGGGTTGGGCGGATTTTCTTGAAAATCTTCGTGCGCATCCTTGCAAGATACTGAACTGAAATTTCAAGTTTAGTAATTAACGGTCTTTTCGTTTATGAGCTATGCTGTCCACAGACACACACACACACACACACACACACACACACGCGCGCGCGCGCGCTCGCATAGATAAACATGTATTTCCGGTGAAATCTCGGTATGGAATTTTTGGGTGCATGACAATTCCTTCTCTATACACTATGTATATAGTACGTGTAGAGAAAGTAATAATTACTATAAAAATCTGATGTGTTCTACTCACATGACTTTCTCTTCATCGTGTAACAAATTATTGTTAAAAAGCACATTGTTCTATTTGCTTTATGATAATCGGAATTAACATTAAGCAGAAATTGTCTTAATCACTTGCTTCCTTGTTAAGTAAAAGGAAAATAAGGGAATACACTAGACCAAAACAATAGTAAAATCTTTTAAAAGATGGTTGCCATGTGATTGAAATCCTTTTCTAATCAGTGCCAGGAGTTTAGAACTTTCTAAATAACAAGGAATATATTCGAAATGGATAATTCCACGAAAAAAAAACCCGTGTGTTTTAACGTGATCTACATTTTTATCTATCTGTTACGGTTTAGAAGTTACGAAAAATTCAGCAAAATTCATGCAGAATAAATGTAAATGGCCTGTTATTTATGGACGCTCTTTAACTACTGTGGTTCTCAGCTTCCCATTCTAAATTGGGTGTGAAAGACCGCTTAATTTTGCTCAGAGGCCTCTCTATCAAGCTTGAGATTCTTTTACGTGCCGTAAATCTACGACACGGGACTTCCCTTCCGAAGGAAGCCATGCTAAGGACTTTTACACCCGAAAACATCCATCGTCCCCTCCACCGGGTTTGAACCCGCGACCTAGGGTATATGAAGTTAGCATGTTAACCATTACACTTTCATCCAGAATAAAGAGATCTTTAAATGCTATTCCCAGAAAATTCAAGAGGTATCGAGGTATCGACGATATCGATCACTACACACTGAACAGAGAGATCGTTACTTCTTGGTTGCTAGAGCGCACATGTTGGATTATACAGTTCATTGTCCTCGTGTTTGTTTATGCAATTAATATAGCGTCGCTCAGATATGAGACGAGTACAGTTAACAGCTGTTTTGTAGCTTCAAGATATGCGCTGTTAGTTACATTAGATACAGTCAAGGCTCATCAACTTGATACCCCTTAAGGTAACAGTCAAGTGATAATCCTCAACTCCATATTTTTACTTTCTCTTTACGTACTATGTACATAGTGTATAGAGAAAGTATTGCATTCCACCCAAAAATTAGATACCGAGATTTCACCGGAAATACATGTTTTGCATCCCCCTGAATAAAAAAAATGTTTACAAAAAGGTCCGTGTGTGTGTCTGTGTGTCTGTGGACAGCATAGCTCAAAAACGAAAATACCGTTGAATACCAACCTGGTTTTTAAGTTTGCTTTCTTCCAAGGATGCGAAACGAAAATTTTCAAGAAAATCCCCCCACCCCCAACTAACCTTTGCATGGAACTTTTTCGAAAATGTTTATTGTTTCTAAAATGGCTCTAACGAGTTTGATTAAAATATCGTATATTAAAGATATTTACATGACAAATAATATGTATATCCTTAATTTTCTGAGAATAGCTTGTAAAGACTACTTTATTCTGGATAAATTTCGTAAAATTTATCCAGAATAAAGTAGTCTTTAGAAGCTATTCTCAGAAAATTAAATTTCGTAAAATTTTGCATAAATGCTAAACCGTAAGAGATGGACAAAAACTTACCACACAAATAATGAAGAGCACATTAAAACACACAATTTAAGTTATATAATTTTTTTTTTCCTGGAGTTGATCGTTTTTTAGATATTCCTTGTTTTTGGTTTCAGCTTTGAAAAACACACTTTTCTCATACAGAAATTTGTCAACTCCTGTCCATACAAAGGAACTTCAGTCACATAGCAACCAGCTTTTGACTATCACTTTAACCTATGGTACTCCCTTATTTCACTTCTACTTACAAGGAAGCAAGTAATAAGACTATTTCTGCTAATTTTTCTCGACTAGCATGAAGTAAATATAAGAATAAGCTTATTAACAATAATTTGTTGCAGAGAAGAAGAGAAAGTCATGTGAATGGAACACATCATATTTCTTTTAGCATAATCTAAAACATCTTCGGGAGTATTCATTTTCATGCATTTATTTGGTGCAGTTTAAACAACCAGAATTAAAACTGTTAATTCCGGCGGGGTTACGCAGCAACGAACAAACAAAGCACTAACTACGTCACGACTAAAATTCAATTCCTCGAATTGACGACTCCAATGATATGAATAAATATAATAATAAGAACTATAGCTTTCCTGGCGACGTGTTAATTCAAAATCTTCTCGGGCTTCTAGCCAGGTAATAACTTGACTTGACACCAACGTTTCGAAGAAGTGCATCTTCCTCGTCTTCAGGGTGAAGATGCACTTCTTCGAAACGTTGGTGTCAAGCCAAGTTATTACCTGGCTAGAAGCCCGAGAAGATTTTGAATGAATAAATATAATAATATTTCAGATAATGCTAGGATAGGATAAAACGTTGTATAATATTTGCTCATGTACTAAACATCCCATTGACAAATAATAATAGTCTATTTAAGCCATATATAAACAACTATTGTATTTAGTGGAGGTTTAAAAATAAAATTACCCTTCATTTTATCGTTTAAATCTTTTAGTGGTTTATAAGCAATCCATTATCTATTGATAATAATGAGCAGTTGAGCTTTTGGTGCGTGCCGAAGTTACATTTTGGCTTGGCACCTCATGAAGAAACATGAGCATCATCAGCAAGTTTTATTCACAAGGGAGTTTACTGCCTCCAAGCTAAAAATGGATACAAAGTGTACTGTTTCGTTTTGTATGTTTTATCATCCCATAGCGATTATCAAAGACCCTCAGGATGATTAATGAATGGCGTACGTAAGCCCTAAGACTTTGGCGCCTAAACCTTACCTGAAACTCCTCTACTCGAGTCAAGGAAAACATTGGATAAAAGCCTCAGTCACGCAACTTGTGCCGACCAACAGCGAATACCAGGTTTTTCTTTTGTACCTGTTTTTTTATTTATTTGTTAATATCATAGTAATCATTTAACTTACGGATGTTGTTGACGCTTAAAAAATCTTCCATTTTAAACATACATTTATTTTGCCAAAGTAATTGTGCGCAACATAACCTCATTTATTCCTAATGCCTAGTCGTTAATGATATCGTCATAATACATAATTTATGTCAAACACACTTTTTTGTTTTATTTGTATAGCCCCTTTAACTCCAGTGGTCATATCGGGGGCTTTGACTAGCGAAACAAATAGTATTACTGTAGGTTTAGAACATTAGGATAATCAATTTTATATTAGATACTCAACACACCCTTATTCACTCTCACATTCATACTTCCACACTCTGTAGGGGATAGGGAATAATTCTGGTTAAAGAAAAATTCCCCGCCGCAGCCGGGAATCGAACTCGGGACCTCCGGGTGAGAAGTCAGCTCGATCACAGAGGCAGTCAACTACACCTTTTTGGTTTAGATTTTTCATGCATATCCTTTTCTCAAATGGAAAGTCGATGTTCGTTTTTCTTTCTGTTGGTCAAGAAAAGAGAAAGGAAGTTCAAAGGCTTTACATAAAGACCAACCCTTTTAAAACGTTTTTGAATATTATTTGGTTTTCTCAAAAATGGCTCTAACGATTTTTATTAAAACATTTTCTGGGAATAGCCTCTGAAGACTTTCTCATTCTGGATGACTTTTGTATAACAAGAAAACCGTAAGTGACAAAATCCTACTACATAAAAACTATAGATCTCGTTAAAACACACCGTTTATTTCACATACATTTTTTTGGTGGGGGATACAGTTTCTATGATATCCCTTTTGTTAGTCACAATTTTAAACTACTTAAACTTTTCCCAAATGGAAAGGCATCTTTGATTTCATATTACCTTTGTTTTACTCCTAGCCAAGCAAAGGGAATCGGATTTAACTGTTTCACATAGCAAGCGCTTTTAAAATATTTGATTATCGCTTTAGCCTAATGTATTCCCTTATTTCCCTTCTACTTACAATGAAGAAAATAATAAACCAGTTTCTGCTGATATTTATCTCGATTAGCATGAAGTAGATGAAATATTCTGTGTCTACGTAGTAGGTAAAGAAGGTATTGTATTCCACACAAAAAATTAAAAAAACATCTGTTTGTGTCTGTGAGCAGCATAACTCAAACACGAAAAGTCCGTCAAATAGCAAACTTGGTATTGATTTTCATGAAAATATCCCATCCCAAACTACCCTTTACATGGTAAATATTTAGAAAATGTTGATTTGCTCAAAAAATGCGCTAACGATGTTGATTCATTTACCGCATATTAAATATACTAGAGTCGGCTGATAAGTCCCGGGCCTCTCAATGAATTGATTTTTACTTTCTCTATACGTACTATGTATATTCTGTATAGAAGAAGTATTGTATTCCACCCAAAAATTCGATACCGAGATTTCACCGGAAATACATGTTTTAGGACCCACTGAATCCAAAAAAAGCATTTTCAGAAAAAGGTCCGTGTGTATGTGTGTGTGGCTGTGTGTGTGTGTGTGTGTGTCTGTGGACAGCATAGCTCAAAAACGAAAAGACCGTTGAATACTAAACTTGGTATTTAGGTTTGGTATTTTCCAAGGATGCCACACGAAGATTTTCAAGAAAATCCCCCACCCCCAGCTACCCTTTACATGGAAAAATTTTCGAAAAATTTTATTTTCTAAAAAATGGCTGTAACGATTTTGATTACAATCCCGTATATTAAAAATATTTATATACCAAATAAAATGTATATCTTGAATTTTCTGGGAATAGCCTCTGAAGAGCTTTTTATTCTGGATGAATTTTGCTAAATGTTGCTTAACTGTTAAACGGTAAGAGATACACAAAAACTCACTACACAAAAAATGTTTATCTGATCAAAACACACAATATATGTCCTTTACAGTTTTGTTGTCGAGGTAACCGTTTCCTAGATATTCCTTTTTTTTTTTTTTTTTTTTTTTTTTTTTTGTTTCATTTGTGAGTACTTATACTTTTCTCAGATAGGAAGTGTCCGTTTTTCTTTTGTTCTACTCCTGGCCAAGCAAAGAAGCGATTTGCAATTACAATCGAATAACGACAGATTTTAAAACATTTGACTATCGGTTTAGTCTAGTGTATTCCCTTATTTTCTTCCTACTTTTAAGGAACTAAGTAGTAAGAACATTCTGCTAATGATTATTTCTATTAGCAAGGTGCAGAAAGAAGAATAATCTTATGTAAGACGTTTGTAGAAGAGCTAGAGAAAGTCATGTGAGTGTAACACATGAGATTTCTCAACGTAATCTCCAGAAAGGCTAATACATTTCTCATACCGGTGTTCTAATTTAATTAAAGCATCTCTGTAGTGCTATTTATCAAGGTCCTCAAAATAGCTGTTTACCGTATCAATGATCTTCTCGTTGCTGTGAAAAATTCGTCCTCCAAGAATTTTTTTTGAGATTTGGGAACAGATGGTAATCACTGGGTGCTAGATCAGGCGAATAGGGTGGATGTTCAAGCATTTCGAACTTTAATTCCCAATGCTTACGACTGAATGAAGGGCCGGAACAATGCCCTGATGAAACCAGACTTCTTTTCTTTTTGTGCCAAATGAGGTATTCTTCTTTTCACCCCATCACTCAAACGTTGCAGTAAGCTTGCGTAGTCACCAGTAATACTTTCCCAAATAATCAATAAAAATAATTCCCAATGCATCCCAGAAAACGCTTGCCATAACTTTGTTAGCTGACAAAACTGATTTTGCCTTTTTTGAAGTTGGTTCACCTGGCGTAATCCACTGTTTTGACTATGATTTACTTTCTGGAGTGCAGTGATGTATCCAAGTTTCATCCATGGCACTAAGCCGTCTCACATTCTTAACAGAAACAGTTTTTCTTTGCAACTGTTGATCAGGTGTCAACAAACGTGGCACCCATCTTGCAAAGACCTTGTGAAAGCTCAAAACATTACTTAAAATATTACCTGCACGTTCTTTTGACATGTTTACAGCCTCTGCTATTTCAAACAACGGTCTTCCAGTACTAAACGATGAATTTTTGCAATGATCTCTGGAGTTTTCACTTCTACAGGGCGTCCAGAGCGAGGCTTATGACTAGTGCTCGTACGTCCCATTTTAAACTTTGCAACACACCTTTTAATCAATTAATATGAAGGGACAGAGTATTTCATGTACTGTACACTCCTCCTTGATTTATTTAGGCGTTAAGCCTATCAAATGGAAGTGTCTAATCACTATTCGTTTTTTCCAAATCCTCCACTTTCCTGAAAACTCTAAAGTTGTCTTGTTTAAAATGCTGTCATTCGAAAACTAAACAAGCTATTGACCTGTAACTATGAATACAAGCTAGTCTAGAGCTAAACTTTGCGATGCTACCGTCTAACTGGCCTAGTGGCGCCATATCTGTGTGAAGCTCGGGACTTATCAGCCGATCCTCGTATTTACATGACGAATAGAATGTCTATCTTGAATTTTCTGAGAATAGCCTCAAAAGTCCTCTTTATCTGAAGGTCTTTTTGCACATCTGGTAAGCCGTAAGAGATAGACAAAAACTACACAAAAATGTAGATCTCGCCAGAACCCAAAATGTATGCCCTCTCTCTCTCCCCATATATATATATATATATATATATATATATATATATATATATGTACATATATACATATGTTTGTTGAGGATCTAGCCATTTCTGAGATATTGCTTGTTATTGGTTTCGATTTTAAAATACTTATACTTTTCTTGAACAGAATATGGCCCGCGCAAAAAAAAATCTGTGTACCATTCACATGACTTTCTCTACATATCTGCAATAAATTATTGTCAAAAAGCTTATACTTCTATTTACTTCATACTCATCAGAAAACAGTAGCAGAAGTAGTTCTTATTACTTGCTTCCTTGTATGTAGAACCGAAATAAGAGAGAACCATAGGTTAAAGTGATAGTCAAAAGCTGGTTGCTATGTGACTGAAGTTCCTTTGTTTGTATGGATAGAAGTTGACAAATTCCTGTATGAGAAAAGTATAAGTTTTTCAAAGCAGAAACCAAAAACAAGGAATGTCTCAAAAAAAGTGAATTCCACGAAAAAAAATGTATATAACATAAATTACGTGTTTTAACGCGCTCTACATTTTTCGTGTAGTGAGTTTTTGTCCAGATTTACGGTTTGGCAGTTATTCAAAATTCAGTAACATTCATCCAGAATAAAACAGTCTTCAGAGGCTATTCCCAGAAAATTCAAGATATACATTTGCTTTTTCAGGTAAATGTATTTAGTATACAATATTTTAATCAAAATCGTTAGAGCCATTTTTGAGAAAATCGAAATTTCGAAAAAAGTTCCAGGTAAAGTATAGTTTGGGGTGGGGGGGATTTTTCTCAAAATCTTCGTGTCGTATCCCTGGAAGATACCAAACTTAAATACCAAGTTTGGTATTTTACTAACTATTCGTTTTTGAATTATCGTGTTCACAGACACACGGACACACTGACACACGGACACACACACACACACACGGACCTTTTCGTGAAAATGCTTTTTTTAGATAAAGGGGACCCTAAAACATATATTTCCGGTGAAATCTCGGTATCGAACTTTTGGGTGGAGTGCAATACCTTCTCTACACACTATGTACATAGCGCATACAGAGAAAGAAATAAGCGATTTCCACATAACGAGAGCTTTTAAAACATTTGACTATCGCTTTAGCCTAGTGATTTCCTTGTTTCCCTTCTATTTATAAAGAACTAAGTAATAAAATCATTTTCTAATGTTTATCTCGATTAGCATGAAGTAGATAGTAGAATAATCTTTTAAAAGAAGTTTGTTTGCAGAACACAGAGAGCCGTAGGGATAGAAAACATATTTTCGAGTTAAGCTTTTCGAAGAGATGCAGACATGTATTTCCACCATGTTCTGCACATAGGTAGCAAAGAAAGCTAAAAATGATGTGACATATATATGATCACCATTCAATTTTCTGTTTATATCTACGGGACATAACGGTTTGATATTTATAACAATATTGTTTGTTTCAGGGCTCTGGTGTAAAAAGCTTGGTAGTGACAAAAGGCCAAGGTTTGGGTAAGTGAAAGAGGACGTTTGTTGACAGCTAGTATTTACAACCCCTAACCTAGAGTAACGGTGCATCTGGAAAACAGTTCAGCAGTGTAGGCTGAAACCGGACAGTAGCACCTTTTCAGGTCATAAATCAATATCTACAGCTGTCTGTTATCAGCATTTAGTACTTTTGTTCTGTTTACAACATTCAGTTGTACCCTTGTTGTCTACAATTGAGGGGCTCAGCGCCAGAAGGAGCTATCCCACAAATAGCTAAATTTGAGAAAAAAGGAGTTTTATTAGAGTTGTTGATTTGGTGAAAAATGTAATATTAAGATACAAATTTTTTTAAATCCAGTATTTGATCCACATTTTGAAATGTCCTAGAAAATACAAAAAAGTGATATTTAAGTTTTTTTATTTATTCAGCACTGCAAACCGTATTATTTACTAAAAATTTACTTATGCAGAGAGAGAAACTAAACATGATCTTATTCACATTCCTCACCATTGTCTCTTTTTCCTTTAGCAACAACTTTTTCCCATATGTTTTGCTTGCATATTCGTTTCTTTCCTTCAATAGCTATACTATTTACCTCCATTTTGAAAAACAGAATAATGCCTAAAATTTCAACTATTTACACAATATTCTTAATGTTTAATAATAATCTTACATATTATTCTGTTTCACGTATTAAGGCCTAAAATCATTATTTCTTGGTTTTCTATAGTTTAAACAATAAACAATACTATTAAAATAGTTAAAGTTCTGTAAGTTTGGTGGCATTGTTCTTTAAATAGCAGGTTACTTCATAGTGGGATATCCCCATCTGGGACAAACTTTCTCACTTTGGAAAATGACACATTTTCTGTAAGTTACTGTAGATGGCACTGTAAAACAGTTAATGTTACCAAGATTTCTACAGACATGAGAGACGGCAGAAGCTATCTAAAAACAAAAAAATCTCATTTTTTCACAATGTGTGGGATAGCACTCTGGCACTGAGCCCCTCAATTGTTCACTGAAGTACCTGGACAGAAGCACCATGAAAGAACGCAAGTTATCTTTAGAAAAAATCTGATGTGTTCCATTCACATGACTTTCTCTACATCTCTGCAACAAATTGTAGTTAAAAAGCATATGCTTCTATTTACTTCATGCTAATTAGCAGAAATAGTCTTATTACTTGCTTCCTTGTAAGTAGAAGAGAAATAAGGGAGTTCCATAGTTTAAAATAAAAGCCAAAAGCTGGTTGCTATGTAACTGAAATCCCTTTGTTTGTATGGACAGGAGTTAAGAAATTCCTGTATGAGAAAAGTATACGTTTTTCAAAGTTAAAACGAAAAACCAGGAATATCTTAAAAATTATCAACTCCACACACAAAAAAAAAAAAAAAAAAAAAAAAAAAAAAAAAAAAAAAAAAAACGTATATAACATAAGTTGCGTATTTTATCGTGAGCTACCTTTTCAGTGCAGTAAGTTTTTACCCATCTCTTTCGGTTTAGCAGTTATGCACAATTCCGTAAAATTCATCCAGAATAAAGTAGTCTTCAGGGGCTATTCCCAGAAAATTCAATATACATTTTATTTGTCAGGCAAATATCTTTAATATACGATATTTTAATCAAAATTGTTAGAGCCATTTTTAAGAAAATCAAACTTTTCAAATTTTTTTCTACGTAAAGGGTAGTTTGGGATGGGGGGGGGGTTCTTGAAAATCTACGTGTCGCATCCTTGAAAGATAAACTTAAATACGATGTTTGGGATTTAACGGTCTTTTCTTTTAGCTATGCTGCCCACTGACACACAGACACACATACAACACAGGCAGACAGACACACACGGAAATTTTTCTAAAAATGCTTTTTCTTTGGGATTCAGGGAGTCTCAAAACATGTATTTCCGGTGAAATCTCGGTATCGAATTTTTGGGTGCATTATAATACCTTCTCTATACATTATATATAGTACGCATAGAGAAAGTAAAAATCTGATGCATTTCATTCGCATCACTTGCTCTACATATCCTGTAACAAATTATTTTAATAACCTTATTCTTGTATCCACTTCATACTAATCGAGATAAACATTAGTAGAAACAGTCTTATTACTTAGTTACTTATTAACTAGAAGGGAAATAAGGGTAACCGACAGTCAAATGTTTTAAAATGTGGTTGCTATGGGATTGAAATCCGTTTCTTTGCGTGGCCAGGTGTTGACTAGGAAAATCTCGAAAACGGTCAACTCCGGAAAAAAAAAAAAATATATCCGACATAAATTGTGTGTTTTAAGGAACACTACATTTATGATACAGCAAGTTTTTGTCTATCTCTTTCGGTTTACTAGTTAAGCAAAATTAAAAAAAAGTCATCCAGAATAAAGAGGTAATTAGAGCCCATTCCCAGAAAATTCAGAATATATATTTTATTTTTATGTAAATATCTTTAATGCACTGCATTTTAATCAAAGTCATTAGAACTATTTTTGTGAAAAACTACATTTAAAAAAAAAAAAAATCCATGTAAAGGGTAGTTTGTGCTGGGGACGGGGATTTTCTTCAAAATCTACGTGTCGCATCCTTAGAAGGTACTAAACTTAAATACCAAGTTTGGTATTTAACGGTGTTTTCGTTTTTGAACTATGCTGCCAAAGACACACACGGCCCTTTTTCTAAAAATTTCACACACAAGACAAACAAACACGGACATTATTTGAAAATACTTTTTTTTAGATTCATATATTTCCGGCGAAATTTCGGTATCGAAGTTTTTGGTGCAGCACAATACCTTCTCTATACACTATGTAAACAGTACGTGTAGAGAAAGTAAAAATACCTGTAGGAATAAAAGTACTTAATCTTATCGCATAAATAACAAAAGAAAGTAATAAAGTGCACTGCTAATACATACCAGATTATGTTGGCCAAAACAAGCATAAAAGAAATTAATTGGTTGATTTCACGCAATGAACAACAAGGCCAGAAAGCAGCTTCTGAAATTAGCAAGAAACGGCTGCAAGCCAAGCCACTGTAGTATATACAGCATGCTTTTTTATTTTCTCTACACTACTGTCTACATAGTGTAAAAGAAGGTATTGTATTCCACGCAAAATTCATACCGAGATATCACCTGAAGCCAAAAAAAAAAAAATGCAAAAACGAACAAATGAAAAGTAGGAGGGAAATAAGGGAATACACTAGGACAAATATTTTAAAAGCTGTTCGGTCCTCTCCCACAAAAAATTACATTTAATCTACAAAAAGTAAAATATAACATCCATTTTTACAATTTCTCCCTAACAGAATTGCAGATCAATTTATTTATATTAAAATCTTATCAAGAAAGGTTGGTATGGTGGTATGCTTGTTGTGTATAGCCTTGGAATTGCCTGGTTTGCAGTTTTCATTGACGCTTATCGTTTCATTGTCGTCATATTGTTCCAACAATCTATTAACCTTGGTTCCAACAGTCACTTCTCTGCTCTAAGTCAAGAACTGCTAGTGTGCTGTTTTCATTGTCATTTATCCTTTCATATCGTTCCAACAGTCACTTATCTATTTTATGTGGATTTTCGAGTTACAAACAGGAGAAGAAACGTGTGAATATCAACCAGCAAGGAAGAAAACAAGAAAATCCTTAACGCTTGGTGAAAAATTAAACATCCTGGATGAGGTCCACACCAAAAGAGAAAATCAGTTACACGTTTTCTCATTTATACAGTATTCTAGTGAGGTTCCGCTGCGCTGACAACACACAGCTGCTGAAAAAATATCACGTGCTGACTTGTTTTATTCTGCTCTGAAAGTGCAGTATTGAGCTGACGGTGATATCGTGTGCTTGAGTTATTATCAGTGTGCTTTATTATATTGTCCTGTACTTAGTCACATAGTGTATTATGGCTCAGCATTTGTTTTCTACTGCACAGCGTGTTTTTATGTATGATTCGTATGTGTTAACACAGTTTGTGAGTACACTCTCAATAGTGTATATATTGGCAAAATTGACCCACAATTAATATTTTTCACGGACGAGGCTTGGTTCCACCTTCATGAATATGTGTGTGCACAAAATAATCGTTATTGAAGCTCTGAGAAACTAATATTGTTCATGAAGTTCCCCTTCATACGAAAAAATTGGTGTACGGTGCGGCATTTGTGGAGAAAGAGTTAGTTATACGTCCAATTTTTTTCGAGTCAACAGTTGACGCCCATACATACGTGAATACAATTTTGCCTCCCCCCATTTTTTTTTTAGAGAATTAACAGTCAGAGAGCGTGATTTTGCCTCTTATCAACAAGACTGTAACAGCCCTTACAGTCGCCCTCCGTGGTGTAGTGGTTACCATGCTGACGTCCTATACCCAAGGTCGTGGGTTCAAACCCGGCGTAAAAAATCCTTAGCATGATAAGGAGCTTAGCCGTAGCAGCTGTTGGTGGTGCTCCTTCGTTACCGGGGATGCCCGCAAGCCATGCGGGGAAGCCGGTATCGCCTGAAGCGGCGGTTTGTGGGATCGTAATCCCCAAGAGACCTAACGAGGGCGCTCCGATGGAATGGTAACCCTTCGTTGAATTTTGTTGCCTGACGCCTAATCTCGTCCTCCAGGTATGGTAGACCAGAGGCTTCGTGCAGGAGTCTCGTTGGAAAGCCTCGAGGCACAGAATAGGTAGCCCGGAGACACCTATTCTGTACCCGCTGAAGCAACAACAGACTGGCCGCCATGCCCCAGATCTCACAGGCGTAGATTAATAAGGGGATAATGAGAGCCCTCAAAAGGCGCAACTTAAGGGGAACCGTCATCGAGGACCTCAGCATCGGGTACAGTGAGGCCGCAGCCCCATTGCCCCGGCACCACAGCCCCCGGACGTGCTCCCTAAAAGTGACGCCCCTGTCAAGCTTCACCCCCAAGTAGGTGATGGTGTTGGTCCATTGTATCCTTCGTCTGAGGTACGTGAATGTGGGGAAGTTTGCGGGAAAGCGGCGCTTGGTGAAGAGAATAGCGTGGCTTTTCTCCGGATTTATGGACAATCGCCAACGCTCGCACCACTCTTGGATGAGGCAGAGGTGTCTCTGGATAGGGTTGAAGGCTCTGCGTGGGTGTTTGTTTGTACAGTATAACAGCACGTCATCAGCATACTGAGCTATGTTGACTTGCTGCACTGTTGGTAGGTCGGCCATGTAGACGCTAAAGAGCGTAGGGGAAAGTACAGAGCCTTCGGGGACTCCGCCTCTTGCTGGCCTAGGTGTTGATTTGTGTCCCGCAACTGAAACTACAAAAAATCTGTGTTTAAGATATGAGTGTAGTAGGTGTATGATGTGTGTCGGGAGCTCCAGTCGGATGAGTTTGAGGAGCAGACCCGCATGCCAGGTCGTGTGTTTCAGGACAGAATTATTAGTAGAGATTTGCGGCCTCTTTGGTCCCCCGACCTAACCTCCCTGCGATTTCTATCTCTGGGGCAAATAAAAGCATAACGTGTATAAGACAAACCCACACACCCTGAAAGAATTAAAATGAAATATCAGTCAGGAAATTGCCACCATTTCTCAACGTGAACTACTGCGAGTGATGAATAGTTTCCTAAAGAGGTGTCAAAAATGTATGGACAACGGCGGTGGCCAGTTTCAGCGTCTCCTTTAATAACATTGGTAAGTAAAGCCTTTAAAAGTAGTTTTAAAATGTTGCATGATTTATCCGCGCCGTTCTGTGATAGTGGCAGACGGCAACGCTCGCCGAGGGCACGGACAGGCAAAGCATCGTGTCATTGGGTCACCTTGTATAACCCTTGGCGAATGACTCAAACTTAACCTCAAATTTATTTCATATTTCGTTGCTTTCTTCGACTGCTTCTCGTTTCATATTCCCGTTCCAATAAGAAACCATAAACCATTTTTTACATAAAAAAATAATGGCCCACCTGGGTGGTGTGGGGATAGCATGTCTGCCTCACATTCAAAAGGTCGTGAGTTCGAATCTCGCTTAGGGCGAGTTACCAGGATAAGATTTTGTCGGGGTTTTCCCTTCTCCTAAGAAGACGAATGTCGACTAACTTTAAGCTCCATGGACCCCGAGATTATTTTAGCATTATTTTATAATTTTATTAATCGCCCAATATGACCAGAAAAAAAAAACTATTCTGTGAAATGTCCATATCCTGAATCAATCAAATATTATCCTGTTTAAAAGTAGACTATGTTATCCAGACGAGGAGGAGCTATGCAAAAATTCAGTTCAGTGTAAATAGGGTAATTTTATCTTAATGGATCCAATAAATAACGAACTTTTGTTACTTTTTTGCAACATTAAACGGAAGTGCTTAAAGGGTAATGATCTTAATAATGTTAATGCGCCATTACGCACATAATTACAGAAGATTGGGACCAGTAATAACCAATAGCAAGAGTTGAAAGTAGTAAGGTAGAATATAGATAGACTGGTAAACTGGCGTGTTAACGGCAAGTGTACCTAATAAAGCAGAAGATGGAACGTATTTAATTACACAGAGTAACCGGATAGCTGAACTTGTTTAGGGCACGTCTCAGATTGCAGTAGTTCTCGGTCCTCACACTGGATTTAACGCAACACAGTTCCCCGTCTCAGACTATAATCGTGCTTTCATTAGATCAGCGAAACATAACCTCAAATTGCAGGACAGCAACTCCAGCAAAACCTGTTCCTACTCATAGTCATAATAATAGGGTTCATATACACGGTTTTATTTTCTCTACGCGTACCATGTACAGAGCGTACAGAGAAGGTATTGTATTGCACCCAAAAATTCAATACAGACATTTCACCGGAAATATATGTTTTAGGGTCCCCTGTATAAAAAAAGAATTTTCAGAAAAAGGTCCGTGTGTCCGAGTGTCTGTGAACGCTGTAACTCAAAAAGGAAAAGTCGGTTTAATATCTTCCAAGAATGCTACATGAAGATTTTCAAGAAAATACCCCCACCCCCAACTACCCTTTAAATGGAAAGAATTCGAAAATTTCGATTTGCTCAAAATTGGATCTCACGATTTCGATTAATATCTCTTATATTTAATATATTTACATGATAAATAAAATGTATTTCTTGAATGTTCTGTGAATAACCTCTGAAGATATCTTTATTCTGGAAGAATTTGCTAAATTTTGCATAACTGGTAAACCATAACAGATACACAATATGTAGAGCGGGTTAAAACACACAATTTATGTTGTATACATTTTTTCGTGAAGTTGACTTTTTTTTTTCATATATTCCTTGTTAATGGTTTCAATTTTAAAATACCTAAACTTTTCTCTTACAGGAACAGGCCACGCAAAGAAACAGATTTCAATCCCATAGTAACCATATTTTAAAACACGTGACTGCCGGATTAGCCTAATGCATTCTCTGATTTCCCTTCTACTTATAAGGAACTAAGTAATTACTCTGTTTCTGCTAATGTTTATCTCGATTAATATGAAATACATACAAGAATAAGTTTATTAAGAATACTTTGTTAGAGAGGTGTAGAGAAAGTCATGTGAATGGAACGCATCAGATTTTTATATCCATATCCCTGACTTTCCCCGGATAGGATAAGTTCGGAGGGGATTCTGCATCGAACCTGAGGTTTTTGTACCTATACCCCATGAAAGGATGAGGTGAGAGAATACACCGGGCGGCCGGAACCAGCGGTGGCACAGAAATAACAGGGTCCCTGCTGTTTCCTGATTGAAGCGCCCCGGACAGTTCAACAGACAGAGCGGTCTTCAGCTGCTCCGGTGCCAGCGCTACGGATCTCTAGCAACTATGGTACTTCTAATGTTACTGGAAATAGTCGGTTCAAACATCTGAGCCCCTTCCGTAAGGGATTTACTTGAATTGGGTTGGACTCAACGTGGCAGTGGCCCGCTACCAGTGGGAGATTGGGTACGTCTGGGCGGGGTTGTGAGACGCCTCAATCTCCTCCGGCACTAACCTGGACAGTTAGTAGACGTAAGCTGGTACAGGTCGCCTCCACCGAGGTCTTCGGTTGTCTTCCCCTTTTTTTTTTTTTTTTTTTTTTTTTTTTTTTTTAAAAACAGTAACGGAGTCTGATCAGGACTCCGGTACTGTATCCCTATTTACATTTCCCCCCGTAGGTTTTACTGATTACTGGTTTACTGGTTTTTTTAATGTTTCTTTTACAAACATATACACATTGCACAAACATATAACATCCATGCCCAAGGCGGGACTCGAACCCACGATCCCCTGCCCACGAAGCACCAAAGCGAGACGCTTTAGCGAGCGCGGCCATGGGGACCGGCACCCCTCAGCGGTTATCGCGCGTAAGTGGCGTATCCACTTCCGTCCTTGCTTTTAAGGGTGTATAAATACGTATAATTCACAGACGGGTTCCCTGGGTTGCCTGCATAGCTGAGTAGACAAATCACTGCTCACCCACGCGAGGGCCCAGGAGCAACCAGCGTCCTTTTTTTTTTTTTCTGCCACGCCACACGAGCACCAGCGCCGACTCTTTCAACCTTGAAAGAAATCAACGGGATGAAGGAAGAGTCAAATGGCAATGGAAACAACACTGAGGAACAGGACATTCGGGGGATGAAAGAAACCTATCCAGCATTTGCCTGAGGACCTGAAAACCCTCATGAGTCAGATAGGCCGGTCAAGGGAAGCGAGCCCACGACCTCCCGAATTGGGCCCACATACCAAACTGCCTGAGCCCGGTGATTAAAATTTTATGTGACCAATGAGACACACTTTTGTGGTACGTTTTGAGTTTCACGTCAGTTTTTATTTGAAACACAGATTTTAGAATACATAAATACCCCATTACTGTAATTTTTACTTTCTCTATACGCACTATGTACATAGTGTATAGAGAAGGTATTGCACTCCACCCAAAAATTCGATACCGAGATTTCACCGGAAATATAGGTTTTAGGGTCCCCTGTATCCAAAAAAAGTATTTTCAGAATAAGGTCCGTGTGTGTGTGTGTGTGTGTGTATGTGTGTGTGTGTGTGTGTACGTGTGGCTGTGAACTCAAAACTCAAAAACGAAAAGTCGGTAAAATACCAAACTTGGTATTTAAGTTTAGTATCTTTCAGGGATGCGACACGAAGATTTTGAGAAAAATCCCCCCACCTCAAACTACCCTTTACATGGAACTTTTTTCGAAAATTTTGATTTTCTCAAAAATGGCTCTAACGATTTTGATTAAAATTTCGTATATCAAAGATATTTACCTGACTAATAAATTGTATATCTTGAATTTTCTGGGAAGAGCCTCTGAAGAGTAGTTTATTCTGGATGAATTTTACTAAATTTTGAATAACTGCTAAACCGTAAGAGATGGACAAAAACTTACTACACAAAAAATGTAGAGCACGTTAAAACACACAATTTATGTTATATACATTTTTTTCGTGGAGTTCGTCGTTTTTGTGACATTCTTTATTTTTGGTTTCTGCTATGAAAAACGTACACTTTCCTCATACAGGAACTTGTCAACTCCTATCCATATAAACAAAGGAACTTCATTGACATAGCAACCAGCTTTTGACTATCACTTTAATGTATGATAGTCCCTTATTTCGCTTCTACCTACAAGGAACCAAGTAATAAGACTATTTCTGCTAATTTTTTCTGATTAGCATAAAGCAAATAGAATTATAAGCTTTTTAAGAATAATTTGTTGCAGGGATATAGAGAAAGTCATGTGAATGGTACACAGCAGATTTTTACTTTCTCTAGTGCGTATGTACAACGTACGAAGTAAATAGAGAAGGCATATGTTCCACCTAAAAAGTTGATACCGAGAAATATTTTGAAGACCCCTAAATAACATAAAATAATTTTTAGGAAAAGGTCATCAGTGTGGATTTGTCGTCTCTTTGGAAAATACTAAACTTAAATACAAAATTTGGTATTTTTGTTTTGGAGATATGCTGTCTACACACACGCACACATACAGACACACACACACACACACACACACACACACATTGGTCGCGCCGTGGCCAAGTGGTTTAACCACTCACCTCTCACCCGCCTCTTCGATCCCAAACAACAGCATGTGAGATTTGTGGTGGACAAAGCGGCGCAGGGGCTTTCTCCGGGTTCTCCGGTTTTCACCACCATCGCATTCCACCGGTGGTCCATCTTCATTCATGTATCATCAGTATCATCGCCTGCGGTGCCATAAGTAGTAAAAGCGGTCGTTAAACAATATAAAAAAGTTGCCTGGCGAGCCGGGGAAATCTTCGAAAAAGCCCATGGGTCAGATAAGTCGGTAACGGGAAGCAAACCCGCGATATCCCGAATGCGGGCCACAGACGAAAACGCCAGAACCATCCCGCTCGGTGCTTCCCTGATTCAAGAAAATTTCTCTGACCAATCACGCGCACCTTCGTGAGCATACGTTTTAGAGTTTCACGCCAGCTTTTATTTGAAAACAGAGATTTTCAAATACAAATACACTACATTAGTATACTTTTTACTTTCTCTAGCGCGTATGTACAACGTAGATAGGTAGAGAAGGTATTGTGTTCCACTCAAATAATCGATACCAAGATTTCACCGGAAATATTTGTTTTGAGGCCCCCTAAATAAAAAAAATCTGATGTGTTTCATTCACATGACTTTCTCTACATCTCTGCAAAAAATATTATTAAAAAGCTTATGCTTCTATTTACTTCATGCTAATCTGGGGAAAAAAATAGCAAAAATAGTCTTATTACTTGCTTCCTTGTAAGTAGAAGCGAAATAAGGGAGTACCATAGGTTAAAGTGATAGTCAAAAGCTGGTTGCTATGTGACTGAAGTTCCTTTGTTTGTACGGACAGTAGTTGACAAATTCCTGTATGAGAAAAGTATAAGTTTTTCAAAGCTGAAACCAAAAAGAAGTAATATCTCATAAACGATCAACTCCACGGGAAAAAAAAAAAAATGTATACAACATACATTGTGTGTTTTAACGTGCTCTACATTTTTTGTGTGGTAAGTTTCTGTCCATCTCTTACGGTTTAGCAGTTATACAAACTTCCGTAAAATTCATCCAGAATAAAGTAGTCTTCAGAGGCTATTCCCAGAAAATTCAAGATATACATTTCATTTGTCAGGTAAATATCTTTAATGTTTTAATCAAAATCATTACAGCCATTTATTAAAAAATCAAATTTTCCAAAAATATTCCATGTAAAGGGTAGTTAGTTGGTGGTAGGGGAATTTTCTTGAAAATCTTTGTGTCGTATCCTTGGAAGATACCAAACCTATATACCAAGTTTGGTTTTTAACGGGCTTTTCGCTTTTCAGCTATACTGGCCACAAACACACACACATACACACACAGACACACACAGGAACATTTTTTCTCAAAATGCTTTTTTTTTTTTTTTGGATTCAGGGAGTCTCAAAACATGCATTTCCGGGGAAGTCTCGTGTCGAATTTTTGGGTGCATTACAATACCTTCTCTATACACTATATACATAGTACGTGCAGAGAAAGTAAAAAGAAAAGGTCGTTTGTGTGTGTATGTCGCATCCTTGGAAGATAGTAAACTTAAATACCAAATTTGATATCTGCTATCTACATACCACATACATTTTTTGGTAATCTTGCGTACCAGGTTACCTTGTCATGGCAGGTACCGCGCAACGCCAAACATAACACCAAGAAATCACTAAGGTCCTTAGCAAATAGTTTTCAATGCTTAGAGGTTGTTACTTAGCTTTCAATGACGTCATTTGGCGCGATTTATTTCTTCCGGATGTAGTGACAGTTTTCGTGGCGCGAAGTTTTTCTTCCGCAGATTTGATTCTTTAGCAACTTTGTGTGTATACACTATGGGGAGCACACGTATAATTGAGGACCACGAGATTTTAAACGCCTTAAAATAAACAAATAGACGGAAATCAAAACTATTACTGTTTTTTGTTGGCATAATAAACGGAGCCAGCGCCATCTGAAGAGAGAATATATATTTAAAATCGTCAGGGAATGCGGAAGCATTGCTATTTGTTTCGTCAGTTTGGGCGATTATATTTATTTTAGTTAAACATTTCCTTTTCGTACATTATGAATCATTTCTTGCAGTTGTATAAAATATTGCCGATATTATATAACATCTTCCGTGTACTACAATGAATTTGCTTTGACCTATTCAGTACATTGAGGAATAGTACCAACTTCTTCCTACTGTTGCATAAACGTAGTGGTTTTTAAATGTGCAGGTTGGCATTCCGTATTGTGCATTGACAGCGTCCGCCATGACAGGGTAACCTGGTGCACAAGATTACCCATTTTTTTAATTTATTTTTGATTCAGGGAACCTCAAAAATATATATTTGTGGTGAAATCTCGACATCGAATTTTTGGGTGCAATGCAATTCCTTCTCTACATACTATGGGCATAATACGTGTAGAGAAAGCTTATATACATTATTTGCTTTATTTACCGAGGCACCTTTTTGCCACGCGAGCCCTCAAGGGTTAAGGAGTAAATCGTCTGTTATGTTTATAACTTTGCCTTGAGTAGATTGTTCGCTTAGCTGCAACAGAAGACCGTGGCCAGGTTACCTACGACATTTCGTAAAAGGCTACGGATGGCTTAGCTAAATCTTCTTACAGTAATTTCCATGGCGGCTTCCGGCTGAAAGACGACTGGGCAACCATTGCATTTTCTTAGAGGCGTTATATATATCCACGTCACGCAACAATGTGTCTTGCTGCTGGCTTATGCAAATGGTTCCGCTTTAACGGCTCAAAATAAGTCATCATGGTTTCGTTATTCACGTCTTTACGCACAGCTACCAAGTATTCGGTCCCCCATGCCAGAAGCAACACTGTAACAAAACATTTAGGCACGTTGTACTATAACTCCGTCTGAAACTTATACCTGAGCATTTTCTTAAATTTTGTGGGCATAGTGTATAGAGAAGGTAACAATGCAACCAAAATTTCGATACCGGGATTTCACCGGAAATACATGTTTTGAGACCCCTGAAACAAAACAAACATTTAAGAAAAATGTGTGTGTGTTTGTGGGCATTATAGCTAAAAAACGACAAGTTCGTTAAATACCAAACTTGGTATATAAGTTCAGCATCTTCCAAGGAAGTAACACGAAAAAAAAAACCAAACCCCCAACCCCAACTACCCTTTAAATGTAAAAATATTCGAAAATGCTGTTTTCTCAACAATGGCTCTAACGATTTTCAATAAAATATCGTATATTAACGATATTTACATGAGAAATAAAATTATGGCTTGAATTTTCTGGGAATAGCCCCTCAAGACATCTTTATTCTGGTTGAAATTTCGCATAACTGGTAAACCGTAAGACACACGTAAAATCTTATTTAACAAAAAATGTAGAGATCGTTAAAACATACAATTTGTGTCATGTATATGTTTTGGTGTAGTGGCCGTTTTTGAGATATTCATTGTTATTGTTTCAGTTTTAAAATACCTACTTATATTTTTCTCATACGGGAATTAGTCAACTGCTGGGCCATACAGTCAAAGGAGCCTCAATCACATAGCAGCCAGCTTTTAAAAGATTTGACTATCGCTTTAGCCTAGTACATGTTCTTATTTGCCCTCTACTTACAAGGAAGGAGGTAATAAGACTACTCTGCTATTTTTTTTTCTCGATTACTGTGAGGCAAATAGAAGAATAAGCTGTTTAACAATAATTTGTTACAGCGATGTAGAGAAAGTCATGTGAATGAAACCCATTAGATTTTTCCAAGTTGAATAGTTCATCTACGAACGATGTCAAAACACACAGATTTGGCGCTTCCTAACAGACTCGCACCGAAATCTTTTCGTAAGCATATCTAATGTTTCTCTCACTTCTCCTCCGTCATCTGGAGGTAAGATGCCCAGCCTCTGGTTCCCAAGGTCGCGGGTTCAGACCCGGCAGAGGGCGATGGAAGTGAAGTACAGTATTTTCAGAACATGATGACCCTGTCCCATCCTTCTTCCGAACGCTTCAAAGTTTGGGATTAGTGTGTGTGTGCGGTTGGAAACCATCCCTCGCTTCCACTTACTGGTTCCTTAACTGAGGCGCTATTCTCGACTGTCAAGCAGTCTCCCGGAAACAGATTTTACAACGTTGCCTTTCATCGCTATTACAGGGCCCCCTTTTGTTTTCTAGTGGTATTGCCCAGTGGCATGGGGGGCAGTCCCGTTTGAGGACCATCATTAGGGGTAGTGATTTTTAGCATTTTGAAATCAGAAATGTAGCATTTTGATTTGTGCATTTAGTATTTTATAGCATTAATACGTTTTCAATTTAGCATTTTATAGCTTTTAGAGAAAAACATACGTCTTGAATTGATTCTGATAAACAGTTAATGTCTCATGGAAAAGCTTCAATGTGACATTAATAACACAACGGGAACAGAACTCTCAACAATAGCAATGTCACTGATACTCACAACAATGACAAAATAATAACATTGTTGACATAACCAGTAAGCATATGAGATAAAATGATGTCTTTATAGCGTATACATAAGGCCAGTGTCCTCAATTGAGGACATTATTACATTCTCTAGCCCCGTATGTACAATGAACATAGGGATAGAGAAGTATTGTATTCCACCCAAAAATTCGATACCGAGATTTCGCCGGAAATATATGTTTTAGGGTTCCTTGTATCCAAAAAAAGCATTTTCACAAAGAGGCCGCGCGCGCGCGCGCGCGTGTGTCTGTGTGTGTGTGTGTGTGTGTCTGTGAACACGATAACTCAAAAACGAAAATTCGGTAAAGCACCAAACTTGGTATTTAAGCTTAGTATCTTCCAGGGATGCGACACAAAGATTTTCAGCAAAATCCCCCCACCCCAAACTACCCTTTACATGGAACTTTTTTCGAAAATTTTGATTTTCTTAAAAATGGCTCCAACGATTTTGATTAAAATATCGCATATTAAAGATATGTACATAACAAATAAAATGTATATTTTGAATTTTCTGGGAATAGCCTCTGAAGAGTAGTTTATTCTGGATGAATTTTACTAAATTTTGAATAACTGCTAAACCGTATAAGATGGACAAACATTTACGACACAACAAATGTAGAGCACCTTAAAACACACAATTTATGTTAAATACATTTTTTTCGTGGAGTTGATTGTTTTTGAGATATTCCTTGTTTTTTTTTTTTTGTTTTTTTTTTTAGCTATAAAGACATACTTTTCTCATACAGGACTTTGTGAACTCGTCTCCATACAAAGGAACTTCAGTCGCAGAGCAACCAGCTTTTGATTATCACTTTAACCTATGGTACACCCTTATTTCGCTTCTACTAACAAGGAAGCAAGTAATAAGACTATTTCTGCTAATTTTTGCTCCATTAGATGAAGTAAATAGAATAATTTGTTGCAGTGATATAGAGAAAGTCATGCGAATGGAACACATCAGATTTTTTGTATACATATTTATGCACAAATTCTTGTAAATAAAGTAGAGTCTCTTTCTTTAATATTTGTTGACAAGCAAATATGATTGTTATTTAAATTTCATAACTATCAAATTGATTTATTTCTGTATGCCAAGTTCAGTTTTATAATATGTATTTTACAAACAAATGAGGGATGAGGGAATTAGTTCCGCATTCCAGATCACTACGGTGGACGTGTCAGAATCTTAAACATTTCAAGGGTGCACAAACTTTTTTAAAAAATCGGCGATTTCATATGTATATTGCATTTTGGTATATTTTTCGCATTTTGAGTCAATTTTGCATTTTATCGCACTTTCAAAACAGTTTATGTGATTTAGAGGTCGTAAAAAATGAAAATACAAGAGCACAAGACTTTATGGGGATTTCGTGATACACCGCAACGTGTTTTTTAGAAAACTTTAAAGCAGTTGGGTGCCTTTCGTAGATTTACTGAACGTAAAATAAGCTACATCCTGATAAAGAGACCTCTGAGAAAAAGTGCTGTCTTTCAGATGCTATGAATCATAGTATTTAAAGAGCGTCTATTTCTCTTCCTGTAGTAAGCGTATAGTTCTATATTTGACACAATGTTTATAAATGTAATTATATTTATAAAAGTAATCTCAACATTAATGGCATGAGCTCTACTTTAGTACAGAATCATGGTATTGGTTAGTAAGCGTTTTTTTTATTTTTTTTTATTTTTTTAAATACAGTACCGGAGTCTGATCAGGACTCCGGCACTGTATACCCTACTTTTATTTACCTTTTTGTTTTTTCTACTTTGTTTTGCCGTATTATTACTGTTTTCTTACTTTTACAACACACACACACATATACACAAACATATAACACCCATGCCCAAGGCGGGACTCGAACCCACGATCCCCAGCGTTAAGTCTTGGATACACATATGTTGCCAAGAAGAAGCTTGAACCAAATCTCCCTCCAGCTGATTCTAATGTTTAACAGACCGGACTGGAATATCAGCGATCAGTTCATTGCGCAACATTACGTTGCTAATGCCAGTCAGACATGAAAAACACAAAACTAAGACTTCAAACAGAAACAGACAGACAGACAGACATCTTGATTGGCAGGAGCGTGCGATGCCAATCAACAAGCCCGCCTCAAGTATGCAAGTCATGTATAGGTGCGCCAGACAGCCTCTCAATAAAAAATATTTCATATCCCCCGCATCAAGTTCAATTTTAACTGTGACTTTTGTCATTCTTTTGGGATTTTTTACTTTCTCTATACGCACTATGTACATAGAGAAGGTATTGCACTCCACCAAAAATTCGATACCAGGATTTCATCGGAAATATATGGTTTAAGCTCCCCTTTATCTAAAAAAAAGCATTTTCGGAAAAAGGTCCGTGTAAACTCAGTAAAATACCAAACTCGTAAGTTTAGTATCTTCCAGGGATGCGGCACGAAGACTTTGAGAAAAATTCCCCCACCCCCAACTATCTTTACATGGAACTTTTTTCGAAAATTTTGATTTTCTCAAAAATGGCTAACGAATGTGATTAAAATTTCGTATATTAAAGATATTTACCTGACAAATAAAATGTATATCTTGAATTTTCTGGGAATAGCCTCTGAAGAATAGTTTATTCTGGATGAATTTTACTGAATTTTGAATAGCTGCTAAACCGTAAGAGATGGACAAAAACTTATTACACAAAATATGTAGAGTCCCTTAAAACACACACTTTATGTTATATATTTTTTTTCGTGCAGTTCGTCGTTTTTGAGGCATTCCTTATTTTTGGTTTCTGCTATGAAAAACTTATTCTTTTCTCATACAGGAATTTGTCAACTGCTGTCCATACGAACAAAGGAACTTCAGTGACATAGCAACCAGCTTTTGACTATCACTTTAACCTATGGTACTCCCTTATTTCGCTTCTACTTACACGGAAGCAAGTAATATGGCTATTTCTGCTAATTTTTAACTGATTAGCATGAAGTAAATAGAAGTATAAGCTTTTTAAGAATAATTTGTTGCACAGATGTAGAGAAAGTCATGTGAATGGTACACATCAGATTTTTGTGGTTATCGTCCTGATTTTGTCCATTCGTATGCTTCTTTATTAGACGCCTTTGATTTTCATTTTATTTTACGTTATTTTAGCAAACTATAGTGGACTTTTGTAGATGAACACTTTTTATTTTCTCTACATAGCACATGGTGCATCGGTAGAGAAGATTATTGCACTCCACCCAAAAATCAATACTAATACTTCACCGGAATTACAATTGTAGGTCCTCTGCATAAAAAAAAAAAAAAAAAAAAAAAAAAAAAAAAAAAAAAAAAAAAAAAACTGACGTGTTCCATTCACATGACTTTCTCTAATCTCTGTAACAAATTATTGTTTTTAAACTTATTCTTCTATTTCATGCTAATCGAGATAAATATTAGCAGAAACGGTCTTATTACTTAGTTCCATATAAGTAGAAGGGAAATAAGAGAATACACTAGGCTAAACTGACAATCAAATTTTTTAAAATGTTGTTGCTATGGGACTGAAATCCGATTCTTTGCCTGACCAGGACCAACAAGTTCCGGAATGAGAAAAGTAATAAGTACTTTAAAACTGAAATCAATAAAAAGGAATACCTCAAAGACGGTCATCTCCACAAAAAAACAAAAAATCAGATGTGTACCATTCATATGACTTTCTCTATATCCCTGCAACAAATTATTCTTAAAAAGCTTATACTTCTATTTACTTTATGTTAATCAGAAAAAAAATAGAAACGTCTTATTACTTGCTTCCTTGTAAGTAGAAGCGAAATAAGGGACTACCATCGGTTAAAGTGATAGTCAAACGCTGGTTGCTATGTCAATGAAGTTCCTTTGTTTATATGGATAGGAGTTGACAAGTTCCTGTATGAGAAAAGTATACATTTTTCATAGCAGAAACCAAAAATAAGGAATGTCTCAAAAACGACGAACTCCACGAAAAAAATGTATATAACATAAATTGTGTGTTTTAATGTGCTCTACTTGTTTTGTGCAGTAAGTTTTTGTCCATCTCTTACGTTTAGCAGTTATTCAAAAGTCAGTAAAATTCATCCAGAATAAACTACTCTTCAGAGGCTATTCCCAGAAAATTCAAGATATACATTTCATTTGTCAGGTAAATATCTTTAATATACGAAATTTTAATCAAAATCGTTAAAGCTCTTTTGAGAAAATAAAAATTTTCGAAAAAAGTTCCATGTAAAGGGTAGTTGGGGGTGGGGGGATTTTTATCAAAATTTTCGTGTCGCATCCCTGGAAGATACTAAACCTAAATACCAAGTTTGGTAATTTACCGACTTTTCGTTTTTGAGTTATCGTGTTCACAAGCACACACACACACACACACATACGGACCTTTTTGTGAAAATGCTTTTTTTGGATGTTGGGGACCCTAAAACATACATTTTCCGGTGAAATCTCGGTATCGAATTTTTGGGTGGAGTGCAATACCTTCTCTATACACTATGTACATAGTGCGTATAGAGAAAGTAAAAATGAATACGACATAAATTGTGTTTTAATAAGATCTATATTTTTCGACTATCTCTTACGGTTTACTACATATGCAAAATTCATCCAGAATAAACAGGTCTTCAAAAGCTATTCCCAGAAAATGCAATACATTTTATTTGGGATGAAAGTGGCTTTAATAACTATGTTTTCCATAAAATTTTCGAAAAATTTGCAACAGTATAATAGCCCGCTGTGTATTTTATTAGTTTAATTAATATTTTTGCATTGGGTTCATATAGGAAATATCTGCTTCAGTGGCCAAGACTCAGATTGTAGAACGCAAAACCTTAGGGCGAAGAAGTTGCTATTATGCTCGCCAAGGTTACTTTCTTTGTGAATGTTAGTAATACAATTGTCTTTGTGGAGCAAGATTTTTAGCGCATTAGAGACATAAATAACAGGGTAAAGTTTAGAGTAAGATTAGTTCCCAAAAAGTCAGTAGCTCGGGACTTCTTCATTATAAAGAGCAGTCACGTGAGTTGAATACAAAGAACTTAGCAAGTTAGTCACGTGACAACGCTATTTTCGCGCTTCTTTTCAATCAGGAACGAGTTCAATATTGGACATTTTAGGTATTTAAGCCATGCGTTTACAAGGAATCAGGCTTCTGTGATCCTTATTGTTATTGTGATTATTGTTGCTGTTGCGGCTTATTCTGCGTGATAGACGTACGATGCTGTACGCGGTACGCTATAGGCTGTACGTTGTACGTATGTGAATGCAGAGGTGTGAGTGCCCAAATATGTAATTTTATAATGCGAAGTATTGGAGTTATTGCACGAGTGAATTTGTTGCGTAATAGAAAAGTACGCAGTAATTACCAATGACCGTCGACAACAAGAACTTAGCAACAGCGAAAAAAGCACTAATTATTATTATTTTTACGTCTTTAACAATTCTTAAGTTGGGAGTCGCTCGTAGGTTTAGTGCCTCAACCAGCAACAAAGAAGAATAAAAGTATTCATTTAGTGGAATCCAAAGTGAAGTACTTCTAATTTTGAGTCTACCCCTTACACATACCTTACTCATTCTTATTCCCCCTGAGTGAGAATCAACGTGTGTTCTACAGGAACGAGCAAAGCCGGCGCATCAAAGGAACTTGTCATAGGGGTGTACACGTTTGTTTATTAAGTATTTCACGGGTGCTAATCTCGACCGACTCCGAGGTGGACAAATGAACGACGACACTTATTGAAAACAAACAGCGACAAATTTTCCATGTAAAGGGTGGTTTGTTTTCTTCAAAATCTTCGTGTCGCATCCTTGGAAGATATCAAAGTATAGAAGAGAAAATATAGTTTTCTCCAAAAATGATGGTCCTCAAGCGGGACCGCTCCCCTCTGCCACTGTGAAATATTATTAGCAAACAAAAGACGGGTCGTCTCCTTAGCGCGGTGGTAGCGTTGCTACTTGCCAAGCGGGAGACCTGGGTTCGATTCCTAGTACCGACGTGGGGAGACCTGGCCCGGGTGCACCTCAGCCTCGTGAGGTCCCTGGGAGGAGCTATTTGATCGTGAAACCGCATTAACTGGCCGGAAGGGATCGAAGCACTGACCGCTGCATCGTCTACCATGGACCGAAATGGGGGACGCAGCGGCCGGGCGGCAGTCCAAGGCTCATTAGTGAGCTGTGCCATAGAGTCACAAACAAAAGGCTAGGGCTGAGAGGCAACATAGTAAAATATCTGTTTCCTGGAAACTCGAAGACTCTGCTTGCAAGTCGAGCTTCGCGCCTCAGTTAAGGAAGACTTGGCAACTGCGAGGGTTGGTTTCTAAACGCAAATCACCTAAACCCAAACTTCAAAGTCACGCCGAGAGTTGTCATATTCTGAAAAATATATGGGGTAACATTTAGCCTGTGTTTCTGCTGAAGAATGAACAGGGACCGAATCCCAAGGACCTTGTGGCAATGACTTGAGATCCGATAAGACCCCAGCTACCTGTAAACGTGTAACGTATTGAATACGTGACGTGAATCTTGTACGTTAGTTTACCTATTGAATATGCTGCGTTTCCGTTACCACAAACACTTCAGCATTTATCAACTTCAGTCTTCTCCATTCTTGAGTTGGCTCGTGTAGATATTCATAAGCGCTTTGTTCGACCAATACGAGATGCATAACCGTACATTATCAGCTTTTCCTTCCTTTTGCTTTTGTACCGCCGCTCTATCTCGTTTCATGAGGGCACAGAAGGCGTGTGTGTGTGTGTGTGTGTGTGTGTGTGTGTGTGTGTGTGTGTGTGTGTCTGTGTGTGTATACAGGGTGTTAATGAACTATACCGTAATATTTTCACAAAATATGTAGATTACTTAAATAAGTAATTTGAGATAGGAGACTTATGGCCTGTTTATTGAAATTTCGAAGTAACGGCTATACGTTTCTGAAGTGCCAGTACGCCACGTATGGTATGGAATGAAAAAAACAATAATAATAATAAATATTTACTCTATGATGAATCGAAATCATAATCTCTGGGATAACAGCTTCCCGCGTTACGCATTAAACCACCAGAGCAGATGAAAAAACGCCTCCAGATTAGGCTACACAACTCAAATCTTAGTTAATGAATGCTCAGTGTCGCACTGTCAAGTGATTAGTTGGAAATTTTACAGATTTTTGCGACATTGAATCTTGAAAACGCTAGTAACGAGCTGCTAAAAATCGATGTTTCTATACTTGGGCAGCAGTTTTAAAGACATTCTAAGCCATTTTTTCAACCTGCTTTGCTTTAACACCGGCTTATCAGCACCTGATACCCACATGTTTAACGCTATGTAGTTGCGTTGTTTATCCAGGACCATGCATCGCGGAACTCAAATTACTTATATCAGTCACGCAAATTATTTCGGTGTAGTTCATGAACATCCTGTATATATAGGGCTAGTGCTGCTAGGGATCTTTCTGAGATATATCAGAATGATCCCTTTAGCAGCACTAGCCCTATGAATTTCCACAGTGGGGATAAGACACGAAGATCTTCAGGAAAATCGCACTCCTTAACTAACCTTTATGTGGAACATTTTTCGAAAAAAAAATTATTTTTTAAAAAATGGCGCTAACGATATTATAAAAATAAAATTTTAATAGATATTTTTATTAAAAATGAAATGTAACTTGAATTTTAGGAATAGCCTCTTAAGACCTCTTCATCTTGGATGATTTTTGCAGAACTGGTAAACCGCGCTTACAACACAAACTAGTTTTATATATAGTTTACATTTTCCACTAGGTATATGCACCGTTATTGGTTCCAGTTTTAAAATATTTAAACTTTTCTCAAACGAGTTGTCATTTCTTGCATACCTCTTTTGTTTTACCACTGCCCAAGCAAAGACAACTAAATTTTAATGTCAATCGTATAGCGATAGTTTGAAAGGATATGCCTATCGCTTTAGCCTAGTGTATTTCCTTATTTCCCTTCTACTTATAAGGAAGCAAGTAATAAAACCAATTCTGCTAATGTTCATCTTGATTAGCATCGTGTAGATAAAAGAGTAATATTTTGCATCAATAGTTTATTTGCACAACAGGTAGAGAAAATCATGTGAATGCAACACATCAAAATTCTTATTTATTCAGAGAGTTTGAATACATGTATTTCGATGAAATGTTAGTATCGAATTTTTGGGTGGAATACAATAATCTCCCCTACTTACTTTAAACTAAAATAACTGGATAAGTGGAATTATTTTTTACTTTTTCTACACGTACATAGTATATGGAAAAGGTATTGTATTGCACTCAAAAAATCGACACCGCGATTTCACCGGAAATGTATGTTTTGAGACTCCCTATTCCAAAAAAAAAAATTTAGAAAAATGTACGTGTGTGTCGGTCTGTCATTGTGTGTGCGTGTGTGTGTAAGTGTGTGTGTCCGTTAAACATCAAACTTAGTATTTAAGTTCAGTATCCTCCAAGGATGCTACACGAAGATTTTTCAAAAAAATCCCCCGAGCCCCAACTTCCCTTTACATTGAACAATTTCGAACATTTTGATTTTCTCAAAAGTGGCTCTAACGTTTTGATTAATATATCGTAAATATTAAAGATATTTGCATGAGAAATAGAATGTATATCTTAAAATTTCTGGGAATAGCCTCTAAAGACCTTTTTATTCTGTTGAATTATGCCGAATTTTTCTTAGCTGATGTACCGTAAGAGATAGATAGAAACTTACTACACAAAAAATGTAGATCTCGTCAAAACACACAATCTATGTCCTTTATTACTTTCTCTGTACGTACTATGTACATAGTGTATAGAGAAGGTATTGCACTCCACCAAAAAATTCGATACCGAGATTTCACCGGAAATATATGTTTAGGGTCCCCTGTATCCAAAAAAGGTATTTTCAGAAAAAAGTCCGTGTGTGTGTGTGTGTCTGTGAACACGATAACTCAAAAACGAAAATTCGGTAAAATACCAAACTTGGTATTTAGGTTTAGTATCTTCCAGGGATGCGACACGAAGATTTTGAGAAAAATCCCCCCACCCCAAACTACCCTTTACATGGAACTTTTTTTCGAAAATTTTGATTTTCTAAAAAATGGCTCTAACGATTTTGATTAAAATATCGTATATTAAAGATATTTGCATGACAAATAAAATGTATATTTTGAATTTTCTGGGAATAGCCTCTGAATACTACTTTATTCTGGGTCAATTTTACGGAATTTTGCATAACTGCTAAACCGTAAGAGATGACAAAAACCTACCACACAACAAATGTAGAGCACTTTAAAACACAATTTATGTTAGATACATTTTTTCGTGGAGTTGATTGTTTTTGAGATATTCCTTGTTTTTGGTTTTAGCTATAAAAAAGTTGTACTTTTCTCATACAGGGCTTTGTGAACTCGTGTCCATACAAACAAAGGAACTTCAGTCACATAGCAACCAGCTTTTGACTATCAGTTTAACCTATAAAAGACCCTTTATTCGTTTCTACTTACCAGGAAGCAAGTAATACGAGTATTTCTGCTAATCAGCATGAAATAAATGAAAGCATAAGCTTTTTAACAATAATTTGTTACATTGATATAGAGAAAGTTATGTGAATGGAACACATCAGATTTTATTTTTGTTGTAGAGGTAACCGTTTGCAAGAGTTTGATTTCAATTGTAAAGTTTTGTACGTTTTTCTTTTGTTCTTCTTCTGGCAAAGCAAAGAAGCGATTTGCAATGACAATCGCATAGCGACAGCTTTTAAAACATTTGATTATCGCTTTAGCCTTGTGTATTCCTTTAGTTCTCTTCTACTTACAAAAAACTAAGTAATAAGAACATTCTGCTAATGTTTCTCTCGATTAGCATGGTGTAGAAAGAGGAATAATCTTTTTAAGAAGTTTTTTGTAGAGCAGCTAGAGAAAGTCATGTGAGTGTATCACATCAGATTTTTTATTCAGAAAGTCTCAAAACGTATATCGAATTTTTGGGTGAAATACAATAACTCCTCTACTTGCTCTTCGTGGTAGAGAAAGTAAAACGGAATGCAGGTATTTGAAAACTGAAATAACTGGATAAGTGGAATTCTTTTTTTAATCTTTTGTATTCACCTGAATTGCTGCTCCGAATTCAATCTTCTGATAAATATCTAGTCAAATTCAATGCCATCCAGAAAGCAGCATGCTGTCCATAATTAAGTCATATTTTAAAACCGTGTCTCTCTACAGGAGGTCGCTTGGCTTCGTTTCAAAGGTGACCGGCTGTGAGCACAGAGGAATTTAAACATCGATTTCAATAATATTTTCAAGTCTTTAATTAGCATTTTATTTTCAGATATCCAGTTTAGACCGCTCGCCTCCCACCTAGGCAGCCCGGGTTCGATCCCAAGCGAATGCTTTTTTTTTTTTTTGCAATATAATTTATTTTGGGTCGCTTTAACAGCATGGTCATATCGCGACCTTACAAATTGTACATAAAATAGTTATTTACACATTGGTAAAATACCAAATTATTACATTTATACTTTACAATAATATAAAAAGTTTGCGCTGTCTTATAAATATTATTGTCTTTTTGATTGTCTGCTGGTTATGTAGAGCACTTGGTAAGTCAATGAAGCCGGCTTGAAGTCTCTGTTTGGCGTATCTCGAACACTGCAGCAGGATATGTAGTACAGAATGTGGGTTTTGTGGTGGATGAAACGGCGTCTGGGCGGGTTTTCACCTGCTCCTCCGGTTTCCCCCGCCACTTATTCCACCAATTGCTCGTTCCCGGTTCTCCATTCTGTGATCCGTGCTGTGGTGTAATGGTTATCATGCTAACCTCATATACCCAAGGTTCAAACCCGGCGGAGGACGATGGATTTTTTTCGGGCGTAAAACTCCTTAGCATGGCTTCCTTCGGAAGGGAAGTAAAGCCGTGGGTCCCGTGTCGTAGATTTACGGCACGTAAAAGAACCGCAAGCCTGAACCGCAACTTTTCTCAAACGGGAGTGTCCGCTTTTCTTTTGCTCTCCTGGCCAAGAAAAGAAGCGATTTGTAACGACAATCACATAACGACCGCTTTTAAAACATTTGACTATTGGTTTAGCCTAGTGTATTCCCTTATTTTCTTCCTACTTATACGAAATAAATAATAAGAACATTGTGCTAATGAGTACCTCGATTAGCAAGGTGCAGAAAGAAGAAGAATCTTATGTATGAAGTTTGTAGAACAGCTAGAGAAAGTCATGTGACTGTAACACATCAGATTTTTAGTTATCGTGTTTACAGACATACAAACACGAACCTTTTGCCAAAAATGTTTTTTTTCGGAATCAGGTGCCCCCAAAACATGTATTTCCGGTGAAATCTCGGTATAGAACTTTTGGGTGGAATACAATACGTTCTCTATCCGCTATGTGCATTGGCAACGCCTATAAAGTGCTCACGTGCGGAATATGTTGGCAATATTTATTCCAGATGATAAACAGCTCATAAAATACACTTATGGCAGACATGTGGCAAGATTTACGTTAGAAACTATAAATCTCTTACACTGTGCTCTTTTTATGTCCATAACTTTCATTCTCTGTAAGCTGTAACTCCCTCACAGCGTCTTCTTGTGAAAATAAAAGAAATACCGTGCCTTGTGTAGAATCACGTGTAAAAAATCTGATGTGTTGCACTCACATGACTTTCTCTAGCTGTTCTACAAACTTCATACATAAGATTCTTCTTCTCTCTGCACCTTGCTAATCGTGGTACTCATTAGCACAATGTTATTATTTAGTTCCGTATATGTAGGAAGAAAATAAGGGAATACACTAGGCTACACCAATAGTCAAATGTTTTAAAAGCTGTCGTTATGCGATTGTCATTACAAATCGCTTCTTTTCTTGGCCAGGAGTAGAACAAAAGAAAAACGGACACTCCCGTCTGAGTAAAGTATAAGTACTTCACGACTGAAACTAATAACAATGAATACCTCGGAAACGGTAACCTCCAAGAGAAAAATGTATATGACATAACTTGTGTATTTTAACAAGACCTAAATTATTTGTATAGCAAGTTTTTGTCTATCTCGTACGGTTTACTACTTATGCCAAATTAAGCAAAATTCATTCAGAATAAACAGGTCTTCAGAAGCTATTCCCAGAAAATTCAAGATATACATTTCATTTATTAGGTAAATATCTTTAATATATGATATTTTAATCAAAATCGTTAGAGCCATTTTTTAGAAAATTAAAATTTTCGAAAAAAGTTCCATGTAAAGGGTAGTTTAGGGGGGGGGATTTTTCTCAAAATCGTCGTGTCGCATCCCTGGAAGATACTAAACTCAATATCAAGTTTGGTATTTTAGCTACTTTTCGTTTTTGAGTTATCGTGTTCACAGGCACACGGACACACACACACACACACACACACACACACACACGGACCTTTTTCTCAAAATGCTTTTTTTGGATACAGGGGGTCCTAAAACATGTATTTCCGGTGAAGTCTTGGTATCGAATTTTTGGGTGGAATACAATACTTCCCTATCCCTATGTACATTGTATATTTGGGGCTAGAGAAAGTAAAAATTGGACCCTGGTTTTAAAATTCTATATTTTTATCGGGAAAAACGAATGAAATTCGACAGGAGTTTAAAAGAATGACAATTTTTTGTACAATTCGAACCATGGCTTATGACATAAAAAAACCTGATGTGTTACGTTCACTTAACTTTTTCTATCTTTCCGTTAATTAATGGGTACACAAACTATTTTTATGAATGTTCATTTTTCTATACATTTAATTTTAATCGAGACAACTATTTTGCAGAAATACCTACAACAAATATTCCATTAGACAGAAAGAAAAAACTATTATCAAATGTTTAAAAACTGGATCCTAGTACTGGCCTTAAAATTTCATACTTTTATCAGGAAAAACAATTGAAAATCGACAGAAATTTAAAACAATGACAAATAATTGTCCAATTCGAACCATTATTAACGGGTATCTTGAAAATAGCTTACGACATAAAAATATCAAGTATTCTATTCACATAACTTTCTCTGGCCGTTCCATGCACTAACTATTCTTACTAAAGATTATTCTTTTATCTATATCATGCTACTCGAGATAAACATTGGCAGAAATGTTCTTATTACTTGCTTTCTTGTCAGTAGAAGGGAAGTAAGGAACTACACTAGGCTAAAGCGATATTCAAATATTTTAAAGCATGGTCGCTATGGGAAATAATTGAGGTTCGGTTCACTCTGCATGGTCCCGTTTAAGAAAAATTAGGTAGTTCAATATTTAAATCAATAACAATGAATATCTCGAAAACGACCAACTTTTCAAGAAAACGTATATCACATAAATTGTGTTTTAACGATATTTAAATTTTTTATGTAGTGAGTTCCTTTTCTATTTCTTTCGGTGTTACAGTTATGCAAAATTCTGTAAGATTCATTCAAATAAAGAGATCTGCAGACGCTATGCCCTGAAAATTCAAAATATAAATGTTATTTGTGGTTTATACGATATTTTAATCAAAATCGTTAGTGACATTTTTAAGAGAAACAAAACTTTCAAACTTTTTCCATATAAAGGATAGTTTCTGATGGAAGGATTTTCGTGTCACATCTTTGGAAGACACTAAATATAACTACCAAGTTTGGTATTTAACTATGCTTTTTCAGACTTAGGGGATCTCAAGACATATTTTCGGTGAAATATCGATATCATAATTTTGGGTGGAATACAATCAATACCTTCTCTAGCAGCTATATATATATTGTATGTACATACCTGCCTGCTAAAGAAAGTAAAAACTTATTTGTCATAAATTTGTTAAATGAGCTGTAGACTTTTTGCCCGAGTGAGATGCACTGGTTCCCGGCTACGAAACCCAACTTTCCTGCTAAGGAATGCGTGATACTGGCCACATCACCTCCCCGTCATGGTTGGATGATCGAACAGCTCTTACGTGCGTACACCTAAGGACCGTCGTGGGCTTAAGCACCTCGGGAATAATATTAACTCATTTTTGCTTAATACGATATGTCTATCAGTTAAACTATACCCTTTATAAAATATTAAATAAAAATATGTCTTTACGAGGAGGACACAGAAAATCAAAATATAATCTTTTTCGTGTTTAAGATATTTTTGTACTCATATATCTTGAATTTTCTAGGAATAGCCTCTGAAGTCCTCTTCATTCTTGTATAACTTATAAACCTAAGAGCTCGAGTAAATCTTACTACAAAAAACATGTAGATATATCTCGTTAAAACAAACGATTTATATATTTTTTCTTTGACCGTTTCCGAGATATTCCTATTTATTGCTTTCAATTATAAAATACTTATACATTTGTCAAGTGCAAAATCGTTATTCATTTTTCTTTCTCCTGGCCAAACAAAGAGAACGGATTCACATACCGATCAGCTCTTTAAGTAAAGAAAGTCATGTGAAAATCAGATAGTTTAAAGAGTATTACAATGAATATAGTTGCTGCCCACCCCCCAATGTATTCTTGATTTGTAGGTATGACTTTAACAATATACTTAAAATGTGCTCTTAAACCACATTAAGGAGGTACATAACCCTTTTGTGCTTTCTTCGGAAATTTTGATTTTCTCAAAAATGGCTCTAACGATTTTGGTTAAAATATCATACATATATTAAAGATATTTACCTGACAAATAAAATGTATATCTTGAATTTTCTGAAAATAGCCTCTGAAGACTACTTTACTCCGGATGAATTTTACATAACTGATATACCGTAAGAGATGGACAAAAACTTACCACTCAGAAAATGTAGAGCAAGTTAAAACACACATTTTATGTTACATACATTTTTTGCGTGGAGTTGATTGTTTTTTTAGATATTCCTTGTTATTGGTTTCAGCTTTAAAAAACTTATACCTTTCTCATACACGAATTTGTCGACTCCTGTCCGTACAAACAAAGAAACTTCAATCACATAGCAGCCAGCTTTTGACTATCACTTTAACCTATGGTACTCCGTTATTTCGCTTCTACTTACAAGGAAGTAAGTAATAAGACTATTTCTGCTATTTTTTCTCGATTAGCATGAAATAAATAGAAGCATAAGCTTTTTAACAATAATTTGATGCAGAGATGTAGAGAAAGTCATGTGAATGGAACACATAAGATTTTTTTTTCCTACATAATCGTCATTGCTATCGAGGTATTTATTTATTTATTGTCACGTGGCACCAGTTTTTTCACTGTCACTTTGAGGTCTTCATCGATTGGGAAATCTTTTCCATCCAAAAAGTCATCCATGCACAGCGTCTAATTGGAAACACCGGTTTTTCTGAATTCTTTTATCAACATTTACGTACAACCCCTCCATAACGATTGATGAACTTCCACTCCGGTCTTTATCGTACACACTGGTTCTTCCTTGATTACCCGTAAATTATGCGCCATTTCCTCACTGAAGATTCGTTCATTATATTATCACAATACACTTGCGTTATTTGTCTATAAAATTCGATTGGTCGAGCATTCTGTGCATTCAAAAAACGAATACGTTCTTTGGTGGCAGAAAAGTAGAACATCGGCATTGAAAAATGGTACCACGCGACAGTAAATAACTTGATAGAATGGGGATTACGTTGAGAAATAAAGTAAGTTACTGTCACTTTGTAAATAAACTTTTGTGTTGATAACTTTCGTTATCATTTCGTTATGCCAAATCGTCTGTCACTTTCTGGTTGGCCCTCGTATTAATAGAATATGTTTAGCAAAGCTTGCTTTCAGTAAGAGAATTAAATAATATTACAACCAATTACGTATATTAGCTTACAAAATTAGATATAGGCATTTGAGGAAAACATATAGAGCATGGATGTGACACTTTGATCAATCTTGAAATGAGGAAGAGGAACAACAGAAACATTTGAAGCGTGGAGGAAAATGATGAAAATTAAGGCAGATAAAATTACCAATAAAGACGTTTACGACACAGCTAAAGCAGAGAGAGAACTTTGGAATAAAATTAGAAAATAATTCTTAGGGTACTCATTAAAACACCAAAGTATTTTGAAAAGCATTATCGAAGATAAGGCAAAGGAAGAACAAGACTACAAATGCATGCAGCAAACTTACGAATGACATGCACTTCAGAAGTATGATGAATTAAAATCTGATGTGTTCCATTCTTATAACTGCCTCTACCTATTCTGTCACAAACTATTCTTACAAAAGCTTATTCTTCTAACTACTTCATACTAATCGATATAAAGATTAGCAGAAGTGAACTTATTGCTTAATTCCTTGTAAGTATAAGGGAAATGAGGGAATACACTAGACCAAAGCGATTGCCAAATGTTTTATAAGCTGGTTGCTATGTGTTTGAAATTCAGTCCTCTTTGCATGACCAGGAGTATTTTAATCAACATAGCCATTTTTGACAAAATAAAACTTTTCGAAAGTTTTTCTACGTAAACGGTAGTTGAGGTGAGGGATTTTCTTGAAAATCTTCGTGTTGCATCTTTAGAAGATGCTGAACATAATTAAGCTAAGTATTTAACCGACTTTTTGTATTCACACACACACACACACACACACACCAATTTCTTACAAAGCTTTTTTGAGACACCGGACCCTAAACAAGTATTTCCAGTAAAATCTCGATATCGAATATTTAGGTGGAATACAACACCTTCTCTATCTACTATGTACATTGTATATACGTGCCAGAAAGCCATAAACCCCAAATTAACTTATTAGGCGATCAATATCTAGGTGGCAAAATAACATCTAAATGTAAAATGGGTTATGTCAAGTAACACCTACCTTCATTAAGAAAAATACATTATTTACATCTAATATCCAAAAATATTAGTTTAGAAATTAGGATGAATTTGATGAAAAAAATTATATGATATGGAGCATAAACTTACATGGATATGAAACTTAGTCAATCCTAAAAGAAGAAAGAAGAATAGAGGCATTTGAGCATGGAAAATTAATTGGAATGGTGAAATTAACAATTAAGAAGTTTATGAGATACCAAAAGCAGAAGAGAAATTTGGAACCAAATAATTATTATCAAATATACAATTGAAGACAAAAAAATCTGATGTGTACCATTCACATGACTTTCTCTACATCTCTGCAACAAATTATTGTTAAAAAGCTTATGCCTCTATTTACTTCATGCTACTCGAGAACAAATTAGCAGAAGTAGTCTTATTACTTGTTTCCTTGTAAGTAGAAGCGAAATAAGGGAGTACCATGGATTAAAGTAATAGTCAAAGCTGGTTGCTAATTGGCTGAAGTTCTTTTGTTTATATGGACAGGAGTTGACAAATTCCTATATGAGAAAAGTAAGTTTTTCATAGCTGAAACCGAAAACAATGAATATCTCAAAAACGATCAACTCCATGTGTGTTTTATCGTGCTCTACATTTCTTGTGTAGTAAGTTTTTATCTAAGTTTTACGGTGTAGCAGTTATGCAAAATTTCGTAAAATTCGTCCAGAATAAAGTAATTTCCAGATGCTATTCCCAGAAAATTCAAGATATACATTTTATTTGTCAGGAAAATATCTTTAATATACGATATTTTAATCAAAGTTCCATATAAAGGATAGTTTGGGGTGGGGGGATTTTTCTCAAAATCTTCGTGTCGCATCCCTGGAAGATACTAAACTTAAATACCAAGTTTGGTATTTTACCAACTTTTCGTTTTTGAATTATCGTGTTCACAGACACACGGACACACACACGGACCTTTTTCTGAAAATACTTTTTTTGGATACAGGAGACCCTAAAACATATATTTTCGGTGAAATCTCGGTATCGAATTTTTTGGTGGAGTGCAATACCTTCTCTATACACTATGTACATAGTACGTATAGAGAAAGTAAAAAAAGGCAGACTACAATATATGGCACAGATTTAAGAACCTCATCAACTGCAGAACTACGAAGAATTAAAAATGAAGGCTGGGAGAAGAAACGAAAGGAGAAGCGCTGCAAGTCGATGCAAGGCTTGAATGAAAAAGAAGAATAGAAAAAATAAGGTGAATGCTACACATTTTTTCTTAGGTATTTAATTGAGTTTTCAAAGTCGTACTTCGGTCCTGAAACAATTATCAGACAACCTTAGTTAACCTCTTTTAAATTACCGAAAAACTGTTCGCAATCCCCATATTTACTGAAGTATGAATCATAATATTACACATGTCAATCCTAAAATAAGAAATCGCCCTCCGTGGTGTAGCTTCATATACTCAAGATCGCGGGTTCAACCTGGCGGAGGAAGATGGATTTTTTCGACGTAAAAATCCTTAGCATACCTTCCTTCGGCAGGGAAATACCGTGTCATAGATTTACCGTACGTAAAAGAACCTCAAGGCTGATAAAGAGGTCTCTGGGCAAAATTAAGCAGTCTTTCACGGGCAGTATAGAACCACTGAGTACACTGTTGAGAACCACAATAGTTCCATTTTCCTAAAATAAGAAAGTAGAAGAATAGAGGCATGGAAAATTAGTTGGAATGATGAACTTACCAATGAAGAAGTTTATAAAAGAGAAGCGCAAATTTGGAACCAAATAAATTGAAAGAAAGTCCATATGACATTTATTAAGACAGCAAAGTATTTTAAAAATGATTATCGAAGATATAACTGGAGGCAAAGGAAGAGCAAGACAACAATACTTGGAAAAGATTTAAAATCCTCATGAACTAGAGAACCTATGAAGAATTAAAAAGATACGAATGGAGAAGCCCTGCAAGAGCTGATGAGAAATAGTTGTAGAGAGTGAATGGAAAAACTCTGATGTCTTCCATTCACATGACTTTCTCTACATCTCTGCAACAAATTATTGTTAAAAAGATTATGCTTCTATTTAAATGAGACATAGAAGCGAAATAAGGAAGTACATAGGTTAAAGCGATAGTCAAAAGCTGGTTACTTGTGACTGAAGTTCCTTTGTTTGTATGGACAGGAGTTGACAAATTCCTGTATGAGAAAAGTATAACCTTTTTAAAGCTGAGACTAACAAGGAATATCGCTAAACCGACCAACTTCATGAAAAAAAAAAGTATGACATAAATTGTGTGTTTTGACGGATCCACATTTTTTGTAATGTAAGTTTTTGTCTATCTCTTACGGCTTACTAGTTATACCAAATTAAGCAAAATTCATTAAAAAAAAAAACAGGTCTTTAGAAATTATTTCCAGATAATTCAAGATATACATTTTATTTGTAATAGAAATGGTTTTAATATGGGGTATTTTAATCAAAATCGTTAGAGCCATTTTTAAGAAAAACACACTATTCGAAAATTTTTCCACATAAGGGGTAGTTAGGTGTGGGCGCATTTCCTTGAAAATCTTCGTGTCGTATCCTTGGAAGATACCAAACATAAATACCAATTTTGGTATTTAACCGTCTTTTCATTTTTGAGTTATGCTGTCCACACACACACGAACCTGTTTCTGATATTTTTTTTTTTATTCCTAATGGATGTATGTATTTCCGGTGAAATCTCGACATGGAATATTTGGGTGGAATACAATACTTCTCTATCCCTATGTACATTGTACATACGGGGGCTGGAGAAAGTAAAAATGGTGCGGTCACCGAAGAGCGGTGTTTTTGATGGTAAAGACAAAGAAAGAGAGAGGTTACCTTGGTAGATGACCGGGAAGGAATCCTCCTCACATGGTTCTAAGACCCGAACAGTTTTGGTACACTGTGCAGCTCACAATTGACACAACACACGACAACACATGCATTCGCGAACAACACACACATACACGTTCGCTCTCCGCGCCGGGCAGCCGCGGAATTGAGTTGTGTTGCCGAGGGTTGACAGGCAAGGCAAGTTTCCCCTCTCTCCAACCGCCGCCGCGCGCTCCGCCTTCCCATGTTGCCAGTTCTTGGTGCACGCAAGAAAAGCTACCTGCCTGATTGCCACAGCAGCTGCACCTCTCCTGCTGCCCGCTCCAAAACTACACTCTTTTTCTTAGAATGTGGCAAAAAGTCGTCTTCATTTCCTTGTTACTTTCTCTAGCTCGTGTGTACAGCGATAGAGAAGTATTGATTATTAGTATACGATGGTTCCAATACTTGGCATTACTTGTATACGTGGGCACTTTTGTTATTTCGTCATTAGAGCCGCATTCTAGTTACTGATCGTTTATAAACATTTAGGACCCTAAAGCTGCAAAGCGTAGCTCAACGTGGAGGGCCTTAAGCCGCAAAGCGTAGCCGAGGGATATTTTTTATTGGTTGAGGAGTGTAGTAGTTGCGGCCGAAGGCCGACAGGGTGTAGCCGAGGTATCTGTGAACCTAAAACCCCAATGAGCCCAAGATGAAGTCAAAATTTCGGCAATCTGGCAACTTTCACATCTGAACAAATTAATGTTTTCAACACTTTCAAATATAGATCGCCAGTAAAAGTCTTAAGACCGTTTGTCTGTGTGTGCGCGCGCGCGTGCCGCGCGCATGTCCGTATATATAATGTAAGCATTGTATTGCACCCAAAAATTCGATGTCGAGATTTCATCGGAAATATATGTTTTGGGGTCCCCAAAGTCCGAAAAAAGCATTTTTAGAAAAAGGTCTGTATCTATGTGTGTCTGTAGACAGCATAACTCAAAAACGAATAGACCGTGAAATACCAAACTTGGTATTTAAGTTTGGTATCTTCCAAGGATGCGACACGAAGTTTTCAAGAAAACCTCCCCACCACTAACTACCGAAAATTTTGATCTACTCAAAAATGGCTCTAACGATTTTTATTAAAACCCCGTATATTAAAGTTATTTACAGACCAAATAAAATGTATATCTTGAATTTTCTGGGAATAGCTTCTGAACACTACTTTATTCTGGATGAATTTTACGGAATTGTGCATAACTGCTAAACTGTTAGAGATGGATAAAAACTTACCACACAATTAATGTAGAGCATGGTAAAACACGCAATTTATGTTATATACATTTTTTACGTGGAGTTGATAGTATTTTAGATATTCCTTGTTTTTGGTTTCACCTTTAAAAGCTTATACTTTTCTGATACAGGAATTTGTCAACTCGTGTCCATACAAACAAAGGAAATTCAGTCACATAGCAACCAGCTTTTGTCCATCACTTTAACCTATGATACTCTCTTATTTCGCTTCTACTTTTCATGCAAATATGATATAGTAGAATGCGCTTTCCTTTCTAGTAACATAGTTTTATATTGGTACTTGCTTTACTATGGATATGATTGTTTATTTTGTATTCCATTTGATGTTCATTGGATGATATTGTTTGGAAAATTGTGAAATGTGCCTGCAATTGTAATGATTGCGTACATAACCTGTAATTTTGTGATACTCTATATTTTAGAAACTACCTCGAGAGGATGTAAGACTTCTGTGATAGAATGTTCAAACGAATGATGCGAAGAAGAATACTTCTGAAACAATAAAAATCTAATGTGTTACACTCACATGACTCTCTCTAGCTGTTCCACAAGCTTCTTACATAAGATAATTCTTCTTTCTGCACCTTGCTAATCGAGGTACTCATTAGCACAATGTTCATATTACTTAGTTCCTTATAAGTAGGAAGAAAATAAGGGAATACACTAGGCTAAACCAATAGTCAAATGTTTTAAAAGCTGTCGTTATGCGATTGTCATTACAAATCGCTTCTTTTCTTGGCCAGGAGTAGAACAAAAGAAAAACGGACACTCCCGTCTGAGAAAAGTATAAGTACTTCACGACTGAAACTAATAACAATGAGTACCTCGAAAACGGTAACCTCCAAGAGAAAAATGTATATGACATAACTTGTGTATATTAACAAGATCTAAATTTTTTGTATAGTAAGTTTTTGTCTATCTCTTACGGTTTACTAGCTATGCCAAATTAAGCAAAATTCATCCAGAATAAACAGTTCTTCAGAAGCTATTCTCAGAAAATTCAAGATATACATTTCATTTGCTAGGTAAATGTCCTTAATATATGATATTTTAATCAAAATCATTAGAGCTATTTTTAAAATTTTCGAAAAAAGTTCCATGTAAAGGGTAGTTTGGGGTGGGAGAATTTTTCTCAAAATCTTCGTGTCGCATCCCTGGAAGATACTAAACTTAAATAAATACCAAGTTTGGTATTTTACCGCCTTTTCGTTTTTGAGTTATCGTGTTCACAGACACACGGACACACACACGGACTTTTTTCTGAAAATGCTTTTTATGGATACAGAGGGTCCTAAAACATGTATTTCCGGTGAAATATCGATATCGAATTTTTGGGTGAAATACAATACTTCTCTATCCCTATGTACATTATACATACGGGGCTAGAGAAATTAAAAAGGATAACTCTTCATCGAAATTCTGAGAAGTGTACCCCTTCATATGTTTAATATGATTGTTATCGAAACGTTTATTTTATTTATCAGTACGAATAAATCATATTGAGTAACGCAGCGAAATATGTAAAACTCATTATAAAATTCAAACGAAGGAAATAACAAAAAAAAAAAAAAAAAAAATCTGATGTGATCTATTCACATGACTTTTTCTACATTGCTGTAACAAACTATTGTTAAAAAGCGCATTCTTCTATCTACTCTATGATAATCGAGACAAAAATTAGCAGAAATTGTCTTAATTACTTGCTTCCTTGTAAGTAGAAGGGAAATAAGCTAATATTTGACTAAAACGAAAGTCGAATCTTTTAAAAACTTGTGGCCATGTGGATGAAATCCCTTTCTATACAGGGCCAGGAGTTTAAAACTTTCCGTGAAACAAATAACAAGGAATACCTCAGAAATGTCAATTCCGCGAGAAAAAAAAAAAGTATATACATAAATTGTGTGTTTTAATGAGAACTAAATTTTTATGACAGTTTCTTCCTCAACACAATAATACGTAAATGAAAGTGCATTTTTAAAGTTTTTCGTTGCAGGTAAGCTTAATCTTTGTGAATGAACTCTTGATATCAAAGACAGTTCCGAATTATAAAGGTAAAAACAGAATATTATTATTATTATTATTATTATTATTACTTTGTCCACACGTACTATGTACGTAGTGTATAGAGAAAGTATTATATTGCAGCAAAAAATTCGATACCGAGATTTCACAGGAAATACACATTTTAGATCCCACTGTAACCCAAAAATCATTTTTAGAAAAAGGGCCGTGAGTGTATCCGTGTGTTTGTGTACACGATAACTCAAAAACGAAAAACCGGTAATATACCAAACTTTGTATTTAAACTAATTATCTTCCAAAGATGCAACACGAAGATTTTGAGGAAAATGCCCTCACTCCAAAGTACGCTTTACATGGAAAAATTTTCGAATTTTTTTATTTTCTCAAAAATGGCTCTAACGATCTTGTTTAAAATACCGTATATTAAAGATATTTGCAAGGCAAATAAAATTTATATCTTGAATTTTCTGTGAACAGCCTCTGAAGACCTCTTTATTTTGGATGAATTTTACTGGATTTTGCATAACTAGCAAGCCGTAAGAGATAGAAAAAATATGACTACACAAACTATGTAGATAAGTAGATATTTTTTCGTGGAGTTGGCCATTTTTTTATAGCTATTTCTTGTTATTGGTTTTAGTTTTAATATACTCACCTCCTGGCCATGCAAACAAACGGATTTCATCCACAAGGCAACCAGCTTTTAAAAGTTTTTTTTAACTGTGTCACTTGTACGGCCCCCTTTAACTTATATGATCATATCGGGGTCTTTGACTTGAGAAACAACTGCTGGCGTTTATCTAGTTGAACTGTAGGTTTCTTAATGTTGGTTTTTCGGTTTTATACTATTAATTCACTCTCATACTTCCAGACTCTGTGGAGGATAGGGAATGACTCTGGTTAAAGAAAAATTCCCTGCCCCAGCCAGGAATCGAACCTGTCCCCACTGGATGGGAAACCAAAACGCTGACCACTCGACCGCAGCGGCAGTTTTTTTTTTTAAAGATTTCACTATCGTTTTAACCTAGTGTATTCCATTATATCTCTTCTACTTACAAGAAAGCATTTCTGCTAATGTTTATCTCGATTAACTTGAAGTAAATAGAAGAATAAGTTTTTTAACAATAATTTGTTACAGAGATGCAGAGAAGGTCATGTGAATGGAACACGTCAGATTTTTTTTTCTCCGTTCTCTGTTTCCAGATGTTTATCTGCCTTCGTATAAGTGCATTATCACAAGCACACGCATATAATATGTATATACAATTGTACATGCTTTAGAAGGAAGCAAACGCTCTCACGCCACGAGACACTTGAGTGACATGGCATATTATTATTTGTATTATTATTATATTTTTATTATTATCACTATCATTAGTATTATTGTTGTTATTATTATTATCATTATTATTATTATTATTATTATTATTATTATGATTTTATTATTATTGTTATTATTATTTATTATTAATGATTATTATGATTATTAATTATTTATTAATTATGATTATTATTAATGATTTATTAATTATTATGATTATTAATTATTTATTAAGTATGACTATTAATTATTTATTAATTATTATTTATTTATTAATCATTATTTATTAATTATTATTGCTTATTTATTGATTATTATTGTTTATTTATTATTATTGTTTATTTGTTACTTATTTTTATTATTATTGTTTATTTATTAATTATTAATTATTTATCATTATTTATTAATTATTATTTATTATTAAGTATTAGTAGTAATTAATATTATTAATTACTATTATTAATTATTAGTATTATTCGTTATTAATTATTATTAATTATTATTTTTATTTATAATTATTAATTATTATTAGTATTATTAATTGTTAATAATTATTGATTATTATTAATTATTTTATTAGTAGTATTATTAATTATTATTTATAATTATTATTTTATTAATTATTACTATTATTAATTATTACTATTATTAATTATTATTATTATTTATTGTTATTTATTATTTATTATTATTATCATCATTATTTTTAAACAGAGAAAGTATAAGAGATAGTGGCTAAAGAAAAAAACAAAAGCATTTTGGATCTAACATGCTACACATATAACATCGAATAAGGCAGTTAGAAATAAATAAACTTAAAAAATATCTGATGTCTTCCATTCACATGACTTTCTCTAGCATCTCCGCAAACAAATCTTTTATTTAAAAGAATAATCAAGATAAACTTAAGTAGACTTATTACTAGCCTCCTTGTAAGTAGAAGGGAAATATGGAAATGCACAGACTAAAGCGATAGTCAAGCCCTTTAAAAGTCAGTCGCTACGTGAAACAATTGAAATTCCATTCTCTAGAAAAGAGAATAAACAAACAAGAAACGAGAAGAAAGATGTCTTCCCTTTCGACAAAAGTTTTTGCCTTAAAAGTGATACTAATAATCCAAAATATCTCTAAAACGGTTAACTCTACAAAAAACAATTATATAACATTAATTGTTTGTTGTAGAGCTACATTTTCTCTGTAATAAGTATTTTGTCTATCTCTTACGGGTTGCCAGTTATACAAAAGTCATCGAGAATGAAGAGGTCTTCAGAGGCTATTCCCAGAAAATTCAAGATATACATTTCATTTGTCATAAAAAATATCGTAAATATGAAGTATTCTAATCAAAATCGCTAGAGCCTTTTTTTTATTTTAAAATCATGTCGCATCCTTGGAAAATACTCAATTTAAATGACTTCGTTTTTGAGCTATGCTGCCTACAGACATACCCACACGAACATGTTTCTAAAAAAAAAAATTTTGGATTGAAGGGTTCTCAAAACATCTATTTCCGGTGAAATCTTGGTATAGAATTTTTGGGTGCGTTACAATACCTTCTCTATACTATGTGCATAGTGCGTGTAGAGAAGGTAGTATAGAAAGAGATATAAATGGGTATACGACTGGAAAAAGCAGTTTAATTTACTGCATTATATGGTCAATGTCCTCTTTTGGAATCTTAGAGAACCAACTGCATCCAGCGAAAGCTCTGGAATGTAGAGAATGCTGAGTTATATCGGCAAACATAATCCGCTATCCTTTACAACACTTAATTGCATTACTGAACATGTCACAACATAAAAAATAAAGAAGATAAGAAAATTTTATTTGGAAGCATTTCAAGAAAAATGGAACGGTCTGTTTTTTACTTTCTCTACACGTACTGTGTACATAGTGAATAGAGAAGGTATTGCACTCCACCCAAAAATTTGATACCGAGATTTCACCGGAAATATTTATGTTTTAGGGTCCCCCTGTATCCAAACAATGTATTTCCAGAAAAAAGTCCGTGTGTGTGTGAGTGTGTGTCCGTGTACCCATGAACACGATAACTCAAAAACGAAAAGTCGGTAAAATACCAAACTTGGTATTTAAGTTTACTATCTTCCGCAGATGCAACGCTAAGATTTTGAGAAAAATACCCCCACCCCAAAGTACCCTTTACATAGAACCTTTTTCGAAAATGTTGATTTTCTAAAAAATAACTCTAACGATTTTGATTAAAAATATCGTATATTAAAGATATTTGCCTGACAAATAAAATGTATACTTTGAATTTTCTGGGAGTAGCCTCTGAAGACTACTTCATTCTGGGTGAATTTTACGGAATTTTGCATAACTGCTAAACCGTAAGAAATGGACAAAAACGTACCAAAAAAAAATGTTGAGCACCTTAAAACACACAAATTATCTTGTATGCATTTGTTTTCGTGGAGTTGGTCGTTTTTTGATATATTCCTTGTTTTTGGTTTCAGCTTTGAAAAACTTAACTTTTCTCATACATGAATTTGTCAACTCCTGTCCATACAAATTAAGGAACTTCTGTCACATAGCAACCAGCTTTTGACTATCACTTTAACCTATGGTACTCCCTTATTTCGCTTCTACTTACAAGAAAGCTGGTAATAAGACTATTTCTGCTAATTTTTTATCGATTAGCATGAAGTGAATAGAAGTATAATCATTTTAATAATAATTTGTTGCAGAGATGTAGAGAAAGTCATGTGAATGGAACACATCAGATTTTTAAATAATACAAATAAAAGCAGATAAATTAATTTCGGAAAGTATACCTCCTAGTTTTCAGAAGCAGAACTAGATCGTGTCAAAAGCAGTATTCCGAACCTGTAGCTTACAGTATTCCTGACCGCAAATATATTATAGAAACTCTCCTGAAATTAAATTATTGTATTGTTCTGTATTATTCAGCGAATGGGTTTTAAATTATGCTGCAAGATAAGCTTCATAAATGTTTTACTTTCTGTAGCAAGTATGTATATTCAATGTATATTGTAGGTAGAGAATGTATTGTATTCCACCCAAAAACTCGAGATTCACCGGAAATATATGTTTTAGCGTTTCATGTCCCACTGCAATGTCGCCGTCCTTCTGGGTGCCTCAGGTAATTAGGTCCTCACCTTTTGATCCCAAAATCGCGGGCTCAAACCCGACCCAGACCGATGGTATCAGATTTACTGGAATGTTAACTTCTGTGGGACGAAGTTTCTGCACACCGGTGATGCTGATGTGATCCTGTTAGATGTCAGCGTCGTTAACAAATAGTTTTAATTCCTTTAGGCGACCCGTCGACCTGACAGCCACTTAGCAGCAGACTTACTATGGATCATGCAACTGCGCCATCTGCCCACACTACCGTACATCACAAACCTGGAAACACACCTGAAACATGGGAGGGAAGCGTAATGAAGGAGAAATAATGGAAAGGAAATCATGGTAGATGAGAAATGGAACCTAGGACCTTCGCACACGTTACCGCGGCGTCACTTACTCGATAAACACGTTTTACGAGGGTCATTCAGAACATGACAAACGATTTGGCAAAACTTAATTTACAAACTTACCTTACTCTATTTCTCAACGTAATCTCCATTCTATCAATATATTTATTGTAATGTGCTACCAGTTTTTCAATGCGGATTATAATTTTCGACCGGCAAAGAACTTATTGTTTGTTTGTTTTTTTGAATGCACAAAATTTTCGGTCAGTCGAATTTTATGGGCAATAACGCAAGTGTGTGGTCGTAATGCAATGAAGGAGTCTTCAGTGACGAAATGACACATAATTTACGAGTAATCAAGGAATAACCAGTGTGGAAGTTCATCAATCGTTGAAAGCAAATGTTGATAAAAGAATTCAGAAAAACTGGAGTTTCACTTTGGACACCGTACATGACTTTGGAAATGATTTCCCAAAGTGACAGTGACATCTTTGCTCATATCTTTAGCGGTGGGAGAGTATAACATCTGCACTGAACAATCGATACCATGTGACGATAAATACCTTGATAGCAATGACGATTACGTTGAAAAATAGAGTAAGGTACTGTAACTTTGTAAAATAAAATTTTGTGTTGATAGCTTTGGTTATTTAGTTATGCCGTCTGTCACTTTCTGGCTGATCCTTGCTTGTACAAGTAGGAACAGTCAGGTGAATGCAGTATATGGGAATTTGGTTCCCCTCTTGATCAATTTCAAGGATGAACGATAAATTATATTGTTAGGTGTTAGCGTCCTTTATACCCCTTGGCCGAGGTGTCTCAAGTTTGGACGGGAATGCTACTCCCCCAATTTCATCTGCATGGCGAACTCATCTGGCGTGCTGTAATGGCGTCATAAATATCGTTTGACATTAACAACCGGAGGGAAGAAGATTGCTTTCTCTGAGGGCCTTTCCTTTATTCGACCTCAAGAAGTGTTTTACATACGATTTCACTCGCACGACAAAAACCTAAGCTTCATTTTTACTTTCTCTAGCCCCATATGTACAATGTACATAGGGATAGAGAAGTATTGTATTCCACCCAAAAATTCGATACTGAGATTTCACCAGAAATACATGTTTTAGCACCCCCTGTATCAAGAAAATACATTTTCAAAAAAAGGTCCGTGTATCTGTGTGTCCGTGTGTCTGTGAACACGATAACTCAAAAACGAAAAGTAGCTAAAATACCAAACTTGGTATTTATGTTTAGTATCTTCCAGGGACGCGACACGAAGATTTTCAGAAAAATCCCCCCACCCCAAACTACCCTTTACATGCAACTTTTTTCGAAAATTTTGATTTTCTTAAAATGGCTCTAACGATTTTGATTAAAATACCATATATTAAAGATATTTACCCAACAAATAAAATATATATCTTGAATTTTCTGGGAATAGCTTCTGAAGACCTGTTTATTCAGGATGAATTTTGCTTAATTTGGCATAACTAGTAAACCGTAAGAGATAGATAAAAACTTACTATACAAAAAATGTAGGTTTTTTTAAAATACACCAGTTATGTCATATACATTTTTCTCGTGGAGCTTACCGTTTTCGAGGTATTCATTGTTATTAGTTTCAGTTGTGAAGTACTTATAGTTTTCTCAGACGGGAGTGTGCGGTTTTCTTTGTTCTACTTCTGGCCAAGAAAAGAAGGGATTTGTAATGACAATCGCAAAACGACAGCTTTTGAAACATTTGACTATTGGTATAGCCTAGTGTATTCCCTTATTTTTTTCCTACTTATAAGGAAGTAAGTAATAAGAACATTGTGCTAACGAGTAGCTCGATTAGCAAGATGCGGAAAGAAGAACAATCTTATGTAAGAAGTTTTGTAGAACAGCTAGAGAAAGTCATGTGAGTGTAACACTTCAGATATTTAGAGATGCAATTTTTCTCATATCATGTTTGGAATGCAGTTCTACAACATAAGCGTAACTACAGATGCACTCACGTTGAACGATTGTTTAAATGTCGTATGTCATGCTGAGTAAATTTTTTAGGGAACACTTAACACAAACAAGACAACATTCAGAATTAAAGAATCATTTTAATGGTTTTATGTAATTCATAAGTTAGAATTTGAGTCTGTATAGAAAAGATTTTCACTGATTATGTTATGTTTTATTGAACTATAAAGTGCATTTGAGTGTGTGTGTTTCTGGAAAGCATAGCTCAAAAATGAACATAACATTAAACAGCAAATTTGCTATTTCCAGGGATTCGAGACGAAGATTTTCAAAAAATTCGCCCACCTCAAGCTATTCTTTGTATGGAAAATATTTCAAAAATTTTAATTTTCTCAAAAAAGGCTCTAACGATTTCGACATAAATTATATTTATTAAGGACGTTTATAGAACAAATAAAATGCATATCTTAAATCTTCTGGGAATAACCTCTGAAGACCTCTTCATTTTGGATGACTTTTACATAACTCATAAACTGTAAGAGAAAAGCAAAAACGATCACACAAAAAATGTAGTTCTCATTAAAACAATTTGTGTATCATATACATTCTTTTCGTGGAGTTTACCGTTTCCAAGATATTTCTTTTTATTGGTTTCAATTTCAAAATACTTATACGGAAACCTGTCAACTCCTGACCATGCAAAGAAAAGTATTTCAATCCCATAGCAACCACATTTTAAAACATTTGACTATCGGTTTAGCCTAGTGTATTCCTTTATTTTCCGTCTACTCTTGAGGAATTAAGTAATAAGTCCATTTCTGCTAGTTATTATCTATTAGCATAAACTAAATATAAAAATAAGCTTCTTAATGATGATGATGATGATGATAATAATAATAATAATAATAATAATAATAATAATAATAATAATACTTTTACGGAGATGTAGAGAAAGTCATGTGAATGTAACACATCAAATTTTTTCAATGAACACTAAACACTCTACCAAGAAAAAATTCAGAATTAAATAATCATTTTAATGTTTTTGTGTAATTAATAAGTTAGAGTTTGAGATTATATAGAAAACGTCTTCACCTTTAGTAATTATGCTATGTCTTATTGAACTATTGATATATTGTATATTGATCTACGCCCTTAAAAAAATCTGATCTCTTCTATTCACATGACTTTCTCTACATATTTGTAACACATTATTGTTAATAAACTTATTTTTCTATCTAGTTCAAGCTATTCGAGATAAATATTAATAGAAATTGTACTTATGTCTTGGTTCTTTGTAAGTAGAAGTGCAAAAATCTAATTCCAGAACATTATTTTGTTATCTACATCATGCTAAGGTCGTTTACTTAGCGCGGTGGTAGCGCACCTGCTCACCAAGCGGGAGACCTGGGTTCGATCCCCAGTACCGGCAAGGGTATTTTTCCCCGCTGGGAGACCTAGTCTGGGGTGCACTCAGCCTCGTAAGGTCCCTGGGGGGGGCCAATTGAGGAGCTACTTGATGGAGAAGTAGCGGCTCCAGATCGTGAGAACCGCAATAACCGGTCGGGGGGCTAACGGCGCTGACCATGTCTCACCCTCCAATTCTGCACCCCATCCATGACATCTGTAATGGACCGAGATGGGGGACGCAGCGGCCGGGCGGTAGGCCAAGGTTCACCGTCAGCTGTCGTGCCATGGAGAGAAAAAAAGAACCATCAAGATAAACATAAGCAGGATTAATCTCATTACGAGTTTCCTTGTAAATTGTGTGTTTTAATTAGATCTACATTTTTTGTGCAGTAAGTTTTTGTGTATCTCTTACGGTTTGCCACTTATACAAAAGTCATCCAGAATGAAGAGGTCTTCAGAGGCTATTCCCAGAAAATTTAAGATATGCATTTCTTTTGTTATAAAACTATATCTTAAACAAAGGTATTTTAATCAAAGCCGTTAGAGCCATTTTTGAGAAAATCAAACTTTTGGGAAAATGTTCCATTTAAAAGGTATTTGAGGGTGGGGAGCTTTTCTTGAAAATCTTCTTATCACATCATTGGAAGATAATAAACATAAATACCAAGTTTGGTATTTAACTGCTATGCTGCCAACAGACACACAGACAGGCTCACACACACACAGGCTCACACACACACACACACACACACACACACACACACAAACGGACCTTTTTATAAAACGCTTTTTGGATACGGGGGTCTCAGAAATGTATTTCCGGTGAAATCTCGGTATCGAATTATTGGGGTCCAATACAATACCTTGTCTATACACTATGTACATAGTACGTGTAGAGAAAATAAACTTTTTTTTAATTCAACTACTTTCTTAATTATCGTTAAAAAAAACCTGGCTGTGGCCAATAGTAGTAACGCCGCATGCATTTGGTTTTTATTTTTTTACCTTTTCTGTATTTTTTTTTCTTTTGTTCTTTTTTTCTTTTTCCTAACATTTACTTTGTATTTCTGTTTGAATACGGTTTGCCTTTTTTTTTACTACTAATACACACATACATATGCACATTTACAAACACCCATGCCAAGCCGAGACTCGAACCCACGATCTCCTGCGCCATGCATTGAAACATTATAAGTATATACAGAATAAGTTTTGATTTTCCATGTTTTAGCACATGCTTCCGAAGCGCCCTCTTTTCTATCAAACCGGTTGTGTGTAGATGTGTATTTCCGGCATGTATGGCGAACCGTTGACCATTGTGCCACTACGTGGCAACGTCCCCTCATCACGTGCAGGATGTTGCCCATCTTGAGCTGAACCCTCTTCCCTTTCTTCACCCACACGTGAAGATACGAATCACATTATGAGCGAGAGAGTCTCCCGGGCACACGAACGGCCCAAGTATGTTTGCTTAAGGATGTGTTTATTTTGTCATAGAGTTTGTTTTTGTTTCATCTTAGTAGGTTGATTTCAAGCAAACGAAACGTTCTCCTCACTTCTTTTTATTAACAAAGCAAGATGAGTGGGTAAGCGGCAAGAAGCATTTATGTCATAATGAACTCCTAACAGGCTAATAAATAAGTCCCACAGAGGAAGAAAATAACAGCGTATACATACATGGCGGTTCTCGGCGTTTTTACCTTCTCTTGTCCCGGATTTACAATGTACATAGGGATAGAGAAAGTATTGTATTCCACCCCAAAAATTCGATGTCGAGATTTCACTGGATATACAGGATGTTAATGAACTATACCGAAATATTTTCACAGAATGTGTAGATTACTTAAATAAGTAATTTGAGATGTGAGATTAATGGCCTGTTGATTGAAATTTTGAAGTAACGGCTATAAGTTTCTGAAGTGCCAGTACGCCACTGGCTAATTTATCAACCATTCGAGACCATAACACGAAAAACGAAGGGATTATTACAGCGTACCTCACTAACGTAGTGGTTATGATACTGGCTTTCAAGTGAAAGATAGTTTCCGAGTTTGGGTCTCGTTCACGTATCGCGGCACTTCGTCTGGAATGAAAAAAATAATAATAAAACACATTTACTCTATTACAGGAATCGAAATCATGACCTTTGGGATAGCAGCTTCCTGCTCTACGCTTAAGCTAGAAGTTGAAAAAAAAAAAAAAAAAAAGCGCCTCCAGAGTAAGCTACATAACTCAAGAACGTAGTTAATGAATGCTCAGTGTCGCACTGTCAAGTGATTAGTTCGAGATTTTACAGATTTTTGCGACATTAAATCTTGAGAACGCTAGTAACGAGCTGCTACAAATCGATATTTCTATACTCGGGCAGCAGTTTTAAAGACATTCTAAGCAATTTTTTTCAACTTGCTTTGCTTTAACACCGATTTATCAGCACCTGATACCCACACGTTTAACGCTATGTAGTTGCATTATGTTTATCCGGGGACCATGCATCGCCGATCTCAAATTACTTATATCAGTCACGTGCACAATCTCGCAAATTATTTCGGTGTAGTTCATTAACATCTGTATATGTTTTGGGGTCCCCAGAGTCCGAAAAAAGTATTTTAAGAAATTGGTCCGTATGTGTGTGTGTTTCTGTTTACAGTATACCTCAAAAACGAAAAGTCCGCAAGTAAGTTCAGTATCTTCCAAGGATTTGACACGATGATTTTCTAGAATATGCCCCCACCCCTAATTACCCTTTATATGGAAAATTTTGATTTTCTCAAAAATGGCTCTAACGATTTTCATTAAAATATCATATATTAAAAGATAAAATGTATTATCTTGAATTTTCTGGGAATAGCCACTGAAGGCTAATTTATTCCAAATGCATTATTCTAAATGTTGCATAATTGATAAACCGTAAGGGATAGACAAGAACTTAGATAATAGAAAATGTAGAGCTTGTTAAAACACACATTTTATGCTATATACATGTTTTGGCGGACTGAATTGTTTTTGACATATTCCTGTTATTGGTTTCAGCCTTAGAATATTAATACTTTTCTCATACAGAAATTTGTCAACTCCTGTCCATACGAACAAAAGAACTTAAGTCATATAGCAGCTAGTTTTTGAGAAATACTTTAGCTTATGCAACTCCCCTATTTCCGTTCTACTCAGAAGGAAGGAAGTAATAAGACTATTTCTGCTAATTTTTTTCCAATTAGCATGAAGTAAAAAGAAAGGCACTATGTACATAGTGTATAGAGAAGGTATTGCACTCCACCAAAATATTCGATACCGAGATTTCACCGGAAATATATGTTTTAGGGTCCCCTCTATCTAAAAAAACCATTTTCGGAAAAACGTCCGTGTGTGTGTGTGTGTATTTGTCCGTGTGTCTGTAAATACGATAACTCAAAAACGAAGAGTCGGTAAAATACAAAACTTGGTATGTAAGTTTTGAATCTTCCAGAGATGCGACACGAGGCTTGTGAGAAAAATTCCCCACCCCCAACTAACCTTTACATGGAACTTTTTTCGAAAATTTTGATTTTCTCAAAAATGGCTCTAACGATTTTGATTAAAATTTCGTATATTAAAGATATTTACCTGACAAATAGAATGTATATCTTAAATTTTCTGGTAATAGCCTCTGAAGAGTAGTTTATTCTGGATGAATTTTGCTCAATTTTGAATAACTGCTAAACCGTAAGAGATGGACAAAAACTTACTCGACAAAAAATGTATAGCACGTTAAAACACACAATTTGTGTTATATACATTTTTTCGTGGAATTCGTCGTTTTTGTGACAATCCTTATTTTTGGTTTCTGCTATGAAAAACTTATACATTTCTCATACAGAAATTTGTCAACTGCTGTCCATACAAACAAAGGAACTTCAGTGACATAGCAACCAGCTTTTGATTATCACTTTAACCTATGATGCTCCCTTATTTCACCTCTACTTACAAGGAAGCAAGTAATATGGCTATTTCTGCTAATATTTTACTGATTAGCATGAAGTTAATAGAAGTATTAGCTTTTTAAGAATAATTTGTTGCAGGGATATAGAGAAAGTCATGTGAATGGTACACATCAGATTTTTTAACAATAATTTGTTGTAGAGATGTAGAAATTCACGTGAATGGAACACATAAGGTTTTTACTTTCTTTAGCCCCGTATGTACAATGAACATAGGGATAGAGAGGTATTGTATTCCATCCAAAAATTCGATGTCGAGATTTCACCGGAAATACATGTTTTAGGACCCCCTGAATCCAAAAAAGCATTCCCAGAAAAAGGTCCGTGTGTGTGTGTGTGTCCGTGTGTCTGTGAACACGATAACTCAAAAACGAAAAATAGCTAAAATACCACACTGGGTGTATAAGTTCAGTATCTTCCAGGGATGCGACACGAAGATTTTGAGAAAAATCCCCCTCACCCCAAACTACCCTTTACATGGAACTTTTTTCGAAAATTTTTATTTTCTTAAAAATGGCTCTAACGATTTTGATTAAAATATCGTATATTAAAGATGTTTACCTGACAAATAAAATGTATATCTTGAATTTTCTGGGAATAGCTTCTAAAGACCTGTTTATTCTGAATGAATTTTGCTTAATTTTGAATAACTGCTAAACCGTAAGAGAACACAAAAACTTACTACACAAAAAATGTAGATCTACCTAAAACACAGAATTTGTCATATGCATCTTTTTCGTGGAGTTGACCGTTTTCAATATATTCCTTTTTATTGGTTTTAAAAAAAATTGTCTCATACAGGAACTTGTCAACTCCTGATCTCACAAATAAACGGATTTCAATCCCTCAGCAACCACATTTTAAAACATTTGACTGTGGTTTAGCCTAGTGTATTCCCTTCTACTCATAAGAAATTAGTAACAAGACCGTACCTGATAATGTTTTTTTTTTTCTCGATTAGCGTGAAATGGATAGATGAATATGCTTATTAGCAATAATTTGTTACAGAGGTGTAGAGAAAGTCCTGTGAATAGAACACATCAGATTTTTACTTTCTCTAGCCCCGTATGTACAATGTACATAGGGATAGAGAAGTATTGTATGCTACCGAGATTTCACCGGAAATACATGTATTAGGACCCCCTGTATCAAAAAAATCTTATGTGTACCATCACATGACTTTCTCCATATCCCTGCAACAAATAATTCTTAAAAAGCTTATACTTCTATTTACTTTATGCTAATCAGAAAAAATTACCAGAAATAGCCTTATTACTCGCTTCCTTGTAAGTAGAAGCGAAATAAGGGACAACCGTAGGTTAAAGTGATAGTCAAAAGCTGGTTGCTATGTCAATGAAGTTCCTTTGTTTATGTGGATAGGAGTTGACAAGTTCCTGTATGAGAAAAGTATACGTTTTTCATAGCAGAAACCAAAAATAAGGAATGTCTCAAAAACGACGAACTCCACGAAAAAAATGTATATAACATAAATTGTGTGTTTTAAAGTGCTCTACATTTTTTTGTGTAGTAAGTTTTTGTCCATCTCTTACGGTTTAGCAGTCATTCAAAATTTAGTAAAATTCATCCAGAATAAACTGCTCTTCAGAGGCTATTCCCAGCAAATACAAGATATATATATTTCATTTGTCAGGTAAATATGTTTAATATCCGAAATTTTAATCAAAATCGTTAGAGCCACTTTTGAGAAAATCAAAATTTTCGAAAAAAAGTCCCATGTAAAGGGTTGTTGGGGGTGGGGGATTTTTCTCAAAATCTTCGTGTCGCATCCCTGGAAGATATTAAACTTAAATACCAAGTTTGGTATTTTACCGACTTTTCGTTTTTGAGTTATCGTGTTCACAGACACACGGACACACACACACACACACACACACACACATACACACGGACCTTTTTGTGAAAATGCTTTTTTTGGATATTGGGGACCCTAAAACATATATTTCCGGTGAAATCTCGGTATCGAATTTTTGTTGGAGTGCAATACTTTCTCTATACACTATGTACATAGTGCGTATGGAGAAAGTAAAAAAAAAGTATTTTCAGAAAAAGGTCCGTGTGTGTGTGTGTCCGTGTGTCCTGTCGCCCTCCGTGGTGTAATGGTTACCATGCTAGCTTCATATACCCAAGGTCGCGAGTTCAAACCTGGCGGAGGACGATGGATTTTTTCGGGCGTAAAAATTCCTTAGCTTGGCTTCCTTCGGAAGGGAAGTAAAGCTGTGGGTCCCGTGTCGTAGATTTACGGCACGTAAAAGAACCTCAATCCTGATAAGAGAGGCCTCTGAGCAAAATTAAGCGATCTTTCACGCCCAATATAGAATGGGACGCTGAGAACCAAAGCAGTTAAAGAGCGTCCATAAATAACAGGCCATTTCATTTGTCCGTGTGTCTGTGAACACGATAACTCATAAACGAAAATTAGCTAAAATACCAAACTTGGTATTTAAGTTTAGTATATTCCAGGGATGCGACACGAAGATTTTGAGAAATATCCCCCCACCCCAAATTACCCTTTACATGGAACTTTCTTCGAAAATTTTGATTTTCTTAAAAATGGCTCTAACGATTTGGATTAAAATATCATATATTAAAGATATTTACCTAACAAATAAAACGTATATCTTGAATTTTCTGGAAATGCTTCTGAAGACCTGTTTACTCTGAATGAATTTTGCTTAATTTGGCACAACTAGTAAACCGTAAGAGATAGACAAAAAGTTACTATACAAAACATTTAGGTCTTCTTAAAACGCACAAGTTATGTCATATACATTTTTCTCGTGGAGCTTACCGCTTTCGAGGTACTCATTGTTATTAGTTTCAGTTGCGAAGTACTTTACTTTTCTCAGACGGGAGTGTCCGTTTTTCTTTTGTTCTACTCCTGGCCAAGAAAAGAAGCGATTTGTAATGACAATCGCATAACGACAGCTTTTAAAACATTTGACTATTGGTTTAGCCTAGTGTGTTCCCTTTTTTTCTTCCTACTTATACGGAACTAAATAATAAGAGCATTGTTTTAATGAGTACCACGATTAGCAAGGTGCAGAAAGAAGAAGAATCTTATGTATGAAGTTTGTAGAACAGCTAGAGAAAGTTATGTGAGTATACCACATCAGATTTTTTAAAACTGTTATTTAACTGCATGCTCCATTACAATAAGTAGTAATACTAAATGCATTGGTTAATATACAATTTCAAAATTAAAATTTAAAAATTACAAATTAGATAATGTAATTATATGAAATTGACAATGGCTTCTTCTGTGATGCTGCGTTTGAGATATTTTCACTAATTATTTGTTTCTTCTATTTACTCTATAGCAATAATTGTATGATTATTCCAGCCTTACTGTTTGTGCAAAATTCATAAATCGTTTTTTGTTTGTATTTCTCTTGCAGTTCTCTTTTATAATTCGAACACTGCCCCCTTTTTATAATATTATTTCTTAATTCAGTTCTTTCTTTTTCTGGTTTGTGTGTTGTGTGGAAGTGTGTGTGTGTGTCTGTGAACACGATAACTCGAAAACGAAAAGTGGATAAAATAAACTTAATATAGGGTGATTTATACAGAGCTGATACACTTCTTTCATTAATTGTTTCAAAACGTGTTATGCTAGCGACAACTTACTATAACTAAAATGTAGAGGAATTTTGGGAGATTGTTTACCTCTATAGCAAATGTTGAAAATGTCCTCCATCCTGCATAAGGCACAACTCAACACATCGTTCCGTGTTACTGGCCACTCGTTGGAGGACTCTGTTGTCAATAGCTTGAATCTCCTTTGTGATGTTGTGCTTCAGATCGTCCAATGTCTGGGGACGTGTGACGTAAACCCTGTCTTTTAAGTAACCTCATAGAAAGAAGTCCGGCGATGTCAAATCCGGAGATCTCGGTGGCCACAGGTTCCCTCAAATTATCCGGTCCTCAAAGAAACTTGCAATTAGGTTCATGGATTCATTTGATGTTTGGCATGTAGCGCCATCTTGCTGAAAATATCCTTGACTTAGCTCTACATCGTACTGCATTTTCACGTTGACTACAAGAACAAAATGTCGAAACAGCTGCCAACAATGCAATTAGGAATAAAACATCTGCGCATCTAGAATCGAAACTCCAGAACATTATGCTTAATTTTGTGCTAAAATTGGGTCATTGAATGAATTTCCAATGGAATAATTAAAGAAAGAAATGTGTCGGTTCTACATAAATCACTCTGTATATAAGTTTAGTTTCTTTCAAGGATGCGACAGTTAAAAAAAACACCCCAAAGTACCCTTTACATGGATCATTTGTCGAAAATTTTAAGTATCTCAAAAGTAGATCTAATGATTTTAATCAAAATACCTTATGTTTAAGATATTTTGACAAATGAAATGCATATCTTCAATTTTTTTTTAAATAGCCTCTGAAGACCTCTTCATTCTGGATGACTTTTGTATAACTGGCAAACCGTAAGAGATAGACAAAAACTTGCTGCACAAAAATATACATCTCATTAAAACACACAATTTATGTCAAATCCTTTTTTTTTTTTTTTCACATAACCTCCCGGTTTTAAAGGATGAGACTATCGCTTTAGCCAGTGCATCTTCTTATTTTTCTTCTTGTTACAAGGAAGCTAGTGATAAGACGAATTCTACTAATATTTATCGTGATTAGCGTGATATATATATATATACATATCGTAGCAGATTAATGTTTTGAATAAAAGGTTTGTTAACCGAACAGATAGAGGACATCATGGGAATGGAATGCATTAGATTTCTTTCCGTTCTAGTTACAAGGATGCGACACTAAGATTTTCAAAAAAAAAAACAAAAAAAAAAAAAAAAAAAAAAAATCCCCCCCACCACAAACTACCCTTTACATGGAAAAAATTTCGAAAGTTGATTTTCTTAAAAATGGCTCTATAGATTTTGATTAAAATCCCGTATATGAAATCTATTTATGTCCGAAATAAAATGTATATCTCGAATTTTTTGGGAATAGCCTCTGAAGACCTCTTTATTCTGGACGAATTTTGCCGAATTTTGCTTAACTGCTAAACCGTAAGCTATAGAAAAAAATTCACTGCACAAAAAATGTACCTTACGACAAAACACACAATTTATGCCCTTTACTTTTTGTTTTGGAGGTAACCGTTTCCGAGATATTCCTTGTTATTGGTTTCAATTGTGAAGTACTTAAATTTTTCTCAGACAGGAATTGTCCGCTTTATTTTTGTTCTACTCCTGGCCAAGCAAAGAAATGATTTGCAATGACAGTCGCATAACAATAGCTTTTAAAACATTTGACAATCACTTTAGCATAGCGCATTCCCTTATTCCATTCTACTTATTAGGAGCTAAATAATAAGAACATTCTGCTAATATTTATCTCGATTAGCATTGTGTACAAAAGAAGAATACTCTTTTTTAGGAGGTTTATAGAGCAGCTAGAGAAAGTCATGTGAGTGTAACACATCAGATTTTTTATTAACAAAGCAAGATGAGTGGGTAAGCGGGAAAAAGCATTTATGTCTTAATGAACTCTTAACAGGCTAATAAATAAGTCTCAGAAAAGAAGAAAATAAAGTGTACATAAGCATGGAGGCACTCGGCGTTTTTATTATATCAAGTAGGTACTTCTAGTTTTTGTTTTATCGGCAGTTAACATGGCTTGCTTGATTTTGTTTTTCTTCTGCTTGGATCGAAATTAACTCATCGGCACGCCACTACAAAGATGATGATAAATATATCTTGCTGTTTTGCATCGAAAGAGAGCTATGAAGAAATGGAAATGTTCAAAGCCGTAAATGAAACTTGTTTTGGTTTGAGCAAAAACTCTGATGTGTTCCATTCACACGACTTTCTCTACCTTTCTGTAACACTTACTCCTCTATCTACTTCATGCTAATCGAGATACATAAATATTACCAGAAATGGTCTTGTTTCTTGATTTCTTATAAGTAGAAGGGAAAATAAAGCCCGCCTGGATAGTGTGTTGATAGCGTGTCTGCCTTGCATTCAAAAGTTCGCGGGTTCCAATCACGCTTAGGGTGAATTAACAGATAAGTTTTTTTAGGGGGGTTTCTCTTAACCTGAGAAGAAGAATGCCAATAACTTTAAGCCCCATGGATCCCGAGATAATTTGAGCATCATTTCACCAATTTCATTCATCGTCCGATAAGACCAACCAGGTTAAAGGACGTTAAGGTTGAAAATATCTGATGTGTACTATTCACATGACTTTCTCCATATCCCTGCAACAAATTATTCTTAAAAAGCTTATACTTTTATTTACTTTATGCTGATCAGAAAAAAATAGCAGAAATAGTCTAATTACTCGCTTCCTTGTAAGTAGAAGCGAAATAAGGGACAACTGTAGGTTAAAGTGATAGTCAAAAGCTGGTTGATATGTCAATGAAGTTCCTTTGTCTATATGGATAGGAGTTGACAAGTTCCTGTATGAGAAAAGTAGACGTTTTTCATAGCAGAAACCAAAAATAAGGAATGTCTCAAAAAACGACGAACTCCACGAAAAAAATGTATGTAACATAAATTGTGTGTTTTAAAGTGCTCTACATTTTTTGTGTAGTAAGTTTTTGTCCATCTCTTACGGTTTAGCAGTCATTCAAAATTTAGTAAAATTCATTCAGATTAAACTACTCTTCAGAGGCTATTCCCAGAAAATTCAAGATATACATTTTATTTGTCAGGTAAATATGTTTAACATACGAAATTTTAATCAAAATCGTTAGAGCCATTTTTGAGAAAATCAAAAATTTCGAAAAAAGTCCCATGTAAAGGGCAGTTGGGGTTGGGGGGATTTTTCTCAAAATCTTCGTGTGGCATCCCTGGAAGATACTAAACTTAAATACCAAGTTTGTTATTTAACCGACTTTTCGTTTTTGAGTTATCGTGTTCACAGACACACGGACACACGGACACACACACACACGGACCTTTTTGTGAAAATGCTTTTTTTGTATGTTGGGGACCCTAAAACATATTTCCGGTGAAATCTCGGTATCGAATTTTTTGGTGGAGTGCAATACTTTCTCTATACACTATGTACATAGTGCGTATGGAGAAAGTAAAAATATGTAAATAATAATAATAATAATAATACTTTTTTCTGCATGACCAGTTGTATCAAAATGCATGAAATTCCCGTATGAGAAAAGTTGAGGTATTTTAAAACTGAAACCAATAAAAAGGAATAGTTCAGAATGGTCAACTCCATGAAAAAATGTATATAATATAAATTGTGTGTTTTAACGAGCTCTATATTTTTTTAACAAGTCTTTGTCTATCTCTTATGGTTTACTAGGTATGCAAAATTCAACAGAATCCATTCAGAATAAATAGTTCTGAAGCTATTTCCATTCAACATATAACTTTTATTTTTCATGTAAATATCTTTAGGATACGATATTTTAATCAAAGTCCTTAGACCCATTTTTGAGAAATCAAAATGTTTGAAAAATTTTCCATGTTTAGGGTAGTTGAGGTAGAGGATTTTCTTGAAAATCTTCATGTCGCATCCTTGGGGGATACTAAACTTAAATACCAAGTTTGGTATTTAAAGGACTTCGTTTTTTAACTATGCTGCACACATACACACACGCACAAACCACAGACACACAATGCCCTTTTTCTAAAAATGCCTTTTTTGGATTCAGGCGTTTTAAAACATGTATTTCTAACGAAATCTTGGTATCGAATTTTTTGGATGGTGCAATAGAATGCGTGTTTTATGGTACAATGGAAACATTGGAGAATAAGTTTGGTGCTAACTGATAGTTAATAATGTGAACTGTTTACCCTATTATATTAAAATCTACACAGGTGTGATTCTTCCAAAAAAATGTATATAACATAAATTGTGTATTTTAACGTCCTCTACATTTTTTGTGTGTTAAGTTTTTGTCCATCTCTTACGGCTCAGTAGTTATGCAAAATTCCGTAAAATTCATCCAGAATAAAGTAGTCTTCAGAGGCTATTCCCAGTAAATTGAAGATATACATTTTATTTGTCAGGTAAATATCTTTAACATACGATATTTAAACCAAAATCGTTACAGTTATTTTTAAGAAAATAAAAATTTTCGAAATTTTTTCCATGTAAAGGGTAGTTTGGGGTGGGGGGATTTTCTTGAAAATCTTCGTGTCACACCCTTGGAAGATACCAAACTTAAATGCCAAGTTTGGGTTTTAAACGGTCCTTTCGTTTTTGCGTTATGCTGCCCACAGACACACACAGACGGACAGACAGACACACACGGACTTTTTTCTAAGAATGTTTTTTGTTTAATTCAGGGAGTCTCAAAACATGTACTTCCTGTGAAATCTCGGTATCGAATTTTTGGGTACAATACAATACCTTCTTTATACACTATGTACATATTTCGGAGAAAGTAAAAATGTGATGTGTTCCATTCACAACATTTCTCTACATCTGAACAACAAATTATTGCTAGAGGTTATGCTACTATTTACTTCACGCTAATCGAAAAAAGTTAGCAGAAATAGACTTATTACTTGCTTCCTTGTAAGTAGAAAACGAAATAAGGGAGTACCATAATTTAAAGTGATGGTAAAAAGCTGGCTGCTATGTGACTGAAGTTCCTTTGTTTGTATGGACAGGAGTTAACAAATTCCTGTATGAGAAAAGTATACATTTATAAAGCTGAAACCAATAACGAGAAATATCTCAAAAACGATTAACTCCACGAAAATAATGTATATGACATAAATTGTATGTTTTATGGCGATCTACATTTCTTGTGGAGTAAGTTTTTGTCTATCTCTTACGGTTTACCCGTAACGCTACATTCAGTAAAAATCATCATTAAAATGTCGTATATTTAAGATATTTACCTGACAAATAAATAGTATATCTTGAATTTTCTGGGAATAGCCTCTGAATACTACTTTATTCTGGTTGAATTTTACGGAATTTTGGATAGATTCTATCTAAACCGTAAGAGATAGACAAAAACTTACCACACAAAAATGAGCGCATTAAAACACACATTTTATGTTATATGCATTTTTCTCGTGGAGGTGATTGTTTTTGAGTTATTCCTTGTTTTTGATCTCACCTTTAAAAAGCTTATGCTTTTCTCACACAAGAATTTGCCAACTCCTGTCCATACAAACAAAGGAGCCTCAGTCACATAGCAACCAGCTTTTGACTTCACTTTAACCTATGGTACTCCCTTATTTCGTTTCTACCTACAAGGAAGCAAGTAATAAGACTATTTCTGCTAATTTTCTCTCAATTAGCATGAAGTAAACAGAAGCATAAGCTTTTTAACAATAATTTTTTGCTGAGATGTAGAGAACGTCACGTGAATGCAACACATCCGATTTTCTTTCCTTCGTCTTTGTCTTGTCTTTGTTTTCCGCTGCCATTCTGAACCAGCAGACGTACTTCCTTTTGGTGACAAGTTGGAAACCGAAAGAGGAAGCGAAGGAGGATTAAGGTCTTTGCTACCGCTGAAGCACTCACCCTCGACACAAGCAGGGAACTTCATTAGTGAATCAGGATTTGAGGGGCTCACTGAAGCAAGTAAACAAGTAGAAAGAAAACTTCGCGCTTCAAAAGTTGCGGTTCTTCAGAGACCCTTCGCCGACATAGAGCAGCTGCGAGATGGCCTAATCTCTCCCTCTCTTTCTAGCAATATCTTCAGTAATTCATCAACAACTAGCCTTGTAAAGTCTATTAGGCAGTGCATTAGCCGCGGAAAACAACAGCTTCTTTGTTCTCCATCAAATATCTAAAATACAGCGAGGTTCGTTACCTAGGAACATGGCGAACATCGCTAATTAATATAATTAATGAAGCAATTGCAGCGATCCATATACAAAATCGTTCCAAAATAGATGGGGTTGTTTCGGAAAGTTGGTCTTACCATCGTCTACTGTCATTGGTTACATTTTTACTTTCTCTAAATGTACTATGTGCATAGTGGATAAAGAAGTACCTATTGCATTCCACCCAAAAACTCCATGTCGAGATTTCACCGGAAATATATGTTTTAGGATCCTCTGAATCCAAAAAAAACAAAAAAAAAAACATAAAAAATGTAAGTAGGTGTGTGCGTCTGTGCATAGCTCAAAAATCTGATGTGTACCATTCACATGACTTTCTCCATATCCCTGCAACAAATAATTCTTAAAAAGCTTATACTTCTATTTACTTTATGTTAATCAGAAAAAATTAGCAGAAATAGTCTTATTACTCGCTTCCTTGTAAGTAGAAGCGGAATAAGGGACAACCGTACGTTAAAGTGATAGTCAAAAGCTGGTTGCTATGTCAATGAAGTTCCTTTGTTTGTATGGATAGGAGTTGACAAGTTCCTGTATGAGAAAATTATACGTTTTTCATAGCAGAAACCAAAAACAAGGAATGTCACAAAAACGACGAACTCCACGAAAAAAATGTATATAACATAAATTGTGTGTTTTAAAGTGCTCTACATTTTTTGTGTAGTAAATTTTTGTCCATCTCTTACGGTTTAGCAGTCATTCAAAATTTAGTAAAATTCATCCAGAATAAACCACTCTTCAGAGGCTATTCCCAGAAAATACAAGATATACATTTCATTTTTCAGGTAAATATGTTTAATATCCGAAATTTTAATCAAAATCATTAGTGCCATTTCTTAGAAAATAAAAATTTTCGAAAAAAGTTCCATGTAAAGGGTAGTTGGGGGTGGGGGGATTTTTCTCAAAAGCTTCGTGTCGCATTCCTGGAAGATACTAAACTTAAATACCAAGTTTGGTATTTTACCGACTTTTCGTTTTTGAGTTATCGTGTTCACAGACACACGGACACACACACACACACACACACACACACACACACACACCCACACACACACGGTCTTTTTTGTGAAATTGCTTTTTTTTGGATATTGGGGACCCTAAAACATATATTTCCGGTGAAATCTCGGTATCGAATTTTTGGTGGAGTGCAATACTTTCTCTATACTCTATGTACATAGTGCGTATGGAGAAAGTAAAAATGAAATGATCAAACTTGGTATTTAAGTTTATTTATTATCTTCCAAGAATGCGTCACGAAAATTTTCAAGAAACCCCTCCCCCAACACAAACTACCCTTTACATGGAAATTTTTTCAAACATTTTCTTTTTCTAAATAATGGCTCTTAACAATTTTCATTCAAACGATTTTGCTATTGACAGCCCAAATAAAATGTATATCTTCAATTTTCTGGGAACAGCCTCTGAAGATCACTTTATTTTGGATGAATTTTGTAGAATTTGGCTTAACTGCTAAACCGTAGGATATAAACAAAAACTTACCACACAAAAGCCGCAATTTATGTCATTCGTATTTTTGTCGTTGTGGATGTAACCATTTCCGAGATATTCCTTGTTATTGTTTTCATTTGTAAAGTTCTTATGCTTTTCTCGGGCAGGAAGTTTCCGTTTTTCTTTTGTTCTACTCCTGGATAAGCAAAGAAGCGATTTGCAATGACAATCGCATAGCGACAGCTTTTAAAACATTGGACTATCACTATTCTGCTAATGTTTGTCTCGATTAGCATTGTGGAGAAAGAAAAATAATCTGATGTGTTCCATTCACATGCCTTTCTCTACATCTCTGCAGCAATTGTTTTTAAAAAGCTTATGCCTGAATTTACTTCACGTTAATCGAGAAAAAAATTAGCAGAAATAGTCTTATTAGTTGCTTCCTTCTAAGTAGAAGTTAAATAAAAGCGTACCATAGTTAAGGTGATACTCAAAAGCTGGTTGCTAAGTGACTGAAGTTCCTTTGTTTGTATGGACACGAGTTAACAAATTCCTGTATGAGAAAAGTACAAATTTTTCAAAGCTAAAACCAAAAACAAGGAATATCTAAAAAAACGACCAACTCCTCGAAAAAAATACCTAACATAAATTGTGTGTTTTAATGTGCTCTATATTTTTTGTTTGGTAGTTTTTCTCCATCTCTTACGGTTTAGCAGTTATGCAAAATTTCGTAAAATTCATCCAGAATAAAGTAGTCTTCAGAGGCTATTCCAAGAAATTTCAAAATATACATTTTATTTGTCAGGTTAATATCTTTAATATAGGATATTTTAATCAAAATCGGTCGTCTCCTTAGCGCGGTGGTAGCGCAGCTGCTTACCAAGCGGGAGACCTGGGTTCGATCCCCAGTACCGGCGTGGGTATTTTTCCCCCGCTGGAAGACCTGGCCCGGGGTGCACTCAGCCTCGTAAGGTCCCTGGGGGGCCAATTGAGGAGCTACTTGATGGAGAAGTAGCGGCTCCAGGTCATGAGGACCGCATTAACCGGCCGGGAGGGACTCGAGGCGCTGACCACGTCTCACCCTCCAATACTGCACCCCATCCATGACGTCTGTAGTGGACCGAGATGGGGGACGCAGCGGCCGGGCGGTAGGCCAAGGTTCCCCGTGAGCTGTCGTGCCATGGAGTTATTATTAATCAAAATCGTTAGATTTACTTAAAAATGGCTCTAACGATTTCAATTAAAATATCGTATATTAAATATATTTACCTGACAAATAAAATATATATCTTGAATTTTCTAGGAATAGCCTCTGAAGACTGGATTAATTTTAAGGAAATCTGCATAACTGCTAAACCGTAAGAGATGGACAAAAACTTACACAAAAATGTAGAGCACATTAAAAGACACGATTTATGTTATACACATTTTTTTCGCGTAGTTGGTCGTTTTTGAGTTATTCCTTGTTTTTTTGGGTTTCAGCTTTAAAAAACTTATATTTTTCTCATACAGGAGTTTGTCAACTCCTACCCATACAAACAAAGGAACTTCAATCACATAGCAAACAGCTTTTGACTATCACTTTAACCTATGGTACTCCCTTATTTCCCTTCTACTTACAAGGAAGCAAGTAATAAGGGTATGTTTGCTATTTTTTTGTCGATCAGAATGAAGTTAATAGAAGCATAAGCTGTTTAACAATATTTTGTTGTAGAGATGTAGAGAAAGTCAGGTGAATGGAACACGTCGATTTTTATTTAAAAAACACATTTATAACTTTAAAACATTTTGGAGGCTAAACCAAAGGAGACATGGGCAAAAAGGTAGATGTATTATGAATCTGGGGTTAAAATATTAGACTAACATTTTAATTTTTTTGTCGCAAGAGACTTTTTAGAGGCATGACAAAAACATAAACATTTTGACCATAACTTCCAAACCATTAAAACAAAATAGACGAAATTTGCACTGTGTCTTATTTGCATCTGTGGTATATATTTGAAATAGTTAGCATTATTAGTTTGGAATTTCAAATTTCCAGTCATACATCCTCTTAGAAATGAAATGGCATTTTATTTATGGACACTCCTTAACTAATGTAGTTCTCTGCGTCTCATTCTATGTGAGCATGAAAGATAGCTTAATTTTGCTCAGAGGCCTCTTTATCAGGCTTGAGGTTGTTTTACGTGCTGTAAATCTACGACTCGAGCCCCACGTCTTTACTTCCCTTCCGAAGGAAGCCATGCTAAGGGTTTTTACGCCAGAATAATAATAATAATAATAATAATAATAACACTACTAATAATACTGGTACTACTAATACTAATAATAAATAATAATAGTAACAATAGTAATAATAACAATGATAATAAGAATTAATAATACTAATAATACTTCTACTACTAATAATAATATCAATAATAATAATAGATTCTACTCTGTGCCTTGGTATAACAAGCAAGCATCCAAATTCTAATTCTAATTACCTGTTTGTTAGTCCTATTGTCATCCATTCTTTCTATACACTATGTACATAGAGAAAGTAAAAATATTGTGGATGTATGTAGGGCAATCTCAAAAACAAGAAGAGGAGTAAATCGCAGGGAGACAGATCCTGCGGATATGGGGTGTATCAACAATTCGTAGCATAATTAATTCAATTAGGCGTCGACAACTCCGGATGACTGTGCTGGTGCGTTGTGGTAGTGAAACACGAATAATTCTTCTTTTACAATGTCTATAAACAATTCAATTTTCAACCTGTATATGTATAATAATAATAACAACAATAATGTCTAGATGAAAGAGAAAGTAGCACATCATATGTTTTCCTAGCCTCTTGTGTTATTTGTCACATTAATCCATTTCCCCTGGAATTTGAACGCTACCCAATTCTTATAAAACGGTATTTAAATTTGCTCACCAAGCAGGCGTACAAACAGAGTCATCAAAGCAACATGCAGAAACAGGGAATACAGGTTAGTGTAGGGAATACCAACCTGCACACGCCGGAATTAATGGCATTGAGACATGCTATCTCTTTTTGGTCAAAATTGGAACACAGGGACAACTCTGTCAAAAACCAGTTTCACCAGACACACTGAAAGGGGCTTGTCCAGATAAAAATCATAGAAATTCACATCACAAAGTCACGAAATAAATCAAACTGCGAAAAGCACATAAAACAGCTTCAGTCATTCACCAATACATCGAAAAAGGAAGACGTAGCCAAATTTAGGTTAAAGCAGGACCAGATCGTTTAGCTGATCACGTACATAAATAATTCTCCAACTGTTGCATTATTTACAATTCCGTTGTTTGTTTGTTTGTTTTTTTTTTAATCCGCAATTCTTAAAATGATTCGAATTAACAAGCATCTGTATGCTTGGATTCATATAATACTACATGCTTACGTAAAGTACGGGAGGGATTTTCTTTTTAACTAGTTCTTTAGCGTCCTTCAAACTACATATCGGACAATAAGTGAAATCGGTGAAATGATGCTCAAATGATTCCGGAATCCATGGCGCTCCAACGATTTTAATTAAAATACCTTAGTTTTAAGATATTTTTATAGCAAACGAAATGTATATCTTGAATTTTCTGTGAACAGACTCTGAAGACCTCTTCGTTCTTGAAGGTTTTTGCATAACTGGCAAACCGTAAGAGATACACAAAAATGTAGATCTCATTAAAAAAAAAAAATGATACGTTGCATTCACATAACTTTCTCTATATCTGCAACAATTTATTGTTAGAAAGCACATGCTTCTATTTGCTTCAAGCTAATTATTACTTGCTTCTTTGTAAGTAGAAGCCTAATAACGGAGTACCATAGGTTAAAGTGATAGTCAAACGCTGGTTGCTATGTGACTGAAGTTCCTTTGTTTGTATGGACAGGAGTTGACAAATTCCTGTATGAGAAAAGTATGAGTTTTTTAAAGCTGAAACCAATAACAAGGAATATCTCAAAAAAGTCCACTCAACGAAAAAAAAAAAATCTGATGTGTTCCATTTACATGACTTTCTCTATATTACTGCAATAAATTATTCTATTTACTTCATCTAATGGAGCAAAAATTAGCAGAAATAGTCTTATTACTTGCTTCCTTGTTAGTAGAAGCGAAATAAGGGGGTACCATAGGTTAAAGTGATAGTCAAAAGCTGGTTGCTCTGCGACTGAAGTTCCTTTGTTTGTATGGACAGGAGTTCACAAAGTCCTGTATGAGAAAAATTTTTATAGCTGAAACCATAAACAAGGAATATCTCAAAAACAATCAACTCCACGAAAAAGATGTATATAACATAAATTGTGTGTTTTAAGGTGCTCTACATTTGTTGTGTGGTAAGTTTTTGTCCATCTCTTACGGTTTAGCAGTTATGCAAAATTCCATAAAATTGGCCCAGAATAAAGTAGTCTTCAGAGGCTATTCCCAGAAAATTCAAAATAAACATTTTATTTGTCAGGTAAATATCTTTAATATATGATATTTTAATCAAAATTGTTAGAGCCATTGTTTAGAAAACCAGAATTTTCGAAAAAAGTTCCATGTAAAGGGTAGTTGTGTTGGGCGGATTTTTCTCAAAATCTTCGTGCTGCATCCCTGGAAGATACTAAACTTAAATACAAAGTTTGGTATTTAACCTACTTTTCGTTTTTGAGTTATCGTATTCACAGACACACGGACACATGACACACACACACGGACCTTTTTCTGAAAATACTTTTTTTTTTGAAACAGGGGACCCTAAAACATATAGTTCCGGTGAAATCTATGTATCGAATTTTTTGGTGGAGTGCAATACCTTCTCTATACACTATAATCATAGCACGTATAGAGAAAGTAAAAAAGTGTATACCTATAACAAAAATTGTATGTTTTAACGAGCTTTACATTTTCTGTTATTTAAGTTTCTGTCTATCTCTTACGGTTTGCCAGTTATACAAAATTCCCTAAAATTCATCCAGAATAAAGGAGTCTTCAGAAGCTATTCCCAGAAAATTCAAGATATACATTTTATTTGTCAGGTAAATATCTTAAATATATGATATTTTAATCAAAAGCATTACAGTCATGTTTGAGAAAATCAAACTTTTCGAAGATTTTTCCGTGTAAAGGGTAGTTGGCGATGGGGGGGGGGGGGGTCTTGAAAACTTTCCTGTCGCATCCTTGGAAGATACTGAACTTAAATACCAAGATTGATATTTAACGGACTTAGTTTTTAAGCCATGCTGTCCACAGACACACACGCGCGCGCGCGCACAGACCTTTTTCCAAAACTGTTTTTTTTTTTTTTTTTTTATATAGGGGGACCCAAATCATGTATTTCCGGTGAAATCTCGGTATCGAATTATTGAGTGCATTGTAATACCTACTCTATATACTATGTACATAGTACGTGTAGAAAAAGTAAAAAATCTGATGTGTTTCATTCATATGGCTTTCTCTTCATCTCTGTGACAAATTTTTGTCAAAACACTTATTTTTCTATAATTTCTTTAGCACTTTTCTTTACGAGAAAAGTTTAAATACCTATTTTAAAACTGAATCCTGAAGTGAATGGTCTTGATTGTAAAGTAATTTAAATTCCAATGTAGATAGAGGAAATTTAGATGTATTCGATGTCAGAAAATAAAAAAGCGCCGTTTGCTGTATATTCAATGAATCAAGTGAATTTAAAAGCGAGTTAATCTATAACCAGCCAAATATTTTTCAAACCCACCATAATCCCTACTAGCCACTAGAAGCAAAATTTGTACACCAGACATGTACTCAAAACAGTCAGATTTAGAGGGAAAATCACTAACTCGGCAACATTGTGAGAGTAGCAGGTCCCTTGCTGGTTTGTTGCCAAAGTTGCTGACGCCAGATTACCAACTTGAATGCTTGCGGAAGTAGTAGACAGCTGAATCCGAGCAACCTTGAATGAGTCCTCTAGAAGAGGCGGAAGGGCATGGTGAGCCAGACAAGTTTTGATAAACACCGCAGAACCACCCATTCTAGTAGAGCAAGGGTGATCAGCACGATACACAGTATACCCAGGAAGATGGAAAGATATGTGAGGAGCCAATTTGGTTTCAGTGGCGAGTAGGAGATCTACGTCATAAGCCGTAAGGAAATGTAATAATTCATAAAACTTATTAGTGATACTCTGACAATTCCAAGTGCAGATTCGAAGGCAGGAAGGAATTGAATTAGCCATGAACACGGAGCAGAACAGGAATCAATTGCTGCAGGGTAGTAAGAAGGGGCTGTAGAAGAGCGAAGATAGAGTCCAGTCGAGCCATCAAGAAGTCCAATGGAGAACGGTCCTGTTCACACCGACGGGTTGCGGCTGCAAAGGGCTGCGTAGCACCGGGAGGGGAACCTCGAGAAACTAGAGACGACAGCAAAGGTCGAGCATGAAATGCAGGAGGACGAGGAGAGGCAGCTTCAGTGGAAGTAGGCAAGGTAGACTCCATAGGTGGGAAAGCATGAAGTGGAGGAACGGCAGCAGGAGAGGCACCAGAAACGGTACGTCGGGGAGAAGAGCGAGACTGAATGACTTGGAGGCGTCGATGAACAGGGCAGTATATAATTCGCCGTATGTTGACCTTGACAGTTCACACACTGCGGCGGCGCGTGAGGAGTCTTAGAGCACTGCGCACTGGGATGATGGCCATCACATTTGACACAACGGGGTTGTTTGTGGCAATAATTACGACTGTGCCCAAATTCCTGACAATTCATGCACTGAATAACACCCCTTTTGGGTTTCGGGGGCTCCACCCTCACCATCGTGTAGTACAAACGATCGAGCTTATAGATGTCGTCGTTGAGCGGACTGGGCTTGAGATCCACGAAAAAGAGAGGTAGCTTCGCCTTGGTGACGGGATGGTAAACTGGAGTCATCTGTGCGGGTGAATATCCAAGGGAGGACAATTCTTGCAGCACTAGAGCAGTGTCTATAGTGGGATGAAGCCCACGAATAACCACCCGGAGGTTGCGATCATGACGCATTTGGTACGTGTGAAACTCGGCCTTTTGGTCCTCAAAATACTGTATGGCTGCACGATAACCGTCCACAGTCTCGAAAGTGAATTTGACCTTGTTGGTGTCCAGTGTAACAAGCTTGTAAGCGCCAACATTGGATGTTTGTAAGTGTTTGAGGACAGTATTCACGTTGAGTATATTAGAAACATAGATAGGAGGTGGCTTTGGGGGTGGGGAGACAGAAGAAGTAGGCGTACTTACGCCATGATCACCATCCTCTCGATCCATGTCAGCCAAGGGTGCAAAACGGTTAGTTGTAGCGAAAGGAGAATCAGGTACAGCAGAATCCAGTTTCTTCCTCTTGGAGTCACGTGGGCAAGAACTATCCCGGCTGGGTGGTGCAAAACCGGCGGAAGGCAGGCCGCGGTCGACAGGCCGCAGTTGACCAGAGCAATGCATAGTAGCGGGCACGGGCTGGCGTTGCTGATGAGGCGACAAAGAGGTTTCTCCCTGGGAGCTGCTTGACGCGGTTGGAAGAGCTGAGTGTGGCGCCGGTAGAGAAGATGGCTGGTCCTCAGACTGGTAGCACGTCTGCTTCGCAGAATAAATAAGCTGCCCCGGGGGCAACCATGGTGTAGAAATGTTCCAATAATGTAATGGATGGAAAGAAAGCACGAACACACAAAGAAAGTACGGATAGAAGAGGCTGTCAAAGTAGCCCCGTTTAACTCCACGTGAAACTGCACGCGAAAAGAAAAACACAAGTCGCACCAGAGCAAGAAGCAGGCACCACAGCACGATGTGGGCTGCCCGGCTGTCAGACAGCGACTGTATAAGCACTTGTTTTGACATTACAAACATGTTGGAAGAAAAAAAAATCTGATGTGTTCCATTCACATGGCTTTCTCTGATATCTGCAACAAATTATTGTTAAAAAGCATATACTTCTATTTACTTCATTCTAATCGAGAAAACATTAGCAGAAATAGTCGTATTACTTGCGTCCTTGTAAGTAGAAGCGAAATAAGGGAGTACAATAGGTTACAGTGACGGTCAAAAGCTGGTTGCTATGTGACTGAAGTTCCTTTGTTTGTATGGACAGTAGTTGAGAAATTGCTATATGAGAAATGCATAAGTTTTTAAAGCAGAAACCAAAAACAAGGAATGTCTCAAAACGATGAACTCCACGATTTTAATCAAAATCGTTAAAGCCATTTTTGAGAAAATCAAAATTTTCGAAAAAAGTTCCGTATAAAGGGTAGTTGGGGGCGGGAGATTTTTCTCAAAATCTTCGTGTCGCATCCCTGGAAGCTACTAAACTTAAATACCAAGTTTGGTATTTTACTGACTTATCGTTTTTGATTAATTATGTTCACAGACACACGAGCAAACGGACACACACACATACACACGGACCTTTTTCCGAAAATGCTTTTTTTTAGAAAATCAAAATTTTTGAATATTTTTCCTTGTAAAGGGTAGTTGGGGGTGGGGATTTTTTTTGGGAAATCTTCGTGCCGCATCCTTAGAAGATACTGAATCTAAATATCAAGTTTGGTATTTATCGGACTTTTCTTTTTTGAGCTATGCTGTCTATAGATACATACACACGGACCTTTTAAAAAATGCTTTTTATGGATTCAGGGGGACCTAAAGCATGTATTTCCGGTGAAATCTCGGTATCGAATTTTTGGGTGCATACAATACCTTCTCTATATGTACATAGTACGTGTAGAGAAAGTAAACATCACACATTTATCTGCCCCATGAGAATATTTGCTTGTTAGCGCTCAGTTTGGAGTTTAGCCTCTATCCTATCAGAAAACAGGGCTGTAGAAATGGCTATATTCATACTGACATAAAGTTGCAAGGAAAGGTTGTGTAGGTGAACACAGAAATCCTTCCCACGCGAACAAGGAAACGTGGTCCCGCGCAGCTGAAATTTAACGAGCACAGTGACAAAACGAAATCTGCAAGCCAAAGCAGATTTTCATCCCTTATTCATGAAATGTATTCACGTTGAAAGCGGAGGGACAAGTCCCCAGTGACAAAGGGGAGCCATAATGACCTTTGCGATTCTTTATTTCCTGGTCCCTAGCGGGGGCGCACAATAAATCACCTGGCACTTCGGGGTGAAGAAAAACGTTCAGGCCAGAACCATCCGTCCGTGACAAGGGTACGAGGCAAGCAAGCAACCAGGCATTCTCGTTTTTCTCAGCTTTCTGGTAATAATTGCGAATCAGCAGGCGAGTGGAAAACTCTTATGAACGCAAGAATGAAAAGCACTTCGGTGACCTAACTTATTGGATAGCATCACTCTTTCATCTGGACACGTGTTCTTTTCTAGTGCAAAACATTATATGTATTACATTCACATAAATTTCTCTACATATTCTGCAACAAACTACATATAAATAGTCAATAGAGAAAGTATTGCATTTCACCCAAATATTCGATACCGAGATTTTCACCGGAAATATTTGTTTTAGGGTCCCCTGTATCAAAAAAAAAAAAAGTATTTTCAGAAAAAACTTCGTGTGTGTGTATCCGTGTGTCTGTGAACATGATAACTCAAACATCTGATGTGTTCCATTCACATGACTTTCTCTATATCTCTGTAACAAATTATTGTTAATAAGCTTATCTTTTATTTATTTCATGCTAATCGAGAAAAATTAGCAGAAATCGTCTTATTTCTTGCTTTATTGTAAGTAGAAGCGAAATAAGGGAGTACCATAACCCATTTGCGAGGAGGAAGAGTCGTGGACCCATGTCTTAGCAAGATGTAGGGATACGGAGGAATGGCGGGAAAAATTTTTACCGGGATCCTATATCTCCGCGAATGCCGAGCTAGAAGCATGTTGGACGCTACTGACAGGCACGGAAGACGGCCTAGGTAAATTTATACTTAAGGTAAGACAGCCGAGATCTGAGAAGGCTGACAATAGTGAAGCGTGAGGGGGGGTGGAGGCATAAGATTAGCTAAACAAAAGTGATTACAATGTTTTACATATTTTATGTTATACTTATGTATTTGTTAAGTTGTGGTTTTATATATTATGTATATATTGACTGTATATGTACTTATATATTTACTTTCTCTACACGTACTATCTACATAGTGTATAGAGAAGGTATTGTGATGCACAAAATATTCGATACCGAGATTTCACCAGTAATACATTTTTGAGAACCCCTGAATCAAAAAAAAATATTTTTGAAAAATGACCGTGTGTTTCTTTCTGTCTGTGTGTATGTGTGTGCGCATGTGTGTGACTTTGGGCAGCATAGCTCAAAAACGAAAAGTCCGTTAAAAACCAAACTTGGTATTTAGGCTTGTTATCTTCCAAGAATGCGACACGAAGATTTCCAAGAAAATTCCCCCACTCCCAACTACCCTTTACATGGAACTTTTTTCGAAAATTTTGATTTTTTCAAAAATCGCTCTAATGATTTTGATTAAAATGTCGTATATTAAATATTGTGTTTGCTGCTGCTATGAGTAACATGGCCACGGGTCTTGTGTGCAAACGTTGTAAAGCGAAAGTAGTGAATGGGATAAAGTGCATAAGCTGTGCTAATATATTTCATGTAAGCTGTGCAAAATTAACGAGCAACATTGATGTTGTAAATGAATCTACTTATAAGTGCTGTGACATTATCAGTGAAAATGATAAGAAAATTAAAGTTGTGGAAGACGTAGAGCTAACTGATGCTCTTAGTGATATTGCTACTAATGATAATAAGGTGGACATTAAAATTGTTCAGTACATAATAAATCAGAAAGACCAAATTATTTTGGAATTGCGAGAAAAAATAAAAATTTTAAGTGATCATGTATCTGTGCTAAAGATGGTTCCTGGGTTAAAGGAATGCCAGGTTAACAGTGATACTAATGATAATGGTGGATTAAAAAATATTACTGAAAGTGGTGATAATGATTCATGTGTTATTGCCAGTGAACTACAAAGTGGTGAAATGGGGTCAGATTCTAATGGGTTGCCGAATAAAGGCCAATCTAAAGTGTCAAATAATGCTGGTAAAATGAATAGCTCGATTAATTCTAGCAATAAAGAGGTATGGTCAAGAGTTATTGGAAGAAAATCCAAACGCCCAGTGATAGTAGGTAGTAATACAAATGAAAATAGCGAGTTGAGTTTGAAAGGTGTACTTAAGACTATATCCTTGCACGTATGCAGGCTCTCGCCTGAAACGTGCTCTGAGCAGTTATTAAATTATTTGAAACCAAGCTTTCCAGAAGTTAAATGTGAAAAGCTGAATTCAAGGTATCCTGATTTATATGCATCGTTTAAGGTTGATATCTATGAACACCATCTTGATACTGCATTTGATCCGAAATTCTGGCCAAATGGTGCATGTGTACGTCGTTTTTTATACGGAAGGCGGACACAGGAATCTCCGCCTCAAACTTAAGCTCAGAAGAAACCAGTATGCAATTATCGAAGCGTAATACTTTTTTGACTTTGCTGTTTTTGAATATTCAAGGCTTAAGTGGTAAAATAAATATTCTTATGGACTTTCTGGTAAATAAAACATGCCATTTTGTTTGTATTTGTGAACACTGGCTGAATGATGCCTCAATTCAGTTAATTAATATTGCTGGTTACAATAGAGTTTGTTCTTATACAAGATCTCACCAAACACATGGGGGAACTGTAATTTTTGCAGTATGCAATATTGCCTGTAGGAGCCTGGACATGTCAGACTTTTGCTGTGATAGGCATTTTGAAGTTTGTGTTTTGATAGCAGATAGTGTTAAAACTATTGTTGTTAATATATATCGTACACCTAATGGTGATACGACTATATTTTTAACCAAATTAAATGAGCTTTTAGTATATTTAACTAAATGGTCAGGTTATAAAGCTATTATTGGAGGTGATTTTAACTCTGATTTTGATATTACAGCTGACAGAAATACCGTAGTTAACTTTAAGAACCTATTGTGCCAGTTTGGGCTAAATTATCATAATGACAAACCCACAAGAAACAAAGCTTGCCTGGACAATGTAGTAAGCAATTTTTCTAAGCTTGACTGTACAGTTGAACTTCAGAATTTTTATTTTTCTGACCATTTAGCTTTATGGTTTCATTGCTTTAAAAGCGATTTTAATGACATATTAAAAAGTAATAAACAAATGTTAAGTTACAGAAATTTTTCTTCTAGTAATTATGATAAATTTATTAATATTGTTGGACAAATCGACTGGGATATATATTTTAGTAGTATGCACTATACCGCAGAAAATATTTTTAATGCCTTTTTTAATATAATCTATGACATTTTTAATTTGTGTTTTTATAAAAAGTGTACAATGAACAAAAAAGTTTACTCTGGAAACAAGATTCAGTTATCTGATGAAGTAAAACAGCTTAGAATCAGGCTTAGGATTTATTATGATATATTTAAACAATCAGGTTCTGAAGTGGCTAAGCAAAGATATTATCTAAACAGGAAATTCTATAAACAAAAACTAGAAGAGAATAAAATGATGAAAAATATTAGTTTGATACAGAATTCAAGAAATAAAAGTAAAACTGCTTGGTACCTAATTAATAAATCAAGAAATTGTGGAAATAGTAGACCTGTCATTCCAGTATCTGCTGAGACATTTAACCAACATTTTATAAATTCTGTGGAAACTACTAAATCAAAAATTAATATATGTAGGACGACACATGATGTACTTTTAAAAATTGTGCAACTACAAATGCTGTCTTTTTCTGGAAAGTCATTACTACCAATCAAATATTAGAAATTGTATCTAATTTAAAAAGTTCTAGAAGTACTGATATTTATGATATGTCAAACAATTTTTTAAAGAGGATTATTGACGTAATTCTTTACCCACTTACACATTGCGTTAATCTTTGTTTGCAAGAAGGAATTTTTCCTGATTGCCTGAAAATTGCTAAAGTAATTCCTGTGTATAAAAAAGGAAGTGCATATGAAGCTGCAAATTATAGGCCAATATCTCTCATTCCTGTAATTGGAAAAATTTTTGAGCACATTATGTTTGAGCAAATAAATACTTTTTTCAAAAACTTTGACTTGTTTAACAAAAATCAATATGGCTTTTCTAAAGGTAGAAATACTACTGCAGCAATACAAAGTTTGGTCGATATAATACATTCCTCATTTGAAAGTGGTGAATATGTATTAGCTAATTTTTGTGACTTGAGTAAGGCTTTTGATTCTATTGATCATAATATCTTATTAGAAAAGCTTTCTTATTATGGCATACAAAATACTCAATTGAATCTCATTAAATCTTATTTATTTGGTAGAAAACAATTGGTTTATGTAAATAGTGAATGTTCATCTATGTCCCACATAGCAAGTGGTGTCCCGCAGGGTTCTGTTTTGGGCCCATTGCTATTTTTAATTGCAGTTAATGACTTACCAAGTAATATGCCTACAGATACCATAATGTTTGCAGACGATACTACTTTTATATCAAATGGAAATGACCCAAATGAATTGAATAATCACTATAAAGCCATAATGTCTAAAGCTTCGGAATGGTTTGAAGCTAATAGTTTATTTTTAAATAAATCCAAGACTATCTCTGTTTTATTCACTTTAAAAAGGATAACAGACAACTTATCATTACAGTATCAGACAAGTACTAAATTCTTAGGTGTATATATTGATAACCAATTATCGTGGACCACCCATATTGAATATTTAAAAAAGAGACTGTCTAGCATTATATTTTTAATTCGTAATTTGAGAGATTCTATCCCAATTGAATACGTGAGAAGTATGTATTTTGCTTTCTTTGAGTCTGTAATCAGATATGGCCTAATTCTTTGGGGTGGTGCTAACAAAGTAAATGACATTTTTTGTCTTCAAAAGAAAATTATTAGGATAGTTAAAAAATGTTCCTATATAACCCCATGTAGACCCCTATTTATTGAGTTAGGCATTTTAACTATTTATAATCTTTATATTTTAGATACTTTAGTATATATACATGCTTCTTGTCATAGACATATTTTGAGGATGGATATTCATAGCTATAGTACTAGATACAGGTCCAATGTAAACATTCCATATTATCGACTAACAAAATCTCAGAATAGTTATCAGTACTTAGGTATTAAGCTGTATAATAACTTGCCTGACAGTGTTAAATGTTTAAACATGCAGAATTTTAAGTCCAGAATATATACATGGTTAGTCAAACATCCTTTTTATTCTATACATGAATATTTTAATGATAAATTTTGTGATCTTGTTTTGTAATTTATTATGACAAGGTTATTGTACTGCTTTTAACAGACTATGTCAATGCCTGTATAGTGCTTTTAGACAAATAAAATGAAATGAAATGAAATATTTACATGACAAAGAAAATGTATGTCTTGAATTTTATAGGAATAGCCTCTGAAGACTACTTTATTCTGGATGAATTTTACGGAATTTTACATAACTGCTAAACCGTAAGAGATGGACAAAACCTACAATACAAAACATGTAGAACACGTTAAAATACACAATTTATATAATATAATTTTTTTTCATGGAGTTAATCGTTTTTGAGATATTCCTTGTGTTTGGTTTCAGCTTTAAAAAACTCCTGTCCATACAAACAAAGGAACTTCAGTCACATAGCAACCAGGTTTAGACTATCACTTTAACCTATGGTACTCCCTTACTTCGCTTCTACTTACAAGGAGGCATGTAATAAGACTATTTCTGCTATTCTTTTTCTCGATTGACATGAAGTAAATAGAAGCACAAGCTTTTTCATAATATTTTTCAGGAATGTAGAGAAAGTCATGTCTTTTTATTTTCGTGTTTACTCTTTTTATTCTCTGTTGTTGTTTTAATATTGTTTATTATCTTGTGTATTACAAAAGCACGTACGGTCTGTGGACCCGTCGATTATTGAAATTCAATGTATGATTTTGTTATGTCAATCAATATACTTATTCATTCATTCATACATTCCAGCTACCATGGATGACTGTGTGTGTATAACGACAGCCTCTACGTGTTGTCGATGTTTCCCAAGATCTAAACGGACAAGAATCCTGACTTTGTCGTGTAATTTAACTCACTAAGGCGGCACATGATTAGGACGCCCACTCGGAAGCTACGCCTTCTAGATGCGATCTAATTGATATTCATAATAAACAGCTGCGAATCACATAGGTAAGTTTGAGTGATGAAAGGCTGTACTCGTGTTGGCATTAATGTACGTAAGTTTTCAGCAACAGGTTTGTGTTCATGTTTATTTGCGGTGAATCTCAATTGCGGCAAGGCGATGACGTTGACATATCGCCACCTGCTCCCTTGCATACGGGAACATCGATTCTCTAGCATAGCATTCGTTTAATCTATCACAATACCTGAACCATTCACATGACTTTCTCTACCTATTCTACAAAAGAGCTGTTGTTACAAAAGTTCCTCCTTCCATCTACTACATGCTATATCGAGCGCGGCCGAGTGGTTAGACCACTCTCCTCTCACCCAAGCGACCGCAGGTTTTCTCCGGTTTCTCCCGTCACCTCATTCCACCGGTGCTCATCTTCATTCCATATACCACCAGTGTCGTCGCCTGCGCTGTCACAAGCAGTAAAATCGGGCATTAAACACTATAAAAATTCTGATGTGTACCATTCAATTGACTTTCTTTATATCCCTGCAACAAATTATTCTTAAAAAGCTTATACTTGTATTTACTTTATGCTAATCAGAAAAAAAAAAAAATAGCAGAAATAGTCTCATTACTTGCTTCCTTGTAAGTAGAAGCGAAATAAGGGACTACCATAGGTTAAAGTGATAGTCAAAAGCTGGTTGCTATGCCAATGAAGTTCCTTTGTTTATATGGATAGGAGTTGACAACTTCCTGTATGAGAAAAGTATACGTTTTTCATAGTAGAAACCAAATATAAGGAATGTCTCAAAAACGACGAACTCCACGAAAAAGATGTATATAACATAAATTGTGTGTTTTAATGTGCTGTACATTTTTATGCAGAAAGTTTTTGTCCATCTCTTACGGTTTAGCAGTTATTCAAAATTCAGTAAAATTCATCCAGGTTAAACTACTCTTCGGAGGCTATTCCCAGAAAATTCAAGATATACATTTTATGTGTCAGATAAATATGTTTAATATACGACATTTTAATCAAAATCGTTAGAGCCATTTTTTAGAAAATAAAAAATTTTCGAAAAAAGTTCCATGAAAGGGTAGTTTGGGTTGGGGGGATTGTTCTCAAAATCTTCGTGTCGCATCCCTGGAAGATACTAAACTTAAATATACACACACACACACGGATCTTTTTGTAAAAATGCTTTTTTTGGATATTGGGGACCCTAAAACATATATATCCGGTGAAATCTCGGTATCGAATTTTTGGGTGGAGTGCAATACTTTCTCTATTCACTATGTACATAGTGAGTATAGAGAAGGTAAAAAGATTAATAGAAATCGCCATATTACTTGCTTCACTGTAAGTAGAAGGACCATAAAGGCATACAATAGGCTGAAGCAATTGACGTTGCATAGTCAGCAGTAAAACAAAAGAGATATAGTACGAATAAGTCTTCCCATTCGAAGAAAGTGTTTCAAATTAAAACCAATAGCAAAGAAAAACTGAAATGAAATAGCGTTTTATTTATGGACGCTCTTTACCTGCTGTGGTTCTTAGCGTCCCATTCTATACTGGGCGTGAAAGACCATTTAATTTTGCTCAGAGGCTTGAGCTTCTACGACACGGAATCCACGGATTTACTTCCCTTCCGAAGGAAGCCATGCTAAGGATTTTGTTACGCCCGAAAAAATCCATCGTCCTCCACCGAGTTTGAACCGGCTACTTAGGGCATATAAACAATAACTAAGAATATCTCGGAAATGGCTAATTACAAAAAAAAAGTATATGACATAAATTGTGTGTTTTAACGGGATTTATATTTTTACTTTTATGATAAAAATCTGATGTGTTCCATTCAGATGACTTTCTCTGCCTATTCTATAAAAGAGCTGTTCTAAGAAAAGATGCTCCTTCTATTTACTTAATGTTCATTGAGATAAACATCAGCAGAAACTGTCTTATTACTTAGCTCCTTTTAAGTAGAAGGCAAATAATGGAATGCACTAATCTAAAGCTGTGATCAAATCTTTTAAAAGCATTCGACAATGCGATAGACGTTGAAATTCAGCAAGGTCAGGAGTAAAAAAAAAAAGAGATATGAAACGAATGACGTCTTCTAGTTTAAAGAAAAAATTTAAAATTGAAACCAATAACAAAATATTTCTTGGAAATGACTAGTCAAAAAAAATATGACATAAATTATGTGTTCTAACGAGATCTACCATATTTTTTGCTTTCTCTATAAGTACTACGTACACAGTGTATAGAGAAGTGTGTGCGATGTGTGTGGGGATGTGTGAATGTTTCTATGTGTGCGAGTGTGTGTATTTGTGAGTGGGTGTGTGTGAGTATATTTATGGGTGTTTAAATGTTTTTATGAGTGTGTGTGTGTATGGGTGTGTTTGTGAGGGTGTGTAAGTGTATTTTTGGGTGTTTGTGTGTATGTGAGTGGGCGTGAGTGTGTGAACTAATGGCCGCGCCGTGGCCGAGTAGTTAGACCACTCGCCTCTCACCTAGACGGCCCGGATTCGATCCCAAGTGACCGCATGTGAGATTTGTGGTGGACAAAGCGGCGTAGGGGCAGGTTTTCTCCGGGAATTTGCATTCATGTATCATCAGTGGCATTGCCTGAGGTGCGATTAGTAGTTAAAGCGGGCGTTAAAGACTATCAAAAGAAATGTTGCCGGTCCCCATGGCCAGGATCGCTAAAGCGCCTTGCTTTGATGCTTCGTGGCGCAGGGGATCGTGGGTTCGAGTCCCGCCTTGGGCATGAGTGTTTGTGTGTTTGTGAAATGTGTACACGTATGTCTGTTGGTCATGAAATAAAAAAAATCTGATGTGTTACACTCACATGACTTTCTCTAGCTGTTCTACAAACTTCATACATAAGATTCTTCTTCTTTCTGCACCTTGCTAATCGTGGTACTCTTTAGCACAATGTTCTTATTATTTAGTTCCGTATAAGTAGGAAGAAAATAAGGGAATACACTAGGCTAAACCAATAGTCAAATGTTTTAAAAGCTGTCGTTATGCGATTGTCATTATAAATCGCTTCTTTTGTTGGCCAGGAGCAGAACAAAAGAAAAACGGACACTCCCGTCTGAGAAAAGTATAAGTACTTCACAACTGAAACTAATAACAATGAATACCTCGAAAACGGTAAGCTCCACGAGAAAAATGTATATGACATAACTTGTATATTTGAACAAGACCTAAATTTTTTGTACAGTAAGTTTTTGTCTATCTCTTACGGTTTACTAGTTATGCCAAATTAAGCAAAATTCATCCAGAATAAACTGGTCTTCAGAAGATATTCCCAGAAAATTCAAGATATACATTTTATTTGTTAGGCAAATATCTTTAATATATGCTATTTTAAGAAAATCAAATTTTTTTTAAAAAAGTTCCATGTAAAGGGTAGTTTGGAATGGGGGGATTTTTCTCAAAATCTTCGTGTCGCATCCCTGGAAGATACTAAACTTAAAGACCAAGTTTGGTATTTTAGCTACTTTTTGTTTTTGAGTTATCGTGTTCACAGACACACGGACACACACACACACACGGACCTTTTTCTGAAAATGCTTTTTTTGGATACAAGGGTCCTAAAACATGTATTTCCAGTGAAATCTCGGCATCGAATTTTTGGGTGGAATACAATACTTCTCTATCCCTATGTACATTGTACATATGGGGCTAGAGAAAGTAAAAATAATGGTAAGCAAAGGGAATTTAGGGAAAAGGAGGAAAAAAAGAAATAAGAAAAAGGGAATAGAACCCGGATTGCCGACCAGACTCCGAACTGTATTTTATAAAAAAAAAAATCTGATACGTTCCATTCACATGACTCTCTCTACATCTCTGTTACAAATTATTGTTAAAAAGCTTATGCTTCTATTTAATTCACGCTAATTGAGAAAAAATTAGCAGAAATAGTCTTACTACTTGCTTCCTTGTAAGTAGAAGCGAAATAAGGGAGTACCATAGATTAAAGTGATAGTCTAAAGCTGTTTGCTATGTGACTGATGTTCCTTTATTAGTATGGACAGGAGTTGACAAAGTCCTGTGTGAAAAAAGTATAAGTTTTTTAAAGCTGAAACCAAAACACAAGGAATATCTAAAAAGCAATCAACTCCACGAAAAAAATGCATATAACATACATTTTGTGTTTTAAAGTGCTCTACATTTTTTGTGTGGTAAGTTTTTTTTCCATCTCTTATGGTTAAGCAGTTATGCTAGATTCCGTAAAATTCATCCAGAATAAAGTAGTCTTCAGAGGCTATTCCCAGAAAATTCAAGATATGCATTTTTTTGTCAGGTAAATATCTTTAATATATGATATTTTAATCAAAATCACTAGAGTCATTTTTGATAAAATCAAAATCTTCGAAAAAAGTTCCATAAGAATGGTAGCTTAGAATGGCGGGATTTTTCTCAAAAACTTCGTGTCGCGTCCTTGGAAGATACTTAACTTAAATATCAGGTTTAGTATTTTACCGACTTTTCGTTTTTGAGTTATCGTGTTCACAGACACACGGACACACACACAGGGACCTTTTTCTGAAAATACTTTTCTTGGATACTGGTGACCCTAAAACATATATTTCCGGTGAAATCTCGGTATCGAATTTTTGGGTGGAGTGCAATACCTTGTCTATACACTATGTACATAGTGCGTATAGAGAAGGTAAAAATAACTAAATAAAACTGCTATAATTAAAATTTAAGTAACAAAGATTCTTGGGTTGCATCTTTAGTTCTACTGTCTCACACCATTTTGCCTCTTTTCTTTTCTAAAGAAGAAATAGCTTCTACGTTATGTGCCAAAGCCAACACTAGGCTAAATGAAGCCTGATCCGCGTATCCAGGTAGTCGGATGGTTGAGCAATACATCACGGTAGATTTATGTCAGAGAGCATCCAGATTTTGTCCGGCGGCACATCACAGAATATGGCTCTATTCATAAGGTCACGCAACTATGCATTCACGGGTCCGTTTTTATAGAACACGTCTTGGTACCATAGTGCTTCGGGAGAGGTTTACAATACAGACATTCATGTCACGTGATTCCCATAGCTAGATTTTTCAGACAACAAAATATAACACCTGAATATCTAATTATGCTACGACAGGCTTTTAGTGAGAAGAAATACTTTCTGTGAATATATTATTTAAACAGAAAATCTGATGTGTTCCATTCAAAAGACTTCCTCTACATCTCTGCAACATATTATTGTTCCATTTATTTCGTGCTAATCGAGAAAAAAATATCAGAAACAGGTTTTTTTACTTTCTCTATACGTACTATGTACATAGTGTATAGAGAAGGTATTGCACTCCACCAAAAATTTCGATACCGAGATTTCACCGGAAATATATGTTTTAGGGTCCCCTGTATCCAAAAAAAGTATTTACAGAAAAAGGTCCGAGTGTGTGTGGGTTCGTGTGTCTGTGAACACGATAACTCAAAAACGAAAAGTCGGTAAAATACCAAACTTGGTATTTAAGTTTGTTATCTTCCAGGGATGCGACACGAAGATTTTGTGAAAAATCCGACCTATCCCAAACTACCCTTTACATGGAACTTTTTTCGAAAATTTTAACGATTTTGATTAAAATATCATATATTAAAGATATTTACCTGACAAATAAAATGTATATTTTGAATTTTCTGGGAATAGCCTGTGAAGACTACTTTATTCTGGATGAATTTTGCATAACTACTAAACCGTGAGAGATGGACAAAAACTTAACACACCAAAAATGTAGAGCACGTTAAAACACACAATTTATGTTATATACATTTTTTTCGTGGAATTGATCGTTTTTGAGATATTCCTTTTTCTTGCTTTCAGATTTTAAAAACTTACACTTTTCTCATACAGGAATTTGTCAACTCGTGTCCATACAAAGGAACGACAGTCACATAGCAACCAGCTTTTGGCTTTCACTTTAACCTATGGTACTCCCTTATTTCGCTTCTACTTACAATAAAGCAAGAAATAAGACTATTTCTACTAATTTTTCTCGATTAGCATGAAATAAATAAAAGAAAAACTTATTAACAATAATTTATTACAGAGATATAGAGAAAATCATGTGAGTGGAACACATCAGATTTTTTTTTACTTGCTTCCTTGTAAGTAGAAGGGAAATAAGGGAATACACTAGCCTAAAGTGGTAGTCAAATCTTTTAAAAGCTGGTTGCTGTTTAATTTAAGTTCATGTGTTTGTATGGCCAGGAGTCGACGAATTCCCGGATGAGAAAGGCAAAGTATTTTAAAACTGAAACCAATGACAAGGAATATCTCAAAAATGGTTAACTCTACGAAAAAAAATCTGATGTGTTACACTCACATGACTTTCTCTAGCTACTCTACAAATAAACTTCTTACGAAAGATAATTCTTCTTAACAATACCATGCTAATCGAGAATAACATTAGCAGAGTTGTATTACTTAGTTCCTTATAAGTAGAAAGGAGCAAAGGGAATCACTAGGCTAAAGTGATAGTCAAATGTTTTAAAAGCTGTCGTCATACGATTGTCATTGCAAATCGCTTCTTTTCTTGGTCAGGAGTAGAACAAAAAAAAACAAAACAAAAAAAAAAACAAAAAAAAAAAAAAAGGAAAAGTACTTCACAATTGAAACTAATAACAAGGAATACCTCAAAAACGGCAAGCTCAACGAAAAAAGTATATGACATAACTTCTGTATTTTAACGAGATCTATAGTTTTTGTATGTAAGTTTTTGTCTATCTCAGCCGGTTTACTAGTTAAGCCAAACTAAGCAAAATTCATCCAGAATAAACAAGTCTTTAGAATCTATTCCCAGAAAATTCAAGATATACATTTTATTTGTGATAGAAATGGTTTTATACGTGGTGTTTTAATCAAAATCGTTAGAGCAATTTTTAAGAAAATCAAAATTTGTGAAAAATTTTCCATGTAAAGTGTAGTTAGGGGTGAGGGGATTTTCTTGAAAATTTCGTGTCGCATCCTTAAATACCAAGTTTGGTATATAACAGTATTTTCGTTTTTGAGCTATGCTGCCCTCAGACACACACACATACACACAGACAGACAGACACATATACGGACAGTTTTCTAAAAATGCTTTTTTTTAATTCAGGGAATCTCAAAACATGTATTTCCGGTGAAATCTCGGTATGGAATTTTTGGGTGCATTACAATAACTTCTCTATACATTATGCTCATAGTACGTGTAGAGGAAGTAAACATGCTTATAACATAAATTGTGTATTTTAACGAGCTCTACATTTTTGTGTACTAAGCTTTTGTTGTTTTTTTAGTTTGTGTGTGTGCATATATATATATATATATATATATATATATATATATATATATATATATATATATAATGGTTTACCAGTTATGCAAAATCCGCAAAATTCATCTAGAATAAACGCGAAATGAAATGGCGTTTTATTTATGGACGCTCTTTAACTGCTGTGATTCTTAGCGTCCCATTCTATACTGGGCGTGAAAGACCACTTAATTTTGTTCAGGGGCCTCTCTATCAGGCTTGAGGTTCCTTTTACGTGCCGTAAATCTACGACACGGGACCCACAATTTTACTTCCCTTCCCAAGGAAGCCATGCTAAGGATTTTTACGCCCGAAAAAATCCATCGTCCTCCGCCAGGTTTGAACCCCTGACCATTACACCACGGAAAGTGACAGAATAAGCATGTCTTCAGAGGTTATTCCCAGAGGTTATTCAAGATATATATTTTATTTGTCATGTAAATATTTTAATTAAAATCAAGGGAGATAAAAACAAGGGAACGTCATAGCTTAATAACAGATTTGCACTCAGTTTACTTTTCCATAGGAAGTCAACAAGATGGCGTATAATCACATTTTTCACACAGAAGCACTTTAGGTGGTCATGTTTGAAAGTTGTTCCTCCCACCAAACATCAGCAAGTGATTAGCATATGACATCCATCGATGTCGTGATTTATTTTCCAGCTGATTGCTAAAATTGCTGACAGAGCATACATTGAAGCATGTTTAATTTACATGGAATTTTGGCTCCATATCATATAAGACATGATGAGGTTTTTGCATCCACCGGAGTCTTAGCTGAGAAAATTTCTAAGAACGATAATAGCACTCCATTGTTATTCCTACAATTGCTTTCATCTTTTACCTTCTATACCAGTATATAGTAGGTAGAGAATTTGCTATGTGACTGAAGTTCCTTTGCTTGTATGGACAGGACTTGACAAATTCCCGTATGAGAAAAGTATAAGCATTTTAAAGCTGAAACTAGTAACAAAGAATACCTACCTCAAAACTGTGTAACTTTTTTGTTAAGTAAATTTTAAGTAAAATATTGCATTAATAAAATAAAAACAACACTTAGAGTGCTGTTTTTGTATTGTTTTAGCAACCGAGTTCTACAAACACAAAGAACAATAATGAACTTGTTAATAAAACCTGTCAGCTGTTTTTTACAAAATCTGCCTTTACCAGCCAGCTATGCAAAATTCCGCAAAATTCATCCTGAATGAACATATTTTCAAAGATTATTCATAGAAAATTGAAGGTATACATTTTATTTGTTATGCAAATATCTTAAATATAAGAGATTTTAATCAAAATCGTTAGAGCCATTTTTGAAAAAAATCAACTTAAATTATCTCCATGTAAAGGGTAGTTGGGGTGGAGGAACTTTCTTGAAAATCTTCTTGTCGAATCCTTGGAAGATGCTAAACTTAAATACCAAGTTTGGTATGTTACCTACTTTTCGTTTTTGAATTATCGTGTTCACAGACACACGGACACACGCGGACCTTTTTCTGAAAATGCATTTTTTTTTAATAAGGGGGATCCTAAAACATATATTTCCGGTGAAATCTCGGTATCGAATTTTTGGGTGGAGTGCAATACCTTTTCTATACACTATGTATATAGTACGTGTAGAGAAAGTAAAAAGGAGAACAATAAATTAAGCTATAGTAAAATCTTTTAAAAGCTGGCTGCCATGTGGTTGAAATCCGTTTCTATTCATTGCCTAAAGTTTACAAATTTCCGTAGGAGAAATTTTTAAGTACTTTAAAACTGAAACCAACAATAAGGAATATTTCAAAAATGGTAAAATCCACGACAAATTGCGTAGGATATAAATTGTGTGCCTTAACGGGATCTACATTTTTTTCATAGTGAGTTTTAGTTTTTATCTTGCGGTTTACTAGTCATGCAAATTCAGCAAAATTCATCAAGAATAAAGAGATCTTCAGATGTTTCTCCCAAAAAATTCAAGATATACATTTTATTTATCGTGTAAGTATTTTTAAAATACCGTATTTTAATCAAAATCGTTAGAGCGATGTTTGTGAAAATCCAAATTTTCGAATTTTTTTCTATGTAAATATTAATTTAGGATGGGGGGATTTTCTTGGAACATATAAAACATATAAAACTTAAATACCAAGTTTGATATTTTACTTATTTTTTCTTTTTTGACTTGTGTTTACAAACACACGGACCTTTTTCTAAAAAAATTGGATATAGGGGATCCTAAAACCTGTATTTCCAATTAATTCTCGGTTTCAATTTTTGGCTGGAATATGGAATACAATACCTTCTCTATGCACTATGTACATAGTACGTGTAGAGAAAGTAAAAATCTGATGTGTTTCATTCACATGGCTTTCTCTACGTCTCTGTAACAAAAAACCGTATTCTCCTATGTATATCATGCTAATCGAGTTAAATGTTAACAGAAACTGTCTTTATTAATTGATTCCTTGTAAATAGAAGGAAAAAAGGAGAACACTAGGCTAAAGCGATGGTAAAATCTTTTAAAAGCTGGTTGCCATGTGGTTAAAATCCGTTTATATTCATTGCATGAAGTATACAAATTCAGGTATGAGATAATTTTAAGTATTTTAAAACTGAAACCAATAATAAGAAATATCTCAAAAATGGTCAAATCCATAAAAAAATATTTATATTACCTAAATTGCGTGCTTTAGTAAGGTCTACATTTTTCTATAGTAAGTTTTTGTCTATCTCATGCGGTTTTATAGTTATGCATAATTGAGCAAAATTCATAAAGAATAAAAAGATCTCAGAGACTAGTCCCCAAAAATTCGAGATATACATTTTATTTATCATCTAAGTATCTTTAAAATACAGTATTTTAATCAAAACTGTTGGAGAAATGAGAAAATCCAAATTTTCGAAATTTTTTCCAATTTAAGGTTACTTTGGGGTGGGGGAATTTTTCTCAAAATCTTTGTGTCGCCTCCTTGGAACATATAAAGCTTAAATACCAAGTTTGGTATCTTACCGCATTTTCGTTTTTGTGTTATCGTGTTCAGACACCCGGACACACTCCCACAAGGATCTTTTTCTAAAAAAATTTTTTTTTTGATTCACGGGATTCTAAAACGTACATTTCCGGTGAAATCTCGGTATCGAATTGTTTGTGGAATACAATACTTTCTCTATACACTATATGTATAGTATGTGTAGAGACAGTTAAAACGAAAACTCGTTTAAATACCACAAGTGGTATTTCAGTTCTGCAACTTCCTAAGATACGACACGAAGATTTTCAAGAAAACCACACCCCTCCCAACTTGGAAATAACTTTTTCTAAAATGACCTTAACGAATTTGTTTTAAAAACATTCTTTAAGAACATTTTGACCACAAATGAAACTTAGATCTTACACGGCACTGGTTGTTGATTAATGCTACACGGGTATTGCATTCGAAACCAGAGAACCCGGAGAAAACCCGCCCCTGCACCGCTTTGTCCACCACAAATCTCACATGCGATCGCTTAGGATCGAACTTTGGGCCTTGTAGGTGATAGGCGAATGGTCTAACCACTCGGCTACGGTGCGGGCCTAATCATGCAAAGAAATGAATTTCAACCACATGGTAAAACAGCTTTATACTGGTGTATTCCCTTATTTCCATTTTACCTACAAGGAACCAAGTAATAAGACCATTTCTGCTAATATTTATCTCCATTAGCATGAAGTAGATAGAAGAGTACAGGGACGTAGAGAAAGTCATGTGAATGCTGCACATTAGAGTGATTTTTACTTTCTCTACACGTACTATGGAAAACGGTTCGTGTGTGTGTGCATGTGTGTGTCTCTATGTGTATGTATCTGTGGACAGCATAGCCCAAAAACGTAAAGACCGTTAAATACCTAACTTGGTATTTAAGTTTGGTATCTTCCAAGAATGCGTCACAAAGATTTTCAAGAAAATATCCCCCCCTTTGCTTGGAACTTTTTTTCGAAAATTTTGATTTTCCCAAAAATTGCGCTAACGATTTTAATTAAAATAAGGTATATTAAAGATATTTACCTGACAAATAAAACGTATAACTTGAATTTTTGGGAATAGCCTCTAAAAGCTACTTTATTCTGGATGAATTTTGCGGAATTTTGTATAACTGCTTAACCGTAAGCGATGGACAAAAACTTGCCTCACAGAAAATGTAGAGCACATTAAAACACACAATTTATCTATATACATTTTTTTCGTACAGTTGATCGCTTTTAAGATACTCCTTGTTTTTAGTTTCAGCTTTGAAAAACATACTTTTCTCATATAGGAATTTGTCAACTCCTGTTCATACAAACAAAGGAACTTCAGTCACATAGCAACCAGCTTTTGACTGTCACTTTAACCTTGTTTTGCTTCTACTTACAAGGAAGCAAGTAATAAGACTGTTTCTGCTATTTTTACTTTCTCTATATGTACTCTGTATATAGTGTATAGAGAAGGTATTGTATTGCACTCAAAAATCGATACCGATATTTCACCGGGAATATATGTTTTGAGGCCCCCTGAATCCAATTTTTTTTAGAAAAATGTGTTTATGTGTGTGTGTGTGGGCAGCATAGCTAAAAATGAATACCAAACTTAGTATTTAAGTTTGGTATCTTCTGAGGATGCGGTACGAAGATTTTCAAGAAAATCCCCCCACCCCAAATTTTCGAAAGCTGTGATTTTCTTAAAAATGGCTCTAACGATTTTGATTAAAGTCTCGTATATTTAAGATATTTATTTGACAAATAAAATGTATATCTTGCATTTTCTGGGTATAGCCTCTGAAGACTTCTTTATTCTTCATAAATGCTAAAGCATAAAAGATGTACAAAAACTTAACAGACAGAAAAAGTACAGCACATTAAAACACGCAATTTATGCTATATACATTTTTTTCGTGGAGTTGATTGTATTTAAGATATTCCTTGTTTTTAGTTTCAGGATTGAAAAACATACTTTTCTCATACAGGAATTTGTCAACTCCTGTCCATACAAACAAAGGAACATCAGTCACATAGCAACCAGCTTTTGGCTTTCACTTTAACTTATGCTACTCCCTTATTTCGCTTCTACTTACAAGGAAGCAAGTAGTGAGACTATTTCTGTTAATGTTTTCTCAAGTAGCCTAAGCTTTTTAACAATAATTTGTTGCAGAGATTTAGAGAAAGGAATTTAAATGGAATGCATTCGATTTTTTTCTACACATTTTCAGTAATATCCGTTACATTGTTGTTCAATACGACTCCTTACAGAAGAGGAAACTGAACAAGATTTTATTTCGAGTTTACTTCACCTTGACAAAGAGTGTGAGGCAATCTTATTGTGATTGACAGTACGTGTCCGTAATGCAATGCTTTCACACCAGGAACTGATTGCAGAAGCGATTGGAACCCACAGGATTACCAGGTAACATTCGTCTGCAAGCAGCTTCATCAACGTCCCTTTTCCTTCCAACCCTGACATGTGAAGAAAAGTGCTCTGAACCATAGAGCTCGAACGTGACGTTGGGATACATTATTGAGAACAGGCATTTTTCATCCAGGAGTTGTCCCATTGTGTTCCTTCTCAAAGAAAAGGTGAGATTTTCAGACCTAAGACGTCATTCCGATGACGGTTTTTCCTTTCATCTGCCAAACAACAAAGTCTAATCCGTCAAAGGGCAGGTGGGACCGTCTTCAGGAGAAAAGGTCGGCAAAAATAGGAGCATTAGTAATCAGTCGAATTTCAGGCGTGCTTTTGCCACAAAACCCGTTGCGTATGTGGTTAGGGGCTTCTCGGCATTATCAACTAGTCCACTCAGATAAACAGCACTTCCTAATGGATATACGTAGGTGTAAATGCACAATAGGGTTTTAAAACAACAAAGCTATCTATTCAAACATCTTAAAATCTCAAAGTTTTCAGATACGTTTCTCTTTCAGTCACACAAACGTAAACATTTTTTACTTTCTCTACACGTACTATGTACATAGTGTATAGAGAAGGTATTGTACTGCACACAAAAATTCGATACCGAGATTTCACCGGAAATATATGTTTTGAGTCGTCCTGAATCAAAAAAAAAAAAAAAATTGGAAAAAGGTGCGTGTCTATGTGTGTGTTTTTGGACAGTACATCTCAAAAACGAAGAGTCTGTTAAATACGAAACTTGGTATTTAAGTTTAGTGTCTTCCAAAGATTTTCAAGAAAATCCCCCATTGCGTGGAAAATTTTTCAAAAATTTTGATTTTCTCAAAAATTGCTCTGACGATTTTGATCAAAATCTCTCATATTAAAGATATTTACACGACAAACAAAAATGTGTATCTTGAATTTTCTGGGAATTGCCTCCAAAGACTACTTTACTCTGGATGTATTTTGCATTACTGGTAAACCGTAAGAGATAGACAAAAGCTTACAAATTATAAACTGTAGAGCACGTTAAAACACACAATTCATGTTATATACATTTTTTAGGTGGAGTTGATCGTTTTTGAGATATTCCTTGCTATTCTTTTCAGCTATAACATACTTACGGGAATTCGTCAACTCCTGTCCATATAAACAAAGCAACTTTAATCACACAGCGACCAGCTTTTGACTATCACCTTAGCCTATAGTACTCCCTTATTTCTCTCCTACTTCCATGGAAGCAAGTAATAGGACGATTTCTGCTAATGTTTTCTCGATAAGTATGAGATAAATAGCAGAATAAGCTTTTTAACAATAATTTGTAGTAGATTAGTGGAGAACGTCATGTGAATGGAATACTCATATACTGAAATGTGTTCATTTATTGTTAAAAATCTATATCGAAATGAAGACCATTTCGATACAGATTTTCATTTCGATGTAGATTTTCACGCTTGCGCGCGTTGGTTGTTCATAGGCTGCTAATCTGCCTAAAATTACATTTACATTTCTTCAAAGTAAAGTATGAGGACATTTTCCGAGAATGAAGTTACACTTTTTGTTATTATCCGTGCTATGAATTTATCATACAACTTTTCGTAGATCGTTTTTGATTTCTGTGAAGGTAAATTGTCAACAACATTATTCGCCTCCTTTGTTTTATCAGGAAGCTCGGAACTAAAGTCCATATCATTATCACTAGGCCATAATATCTTACAAATAAACTATCACCGTGAATCGAATTGCATTTGTTATGCGTACAAGACACATAGCGGTCGGCAGAGTTCAGCTTTCGTATGTTGAATATCAAAACATTAAATATTTATTGTATATCTACATATCGTAGAAAAAAATATGCATGCAACTCTGATATAACGGCTATTAAACTTACTAGAATACACATATCTCGTTCGTACCTTAATAACTACCATTATAGGGTAGTTGCATAAATAACTATAATTTTCCCTTCTTAGTATAGTAACGAATTCATATTCCTGTCAAAATTTCTGTCTCTGTGGAAATATGTCCGTGTATTTGTGAATGGCAAAACTAAAAAATCTGATGTGTTAAGTGATAGTCAAAAGCTGGTTGCTATGTGACTGAAGTTCCTTTGTTTGTATGGACAGCAGTCTACAAATTCTTGTATGAGAAAAATATTTTTTTCAAAGCTGAAACCAAAAACAAGGAATTTCTCAAAAACAATTAACTCCACGAAAAATATATATATGACATAAATTGTGTATTTTAACGTGCTCTGCATTTTTTGTGTGGTACGTTTTTGTCCATCTCTTACAGTTTAGCAGTTATGCAAAATTCCGTAAAATTGATCCAGAATAAAGTAGTCTTCAAAGGTTATTCCCAGAAAATTCAAGATATACATTTTATTTGTTAGGTAAATATCTTACTATACGATATTTTAATCAAAATCGTTAGAGCTATTTTTAAGAAAATCAAAATTTTCGAAAAAAATTCCATGTAAAGGGTAGTTGGGGGTGGGGGATTTTGATGAAAATCTTCATGTCGCATCCTTGGAAGATACCAAACTTGAATATCAACGGTCTTTTCGTTCTTTAGCTATGCTGTCCACACACACATAGACACACACACACGCACACAGATTTTTTCTAAAAATGCATTTTTTGGATTCAGGGGGACCCAAAACATGTATTTCCGGTGAAATATCGGTATCGAATTTTTGGTTGGAATGTAATAGCTTCTCTGTAGTACATAGACTATAGAGTGAGAGAATGTTCGTGTGTGTGTGTGAGCAGCATAGTTAAGAAACGAAAAGTCGTACCAACCCTGGTATTTAAGTCAGCATCTTCCAAGGATGCGACACGATTTTCATAGGTAATACCACGTGTGAATTATCCTAAGAGATGAAAACACGCGTTTTATTTGATAAGACAATTTAGCGAAATAGACTATTAATAATTTATAATACACAGGAAGGAAGATTTTATCAGGTTATGATTGTAATACTTACTTTAGTTCTCAAATGGTAGATGTCGCATTCGACCATGTTTATTTACCTTTCTTTCTTTGCTTCTTTCTTCACTGCCTCCTGAATTAAACAAAGGAACGTCAGGTGCGACAAGATTTCAGAGAAATGAACATCAGCTGCGCTAAAATATCTCGACAATGTCGCTGCAGTCAGATGACCACGATTGGTTGAAATTGCCTAATCTCAGACGCTTTATTGTCATGAAATCTCCCCATCTCAGGTAACCTTTACATGGAACATTTTTCGAATATTTTTATTTTCTCAAAAATGGCTCTAAGGATTTTGATTAAAACATCGTATATCTTTGGGTGGGTAGCCACAACGCTGACCACTCAACCGTAGAGGTAGTCCAAAAAGCTTGGAAGAACATTTCTTGTGTGTTTGGAATCACGTAGTGCTTGTGCAATCATGCGATCGCGAAGCACCTGTTTGTGCATAACTAACCTTAAATGAGGGATTTGTAGAGTCTCCATTCCGTGATCATGACATATCTATCATAGCGCTAAACCAGTTTATTTGCATAAGCCTTTACCCTCCTTTCTGCTAACAAAGATGTTAATTTCCTGCCCAGAGAACTTTAACGAACCTGTTCTGTAATAAAGACCTCTACTTTAATGTTAATCAAACCCGAATTATATGATTTAACTTAAATATTCCAAGATTTTTGGAATGACACCAGCAGAAATTTATTTATATTTTGAATTTATATAGCAATCTCGTGTTTATTTTATGTGCTCAAACACAATATTTAATAGTTATTTATGATGCAAAATGGTTTTTGATTCACGCGGGAATATTGTGAAACAAGACGCAAACGAGTTTCACAACCACGCGAGAATCAAAAAGAAACTTGACGCTCGCGTATCATACAATGTTTTTTCTACGAAAATTTAACTCAATTATTAAACCGCCAATGCAACGGCCGAGATTAGGCAATTTCAAGCAATTGTGGTCGTCTGACTCGAGCGATATTATCGAAACATCTTATCACAGCTGATGTTCATTTCTTTGAAATCTTGTCGCACCTGATGTTCATTTGTTTAATTCAGGAAGTAGTGAAGATAGAAAAAAAAAAAAAAAAACAGTCGGTAAATAAACATGGCCGAATGCGTCATCTACCATTTGAGAACTAATGTAAATATTACAATCATAGCCTGATAAAAACGATATTATCGAAACATCTCAGCTGATGTTCATTTCTTTGAAATCTTGTCGCACCAGACGTTCGCTTGTTTAATTCAGGAGGCAGTGAAGATAGAAAGGAAATAAAAAAAAAAAAAAAAAACAGTCGGTAAATAAACATGGCCGAATGCGTCATATACCATTTGAGAACTAATGTAAATATTACAATCATAACCTGATAAAAGTGATATTATCGAAACATCTTTTCGCAGCTGATGTTCATTTCTTTGAAATCTTGTCGCACCAGACGTTCGCTTGTTTAATTCAGGAGGCAGTGAAGAAAGAAATAAAATTCGGTAAATAAACATGGTGAATGCGTTATCTACCATTTGAGAACTAATGTAAATATTATCATAATCTGATAAAATCTGCCTTCCTATAGGTATATTATAAATTGTTAATAGTCTTAAGATGAAAACACTCGTGGTATTACTTATTACAATTTTCTGATATTAAAAGTAAAGCAATGAAAGGTGAAATAAATTTGAGGTTAAGTTTGAGCCATTCGTTATTTATTTCGCATTGCTGGGCGAGATGACAGCACGGTTATAGCAGGCCGTGACAAACCTATATTATTGTTGTTCCGTGGTGTATTTTGTGTAAATGACAGATTTTGAGAATTATACCCTTAGAGCTGCGAGAAAACCAGAATCAAATTTACTCTCTGCTAAATCTCACTTTGAAAGTCAAAAGCTGCGCAACCTTTTACTTTCTCTAGCCCGCATGTACAATGTACATAGTGGATAGAGACGGTATTGTATTCCACTCAAAAATTCAATGTCTAGATTTCAACGGAAATATATGTTTTGATGCCTCCTAAGCCCGAAAAAAAAGCATTTTTAGAAAAAGGTCCTGTGTGTGACTAGATATGTGTGTGTGTGTGTGTCTGTGGACAGCATAGCTCAAAAATGAAAAATCCGTTAAATACGAAACTTGGTATTTAGGATTAGTATCTTCCAAGAATGCGGCACAAAGATTTTCAAGAAAATCCCACACTACATGAAAACTAACCTTCACATGGAAAATTTTCGAAAATTTTGATTTTTTCAAAAATGTCTCTAACGATTTTGATTAAAATCCCGTATATTAAAGATCTTTACATCCCAAATAAAATGTATATCTTGAAATTTCTGGGAATAGGCTCCGAAGACCTCTTTATTCTGGATGAATTTTGCTGAATTCTGCAAAACGGTTAGGTAAACCGTTAGAGACAGACAAAACCTTACTACGCAAAAAATGTAGATCTCGTTAAAACACACAAATTATATCATATACATTTTTGTTGTAGAGTTGACCGTTTCCAAGATATTCCTTGTTATTGAAATAGGATTTGAAGATTTCCTGGCGACGAACATATTCTAGACGTTCTCGGGCTTCAAGCCAGCTGCAGTGATGAAGAGTCATCGACGTTTCGGGAGCGTGCATCTCTCTCATCATCTGGCTTGAAGCCCGAGAATGTCTAGAAAATATTCCTTGTTATTGGTTTCAATTGTGAAGTACTTACACTTTTCTCAGATAGGAAGTGTCCGTTTTTCTTTTGTTCTACTCCTGGCCAAGCAAAGAAGCAAATTGCAATGACAATCGCACAACGACAACTTTTAAAAAATCTGACTATCGGTTTAGCTTAGTGTATTTCCTTATTTCCTTCCTATTTATAAGGAACTAAGCAATAAGAACATTCTGCTAATGATTATCAAGGTACAGAATCTTATGTAAGAAGTCTGTAGAAAAGCTAGAGAAAGTCATGTGAGTGTAATACATTAGATACTTTTCTCATACGGGAATTTGTTAACTCCTGTCCATACAAACAAAGGTACTTCAATGACATAGCAACCAGCTCTTTTAAAAGATTTAACAATTACTTTAACCTATGGTACTCCCTTATTTTCCTTTTACTTACAAGGAAGCAAGTAATAAGACCCTTTCTCGGTTAGCGTGAAGTAAATAGAGGAATACGCTTTCTAAACTTAATTTATTGCAGATATGTAGAGAATGTCATGTGAATGGAACACATCAGATTTTTCTGCGCCGGTATACAAAGTGAAGCAATTAAACAAGTTATTATTCATCACTATGTGGGGGGTATTTTGCAGAAGTCATCCAAGAAATATGAGCGTATACAATTAAGATTTTGATGGAAATCCTTGGTCACAGAAATAACGGATAGGACCAGGTTTTCTCGCTCTCGTCAGCTCACACCTGCACATACCACAACAGCTGCAATCGTTTTCAAATTGGGCGACATTTATCCTGAGTTACAAGAAGGTAGTGTATAGCGCGGAGACACTGTATCTACTACTGTTACTAGCAAAACTTCGGATGTGTTCCATTCATATGACTTTCTCTATCCGTTCTGAAGAATGTTCACCGCAGTTGTGAACGAAACGTCTGGACCTGAAAATTCCAGCAGACCACGGCTTCTCAGCCCGGAAAATTCTTCTAGTTATGCCACTGAAGATGTTCACCGCAGTCGTGAACGAAACGTCTGGACCTGAAAATTTCAGCACGGCTTCTCAGCCCGGAAAATTCTTCTAGATATAATTTGAACTCCGGCCGTGAAAGCTTACGATTACTGATTACCAGTTGTATTATTATTATTATTATTATTATTATTATTATTATTGCTACTACTATTACTATACGCATAAGCAGTGTAAATAAAATAAAACCTGGTGTATTCATATGACTTTTTCTACATTGCTATAGCAAATTATTGCTAAAAAGCATATTCTTCTTATGATAATCGAGATAAACATTAGCAGAAACTGTGTTTTAACTACTTGCTTTCTTATAAGTAGGTAAATTAGTGAATATACTAGACTAAAACGATAGTCAAATCTTCTAAAAACCGGTTGCCATGTATGCGGGCCCAGGAGTTTACAAATTTCCGCGTGAGAAAAGTTTAAGTATTTAAATCTGAAACAAATAACAAGGAATGTCTCAGAAATGGTCAATTCAACGAAAATAAACGTATATTAATAAATTGTGTGCTTTAACCTGATCTACATGTTTTGTGCAGTAAGTTTTTTGCCTATCTCTCACGGTTTACTAGCTACCCAAAGTTCAGCATAATCATTCAAAATAAAGAGGTCTTTAGAGGCTATTCCCAGAAAATTCAAGATATACCTTTTATTTGCCATGTAAATATCGTTAATATACTGTATTTTAATCAAAATCGTTACAGCCATATTTGAGAAAATCAAAATTTCCTAATTTTCTTCCATGTAAAGAGTAGTTTGGGGTGGGGGGATATTTCCTAAAATCTGCGTATCACAACCCTGGAAGGTACTAAACTCAAATACCAAGTTTGGTATTTTACGGACTATTCATTTTTCAGTTGTGTTCACAGACAACTTACTACACAAAAAACGTGCTACAAGCCCGCCTGGGTGGCGTGGTGGTAGCGTGTCTGCTTCACATTCAAAAGGTCGTGAGCTCGAATCTCGCTTAGGGTGAGTTGACCGGATAAGGTTTTTTTTTTTTTTTTTTTTTCTGGACGAATGTGGAGTAACTTTAAACTCCATGGACCCCGAGATCATTTGAGCATCATTTCACCAATTTCATTCAGGTAAAGGACGTTAAGCTACAAAAAAACTGACTACATAAAAATGTTGATCACGATAAAACACACAATTTATGTCATACACATTTTTTTCATGGAGTTGGTCGGTTTTGCGATATTCCTTGTTATTGATTTCAGCTTTAAAAAAACATACTTTTCTCATACAGGAATTTGTTAACTCCTGTCCATACAAACAGAGGAACTTCGCCCACCTGGGTGGTGTAGTGGTAGCGTGTGTGCTCCACATTCAAAAGGTCGTGTGTTCGAATCTGCCGGTCCCCGTGGCTGCGCTCGCCAAAGCGTTTCGCTTTGGTGTTTCGCAGCGCAGGGGATCGTGGGTTCGAGTCACGCCTTGGGCATAGGTGTTATATGTTTGTGTATGTGTGTGTAAAAAGTAAAACAGAAATACAGTAATCATACAGTAATCAAAGTAAACAAATTAGGTAAATAAAAAGTAGGGTATACAGCGCCGGAGTCCCGATCAGACAAAACAAAAAAAATCTCACTTAGGGTGAGTTGCCTGGATAAGGATTTTTCGGGGGTTTACCTTATCCTCAGATGACGAATGTCGGGTAACTTTAAGCTCCATTGACCCCGAGATCATTTGAACATCATTTCGCCAATTTCATTCATTGTCAAAGGAACGTTAAGCTGAAAAAAAAAAAACTTCAGTCACATAGCAACCAGCTTTTGACTATCACTTTAACGTATGGTAATCCCTTATTTCCCTTCTACTTACAAGGAAGCAAATAATAAGACTATTTATGCTAATTTTTTCTCCATTAGCATGAAGTAAATAGAAGCATAAGCTTTTTAACTATACTTTGTTGCAGATATATAGAGAAAGTGATGTGAATGGAACACAGATATTTATCTGTAGTACCTTAACTTAAATCGATTTTGACAATTTTTACTTTGAAGAACTTTATAATAGGGGACAGAGCAATAGTATTAGCCTGGAGAATGGGATGCTCTACATTAATTCGGGAGAAGTCTAAACAAAGGTATTTGTTGGTGTAAAATACATTAAACAAATGGTTAAGCAACTGTTTTACTTACCGCCAGTATGTTTTTGAATGCATACCAGCCTTTCATCTGTGACCCACATTGGGGAGGTCCCAGCTTTGTTTCAGGGTTCCCTTTAGGAGCTCGCCGGGAGGGTCCGGGGCTTGTGAACGGGGTCTAGGTTGGCTCGAAAGCGGATCTGGTCACCCTTCCCTTTCCCTCATATCTTATTCCCCGGATTTTTTTTGTTTCTATAGAAACCAGGTTAGATATGGGAATATTAACTTATGCCCAGTAACAGAAATATCGAGAAGTAGAGTAGAACTTGGTTACATCGCCCAAAAATACACATTATTTTTCAGAACATGATAACTCTGTGCCAAAGGAGGGGTGCGGCTGGAAACCTATCCTCGCAGTCTTCCTTAACTGAGGCGCGAATCTCGACTTGCAAGCAAAGTCTTCGAGTCTGTAGGAAACAGAGAGTTTACTAAATTGACTTTCACCCCTAGTACAGGGTTCGTCTTTTGTTTGCTAATGGTTATTGTCCAGTGGCATGGGGGCAGCGGTCCCTTTTGAAGGCCTTCATGTTGTGCAGAAAACTATACATTTATTTCACCTCTTGCGATGTAGCAAATGCATAATGATCAAAGCAATATATAACCACAATATTCCTCCTTTTAACAGACGTTCGCCTGTGGCCAGCATTAGAAAGGTCCCGGCTTCGATCCTCCTTGGCCGGTTTTCCTGATCCATGAGTTTTTTCCAGGATTCCCCCTCGATCTCCAGCCGAATGCTGGTTGTATTCATTATATCCTGCAAATGTTTAGTCCACAATTTCTTTTCCCATCATTTGTTCAGGATTAAAGGACCAAGCGACGGTGGTCGGCGGGTTGCGGCTGGGTGAAGAATTGCTCTTGAAAGGTTATTTTTGCGTCATTGTCGAGAACACTCACTCGAGACCCATCTTCTGGTGTCAGGGCTCCCTTTAGGAGCTCGTCGGAAAGGTCAGGAGCTTATGAACAGATTCTATGGTAACGTCGGAAGCGTTCCAACTGTAATCATAAGGTTGTGTCCGTCGTCATCCGGACCTGGTCGCCCTTCTGTTCTCTTCCTTCATCCCTTATTCCCCGGGTCACGTAAATGGCAAAGAACCAGAGGGGCTTACGTCGTCCTCCGTGGAGTACGGGTAATATGCTAGCCTCTCGTTCACAAGTTTAGGTGTTCAAATCCGGTGCAGGACGATGTATTTTATCTTTACTATGACTTCCTTTGGAAGAGAAATAAAGAGGATGGTACTATGTCGGAGATTTGCTGCAGGTAAAAGAACCTCAAACCTGATACAGAGGCATGTGAGCAGATTTAAGCGGCCTTTCACGCTTAATGTAGAATGCGATGCTAAGAACCGCAACATATATAAATAAAACTCACTCAAATTAATTTATAGAGCATTTTTAGAAAATTTTGAATTTCTGAAAAATGGCTTTGAAAATTTTCATTTAAGTGCCACATGTTTAAGATAGTTTCATAACAAACGAAATGTAGATCTTGAATTTTCTGGAATTAACTTTGAAAGCCTCTTCATTCTGAATGACCTTTGTATTACTGGTAAGCCATTAGAGATAGAAAAAATTTACACTACAAAAAATATAGATCTCATTAAAACACGCATTTTATATCATGTGCATTGTTTTTTTTTTTTTTTTTTTTTTTTTTTTTTTTTTTTTTTTTTTTGTACAGCTAGCCACTTCCGAGATATTCTTTGTGTAAGGTTTACACTTTAAATTACTTCTCAAGTAGGAAGTTTCATTTTTTTTTACTCCCGGGCATGCAAAAAGAACCACATTTCAATTGAACGTTTGACATGGCGACACTTTTAAAAGGTTTAAGCATCACTTTGGCCTTATATTTCCTTATTTCTCTTTTACTTACAAGGAAGCAAGTAATACGACCATTTCTGCTATTTTCGATCATCACGATGTAGATAAAAGAATGGTATATTTCGGGATTTTCCCTTAGCCCTAAGTAGACGAATGTCGAGTAACTTTAAGCTACATGGACCCTAGCATCATTTGAGTATATTTCACCAATTTCATTCATCGTCCAATATGACCACCCGGGTTAAAGGACGTTAAGGTATCAAAAAATAATAATAATAATTGGTAACTATAATTTGTAGAGAAAGTCATGTAAATGCAATACGTCACATATTTTATTTAATTTTTAAAAATAAGGAATTCTCAATGTGAGTGCATCGCATCAGATTTTTACTTTCTCTACACGTACTAAGTACATTGTGAATAAAGAAGGTATTGTAATGCACGCAAAAATTCGATACCGAGATTTCACCGGAAATAAATGTTTTGAAACCCCCTGAATCCTAAAAAAGCATTTTTAGAAAAAGGACTGTCTGTCTGTCTATGTGAGTGTCTGTGTGTATGTGTGTGTCTGTGGGCAGCATAGCTCAAACTGGGTATTTAGGTTTGATATCACCCAAGGATGCAACACGAACATTTTCAAGAAAATCCCCCCACCCCCAACTACCCTTTACATGGAACTTTTTTCGAAAATTTTGATTTTCTCATAAATGGCTCTAATAATTTTGATTAAAATGTCGCGTATTAAAGATATTTTCCTGATAAATAAAATGAATATCTTGAATTTTGGGAATAGCCTCTGAAGACTACTTTATTCTGAATGAATTTTACGGAATTTTGCATAACTGCTAAACCGTAGATGGACAAAAACTTAACACACAAATATGGAGAGCACGTTAAAACACACAATTTATGTTATATACATATTTTCGTGGAGTTGATCACTTTTGAGATATTCATTGTTATTGGTTTCAGGCTTTGAAAAACATACTTTTCTCATACAGGAATTTGTGAACTCCTGTCCATACAAACAAAGGAACTTCAGTCACTTAGCAACCAGCTTTTGACTGTCACTTTAACCTATGGTACTCCCTTATTTCGCTTCTGCTTACAAAGAAGCAAGTAATAAGACTATTTCCGCTATTTTTTTTTTTTTTTTTTTTGTGGATTAGTATGAAGTAAATAGAAGCATAAGCTTTTTAACAATAATTTGAGGCAGAGATGTAGAGAAAATCATGTGAATGGAACACACCCGATTTTTTAGAAATAGGGTATTCTAAAAATGTTGTGTAACACTCTTGTAGGGGTAGAAATTGTACAACACATCCGAAAAGTAGATTTTACAAGGAGGTTGTTCATGGAAGAGAGTCTCGAGGTTCAGGAAGGCTGCTGTAACTGGTCGACCAGAAAAGTAAAGATAGCATTTTTTTTTTTTGGCTTTCTTACTGTATCTGATTGCAGATGGGTGGATCTAGCACCTGCTTTGTGTGTCTGTTGTACTCCAGCTGCCTTTGATACGCGGAACTAATCATCCCTCCCACCCTTCAACAAGAGTACAGTTCAGTTCGGCAACAAAGAGCCCTGGCCATAGTGGAGACACTTATAGTCCTACAAAATATGACACGGTTGCACCAAATTTATTTCATTTCTCGGGACAAAACGTTAATCCTTTATAGAAGGACCATTTATGGGACACTGGGACTGAATGTTCATTAGAATCAGTTATAAAATCGCCAATCACATTTTACTTTCTCTACATGTACTATGTACATAATTCGATACCGAGATTTCACCGATAATACATGTTTTGAGACCCCCTGAATGAAAATTTTTTTTTTAGAAAAATGGCCATGTGTGTGTCTGTGGGCAGCATAGCTCAAAAACGAAAAGACCGTTAAGTACCAAACTTGGTATTTAAGATTGGTATCTTCCAAGGATGCCACAGGAAGATTTTCAAGAAAATCACCCCACCCAAACTACGCTTTACATGGAGAAGATTTCGAAAATGTTGATTTTCTCAAAAATGGCTCTAATGATTTTGATTAAAATCTCTTATATTTAACATATTTACATGAAAAATAAAACGTATATCTTGAACTTTCTGGGAATAGCCTCAAAAGACTTCTTTATTCTGGATGATTTTTATTGAATTTTCCATAACTGGTAAACCGTAAGAGATAGACAAAAACTTACCACATAAAAAATCTAGATCGCAATAAAACACAAAATTTATGTCATATACATATTTTTCGTGGAGTAGATCGTTTTCGAGATACTCCTTGTTATTGGTTTCAGCTTTAAAAACACGTATATGTTTCTCCTGCAGGATTTTGTCAACTCCTAACCATACAAAGAAACTTCAGTCACATAGTAATCAGCTTTTCACTATCACTTAAACCTGTGATACTTCCGTGCTTTCCTTCTACCTACAAGGAAGTAAGTAATGAGACAATATCTACTATTTTTTCTCCATTAGCGTTAAGTAAATAGAAGAATAAGCTTTTTAACAATAACTTGTTGCAGAGATGTAGAGAAATTCATGTGAATGGAACTCATCAGATTTTTTACTTTCCCTACACGTACTATGTTGAATAAAATTAGTAATGTCTGGAACGCTAAATTCGTCTTCCACAGCACAGCGCCTTGTATACACCATCCGCGGTACAGTTGTGTAGCGTCAGCAACAAGTTATCAAAGTTCCAAATCTTTATGTTACCAACCCATATGATCAGTAATCGGTTCTATATGCAGGACTTGGGCTTCACTAAAAATAAAAAAAAAAACCAAGTGTGTTTGATTGACGTTCTAACTCTGATGACAATTTCAAAGGCTTTATTTGTCTGTAAAGCTTATTACTTTCTCCACACATACTATGTACATAGTGTACAGAAAAAGTATTGCATTGCATCCAAAAATTCGATACCGAGATTTCACCGGAAATACATGTTTTAGGGTCCCCTGTATCCCAAAAAAGCATTTTCGCAAAAAGGTCTGTGTGTGTGTATGTGGTTCCGTGTATCCATATGTCAGTGTGTCTGTGAACACGGTAATTCAAAAACGAAAAGTCGGTAAAATACCAAACGGTATTTAAGTTTAGTATCTTCCAGGGATGCGACACGAAGATTTAGAGAAAAATCCCCCTACCCCAAACTACTTTTACATGGAACTTTTTTTCGAAAATTTGGATTTTTTAAAAAATGACTCTATAGAAGCATAAGCTTTTTAACAATAATTTGTTACAGAGATGTAAAGAAAATCATATGAATTGAACACATTAGATTTTTTAAAACTTTTGCTTCTCTTTACTTCATGCTAATCGAGAACAAAATTAGCAGAAATAGTCTTATTACTTGCTTCCTTGTAAGTAGAAGCGAAATAAGGGAGTACCATAGGTTAAAGTGATAGACAAAAACGGGTTGCTATGTGACTGAAATTCATTTTTTTTTTTGTATGGACAGGAGTTGGCAAATTCCTGCATGAGAGAAGTATAACTTTTTCAAAGCTTAAACCCAAAACAAGGAATATCTCAAAAACGATCAACTCCACGAAAAAGGTATATAGCGTAAATTGTGTGTTTTAATGTGCTCTACATTTTTGTGTGGTAAGTTTTTATACATCTCTTACGGTTTAGCAGTTATGTAAAGTTCCGTAAAATTCATCCAGGATAAAGTAGGTTTCAAAGGTTACTCCCAGAAAATTCAAGATACACATTTTATTTGGCATGCAAACATCTTAAATATAAGAGATTTTAATTAAAAACGTTAGAGCCATTTTTGAGAAGAAAAATTTCGAAAAAAGTTCCATGTAAAGGGTAGTTGGAGGAAGGGGGTATCTTCTTAAAATCTTCTTGCCGCATCCTTGGAAGATACCAAACTTATATACCAAGTTTGGTATTCAACGTTTATTTACTTGCTTCCTTGTAAGTAGAAGGGAAATAAAGGAATATACTAGGCTAAAACGATAGTCTAATCTTCTAAAAGGGGGTTCCCATGTGATTGAAATTCATTTCTTTGCATGACGAGGAGTTGACAAATTCCCGTAAGGGGAAACTTTTAAGCATTTTAAAACTGAAACTTATAAAGAGAAAAATCTAAAAATCTGATGTGTACCATTCGCATGACTTTCTCTATATCCCTGCACCAAATTATTCTTAAAAAACTTATACTTCTATTTACTTTATGCTAATCAGCAAAAATAGCTGAAATAGTCTTATTACTTGCTTCCTTGTAAGTAGAAGCGAAATAAGGGACTACCATAGTTTAAAGTGATAGTAAAAAGCGGGTTGCTATGTCAATGAAGTTCCTTTATCTATATGGATAGGAGTTGACAAGTTCCTGTACGAGAAAAGTATACGTTTTTCATAGCAGAAACCAAAAAAAAAAAAGGAATGTCTCAAAAATGATGAACTCCACGAAAAAATGTATATAACATAAATTGTGTGTTTTAATATGCTCTACATTTTTTGTGCAGTAAGTTTTTGTCCATCTCTTACGGTTTAGCAGTTATCCAAAATTCAGTAAAATTCATCCACATTAAACTACTCTTCAGAGGCTATTCCCAGAAAATTCAGGATATACATTTCATTTGTCAGGTAAATATCTTTAATATACGCAATCTTAATCAAAATCGTTTGAGAAAATCAAAATTTTGGAAAAAAATTCCATGTAAAGGGTAGTTGTGGGTGGGGGGATTTTTCTCGAAATCTTCGTGTCGCATCCCTGGAAGATACTAAACTTAAATACCAAGTTTGGTATTTTACCGACTTCTCGTTTTTGAGTTATCTTGTTCACAGACACACGGACACACACACACACACACAAACACACACACACACACACACACAGACTTTTTTGTGAAAATGCTTTTTTTGGATACTGGGGACCCTAAAACATGTATTTCCGGTGAAATCTCGGTATCGAATTTTTGGGTGGAGTGCAATACCTTCTCTATACACTATGTACATAGTAGAGAAAGTAAAAAATCTGATGTGTACCATTCACATGACTTTCTCCATATCCCTGCAACAAATTATTCTTAAAAAGCTTATACTTTTATTTACTTTATGCTAATCAAAAAAAAATAGCAGAAATAGTCTAATTACTCGCTTCCTTGTAAGTAGGAGCGAAATAAGGGAAACCGTAGGTTAAAGTGATAGTCAAAAGCTGGTTGCTATGTCAATGAAGTTCTTTTGTCTATATGGATAGGAGTTGACAAGTGAAAATCATTATGTACTTAGTTCACGTAGGGAAAGTAAAAATACGATTATAGTCGGTTAAGAAATTATTTTGTACGTAAAATAATTTTGTGTTTATGCACATGAAAAAGGTATACGTTTTACATAGCAGAAACCAAAAATAAGGAATGTCACAAAAACGACGAACTCCACGAAAAAAATGTATATAACATAAACTATGTGTTTTAAGTGTTCTACATTTTTTGTGTAGTAAGTTTTTGTCCATCTCTTACGGTTTAGCAGTTATTCAAGCTTTTGTAAAATTCATCCAGAATAAACTACTCTTCAGAGGCTATTCCCAGAAAATTCAAGATATACATTTTATTTGTCAGGTAAATATCTATGGTATACAAAATTTTAATCAAAATCGTTAGAGCCATTTTTGAGAAAATCAACATTTTCGAAAAAAGTTCCATGTAAAGGGTAGTTGGGGGTGGGGGGATTTTTCTCAAAATCTTCGTGTTGCATCCCTGGAAGATAATAAACTTAAATACCTAGTTTGGTATTTTACCTACTTTTCGTTTTTGAGTTATCGTGTTCACAGACACACGGACACACACACACACACACACACACACACACACACAAACACGGGCCTTTTTGTGAAAATGCTTTTTTTGGATATTGGGGACCCTAAAACATATATTTCCGGTGAAATGTCGCTATCGAATTTTTGGTGGAGTGCAATACTTTCTCTATACACTATGTACATAGTGCGTATGGAGAAAGTAAAAATCTGATGTGTGCCATTCACATGATTTTCTCTATATCCCTGCAACAAATAATTCTTAAAAAGCTTATACTTTTATTTACTTTATGCTAATCAGAAAAAAATAGCAGAAATAGTCTTAATTACTCGCTTCCTTGTAAGTAGAAGCGAAATAAGGGACTACCATAGGTTAAAGTGATAGTCAAAAGCTGGTTGCTATGTCAATGAAGTTCCTTTGTTTGTATGGACACGAGTTCACAAAGCCCTGTATGAGAAAAGTATACGTTTTTTATAGCAGAAACCAAAAATATGTGATGTCACAAAAACGACGAACTCCACGAAAAAAATGTATATAACATAAATTGTGTGTTTTAATGTGCTCTACATTTTTGTGGAGTAAGTTTTTGTCCATCTCTTACTGTTCAGCAGTAATTCAAAGTTTAGTAAAATTCATTCAGAATAGACTACTCTTCAGAGGTTATTCCCAGAAAATTCAAGATATACGTTTTATTAGTCAGGTAAATATGTTTAATATACGAAATTTTAATCGAAATCGTTAGAGCCATTTTTGAGAAAATCCAAATTTTCGAAAAAAGTTCCAAGTAAAGGGTAGTTGGGGGTGGGGGTATTTTTCTCAAAATCTTCGTGTCGCATCCCTGGAAGATTATAAACTTAAATACCAAGTTTGGTATTTTACCGACTTTTCGTTTTTGAGTTATCGTGTTCACAGACACACGGACACACACACACACACACACACACACACACACACACACACACACACACACACACGGACCTTTTTGTGAAAATGCTTTTTTGAATATTGGGGACCCTAAAACTTGTATTTCCGGTGAAATCTCGGTATCGAATTTTTGGTGGAGTGCAATACTTTCTCTATACACTATGTATATAGTGCGTATGGAGAAAGTAAAAATGTATATGACATACATTTTGTGTTTTAACAAGATCTACATTTTTTTATGCAGTAAGCTTTTGTTTGTTACGGTTTACCAGGTATGCAAAATTCAGCGAAATTCATCTTGAATAGATGTATTCATTGACTATTTCCAGAAAATTCAACATATATATTTTATTTGCCATGTAATTACGATATTTTATCACAATCGCTTGAGCTGTTATTGAGAAAGTCAAAATTTTCGAAAATGTTCGCATGTAAAGGGTAGTTTGGAGTGGGATGGTTTTCATAAGAATCTTCGTGTTGCATTCTTGGGAGATACTAAATTTAGTGCAGTAGGTTCTTGTTTATCTCTTACGGTTTACCAACTCTGTAAATTTCAGCGAAATTCATCCAGAATAGAAGTCTTCAAAAACTATTCCCAGAAAATTCAAGATATACATTTTATTTGTAATGTAAATATCTTTAATATGCAATATTTTAATTATAATCATTAGAGCCATGTTTGAGAAAATCAAAAGTTTCGAAAATTTATCCATGTAAAGCGAAGTTGGGAGTAGGGAGGTCTTCATGAGAATCTTCGTGTGGCATGCTTGAGAGATAGTAAACTCGTTATAGAGCTATGCTGTCCACAGACACACACACACACACACACACACACACACACACACACTAACATTTTTCTAAAAATGCTTTTTTGGGCTCGAAGGATCCCAAAACATGTACTTCTGATGAAATATGGTATCGCTATACACTAAGTACACAGTAAGAGTAGAGAAAGTAATATTTTTACTTTCTCTAGCCCCTTATGTACAATGTACATAAGGATAGAGAAGTATTGTATTCCACCCAAAAATTCGATACCGAGATTTCACCGGAAATATATGTTTTAGGGTCCCCTGTATCCAAAAAAAGCAGTTTTACAAAAAGGTACGAGTGTGAGTGTGTGTGTGTGTGTGTGTCCGTGTGACTGTGAAGACAATAACTCAAAAACGAAAAGTCTTTAAAGCGCCAAACTTGGTATTTACGTTTAGTATGTTCCAGGAATGTGACACTAAAATTTTGAGAAAAATCCCCCCACCCCAAACTACCCTTTACATGGAACTTTTTTTCGAAAATTTTGATTTTCTCAAAAATGGCTCTAACGAATTTGATTAAAATATCGTATATTAAGGATATTTAGCTGACAAATAATATGTATATCTTGAATTTTCTGGGAATAGCTTCTAAAGACCTGTTTATTCTGGATGCATTTTGCTTAATTTGGCATAACTAGTAAACCGTAAGAGATAGACAAAAACTTAGGACACAAAAAATGTAGGTCTTGTTAAAATACACAAGTTATGTCATATGCATTTTTCTCATGGAGGTTACAGTTTTCGAGGTATTCATTATTATTAGTTTCAGTTGTGAGGTACTTATACTTTTCTCAGACGGGAATGTGCGGTTTTCTTTTGTCCTACTCCTGGTCAAGAAAAGAAGGAATTTGTAATGACAATCGCATAACGCTTTTAAAACATTTGACTATGGCTTTAGCCTAGTGTATTCCCCTATTTTTTCCTACTTATAAGGAACTAAGTAATAAGATCATTGTGCCGTGGCCGAGTGGTTAGACCACTCGACCCTCACCTAGACGGCCGGGGTTCGATCCAGCGACCGCATGTGAGATTTGTGGTGGAGATATGGTGGGGCGGGTTTTCTCCGGGTACACCGGTTTCCCCCGCCATCGCATTCCACCGGTGCTCCATCATCATTCGTGTATCATCAGTGTCACCGCCTGCGGTGCCATTAGAAGTTAAAGTGGGCGTTAAACACTATAAAAAGATAAGAGCATTGTGCTAATGTGTACCTCGATTAGCAAGATGCAGAAAGAAGAATAATGTTACGTAAGAAGTTTGTAGAACAGCTAGAGAAAGTCATGTGAGTATAACACATCAGATTTTTTTCCAGCTGTATTTAGATTTTGGAGCAGGCTGCAAGTTGCATGAAGGATACCCTCAGGAACCATTTAATCATTTAGTGTTTTGTAAAGCAGGTTCGCTGAGGAATGGCGAACGTTAAGAATGATTCCTCGAGGCCAGCAGAGCATGGAGCTGTTTTCCTCATACAGCATGCATCTCTTTTATATCACGGCCATCTGGAGCCATTCCTTTGAAGACTGCCGCGACCCGTGGAGAGCGGCAATTGCCTTTCTTCTTGTGGTCGTTTTGCTAAGAACTGACTAGGCACTTGATGTGTTGATCAGGATGAGGTTCCCAGAAGCTAGAGCACAAAGAAAACCACAGTTTCAAAACATCTCTGTTTCTTTTGCATATCTTCAAAATAAAACATCCAATAATTTCAGTAGCTGGTGTTATTACCTCAAATCACGCTTTCAGGATTTATAAATTAAATAAAACAATCTTATGTATTCCATTCACATGACTTTCTCTACATCTCTGCAACAAATTATTGTTAAAAAGTCTATTTTTCTATCTCCTTCAGGCTAATCGAAAAAAAAAAATAGCAGAAATGGTCTTATTACTTGCTTCCTTGTAAGTAGAAGCGAAATAAAGGAGTACCATAGATTAAAGTGATAGTCAAAAGCTGGTTGCTATGTGACTGAAGATCCTTTGTTTGTATGGACAGGAGTTGACAAATTCCTGTATAAGAAAGGCATAACTTTTTTTTAAGCTAAAGCCAAAAACAAAATTATATAGCATAAATTGCGTGTTTTAACGTGCTCTACATTTTTATTGTGGCAGGTTTTTGACAGTCTTTCACGGTTTAACAGTTATGCAAAATTCCGAAAATTCATCCAGAATAAAGTAGTTTACCAAGGCTATTCCCAGAAAATTTAAGATATAAATTTTATTTCTCAAGTAAATATCTTTAGTATACGATATTTTAATCAAAATAGTTAAAGCCATTTTTGAGAAAATAAAAATTTTCCAAAAAAGTTCCATGTAAACGGGGCGGAGAGATTTTCTTGAAAATCTTCATGTCGCATCCTTGGAAGATACTAAACTTAAATACCAAGTTTGATATTAAACGGTATTTTCGTGTCCTCAGACACACACACACACGCACACGGACATTTTTCTAAAAATGCTTTTTTTCAATTCCAGGGGATCCAAAACATGCATTTCCGGTGAAATCTCGGTATTGAAATTTTGGGTGAAATGCAATACATTTCTCTATATAGAATGTAAATAGTATGTGTTGAGAAAGCAAAAGATAAATAAAACTATTAGTAATTACATTTCTGTAAATAACTCAACTATTATTTATTTATATACAATCTGCTAGAAATATTATTATAACCTCTATTGAAAATAGTAAGAAGTGGAAGTATTCTATTGCACCGAAAAATTCGATATCAATATTTTCCCGAAAATACATGTTTTAAGGATTCTTAGCTAAAATTCTGATATGTTCCATTCACATAACTTTCTGTACATCTTTGTAACAAATTATTCTTAAAAACTTGTTCTTCTGTTTACTGCATGCTAATCGAGATAAATAGTAGCAGAAATGGTCTCATTACTTGCTTTCTTGTAAGTAGAAGGGAAATAAGGAAATACACTAGGCTAAAACGATAGTCAAATGTTTTAAAATGTGGTTGCTATGCAGTTGAAATGCATTTCTTTGTATTTTCAGGAGTTGGCAAATTCACGTATTAGAAAACTCTGATATATTCCATTCACATGACTTTTTCTACACCTTTGTAACAAATTATTGTTAAAAAGCTTTTTCTTCTATCTCCTTCGTGCTAATCGAGAAAACCCTTAGCAGAAACGGTCTTATTATTTAGTTCCTTGTAAGTCGAAGTGAAATAATGGAATACATTAGCTTAAACCGACAATCAAATAAATGTGGTTGCTATTTGGTTGAAATCCGTTTCTTTCCGTGGCTAGAAGTGACAAGATTCCGCATGAGAAATGTTTAAGAATTTGAAAACTAAAGCTAATAAAAAGGGATATCTCGAAATCGGATAACCCCACGAAGAAATGTATATAACATAGATTGTGCGTTTTAATGAGATCTACATTTTTTGTGTAGTACGGGTTTGTATATCTCTAACGCTTTATTAGTTATGGAAAATTCATCCAGAATGAACAGCTTTTCTTAGAAAATTCAAGGCACATTTTATTTGTGATTTAAATAGCTTTAATATGCGGTATTTTAATAAAAATGGTTACAACCATTTTTGAGAAAATCAACATTTTCGGAAAATGTTCCCTATACATACACACACAATCACACACTCCACACAAACACACACATTCACACGGATCTTTTAGCTAAAAATGCTCTTTTCCTTGGATACAGGGGATCCCAAAGCACGTATTTCCAGTGAAATCTCCGTATCGAATTTTGGGCGTAATAAAATACGTTCTATATGCACTATGTACATGTAGAAAAAGTATAAAAAAAAAACAAAAAAACTCTGATGTGTTACACTCACATGACTTTCTCTAGCTGCTGTACAAACTTCTTACAAAAGATTATTGTTCTTTCTATACAATGCTAATAGAGATAAACATTAACAGAATGTTCCTATTACTTAGTTCCTTATAAGCAGAAAGGAACTACGGGAATGCTCCAGGCTAAAGTGACAGTCAAATGTTTTAAAAGCTGTCGTTATGCGATTGACATTGCAAATCACGTCTTTGCTTGGTCAGGAGTAGAACAAAAAGAAAACGACGCTTCTTCCTGTATGGGAAAAGTAGTTTATAATTGAAATCATAGGAATATAATAAGGAATATCTCGGAAGCGATTACTACCACAACAAAAACGAAAAGGACATAAATTATGTGTTTTGACGAGATCTACATTTTCTGAGTAGTAAGTTTTTGTCTATATCTTACGGTTTACGATATGCATTTTATTTGACAAAATTCCGCAAAATTCATCCAGAATAAACATGTCTTCACAAGCTATTCCAAGAAAATTCAAGATATGCATTTTATTTGTGATGGAAATGATTTTAATATGTGGTATTTTATCGAAATTATTAGAGCCATTTTTGAGAAAAACGTTTTCGAAAATATTTCCATGTAAAGGTAGTTTGTGTTTGGGGGAATTTCTTGAAAATCTTCGTGTCGCATTACCAAACTTAAATACCAAGTTTGGTATTTAACGTTCTTTTCGTTTTTGAGCTATGCTGGTTACAGACGTACAAACACACACATACACATACGTCCCTGTTACTTAAAATCTGATGTGTTCCATTCACACGACATTCTCTACATCTCTGCAACAAATTATTACTAAGGAACTTATTCTTATATTTACTCATGCTGAGAAAAAAATAATAGAAATGATCAGGAGCTGACAAATTCCCTTATGAGAAAAGTTTTTAAACTGAAACAAATAACAAGGGAATATCTATAAAAAAAAAAAAACTGTCAACTCAACGAAAAAACTGTATATGACATAAATTGTGTGTTTTAACGAGCTGTACATTTTTTGTGTAGTAAGGTTTTGTCTATCTCCCACGGTTTGTCAGATATGTAAAATTCCGCAAAATTCCCAAAGAATAAAGATATCTTCAGCGGCTATTTCCAGAAAAGTCAAGATATGCATTTTATTTGGCATGTAAATATCTTTAATACACGTTTTTTTTTTTTTTTTTTTTTTTTTGTAGTGTTTAACGCCCACTTTTACTGCTCTGGCACCGCAGGCGATGACACTGATGATACATGAAGATGGAGCCCCGGTGGAATGAGATGGCGGGGGAAACCGGAGAAAACCCGCCCCTGCGCCGCTTTGTCCACCATAAATCTCACATGCGGTCACTTGGAATCGAACCCGGGTCGTCTAGGTGAAAGGCGAGTGGTCTGACCACTCGGCCACGGCACGGCCCAAATAATACACGTTATTGTAATCTAAATCGTTAAGGCCATTTTTAAGAAATTCACCATTTTCAAAAAATTGTCCATGTTAAGGGTAGTTTGGGGTTGTGGGTCGCATCTTAGGAAGATACTGAACATAAATACCGGTCTTAAATTTGGTGTTTAACGGGCTTTTCGTTTTTGAGTTATGCTGTCCACAGACACACACACACACACATACACACACCGAGATAGAGACACGCACCACATGACATTTTTTTCTAAAAATGTTTTTTTTTTTATTCAGGGAGTCTCAAAACACGTATTTCCGATGAAATCTTGGTATCAAAATTTTGGGTGAATACGATACCTTCTCTATACACTATGTGCATAGTACATGTAGAGAAAGTAAAAAAAAAATGAGGTCATACTTCCAGCCTAAACGTATCAGTCACAGGATCTTCACTCTCTTTGGAGATTCTTATTTGAGATTCATTGTCCAGCATCAGGGTATCACTGTACCTGAAGAACCTTGAGATTCAATTTCCAGTCTAAACGTGTCAGACTCAGAGTGCCACTCTGTTTGGAGATACTTTTTTGAGGTTCAGCGTCCAGCATCAATGTGTTACTGTACCTGGGCACCTTCTTGAGGTTAAACTTCCATCCTAAATATGTCATTCTCAGGGTTTTCACTATGGATTGGTTCCTTTTTGAGGATCAACATCCAGAATCAGGGTCTTACTGTATCTTGAGTACCTTCCTGAGGTTCAACTTCCATCCCAAACGTGTCAGTCTCAGGGTGTTCACTCTCGATGGGTTTCCTTTTTGAGGTTCAACATCCAGCACCAGGGTGTCACTGTATCTTGAGCACCTTCCTGAGGTTCAACTTCCATGCCAAACGTGTCAGTCTCAGAGTGTTCACTCTGGTTGGGGTTCCTTTTTGAGGTTCAACATCCAGCATCAGGGTGTCACTGTACCTGAGGCATCTTCTTGAGGTTCAACTTCCAGCCTAAACGCGTCAGTCTCAGGGTGTTCAATCTGGTTGGGAATCCTTTTTGAGATTCAGCTTCCTGTTACAGCGATCCTTTTTGGGGTACATCGTCCAGCATCATGGTGTTACTTTTTCTGAGGCACCTTCTTGAGGTTCAACTTCCAGCTTAAACGAATCAGTCTCAGGGTGTTTACTCTGATTGGGGATCCTGTTTTGAGGTTCAGCGTTGAGCATCATTGTGACATTGTATCTGAGGCACCTTCTTGAGGTTAAGCTTCCAGCCTAAACGTGTCAGTCTCAGGGTGTTCAAACTGGTTGGGAATCCTTTTTGAAATTCTGTTACAAGGTGTACTGTACCTTCTTGAAGTTCAACTTCCAGCCTAAACGTGTCAGTCTCAGGGTGTTCACTCTGGTTGGGGTTCCTTTTTGAGGTTCAACATCCAGCATCAGGGTGTCACTGTACCTGAGGCACCTTCTTGAGGTTCAACTTCCAGCCTAAACGTGTCAGTCTCAGGGTGTTCAAACTGGTTGGGAATCCTTTTTGAAATTCTGTTACAAGGTGTACTGTACCTTCTTGAAGTTCAACTTCCAGCCTAAACGTGTCAGTCTCAGGGTATTCACCCTGGATTGGGTTCCCTTTTCAGGATCAACATCCAGAATCAGGGTGTTACTGTATCTTGAGTACCTTCCTGAGGTTCAACTTCCATCCCAAACGTGTCAGTCTCAGGGTGTTCACTCTGGTTGGGGTTCCTTTTTGAGGTTCAACATCCAGCACCAGGGTGTCACTGTATCTTGAGTACCTTCCTGAGGTTCAACTTCCATCCCAAACGTGTCAGTCTCAGGGTGTTCACTCTGGTTGGGGTTCCTTTTTGAGGTTCAACATCCAGCATCAGGGTGTCACTGTACCTGAGGCACCTTCTTGAGGTTCAACTTCCAGCCTAAACGCGTCAGTCTCAGGGTGTTCAATCTGGTTGGGAATCCTTTTTGAGATTCAGCTTCCTGTTACAGGGATCCTTTAGAAGGTACATCGTCCGGCATCATGGTGTTACTTTACCTGAGGCACCTTCTTGAGGTTCAACTTCCAGCTTAAATGAATCAGTCTCAGGGCGTTTACTCTGATTGGAGATCCTTTTTGAGGTTCAGCTTCCAGCATCAATGTGTTACTTTACCTGCAGTAGCTTCCTGAGGTTCAACTTCCAGCTAAAACGTGTCAATCACAGGGTGTTTACTCTGATTGGATATCCTTTTTGAGGTTCAGCTTCCGGTATCAGGGTGTTACTGTATCTGAGGCACCTTCTTGAGGTTCAACTTCAGCCTCATTATACCACTTTTTCTGACAATACTTTTAAATTCCCCAATTCCTTTTTTCAACGCTAGGATTTCACTAATGCCAGAAATATAATCCGAGATGAATCCGCCACTGCTTGAGGTGTTTGATGACAGGTAAGAGAGATAGTCCGGTGACATCATCTCACTCCACATCTCGGCATGTAGGCGGGTGAGGGGGTTCGGTCCAAAGACAATTTTATTGGCTGCGTGGTGTCTGGATCAGGCGACATAAATACAGCTACGCCGTCTCATATCGATACGTATCGCTGTGATGCATGGTAATCGATAAGTTTTGTTCATGGCCAGTAACACCAACACATTTTATTTTTCTAATCGCAGATAGTACATTATCTGACATTTTACTAACGCCACTCAGTGCTCAATTTTTACTTTTTCTAACGTACTATGTACACAGTGTATAGAGAAGGTATTGTAATGTACCCAAAAATTCAATACCGAGATTTCACCGGAAATACATGTTTTAGAGCCCCTGTATAATAAAAATCTGATGTGTACCATTCACATGACTTTCTCTATATCCCTGCAAAAATTGTTCTTAAAAAGCTTATACTTCTATTTACTTTATGCTAATCAGAAAAAATTAGCAGAAATAGTCTTATTACTCGCTTCCTTGTAAGTAGAAGCGAAATAAGGGACAACCGTAGGTTAAAGTGATAGTCAAAAGCTGGTTGCTATGTCAATGAAGTTCCTTTGTTTATATGGATAGGAGTTCACAATTTCCTGTATGAGAAAAGTATACATTTTTCATTGCTGAAACCAAAAACAAGGAATATCTCAAAAAAAATCAGCTCCGCGAAAAAAATGTATATAACATAAATTGTGTGTTTTAATGTGCTCTACATTTGTTGTGAAGTAAGTTTTTGTCCATCTCTTACGGTTTAGCAGTTATTCAAAATTCAGTAAAATTCATCCAGAATAAACTACTCTTCAGAGGCTATTCCCAGAAAATATAAGATATGCATTTTATTTGTCAGGTAAGTATCTTTAATATACGACATTTTAATCAAAATCATTAGAGCCATTTTTGAGAAAATCAAAATTTTCGAAAAAAGTTCCATGTAAAGGGCAGTTGGGGGTGGGGGGATTTTTCTCAAAATCTTCGTGTCGCATCCCTGGAACATACTAAACTTAAATACCAAGTTTGGTATTTTACTGACTTTTCGTTTTGAGTTATCGTGTTCACAGACACACGGACACACACACACACACACACACACACACACACACACACACGCGGACCTTTTTGTGAAAATGCTTTTTTTGGATATTGGGGACCCTAAAACATATATTTCAGGTGAAATCTCGGTATCGAATTTTTGGGTGCAGTGCAATACCTTCTCTATACACTATGTACATAATGCGTATAGAGAAAATAAAAATAGAAAAGGGTCCGTGTGTGTGTCCGTGTGCCTTTGAACACGATAACTCAAAAACGAATAGTCGGTAAAATATCAAACTTACCATTTAAGATTAGTATCTTCCAGGGATGTGACACCAAGATGTTCAAGAACATTTTCCCACCATAAACCACCCCTTACATGGACAAATGTTCGAAAATGTTGATATTCTTAATAATGTATATAGCGATTCTGATTAAAATAACGTATATTAAAGATATTTCTATGGCAAATAAAATGTATGTATTAAATTTTCTGGGAACAGCCTCTAAAGACATCTTTATTCTGAATGATTTTTTTCTGAATGTGGCATAACCATAAGAGATAAACAAAAACTTATATAACAAAACTGTAGATTACGTTAAAACGCACAATTTATGTAATATACGATTTTTCGTGGAATTGACCATTTCTGAGATATTCCTTGGTATTTGTTTCAAATTTAAAATACTTAAACTTTTCTCACACGGAAATTTGCAAACTCCTAGTCATGCATAGAAACGAATTTGAACCCATTGCAAACAGCTTTTAAAAGATTTGACTATAGTTATTTTCCTTCTACTTACAAGAAAGCAAGTAATTAAGACAATTTGGGCTAATGTTTATCATAAAATAGATAGAAGAATATGCTTTTTAACTATAATTTGTTACCACGACGTAGAGAAAGTTATGTAAATGGAACATATCAAATTTTTAAATTTCTGCATTTTGCACCGAAGAACTCCGTAGATTTAGCATGCTTATGTATATCATAACAAATTGGTAGTTAGCTCAAACGATATTCGATATGATGTTTCCATATCCTGTTGTTTACATTGCAGCATTAATTTCTTTTACTTGCCAAGAGTTAGAGGAAAGTAATTAAAATGTTCAAATTAAAAACGAGCCCAGTTTTAAGAAAGCTTAAACATTTGAAAATGCAACCTACAAGGAATGTCTCAGAAATGGCACCCCCTCCGCAAAAAAAAAAAAAAAAAAAAAAAAAAAAAACTTAAAAGATTTATAAGTTTTGCATTCAGATTTTTTTCTATACGAGGTGCGTTAATAAGTCCTTAGAAAATCCAAGAAATTACTCTCCTAGCTTCCAAAAAAGTTTATATTTAGTAACCGTCGTCTCTTACTACATGACAGTTAAAATGGCATCCGTATCCACCACGTGGTTTCGTTGCCATAGGCGACTGAATCAACAATTTTGCGCTTCTTTAGAAAAATGAAAGAAAAAAAAACGGTTTTGTGCGGTAATTAAACACTTCTCTTTAAAAGACTTAACACCGAAAGAGATAAAAGCCGAGTTGGATGAAGTTCATGGCACATCTGCTCCTGCGTTTGCAACAATTTACATTTGGATAAATGAATTCAAACGTGGCCGTACATTTACAAATGTTGAACATCTTTCCAGATGTGCAGTAGAAGTGACTTCCTCCGAAATGATTGACAAAATCCAGGATATGGTTTTGAGTGATCGACGAATCAAAGCTCGCGAAATAGTAGGGGCCACAGGCATTTCATAAGGTACAGTGTTCTCAACTTTGCACCAAAAAATATTAGGTCTCGTCAAGATGGTTGCCGCGTTCGCTCTCAATGGAGAGTAAAACGCAATCGTGGGATCGATTCGGAAGCTGGTTTGGCACTTTTCCATTGCAATCCTGCCTAGTTTCTGCGTCGATACTTAAATATGAATGAAACATAGATTACACTACTATACTCCAGAGACAAAAGTACAGTCGAAACACTGGGTTTTTAAGGGCGAACCAGCTCCAAAGAAGGCAAAGCTGCTGAAATCTGCAGACAAAGTGATGGCCTCATTATTTGCAGAAAGGAAGAATGATAAAAAGAGAGTATTATGCATCATTATTGTACCGGTTGAACGGAGAAAAAAAAATTAGGTAATCCAGATAAACACTAACTGAAACGGTCTTATTATTTGCTTCCTTGTAAGTAGAAGGGAAATAAAGAAATACACTAGGCTAAACCGACAGTCACATGTTTTAAAATGTGGTTGCAATGGCATTGAAATTCGTTTCTTTGTGGAGCCAGAGGTTGACAAGTTCCTATATTTTAAAACTGAAACCAATAACAAGGAATATCTCGAAAACGGTCAACTCCTGGAAAAACAGTATATGACATAAATTGTGCGCTTTAAGGAGCTCTACATTTTTTGTGTAGCAAATGCTTGTCTCTTACGGTTTACTAGTTATGCAAAATTCAAAAAGAAATTTTCCAAAATAAAGAGGTCTTTAGAGGCTATTATCAGAAAAGTGAAGATATACATTTCATTTGTCATATAAATATCTTAAATATAAGAGATTTTAATCAAAATCGTTAGAACCATTTTTGAGAAAATCAAAATGTCCATGTAAAGGGTCGCATCCTTGGAAGATACTGAACTTAAATATCAAGTTTGGTATTTAACGGACTTTTCGTTTTCGAGATATGCTGCTCACAGACACACGCATACACACCCTCGCGGACCTTTTTCTAAAAATTATTCTTTTTATTCAGAGTTCTCTAAACTTATATTTCCGATGAAATTTCTGTATCGAATTTTTGGATGCAATACTTCCTTCTCTTTACACTATGTACATAGTTCGTTTAGAGAAAGTAGAAATGGTCAAATATTTCGTGACTTTCTTAAAGCAGCCGGAATATTTTGTTGTCTAGTTTTAGTTTCTAGGACCTGTGAACACATAAGAAAGTTATAGCCCTTTCAAAGGCATCCAAGCGGGCTATCACACCGGTTATTTTACTTGGGCCCTCCCCATCTTTTACCACAGGCACATTTGACTGCAGTCGCTGTGACTCAAACTCGCGATGTTCGACTTTGAATGGATGGTTAGTCCACTTCGTATCGCATTAAAGATCACGGCTATTCAAATCGCTTCAGTTGTGGTGCCGGTGAAAGGGATATAAATACCGGTTTGCAAATTAAATGAAGAACGGCATATGTAGCAAAATAATTCACGAAATTAAGGGTTAACGAGTTCCTGGTCCAGAGGATGTTTCTTCATCCCATACATGAAATGGTAACAGATTTCCTTGAGTTTCTCAAACAGCTGGAAAACATTGTTCTTGTGATGTAGTTTCTAGGAACTGTGAAAGTTATAGCCTTTTCAAAAGCATCCAAGCGTGCCATCACACCGGTTATTTTACTTGGGCTCTCCCCGTCCTTTACCACAGATTTCGTTGAGTTTCTCAAAACAACCGGAAAATGATCACAGATAACGTTAACTTTCTCAAATCGTTACAGATTTCGTTGGCTTTTTCAAATGGTCACAGATTTCGTTGACTTTCTCAAAAAGCCGGAACATGTTGACAAATTTCGATGGCTTTCTCAAATAGTTATAGATTTTGCTGACTTTCTCAAAACAGCCGGAAAATTATGACAGATTTCATTGGCTTTCGCAAATGGTCACATATTTCGTTGACTTTCTCAAAACAGTTGGAAACTGGTCGCAGATTTCGTTGACTTTCTCAAATGGTCACAGATTTCGTTGACTTTCTCAAATAGGTATAGATTTCGTCGACTTTCTCGAGACAGCCGCAAAATGGTGATAGATTTCGTTGGCTTTCTCAAATGGTCACATATTTCGTTGACTTTCTCAAAACAGCCGGAAACTGGTCACAAATTTCCTTGACTTTCTCAAATGGTCACAGATTTCGTTGACTTTCTCAAAACAGCCGGGAAATGGTGACAGATTTCCTTGGCCTTTTCAAATGATCGCATATTTCGTTGACTTTCTCAAATAGGTACAGATTTCGTTGACTTTCTCAAAACAGCCGGGAAATGGTGACAGATTTCGTTGGCCTTTTCAAATGATCACATATTTCGTTGACTTTCTCAAATAGGTTCAGATTTCGCCGACTTTCTCAAAACAGCCGGAAACTGGTCACAGATTTCGTTGGCTTTCTCAAATGGTCACATATTTAGTTGACTTTCTCAAATAGTTACAGATTTCGTTGACTTTCTCGAAAATGCCGGAAAATTGTGACATATTTCCTTGGCTTTCTCACATAGTTACAGATTTTGCTGACTTTCTGAAAACAGCCGGAAACTGGTCACAGATTTCGTTAGCTTTCTCAAATGGCCTCTACTTTCGTTAAATTTCTCAAAACAGCCTTAAAACATAGTTCTTGTGTTTTAGTTTCTAGGAACTGTGAACATTTATGAAAGTTATAGCACTTTGAAAAGCATCTAAGCGTACCATCACACTGGTTATTTTTACTGGGGCTCTCCCCGTCCTTTTCTACAGGCATGTTTGACTAACAGTTCATGAAATGGTTACAGATTTCGTTGACTTTCTCAACACAGTCGGAAAATATTGTTCTTGTGTTTTAGTTTCTAGGAACTGTGAACACGTAAGAAAGTTATAGCCCTTTGAAAAGTGTGTTGACTTTTGAATAGACTTATACATCAAGCAGCAAGAAGAGGTGGAGCCCATAACAACTTGCCTTTGTAAAGATTTAAATTGTAGATCCTGACGACGCTTTGCGATTCCATCGTCAATACCCTCTCATTTCTTGTAACTTATTATTCGTGTTATTACAATGGGGCGAGAAAATTAACGCGTTCCTGGTCCAGAGGATGTTTCTTCATCCCATTCTTCTCTCTACGGGGAACGCGGCTTGTAAATTACGTTGCCGTCTCTATTCTGCTGCGATTTATGATTACACGTTTTGTTTGTGTCTTCATTATCGGCCCCGGGGTGGAGTGGGAGGTACCTTTGGAAATCACTGGAGGGAGGAAAAAACTGTGAGGGAAAATCACAGCGTTTCTTGCTATCACGATTATAATGCTTTATAGCAACATAACGTCTCCATTGCCAAGGCCAGCAATTACTGCTTTGTTGCTTGCATTGCAAAAATACCTTTGACTTATGTTAAGCAAAACGCCTCCAGTAACACGTCCATGGTTCGACTCTTGCACCCTTTTTCTCCTGTGTGAATATACAGCCATTTTTACTTTCTCTTCACGCACTATGTGCATAGTGTATAAAGAAGGTATTGCACTCCACCGGAAATATATGTTCTAGGGTCCCTTATATCCCAAAAAAAAAAAAACATTTTCACAAAAAGGTCCGTGTGTGTGGATTTTCTCAAAAATGGCTCTAACGATTTTGATTAAAATTTCGTATATTAAAGATATTTATCTGACAAATAAAATGTGTATCTTGAATTTTCTGGAAATAGCCTCTGAAGAGTAGTTTATTCTGGATGAATTTTACGGAATTTTGCATAACTGCTAAACCGTAAGACTTAGATAAAAACTTACTACACAAGAAATGTAGAGCACATTAAAACACACAGTTTATGTTATATACGTTCACCCTGAAGACGAGGAAGATGCACTTCTTTGAAACGTTGGTGTCAAACCAAGTTTTTACCTGGCTAGAAGCCCGAGAAGATTTTGAATTAACACGTCTCCAGGAAAGCTTCAGTTCTTATTTTACACAGTTTATGTTATATACATTTTTTTCGTGGAGTTGATCGTTTTTGAGACATTCATTGTTTTTGGTTTCAGATATGAAAAACTTACTTTTCTCATATAGAAATTTGTCGACTGTTGTCCATACAAACAAAGGAACTTGTCACATAGCAACCAGCTTTTGACTATCAGTTTAACCTATGGTACACCCTTATTTCGCTTCTACTTACAAGGAAACAAATAATAAGACTATTTCTGCTAATTTGTTCTCGAGTAACATGAAGTAAATAGAGGCATAAACTTTTTAACAATAATTTTTTACAGAGATTTAGAGAAAGTCATGTGAATGGTATACATCAGATTTTTACTTTCTGTGTAATATACACAGTGAATAGAGAAGGTATTATGTTTCAGATTTGGCGGTATAATAGTCTTTTTAACCCTTTGTTGCCTGTCGGTATCTATAAGTTCCGTTTGTTTTAAGTGTAACTATACAAATAGGGTTGTACTCTAGGGTTAATTTCATGTTATACTAACCTTCAACCATAAACGACAAGTAATCAAGACTGTTTTATATTGTAAAAACGTATACAATTTTTGCCCTAAAATTGCAGTGTTTTTTTTAAATAAATAAAAGAGTAAAACCCACATAACTACACTCAAACGTAAACCCATTAGCTTCCAAGCATCACACCGATTATTTTACTTGGGTTCTCCCCGTTCTTTAGCACAGTCACTGGGATTTGAAGTTACAACATTTGGCTTTGAATGGATGACCAATCCATTACTATCACCTAACACTTATGGCCATTTGAAGCACTTTTGTAGTATCTTTGGCAGCATTATGAAAACTGGTTTAGAAGAATTTAAACTTTTAATTGGGAAGAAAAAGATTAATAAAGGATCTACATTTATTTTCATTTCTATTATTTTTTATAATAATTTTATAGGTTTATTCCCTTATATTACTTTCTCCATACGCACTATGTACATAGTGTATAGAGAAAGTATTGCACTCCACCAAAAATACGATACCGAGATTTCACCGGAAATATGTTTTAGGGTCTCCAATATCCAAAAAAAGTGTTTTAACAAAAAGGTCCGTGTGTGTGTGTGTGTGTGTGTGTTAGTGTGTGTGTATGTGTCCGTGTGTCTGTGAACACGATAACTCAAAAACGAAAAGTCGGTAAAATACCAAACTTGGTATTTAAGTTTGGTATCTTTCAGGGATGCGACACGAAGATTTTGAGAAAAATCCCCCCACCCCAAACTACCCTTTACATGGAACTTTTTTCGAAAATTTTGATTTTCTCAAAAATGGCTCTAACGATTTTGATTAAAATTTCGGATACTAAACATATTTACTTGACAAATAAAATGTATATCTTGAATTTTCTGGGAATAGCCTCTGAAGAGTAGTTTATTCTGGATGAATTTTACTAAATTTGAATAACTGCTAAACCATAAGAGATGGACAAAAACTTACTACACAAAAAATGTAGAGCGCATTAAAACACACAATTTATGTTATAAACGGTTTTTTTATGTGGAGTTCGTCGTTTTTGTGACATTCCTTATTTTTGATTTCTGCTATGAAAAACGTATACTTTTCTCATACTGGAACTTGTCAACTCCTATCCATATAAACAAAGGAACTTCATTGACATAGCAACCAGCTTTTGACTATCACTTTAACCCACGGTTGTCCCTTATTTCGCTTCTGCTTACAAGGATGCGAGTAATAAGACTATTTCTGCTAATTTTTTCTGATTAGCATAAAGTAAATAGAAGTATAAGCTTTTTAAGAATTATTTGTTGCAGGGATATGGTGAAAGTCATGTGAATGGTACACATCAGATTTTTTTTTACTAGAACTCCAGTTTTAAACTTGAATTAAAGGAAAAACGGCATATGTAGAGCAGGCAACTAAGGGTTAAAGGAATCAGTTTTGTAATCGATAGTCTTTCTTTTGTTGTTTTTTGTTTTGCTTTGATAGTGTTTAAAGCCCGCTTTTACTAATATGGCACCACAGGCGATGACACTGAGGATACATGGAATGAAAGTGCAGCACCGGTGGAATGTGAAGGCGGGGGAAACCGGAGAACCCGGAGAAAAACTACTCCTTCGGCGCTTTGTCCACTACAAACTCAGATGCGGTCGCTTGGCATCGAACCCGGGCCGTCTAAGTGAGAGGCGAGTGGTCTAACTACTCCACGGCGCGGCCGCTTAGTGCGCGTTGAACCAGTTGTTTTATTATACTCATAAGAATTTTTAATAAATCCAATTATTGCAGTTATATATCTAGTTGCCCCCCAAAAATTCAATCCCGATATTTTATCGAAAATACATGATTCCCTGAACAAAAAAGGCATTTTTAGAAACATGTCCATGTGTGTGAATGTGTGTGTGTTTGTCTGTGGGCAGCGTAGCTCAAAAAAGTCGGTTAAATACCAATCTTGGTGTTCAAGTTCAGTATCTTCCAAATATGCGACACAAAGACTTTCCTACTCCAACTACCCTTTACATTGACATCTTTTAATAATTTTGATTTTCTCAAAAATGGATGTAACGATTTTAATGAAAATACATTATGTTTAAGACAATTTCACGACAAACGAAATGTACATCTTGAATTTTCTGGGAGTAGTCTCTGGAGACCTCTTCATTCGGATAACTTTTGTACAGCTGGTAAACCGTAAAATATTACAAAAGCTTACTACACAAAAATGTAAATCTCATTAAATCACACAAATTATGTTATACATATATATATATATATATATATATATATATATATATATATATATTTTTCTTAAGAGCTAACTATTTTCGAGATATTCGGGATAATTTTAAGCCATTTAAATTTTTCTGAAACGGAAACTTTTCTTCTCCTTTCTCATTTGTTTACCCCTGGCAAGCAAAGAGAATGAAATTTCAATTGAGAGAATCAGTGCAACAGTGGTCTAACCCATCTTTTTAAAAAAATGGAGCATAACTCAGTTAAACACACCTGGTTTCTTTGAGAATAATGAAAACCTAGTTTTAATCGAACTCATTGTACACTGACACTTTTCCAGGTTATTACATAACAACACATTGAGTACTGTTAACATAATGTTGAGATATACCTAACAATTTTTATTAGTGTAATGCAACTCTTTTTCTGGGTTAGTCCACTGTTGCGCTGACCCCCTCAATTGTTTCACATAGCGTTCGGCTTTTATAGGACTTGACTATCGCTTTAGCCTGTGTATTCCCTTATTTATCTCGATTAGCATTATGTAGATAAAAGACTAATCTTTTGAATAAAAGATTTGTTTGCGGAACTGCTAGAGAAAGTCGTGTGAATGAAATACATCAGATGTTTTAAACATATCTCTAGATATTTCATATACAAACTATTCTTACAAAATATTATTCTTTTATCTATTTCATGCTAAACGAGATAAACATTTACCAGAAATGGTCTTATTACTTGCTCCTTGTAAGTAGAAGGGAGATAAGGAAATACACTAGGCTAAATCAATAGTAAATTTTTTTAAAAGCCTGTCGCTATGTGAAATAATTGAGCTTCGGTTCACTTCACAGTCCTGTTTGAGAAACGTTGGGTAGTTTAAAATTGAAACCAACAAAAGATATCTCGAAAACGGCCAACTCTACAAGAAAAACGTATGTGACATAAATTATGTTTATTAACGAGATCTACATTTTTTGCGTAGTAATTTTTTGTTTATCTCTTACGGTTTAACCGTTTTGTAAAATTCTACAAAACTCATCCAGAATAAAGAGGTCTTTAGAGGATATTCCCAAAAAATTCAAAATATACACTTTATTTATGATGTAAATATATTTAATATACGGTATTTTAATCAAATTCGTTAGAGCTTTTTTTTTTTTTGAGAAAAATATTCATGTAAAGGGTAGGTTGTGGTAGGGGAATTTTTTATTTAAAATATTTTATTTTCTATTTCAGTTATATTAATTACAGTATATGAATTTCAGTGTTTAATGCTTTTTTGCTGTTATAATAAAATGAATAATTTCCTTAAATAAGCATTAGTTAATTGCATTTCGTGATTTAGTTTGTTGCTTATATATTATTTTGTATTAAGCAGAAAAGGTATCTATCCTATGAGGGTCGGTTGATAAGCCCCGGGCCTCTCTCAGATATGGCGCCACTAGGTCCTTTAGACGGTAGCATCGTATAGTTTAACTCAAGAATAGCTTGTGTTCATAGTTACAGGTCAATAGCTTGTTTAGTTTTCGAATGACACCATTTTAAACAAGATACCTTTAGAGTTTTCACGAAGATGGAGGATTTGAAAAAACGAACAGTGATTAAATACTTCCATTTGAAAAACAACGCCTAAAGAAATCAAGGAGGAAATGGAAAGTACATTGAAATACACTGCCCCTTCATATTCAACGACTAAAGGTGGGTTGCACAGTTTAAAATGGGACGTGCGAGCACTAGTGATGAGCCTCGCTCTGGACGCCCTGTAGAACTGACAACTCCAGAGATCTTTGAAAAAATTCATCGTTTAGTACGGAAAGACCGCAGATTAAAGTTCTTTGAGATAGCAGAGGCTGTAAACATATCAAAAGAACGTGCAGATAATATTTTAAGTAATGTTTTGGGCTTTCACAAGGTCTGTGCAAGATGGGTGCCGCGTTTGTTGACACCTGATCAAAAGTTGCAAAGAAAATCTGTTTCTGTTAAGAATGTGGAGATCTACCGTAAAAACCCCAGTGAATTTTTGAGACGGCTCATTACCATGGAGGAAACTTGGATACATCACACTACACTCCAGAAAGTAAATCACATTCAAAACAGTGGATTGCGCCAAGTGAACCAACTCCAAAAAAGGCAGTCAATTTTGTCAGGTAACAAGTTTATGTCGAGTGTTTACTGGGATGCACAGGAAATTATTTTTATTGGTTACTTGAAAAAGGGTAAAAGTATCACTGGTGACTATTACGCAAGCTTACTGCAACGTTTGAGCGATGAGGTGAAAAGAAAAAGACCTTATTTTTGAGAGAAAAAAAAATTCTTGTTTCATCATGATAATGCTCCGGCCCATCGTTCAGTCATTGCAATGCGAAAAATGTGCGAATTAAAGTTGGAATTGCCTGAACATCCACCCTATTCGCCAGATCTAGTGACTACCACCTGTTCCCAATCCTCAAAAAATTTCTTGGAGGACGAAGATTTCACAGCACCGAGGTCATTGATGCGGTCAACATCTGTCTGTTGTAACATATTTTTAGACAGTTGATACTAAAAGTAGGTCTTACCAGATGTCAATAGTTTAAAAGTAAAAAATTCTGTTACTCAGTATCATAAAATTGTAATACTCCAATGTAGTCAACTTTGGTTTATGCGTCCATGACCTCATTCAAGTAGGCCATGACTGAAAGCTGTATCGATCCATAAAATGGCGGATGATTTGAATGGCATGAACCAGACGAAAGTATGCAAGCAGCGGAGAGAGCAAAATAAAAACTACTACACTGCCTCCGTTGTATAGAATGTTTTCGTTCTGTTCGAGTAAGTCATCATGTTGTCAGCACTGATGCTAAGCAAGGCAACCACTGAATATCGCAGACCATTAAGCATGATTTCCTTGAAATAGGTAAAACAATCTATTTATAATTAGAATATGTCTATAAATATTGAGAACTGTCTAAAAAGAGTGTACGACACACGTGTTAAAATTGTTTTATATTGCTCTAGGATTGCTGTATTCGGCCTGCGCCCTCGTTTCGCAGGCTTCCTACTACAATATAAAACACCATTTTTACTTTCTCCATACGCACTATGTACATAGTGTATAGAGAAGGTATTGCACTCCACCAAAAAAATTCGATACCGAGATTTCACCGGAAATATATGATTTAGGGTCCCCTTTATCTAAAAAATCTTATGTGTACCATTCACATGACTTTCTTCATATCCCTGCAACAAATAATTCTTAAAAAGCTTATAGTTCTATTTTCTTTATGCCAATCAGAAAAAATTAGCAGAAATAGTCTAATTACTCGCTTCCTTGTAAGTAGAAGCGAAATAAGGGACAACCGTAGGTTAAAGTGATAGTCAAAAGGTGGTTGCTATGTCAATGAAGTTCCTTTGTTTATATGGATAGGAGTTGACAAGTTCCTGTATGAGAAAAGTATACGTTTTTCATAGCAGAAACCAAAAATAAAGAATGTCACAAAAACGACGAACTCCACGAAAAAAAATGTATATAACATAAATTGTGTGTTTTAATGTGCTCTACATTTTTTGTGTAGTAAGTTTTTGTCCATCTCTTACGGTTTAGCAGTTATTCAAAATTTAGTCAAATTCATCCAGAATAAACTACTCTTCAGAGGCTCTTCCCAGAAAATTCAAGATATACCTTTTATTTGTCAGGTAAATATGTTTAATATACGAAATTTTAACCAAAATCGTTAGAGCCATTTTTGATAAAATCAAAATTTTCGAAAAAAGTTCCATGTAAAGGGTAGTTTGGGGTGGGGGGATTTTTCTCAAAATCTTCGTGTCGCATCCGTGAAAGATACTAAACTTAAATACCAAGTTTGGTATTTTACCGACGTTTCGTTTTTGAGTTATCGTGTTCACAGACACACGGACACACACACACACACACACACACACGCGCGCGCGCGCGCGCGCACGCGGACCTTTTTGTGAAAATGCTTTTTTTGGATATTGGGGACCCTAAAACATATATTTCCGGTAAAATCTCGGTATCGAATTTTTGGGTGGAGTGCAATACTTTCTCTATACATTATATACACTACTCCAGGGATGCGACACGAAGATTTTGAGAAAAATCCCCCCATCCCAGACTACCTTTACATGGAACTTTTTTCGAAAATGCCGATTTTCTCAAAAATGGCTCTAACGATTTTGATTAAAATATCGTATATTAAGGACATTTACCTGACAAATAAAATGTATATTTTGAATTTTCTGGGAACAGTCTCTGTAGAGTAGTTTATTCTGGATGAATTTTACGGAATTTTGAATAACTGCTAAACCATAAGAGATGGACAAAAACTTACTATACATAAAAATGTAGAGCACGTTAAAACACACAATTTATGCTCTATACATTTTTTTCGTGGAGTTGGTCGTTTTTGAGACATTCCTTGTTTTTGGTTTCTGCTATGAAAAACTTACACTTTTCTCATACAGGAATTTGTCAACTGCTGTCCATACAAACAAAGGAACTTCAGTGACATAGCAACCAGCTTTTGACTTTCAGTTTAATCTATGGTACTCACTTATTTCGCTTCTGCTTACAAGGAAGCAAGTAATAAGACTATTTCTGCTATTTTTTTCTGATTAGAATGAAGTAAATAGAAGTATAAGCTTTTTAATAATAATTTGTTGCAGAGATGTAGAGAAAGTCATGTGAATGGTACACATCAGATTTTTACCACTTGTATCATAAAGAACTGTTTCTGCAATTAGCATATCACGCATATTAGATACCTACCAGACAAAATGTTCAAGCTGACAAGCGATTTTTTTGTCTCTCCTTTAGTATTCTTAGCATATTTTTCTCTTCTTACTTTTCCAGCTTTTGTTTCGTAAGGTTAACAGAGCACTCAATTTCAGAGTGGAAGAAGGAGCAAATAAAAACTATCTGCACTTCTTATTGTTCTTTTAGAGTACTTTATATCTCGGCCTCTCTTTTTCTCCCTCTCTGCTTCCGTCTTCCTTTTTTTTCTTTCAAGCACTTGAGGAAGCCATCAATAAGTCCCAGGGGGCTGCAACCGCGACATCTACAGGTCCAATTTAGCCTGCTTTCCTATTTCCCTCGTGTACTTTAGGAAAACACTTATTCTTCGCTTTTATCTGACATTAACAATAGTGGGTATTACAAATATGTGTGTTTTATTTTCACAACTGCCCAAAAGTATAAAATAAAAATTTCACCGAACCCCTCCCTCTGAAGTGTATCTCCTCTGTTCCAGTGAACAGCATAAACTTAGAAACAAAAAGTGGATAAATATAACAGGTCTTACTTACTACTAGATTCAAATATGAAACAAATCTAATGTGTTACCTTCACATGACTTTCTATACCCATTCTTCAACAAACTATTATTAAAAAGTAAATTTTTCTAACTACTTCATGTTAATTAAGTAAAGCACTTGCTAAATACTTGTATTACATATTTCCTTGTAGATACAAAGAAATAAAGTAATACACTAGGCTTAAGCAGTTGTCAAGTACACGGACGGATTTGATTTACCTCTATCCCACCGCTGCCACCATCTAACGCGAAAACAGTTGTTGTGTTCTTCCAACCCACTGTTAACACCATATAAACGCTGAAGGAGTATACTTCCTCTATCCCACCGCAGTCATTATGTAACGCGAAAGCAGTTGTCATCCTCAAATCCTGGAGCTCAGAGCTATTAGTCGTTGTGCTCCCTTTATCCTACAGCTGCCACCATGTAACGTGAAAACAGTTGTTTTCCTCTATCCCACTACTGCCACCATGTAACGCGAAATGGGTTGCTTTTATTTACACCCCTGGTGCCACAGAAGTGTGTAAGTAGTTGCCTTCCTCTATCCTATCGCTGCCACCATGTAACGCGAAAACAGTTGTTTTCCTCTTTCTCACTGCCGCCAATATGTAATGCCGAAGGAATTATCTTCCTCTATCCCACCGCTGCCACCAAATAATAAGAACTATATTACATTCCTTTATCCTACTACTACCACCATTTAACACTAAAGATATTCTCTTCCTCTATCCCACCGCTGCCACCACGTAACACGAAAGATACTGTGTTTCTTTATCCCACCGGTTCCACAATGCAACACGGAAGATAGTTTTCCACTAACTCACCTCTGTCAACAATGTGATATGGAAGATATTGATTTACAATTTGTCACCACTGCAATGTCGGTCCGGGTGATCAGTTGGTTAGGCGCTGTCTTTCTGATCCCAAGGTCGCGGGTTCAAACCCGGCTCAGACCGATGGTTTTTAAATGTACTTAAAAGAAACAACCACAATGTCCGCAGATTTACCAGCGTGTAAAAGAAGTCCTTCAGGACGAAATTCCGGCGCGGATATGAACCTGGTAATTGACAGCGTCCTTTAACAAATATTAAACACATTTTCCACTGCGATCATCTAACACGGAAGATATTGTTTTCCATTGTCCCACCGCTGCCACCACGTAAAACGGAAGGTATAGCTTTTCTCCAATCCACCGCTGTCACTGTGTAACAAAAAATATTGTTTTCCACTATTCCACCTCTGCCACCATATAAAACGGAAGATATTGCTTTTCTCTAACCCACCGCTGCCATCTTGTGACACGGAAGATATGTTTTTTTTTTCTATGACACGGCTGCTACCATGTAACGCGGAAGATTTTGTTTTCTACTATCTCACCTCTGCCAGACATCGATTCCGAATATCCCATCACTACCACCATGCACGACGGAAAAGTTATTCTCCACTGTCTAACTGCTATCATTATGTAACGAGAAAGACATCCCACTATCCCACCGCTGCCACCAAGGGATTGGATTAGCAGGTCGTGGCGATTGCTTCATTTCTCCTGGGACAAGATACGTTTGAGATGTTTCTTGTTTTAGAAGCAAATAATTGGGTGCGTATACCAGAGGATAGTAATATATTGTTAGCTTTTCATATAACAATAATTAATACACGTCATCTGAATAAAGCTTCTTGTATATTATATATCTACCATATATTAATTATTGATTGTTCTTACCACATTACGTCACTGACTATATCCTTGCTGAGCAAGTCAGGTGGCTCAGACGCTTCGTCTGATACTGGCATTCGGAAGGTAGTGGTATCGACTCCCATGGCAGACCTCTCTTACCCATGGGTTTTTTTCGGGTTTTCCCGGGTCACTTGGCAAATTCTGGGGAGGTTATTTCATTCTTCCGACTTCCTGTCCATTATTTGAATCTCCATTTCATCTAACTGGTTTCTTTCAGGGTTGTAAGTGTCTGTGGTGATGACTGCGCTTTGGAAATATAGCTTTTGGCAGCAAGATGGCATTGGAAGTCGTGTGTAGACTTAGGCAGTTTGGTTAGAACTGGGCGCGGACTCCTAGCGCTCCCCCAGACGAGATGAAGAACTGCTTGGATTATGTTAGAGGCCCTCCACGGTGGCTCCTCCGCTCACCGGTTTCGGCCACCCTTTGAAATTACTCTCATCTCTTTCTATCCTCCTGGAGTCTGACGTGCATCGCGCACAAAACACACTTATGTTTGTTATTTTAAGTTAAGCAATAAATATTACTTTGTACACAAAGTTGAGAAGCAACATTCGCTTCGTAAACCTTCGCCATATTTTCCAAATAAAGGCTTAATATTTATGTGTCCAAATTTGCAATGAACTGAGAAAGTAGCGTGATTGTTATATACCACAGTTTTATTTAAATTTAAGCTGAGTTATACAAAATATCAGCTTTATTATTGTCTTCACTTTTTTGGGGTCTGTCTGCAGTTAACCTTTTTACAAGCCGCGGAGGATGAAAAATTATTCTTGAAGACTGCGCATACTGATGAGGATGTGTGTGCAGGGGCTGAAAATCATAATTCATCCTTCCACTTCTAACCATATCATCTGTTCGATCATGTTTCTCATCTTGTACATGTTCAGCATTTCTGAAGTAATCGATCACATTGATTTAGGCGAGGAAATGTCGTATAATTTATAAACAAAAAACATGGCTTGGTTTAAAACCAACGCAAACAAAAAATACGAATGCATATAAGATTAGACTTGACAACAGCCGAGCAGAATCAAATAGAACTATTACCCGATGTGCTATATTCCCACGATTTTCACCACCAACCCTTCTATAAACTTGTTAATGTGTTCAATTCGTATGGTTTCTCTCTGCAAACTATTCTTACAAAAAATTATTCATTGACCAAGAATTCTACAATTAGTATGAATCAATCAATATTCATGCTAATTAAGATAAACATTAGCAGAAATTGTCTTAATTAATTGCTTCCTGTAAGTAGAAGGAAAATAAGAGAATACACTAGACTAAAACGATAGTCAACACTTTAGCTGAACAATTGAAGTTTGATTCTCTTTGTATACCCACCAGTAAAACAAAAGAAAGATCCATTCCAGAAAAGTTACATAGCTTAAAACTGAAAACAATGAGAACAAATAACTCGGAAACGGTCAACTATACAAACAAATTGCATATAATAAATGACGTGTTTTAACGAGATCTTTATTTTTTGTGTGGTAAGTTTTATCTATTACGGTTTACCAATTAAACTCATTTCATCCAAAATAATGAAATCTACAGAGACTATTCCCAGACAATTCAAGATATACATTTGATTTAAGATGTAATATATTTTCGAAATACTCGATATGTAAGTTAATCATTCACAACACATATTTGGGAATGTAGGCTAAATTTATAATGTATTTATTAATTGCCATGCCAACAGGCACTGTAAGTACTTACAGTAAGAGTTTGAGAGGTCATTAATACTTGCAGTACAATTAGGAAATGACGTAACACTCAAGACATGTGTTACTTCAAGTAAAGAATCTATTGCAAAATGCATTAACAAAAGAGTGTGTAAGAAGGCTTTGACCATATAATTTAGCTGTAGCCTTGTTCGCTTCGAGAATTCATGTTTACTTTCTCTACACGTATTATGTACATAGTGTATAGACAAGCTATTGTAATTCACCCAAAAATACGATACCGAAATTTCTTCGGAAATACATGTTTTGGATCTCCCTGAATCCAAAAAACGCATTTTTGAAAAAATTCCGTGTGCGTGCTTGTGTGTATGTGTGTGTGTCTGTGAAGAGCATAGTCCAAAAACTAAAAGACCATTAAACACCAAACTTGATATTTAAGTTTGGTATCTTCCAAGGATGCGACACGAAGATTTTCAAGAAAATCCCCCCACTCCCAACTACCCCCTATATGGAACGTTTTTCGAAAATTTTGATTTTCTCAAAAATGGCTCTAACGATTTTGATTAAAATATGGTATATTAAAGATATTTACCTCACAAATAATATGTATATCTTGAATTTTCTGGGAATAGCCTCTGAAGACTACTTTATTCTAGATAAATTTTACGGAATTTTGCATAACTACCAAACCGTAAGAGATAGACTAAAACTTACCATACAAAAAATATTGAGCACATTAAAACACAAGATTCCGGTATATAATTTTTTTTTCGTGGAGTTGATCGTTTTTGGTTTCAGTTATAAAATATTTACACTTTTCTCATACAGGAATTTGTCAACTCCTGTCCATACAAACAAAGGGACTTCTGTCACATAGCAACCAGCTTGTGACTATCACTTTAAACTATGGTACTCCCTTATTTCCCTCCTACTTACAAGGAAGCAAGTAATAAGACTATTTCTGCTAATGTTTCTTCGATTAGCATGAAGTAAATAGAAGCATTAGCTTTTTAACAATAATTTGTTGCGGAGATGTAGAGAAAGTCATGTGAATGGAACACATAAGATTTTTTCTTAATGCTCAATAAAATATTGAAAATTAATTTTGATTTATTATTGTTTTTTATAGTTTTTTCAAGTATTTCAAAAAGTAATGGACTAACCATGAACTGGACCTCGAATGCTTGGGATGTATTCTCGACCTGATAAGTATAACTTACAGTTCATAGTACGCAATATACTACTAACATATGGTACTTCAATAAAAACAGTTGAACCATTTTTGAATAAAACAAAAATAGTCTCCTTCCGAAGGGAAGTAATGCCGGCCATGTAATGACTATTTGTACGTAAAAGAAGAAGGTTTCTGGGCAAAATCGCACAATTTCGCACCCGCAACTCCTACAGTGCCATCTGTGGACGACAAGCCGATCCCTCGTCACCATGGCGAATAGCTGCGAACTCACGAACTAGAAATTCAAATCCGATCACTGAAACATCGTAACGATACCCTATGCTTAGGAGCTGCAGGAAATTATCTAACATCGTCCTTAAATGCTAATACAAATATTCGCAGTCATTCTTCTCTAACTTTGGAATGAAATGTCCCTGACATTATTCTTCTTTTACGTGCTTATTTTGTGACGTGCATATCAGCAACTATTTTCTACGCCATAGCGTTCTCAATTAAATGTCAATCTCTTATTCGCAAGCATTCTTTCAATTTTCACTTTCTCTACACGTACTATGTGCCCACATAGTTTATAGAGAAGGATTGTAATGCACCCAAAGATTCGTTGCCGAGATTTCACTGGAAATACATGTTTTGAGTCCCCCTGAATAAAAATTTTTTTAGAAAAAGGTCTGTGTGTGTTTGTGTGTGAGTGTGCCTGTGGACAGCGTAGCTCAAAAACGAAAATACCGTTAAATAACTAACTTGGTATATAGGTTTGGTATCTTTTAAAGATGCGACACGAAGATTTTCAATAAAATCTCCTTACCCCTAACTGCCCTTTACATGAAAAAAAATTTCGAAAATGGCTCTAATGATTTTTATTAAAATCTCTTATATTTAAGATATTTACATGACAAATAAAATGCATATTTTGAATTTTCTGGGAATAATCTCTGAAGACCTATTTATTTTGAATGATTTTTATTGAATTTTGCATAATTGGTAAAGTGTAAGAGATAGACAAAAACTAATTACACAAAAGACGTAGAACTCGATAAAACACACAATTTATGTCATATACATTTTTTCATGGGATTGACCGTTTTCGAGATATTTCTTGATATTAAACTGATACTAAAACTTGTCAACTTCTGGCTACGCAAAGAAACGGATTTCAGTCCCATAGCAAACACATTTTAAAACATTTAGCTGTCGACTTCCCTTCTACTTATAAGGAACTAAATAATAAGACCGTTTCTGCTAGTGTTTTAGCATTTAGTAGATAGAAGAATAAGCTTTTTAACAATATTTTTTCAGAGATTTAGCGAAAGTCATGTGAATGGAGCACATCAGATTTTTATTCAAGAGAATAACAGCTTCCCTTACAATTAACGGGTTTCCAAAATGACAAAGCACACCAAAACAGTACAAATACGAATTGAAATTACGTAGATAAATTTAGGGTTAACAATAAAAGTCATAATAACAGCATTACAGAAGTATACACATAAAGTATTATTAAGTGATTAGGTGTGCACAATACATTGTACACAAAGTATGAATAACAATGGTTTCTAAAAATCTGATGTGTTCCATTCACATGACTTTCCCTATATCTCTGTAAATGATTATTGTTAATAAGCTTATCTTTTATTTATTTAATCGAGAAAAATTAGGAGAAATAGTCTTATTTCTTGATTTATTGTAAGTAGAAGCGAAATAAGGGAGTACCATAGGTTAAAGTGAAGTCAAAAGCTGGTTGCTATGTGACTGATGTACTTTTGTTTGTATGGATAGGAGTTGACAAATTCCTGTATGAGAAAAGTATAAGTTTTTCCAAGCTGAAACCAAGAAAAAGGAATATCTCAAAAACGATCAACTCCACGAAAAAAATGTATATAACATAAATTGTGTGTTTTAACGTGCTCTACATTTTTTGTGGATTAAGTTTTTGTTCATCTCTTACGGTTTAGTAGTTATGCAAAATTCATCAAGAATAAAGTAGTCTTTAGAGGCTATTCCCAGAAAATTCAAAATATACATTTTATTTGTCAGGTAAATAACTTTAATATACGATATTTTAATCAAAATCGTTAGAGCCATTTTTTAGAAAGTCAAAATTTTCGAAAAAACTTCCATGTAAAGGATAGTTTGTGGTGGGGGGATTTTTCTCAAAATCTTCGTGTCGCATCCCTGGAAGATACTAAACTTAAATACCAAGTTTGGTATTTTACCGACTTTTCGTTTTTGAGATATCGTGTTCACAGACACACCGACACACTGACACACGGACACACACACACATACGGACCTTTTTCTGAAAATACTTTTTTTTTGGATACAGGGGATCCTAAAACATATATTTCCGGTGAAATCTCAGTATCGAATTTTTGGGTGGAGTGCAATACATTCTCTATACACTATGTACATAGTGAGTATAGAGAATGTAAAAATTGCAAGTGATCATAAATAAATGAAGTTCTTAATGCTTTTTTTTTTCCCCCAAATCAACGAAGAAACGAGGAATTGTCCCACGTGCACCGACCAAACAGTAATGTGTTTGAATTCAAATAAAATGGCGTTTTAAATACTTTTAAGCCTTTTACTAATTTATTAAAACAAACAGAAGGTTTTCTAGCAAAATGTCCGTTAGACAAATAGGACTTTTCAATGGTGAAAGAATTATGAAAGTCGTTTAGATGGTTTTTGAGGTTACCTTAGGAATAGTGGGAGGAGACCGGGCAGCAAACCTAGTGATGTAGTGGTTACCATGCTAACTTCATACACCCAAGGCCACGGGTTCAAACGATGGATTTTTTCGGGTTTAAAAAACCTTAGCATGGCTTCCTTCGGAAGAGAAGTAAAGCCGTTGGTCCCGTGTCGTAGATTTACGGCACGTAAAAGAACCTCAAGCCCGATAGAGAGGCCTCTGAGCAAAATTAAGCTGTCTTTCTCGCCCAGTATAGAATGCGACGCTGAGAACCACAGCATTAAAGAGCATCCACAAATAAAACTGCATTTTTTTACTTTCTTCAACTTGTGTGCAAGCAAACTATTCTTGCAACAGATTATTCTTTTATATACGTCATGCTACTCGAGCCAAACATTAGCAGAATTGGTCTTATTAGTTGTTTCCTTGTAAACAGAAGAGAAATAAGGGAATACACTAGGCTAAAGCGATAAAAAAAAAAGCTGGTCGCTAAGTGATAGCATTGAAATTCGATTCTCTTTGCATGACCAGGAGTAAAACAAGAGATACGAATGAGGATTTCCCGATTGAGAAATGTTTAACTATTGTAAAATTTAACAAATAGCAAGGGATAGCCTCTGTGCAAACTTAAATGGTGTTTCACGCCCAGTATAGAATGGGACGCTGAGAACCACAGCAGTTTAAGAGCGTCCATAAATAGCACGCTATTTACTTTACCGAACCTAGATGGTTATTGTACATATGCAAGCGCTCCCCGGGAGGGAGAGTTGAGGTGAAAGGATACACCGGGGGACGGAACCAGGAGCTACGGCACAGCAATGGCAGATAGAAGCATCCCAACAGTCGGACAGGCAGACCGGGGACCCCGTCCCACACAAGGTCCATGGGGAGCGGTTCTCATTCCGTAAACCTGCCGAAGAGATACTCTTCCTTCTTCCGAGCGCCCTACCGTCAATTTCAACCCTGAAAGAAACCATCGGAATGAAAGATGACTGCAATTAGAAGGAAACGACATGGAGGGACAGGAAATTCAGGGGGTGAAACATACGTACCCAACATTCGCCTGGCGATCCCCGAAAAGCCTACAGTTCAGGTAGGCCAGCCACGGGGATCGAGCCCGGCGGTCCCCGTGGACGCGCTCGCTAAAGTGCCTTGCTTTGGTGCTTCGAGTCCCGCCTTGGGCATGGGTGTTTGTGTGCTTATAAATGTGTATGTGTGTATAATAGAAGCAAAAAGCAAACGATAATCATATAGAAAACAAAGGAAATGTAAGGAAACTGGAAAAAAGGGGAAAAAAGAGGAGAAAGGAAAAGGAATACAGCGCCGGAGTCCCGACAAGACTCCGGAAGTGTATTAAAAGAAATCTGATGTGTTCCATTCACACGAATTTCACTACATCTGTGCAACAAATTATTCTTTAAAAGCTTAAGATTCTATTTACTTCATGCTAATCGAGAAAAAATAGCAGAAATAAATCTATTACTTGCTTCCTTGTAAGTAGAAGCGAAATAGGTTAAAGTGATAGTCAAAAGCTGGTTGCTATGTGACTGAATCCCCTTTGTTTGTATGGACAGGAGTTAACAAATTCCCGTGTGAGAAAAGTAAGTTTTTCGAAGCTGAAACTGAAACAAGGAATATCTAAAAAACGATCAACTCCACGAAAAAAAAGTATATAACGTAAATTGTGTGTTTTAACGTGCTTTACATTTTTTGTGTGGTCAATTTTTGTCTACCTCTTACGGTTTCCTAGTTATGCCAAATTAAGCAAAATTCATCCAGAAGCTATTCCCAGAAAATTCACTACATACATTTTATTTTTGATAGAAATGGCTTTAATATGTGGTATTTTTATCAAAATTGTTAGAGCCATTTTTGAGAAAATAAAACTTTTCGAAAAAAGTTCCATGTAAAGCGTAGTTGGGTTTGGGAGGATTTTCTTGGAAATCTTCGTGTCACATCCATTGAAGATACCAAACTTAAATACCAGGTTTGGTACTTAACGGTCCTTTCTTTTTTGAGATATGCTGTCCATAGACACACATACGCGGATATTTTTCCAAAAATGCTTTTTTTGGTTTCAGGGGGACCCAATATTGGACGATACTGAGGCATTCCGCTTGACGAGGTAACACACACGTTGTTTCTCTCTTTATACATTTAATATAGAGTCAAATTATTAAATTTGTGGTTTAATTTGAAGAGAATCAGCCTGTACCCACTACTAAGTTAGAATTAAGTTAACGTGTAGAAATGCGGGTTGTGGATAAAGAAGCTGCCAGCGTTACATAAGCTGTCATCGGCGCCAAATAGGTGTCACAAGTGTTGCATTGTAATTCTGTGAGTGTTCGGTTTGTGAGAATATGCTTGACTTGCCGAAGTTGCGTGTCAAGGCTAGGAGCGAGACAAACATCAGCGAATCGCATTGCTGAACCAATCGTCCGTTAAACTCTTAATGGAGTATACAATACTGGCTCAGGCAAACATGGGACACATTATCGCTTTCATACGCTTCGAGGTTACGAGTTTATCGATACCATATCATTTATTGCATCGTTAACTATATATTCTATGGAAAAACAGTGCCAATTAAATCAATAAATTCTTTTTATTACTTTCTCTACATGTACATAATTATAGACAAGTTATTGTATTGCACCCAAAAATTCAATACCGGGATTTCACCGGAAATATATGTTTTGGGACCCCCTGATTCAAAAAAAAAAAAAAGTTTGCTATCTTCCAAGGATGCGTTTTAATAATTGAGCTAAATTGCCATTTAAACACAACCGCTGTAGATTATTGCTGTCCTCACATCAAAGGAAACTTTGACGCAAACTTCAGAATCCTGTTTGGTATTTAACATTCTTTTCGTTTTTGATTCTATGCTGCCCACAGACACACACATACACACGGACATTCGTCTAATTTGTTTTTTATTCAGGGGGTCTCAAAACGTGTATTTCCGACAAAATGTCGGTATCAAGTTTTTAGGTGCAATACAAATACCTTCTCTATACATAGTATGTACATAGCACGTGTAGAGAATAAAAGTATTGCGAGGAAAAAATAATTATGACCAGGCAAAATATATGTATTTTTAAGATACATGCATTCCAGCCACTTATATGAGATGTTGCAACAATCAGTGCTGAGCTAATTTGCTCTTCGTCGTAAGGGCAACGCTCTCCTGGTTTCTTGACCGCCATTTGTAAAGCAAGAGAGTGAAATGTGCAAATGAAAATCGTGACTCCTGCTAATTAAAATCCAAAGAGTTTCACTAATGAACTAGCTACGATGCTAAAGGCAGGAGGGAGTCTAATAAAAATCGGTATTTTGGAAAACAGATTTCCATTGCGAAAGGTTTTTTACCGTCATTATCATATTGGTGGAACAATTGCGGAACTCAAAAGGACAATTTGTTGTAATACCACGAGTGAATTGTCCACGAGTTGTATTTGATAAGTAACTTCAGCGAAATAAACGTTTAATAATTTATAATATATAGGAAGTGGGATTTTATCAGGTTATGATTGTAATACTTACATACTTCTCAAATGGTAGACGACGCATTCGACCATATTTATTTACGGATTTGTTTTTCTTTCTTCATTGCCTTCTGAATTATGATATGGCCAACCGTGCCTACACAAAATGTACGATTATCGATAGCAACAATAGACAGAGCGAACAGTCATTTTATTTCAGCTTTTAATAACTAATACATGAAATGGAAACAAACGTTATATTGCTTGAGGTTATTGTACTCTTCTCATAAAAAATCTGATGTGTTCCATTCACATGACTTTCTCTACAACTCTGCAATAAATTATTGTTAAAAAGCTTATGCTTCTATTTATTTCCTGCTGATCGAGAAAAAATTGGCAGAAATAGTCTTATTACTTGCTTCCTTGTAAGTAGAAGCGAAATAAGGGAGTATCATAGGTTAAAGTGACAGTCAAAAGCTGGCTGCTATGTAACTGAAGTTCCTTTGTTTGTATGGACACGAGTTCACAAAGTCCTGTATGAGAAAAGTGAGTTTTTTATAGCTGAAATCAAAAACAAGGAATATCTCAAAAACAATCAACTCCACAAACAAAATTTATGTAACATAAATTGTGTGTTTTAAAGTGCTCTACATTTGTTGTGTGGTATGTTTTTGTCCATCTCTTACGGTTTAGCAGTTATGCAAAATTCCGTAAAATTGACCCCGAATAAAGTAGTGTTCAGAGGCTATTCCCAGAAAAGTCAAAATATACATTTTATTGTCATTTTATTTCTTTAATATACGATATTTTAATCAAAATCGTTAGAGCCATTTTTTAGAAAATCAAAATGTTCGAAAAAAGTTCCATGTAAAGGGTAGTTAGGGGTGGGGGATTTTTCTCAAAATCTTCGTGTCGCATCCCTGGAACATACTAAACTTAAATACCAAGTTTGGTATTTTACCAACTTTTCGTTTTTGAGTTATTGTGTTCACAGACACCGGACACACGGACACACACACGGACCTTTTTCTGAAAATACTTTTTTTGGATACTGGAGCCCTAAAACATATATTTCCGGCGAAATCTCGGTATCGAATTTTTTGATGAAGTGCAATACCTTCTCTATACACTATGTACATAGTGCGTATAGAGAAAGTAAAAATATAAATAATGATTATTTTCACTTCTTTTTGAACTAAATATATTATGAACTGGATAAAACTTTAAATAAACATTGTAACTGAATTAACCCTTTCCAGCCCAGTTGTGCCATATGTCATCATTATCTGTATTTGTTGTTCGAGATGGGGAACATTTAGCGTTCAATAGTTATTCACCTTCATTGTGAATATTTCACTATTTTGTTTAAATGTATTTATATTAACTGCGCTTAGAATAAGCAAAAGCTAAAATAAAATTCCTTCAAAGTTATTTTTTTTGTAACAAATTCAGAACTTTATGCCACTACAACGTTACCGCGATCCATTCAACAATAAGATATGCCAATCATCGTTTATTTTACCTGCGCCCATTCCTTCCTTTATATCAGCAGTATTGTAGCGATGATTTCCACCTAGGTTAACGTGTGACATTGAAATCCGGATCAGTAATGTTCAGTGCTTTAGAAGTTTACAAAACTAAGCTACCAATAAGAGAACAGGTAAGACTAACATATAAGTATTCAAAAAGCAATTTCATTAAAAACAAATCGGGCTCGAAAGGGTTAATTGAAAGTACAATTGTAGAACTGTCAGTTATTAAAAGTGAAGGTTGGCTGACTGGATTGTCACCAGTAACCAAAACAGAAGATAAACATACGAACGTCAGGAGTGACAATGTTTCAAAGAAATGCACATCAGATACGATAATATGCTTCAACAATATCGCTGCAGTCAGATGCTTGCGATTGATTAAAATCGCTGTAGATTATTGCTGTCCTCACATCAAAGGAAACTCTGACGCAATCTTGAGAATCCAGTTCGGTGGATCAAATAGAACTTGTAGGATACACACCGAAGACCAGACAGGTTCTACTAGCTTTAAACTGGCATAGGTGTCTACAATATATGAGCAGTTGTAAGAGGATTTGTACCACTTCCAGCTTAATTCTGTTCGGCATCTTCACCTCGTCACTTCATCATAATGCAAGCCCTTTTAGGACATTCCGCTACACAAGATGCCTTCCACGTCTTCCAAAACAATCATTCCGTTGCAGAAATCTTCGGTAACAGAATATCGTCGAGCTTAACGAAATTGTTCATACTTTCTCTACCAAAGTACAATCTGCATAGGTAGAGAAGATATTGTTTTCCACCAAAAAATATCTGAGGTGTTCTATTCACATGATTTTCTCCACGTCTCTGCAAGAAATTATTATTAAAAAGCTTATGCTTCTACTGACTTCATGCTAATCGAGTAAAAATTAGCAGAAATGGTCCTAATATTTGCTTCCTTGTAAGTAGAAGGGAAATAAGGGAGTAGGTACCATAGACTAAAGTGTTGCTATGAGATTGAAGTTCCTTTGTTTGTATGGACAGGACAAATTCCTGTATGAGAAAAGTAAAATTATTTTAACACTGAAACCAATAACAAGGAATATCTCAAAAAGGATCAACTCCACCAAAAAAAAAAAAAAAAAAAAAGTATATTGCATAAATTGTGTGTTTAAACGAACTTACATGTTCTGTTAAGTAAGTTTTGTGTATTTCTTACGGTTTACCAGTTATGCAAAATTCATCCAGAATAAATATATCTTTAGAGGCCATTCCCAGAAAATTCAAAATATACATTTTATTTATCAGGTAAATATCTTTAATATACGATATTTTCATCAAAATTGTTAGAGCCAATTTTGAGAAAATAAACATTTTCGAAAACTCTTCCATATAAAGAGTAGTTGGGGGTGGGTGCATTTTCTTCAAAAATCTTCGTGTCGCAGCCTTGGAAGATACTGGACTTATATACCAAGTTGGTATTTAACAGATTTTTCGTTTTTGAGCTTTCTGCTCACAGACACACATATAATGACATTTTTTCTAAAAATGCTTATTTGGATTCAAGGGGTCTCAAAGCATATATTTTCTGTGAAATTTCGGTATCCAATTTATGGATACATTTCATGCCTTCTCTATATGCTATATACACTGGGGCGGTTCATGGTTCGTATCCGCGGTGCAGGTTATGTTAGTGGGAATGGTGTGGGTGGTTTAGCTCAGGGTTTTTTTTATTAGCATGGAAACTCTTTCAGGTTGTTGTGAGACACAAGTGTTTTATTAATTGAGTCAGGCCTTTTTCCGCCGTCAAACACACGCGATTACTTCTTTATTTTCTACTGTGACCTTACACTTTACTCGCCCGCGAATGTTATTGTTTATTAATGTTAATGCCGTCATTTATTACGTATTTAAACAACTATATCCCTCTTTCCCAGGTAGCCTGTGCGGCTCCACCACGGATTCTAAATTTTACATCTTACTTCTGCCGATCTTCTACGCTGAGTGCCTTACAAATGTCACCTGACCAGCGGAGATCATTGTTTTGCTGTCCAGTTAGTTCCCTCGGGCAGGGCATTCTCACCCCTTTCCTTCGGGTCAACGCCCTACCCTACGGTAGTAACGGGATCTTGTACCCCGAGCTCGTGACTTATACGTGTTAAAAGTCTTTCTACTCTTCCCATTTTCACTGTACATTTATATTTTCTCTTCTTGATATAATTTATATTCTTAGCTACGATTTATATTTCCCCGGGACAAAACATGTACTGTCTCAACACGTGTAGAGAAAGTAATTAGGTGCCAATATTTCCTCGGTAATACGTGTTTTGAGGTCCCCTGAATTATTATTCTTCTCTTCATGGAGTAGGAGAGTCCTCAACTTTCCACCTTGCTTTTGGTTGACCGACATCTCTTCTTCCTTGTGGCTTATAATCGAATACCGGTTTCGATAGTCACTCCTTGTTCATTCTTCTTAGATGGTTCGACCAACGAATTGTGTATTCCTTTGTTGTATCTATAATTCATTTCTTATATCTTCATTTCTGTATCTACCCAATCTTGTATAACTTTCTACTATTCTGAGGAACTTCATTTCCGTTGACTGTATTCTACTAATATCATTTTTACTTTCTCTACACATACTATGTACATAGTGTATAGCCGCGTATACTACGATGCTATTAAGAATTAATTAATCTGAATTAAATGGGATTTGATGCTTACATATTCTTAGGAAAATACAACAGGATGGAAGTGACTAGCCTCTTCCGATGGCACTCCCGAGTAGACTTTTTGATGCCACCAACTTCCGATGGTTTACGTGCACATTCGCACTTTGACGTCACACAGGAGATTCTAGAACATTTAAATATTCGATGCTGATTGGCTAAGACTACCCACTATTAGAAGAACGACCACCAGGTCTTGTCTTTGACCGTAGGGGAACCTCTGCTTTGTTGTGTGCGTCTTGGGGCGTCGCTCCGGGCTCAACCGTTCAACTACCTCGACCACTTCATCTCTCACCTCGCCCAGACACACTATGACATATCTCTTAAGGTAAGACTTTATATTAGTAACCCCATAATCTGAATGATATTGGCCAGGATTAATGGAATATATTGCAACTTTTGTAAACCAAACATTCGCTACCAACAAATTATTTAATCTTTCTCAATATAGTAGCTAATTTAAATCCCGTTGTTATCATTGCTCTACCATCTGCCTTCCTTTCACCACCCTCAAATAGTTACCCCCTCGTCACAGAGCCATGTTCGTGACAAAATGTTCGCTCCTCTGGAAAGCATAGGCCTTAATGTACACACGCCAGCATATTCTATTCTTTGACAATACCTTAATTTCCTTCCAAGTCTTTCCTGAAACTTCTGCCTGTTTCGTAACTGTGCTGTGGCATGTAATTCTTGGTCCACCTGATCTCCTAGCTGATCCTTGAGAGTTTCAATCGAAAGCCGTTTTAGCCATCTTCTTTCCCTATCACATGTCGATTCATTTCCTATATTTCACCTCACTTGTACTATATAGGAGAGAATGTCATGTGAAATAACGTAGTGTTTTTATTACTTTCCCTACACGTACTATGTACATAGTGTATAGAAAAGGTATCGCACTCCACCCAAAAATTCGATACCGAGATTTCACCGGAAATATATGTCTTAGGGTCCCCTATATCCAAAAAAAAAAAAAAAAAAGCATTTTAAGAAAAAGGTCCGTGTGTGTGTCTGTGAACACGATAACTCAAAAACGAAAAGTCGGTAAAATACCAAACTTGGTATTCTTCCAGGGATGCGACACGAAGATTTTGAGAAAAATCCCCCCACCTCAAACTGCCCTTTACATGGAACTTTTTTCGAAAATGTTTATTTTCATGGAAATGGCTCTAGCGATTTTGATTAAAATATTGTACATTAAAGTTATTTACGTGAAAAATAAAAAGTAAATATTGAATTTTCTGGGAATAGCCTCTGAAGATTATTCTGAATGAATTTTGCGGAATTTTGCATAACTATTAAACCGTAAGAGATGGACAAAATCTTACCACACAAAAAATGTACAGCACTTTAAAACACACAATTTATGCTATATACATTTTTTGTGGATTTGATCGTTTTTGAGTTATTCCTTTTTTTTATTTCACCTTTAAAAACATATATTTCTCATACAAAAAGTTGTCAATTCCTGTCCATACAAACTAAGGAACTTCAGTCACATAGCAACCAGCTTTTGACTATCACTTTAACCTATGCTCTCCCTTATTTCGCTTCTACTTACAAGGAAGCAAGTAATAAGAATGTTCCTGCTGATTTTTTCTCTATTAGCATGAAGTAAATAGAAGCATAAATTTTTTAACAATAATTTGTTGCACAGATGTAGAGGAAGTCATGTGAATGGAACACATCAGATGTTTTATTGAGAGAATCCGAAATATAGTACATCCGAAGAAATTTGAATTTTTGGGCAGATCACAATGCTTTCTCATTTTTGTAGCTAAGGAATACAACTCCTGAAACAATTGAATAGGCACCGAAGGGTTGGAATAGTATTTGTGTTAAAGCAGACCCAAGACCTGTATCCTTTACCCCTGTAAACAGGCGGATACGGTCATTTTATTGGGAAACTACACTTGGTATTTTGAAAAGAATGCACAATATATATATTTATATATTATGTTTAACCCATGCTTTTACAACCACAGAACCACAGACGATGACACTGATGATGCCGCAACGGTGGCATGCGATGGCGGGGGAAACCAGAGAACCCGGAGAAAACCAGCCCTGCACAATTCCCACATGCGGTCTCCTGGAAGATCCGGGCTGCCTTGGTGAGAAAAATGTAAATGGCGTGTTATTTATGGACGCTCTTTAACTACTGTGGTTCTCAGCGTCCCATTCTAAATTGGGTGTGAAAGGCCGGTTAATTTTGCTCAGAGGCCTCTCTATCAGGCTTGAGGTTCTTTTACGTGCCGTAAATCTACAACACGGGACCAACGGCTTTTTTCCTTTCCGAAGGAAGCGATGCTAAGGATTTTTACACCCGATAAAAACCCATCGTCCTCCGCCGGGTTTGAACCCATGACCTTGGGTATATGAGCATGGTAACCTCTAAAATGCGGGGGGCGACACCATGGTGAGAGTCGAGTGGTCTAACCACTCGGCCACGACGCAGTCTTGTTGTTGATGATAATAGAAAAAAATCTGATGTGTTCCATTCACATGACTTTCTCTACATCTCTGCAACAAATTATTGTTAAAAAGCGTATGCTTCTATTTACTTCATGCTAATTGATATAAATTAGCAGAACTAGTCTTATTACTTGATTCCTGTAAGTAGAAGCGAAATAAGAGAGCACCATAGGTTAAAGTGATAGTTAAAAGCTGCTTGCTATGTGACTGAAGTTCCTTTGTTCCTATGGACAGGAGTTGACATATTCCTGTATGAGACAAGTATGTTTTTCAAAGCTGAAACCAGAAACTAGAAATATCTCAAAAACGATCAACTCTACGAAAAAAAGTATACAACATAAATTGTGTGTTTTAATGTGCCTTACATTTTTTGTGTGGTAAATTTTTGTCCATCTCTTACGGTTTAGCAGTGATGCAAAATTACATAAAATTCACACAGAATAAAGTAGCCTTCAGAGACTATTCCCAGAAAATTCAAAATATTAATTTTATTTGGCAGGTAAATATCTTTAATATACGATATTTTAATCAAAATCGTTAGAACCATTTTTGAGAAAACCAATATTTGCGAAAAATGTTCCATGTAAAGGGTAGTTTAGGCTGGGGGGGGGGTTTCTCAAAATCTTCGTGTCGCATCCCTGGAAGATACTAAACTTAAATACCAAGTTTGGTATTTTACCGACTTTTCGTTTTTGAGTTATCGTATTCACAGACACACGGACACACACACATACACACACACACACACGCGCGCGCGCGCGCACCTTTTTGTGAAAATGCTTTTTTTGGATATATTGGACCCTAAAACATATATTTCCGGTGAAATCTCGGTATCGCATTTTTGGGTGGAGTGCAATACCTTCTCTGTACACTATGCACATAGTGCGTGTAGAGAAAGTAATAGGCTTTTCTCAGACTAGTATTAATAGCCATTTATTCTCTAAAGGAGAGAAGGTCATATGATGTAATCCGAAAATCGAACTTTTGAATAGAACACTAAGCTTTCTCTATTTCTATAGGTGTGGAGTAAACGAGAACAAAAACACATCTCAAAAATCTGATCTGTTCCATTCACTTGACTTTCTCTAGGTGTTCAGCAAACAAACCTTTTATTCAAAAGATTATTCTTGCATCTACATAATGCTAATCAAAATAAACAGAAGCAGATTACTTGCATCCTTGTTAGAGAAGATAAATAAGGGAATGCACAAACTAAAGTGATAGTCAAGCCCTTTAAAAGCTGGTCCTATGTGAAACAATTGAAATTACACTTCTTTGCTTGCCAGGAGTTGAAAAACCAGGGACGAGAAGAAAGATGTCTCCCTTTTGAGAAAAGTTTAAGTGACTCAAAATTGAAACCCATAATCTGAAATGTCTTCAAAACGGTTAACTCTGCAATGTATACATCGTGTTAATGAACTACACCGAAATAATTTCACAGAATATGTAGAATACTTAAATAAGTACTTTGAAATAGGAGACTTGTGACCTGTTTATTGAAATTCCGAAGTAACGGCTATAAGTTTCTGAAGTGCCAGTACGCCACTGGCTAATTTATCAACCATTCGAGGGCTTAACACGAAAAGCGAAGGGACATATTACAGCGTACCTCTCTAGCGTAGTGGTTATGATACTGGCTTTCATGTGAAAGATAGTTTCCGAGTTTGGGTCTCGTTCACGTATCGCGGCACTTCGTCTGGAATGAAAAAAATAATAAAAACGTTTACTGTATGACAGGAATCGAACTCATAACCTTTGGGATAACAGCTTCCCGCGTTACGCATTAAGCCACCAGATCAGTTGAAAAACGCCTCCAGTGTAGGCTACATAACTCAAGAACGTAGTTAATGTTGAGTGTCGCACTGCCAAGTGATTAGTTCGAGATTTTACAGAATTTTGCGACATTAAATCTTGAGAATGCTAGTAATGAGCTGCTAAGAATCGATATTTCTGTACTCGGGCAGCAGTTTTAAACACATTCTAAGAAATTTTTCCAACCTGTTTTGATTTAACACCGACTTATCAGCACCTGATACCCACACGTTTAACGCTATGTAGTTGCGTTATGTTTATCCGGGGACCATGCATCGCCGATCTCAAATTACTTATATCAGTCACGTGCACAATCTCGCAAATTATTTCGGTGTAGTTCATTGATACCCTGTATATATATATATATATATATATATATATATATATATATATATATATATATATATAGAGTTATTTGTGTGTTTTACTCAGATCTACATTTTTTGTGTATTGAGTTTTTGTATACCTCTAATGGTTTACCAGTTATACAAAAGTCATCTAGAATGAAGAGGTCTTCAGAGGCTATTCCCAGAAACTTCAAGATATACATTTCGTTTGCCATAAAATATGTTAAACTTAATTTAATCAAAATCGCAAGAGCCATTTTTTGAGAAAATCAAAATGTTCGATGCAAAGGGTAGTTTGGGGTGGGGGAATTTATTGGAAATCTTCGTGTCACAACCTTGGAAGACACTAAGCTTAAATACTAAGTTTAGTATTATCGTTATTGAGCTAAGCTGCCCACAGGCACACACCAACCTTTTTATAAAAAATATTTGCTCAGTTTAGGGGATCTCAAAACACACATTTCCGGGAAATCTGGTTATCGAATTTTTGGGTGCAATACAATACCTTCTCTATACACCATGTACATAGTACGTGTAGAGAAAGTAATAGATAGGCTTTCCTAAGAATGGCATTAATTTCGACTTATACTATAGAGGGGAGAAAGCCATGTTAAATAACGTCATACTTTTTACTTTCTCTATACGTGCTATGTACATAGTGTATAAAGAAGGTATTGTAATGCACCCAAAAATTCGATACCGAGATTTCACCGGAAATACATGTTTTGAGACCTCCTGAATCCAAAAAAAACCCGCATTCTTTCAAAAATGTCCGTGTGTGTGTGTGTCTGTCTGTGTGTGTGTCTGTGGGCTGCATAGCTCAAAAACGAAAAGTCCGTTAAAAACTAAACTTGGTATTTAGGTTTGGTATCTTCCAAGGATGCGACACGAAAATTTTCAAGAAAATCCCCCCACTCCCAACTACCCTTTACATGGAACTTTTTTCGAAAAAAGTTCATTTTCTAAAGAATGACTCTAACGATTTTGATTAAAATATTCTATATTAAAGATATTTACCTGACAAATAAAATGCATATCTTGAATTTTCTGGAATAGCCTCTGAAGACTACTTTATTCTGATTGAATTTTGCATAACTACTAAACCGTAGGAGATGGACAAAAACTTAACACACAAAAAATGTAGAGCACGTTAAAACACACAATTTATGTTATATGCATTTTTTTCGTGGAGTTATCGTTTTTTAAATGTTCCTTGTTTTTGGTTTCTGCTTTGAAAAACTTATACTTATTTGCCAACTCGTGTCCATACAAACGAACTTCAGTCACATAGTAAGCAGCTTTTAGCTTTCACTTTAACCTATGGTACTCCCTTATTTCGCTTCTACTTACAATAAAGCAAGAAATAAGACTATTTCTGCTAATTTTTCTCGGTTAGTATGAAATAAATAAAAGAATAAGCTTATTAACAATAATTTGTTTAAGAGATATAGAGAAAGGCATGTGAATGGAACACATCAGGTTTTTTTAGTCATTGTGGGAATCTGGAATGCTGTACATCCGTTGAAATCCGAATATCGAATTTTTGGGTACAATACATTGTTTTCTCTATATCTTTAGGTAAGGAATAAAAGAGAACAAAAACACATCTAAAATTTTAGTAGTCCCATTGAGATTTACAGCTCCGGAAACAATTGATGAGACACCGACGGGCTGGATTAGTATTCCTGTTAAAGCAGGCCCAAGGTCTGCATCTTTTGCCCCTGTAAACAGGCGGATACGGTGATTTGGGAATCTACACTTAGGCTTTTGAAAAGAGGTGTGGACAATGGTGATGTGTAAATTCACCCTTATAACGGAAAGTTACCCTTAACGGAAGAAGAAGCGTCACCACCATAAATCTCTCTGCAGCAGAGTGAGGAAGGAGATGAATGGTAGGCGGCCAGTAGCCTCCTCGGCCGCCGCCATCATACTTTTCCAGGCTTGACCTCCATAAAGAGGGACAGAGAAAGAAGAAGGCCCACAATAAAGACGTTCGCTGTCAAGAAAAGAGAGGCTTCCCCTTTTTTTGCCCGCAGCAATTCATCTGGTTGCCGACCGCGCTGCACGACTCCTCCTTCCAATCCCAGAGGTTTTCACTCCTGATGGCCGCTCTCGGCCTCTAATAACGCAGCTTTCCCAATCCACGCATTCTTATCCTTGATGGGAGGGTTCACGCATGATGTCTTCTTCACAGAGAGAGAGGAAACTCGTAATTCCGATCATCCGTGACCAACAACATGCCCCTTATCTCCTGCGCACGGCCTCAGATCAACACAACATGTATTTGGGAGTGCTTTTACCTTCGTTTTGTTCTTCACCTACTCTAAGAAAATATAACTTAGTGCCCAGCCTACATAGATAATATACAGAGCTCGAAAGTTCGTACCGTTCGCCGTCCCGTCATATAAACCCCCGCCGCTGAATCATTATACTTGACAGTTCGGGTATTTTCGCGTAAGATTGGCTGCCTTTTTTTTTTTTTAATATAGTGCCGGAGTCTGGTCGGGATTACGGCGCTGTATACCTTACTTTTATTTACCTATTTTTTTTACTTTGTTTGCTGTATGATTACTGAATGTTTTGTTTTTCTTTTACACACACACACACAAACATAGAACACCCACGTCCAAGTCGGGACTCAAACCTACGATCCCTTGCACTACGAAGCACCAAAGCGAGCCTTGGCGAGCGCGGCCATGGGGACCGGTTGCCTTTGCGGCGTTTCCAGAGTAACTAGTAAACAACAACAGCTGATTTCAAGTGTCTCTCGTGTGTAAAGACGAATATAAACAGTGTACATAGTAAATGAATGCCCATGAATAATGAAACTAATTAGTTATTATTGATGTTAATTGAAAATAACAGTGACTATAACGTATGTACCATACATTACATACAGAATAAATTAATGCTAAATAGCTTGTTACAATGAAAGAAAGGTATAACAAAAGTGATTTTCACCGCTTTAGAATTTTAATGGCTCAATTCCATCCAAGTCTCCGTCGTCATCTTTCTCGGAAGTAACATCGTCGTCATCGTCACCAAGACATATCATTAGTGGTTCACATTCACTGATGATTCCGTCTAATTCTTATTTTGTGCACATGATTCACTTTTTTCTTCCACCCTCGCCACATCTTCCCGCGAACGTCTATCCACTTCTATAATTGTGAAATTCTTGTTATGTTCCCTCACGTACAAACACCAGCAATAACAACAAATGTAAATAATAATGAATAATACGTAGCTTGTACAGAACAGCTCAACGCACGTGTTAGGAGTTCACAAACTGAGTGCGTGGTAAAAACAGCCAGATATTGCAACGGTACGGCATCTACATGCGTTTCCGTTGTCTGACCGAGCGACCGAAATGTGATTGGTTCAGATAGTCAAACGGGTAAAACTTTTCAACTGTGGTTTGCAGGTGTACCAACTTAACTCCCAACTGTCAAGTGCAAGGATTTTTTTTAACAATACCGGAGTCTGGTCAGGACTCCGGCGCTGTATCCTCAATTATATCCCCCCCCCCCCGTATGATTACTGGTTTTACTGTTCCTTTACACAAACATATACGCATTGCACAAACATATAACATCGTTGCACAAGGCAGGACTCGAACCCACAATCCTCTGCCCACGAAGCACCAAAGCGAGACGCCTTAGCGAGCGTGGCCATGGGGACCGGCTGGATTCAGCGGCGGGGGTTTAGGTCGCGACCGGCCGTCTCGCCGCATCAAAACAAATCATAGATAACAACACACGATGGAGAGGTAAACAAACCTGTTATCAAATAAGTAAACAGTACTATTTCCAGAGAACAAAAATTACTTACGAAACATTCGTAAATGCACACTTATATAATTATGTAAACATACAAATTGTTGCACGTTTACAGGATGAGCTATTGATTTTAATCTTTACATATATACATTATGAAAACACCTAAGCAATTGTAATGCATATTGTAATATTTACTGATTGATGTAAAATAATATCTAAATAATAAAGTTAATTTCTTAAATATCTTAAGACTCTAGGTAAAAACCAAAGCAGGAATGAAAGTAGGTCTTTACTCATCTGCAGTACAATAATGTACTTCTGAAGCCTTTCAAATAAAAATTCATTCTACGTTCCGACAAATGAGATTTATAATGCGAAGAAGTTCGTTACATTTCGCAATGTTTTATCAGTTCCGTGTCAGTATCACCAAGCAAATAGCATTTGTTAGGATCTACAAGTGCAGCTTGTATGCGATATATGATAAACTCAATATTTCTTTCAATTCGCTTTTCATTTTCATCTCCATTTCAGGTAGGATGCTCGTGGATTAGTAAATCCATCTTGACAGTTCTTCTACATGCAGCACCGATTCAGTCAGCTCCATACCTCTGGACTGTAACAGTGTGGGTAAGTTTTTGAACAAATTTGCAAATTATCAATATACTTCTTTGAAGCAGCTCTGTTAGACGTTTGACAGTTTGTATACTAGAACTGCCACTGGTTTAAAAATAAATACACGAATAAGTACATCGCTAGAAAACTTATTATAGGTAGTTGTAAAACAAACAGAAATAGAAATAGAGTGTTATTTATGGACGCTCTTTAACTGCTGTGGTTCTCAGCGTCCCATTCTATACTGGGTGTGAAAGATTGCTTACTTTTGCTCAGAGGCCTGTTTATCAGGCTTGAGGTTCTTTTACGTGCCGTAAATCTACGACACGGGACCAACGGCTTTACTTCCAATCCGAAGGATTTTTACGGCCGAAAAAAATACATCGTCATCCGCCGGGTTTGAACCCGCGTCCTTGGGTATATGAATATATTTGAGCAGAACAAGAAGTTATTCGAACACCTTCCTTCCTACCGACGTGGTTCTGTTTTATGCAGTGATAGCTGTTTTGCAGTAATGGGTTGCACTCTATGTTGATCTTTGCTCGCGCAAGTAGCGCCCAATGGTTTTGCCAAACCTGGCGCTCTTACTCTATATAAAGAAATCGGTACGAACTTCCTAGCTCTGGTAATAAGCCTTCGTAAATATAGTTCGTATACCCACTAATAAACTTTAGAGGGTAGGAAAATCGTTGAATGTAAAACATCAGATGTTTTTATTTGAAAAACTTCACAAGTACATTATTGTTTTCAGAAATACGGCTGAAGGTGAGTAAAGATTAGTTTCATTCCTGTTTTGGTTTTTACCTAGTAAGATTCTTAAGATATTTAAGAAATTAATGTTATTATTTGCATATTATTTTATATTCAATCAGTAAATATTACAATGTGCATTATAATTGCTTGGGTGTTTTCGTAATGTATATATGTAAAGAATAGAATCAGTAGCTCAGCCTGTATATATGCAACAATTTGTATGTTATACATAATTATCTAAAAAGGTGAGCATTTACGAATGTGCCGTAAATCATTTTTTTACTTTCTCTATGCGTACTATGTACATAGTGTATAGAGAAGGTTTTGCATTCCACCCAAAAATTCGATACCGAGATTTCAACGGAAATATATGTTTTAGGGTCCCCTGTATCCAAAAAAAGCATTTTCACAACAAGGTCCGTGTGTGTCGGTAAAATACCAAACTTGGTATTTAAGTTTAGTATCTTCCAGGGATGCGACACGAAGATTTTGAAAAAAAATCCCCCCACCCCAAACTACCCTTTACATGGAACTTTTTTCGAAAATTTTGATTTTCTTAAAAATTGCTCTAACGATTTTGATTAAAATATCGTATATTAAAGATATTTACCTGACAAATAAAATGTTTATTTTGAATTTTCTGGAAATAGCCTCTGAAGACTGCTTTATTCTGAGTGAATTTTACGGAATTTTGCATAACTGCTAAACCGTAAGAAATGAACAAAATCTTAACACACAAAAAATATAGAGCACATTATGTTATATACATTTTTTTTCGTGGAGTTGATCGTTTATTAGATATTTCTTGTTTTTGATTTCAGCTTCGAAGAACTTAACTTTTCTCATACAGGAATTTGTCAACTCCTGTCCATACAAATAAATGAACATCAGTCACTTAATAACCAGCTTTTGATTATCACTTTAACCTATGGTAATCCCTTATTTCACTCCTACTTAGAAGGAAGCAAGTAATAAAGGCTATTTGTATTAATTTTTCTCAATTAGCATGAAGTAAGTAGAAGCATAAGGTCTTTAACAATCATTTGTTTTAGAGATGTAGAGAAAATCATGTGAATGGAACACATCAGATTTTTAGAAAATATCATATGTGCACCATTCCCATGACTTTCTCTAGCTCTTCCACAAATAAATTTTCTTAACAAAAGATAACTCTTTTATTTAATTCATGCTGATCGAGACAAACATGAGTAAAAATTGCCTTATTACTTGCTTCCTTTTAAGTAAAAGGCAAATAAGGGATTAAATTAGCCTAAACTGACAGTGGTCGCACAAAGACAGTGACATTTTGAGCTATACTTCTCAGCTGGAACGTAGGCCTCGCGAGTACTACACATACTAAAGTGGTCCACAAAGTGAAATTTTGAGCTATACTTCTCAGCTGGAATGTAGGCCCCGAGAGTACTACACATACTAAAGTGATCGCACAAAGACAGTGAAATTTTGAGCTATACTTCTCAGCTGGAATGTAGTCCCCGAGAGCATTGCACATACTAAAGTGATCGCCCAAAGACAGTGAAATTTTGAGCTATACTTCTCAGCTGGAATGTAGGCCCCGAGAGCATTACACATACTAAAGTGATCGCACAAAGACTGTGAAATTTTGAGCTATACTTCTCAGCTGGAATGTAGGCCTCGAGAGCACTACACATAGGTACTGAATTGATCGCACAAAGACAGTGAAATTTTGGGCTACACTTCTCAGCTGGAATGTAGGCCTCGAGAGCTCTTGTCAAATTTTTCTGCTCCCTAATCGAAGTTGTGAATGTTTCTTTAGTTGAGTTGTCAGGTCTGTCTGAAGATGGTGTCGTGTCTCAGACGAAGCTTCATCATCGGGGCGTGGCCTATACTCGTCGATACACGCGATCTGCTCCTCACAAAAAAACCTAGCAAATGGGGTACAAATAAAGTGGAAGAACATTTCCAGAATGGTGCCCGTGATTGTGAGAGCTGGTGATAAAGTCCTGTAAATGCTAGGTACGAAACACATAATTACCTACCTTCTCTTAAAATAAAAAAAAAGTAAAGCATTTATATTTCTTAGAATTTTAATTGCAGGTCTCAGATCTACATCCCTCTCAGCATTATTTGCACCTCTATTGAGCAAATTGCAGGCCTCTCCCCAAGATGGCACAGAGGACCTCATGTGTGGTTTGTGGCGGAAAAAGTGGTGTCCGGATTCTCCGCCATTCATTCCACCATCTCTTTTTACCTTCTCTGAAAGTACTATGTGCATAGTGTATAGAGAAGGTATGGTATTGAAATCCTGAATAAAAAAAAGAGATGAATTCCATTCACATGACCTTCTCCTCATCTCTGCAACAAATTATTGATAAAAAGCTTATGCTACTATTTACTGCAAACTAATCGAGAAAAATTAGCAGAAATAGTCTTATTACTTGCTTCCCTGAAATTAGAAGCGAAATAATGGAATACCATAGGTTAAAGTGATAATCAAAAGCTGATTGCTATGTGACTGAAGTTCCTTTGTTTGTATGGACAGGGGTAGACAAATTCCTGTATAAGCTTTTCAAAGCTGAAACCAATAACAAGGGATATTTCAAAAAACGATCTATTCCACGAAAAAGAATTATATGACATAAATTGTGCGTTTTATGAAGATCCATATTTTTGTGTAGTAGGTTTGCGTCTATCTCTTACGGTTTACTGTTTTTCAATAAAAATCATTCAGAATAAAGAGATATACATTTTATCTGGCATGTAGATATCTTAAATGCAAGAGATTTTAATCAAAATCGTTAGAGCCATATTTGAGAAAATCAAAAGTTTTGAAATTTGTCCTATGTGTCGCATCTTTGGCAAATACCAAACTTAAATACCAAGTTTGGCATTTAACGGTCTTTTCGTTTTTGAGTTATGCTGTCCAGACACACACACGCCCGTGGACCTTTTTCCAAAAATGCTTTTTTTATTCAAGGGTCTCAAAACATGTATTTTCAATGAAATCTGGTATCGAATGTTTGGGTGGAATACACTACCTTCTCTATCTGCTATGTGCATTGTACATCTGTGGTGGAACATGTAAAAGTGAATAATATGTATTATAATAATAACAGGAAGAATAGAAGTTTCTGTTTTAATATGAACAGTCAGTTGTTTGTATGTTTACGTGTTTCAAAGTTAAGGTCGCTGTTTAGTGCTCATGCACATCAAATGCCTTTCTTATGCAAATCGCTCGCCATTCTACAACGGGGAAATAAGAGAGATTTTCTCTCCACCATGATTATTGCGTTCCACGATCTAATGGGTGTGTCTTTACTCGTGCTGAATAATTCAGGATCATTCTTCAATTACTGCAGCTGCAGCAGAGAATAAAAGCTTTTAAACTCTCAACACTCAGGATTTGAATGCTTTTTTCAGGAAGTCTTATCTCTATAGATGTATAAATACTCTACGCTACAGGTTTTTATTACCGTTGTTTAGCACCTAGAGAATAGAAAGTAATGGTTCCAAAAAAAATTATTCTCTAATAAATTATCACTGCAAAACCTTATTACTCTCCCCACTCCATGATTATTGAGATAAACTTTAGCAAAACTGGTCTTATTACTTGCTTCCTTATAAGTGAAAAGGAGATAAGGGAATACACTAGGCTACAGCGATAGTCAAATGTTTTAAAATCCGATCGATATGTAGGAATTGAAAGTCCCTTTTCTTTGCATGACGAGAATGAAAAATAAACTGGATAACGAGTGTTGGAAATATTAAAATCAATAACAAGAACCATCTCGAAAATGGATGCCTCTACAAAAAATAAATATATATATATATATATATAGGGTTCGTTAAATTGTAAGGTAACCCCTGTCACGGCCTCTCTCCACTGGGCAAGAAAACCGAGAGTTGCCGGGAAAGTGGTGCCGGCAGCCAGATTGCAGATTCTAATTCAGTTTAGAGTGAGCCTTTCCTATTGGTTACGGAGACAATATGGCTAAGTGACAGGTGAACGACAGGTTTCGAGATTTCATTGAGGTTAGGCTACGTTACGTTAGATGTATGTAAATGAACTGGATCGAAATAAGAAGTAAAAATCTGATGTGTTCCATTCACATGACTTTCTCTACAACTCCGCAATAAATTATTGTTAAAAAACTTATGCTTCTATTTACTTCCTGCTAATCGAGAAAAAATTAGCAGAAATAGTCTTATTACTTGCTTCCTTGTAAGTAGAAGCGAAATAAGGGACTACCATAGGTTAAAGTGATAATCAAAAACTGGTGCCTATGTTACTGAAGTTCATTTGTTTGTATGGACAAGAGTTCACAAAGTCCTGTATGAGAAAAGTATGTTTTTTATAGCTGAAACCAAAAACAAGAAATATCTCAAAAACGACCAACTCACGAAAAAAAATGTATATAACATAAATTGTGTGCTTTAAAGTGCTCTACATTTGTTGTGTGGTAATTTTTGTCCATCTCTTACGGTTTAGCAGTTATGCAAAATTCCGTAAAATTGACCCGGAATAAAGTAGTCTTCAGAGGCTAATCCCATAAAATTCAAGATATAAATTTTATTTGTTAGGTAAATCTATTTAATATGTGATATTTTAATCAAAATCGTTAGAGCCATTTTTAAGCAAATAAAAATGTTCGAAAAAAGTTCCATGTAAAGGATAGTTTGAGGTGGGGGGATTTTTCTTAAAATCTTCGTGTCGCATCCCTGGAAGATACTAAACTTAAATACCAAGTTTGGTATTTTACCGACTTTTCGTTTTTGAGTTATCGTGTTCATAGATACACGGACACACGGACACACACATGGACCTTCTTCTGAAAATACTTTTTTTGGATACAAGGGACCCTAAAACATATATTTCCGGTGAAATCTGGTATCGAATTTTTTGGTGGAGTACCTTCTCTATACACTATGTACATAGTGCGTATAGAGTAAGTAAAAATGGACTTTCTGAAAATCGGTTCTGCTTTCCAATGCGAAATGCACAGACCTCCGTTTGTTCTGTCTGCTTGTGCATGGGCAGCCATGTTGGTTAATCGACCAATTGCAGAGTCAAATCTAAAACTGAACCAGAATCTGCATTGTCACGTGCCGGTAAAGGCGCACTAAACTACACATCTGAAGATAAATTACGGAAATGTTGACCTTCTGCTCACATATGGACAGCACAGTTTGCGAAAATATTCTCGCTCACGCGTCTAAGCTTAGCAGCAGGAATCCTTGTGAGTTCTTGCATGCTGTTATCACTAAGTTTCTGTAGATTACACAGGAGTTTCTGCTGCTGAGTGAGAACAGCTTTAGCTTGTTATACTGCCTGTTTGGGAGCAAATGCGCAATATTTTCAGTTTTTATTGAAGGTAAGGACTCCAGTGCACTTTTGCCGGCAACTCTCGGATCTCTTGAGCAGTAGAGAGTGAGAGAGAGAGAGAAAGAGAGAGCGAGAGAGGGGTTACCTTATAATTTAATGACCATGTATGATATAAAATGTGTGTTTTAACGAGACTACATTTTTCAATGAGCTTTTTGTGTGCCTCTTACAGTTTACCGTTACCCAAAAGTCTTTAGAACAAACCAGAGATCAGAGGTTATTGCAAAACAAAAATCAAAATATGCACTTTATTTCTTAATTTAATTTGTTTTACACAGGCCAAATGTAGGACAGGAGTTGGATAGGTAGAGTCACACTGAAAAATTCAATGCCATAGCCGGGATTTGAACAATGGATCTCCCGGTCTTTAGCTGTTTACTCTACCACTGAGCTACCATGGCAACTTGAACATCTCCAAGGTTGTGACACAAAGATTTCCAGGAGAATCTCCCACTCTAAACTACCCTTTACATTGAAAATGTTTCGAAGTTTTTCTTTTTCTCAAAAAGGACTTTACCGGGAAACACGCGGGTCAGTTGAGAAATTTAATGCCATTCCGGTATGTTACCATAGTAGCTCAGTGTTAGAGCAAACTTCAAAAAGCTGCGAGATCCGTGATTCAATTCCCGGCTCAGGTATTGAATTTTTCAGTTTGACCCTACTTATCCAATGCCCTTTATTTATTATGTAAATATCTTATTCGATATATGGTCTTTTAATCGAAATCATTAGAAACATTTTTGGGAGAAACAAACATTTCGAAACATTTTCAATCTAAAGGGTAGTTTGAAGTAAGAGATTTTCCTGAAAATCTTCGTGTCACATCCCTGGAGATGCTCTACATAAATAGTCATTTTGGTTTTTAGCAGACCTTTCGTTTTGAGTTACACACATACACACACTCATACACAGAGATAGACAGACAGAGATAAGCACACACAGCTTTTTTTAATTCTAAGGTCCTCAAAACATGTATTTCCAGTGAAATCTCGGTATCGAATTTTGGCTACATTACAATACCTTCTCTATACACTATGTAAATAACATGTGCAGAGAAAGTAAAAATCGATGTCGAGAATTCACACGAAATACGCTTTGTGTTGCCTGAATAAAAAATCTGATGTGTTCCATTCACATGACTTTCTCTACATCTCTGCAACAAATTATTGTTAAAAAGCTTATGCTTCTATTTACTTCAAGCTAATCGAGAAAATATCAGCCGAAATAGCCTAGTATTTGCTTCCTACTAAGTAGAAGCGAAATAAGGGAGTACTGTTGGTTAAAGTAATGGTCAAAAGTTGGTTGCTATGAGACTGAAGTTCCTTTGTTTGTATGGACCTGAAATGTTAAATTCCTGTATGACAAAAGTATGTTTTTAAAGCTCAAACCAAAAAACAAGGAGTAACTCAAAAACGATCAACTCCACGAAAAACATGTATATAACATAAATTGTGTGTTTTAATGTGCTCTACAGTTTGTGTTGTAATTTTTTGTCCATCTCTTACGGTTTTGCAGTTATGCAAAATTCCGTAAAATTCATCCAGAATAAAGTAGTCTTCAGAGGCTATTCCCAGAAAATTCAAAATATACATTTTATTTGTCGTGTAAATATCTTTAATATACGAAATTTTAATCAAAATCGTTAGAGCCATTTTTGAGAAAATCAAAATTTTCGAAAAAAGTTCCATGTAAAGGGTAGTTGGGGGTGGGGGGATTTTTCTCAAAATTTTCGTGTCGCATCCCTGAAAGATACTAAACTTAAATACAAGTTTGGTATTTTATCTACTTTTCGTTTTTGAGTTATCGTGTTCACAGACACACGGACACACGTATACACACACACACGGACCTTTTTCCGAAAATGCTTTTTTTAGATAAAGGGGATCCTAAAACATATATTTCCGGTGAAATCTCGGTATCGAAATTTTGGGTGGAGTGCAATACATTCTCTATACACTATGTAGATAGTGCCTATAGAGAAAGTAAAAATAATTTACCTACCATCAGTCAGCAGCAGGGAATAGGAAAATTAAAGGTTTTGTAGGTTTCAGAGGCCAAGTTTTGTGTCCTGAGCTTGGAATTGTTAGTCCAGAAGCGAAACTCATTAGGATTAAATATGTAGATTTAGAATGTGACAAGGAAATTGATGAAGTTGAAGGAGATCCAGAACATTTTGGAATTTGTGAATAGTGCCCTTGTACCTGATGAGATCACAATCTTGTCATGCAGTTGAGCACATCGCGTACTACTTGAGTATGAAAGTGTGCGCACTGTTAGGTTCATCTTCTGAATGTTAACTCTGCTAGGAGAGCTTTGATCCGGACGCTTTCCTCTTCGCTACCGAGTTGAACTGCGTAGCTATCTAGCAAACGTTTGAACAACATTTTCAAAAAATCTGATGTGTACCATTCACATGACTTTCTCTAGATCTCTGTAAAAAATTATTGTTAAAAAGCTTAGGCCTCTATTTACTTCATGCTACTCGAGAACAAATTAGCAGAAATAGTCTTATTACTGGTTTCCTTATAAGTAGAAGTGAAATAAAGGAGTACCATAGGTTAAAGTGATAATCAAAAGCTGGTTGCTATGTAGCAAGTTCCTTTGTTTATATGGACAGGAGTTGACAAATTCCTGTAGGAGAAAAGTAAGTTTTTCATAGCTGAAACCAAAAACAATGAATATCTCAAAAACGATCAACTCTACGAAAAAAATGTATGTAACATAAATTGTGTGTTTTAACATGCTCTACATTTCTTGTGTAGTACGTTTTTATCTAAGTCTTATTGTTTAGCAGTTATGCAAAATTCCGCAAAATTCGTCCTGAATAAAGTGGTCTTCAGAGACTATTCCCATAAAATTTAAGATATACATTTTGTCTGTCAGGTAAATATCTCTAATATTTGATATTTTAATCAAAATCGTTAGAGCTATTTTTTGGAAAATCAAGATTTTTTAAAAAAGTTCCATGTAAAGGGTAGTTTGGGGTGGGGGGATGTTTCTCAAAACCTTCGTGTAGCATCCCTGGAAGATACTAAACTTAAATACCAAGTTTGGTATTTTACCAACTTTTCGTTTTTGAGTTATCGTGTTCACAGACACGCGGACACACACACACACACACACACACACACACACACACGGACCTTTTTGTGAAAATGCTTTTTTTGTATATAAGGGACCCTAAAACATATATTTCCGGTGAAATCTCGGTATCGAATTTTTGGGTGGAGTGCAATACCTTCTCTATACACTATGCACATAGTGCGTGTAGAGAAAGTACACAAATTTGCTTGCAAAAACTGTCATTCTTACTTTCTCTATTTAGACATAACGCATTGCAAGAGAAAGTATTATATTCCACCCGAAATTCGATACCGAGGTTGCCCTGGAAATACACGTTTTAGACTTTCAGTATTAAAAAAAAAACTGATCTATTCCATTCACATGACTTTCTCTATATCTCTGCTACAAGTTTTGTTACAAATCTTATACTTCTATTTACTTCATGCTAATCGAGAAAAAATTAGTGGAAATAATCTTATTACTTGCTTCCTTGTAAGTGGAAGCGAAATAAGGGAGTACCATAGGTTAAAGTGAAAGCCAAAAGTACTGTATAAGTACTTTTTTGAAAATTACAAACATGTTAGAAGAAAAAAACATCACATTTTTATCTGTCCCATGAGAATGTTTGCTTATAAGTCATCATCGAGCAAAGTTTTTCCAGGTAGGTGCCATAACGAACCGAGTTTTGTATTTCTGGGGAATATTTGGGCTGAGGGTGCCATTCATTCTTAACGCCAAACACCTCTGAAATTCAGGTAAGAAAGAGGGGCGAGGATCTGGTGCTATAGCCCTTCCCTTCTATGGCACTCACTTGAACTGCTGTTAGAAAAACTTGCTGCTGTTATATTGTAGCAAAAATATCACACAGAACACATCTACTATTGCTTCGTATTGCTTTCCATTTTAAAACACTTCATTATTATTATTATTATTATTATTATTGTTATTGTTATTATTATTTTAGTAGTATTATTAGTATTATTATTAGAATTATTATTAGTATTATTATTATAACTATTAGTTTTTCACGAATGAGCCCATGAGGGACTACGCAAAGTACTTAGAAATAATAATAATAATAATAATAATGATACTAATAATAATAATAATAATAATAATAATAATAATAATAATAATTGTTCATAGGTATATCGAAATGATCTCGATCAAAGGGAAAATATGTAGTTTCGTGTAGTTAATTTCTTTTAACTTGCTTTGCAAAATACCTATGAGTAGATAAAGTACCTCATAGTAATAATAACGATAATATATTATTATTGCTGTTATTATTATAGTAATTATTATAGTTATTATTATTATTCTGAAATGAGATGTTATTAGTTTTTCTTTCTGTTGGTCAAACTAAGAAAACAGAATTCCAAACCCATTAGTACATAACGACCAGCTCTTAAAAGATTTGAAATAAAACATTTGTCTCGATTAAGGATACCCATCTGTGAAAAACCTAAAATCCACAATTTTACCTGGATTGATTTGAAACTATAGCGCAGCAATTGCAGTATCAAGAATAGTTTACATGTTAGTTTTCAGACTTTTGTTCAAAATAGTTCCTGTGATATTAACATATTTATAGTATTTTATTGTCATTTAATTGAATCATTCCACACGATGTAATTTCAGTTACAGAAATATAATACCTTGCAGTTATACTGAAAAATGCAGTATTAGTAAATTGATGAGACGAAATTTTTATCTGACTATTGGTTTAGGAGAAAAAAATGCTTTAATTGTCATTTTATTTATTTTTTATTTTTTCTATGGAAATATGAAGCTTATTATTTAATTACACAAGCAACGGTGATATTAGAGAAAAATCACAGTGATCTATTTAAATCGTCATGTGATACGGTTTGAAGCGCCGCATGGTAACAAAAACAACAGGAAATTGAACTAAAAGCATTACATTATTTAATTATTTTTTTAAAATTCTTTGCACTTCTTGATCAATTTTTACAGACGGGTATCCTTAATGCGAAGTAGATGGAAGCAAACTCTTTTTAAAGAGTAGTTTGTTAAAGAATAAGTAGATAGTCATGTATATCTTCATATCATATTCTTTTCTTTATTCGAGGTGACTCAAAATGCGATTTATCGGTGAAAACTTCATATTGAACCTTTTGGAATACTTATATATTACCGAAAGTTAAAACCTGATGTGACTCACACGATCTTCTCTACCTATAAACTTTATGATAAAAGCATCATGATAATCAAGATAAACATTAGCAGAAACAGTCTTATTACTTAGTTCTTGTAATTAGAAAAGAATAAAGGAATAAATTAGGCTAAAGCGACAGTCAAATCCTCTATAAGCCGATTGCTATGTGTTTGACATTTTACGGTTCTGTTCGTATGATCAGGAGTAAAAGAAAAGAGAAAGGAATGAAAAATTCCCGTTTGCGTATAGTTTAAGGGGACAAGGTAGAATGATCAACAGAAATTATACCTTAAGTGAGTTGAATTTCCACTGCTCTCAAAGTATTCAATTGTTTTTCCAGAAAGTTGCATGAATTATTCTATAAATCATGGTTGTTTGCATCAATAGCATGTCTGTAAAAAGTATTTCATTCAGCAGAAAAGTAATACAACTTAAGCCTTAAGAAACATGAATTCATGTATCTTTTCTCTAATACTACCTGCTATACATAAACACACTTTTGCATGCTTGTTATTTCAGCTATCTTCTGAAGTTTAATTATTTAGCTATTATACAACTTCAGTATAAATTAAAAAATCTTATGTGTTCCATTCACATGACCTTCTCTACATCTCTGACACAAAATATTGTTAAAAAGCTTACTCTACTTTATGACAATTGAGATTAGCAGAAATGGTCTTAATTACTTGCTTCTTTGTAATTAGAAGGTACATAAGGGAGTACACTAGGCTAAAGCGACAATCAAATATTTTAAACTAGTTGCCATGTTAATTCAAAATCTTCTCGGGCTTCTACCTGGCTAGAAGCCCGAGAAGATTTTGAATTAACACGTCGCCAGGAAAGCTTCAGTTCTTATTTTTAGTTGCCATGTGTTTGAAATCCGTTCCTATTCATGGCCAGGAGTTTACAACTTTCCGTGTGAGAAAAGTTTAAGTATTTTAAATCTGAAACAAAAAACATGAAGTATCTCAGAAATGGTCAATTCCACGAAGAAAATGTATATGACATAAATTATGTGTTTTAACGAGATCTACAGTTCTTATGTAGGAAGTTTTTGTCTATCTCTTCCGGTTTACAGTTATGCAAAATTCACCAAAATTCATTCAGAATAAAGAGGTATTTAGAGGATATTGCCCGAAAATTCAAGATATGGTACATTTTATTTGGCATATAAATCTCTTTGATATACAGCATTTTAATCAAAATCGCTAGAGCCAATCGCTAATTTTTTTCCATGTAAAGGGTTGTTTGGGATGGGGGAATTTTTCTCAAAATGTTTGTGTCGCATCCCTGGAAGATACTAAATTTAAATATAAAGTTTGGTATTTTACCGACTTTTCGTTTTTGAGAAACGTAGGCACACAAACAAGCTCACACACACGGACCTTTTTCCAAAAATGCTTTTTTACTTTCTCTATACGTACTATATACATAGTGTATAGAGAAGGTATTGCATTGTACCCAAAAATTCGATACCGAGATTTCACCGGAAATACATGTTTTGAGACCACCCGAATCCAAAAAAACATTTTTAGAAAAATGTCCGTGTGTGTGTGTCTGTGTCTCTGTCTGTCTGTCTGCTGTCTGTCTGTGTGCATGTGTGTGTATGTGTATGGGCAGCATAGCTCAAAAACGAAAAGACCGTTAAATACCAACCTTGGTATTTAAGTTCAGTATCTTCCAAGGATACGCCACGAAGATTTTCAAGAAAATCCCCTCAACCTCAACTACCCTTCAATGGAAAAAATTCGAAAATGTTGATTTTCTAAAAAATGGCTCTAACGATTTTGATTAAAATATCGTATATTAAAGATATATACCTGACAAATAAATGTGTATCTTGAATTTTTTGAGAATAGCCTCTGAAGATTACTTTATTCTGGATGAATTTTACGGAATTTTGTGTAACTGGTAAACCGTAAGAGCTGGACAAAACTTACCCAACAAAAATATAGAGCACATTAAAATACACAATATACGATGTTATACACTTTTTTTTTTTCGTGGAGTTGATCGTCTTTTAGATATTCCTTATTTTTTATATCAGCCTTGAAAAACTTATACTTTTCTCATACAGGAATTTGTCAACTCCTGTCCATACAAACAAAGGAACTTCAGTCACATAGCAACCATCTTTGACTATCACTTTAACCTATGCAACTCCCTTATTTCGCTCCTACTTTCAAGGAAGCAAGTAATAAGAATATTTCTCCTAATTTTTTCTTGATTAGCATGAAGTAAATAGAAGCATAAGATTTTTAACAATAATTTGTTGCAGAGATGTAGAGAAAGTCATGTGAATAAAACACATCATTTTTTTGGATTCAGGGGGACCCAAAACATGCATATCCAGCGAATATTTGGGTACATTACAATACCTTCGCTATATACTCTGTACATAGTACGTGTATAGAAAGTAAAAATGTTTTTTTTTTTTAATAAAGGGGACTCTTAATGTCTATTTCCATTACATTTTTTGTTTGAATGCAATACCTTCGCTATATACTATGTGTGCAGAGAAAGTAAAAATGAAGGCATGTGCTTTTCAGTCTGATATTTTAAGTAGTTTCCCAGATGAATAGAGTTCGGCTTTTTGGGTTTGAACCATTTTTCTGATTATGTAATTAACACATTTTAATGTAAAATATTGAAAAGCACATTATTAACTACGCTTGTTCAGACATGCACCACATAAAAATTGTGCATCTATCTGGTATCGAAATGGCTTGCACAGCAGAGGTGTATAATTTTGCTCTGTACCTCGGTTTGCAACACATGAACAGACAAGAATACCAACTGTGGTAACGCACGAGCCTCACCTTCTCCTCCAATTTCACGCAACAACGCTTCGTACATCGTTATCTTTTTCCTGCCATCTTGTGGTTCTGTTCACGTCAGTGTCGGTTTTTGAACGAGAAGCTTCAGGACGTTGTTCTTCTCAAGAAAACAGGTTTATAAACTGCTATTCATTTGTCACTTTTTCTTACACATCAATGTTATATAGTGCAGAAAGCGTGATTAAAAAGATTTCGTCGCTTTTGGGCTGCTCAGGTCTTGCCTCTTATAAGATGAGAAGCTGGTTCAGAGCATGTCGTCATCGAATGTTTATATTAACATTTATAGTTCACTTTCTCTACTTCGCACATAGTTTACAAAGAAAGTATTGCATTCCACCCAAAAATTCAATACCGAGATTTCAGTGCTAACATACTTTTAGGGTCTCTTGTATTAAAAAAAAAATCTGATGTGTTTCATTCACATTACTTTCTCTACTTCTCTGCTATAAATCATTGTTAAAAAACTTATTATTTTATTTATTTTACGCTAATCAAGAAAAAAATTAGCAGAAATGGCCTTACTACTTGTTTCCATTGAAGTAGAATAGAAACAAGGGAGTATCTGGGATAAAGTGATAGTCAAAAGCTGGTTTCTGTGTGACTGAAGTTCCTTTGTTTGTATGGGCAGGAGTTGACAAATTCCTGTATGAGAAAAGTGCTTTTTAAAGCTGAAACCAATAACAAGGAATATCTAAAACATCATTAACTCTACAAAAAAAATGTCCATTACATAAATTGTGTGTTTTAGTGAGATCTACATTTTCTATTAAATAAGTTTTTGCCTATCTCTTACGGTTTACCAGTTATACAAAATTCCGCAAAATTTATCCAGAATAAATATGTCTTCAGAGGCTATTCCAAGAAAATTCAAAATATACATTTTATTTGTCATGAAAATATCTTTAATATACAAGATTTTTGAGAGAATCAAAAATTTCGAAAAATATTCCATGTAAAGGGTAGTTTGGAGTAGTGGGAATTTTTTTAAAATCTTAGAAGATACTATACTTAAATACCAACGGCCTCTTCGTTTTTGAGCTGTGCTGCCTACAGACACATACACACATATACACACCGATACACCCACAGACAGAAACACACACGGATATTTGAGACCCCTGAATCCAATTAACATTTGGATTCAGGGGTCTCAAAACATATATTTCCGGTGAAATCTCGGTGTGGAATTTTTGGGTGCAATACAATATCCTCTCTATACACTATGTACATACTACGTGTAGAGAAAGTAAAAAAAATAGAAAAAAGGTTCGTGTGTGTCCATGTGCCTGCGTGTATGCGAACAGCATAACTCAAAAACGAAATGTTGGTTAAATACCGAACTTGATATTTAAGTTAATAGGCTCCACGAAGATTTTCATGTGCGACACGAAGAAAATATCCCAGGGGAGGATTTTTATAGAGATATTTTTGATTTTTTGTTAACATTTTTGTTCTGTTTTTGTTAAACTACCGCATAATAAAGATTTTACATTACAAATAAAATTTATACATTGAAATTCCAGGGAATAACCTCTGCAATCCTCTGAATGACTTTTGCATAACCATAAAACCGTTTTAGACAGACCTTAACCTACAACACAAAACAATTTTAGATATATTTAAAACACATATGTGTGTATGTATGTGTGCACGCGCGTGTGTGTAGTAGAATTAACGCTTTTAGAGATATTCTTGTATTGGTTTCATTTTTCTTTCTCTAGCCCCATATGTACAGTGTACATAGGGATAGAGAAGTATTGTATTCCCCCAAAAATTCGATACTGAGATTTCACCGCAATACATGTTTTAGGACCTCCTGTATCCAAAAAAAAGCATTTTGAGAAAAAGGTCCGTGTGTGTGTGTGTGTGTGTATGTGTTTCCGTGTGTCTGTGAACACGATAACTCATAAACGAAAAATAGCTAAAATACCAAACTTGGTATTTAACCTTAGTATCTTTCAGGGATGCGACACGAAGAGTTTGAGAAAAATCCCCCCACCCGAAACTACCCTTTACATGGAACTTTTTTCGAAAAATTTGTTTTTCTAAACAATGGCTCTAACGATTTTGACTAAAATAGCATATAATAAAGATATTTACCTAACAAATAAAATGTATGACTTGAATTTTCTGGGAATAGCTTCTGAAGACCTGTTTATTCTGGATGAATTTTGCTTAATTTGGCATAACTAGTAAACCGTAAGAGATAGACAAAAAATTACTATACAAAAAATGTAGGTCTTGTTAAAATACACATGTTATATCATATACATTTTTCTCGTGGAGCTTACCGTTTTAGAGGTATTCATTGTTATTAGTTTCAGTTGTGAAGTACTTATACTTTTCTCGGACGGGAGTGTCCGTTTTTCTTTTGTTCTACTCCTGGCCAAGAAAAGAAGCGATTTGTAATGACAATCGCATAACGACAGCTTTTAAAACATTTGACTATCGGTTTAGCCTAGTGTATTCCCTTATTTTCTTCCTACTTATACGGAACTAAATAATAAGAACATTGTGCTAATGAGTACCTCGATTATCAAGGTGCAGAAAGAAGAAGAACCTTATGTATGAAGTTTGTAGAACAGCTAGAGAAAGTCATGTGAGTATAACACATCAGATTTTTAAGATAGTATTATACTTTTCTCGCACATGAATTCGTCACCCGTTTTTCTTTTGTTTTACTTCTGGTCATGCAAAAACACCGAATTTCAAAGTGAATCACATAGGGACAGCTTTTAAAAGTTTGGATATCGCCTTAGCCTAGTACATAGCTTTAGTTCCCTTCTAAGATAAGGAAATAAGTTACTGTTTATCACAATTAACATGCAGTAGAAAGAACAATAAGTGCAGTTAGTTTGCAGAACTGGTAGGAGGAGTCATATGAATGGTACATATCAGATTTTTGGTTGTATGCAGTTTACCAATGAATTGGATTTTGCCTCTTAAATTAATGCATGGATCGATTTTGTGATAATGACAACAATGCCATGAAATGGCGCCAGGCATATGTCACGTGGGCTGTCCCAGAGGTACCCGACCTAAGCACAATTTTGGAGAAAAACAATTATTTCTCTACAGTCTCCTTTCAGCTCGATACACTTTCCCCAGAGACATTCAGTAGCTTCGATACCCTGTTTATAGTGGTCTGTAAAATAACTATCAACTGCAGACTCCACCTCTTTATTGTTCGCAAATCTTCTACCATCAAACCAATTTCTTCAAGTTTGGAGACACCAAATAATCAGAGGGAGCTAAATCTGGCGAATAGGGTGCATGAGGAACCAATTCATTAATTTTGGCATGGCGATAATGGACATGTGAACTGGTGCACTGTCTTGATGAAACAAAACTTTCTTTTTCGCTAAATGCGTTTGTTTTACTCGATTTCATCACTCAAACGCCGTAACAAGTTCGCATAATATTCGCCATAGATTACTTTTCCTTTTTTGAGATAATCAATGAAAATTATCCCGCGTGCATCCCAGAAAACTGACGCCATGACCTTGCCTGCAGATGGAACTGCCTTCGCCTCCTTTGGAGCCGATTCTCCCCCTCCAATCTACTGTTTTGATTGTCCCTTCGTCTCAGGTGTGAAGTGATGGACCAGTTTTCATCCATTGCTATGAATCGGCGCAAAAACTCTGCTTTATTGCAGCGAAACATTTCCAAACACTCGAGTGTAACATCCTCATGACGTTTTTGTTCTATTGTGAGCAAACGCTGCATTCACCTTGCATATCCAAATTTTCAGTCAGTATGCGAAGTACAGAACTTTTTGAAATGTCTGCTAGCTCATGCACTTTCAGTCGACGTTCATCCAATACTAATTTGTGGATTTGCTTTACAATTTTTTGACTGGTAACCTCGGTCGACCACTGCGATGTTCGTCTTGGCAGCTCATACAGCCGTGCTCAATGTGTGCTACCCAACATTTCACTGTAGTAAACGAAGGAGCAAACTCCTCAAAAGTAGAATCTAGCCCAGCTTTTGTATTAGTTAGACCAAGAACTTTCAAATGAAAGTATTGTATCTCATAACGATGACTAGTTTTATCCATGTTTACAAATTCGCTGAGAGCATGCATTAATGATCGCTGCCAAACAAATGCTAAACAACGTAAAATCGTCAAACTCCAAACTTAAACTTTCTAAGGTTGGTACATTTTACCATTGTTGTTGTTTGAAACAACGCTAACTATATGTCAGGTCGGGTACTTCTGGAACGGCCTGGTATGTGCCAGAATGGAGAATTGTATAATACGATGTACGTCCAGAAAGTAAGTTCCGTTTCAATTTATCTCCGCTGCAGCACTGCGATCGCAGTTCCGCACACGCGCGGTAGACGCTCTGTATCAAGGAGAAGAAACGTGCGCCATTTTGAGATCGCTGTCAGCCACATACGCTTTGTTGTGCTTGTTTACAATGTCGGTGTTGATTGAAAATCCCGCCGCTTGTGAAATCAGATCTGTGATTCGTTTTCTGAATGCTAGGAAACTGAAACCAATTGAAATTTATCGGCAAATTTGCGAAGTTTACGGACAAAATGCGATGAGTGATTCAATGGTGAGAAGATGGGTTCGACAGTTCAATGAAGGACATAGTGAAGTGCACGATTAAGAACGAAGTGGGCGTCCATCTTTGGTTACAGAAGAACTGGTTCACGCGATTGATGACAAGATCCAGGAAAACCGCAAGTTTACAATTAGTGCTCTCGCTATGGAATTTCCCCAAAGCTCACGATCACTAATTCATGAAATTGTTACCGAAAAACTGAAATTTCATAAACTTTGCTCACGTTGGGTACCAACTTTTTGAAGACACAGGCGGCAAACTTCTATGAAGAAGGTATACAAAAACTTGTGCCACGCTATGACAAATGCCTGCAAAATTTCGGCAGTTAGTGGAAAAGTAGTTTAAGAGTTGTAGAATTTTGTGCAATAAACAATTATTCTGTATCTGTACACAATTTAATTTTATTACCAAACGGAACTTACTTTCTGGACGTACCTCGTATATGTGTATATATATTTATCTTTTACAGTTTTTGAGGGAGCTTTGGGCTAGTAACAAGTCCACCATCCCAAAGAAGAAAGGAACTCTCCCCTCTATGCCCTTGTGCTACGACGGCGGCAACGACAATACAGTCATTTTAAATACGCTCTTGTGGAACAATCGTAGATTTCAAAACAAGATTAGAGGAGCTGGTTCAAAATTGAATGTGTTAGTTATCCCAATGCTGGTCATTGTATGTCGTTGGCCAATTCGCGAATCGTGGCGTTCCGATCCGCCATCCTTGCTGCAAGATGACATGGCCTGTCACATTTTGTCGTCCCGCTTTGCATGCTTTGCCAGGAGCCAGGAGCAGGAACTAGTCGCCCGAGTGTACTCGGGCGGGGGCAAATCACCACGGTACCTATCCGCTTTTCTCGCGGATTTACCCGTGTGATATAAAAGATGTAGTCTTGTGCAAGCGTTTATGTCTGTGTCGAAGTAATGTGGGCAGGGTGTTTCCCTCTGTGCAGCCGGCGCGGGCTGGCTTACCTACCGGAGTGGTCACCCACCCAGAGAGGGACCAGGCCCGATGCTGCTTAACTTGGCCAGCCGCTTGCGGGCTGTCAAGGAAAGCAGTGCCGGCTAGCGGGGAGAACTGAAAGGATGTAGGTACGGGGTGGGGGAAGCCAGTGTTGCAGATCTGGTCGGATAACAACTGGACGGTCACCCGTCCGAGTCGGGACGGGGTCCGATGCTGCTTAACTTGGCGGGTAGAACTGTAAAGAAGGGAGAGGCGGCCGGAAAACTACCATCCCAAGGCGTCCTTGGGAAGGCGGTAGCTTACGTGTCTCCTTGGCAGCGTGTGGTCGTAAAGACCGAGAGTGTTCACCTGGGGATTTGGGTGGGGAGCAAGTTTAGTGTATATTGTGCGAGCTCTTTCTCGCACAACGTCCACTATGTAAGGGATTCCGGAGTGGGAATGGAGAATGTGGGACGGGAATCTGCGGTCTGTGCCATATATCATCCTCAATGCCCTGTTCTGCACGGTCTGCAGCCTGCGGATGGTGGAACGAGCCATCGAACCCCAGACCTCGCAGCCGTACAGCATCAGAGGCGGGATGACCGCGCGGTACAGCCGTAGTTTTAGGTGTGTAGGCATGGCGGAGCGGAAGATGGGAATCAACTGCCGTAGGGCAGCGTGTCCCATACCGACCTTCTCCCTGATATGTGGAGTGAAAGTAAGGCCGCGGTCGAGGAGGACTCCAAGGTATTTGGCGGTGCGGACCCAGGGGATCCGCCGCCGCAACCTCAGCGGCCTCTCCGGTCGCCAGGCACGGACTTTAGCCAGCAGTAGAGCTGAGCTCTTCTGCGGGCTGATGGCCATCCGCCACTGTTCACTCCATCTGCCTATGGCCTGGAGCTGTCTCTGTAGCGGGAAGAAGCAATATCGGGCGTTCTTGTTATGTGCCATTATGAGGACATCGTCGGCATACTGGCACGTAACTGTACTGGGTTCTGTGAGAAAGTCGGACATGTAGGCGGCAAAGAGTATCGGCGACAGCACGCTGCCTTCCGGCACTCCCGCCGCTATGGGTCTAACTGTGGAATGCCTCCCCTCCACCCTCACCCTGAAAATGCGGTCCCGAAGGAAGCTACTAAGCAGGTGAAGGTAGGGGGGAGGAATTTCTGCGTTCTTGAGCTTGTACAAGAGTCCCTGATGCCACGTGGTGGCGAAGGCCTTTTCCACGTCCAAGAGTACCGCGACTGTTTTGAAGTTGTCCTGGAAGCCCAGGGCAGCCTTCTGCCAGTCGCAGCAGCTGCAGGGTTGTGGAATGTCCAGTACGGAAACCAAACTGGTGATCCGGGAGTAGGAGTCTCTCCTCGAAGAGAGGGGTGAGGCGAGGTAGGAGTAACCGCTCGAATACTTTCGAGACGATCGGAAGTAAGCTAATAGATCTATAGCTTGACGGGAAGACCGGGTCCTTGCCGGGTTTCAAAATGCATACTACCCTCGCCTCCTTCCAACACGTTGGAAAGTGACATAGATGCAGGCATGCATTGTAAATCCGCGTCAAGTGGATTACGGCCTTTCTGGGTAGGTGCTGGAGCATAGGCGCCGTGACGCCGTCATGTCCAGGGGCTTTGTTGGGCTTTAGGTTGTTGAGTTGGGAAGCCACCTCTTTCGGGGTGACTAAAGGAATGCGGATCTCCTCGTGGGGCAGCGGGGGCTCCTCGTAGAGGTAGTCTACCGTCGAGCTCAGTAAAGTCCTCGTCCTGGGGGTCTTCGCGGGGTTCGAATTGAGACTCCAGATAATCTGCGAAATCCGTGGCTTTATCCTGGGGCTCAAAAGAGAGTCTCCCACGGGTGCCATGGATTGGATACTATAACAAGAAAATATATAATGGCACGTCTACAAATATCTGTCTGTATTAAGGTTAGGTAGCTAGAAGAATGCGCTTTTTTAAGAATAGTCTGTTACAGTTGGGTAGAAAAACTCCTCTCAAAATCGCATATTGGATATATTTATTTGAAAATATTATTGCCAATGTTCAATAAACTGATTTCTGTACAATTCTTGCAGTCAGATTGGTATCACAATTGAGTTCAAGCAACTTTTTTTTTTTTTTCCTGTTTATTTGACTCACTTTAACTAACTAGTGATAGTTCTTGATACTCGTTTGGTCCGCAGAATGGAAAGTAGTTCATGGTCTTCCCCCACGATCCTTTCTACTTTCGCTTCGCGCCAAGAATCCCATCGAGCTCCTTTCCACCATCTGTACTCAGACAGTATACAGCATTCCTTCTGGATCTCATTCTTTATGCAACATACCACTCTGCTCAGCTAAAAGTGGGTGGCACTAGGTACCCTCCGGTCTAGCTGTTTTCACTATCTGTAGATAGATGGCAGCGTATTCGTAATTACCATCTATTTTCAGTTTTACTGTTATGGGTCGTGGTATTAAATGTGCAATCCGAATTTACCTTGGTAACTGAGGCAAACCATAAAAAAATTAAAAAACCCAAGCAGATTGGCCAGCCCACGGGATTTGAACCGTGTACCTTCCGAATAGGGCACATATGTTACCGCCTGGGTCATCCCGCTCGATTCAACTAACCTCTTGGAGGTTGTACTGTATTCCAAGCCTAATTTAGAAAAGTTAAGACATTAATAATGTTGTTACTATTATTATTAAAATTAAAGAAACTAGCTTCATTGAACCGATTGATATAGGGAAATTCAAGCAATATTAACTACTTCCTAGAGTTGAGTCCAGCGATTTATTTACAGTAATCGATTCATACGATTCGTTCATGCAATATGAATCGATTCATACGATTCGTTCATTCATTATACACGGGGATGATAGTCGTTTGGAAGTTCCTTTAGCATAAAAACAGTAATTTATATAAAAAAGTCCTACTCTTTTCCATCTATTGCAAACATAATTGGTAAAATTTCCTCCATTATTCGAAAAAAAAAAAAAGTCTAAAATTTACACTCAAACTTCGACTGCATGGCAGCGTCACGTAGTTTTTATAAATACGCATTATAAGGCAACGCTTGTAGACAGAATGATTATTATTTTCTTTAGGAATGTTCGAGGTAATGTTAATGTATTAGAATAGTATGTTGCGATAGCTATTATGTTGGAGAATATAATAGGGTTCTTTTGTCGTGTATATTGTATATTTTATTTTATATATTTTATATATTCGTATATTTAGGCTCATTGCCTCAGCACTATTTATTTTCTCACAATAAAATAAATGGTTATAAACCCTTGTACAAGCGGCATTTTTCGTCGAAACTCGGCAAAACAAAAACCTGATCACGATTCTTCAAATCTGCGATTCTTTTTGAACAACGATACCTGCTATGGTTGATTCTTTTCGACTCATACGATTCTTTTCGATTCGAGTAATTCTTTTTGAACAAACGATTCATGTTCAGACTAGCACGATTCTCGTGATTCTTTTTGAACGACGATTCATGCACAAATTGACAAGATTCATACGGTGCTTTCCTTGTAGTCGTTCATATGAACGATTCGTTCATGAATCGTTCCATGACTAATGCTTCCAGCAGGGAAAGTCTTCTTTACTTTGCGTTTGATTTTTTCTTACTTTTTGTAGCTCTGGTCGTGATTAAAAAGGAGCTCATTACTTAAAGAAGTGTGATGCAAAGAGGATGTGGAAGAAGTTTAGTACGAAACACGATATGCTATCTGACTTAAGTTTGTGTAACTTTTTTTAGTTTTAGGGGAAGGAATGAGAGCATTAGAAATGATGCGTCCAGCTTCCTGCAGAGCGGTGCTAGGGCTGCCCAAATTCTATTGTAACGTTGCTCTATCTCCGGCCCTGGCGTTCCATTACGAATGGCTGTCTTTAGCAATATTAGCGCTGTGAATTTCCACAGAAAAAGAAGTTATTCTGATTTGTTTCAAAATATACATCTGCGCTTAATTTGATTTCCTTAGTACATAGTACATAGGTAGTCCGCCAAAAAATTCGATATCGAGATTTCAATTTCACAGGAAATATACGTTTTAGGGTCTTGTCTATTAACTAAAAAATCTGATTTTCCCCATTCACATGACTTTCTCTACATCTCTGTAACAAATTACCGTTTATTAAGATTATTCTTCTATTTCATGATAAACATTAGCACAAACGGTTTTATTACTTAGTTCCTTATAAGTAGGAGGGGAAAAAGGGAAGACACTAGGCTAAAGTGATAGTCAAGTCTTTTAAAATGTGGTTGCTATGGGATTGAAATCGGTTTCTTTGCGTGGCTAGGCATTGACAAGTTCCCGTATGAGAAAAGTAGAAGTATAATAAAAAACCGAAATCAATAACAAGGAATATTTCGAAGACGGCCATAATGACATAAATTGTGTGTTTTACCAAGATCTAAATTTTTTATCTAGCAATTTTTGTCTATCTCTAACGTTTACTACTTATGCAAAATTCAATAAAAATCATCCAGAATAAACAGGTTTCAGACACTATTTACAGAAAATTCAAGATATACATTTTATTTGTCAGGTAAATATCTTTAATATACGACATTTTAATCAAAATCGCTACAGCCATTTTTTAGAAAATCAATATTTTCGAAATGTTTTCCACGTAAAGGGTAATTTGAGTGGCGGAATTTTCTTGAAAATCTTCGTGTCGCATCCTTGGAAGATACTGAACTTAAATATCAAGTTTGGTATTTAACAGACTTTTCCTTTTTGAGCTATACTGTTCACAGTCACACACACACACACACACACACACACACACACGCGCGCGTGCGCGCGCGCGAGTGAATGTGGAGCTTTTTCTTGAAATGTTTTTTTTTTTATTCAGGTGATCCCAAAACGTGTATATCCAGTGAAATCTCGGTATCGATATAATACCTTCTCTATAAAGTATGTATATAGTACGTGTAGAGAAAGTAAAAAGGTCTGTGTGTATGTGTGCGTCAGTGTGTCTGTGAACACCATAACTCCAATACGAAAAGAAGCTAAGTGTATTATAATACAGGGGATGCAATACCCAACTACCCTTTACATGGAAACAATGTTTAAAGTTTTGATTTTCTTAAAAATGGCTCTAACGATTTTGATTAAAATGTCGTATATTAAAGATATTTACCTGACAAATAAAATGCAAGTCTTGAATTTTCTGGGAATAGCTTCATTCTGGATGAATTTTTCCGAATTTTGAATAACTGGCAAACCGTAAGGGATAAACAAAACCTTTCTACACAAAAATGTAGATCTCGTCATAAAACACAATTTCTGTCATTTACATTTTTTTTTTTTTCATGGATTTGACAATTTCTGAGATATTCCTTATTTTCAATTTTCTTGGTCTACTTCTTTTTACTTTCTCTGTATGTACTATGTACATAGTGTATAGAGAAGGTATTGTATTCCTCCCAAAAATCGATACCGAGATATCACCGGAAATACATGTTTTGGGTCACCCTGAATCCAAAAAAAGCATTTCTGGAAAAATGTCCGTGTGTATGTGTCTGTGGACAGCATAACTCAAAAACGAAAAGACCGTTAAGTACCAAACTTGATATTTAAGTTTGGTGTCTTCCAAGGATGCGACACGAAGATTTTCATGGAACTTTTTTCGAAAATTTTTATTTTCTCAAAAATGCCTCTATTTTGATTAAAATATCGTATATTAAAAACATTTACCTGACAAATAAAATGTATATCTTGAATTCTCTGGGAATAGCCTCTAAAGATTTGACTATCGCTTTAGCCTTGCCCCCTTGTACATACAAGGAAATTTATAATATGCCCATGTTTGTTGCAGAATAGTTAGAGATAGCTTTGAGAAAGTAACATCTTTTTGTTGAAAGTTTTAGGTTTCTCGTTCGGTGTTCGATGGTGTTTTAAAGCAGCAAATCGTTCTCCTCGCGAATACAACGTTACGAAATGGTATATGTCATTTGATGATTTCGTTTATCTGTGCAAGACAAGTGTCACTGTTATTCTGATGAAATCCGTGTAGTTGTCTGGAAAAATATAGTAGCCTATCTTTTCATTTTATTTTTCTGGTTTTTACTTTTTCTACTATGTAGGTACTATGTCAATAATTTGAGAAAGTATTGCATTCCACCCAAAGATTCGATATGAAGATTTCACTGCAACAAATAAATGTGTTGAGGACTCATGAATAAAAAACAGGGTTTTAAGAAAAAGGTCCGTGTGTATGTGGGAGAGAGAGAGAGTTTTGACAGCCTAGCACAAAATCGAAAAATCGGTTAATAGCAAACTTGATATTAAGTTCAGCAGTTTCCAAAAATGCTACACGAAGGTTTTGTACAACATTCCCACACCATAACCTGCTTTTGTATGAAAGCGTTTTCGTAAATTTCATTTTCTGAAACATGTTTAAGATATTTTCGTGACAATGTATAGAGATAGACATAAACTTACTCCACAGAAAATATAGGGCCGCGCCGTGGCCGAGTGGTTAGACCACTCGCCTCTCACCTAGACGGCCCGGGTTCGATCCCAAGCGACCGCATGTGAGATTTGTGGTGGACAAAGCGGCGCTGGGGCGGGTTTTCTCCGGGTTCTCCGGTTTCCCCCGCCATCGCATTCCACTGGTGCTCCATCTTCATTCATGTATCATCAGTGTCACCGCCTGCGGTGCCATAAGTAGTTAAAGCGGGCGTTAAACACTACCAAAAAAAAAAAACAAACAGAAAATATAGATTTTTGGGGGGGGGGGGCTTAACGCCATTTAACCTGTTGGTCATATGGGACGGTGAATAACATTGGTAAAATGATGCTCAAACGATCTCAGGGTCCATGGAGCTTAAAGTTACTCGACATTCGTCTTCTCAGGAGAAGGGAAAACCACGAAGAAAACCTCATTCGGGCAACTCACCTTAAGCGAGATTCGAACTCACGACCTGTTGAATGTGAGGCTGACATGCTACCACCACACTACCCAGGTTTTCTTTAAAACTTACAATTAATGTAATAAAACTCTATAATTTATGTAGAGTTAACCATTACCGAGATATTCATTGTTAAAATAGTTAACATTTTTCAAACAGGAAGTTCTCGTTTGTTTTATACCTGTTGTGTTTTCATCCTAGTTATGTCAAGAGGACCTAATTTCAATAGTATTACGTAGCGATAGCTATTAAAAGATTTGACTATCGCTTTAGCTTAGTGTAGTCCCTTATTTCCCATCTAAATGAGCAATAAGATATGTTTATCTCCATTAGCATTATATAGATAAAATAATAAGCTTTCTGAAGAACAGAAGTGTTGGCCAGCTGCGGTTTGCGAGCCACGGATTGCTGATCCTGTCAGACGAGGTAATAGAGTGGTTCCAGAGGACATACTCCGTGCTTATTTATTGGCGGCGAGGTGTGCCCCATGATTACTTATTTGTTGCCTTTGCTCTTCCCCACCACGCTAAGTGGCAACGCTGTCGAAGATCGGGAGAAGCGAGAATAGAGCAAGAAAGAAACCGAAAGGCACACGAGAAGTACCCGAGGTTTTGTATTAAAATTCACTATCAACTACTCTGCTCACACAATATAACCTTTTTCGTGCGATATAGAAATACCTTTGTAATCATACAACACGCAAACGACGGCCGTTTCATATTAAATTCAATATTTATAAACGTTGAAGGAATGAGCTGTTAGGTGCTTATGTATTTCTACAGGAGAAAACCGTAGCAGAAATCCAACACTAGCAAAGCTGAATTTTTAAAAATGTATTAGTCTTTTTATTCCTTCAACGATTGATATGTACTCATATAGAAGGCGGAGAAGGTATTATATTCCACCCAAAAGTTCCACAATGAGATTCACCGGAAATACATGTTAATTAGACGCCTAAATCCCAAAAAAAATCTGATTTGTTCCATTCACATGACTTTCTCTACATCTCTGCAACAAATTATTGCTAAAAAGTTTATGCTTCTATTTACTTAATGCTAATCGAAAAAAAATTTAGCAGAAATAGTCTTATTACTTGCTTCCTTGTAAGTAGAAGCGAAATAAGGGAGTACCATAGGTTAAAGTGGCAGTCAAAAGCTGGTTGCTGTGACTGAAGTTCCTTTGTTTGAATGGACACGAGTTGACAAATTCCTGTGTGAGAAATTTATAATTTTTTAAAGCTGTAACCAAAAACAAGGAATATCTAAAAAAAAACGATCAACTCTACAAAAAGAAATACATCTAACATAAATTGTGTTTTAAATTGCTCTACATTTTTTGTGTGGTAAGTTTTTTTTCATCCCTTACGGTTTAGCAGTTATGCAAAATTCCGAAAATTCGTCCAGAATAAAGTAGTCTTCAGAGGCTATTCCCAGAAAATTCAAAATATACATTTTAAGCTTTGAAAAACTTATACTTTTCTCATACAGGAATTTGTCAACTCCTGTCCATACAAACAAAGGAACATCAGTCACATAGGAACCAGCTTTTGACTTCACTTTAACCTATGGTACTCCCTTATTTCGCTTCCTCTTACAAGGAAGGAAGTATTAAGACTATTTCTGCATTTTTTTTTCTCAATTAGCATGGTAAATAGAAGCATAAGCTTTTTAATAATATTTTTTGCAGAAATGTAGAGAAAGTCATGTGAATGGAACACATAAGATTTTTTGTATAGTTAACCGTTTACGAGATATACCTGATTATTAATATCAATTTTTAGCCACTTACACTTTTCTCAAATGGGAAGACATCTTTCTTCTCGTTTGTTTACTCCTGGCAAGAAAAGACAATGGAATTTCAATTATTTCACATAGTGACCGGCTTTTAAAATACTTTACTATCGTTTTAGCCTAGTTTTCCCTTATTTTCACTCTACCTATAAGTAAGCAAGTAATATGACCATTTCTGTTAATGTTTATCTCGATTATCATGCCTAGATAAAAGAATAATATTGTTTGCAGAACATATAGACAAAGTTATGTGAATAATCACATTAAGTTTTCGTTATAAGCCGTTTCGTTTAGCGTTCTAGGTTTCGTGTTGTATTTTATGTAATACCTTTAACGCTTTGTTGCTTGTCGGCGGTACCTTTAAATTCCGCTTGTTTTAAGTGTAACTATACAAATAGGGCTGTACTCTAGGATTAATTACATGTTATACTAACCTTCAACCATAAACAACAAGTAATCAAGACTGTTTTGCTCTAAAATTGCTGTGATTTTTAAATAAATAAAAGAACAAAATCGACATAAGAACAGTCAAATTCAACCCATTAGCTTCCAAGCATCACACCGATTATTTTACTTGGGTTCTCCCCGTCCTTTTCCACAATCACTGGGATTTGAACTTGCAACATTGGGCTTTGAATGAATAGCCAGTCCATTACCTAACACCTAACACTCATGGCCATTTGAGCCACTTTTTTGGTAGTGCCTTTGGCAGGCTTATTAAAACTGTTTTAGAAGAATTTAAACTTTTAATTGCGAAGAAAAAGATTAATAAAGGATCTACATTTATTTTCAATTCTCTCTTCTCTATTATTTTATATAATAATTTTATAGGTTTATTCCCATATATTACTTTCTCTATACGAACTATGTACATAGTGTATACAGAAAGTATTGCATTGCACCCAAAAATATACCGAGATTTCTACGGAAATACATGTTTTGAGACTCCATGAACACAAAAAAGCATTTTTAGAAAAATGTCCGTGTGTGTCTGTCTGTGTGTATGTGTGTCTGTGGGCAGCATAGCTCAAAAATTAAAAAACCGTTAAAGCCCAAACTTGGTATTTAAGTTTGGTATCTTCCAAGGATGCGACACGAAGATTTTCAATAGAATCCTCCTCACCCCAAACTAACCTTTACATGGAAAAATGTTTGAAATTTTTTATTTTCTTAAAATTGGCTGTAATGATTTTGATTAAAGTATCGTATATTAAAGATATTTACCTGACAAATAAAATGTATATCTTGAATTTTCTGGGAATAGCCCCTGAAGACTATTCTGGATGAATTTTACGGAATTGTACATAACTGCTAAACCGTAAGAGATGGGGGAAAACTTATTCAACAGAAAATGTAGCTCACGATAAAACACACAATTTATGTCATATACATTTTTTTCGTGGAGTTGATCATTATTAAGATATTCCTGTTTTTTCGTTTTAGCTTTAAAAAACTTATATTTTTCTCATACAGGAATTTCTTAACTCCTGTCCATACAAACAAAGGAACTTCAGTTACATAGCAACATGCTTTTGGCTATTATTTTAACCTATGGTACTCCCTCATTTCTGCTAATTAGCATGAAGTAAATAGAAGCATTTTTAAGTTCAATTGTTGCAGAGATATAGAGAAGAATGGAACTGCAGTTTTAAGCTTGAATTAAAGGAAAAACGGCATATGTGGTATACTAATGCGGGCAACTAAGGGTTAAGACCAATAGATGGTAGGGTACCAATAAAATGGAGACACTGGTGTATTGTAGTTTAGTTAGCGATCGCTGATATGAAACGGAGCGGAAGAAAGATTCCGAGTTTTGTTGAAACGCGGCTGGAAGAACCAGTTTTCGAGAATGGCGTCAGAATGATATACCGCGCTTGTTTGGGAGCGAATTTCCAACGAAAATCCGACAACGCCTTTCCTCACTTAACATGGCTGTTCCAGTCATCCTCCGTTCAAAGATTCGAATTTAGATTAAGATGCTGGCTCACAACGGAAATGCGTTGTAATCATTTAACTGTGGACAACATTGTCGGCTTTATAACGTGCTCAGAGATCGTCTTCTTTTCTCTCATTCTTGTCTTTGTTCAAGTTTTAATTCTTGTCTGTCGTCAGCGGATTTCTTTAAGCCGACTTTTTACTTTCTTACACGTACTATGTACATAGCATTCCACCCAAAAAATTCGATACCTAAAAATCTGATGTGTTCCATTCACATGACTTGCTCTATATCTCTGTAAATTATTATTATTGTTAATAAACTTATCTTTTATTTATTTCATGCTAATCGAGAAAAATTAGCAGAAATAGTCTTATTTCTTGCTTTATTGTAAATACAAGCGAAATAAGGGAGTACCATAGGTTAAAGTGAAAGCCAAAAGCTGGTTGCTATGTGACTGATGTTCCTTTGTTTGTATGGACAGGAGTTGACAAATTCCTGTATGAGAAGTATGTTTTTCAAAGCTGAAACCAAGAAAAAACAATATCTCGAAAACGATCAACTCCACGAAAAAAATGTATATAACATAAATTGTTTTTTTTAACGTGCTCTACATTTTTGTGGGTTAAGTTTTTGTCCATCTCTTACGGTTTAGTAGTTATGAAAAATTCATCCAGAGTAAAGTAGTCTCCAGAGGCTATTCCCAGAAAATTCAAAATATACATTTTATTTGTTAGGTAAATAACTTTAATATACGATATTTTAATCAAAATCGTTAGAGACATTTTTAGAAAATCAAAATTTTCGAAAAAAGTTCCATGTAAATGGTAGTTTGGGGTGGGGGATTTTTCTAAACCTTCGTGTCGCATCCTTGGAAGATACTAAACTTAAATACCAAGTTTGGTATTTTACCGACTATTCGTTTTTGAGTTATCGTGTTCACAGACACACGGACACACACACACACGGACCTTTTTCTGAAAATACGTTTTTTGGATACAGGGGACCCTAAAACATATATTTCCGGTGAAATCTCGGTATCTAATTTTTTGGTGGAGTGCAATACATTCTCTATACACTATGTACATAGTGAGTATAGAGAAAGTAAAGAACTAAAAGACTTGGTATTTTCAAGAAAATCCCCCCACTTCGAACTACCATTTATATGGAAATTTTTTCGAAAATTTTGAAGTTCTCAAAAATGGCTCTAATGATTTTAATTAAAATATGTGTAGTAAATATAATTACCTGACAAATAATATGTATATTTTGAATTTTTTGGGAATGGCCTCTGAAGACTACTTTATTCTGGATGAATTTTACGGAATTTTGCATAACTGCTAAACCGTAACGGATGGACAAATAGTTAACACAAAAAAAAAAAAAAAAAAAAATGTAGAGCACATTAAAGTGCACTATTTGTACCATATACATTTTTTTCTTGGAGTTGATCGTTTTTGAGATATTCCTTCTTACTGGTTTCAGCTTTGAAAAACTTATACTTTTCTCATATGGGAATTTGTCAACTCCTATACATACAAACAAAGGAACACCAGTCACATAGTAACCAGCTTTTGAATATCACTTTAACCTATGCTTCTCCATTATTTCGCTTCTACTTACAAGGAATCAATAATTAATGAGACTATTTCTGCTAATTTTTTCTCGATTATCATGAAGTAAATTGAAGCTTAAGTTTTTTTAACAATAATTTGTTGCAGAGATGTAGAGAAAGTCATGTGAATGGAATTCAAGGATTTTTTTTATTTTATTATTATTACTTTTGCTTAACGTATTTTAACCTGGTTGGTCATATCGGACGATAAATGAAATTGGTGAAAACAATCTCAAATAATCTGGTGCTCAAAGGAGCTGGACATTAATCTTCTCAGGGTAAGGGGAAACCCCGAAAAAAACTCTTATCCTGGTAACTCACTCTAAGCGAAATTTTTCCGCTGCATGACCGAGTGGTTGGACCACTCGCCTCTCACTTAGACGACCCGGGTTCGAATCCAAGCTCATTTCGATATTCCTATGGACATTTACTTAAAATATATGTTCCTTTATTTATGTATTATCACCATCAACAGAGGCATCATTTCCATATGATTAATGTTAAAGTGTTGAACCCCTTTGTTGTTTAATTTTGTTTGTTGTGGTGGTATGGAAGGCATCCAGGTATTCCCTGAAGTAACATTTGTTACGCGCAAGGGAGCGAATCGAGTACAGCATCCCGACTGAGAGGTCCGGACGTGAAGACATTTAATATTTAACGAAGTTGCTGCCCCTGTCAGCGAGACCTTCTCACCATTGTTAAAAAGAAGTGAAAAAAATGCCTTCTCTCATCTTGTTTGGAATGTTGCAGTGACGCAGTAAATTGTATAAAAGAACCACAAACGCTGGGGTAGTAAAAGGCGTTCCTTTATATTTCTTTTTCCGTTGCTCTACGACAGGAATAAAGACAACAAGTTGACAGCGAGATTACTACGTGAGATTCTGGAACACAAAACAACCGAATGTAAATTGGTGCGAGATGTGGCGATAGCAAGCGTCACAAATACCATGTACGTACTGCATTACAAAACAACCCAAAGTGCTCTATTTATATTCTGAATGGCGCTCGAGTTATTAATGCAGGCCACGTATTGGGCCGTGGTAACAAATCGTACACGACCTGAGTGTATATGGTTTCCATACATCTCGGTAAGCAATGCTGGAATGCGAGTGAATTGTCGTTTGGAATACGTGCTTGCCACAGGGCACCTAACGTTTTGCGACAAGGCGACATTGTAGATTCTAGTTCAGTTTCAGATTAGTCGATTGACCAACATGCGCAAGCAGACAGAACGAACGGAAGACTCTGCATTTCGCATTGGAAAGAAATCGATTTTCAGAAACTCCATTTTTACTTTCTGTATACGTACTATGTACGTGTATAGAGAAGGTATTGCACTCCCCCCAAAAATTCGATACCGAGATTTCACCGGAAATATGTTTTACAGTCCCTTGAAAGCATTTTCAGAAAAAGGTTCGCGTGTATATGTGTGTCCGTGTGTTTGTGAACACGATAACTTAAAAACGAAAAGTCGGTAAAATACCAAACTTGGTATTTAAGTTTAGTATCTCCCTGCGATGCGACACGAAAATTTTGAGAAAAATCCCCCCACCCCAAACTAACCTTTACATTGAACTTTTTTCGAAAATGTTGATTTTCTCAAAAATGGCTCTAACTATTTTGATTAAAATGTCGTATATTGAAGGAATTTACCGACAAATAAAATGTATATCTTCAATTTTCTGGGAATATCTCTGAAGACTACTTTATTCTCTATGAAATTTACGGAATTTTCTATAACTGCTAAACCGTAAGAGATGGAAAAACTTACCACACAAAAATGTAGAGCACGTTAAAACACATGCTTTATGTTATATACATTTTTTCGTGGAGTTGGTCGTTTTTGAGGCATTTCTTGTTTTTGATTTCAGCTTCGAAAAACTTATACTTTTCTCATACGAAATTTGTCAACTCCTGTTCATACAAACAAAGGAACTTCAGTCACATAGCAACCAGCTTTTGACTATCACTGTAACCTCTGCATATGCTTTTTAACAATAATGTGTGCAGAGATGTAGAGAAAGTCGTGTGAATGGAACACATCAGCTTTTTTTTTTCTTCTTCTTTCTTCACTGCCTCCTGAATTATGATATGGCGCAATCACACGACAATTATCTAAGTACCGGAATATACGCATTTGTGGCGAAATTCGGATGTCGAATTTTCGTGTCGAGTAAAATGTTACCTCTGCCATAGTTCTGCTTTGAATAAGTAAATGTTTGTGCATAACAAAGTTGCTTCACAAGATAGGAGTAGATATCACCTTCGTTAGCTTCTTTCTTCTCCTTGTATGGATAAAGATATGCTGAAATATGAGTCGGATACTTATGAAATATTTACGATCACGCAACAATGGTACATTTAGTTCCAAACACGTGTCTTGGTATCTAGGGCGCCCTACATGTAATCAGGTGAGACTCCAAAACAGGATATTGATTAAAAAGTCTGATGTGTTCCATTCACATGACTTTCTCTATATCTCTGTAATTTATTATTGTTAATAAGCTTATCTTTTATTTATTTCATGCTAAAAGAGAAAAATTAGCAGAAACAGTCTTATTTCTTGCTTTATTGTAAGTAGAAGCGAAATAAAGGAGTACTTTTGGTTAAAGTGAAAGCCAAAAGTTGGTTGCTGTGTGACTGATGTTCCTTTGTTTGTATGGACAGGAGCTGACAAATTCCTGTATGAGAAAAGTATAAGTTTTTCAAAGCTGAAACCAAGAAAAAGGAATATCTCAAAAACGATCAACTCCACGAGAAAAATGTATATAACATAAATTGTGTGTTTTAACGTGCTCTACATTTTTTATGGGTTAAGTTTTTGTCCATCTCTTAGGTTTAGTAGTTATGAAAAATTCATCCAGAATAAAGCATCTTCAGAGGCTATTCCCAGAAAATTCAGAATATACATTTTATTTGTTAGGTAAATAACTTTAATATACGAAATTTTAATCAAAATCGTTTGAGCAATTTTTTAGAAAATCAAAATTTTCGTTTTTGAGTTATCCTGTTCACAGACACACGGACACACTGACACAGGGACACACACACACATGGACCTTTTTCTGAAAATACTTTTTTTGATACAGGGGACCCTAAAACATATATTTACGGTGAAATTTCGGTATTGAATTTTTTGGTGGAGTGCAATACATTTTCTATACACTATGTACATAGTGAGTATAGAGAAAGTAAAAATTATGTCCCAAAACTCTTCGTTCCCGATTTATTGAGGTTCAAAATGCTATTAGTTAAAACATTTTAAAGTGACACATTATTCTATTTTTGACGTTTTCAGCTTCTTAGGAGGTGTTCCACACAAACCTACTTATAGAAAATGATCCAAATATCCCCCCCTCTTGCGTCTAGGCACGCATGCAGTTGTCGAAGCATGGAATATCATGTGCTCGCAGTCGGTGTGACAACGTAGATTAAGAGCTTCTTCATCCCGGGGGTTTGCTGAACATACAAATAGTTTAAGGTGCCCCAAAAGATAAAGAGCCAAAGGATTGAGGTTTCGGGGAACTTTCAGGCCATGGAACTGGTCCGTCTCTACCTATCCATCCGTCGTGCTAGATACCAGCCAATGCATCTCGAACAATGAAACTAAAAAAGCGATTACCATACGTTAAAGTGACAGTCAAAACCTGGTTGCTATGTGACTGAAGTTCCTTTGTTTGTATGGACACGAGTTGATAAATTCCTGTATGAGAAAAGTATAACTTTTTAAAAGGTGATACCAAAAACAAGGAACATCTCAAAGCCTATCAACTCCACCAAAAAAATGCATATAACATAAATTGTGTGTTTTAATGTGCTTTACATTTTTTGTGTGGTAGGTTTTTGTCTATCTCTTATGGTTTAGCAGTAATGCAAAATTTATCCAGAATAAAGTAGTCTTCAGAGGTTATTCCCAGAAAATTCAAGATATACATTTTATTTCTCAGGTAAATATCTTTAATATACGATATTTAATCAAAATCGTTAGAGCCATTTTTGAGACAGTCAACATTTTCGAAAAAAAGTACCATGTAAAGGGTAGTTGAAGGTTGGGGGCGTTTCTTGAAAATCTTCGGGTAGCATCCTTGGAAGGTACTAAATTTAAATACCAAGTTTGGTATTCAACGGTCTCTTCGTTTTTGAATTATGCTGTCCACAGTCACACACACACACACACACACACACACACACGGACCATTTTCTACAAATGCTTTTTTCTTGTATTCAGGGGGACCCAAAACATGTATTCCCGGTGAAATCTCGGTATCGAATTTTTGAGTGGAATGCAATTTCTTCTATACACCATGTTCATAGTACGCATAGAGAAAGTAAAAAGGAATTCCGCATAAATTCTTTTTAGCGGAGTATTGGTCAGAGTGACCTTTGCTTAACATCCTGCAATCAGCGGAGACTGTGAGCGGGTCGAGATAATTTCGAGGGATATAATGTAGGTCGCTCTCGTCCAGTTCTCCACTAGCCCCGTTGAGTTCTGCAACTCATTTAACGCACGAAAGGATATCTGCACACGTCAAATAGGGGAAGTTGACTATCTCGTAGAGATTAGAGCATGTTAACAGCAGGGGACATCTGGGCAACTACGACCAGTTACTGATCTATTGCGGCCTACCACCTCCTCTGTGGGAAGGGAGAGAGGAGAGGATACTACAGGCCAGAACACGGAAAATGACGGAGATAAGCACACAGACAGACGGAAGTCCCTAGCAGGTCACTAGACGACAGCTCTGGCTCGACATGGAGGCTATATAGGCGCCGGAATGCCGGAAGGAGGCCTCTACAATGGCACCTAGCCTCAACGAGTGAAAAGACAGTTCACTCGGAGCAAGCAACCGTGTCCTCAATCATTCGGGGAATTTAGGGGGTTTATTTCACCTCCAGGGCTGTTTTAGGGCGTATTTTGCTCTTTTCAGCCAATGGGAGTTTTTTTTTTTTTTTAATCAGTTGTTTTACGAATTTGCCATCGGGCGTTATTTCTATGTTCCTTCCTTTTGGGGGAGGGCTCTTTATTGAAAAAAAAAAAAAAACAATTGTACAATAATTAGGTTAATATTTCAAAATGTAGAAATTCTGAAAGCATGTTCGCGATGTCTCCTTTTGTGTTCTCTACTTGTCGTGCGATGTTTTTGTTGATGTTGGAGTGCATGTTTTTTAGGTTTTCCGGCAGTTCTTCGTTGAGCGTGGTGCTGAGTTCGTTAAGTGTTGGTGTTAATTGTAGGACTTTCAACGTGATTTCGGTGAGCTCTCTTCGTAGGTGTCTTTCTTTTTCCTCGTTGGGTTTTGAATTTCTTGGAGATTGTCAGCAATTTGATTGGTGGTTGAGGTGTTTAGTTCTATGAAGAAGTTGATGTCTTTGGTGAGTTGTTTCTACCTGCGGAGTCTCAAGCCACTGCCGCGCCGACCTGAAAGATGAAGAAGGGAAATGAAACGAAGGAATGAAAAAGTAAGGAACCGTGGTAGATATACATCATCCCAGCATTCGCCTAAGCGGCCCCAGGAAAACCACGGAAAAACCCAAGACCAAAGTACGCGTCAACAGGGAGCGAACCCGGACCTCCCGAATGTCAGTTCGAAACGAAACGCCTAAGCAACCTGGCCTGGTTGGGCCATCTCATATTATCACCCCTGCTCATATTCGCCTGACTTCCCATACTAGTACGAGGGTCAGCTGATAAGTCCCGGGCCTCACAAAGATATGGCATCACTAGGCCAGTTAGACGCTAGCATCCTATAGTTTAACTCTAGACTAACTTGTATCCATAGTTACAGGTCAATGGCTTGTTTAGTTCTCGAATGACACCATTTTAAACAAGACAACTTTAGACTTTTCACGAAAATGGAGGATTGGGAAAAGTAAGCAGTGATTAAATACTTCCATTTGAAAGGCTTAACGCCTAAATAAATCAAGGAGGAAATGGACAGTACATTGAAAGACTCTGCCCTTCATATTCAATGATTAAAAAGTGGGTTGCAGAGTTTAAAATGGGACGTACGAGCACTAGTGATGAGCCTCGCTCTGGACGCCCTGTAGACGCCCGGGGATCATTGAAAAAATTCATTGTTTAGTACTGGAAGACCGCAGATTACATTTGAGATAGCAGAGGCTGTAAACATATCAAAAGAACGTTCAGGTAATGTTTTAAGTAATGTTTTGGGCTTTTACAAGGTCTGTGGAAAAGGGTGCCGTATTTGTTGACACCTGATCAAAAGTTGCAAAGAAAAACTGTTTCTGTTAAGAATGTGGAGCTCTACTGTAAAAATCCCAGTGTATTTTTGTTACGGCTTATTACCATAGATGAAACTTGGATACATCACTACACTCCAGAATGTAAATCACAGTGGATTGCGCCAGGTGAACCAACTCCAAATAAGGCAAAGTCAATTTTGTCAGCTAACAAGGTTATGGTGAGTATTTTCTGGGATGCACAGGGAATTGTTTTTATCGATTACTTGGAAAAGGGTAAAACTATCACAGGTGACTACTCCGTAAGCTTACTGCAACGTTTGAGTGATGAGGTGAAAAAAAAAACACCTCATTTTGGAGAGAGGAAAAAATCTTGTTTCATCACAATGCTCCGGTCCATCGTTCAGTCATTGCAATGGGAAAAATGTGCGAATTAAAGTTGGAATTGCTTGAATATCCACCCTATTCGCCAAATCTAGCACCCAGTGACTACCATCTGTTCAGAAACCTCAAAAAACATCTTGCAGTAAGATTTTACAGCAACGAGGAGGCCAGGATGCGGTAAGACCTTGATAAATCGCACTACAGAGATGGTTTAATTAAATTAGAACACCGATATGACAAATGTATTAGCCTTTCTGGAGATTATGTTGAGAAATAAAGCAATTTTTTTTAAATGCTGTTTTCATTGAGAGGCCCGGAACTTATCGGCTGACCCTAGTATTTGGAGGTCAAGGTTATGACGAAGGAAAACAACTTTTTTGCTTCGAATATTACGTGCCCAGTCGGGGACACAGCGAGTATATCTGCCCCTTGATTACTATTAATTATTCTGACAGTTTTCTATTAACTTCTCACAGCATTCAAGTTATTTGTTATTACAGATGAAGCACCTTAGTTATCCAGTACTAAAACACTTTAAATGCAAAAAGAGTTATAAGAAAAATCACCTTCTCTTATTTGTAATAGGCTCACGTGCAAACGCAATTCAGATAGATTCCTACATTCTCCCAACACATTTAACACTAAAAGTGAAATATTATTGTGAACAAATACTCTGGACAAAGATTAAGATGTATCATTATTAGAATATTACATAGTGCAGTATTTGCAGTCGTAGATGGAGTTGCCAACTGTCCGGTTTTTAAATAAAAACTGTCGAAAGATCTGACCGGACGTCAAAAGTCCAAATTTCGGGCCTCCTTAAATTAGTCTAAATTCATATTTACTAATTTAATATTTTAAAATTTTTTACAGAAGCAAAATAATGAAAATCGAGTCAGTTAAACTTTTCAATTTGATTATTCTTCGGTTTCAATATTTTGTATCAGGTTTTGCCACAAGTTGGCAGCATTGTGGATTTGCCGCAACGAATCTTAATGTATTTCAGATATGGGGCGATTTATGAACGAATCGTTCATATGAACGACTACAAGGAATGAATCGTGTCAATCTTGGCATGAATCGTCGTTCAAAAAGAATCGCGAGAATCATGCTAGTCTCAACATGAATCGTTGTTCAAAAAGAATCACATGAATTGAAAAGTATCGTATGATTCGAAAAGAATAATATGAATCGTGTGAATCATAGCAGGTGTCATCATTCAAAAAGAATTGCGAGAATCGTGCTAGTCTCAACATGAATCGTTGTTCAAAAAGAATTGCATGAATCGAAAAGCATTGTACGGGTCGAAATGAATAGCATGAATCGTGCAGGTATTGTCGTTCAAAAAGAATTGCAGATTTGAAGTGATCAGGTATTGGGGTTTGTTTTTATTTTGCTTCCACCTTTCGGAGTACCAAGCCGAGCTTCAACGAAAACTGCCGAGTGTGCACGATGATGCTTAACAGGGATTTATAACCATTTATTTTATTGTGAGAAAATAAAGAATGTTGAGCGTGTTTATATTGTTTAGGGACTACTTATTGTACACATAAAAGTAAGCGTTAGAATTTACAACTGTTTTATATATATACTTATTTATTTATTTATTTTGTGCAATATCTTAAATATAACATATTCACAGTTAAATCGTCACTACATTGGCAAGATATATAGCTTCAGAAACAACATTTTACGACAAATAAATCAATTATGTTCCTACCTAATAGGTATAGGAACATTTTATTCTAATAAAATTACCTGAAATATTCCTGAAGGAAATAATAATTTTTCTGGGTACTACCGCTACCTTATAATGACGTATTTATAAACATTACATGGCTTAGTGGCGCGCAACCGCAGCAGTGATGAATAATAATTGCTCTATGCTTTAACATTACACAAATACCGCCATACAGTCGAAGTTTAAGTGTCAATTTTAGACTTAACCAAACTTATTATATATTTTTTTTTATTTCGAATAATGGAGGAAATTTTACGTTTGCAATAGCTGGAAAAGAGTAGGACGTTTTTAATATAAATTACTAAAATACTATTTTTATGCTAAAGGACGTACCATATGACTATTATCTCAGTGTATAATATAAGTCAAACACAGAGAAGGCATGGCGACCAATAATGAATCCTAAACGAATCGTGTGAATCAATTCATATTGTATGAACGAACCATATAAATCGATTACTGAAAATGAATCGCTCGACTCCACTCTAATGAATTTAAATATAAGTTAGCGCTTTCATTTGTTCGACAGCGATATTCCTTTTAAAATTAGGTATTTGTTGCAAGCACCGATAAGTAAATTAGAATGTAACATTGTCCCTGCTTGTTGTTGTGCTGTACTTACCAGACACAAATATTTCATCAATCTGATGTATTCCATTCAAATGAGTTTTTGTAGTACAACGCTGTCACGATAAAAAGCATGTTCTTCCATCTACTTCATGATAATCGAGATGGACATTAGCACAAATTTGCCTCCCTGAGGGTAGAAGGAAAACTGATTTTGTATCTGAAACAAATAACAAGAAATATCTCAGAAATGTCAATTCCACGAAAAAAACGTGTATAGCATAGATTGTGTGTTTTAACGTGATCTACATTTTTTGTGTAGTAAGTTTCTGTCTATCTCTTACGGTTTACCAGTTATGCAAAATTCATTCAGAATAAAAAGGTCTTTAGAGGCTATTTCCACAATATTCAGGATATACATTTTATTTGTCATATAAATATAATTAATAGACAGCAATTTAATCAAAATCGTTAAAGCTAGTTTTTAGAAAATCAAAATTATCGAATTTTTTTCAATGTAAAGGGTAATAATAATAATAATAATAATAATAATAATAATAATAATAATAATAATAATAATACTTCTTTTTGAGTCGTCATAGATATACATTCAGCTCTAATAATAAAAATCTGATGTGTTCCATTCACATGACTTTCTCTACATCTCCGCAATAAATTATTTTTAAAAAGCTTATGCTTCTATTTACTTCATGCTAATCGTGAAAAAATTAGCAGAAATAGTCTTATTACTTGCTTCCTTGTAAGTAGAAGCGAAATAAGGGAGTACCCTTAGGTTAAACTGATAGTCAAAAGCTGGTTGCTTTGTGACTGAAGTTCCTTTGTTTGTATGGACACGAGTTCACAAAGTCCTGTATGATAAAAGTATAGGTTTTTTATAGCTGTTACCAAAACTCGAAATATCTAAAAAAACAATCAACTCCACGAAAAAAATGTATATATCATAAATTGTGTGTTTTAAAATGCTCTACATTTGTTGTGTGGTAAGTTTTTGTCCATCTATTACGGTTTAGCAGTTATAGAAAATTCCGTAAATTTGACCCAGTCTTCAGAGGCTATTCCTAGAAAATTCAAAATATACATTTTATTTGTCAGCTATATATCTTTAATATGCGATATTTTAATCAAAATCGTTAGAGCCATTTTGTAGAAAATAAAAAAAATTGGAAAAAAGTACCATGTAAAGGGTAGTTTGGAGTGGGGGGATTTTTCTCAAAATCTTCGTGTCGCATCCCTGGAAGATACTAAACTTAAATACCAAGTTTGATATTTTACCGACTTTTCGTTTTTGAGTTGTCGTGTTCACAGACACACGGACACACTGACACATGGACACACACATACACACATGGACCTTTTTCTGAAAATACTTTTTTTGGATATAGGGGACCCTAAAACATATATTTCCGGTGAAATCTCAGTATCGAATTTTTTGGTGGAGTGCAATACCTTCTCTATACACTATGTACATAGTATGTATAGAGAAAGTAAAAATGTAAATGGCGTGCTATCTATGGACGCTTTTTAACTACTGTGGTTCTCAGCGTCCCATTCTAAATTGGGCGTGAAAGACCACTTAATTTTACTCAAGAGGTTCTTTTACGTGCCGTAAATCTACGACACGGGATCAACGGTTTTACTTCCCTTCCGGAGGAAACCATGCTAGGGGTTTTTACACCCGAAAAAATCCATCGTCCTCCGCCGGATTTGAACCCGCGATTTTGGGTATATGAAGGCAGCATGGTAACCACTACACCACGGAGGGCGACAGCTCTAATAATGACCAATTATAAAATACCTTGGCCGGGTATCAGCGGGGCAATCCATCAGAGGAGGAGACTAGCATTGTATTGTTTAGAGACAATGGTTATCAACATTTGCCCTTTATTGTTTGCGTCCACAAGCTGTGGTTATGACCCAGCCAGCACGTGATCAGGCGAGATGATTTAAAGAGATAAATAAGCTCATCCCATTGTCACCTTCCCTGTCACCAGCTTTTTATGTGTCTGCTCCCTAACCTGTGCATATGAATTTACTAGCCTGTTTTTCTTCGACTCTGATGGTCTCCTGGATTGGGATGTTAAGAATCAAGTGTTTCTCAATAATTCCTGTGTGAGAAAAGTATAAGTTTTATAAAGCTGAAACCAAAAACAGGGAATATCTAAAAAACGCTCAACTCAACGGAAAAAATTTATATAACATAACTTGTATGTTTTAAGGTGCTCTACATTTCTGTGTGGTAAGTTTTTGTCCATCTCTTACGGTTTAGCAGTTACGCAAAATTCCGTAAAATTCATCCATAATAAAGTAGCCTTCAGAGGCTATTCCCAGAAAATTCAAAATATATATATTATTTGTCGGGTAAATATATTTAATATACGGTATTTTAATCAAAATCGTTACAGCCATTTGTAAGGACATCAAAAATCGATGTAAAGGGTAATTTGGGGTGGGAAAATTTTTCTCAAAATCTTCGTGTAGCATCCCTAGAAGCTACTAAACTTAAATGCTACATTTGCTATTTTACCGACTTTTCGTTTTTGAGTTATCGTGTTCACAGACACACAAACACATGGACACACACACGCGGACCTTTTTCTGAAAAGGCTTCTTTTGGTTACAGGGGACCCTAAAACATATATTTCCGGTGAAATCTGGGTATCGAATTTTTGGGTTGAGTGCAATACCTTCTCTATACACTATGTACATAGTACGTGTAGAGAAAGTAAAAAGTGTTTCTCAATATTTGAGTCTGATTTCTGAACTACACTAAATCAAGTTAAGGGGAGGCTCATGTGTGTTGGAACGCATCACATTTATTTGTGTAGTAACTTTTTACTTTCTCTACACGTACTATGAAAGTACATAGTGTATAGAGAAGGTATGGCACAAACCAAAAATTTGATACCGAAAGACTTACTGCAGATTGTGGCGAGAATTTTATGGTTTATATGCCATTTTATGGCAGGATTTGGAAGGATAAGAAGGGCTTAAAAGTAGGATCTCTTTTAGGTATTTTCTCAGGGCATGTGTGAAGAAAAAAAATCACCGTATGTTTTTCGGATTACCCCAGTTTATCATTTAACACACATTAAATTATTTGTCCCCTCTGACTTCCGTTTTCTCATTTACAATGTTATTCCCCCACACTGAATAAGTTTCTTACAATTAAAATTTTGCAAATTTACCCAGATTTACCCTACTTCCCAACTATTCCCTGCTCTAATTCCCATGTGAACTCGGAGAAATGATTCTTTGCCCACCACTCACTTTCCTAAAATAAAGACACACATACTTTATATCGCAGTACTGAAGTTAATATATGCAACACGTCTGCTCAGCACCATTGATAATTTATAAGTAACTTCTTAACTTAACTCCATGGCACGACAGCTCACGGGGAGCCTTGGCCTACCGCCCGGCCGCTGCGTCCCCCATCTCGGTCCACTATAGACGTCATGGATGGGGTGCAGTATTGGAGGGTGAGACGTGGTCAGCGCCTCGATCCCCTCCCGGCCGGTTAATGCGGTCCTCACGACCTGGAGGCGCTACTTCTCCATCAAGTAGCTTCTCAATTGGCCCCACAGGGACCTCACGAGGCTGAGTGCACCCCGGTCCAGGTCTCCCAGCGGGGGGAAAAATCCCCACGCCGGTACTGGGGATCGAACCCAGGTCTCCCGCTTGGTAGGCAGCTGCGCTACCACCGCGCTAAGGAGACGAGCTAAGTAACTTCTTCCCTTCTACAATTCGTGACCGTAACCTCCCTGCGGGCCTAGACAAATTTCTTATGGCCCCTCCTATTTTCTATGATCTGACACGAATGGATCCGAAGTTAAACATTTCTTAATTTCTATTGGTTAGTATTTTCTGTCAAAGGTTTTTCCAAATCGGTCTCCTCTCACCGAATAAGTTTGGCACCGCAGCAAAAGCATTAGACTACAGTTTGCTCCCTTCAGGTCCAAAGTACCCTTGGTCATTAATGTTTAATGTTTCTTCTTTGTAACACTCGGAACACAAAATTTCCACAATTCTATTGTATATACGTTCTGCTAATGACTTTCTGACCCACATTACCAAATAAACCTTGCAGCTAATATTCCTAAATCTCTGGTTTTTCCTTTCAGCAGTAACTTCCTTTCATATACAGAATACTCTACAATTTTTTAACATTTATTGCTTATTCTAATGTATTTCCTTTTTAATATCTTTAATCATTTATTTATTTGTTACTGCAATCTCTTTCCCCCCGTTCTTTTATATTCATTTCCTTATTAGTTTTATTTTCATTATTCCTAAGAAATGAGTATTCTACATTAAGATCTACCTCACCCCACGGAGAGAAGACCTCTTTGAGGACCCATTACAACCGACCGCCAAGGCAAACCATGAAGCATACTGTGGCGTCCACTCGCCTGATCCTGCGGCTGTGAAACTAGTTAAGGAAATGAAATGACGTGGGGGGATTCCTACCAACTAGGGAAAATGCCCAAGACTAGAGTGATACTCCCAATGGTAATCGACCGAGGACCTCCCGAATGCGAACCTCACACGTTACTGCGGAGTCATTTTCTTTGTGCAAATGATACAAATATCTACGAGAACCATCCTGAAAGTGACAGAGGATTTCGCACAATAACGAAAAAAATCAACACAAAGCTTTATTACCCGCCTGAGTAGTGTGGTGATAGCGTGTCTGCTTCACATTCAAAAGGTCGTGAGTTCGAACTCGCTTAGGGTGAGTTGATCGGATAAGGTTTTTTTCGGGGTTTTCCCTTATCCTGAGAAGACGAATGTCGAGTAACTTTTAGCTCCCTGGGCCCCGAGATCATTTGAGCATCATTTCGCCAATTTCATTCATCGTCCGATATGACCAATCAGGTTAAAGGACGTTAAGCTACAAAAAAAAAAAAAAAACTTTATTTACAAAGTTGCAGTACCTTACTCTATTTGTCAATACAAGGCAATATTTATTGTCACGTGGTACCAGTTTTTCAATGCCGATGTTATACTTTCCTACAGCCCAAAATCTTATTCTTTCTTCTTCTTCTTCTTTTTTTTTTTTTTTTTTTTTTTAATGCACAGAATGTTCGGCCAATCGAATTATATAGGCAGATAACGCAAGTGTATAATGATAATGCCGAATCAATCTTCAGTGAGGAAATGGCGCAGAGTTTCGTGTAATAAGGATGAACCAGTGTGTACGATAAAGACCGGAGTGAAAGTGAAGCAATCGTTATGAAGGAGTTGAAACCAAATGTTGATAAAAGAATTCAGAAAATTGGTGTGCTCCATTCACATGACTTTCTCCACATCTCTGTAACAAATTATTATTAATAAGCTTACTTTTGTATCTACTTAATGCTAATCGAGATAAACATTAGCATAAACAGTCTTATTACTTAGTTTCTTATAAATAGAAGAGAAATACGGGACTACATTAGGCTAAACCGACAGTCAAATGTTTTAAAATATGGTTGCTATGAGATTGAAATCCGTTTCTCTGTAAGGCCAGGAGTTGACAAGTTACCATATAAGAAAAATTCCAAGTAATTTAAAACTGAAATGAATAACAAGGAATATTTCGAAAACGGTCAACTCCACGAAAAAAGTATATATGACATAAATTGTGTGTTTTAACAAGATCTACATCTTCTGTGTAAAAACTTTTTGTCTCTTTCTTACGGTTTAACAGTTATGAAAAATTCAGAAAAATGCATCCAGAATAAAGAGGCCTACTGGGGCTATTCCCAGAAAATTCAAGATATACATTTTATTTGCCATGCAACTATCTTAAATATAAGAGATTTTGATAAACAAACTGGGAGCCATTTTTGACAAAATTAAAATTTTCGAAAGTTATTTCCAAATTAAGGGTAGTTTTCTTTAAAATCTTCGTGTCGCATCCTTGGAAGATACTAAACTTAAATATCAAACTAGTATTTTACCAACTTTTTGTTTTTGAGTTATCGTGTTCGTAGACACAGACACGCACTTTTTCTAAAAATGCTTTCTCTGTATACAGGTTAACCTAAAACCTAAATTTCCGATGAAATCTCGATATCGAATTTTTGGGTGAATGCAGTACCTTCTCCATACATTATGTACGTGCAAAAAAAGTAAAAACTGTTGTTTTACTTTGGACTTTGTATAGTGACAGTGACATCTTGGCTCATATCTTTAGCGGTGGAAGAGTATAATATTTGCATTGAAAAACCGGTACCACGTGACAATAAGTACTTTGATAGCAATAACGATTACGTTGAAAAATACACTAAGTTACTGCAACTTTGTAAATAAAGTTTTGTGTTGATAACTTCCGTTATTATTTAGTTATGCCAAATCGTCTGTCACTTTCTGGATGGACTTAGTATATTCCATTCCAGTATTTTCCTACCAAGCAGAGTAAATGTCCAAGATTTGAGTGGTACGCCCAACGGTACATGCTTACTCAAGGTCGCAGGTTCAAACCCGGAACACTTTTTTTTTTTTTTTTTTTTTTTTTTTGCGTAAAAATCCTTAGCATGGCTTTCTTCGGAAGGGAAGTAAAACCATTCCATGTTGTAGATGAAAGACACCTCAAGGCTGATAAAGATTCATCTAAGCAAAATTAAGCGGTCTTTCACGCCCAATATAAAAAAAACTGATGTATTCCATTCACATGACTTTCTCTACATCTCTGCAACAAATTATTATTAGAAAGCTTATGCTTCTATTTACTTCATGCTAATCTAGAAAAAATCAGCAGAAATAGTCTTATTGGTTGCTTCCTTGTAAGTCGAAGCGAAATAAGGGAGTACCATAGGTTAAAGTGATAGTCAAAAGCTGGTTGCTTTCTGTGTGGTAAGTTTTTGTCCATCTCTTACGGTTTAGCAGTTATGCAAAATTCCGTAAAATTCATCCAGAATAAAGTAGTCTTCAGAGGCTATTCCCAGAAAATTCAAGATATACATTTTATTTGTCAGGTAAATATCTTTAATATACGATATTTTAATCAAAATCGTTAGAGCCATTTTTAAGAAAATCAAAATTGTAGACAATTTTTTGCATGTAAAGAGTAGTTTGGGGTGGGGAGATTTTCTTGAAAATCTTCGTGTCACATTCTTGGAAGATACCAAACTTAAATACCAAGTTTGGGCTTTAACGGCTCTCTCGTTTATGAGCTATGCTGTCCACAGACTCACACACACACACACACACACACACATGGACACTTTTGTAAAAATGCTTTTTTTGGACTCAGGGGGTCCTAAAACATGTATTTCCGGTGAAATCTCGATGTCGAATTTTTGGGTGGAATACAATACTTCCTCTATACACTATGTACATAGTACATATTGAGAAAGTAAAAATGAAATCGCGTTTATGGACGCTCTTTAACTGCGGTGGTTCTCAGCAGAGGTCTCTCTATCAGGCTTGTGTGCTACGATCTACGATCAGCGGCTTTACTGTCTATACCCGTCCAGTATAGAATATACGCTGAGAACAACAGCAGTTAAAGAGCGTCCATAAATAAAAACTTCATTTCCGTTTCCATTCCAAATAATAATCGACCGAATATTTCCGGGATGCGGAGCTTTCCTTTGAGCAAATTTGGTACGTTTTCAGGAATGTGACAAGCCTCAGTTGGAAAGTAGGCTTGAAATGATTATGGAATAAGGATGTAATTATTGATGGAAATGTTAATAAACGATGAGGATGTTGTCCCGGAAAGTGTCCACATCTCCACTAATTTACATGGAAACTACATCTTCTACAACATCTGTAATGACTGGTTATAACGTTTAGATGGTGGATAACATCGAGCTTCTCCCAAGGTCGCCTTTTAGGAAATTACATTTAAAATTTCAGAGAATTTTATGATCCATGTCTTAATTATGCTCAACACGAAGAGGTACCATGTCCCTCAGCCACGCGCATGGCATTGCATATTGCTTCGGACCATTGATAGGTACCTTAACTACATATATATGCTAATAACCTCGTGTTAGTAACATCTCTGTTCACGTTTCTTGATAGTCCTCTCATTAACACGCTAAAACATTTACATTAAGAATTGTATATAAAGAGGGCATGGTCTAAAATACACATCATCCTCCCCAGCGATATATATTTTTATTCTTTTCATTTATATAGCCCCCTTTAACATCTAAGGTCATATCGGGGACTTTCTACTAGAAACAACTCGTCTGTAGGCTCTTTTTTTTTTTTGCACGTACATACTGTATAGATAAGGTACTGCATTCACCAAAAAATTCGAATTCGAAATTTCATCGGAAATTTAGGTTTTAGGGTCCCCCGTATACAGAGAAAGCATTTTTAGAAAAAGTGCGTGTCTGTGTCCGTGTATCTACGAACACTATAACTCAAAAACGAAAAGTCGGTAAAATACTAGTTTGATATTTAAGTTTAGTATCTTCCAAGGATGCGACACGAAGATTTTAAAGAAAATACCCTCACCCCAACCACGTTGCGTTTATCGTGTTTTTTTTTTTTTTTTTATTACTCTCTCTATTCGCACTATGTACATAGTGTATAGAGAAGGTATTGCAATACACCCAAAAATTCGATACCGAGATTTCACCGGAAATACATGTTTGAGGACCTTCTGAATCCAAAAAAGAAAAATGTCCGTGTGTGTGTCTGTCTGTCTGAGTGTGTATGTGTGTGTGACTGTGGACAGCATAGCTCAAAAACAAAAACTCCGTTAAAAGCCAAACTTGGTATTTAGGTTTGGTATCTTCCAAGGATGCGACACGAAGATTTTCAAGAAAATCCCTCCACTTCCAACTATCCTTTACATAGAACTTTTTTCGAGAATTTTTATTTTCTCAAAAGTGGTGATTTTGATTAAAATATCGTATATTAAAGATTTTACCTGACAAATAAAATGCATATCTTGAATTTTCTGGAAATAGCCTTTGAAGACCTCTTTATTCTGGATGAATTTTGCCAAATTTTATTTAATTGCAAAACTGTAAAACAAAACCACTAAAGTAATGTCCTTTACGTTTTTGTTGCGAAGGTAACCGTTTTCGAGATATTCCTTATATTTAGTTTCAGATGTGAAGTACTTATCTTTTGTCAGACAGGAAGTATCCGCTTTTTTTTTTGTTTTTTTTTTGTTTTTTGTTTTTTGTTTTGTTTGTTCTACTCCTGACCAAGCAAAGAAGCTGTTTGCAATGATAATCGCATAACGATAGCTTTTAAAACATTTAACTATCACTTTAGCCTAGTGCATTCCCTTTGCGCTCTTCTACTTTTAAGGAACTAAGTAATAAGAACATTGTGCTAATGTCATCTCCATTACATTGTGTAGAAAGAAGTAGAATAATCTTTTGTAAGAAGTTTGTAGAGCAGCTTGAGAAAGTCATGTGAGTGTAACACATCAGAATTTTTTTTTTTCATTTATATATCCCCCTTTAACATCTGAGGTCCTATTGGGGCCTTTGTACTAGAAACAACTCGTCTGAAGGTTCTTTACGTTGAGTTTATCGTTTTTTTTTTTGTTTTTTTTTTTTTATTATTTTCCTCAAACACACACATTCACTCTCAAAAACATACTTCCACACTCTGGAAGTAGGGAATAATTCTGGTGAAAGTAAAATCCCCCACCCCAGCGGGGAATCGAACCTGGACCTCCGGGTGAGAAGTCAGCTCGCTGACCACTCGACCACAGCTGATACTTGTATGTGTGTATTTATTTCTCTGCAAGTGGGTATCACCCGGTGGCAGAGTTATATATGTATACAAGATATATAAACAATAAATCACAGCTGCTTGTTTCCTTAAATTAGTTTAAAATTATAACTTCAAAGAAAACTCTGATGTGTTACATCCACATTACTTTCTCTACATCTCTGCAACAAATTATTGTTAAAAAGCTTATGCTTCCTTGTAAGTAGAAGTCAAATAAGGTAGTACCATAGGTTAAAGTGATAGTCGAAAGACGGTTGCTATGTGATTGAAGTTCCTTTGTTTGTATGTATGGACAGGAATTTTCAAATTCCCGTGTGAGAAAAGTAAGTTTTTTAAAGCTGAAACCAATAACAAGGAATATCTTAAAAACGTTCCACTCCAAGAAAAAATGTACATAATATAAATTGTGTGTTTTAATGAGCTCTACATTTTTTATTAAGTACCAGTTATGCAAAATTCCGTAATATTCATCCAAAATAAACATGTCTTCAGAGGCTATTCCTAGAAAATTCAAGATATACATTTTATTTGTCCGGTAAATATCTTTAATATATGATATTTTAATCAAAACCGTTAGAACCAATTTTGAGAAAATCAAAACTTTCGAAAATTTTTCCATGTAAAGGGTAGTTCGGGGTGGTGGGATTTTCTTGAGAATCTTCGTGTCGCATTCTTGGAAGATGCCAAACTAAAACACCAAATTTGGTATTTAAGATCTCTTCGTTTTTGAGCTATGCTGTCCACAGACACACAGAGAGACAGACACGCAGTTTTTTCCAAAATATGTATTTTGGTGAAATCTGGGATTCGAATTTTTGGGTGCATTACAATGCCTTCTCTATACACTCTGTACATAGTACGTATAGAGAAAGTAATAATCTTTTGTAAGGAAAGCTCCACGAAGTATGTGTAGAGAAAGTAAAAAAGTTATTCTTCTAAAATGCGAATCAAGCTTGAAAACAATTTGGTAATCGACTTACCCTACCCTTATTCGGAGGACTGACACCCCCCCCCCGGGACAAGCGAATGCTATGGGTCAGAAGCCTGTCGGGGAGCCAAAGGCACGAAACCACAGAATGGGAAACTGTTACTTGGGTCGGCCCACAGCCAGATACGAACATGAAGAAGTGTTCCATTCACATGACTTTCTCTACATCTCTGTAACAAATTATTGTTAAAAAGCTTATACTTCTATTTACTTCATGATAATCGAGAAAAATAGCAGAAATAGTCTTACTACTTGCTTCCTTGTAAGTAGAAGCGAAAATCCCCCCACCCTAAACTACCCTTTACATGGAACATTTTTCGAAAAATTTTATTTTCTCAAAAATGAACTCTAACGATTTTGATTAAAATACCTTATGTTGAAGATATTTTTATGACAAAATAAATATATATCTTGAATTTTCTGGGAATAGCCTCTGAAGACCTCTTCATTCTGGATGACTTTTGGTATAGCTTCAAACCGTATGAAGCATACAAAACTTACTGCACAAAAAATGTAGATCTCATTAAAACACACAATTTATGTGACCATACATTATTTTTAGAGTTAACCGTTTTCGAAGCATTCAGAATTTTTTGGATTCAATGTTAACCCACATAAAGTTTTCTCAAACGGGAAGCAAAGAGATTGAAGTTGCAACTGTTTCACATAGCGACCGGCTTTAAAAGGACGAGACTATCGCTTTAGCCTGCGCATTTTCTTATTTCCCTTCTACTTACAAAGAAGGTAGAAATAAAACTAATTCTGCTTATTACTTTGTCTACACGTATTATGTACATAGTATATAGAGAAGGTATTGTAATACACCCAAAAATTCGATAACGAGATTTGACCAGAAATACATGTTTTAGGACAACCTGAATACAAAAAAAAAAAACATTTTTAGAAAAATGTGTGCGCATGTGTGTTTGTCTGTCTGTCGATCTGTGTGTGTGTGTGTGTGTGTCTGTGGGCATCATAGCTCAAAAACGAAAAGTCCATTAAATACCAAATTTGGTATTTAGGTTCAGTATCTTCCAAGGATGCGACACGAAGATTTTCAAGAAAATCCCCCCACCTCCAACTAACCTTTACACGGAAAAATTGTCTAAAATTTTGATTTTCTGAAAAATGGCTCTAACGATTTTGATTAAAATATCGTATATTAAAAATATATACCTGACAAATAAAATGTATATCTTGAAGTTTCTTGGCATAGTCTCTGAAGACTTCTTTATTCTGGATGAATTTTACGGAAATTTGCATAAGTGGCAAATCATAAGAAATAGACAAAAACTTCTTGAAAGAAAATGTAGATCACGTTAAAACATACAATTTACGTTATATACAGTTTTTTCGTGGAGTGGATCTTTTTTGAGATATTTCTTGTTATTGGTTTCAGCTTTAAAAAACATACTTTTCTCATACGGGAATTTGTCAACTCTTGTCTATACAAATAAAGTGACTTCGGCTACAGAGCAACCATCTTTTAACGAATACTTTAGCCTATTGTACTCCCATATTTCGCTTCTGCTTACAAGGAAGCAAGTAATAAGGCTATTTCTGCTAATTTTTTCTCAATTAGCATTAAATAAAAATCTGATGTGTTACACTCACATGACTTTCTCTAGCTGTCTACAAACTTCATACATAAGATTCTTCTTCTTTCTGCACCTTGCTAATCGTGGTACTCAGCACAATGTTCTTATTATTTAGTTCCGTAGAAGTAGGAATAAAATAAGGGAATACACTAGGCTAAACCAACAGTCAAATGTTTTAAAAGCTGTCGTTATGCGATTGTCATTACAAATAGTTTCTTTTCTTGGCCAGGAGTAGAACAAAAGAAAAACGGACACTCCCGTCTGAGAAAAGTATAAGTGCTTCACAACAGATATTAATAACAATGAATACCTCGAAAACGATAAGCTCCACGAGAAAAATGTATGACATAACTTGTGTATTTTAACAGGACCTAAATTTTTTGTATAGTAAGTTTTTGGCTATCTCTTACGGTTTACTAGTTATGTCAAATTAAGCAAAATTCTTTCAGAATAAACAGGTCTTCAGAAGCTATTCCCAGAAAATTCAAGTTATACATTTTACTTGTTAGGTAAATATCTTTAATATATGATATTTCAATCAAAATCGTTAGAGCCATTTTTAAGAAAATCAAAATTTTCGAAAAAAGTTCCATGTAAAGGGTAGTTTGGTGTAGGGGGATTTTTTTCAAAATCTTCGTGTCGAGGATACTAAACTTAAATACCAAGTTTGATACTTTAGCTACTTTTCGTTTTTGAGTTACCGTGTTCACAGACACACGGATACACATGGACCTTTTTCTGAAAATGCTTTTTTTGGATACAGGGGATCCTAAAACATGTATTTCCGGTGAAATCTCCTTATCGAATTTTGGGAGGAATACAATACTTCTCTATCCATATGTACATTGTACATATGGGACTAGAGAAAGTAAAAATTAGCATTAGCTTTTTAACAATAATTTGTTACAGAGATGCACAGAAAGTCATATGAATGTCTTGATTAGCTTGATGTAGATAACAGATTAATCTATTGAGGAGGTAGAGGACATCCCCTTCTACTTACAAGGGACCAAGTAATAAGGAAAATTTCGTCTAATTTTTATCTCGATTATCATGGTGTAAATAGAAGAATAAATTTTTTAAAAATAATTTGTTACAGAGATGTAGAGAAAGTAAAGCAAATGGTACACATCAAATTTGTCTTATATGTATTAAGGTGTTTCTTTAAAGCATTATTATGGTATTGCATAGTCTCAATGACTACAGACCCTGTGAGAGGTCTTGCAGAAGTAGTGCATGCAGCATCCGCTGTCCTTCAGAGTTTTTCTATTTCCATAATCACTAGACCAAAGAAAAACCGCCGCGAAGCGTTGAAAGAGCTATGAAACGAAATGAGGCGCTCTCATACAAAGGTTAGAAGGAAAGTAAATGAAGTTAGCTATTTACAAATAAAGGTATTTATATGTAAATACTCGCTACATACCTTTCAGAGTAACCTTGTCAGAAATTACGTACCATCTCCTCTGACCTTGTGGAGTACTGGATCATGGTTGGATTTGATACCGGATTTTTTTTTTCAAGTTTAAAACTGGAGTTCTATAAAAATTATGGGAATAAACTTAAAATGATTATATAAAATAATAGAGAAAATACAAATGAAAATAAATGTAGATCCTTTATTAATCTTTTTCCTCCCAATTAAAAGTTTAAATTCTTCTAAACCAGTTTTCATAATCCTGCCAAAGGCACTACCAAAAAAATGGTTCAAATGACCATGAGTGTTAGCTGATTCATTCAAAGCCAAATGTTGCACGTTCAAATCCCAGTGATTGTGCTAAAGGACGGGGAGAGCCCATGTAAAATAATCGGTGTGTTGCTGGGAAGCTAATGGGTTTGCATTAAACTGTAGCTATGTGGATTTTACTCTTTTATTTATTTAAAAATCACTGCACTTTTAGGGCAAAATGTTTATATAATTGATTACTTGTTGTTTATGGTTGAAGTATGAAATTAATCCTAGAGTATAACCCTATTTGTATAGTTACGCTTAAAACAAGCGGAACTTATAGGTACCGACAGGCAACAAAGGGTTAACCTGGTTGGTCAAATCGGACGATGAATGAAATTGGTGAAATGATGCTCAAATGATCTCGGGGTTCATGGAGCTTAAAGTTATTCGACATTCGTCTTCTCAGGATAAGGAAAAAACCCAAAAAAACATTATCTGGGTAACTCACCCTAAGCGAGATTCGAACTCATGACCTTTTGAATATGAGGCAGACACGCTACCACTACACTATACCGGAATTATTGTCGTATTAACTGCCACTTGTGAGAATTGCAACACCAAGAAGGAAACTCATGAATGCAATGAGTTTAATACCACAGATTAGGTACATGACAAATAACAAATGATGAACTTTTCAAGTCTGTATATGTCCTCATATTCAGTATTTGGTCTGGCCTCCATGCGCTGCAATTAGGACTGCTATATGCCGTGGCATTGAATCAAAAAAGTTCTAAATAAGTTCCTGAGGGATTTCCCTCCTCGCAGTTTGTATTCGAGCCTATAAATCCGTGACATTGGTTCCTGGAGGACCGTGACACACCAGGTGCCGAACAATCATATCCCAGACATATCAGGTGAACGTGTAGGCCAGGGAAGCAATGGTACCCTCCCTCTTCGAAGAAGGCTTGTACATTCCTCGCAATATGTGGCTGGGCATTGTACAGAAAAGTGACCTACAGAGATGTCTGAAGCAACCTTGGGCTCTACAACCATCTGTGGTAGTGGTTGATGTTCATCGTAGGAGGCAAGGTCGATTGTTGTAATCAAAGACGCCCCAAACCATCGCTTGGAGTTGTCCGCTCAACAATAGAGCCCTCCAGGTTGTGCACATCATGGTACCGCCGGAGAGGTATGTGGCCATCACTGTGGGACACGCTGAAGCGGGACTCGACCGAAAAGACTAAATTTTGCAACTCAACACCTCAGTAATGGTGTTTTGGTAACATTTAAAATTATGTTAGACATTTTGTGGGTATCTTGAAGGATGGACTCGGGAGGGAAATGTTGAGATTTGTCTATAATGTTTAGTTGCTCATAAAAGGTAAATAACCTGAATACTATTGACATCTATTTTTATCATTTGCAATGTCCTGCTTCTCTCTCGTGGCGGATAAAGGGGCGGTGGACTAATCACCATAGGTGCCTAGTCTCGAAGTCAACGACTGTAGAAATTCACCTGATTACAGAGAGCAACACCAGAGTGTCTCTATACACCAAGAGAGTGACGGGAAATCATGGGGGGGGGGGGGGGGCGTTCAATAAGTCCTTAGAAAAAGATAGAATAACAACTTTTTTGGTAGTTTTTTTTTTCAACATAATCTCCATTTAGCTCGATTTAGGATTACGGAAGGTCCTCAAAATAGGAATCTGTTTGGGAGGTCACGTCTTCGTTAGACGTGAATTGTTTTCTGTCGAGTCACTTTCAAGTTTGGAAATAGAAAAAAATCACGGGGGCCCAAATCTGATGAATACGGTGGATGTTGTAGTGATTCGAACCTTAATTCTACAATTTTCGCCGTCAAAACTGCGCAGTAGTGCACCCTTACATTGTCATGTTGGAAGAGGATTCTTTTCTTTTCAAGATGAGGGCGTTTCTTCTTCTTATTCTTCTTGATTTCTCCGTTCAGCCGGTGCAATAACAATGCTTAATACTCTTATTTATCGTTCTTCCTTTCTGCAAGTAATCAATGTAAATGATTCAGCATGCATCCCCCCCCCCAAAAAAAAGGAGACACCATCAGCTTGTCTAGATTTCAACACCTTTGCCTTCTTTGGAGCCGGTTCGCCTTTAAAATCCCACTGTTTTGACTGTACTTTTGCCTCTGGAGTGTAGTAGTGTAGCCTTGTTCCATTTACAAATTCGTCAGGATTGCGACGGAAAAGTACCAAACCAGCTTTCTAGTCGATCACACGGTTGCGTTTATTCTCCATTGAGAGCAATCGCGTCACCCAATTGTCTAGACCTTTGTCAGACCTAATTTTTGGTGCAAAATTGAGAACATTGTACCTTGTGATATGCCTGTGGTCTCTACTATTTCGCAAACTTTGATCATTCGGCGATCATTCAAAACCATATCCTGTATTTTGTCAATCATTTCGGAGGAAGTCACTTCTACTGGAGGTCCGGAACGATTTCATGATTTGTGGATGCATGGCCACGTTAAAATGCATTTATCTAATTGTAAACTGTTGCAAACGTATGAGCAGTTGTGCCATGAACTTCATCCAAATTTGACTTTTATCTCTTTCAGTGTTAAGTCTTTTAAATAGAAAATAGTTTTTTTTTTCCATGTTCTAAATAAGCACAAGATTGTTGATTCAAATGCCTATGGCAACGAAACCACGTGATGGATATAGCTGAAACTTTAATTGTCATCTAGTAAGAGACGACAGTTACTAAATACAAACTTTTTTCGATGATATGAGTGTAATTTCTTGTATTTTCTAAGACCTAATTGAACGCCCCTCGTAAGGTTATTGAAGTGAATAAAAACAAAAGACTGAGATTGGCGAGGAAAATAGCCACGTTTATTAACGCTCTGACCGTGTTCTCCATGGAAAAACATTGTTTATCAATACAAAAGATATAAATAATGATCCCTCTTTAGTTCAAATTTCCGTTTTCTGTTTTTCAACATCAGCTTCATTAAGATACATATATGAGTATAGCTCAATGCATTGAAAGTTGACAATGTTTTTCTAAAATTAGTTAATATACTGCTTGATAATATGAAAAACGTTGCTCTTTTTTTAATCTTAATACCCCTATTGAAGTTAAAACATGTGAATTACTGCACAGATCTGTTGTCTTTCCCGTGTTTACTATTTAATAACTGGGAGAATTGATGCACTTCAAAATAGAAAACCATTCACTATAGCAGGCAAGAGGAATGGAGGTCTCTTGAAAGCAGATATGATGAAAACACGACTCTCAGTTACAGTTAAGTGTACTGTTCCTCCTTCTTTGTTTTTCCGAATTGGTGTTATGCACTTTATGTGTTGCAGTGATCCGGAGCACGACCGTTTTCGTAATGGTTACATTATAGGGTTTTCTGTCTACTATATTAGTTCCTGTTATAACGCAGTTGTAGAATAGTTTCAGAACGTTTCAATAATCGCTGCGTAAATTTCCAGTTTCTAATATTTGCATCAACGTTCTGACTGAGACTTTGTACCCTGATGTCTTCCAATACCCACCTCTCTGTTTCTTTGTTTTAAAAGTTTTCAGGAATGTATTATTTTCTAATTAGATTGAAATAGTCTAAACCTACACCAATTAATTACCCGGTTAGTTTCACCCCCCTCCCCCAAAGAGAAAATCCTTCAATGCAAATCCATTGCCTTCTCCATTCTTCCTTCTTTTCCACTTTACCTTTTGTCTCCAAGAATCAATCGTTTATATTCATATTGCCTGTCATTTACAAATGTTTACCGTTATTAACTTTTTTCCACACACCGTTTCTCCAGTTCACCCCTTAAAAAGTAGTCTCTTCTCAGCCAAAAACTAAATTATTTATTTTCCTTTCCTAACCAAGTTCATCAATGTTCGATCGTGTAGCATAAAATGCCTGCTCATTACTAATTCTGTTCGTTTCATATGAATGTCCTTTAAACTTAAATATGGCATTAATTTTTCTTATGTCACTGAAAATATAAGAACGTTTACCCTAATTTCCTGGTACGTCTTTGGTATATTTTATGATATAATTATGTTTTATATATGTAGGCTCTTTAATATATTTTATTTCCCTCAAAAATAGTACGTAAAGTGCCAAATTTTCACTTTCTCTACACGTACTATGTACATGGTGTATAGAGAAGGTATTGTAATGCACCCAAAAATTTGATACCGAGATTTCACCAGAAATACATGTTTTAAGACCCCCTGAATAAAAAAAAAGCATTTTTAGAAAGCTGTCCGTGTGTGTGTCTGTGTGTATGTGTCGAAAAGTCCGTCAAAAACCAAACTCGGTATTTAGGTTTGGTATCTTCCAAGGATGCGACACGAAGATTTTCAAGAAAATCCCCCCAACCCCAACTACCCTTTACATAGAAATTTTTTCGAAAATTTTGATTTTCTCAAAAATGGCTCTAAAGATTTTGTTTAAAATGTCGTATATTTAAGATATTTACCTGACAAATAATATGCATATCTTACATTTTCTGAGAATAGCCTCTGAAGAGTACTTTATGCTGGATGAATTTTATGGAATTTTATATAACTGATAAAACGTAAGATAAGGACAAAAACTTAACAGACAAAAAATGTAGAGCACGCTAAAACACACAATTTATGTAATATACATTTTTTTCGTGGAGTTGGTCCTTTTTTTAGAAATTCCTTGCTTTTGGTTTCAGCTTTGAAAGAAATACTTTTCTCATACAGGAATTTGCCAACTCCTGTCCATACAAACAAAGGAACTTCAGTCACATAGCAACCAGCTTTTGACTGTCACTTTAATCTATGATACTCCCTTATTTCGCTCCTACTTACAAGGAAGCAAGTAATATAAGACTGTTTCTGCTAATTTTTTCTCAATGAGCATGAAGTAAATAGAAGCTAAGTTTTTTAACAATAATTTGTTACAGAGATGTAGAGAAAGTCATGTGATTGGAATACATAAGATTTTTCTTAATGTGTTAAAATTAATGGCTAAAAGCTCTTCTGTTGCGACGACATGCATAGAATTTGTCCCTATAGCTTTGTTAATTTTTAAATTTTGTTTATGTTCTGGCGTTTTGACTGGTTGATCATATCGTTTTGGTTCTGTTTGTGATATAGGTACGTTTGATCCGTATGTTGTTGGACAGTAGATTTCATGGTCTTCTCTCCGTGCCCATACCACTGATGGTGCAAGGATGCCATCCAGTCTGGCGGATTTTTCTGTTCTTATGCCTTATACGCTATATTACTTTGCTCCTCAACAAGCAGATGGCTCTGGAGGTACCGTCCGGGCTAGCTGTTTTCACTACCTGTGGTTAGATGGCAGCGCATTCTTAATTACCATCTATTTTCAGTTTTACTGTTGTTTTAGACTGAAGATGGAACTTTGGGTCGTGGTATTAAATGTGCAATCCGGTATTTACTTTAGAGAATGAGGGAAAGAACGAAAAAATCTCAGCCAGATTGGTCAGCCTACGGAATTGGAATCGAAAACCTCCCGAGTGAGGGCCACTGACGTTAACTCCTGAGCCATCCCGCTCGGCTTTATTAACTTAGTTTAAGAGGTACAAATAGCTCAAATGAGTTCGGGGTTTCTTGAGCTTAGTTACCCAACATTTGTCTTCTCAGGACAAGGGAAACCCTAATTAAAAAAAAAAAAACTTTATCCGAGTAACTCACCCTAACCAAGATTCGAACCCAGGACCGCAGGCAGGCATACTACCACCAGCTCCAAAAATGTATGCATATCACAGAATATCTTCCACAAAAATGGAATGTATCAAAAAGAAGGCCTCATATTACGTAAATCTAACCTAAAAAATGTATTTAAGGAATTTTCTCCAAATATTAACAATATATAGTATTTATATATCGTGTAAAATAAAACTATTACAATTTCTTGACGTTATCCCTAGGAAAAGAAACTTTGAAACGACAATTTTCTTCAGCATGAGCTATATTATCTATATCATAGGATTCATTGTTGCCTCTCAATTTCACTGAGCTATCCTTTATCTCTCTATTATCTAAAATAATGTAATGCATAATCACAGAATTTGAAGGAACAGAAATGTAGGAAGCAATACATACTCCAGCTTGACAAATAAGCTTCCTATGAACTAAGTACACTGAAGCATACACATGTGTAGTGTTACAGTTATCTATTATTATGATACAAACAAACCTATCGTAGGAAATGTTCGCACCCATTTGTTGCACATTGCTGGCTGCCAGATGCTTTCGGCTTTTTCTCGCTCTAGGATGTTAAACAATACGTACCCTAGGGTGTTATATAAATGCCCCAAAAGACAAAACAGGTGAACTATTAGCTTCAATTGTGCTTTATGAATATGTCATTGTGCTTAATATTGTGTTACTCTTATTATCTTTGTTTAAATATATCTATGAAGATACAGCTACAAATAAATATTTAAGAAAAGTATAATATATTATTTTACAAAATATGATTAATTTCCGCAAGAATTCAGTATATCAGCTGCAACATTGATTCAAGAATTGTAGATTGCAGCTGGAAATGTGTGCTTATACGGTGTACACGTGTTACTTCACAATAGTTCTTATTTTACTCTTCTTTTAACTTCCTCAAAATTACATTTTCGACATATGTACCCCCATTGACTCAGAAACCACAAGACTTAGAATACATAATGAATCCAAGATGATTGGGGTAATCTGTCAAGTTTTAAAAATTATAGCGTTTATAAATATATAGTACTATAAAATAAAACATTAAGTAGTTCCTAAGAAATGATCAGCTGTTTTAATACTAGCGAAACTCGTACATTTAAACATTTTCTTGAAGAAATTATATCATATGCTAGAAGTGTTAATAATTCTATCTCCCAGAATAACTGTGCAGAGATTGCCAATGTTTCTGAGGAACAATGCATTCGTTTTTTATCCATTTAATATGTTCCGCAAGGGCAAAAGAATTGGCTCGGCTAAGTCACTTTCACTTGCCAATGCTTCCGCCGTTAATATGGAATGTGCATATATTCCTGTTCACGTTGGCTTGCTGGAGAACGAACTGGCGGAGAATCTAATAGTGAAATTTCTTGAGTAACAACGGAAGACCTGAGTCTTTTTGTGCGGAGAGCGATTCTTTTATGCTGGCATGAAGAGTGGTCCGCTCTCCGCGGAAACAGGCTTAGAGTAGTGAAGGATCTTCCAATAAACTGGCACTTCCTCTCGTATATCTCTTCGCGAGGAGGTGATTTTGGCTCGATCGCGTATTGGACACTGCAATTTTACACACAGCTACCTGCTCCTATCCGTTCGCTATGTAGGGAAGAAAGTTTATCGTTCCGTCATGTTTTGCTAGAGTGTATTCCTCTAGCACATATTCGGGTTCTCTGTAACTGCCGGTCAGTGTTGCAGAGGTCTTGGCGAACGATAACCAGTGATAGATATGGTTTTGAAATTGTTAATAAAACTGGGTCTTTCAAATGAGAATTAGTTATATGTATACTATTTTCGTATCATGGTTCGAAATACTTTTGTAAATTCATTTATATATTTTTTGCCATAAATAATTTTATATGCACTGAACTTTCGGTATTGTTTATATTTATTAGTTAGTTAATTTCCTATAGCTCCTAAGTGGCACCGTTACGATGTTTCCTTGCTCGGATTTGGATTTCTAGTTCGCGAGTTCGTCGCTATGCGCCTTGGTGACGAGGGATTAGCTCGTCGCCCACAGATAGCACTGCAGGACAAAATCACGACTAGCGGACTCAAAATGGCGGAAATCTCCTTCTTTCAAGGTATGTGGTTCTTTTACATCGGACCACCAGCTTCTCTTCCGAAGAAAGCCAAGCGTCCGAAAAAATCCATCACGCTCCGCCAGGTTTGAATTTCCAATCTTTGGTTTCAGCATGGTAACAACTACACCACGGAGGAAGATTTGTATTTATAGTTGTGATTTATTTTTTTATTTATCTTTATGTCAATCTTTATGTTCCATGATTTGTTTTATAAATTCGCTAATGAACTAGTTATTGAGTGCCTTTAAACACCAATCAGCATCATTTTTCATTTGCTGACAGCCAGCAAGCGCAGAGCACGGAGACCTAACATAACATTGCTACCTTCTAACACTCCCTAAGCACGATCATGGGATACACGAGGGCCATCCAAAAAGTGAAAGACGATTTGGCATAACTAAATAATAACCAAAAATATGAACACAAAACTTTATTTAGAAAGTTACAGTACCTTACTCTATTTCTCAACGTAATCTCCATTCTCTGAAGATATTTATTATCAAGTGGTACCACTTTTTCAATGCCGCTGTTATACTTTTCTACCGCCAAAGAACTTATTCGTTTTTTTAATGCACAATATGTTCGGCCAATGGGATTTTATAGGCAAATAACGCAACTCTATTGTGATAATGCAATGAATGAATCTTCATTGAGGAAATGGCGCATAATTTACAAGTAATCAAGGATCAACCAGTGAGTACGATAAAGACTGGAATGGAAGTTCATCAGTCGCTATGGAGGAGTTGAAAGCAAATGTTGATGAAAGAATTAAGAATACGGTGTTTCACTTTTGGACACCATATACATGACTTTTTGGATGGAAAAGATTCCCCAACCGATGAAGACCTCAAAGTGACAGCGACATCTTGAGCGGTGGAAGAGTATAACATCTGCATTGAAAAACCGGTACCATGTGACAATAAATACCTTGATGGCAATGACTATTACGTTGAAACATAGAGTATGGTGTTGTAACTTTGTAAATAAAGTTTTGTGTTGATAACTTTCGTTATTGTTTAGTTATGCCAAATTGTCTGTCACTTTTTGGATGGCCATCGTATTTTGGGAAGGAACAAAGGGTCCACATTTTTATTGATTAATTATACCACTATTTTTCTAAACTTATCGATAGTAATACAATCTACTACATAGCGCATCTGCGCTCAAGGTTCTGTCATTTTTTTATATTTTATATTATACTCGTACAACTGCTTTAAGCTATACGTTGCACTGATGCCTATGTGGGGAAATTGGTGGGCAATCGTACATTGGTTCTATAAGGAAGCAATGCTTAGTATATAGGATCTTGGTACAGCAAATATTAACACTGCCATTTAATTATCTTCAACTTTTGTGTGTTTATGCTCTTCATATGTGGGCAGAATTGCATTGCCTCATATAAGTAAATTAAAAACAAAATTGTCTCCCCATCTCCACTTATCAATGATTTTGATCAGTTTGGTCGAAATACATCTAACATCGATTAGTTTACATTAAACGCACAAAATGTTTGATTGGTTTTTATTCTGTTAGTATCTAACTATGGTCCCCAAGTCTTTTAACATCAATATTTAAATCTTTAAAAGTAAATAATATATTGACCAGAGGCGTATGCTGTAAGTTACGGGCTAGTTCTTTTTATTTTCTCCACACGCACTATGTATACCGTTTATAGAGAAAGTATTGTATTTCACCCAAAAATTTTTATGTCGAGATTTCACCGGAAATATGCATTTTGAAGTCCCCTGAGTCCAAAAAAGCATTTTTAGAAAAAGCGCCGTGTGTGTGGACAGCATAACTCCAAAACGAAAAGACGGTTAAATACCAGGATGCGACACGAACATTTTCGAGAAAATCCCTCCACTCCTCACTACCCTTTACATATAATTTTATTTTTGAAAATGTTTTTCTCAAAAATTTCCCTAACGAATTTGGTTAAACTACTGAATATTAAAGACATTTACATCACAAATAAAATGTATATTTTGAATTTTCTGGGAATAGTCTGTCAAGGCTTCTTTATTCTGGATGAATTTTACTGAATTTGACATAACTGATAAACTGTAGGAGACAGACAAAAGCTTACAACACAAAAAATGTAGATCTCGTTAAAACACATAATTTTTGTTATATATGTTTTTAGTGCAAATTTGACTGTCTCTGAGATAGTCCTTGTTATTTGTTTCACTATCGCTTCAGGCTAGTATAGTCCCTTATTTCTCTTATACTTACAAGGAAGTAAGTAATAAGGCCATTTCTGATAAAGTTTATCTCCATTAGCATGACGTAGATTAAAGAATAATCTTTTGTAGGTAATGCTTGTTTGTGGAACAGCTAGAGAAAGTCATGTGAATGGAACACATCAGACTTTTTTCACCTGACAATTATGTATGTATTTTTTGTTTTCTATAGCAGTATAATTGATTTCAGTAAAGTTTAATACATACAAATAATAATATAAAATTGTAATTACCCATTAATTAGACCTTTTATGTTCATTAGGTAAACTAAAACTCCCAATGTTCAGTAATAAAATCATTAGACACATCGGATTGCTTCGGCTGTCCTCGTGACTCGCCGGCTATGCTTAGCATGGCATTTGTTGTGATGACTTCCCCCCTTTTCGTCTCGTCCCGCTAATATGCCAATTAAGGCCATTACACTACATCAGCCAGTCATGTTTCACCCACCTGAGAAGACAGGCTGCATTAAATTGCGAATAGAATCAAGTTTTATCACGAGGAGTCAATTTTATGCCGTAACAATAGGCTAGAATTTAAACATCTAAAAATTAGGAATAAATGCTTTGTTATTTATAAAAGTAATAGAAATTCTTTCTTCAAAAATATACGGATCTTTGCAGCTAGCCTTAGCTGGTCCACAGAATACGCCCCTGATATTGACATAAAGTGGTTGTGCCATTCTTTCTTTTTTCAGCAAATTAGGAAACGTATGGATGTTTCCAGCTACATAGAACTGAAATCAACAGTATTTGTGAACCATATTGTGTTGTAAATTTGGCACTACTGGTTGTAACTTTGGAAGAAAAGTATAGTATATCTACACTTATAAAGGGGGGAATATATTATCAGTATTCTTCGCTAAAATTCCTTGTCATACTAACTGTGCGCAGGTCTAATACTATTGTGCTCGTCAGCTGAAAAAAAAAAAAAAAAAAGCTTTCCTAAATTCTTGTGCTGTTTAGTGCGCTACTGTTAATATAACCTAATGTTAATTTATTTTTAAAGCATTCTGTGGTCAACAACTAGATGAACCACGGTATAAAATAAATATAATGGTATACTTTGTGCAAAACCCTGTTAACGTTAAGAGTAGAGAGGGTGGCATCAACGACCTCATTTAGGGTTTGTTCAATGGCGTTCCCATTGTAACCAATGGTAGCGTACCTGACATACAGAGACCGCTACATTAGTGATAGTGACTGCCTGTGTGCATTTGCCAGACTTCGCCTATACGCTCACCGCTGAATCTTGCACTTGACGGTTCGGTTGGCTATATTGTTTGTGGTTGCGACGTTGCCAGAGTGACTAGTAAACAACAGCAGCTGATTATGAAGCCTTCTATCGCGTCTAAAGTTGTTTATAACCAGTGTGTATAGTTATTATTATTGTTATTGCTGTTAACTTAAAATAAAGCGTGCTATTGTCTTCGCAACATGGAATCCTGATTGCAAGTTATCTTATTGGGATCTTGCGCTCAGATGTTTGTAGCCTTGATGCGAGCAAAGTGCACTGTCAGCACCTTGTATACTACAAGGCAACTGATCGTTGAACGGAAGACAGACATAAAATAAGTCATTACAGCTTAAAACTTTGTTGTTTTAGCCGATAAGAAATCCTATGGGAAGGAATGATGAAACACTGGTGTTTTTTTTATGTATTTTCAATATAAAATCGCAGCTAAATCTGCGACATTAATGTGGCAGGCAATTATCAGTGTAGCCAGCAATTTCCGATAGAGGCGCAGAATTCAAAATATGAATCCAAAATATAACTTGAAATTGTAGCTGCTTCGAGCTAGAGTTGGTGGAAGCCTAAACCACCCGCAACCTCTACCGGGTCACTCGTGAAAATGTTAAAAATATAGAGAAAAAAGAACTAGACTTTTTTTTTTGTGCTTTCCTTTAACGTGGTTGGTCATTCCGGACGATGATTAAAATTGGTGAACTGGTGCTCAAATGGTCTCGGGGTCCTTGGATCTTAAAGTTATTATTTGTTTTCTCAGAATAAGGGAAAACCCCGAAAAAGACCTTATTTGCGTAACTTACCTTTGTTGAATGTGAGGCAAACACACTTCCACCACACTACCCAGGCGGGCAAAGGAACGTTTTAACAGGATCAATTTAGTGGAGTAAATTATTATTAATTCAGATCGTGACAATGAAAGCAGCAAAGATGAATAAAATACTTCAACATGAAATAAACTTGGCAACGTTGCGGAGGCGCCATTAGCGGCAGAAGGTATTTGTTTCTACCTACTGCTTCCGTACGCGGTACTAGCCATCAAACATAACCACACGTTAAGGTAGGTAGTGCATCAACTATACCCAACAAATTTGATGCGTAACCGATTCTAATAAAAGTGTTCAAGGTTAGAAACATACTCCGTTAAGCAGCGCTTCATCTAGACTTCAAAAACATGCAGACCACCGATGCCTTTATAAAATGACAGTCACACAAAATGGATGGTTGCTTCATTTTTGAAAAGCTTCCTGAACCGGGTGCGTTGCTCGTACATTTAGTACATTTTAAACTAAAACCACCTTTTTGCCTTAGACTATTCAAACACATCAAAATTCAGTCTTGCTTAATTGTTCCCTCCCTCTTACAACACAAAGTAGTTTCGGCATGTTGCTCTTGGCCCTCAGAAATCCTTCCATGGCAAACAAAATAGTGTAGTAAATGTCTGACGGAACATATCTGTTTGAAATGAAAATGTAAACCGCTCTGTGCAACATCCTTATTCTTTGGCGCTGGGTTTCTTCAGAGTAAACTTCCAGACTTTATTTGGTCCAATCTCCGTTACGTATAAAGATGTTCCATTAGGGCAGATGGCAATTGCATGAGGATTCTTCAGCCCCTGTAAAAATAAACAATATCTCAAGTAGAAACAATAATTTAGAATGTAAAAAGTGAAGCAACACAAACACCAATATAACATTTAATAATTTGTAATAAAGCTTTACTTTTACGTAATCAAAATGTATTGCATCACCAGCTTGTTGTTGTTGTTGTTTATTTACATCGTTACGGTTACTGGTACTAGGTAAAGAATTGTGTATTAAGGTATTGCTAAATACTGGAACAGAAAAAAATCTGATGTGTTACACACACATGATTTTCTCTAGCTGCTCTACAAACCTCATACATAAGATTCTTCTTCTTTCTGTATCTTGCTAATCGTGGTACTCATTAGCACAATATTCTTATTATTTAGTTCCATATAAGTAGGGAGAAAATAAGGGAATACACTAGGCTAAACCAATAGTCAAACATTTTAAAAGCTGTCGTTATGCGATTGTCATTACTAATCGCTTCTTTTCTTGGCCAGGAGTAAAACAAAAGAAAAACGGACACTCCCGTCTGAGAAAAGTGTAAGTACTTCACAACTGAAACTAATAACAATGAATACCTCTAAAACGGTAAGCTCCACGACAATAATGTATATTACATAATGTGTGTATTTTAACAAGGCCTAAATTTTTTGTATAGTAAGTTTTTGTCTATCTCATACGGTTTACTAGTTATGCCAAATTAAGCAAAATTCATCCAGAATAAACAGCTCTTCAGAAGCTATTTCCAGAAAATTCAAGATATACATTTTATTTGTTAGGTAAATAGCTTTAATATATGATATTTTAATCAAAATCGTTTGAGCCATTTTTAAGAAAATCAAAATTTTCGAAAAAAGTTCCATGTAAAGGATAGTTTGGGGTGGGGGGATTTTTCTCAAAATCTTCGTGTTGCATCCCTGGAAGACACTAAACTTAAATACCATGTTTAGTGTTTTAGCTACTTTTCGTTTTTGAGTTATCGTGTTCACAGGCACACGGACATATACACTCGGACCTTTTTTTTTTTTTTTTTTCTGAAAATGCTTTTTTTTTCTGAAAATGCTTTTTTTTTTTGATACAGAGGGTCCTAAAACAGGTATTTTCGTTGAAATCTCGGTATCGAATTTTTGGGTGGAATACAATATTTCTCTATCCCTATGTACATTGTACATATGGGGCTAGAGAAAGTAAAAATTGACGATAGTATCAATTGGTGGTATACCAATGCACTATTTTTATTCTTTAAAAATATGTGTTCCATTCACATGACTTTGTCTACATCTCTGTAACAAACTATTGTTAAAAAGCTTATTCTTCTGTTAACTCATGGAAATGGAGATAAACACTAGCAAACATAGCTCCTTGCAGTGGAAGGGAGTACACTAGGATCAAGTGTAAGTCAAATCTTTTAAAAGTTGATTTCCATCCCTTTCTTTGCATTCCCAGGAGGTGAACAATGTATAGAAAGCAATAGGAAAAACATGTTCAAAGGATGAATAGCAATCGATTACCTAAAATAGGTATAAATTATAACCTAAAGGTAAAAGAAACCAAGGAAGACCAAAGAAAAGATGGGCAGACAAATTTGGAGCCTAAACGGATTGAAAAGTCCAACACCGTGAAGCAAAAGATGAAGAATAATGAACCTACTCAGCATTCGCCCCTCGACTCGGGGAAACCCCTTAAATATTTCATGGATCAGCTAGGTTGGCCGCGGGAATCAATGCGGGTGATGGATGAAACCGCTTGAGCCATCGTGTAACTCACCCTAACCGAGATTTGAACTCGGGACCTCCCGGATCCGGGCCACAAACTATAAGTGTCTGAGCCATCTCGTTGCGTGTTTGATATTGTTGTGATCTATAAACAATACTTACAGCAGTAGGTCCCCAATGGTCAACCACACTTTCTGAACGCGGGTCCAGTGTAAACCCTCGCACCGGAATTTGTGGTGATGTTGGTCCATTTACAGCATAAACAAAATCTCCTGAAACAAGAGTAAAAAAGGTGGCATTAGTGTGACACCATGAACTGGAATAAAAAAGTCTTCATTACTGTTTTATCACAAGTAATTTAAAGGTATAATAAAGAGGTATAATTTCTCTAGATGTATAGGTATGTAAAGTTTTCTCAAAAAAGACGGCCTTCAAACGGCTCCTCCCTACCACTGTGAAATATTTTTTTTTTTTTTTTAAGCTTAACGTCCTTTAACTTGGTTGGTCATATCGGACGATGAATGAAAATTGGTGAAATGATGCTCAAATGATCGCGGGGTCCATGGAATTTTAAGTTACTTGACATTCGTCTTCTCAGGATAAGGGAAATCCCGAAAAAAAACCTTATCCGAGTAACTCACCCTAAGCGAGATTCGAACTCACGACCTTTCGACTGTGAAGCAGACACGCTACCACCACACTACCCAGGCGGGCTAAAAATCCGTCGTCCTCCGCCGGGTTTGAACCCGCGACCTTGGATATATGAAGTCGGCATGGTAACCATTACACCACGGAGGGCGACAACCATTAGGAAACAAAAGACAGGCCTATACTAGGGGCGAGAGGCGACGTAGTAAAATCTCTGTTTCCTGGAGACACTGAAGACTGCTTGCAAGTCAAGATTCGTGCCTCAGTTAAGGGACCAGTAAATGGAAGACTTGGCAACTGCGAGGGTTGGTTTCCAACGTATAATAAAGAAAAAGACAAGTAATTTAATTTTTTTCGTTGAATTAAAATAGCTCAAATGATTTCTCAATTTAAACCCAAACTTCAAAGTCACACCGAGGACTATCATGTTTCGAAAAATAGTCTTATTACTTGCTTCCTTATAAGTAGAAGCAAAATAAGGGAGTACCATAGGTTAAAGTGATAGTCAAAAGCTGGTTGCTATGTGACTGAAGTTCCTTTGTTTGTATGGACACGAGTTGACAAATTCCTGTACGAGAAAAGTATAAGTTTTTTAAAGCTGAAACCAAAAACAAGGAATGTCGCAAAAAGGACCAACTCCACGAAAAAATGTATATAACATAAATTGAGTGTTTTAATGTGCTCTGTGTTTTTGTGTGGCAAGTTTTTGTCTATCCCTTGCGGTTTAGCAGTTGTGCAAAATTCCGTAAAATCCATCTAGAATAAAGTGGTGTTCAGAGGCTATTCCTAGAAAATTCAAGATATACATACATATTGTTTGTCAGGTACATATCTTTAGTACGCGATATTTTAATCAAAATCGTTTGAGTCATTTTTGAGAAAATCAAAATTTTCGAAAAACGTTCCTTGTAAAGGGGGACATTTTTGAAAATCTTCGTGTCGCATCCTTGGAATAAACCAAACTTAAATACTAACTTTGGTACTCAACGGTATTTTCGTTTTTGAGCTATGCTGTCCACAGACACACACACACACACACACACACACAGACACACACAAACGCACGCACACACACGGACCTTTTTGTAAAAATGTTTTTTTTGGATTCATGGGGACCCAAAACATGTATTTCCGGTGAAATCTCGGTATCGAATGTTTGGTTGGAATGCAATAGCTTCTCTATACACTGTGTACATAGTACGTGTAGAGAAAGTAAAGATATAGTGTTTGTGTTTGAGAATTGAAAACATATGCTTAAATACGTCTGAAAGTAAAACCTAGGGCAATTCTTATTCATAGTTCCTCTGTGAACATGTACAGCAAATTTTATTTATGTAAAGAAAAGCTGCTCCGCAAGGATCGTTTTACAGGAAGAAAAATGCTGAAAATATCAATAGCGAGAAAACAAGTAAAGTTTTGCATGCACATATCAGATTAAAATTCACCAGTTTGGTAGGTTGGACCCTCAGCTTTCCTTTTCCTCTCCTCTGCTGCTGCCTTTTTTTGTTATTTTTTCTTGCATTGCTGCATTTCTTCTGCACAACTTCGTCTTTTATTTTACCTGGTGCGAATGAGATCTCGTCGAACTGAAGTTTTTCTTGCCAAGTCCAGTAAATGTATCACCTCCAATGGTTTGACTTAAGGCATTTAAAATTTATCTCATCTCCCCAATTTTTTTTTTCAGAGATGTTAAAATTATTTTATGAAGTTTAAATTAAAAAAATCGATTTTTTTTTTATGATTTTTCATTAAATTTCAGTCGTGCATACTCTTAAGCTAAAGGAAAGCAAAGTAAGTAATGGAAATTAGAGTGGAAGGAAGAAGGTGTATGGGACGACGACCGAGGATAAACTGGAAGAATACCTTAAAAAGAATGAAGAGGGGGAAAACAATTATGGAAATGAGAATGTATAGAGACCGGAAGACCTGGAGGGTCTGGACGGAGCGAGGTGAGCCGGTCGCTTGATGATACTAAGGGATGGAAGAAGAAGAAGAAGAAGATGCTTATACCCTTTTTAGTACCAACCACGATATAATCGTGATGCCATTTTCATACGTTTTAACTCTTTCTAGCTGAGAAATCTGTCTACGTAATAGCCATACAGAAAGTTCTTCTGGAGCGTTTCAGGACCTTACCTATCTATACTTCAAAGCGCTACATTAGCTCCATATGTAATTCCTCTAGCCGGTGTGTGTATATGTTGGTTGAAACATGGCGTCGTCTAGCCACAGATCACAAACAAAAGAGGAAATAAGAGCTGCAGTTCACGATGTATTATAAGAAAGTGAATCTTCAAACCTTGATGAAAGAGTTTCTGACTTCGACATAAGAGAGGAAGATACATATTTTAGCTTCAGCGATAATAACGGACCTCGTAAGCAATGTGAATCAACCATTCAGCTATGCAATATCACGAGTACCAAATTGTAGAGTAATCTACGTTACATTTCAATCCTATTGCTTTATGCCGTTTTCATAAAAGTGCCATCATGCTTATGTGTCTGTGTTTTTGGTGATTTTTTTTTCAGTTTTCAGCTTTTAGTTTACGTGAATTCATTTTTTTTTTTTTTTTTTTTTTTGTATTTTAAAAAATACCAGACCAAAACAGGATGCTGTTTTAGTAACGAAACATCTGTGCTTTCATTTAATAAGCCGAACTTTTGGTTTACTAAGGTTTTGTATGCCTAATTATTGTTTATTTTGGGATTTTTAAATTTATTTTTAAAATTTTCCTTGGTCTTTAATTTTTTTAAAATATCGAAGAGACTTCTTATCCATATAATGGGCAAAAGGGTTTACTAAAAATGAAAATATATTCAGCTCTCTATGTCGTTTGATGCTCACGTTATTACTAATAATTTAAAACCCTGTATTCTCCTCTAAAATTGCTTGACACTTTTCAGACAATATTTTGCTTTTTGGGCTGGCACTAAACGGGTTAAGCTAAGTCAATGTCAAAATAGCGCGACCCGCTCACCGTCTTTGCCAATAAACAAGAAGGGTAAAACGAAGATCGCTCACTCAGTTCCCAACTGACAGGATTATCTTGAAACAGCCCCGTTGATATCTGCAACTCTTTTAACGCACGAAGGAATATCTGCACACGTCAAATTGTCGCGTTGTCCATGTCTTTTTGTTTATGGCATATTTAAATTACTCATATCGGATTGTTTATTAGTCGGAGATTAGATTAGAGAGCGTTCTATAGGTTCGTTTAGGCCAGGAAGCCACTGAACTTGTCAAGACATATTCATGTATACATATGTTTATGTACTATGGAAAAAAAAAAAAATTATAAAGCTCTAGTGCTAAAAGCATGGTTTACAAAAACAGCAGAATAGACACATAATCACACCATTATAAAAGCATATGTACTTCCTTTTTTTTTTTTTTTTTTGCATGCACATAAAAACAAAGAGTATCAAAAATTAGTGTTAAAATGTATAAATAAATATAATTTCATTATATGTAACACATATGTAATGTCAGATGATAGTTTTCTAATTATCGACACAATAATTACTACTAGTAATTATATAAAACTAAAATTTGATTATTGTATTAGGTACTCTTTATAAATGTCAACAAATTACAATACATATATGGAGTGGGAGGACACTTTCCATATGCTAACTTCGATGTGTCAGTTGAGTGATTGACTGGCAGCATACAGAATTGAGGTGTAGTTCACCGTGCCCGTTCACCAACTCTGTGTTCGTCGTCTCAGTACAGCAGTTGAGTTCCTCAGGGTGGCTACAAGAAAGCTTTTTGTATGAATACTTGTTTTAAATTAATATCTGTAGCAGGATCCTGTTTCACCCAGATTTGTTTATTCGGTGAAACATCTAACACTAATGGTGATTTCACCTCGACAAACCTTTTGAACATTTTAATGCACACTTTTGTAAAAGCAAGTAAACACTTTTAACGACAATAAACGCGCTCGCGTCCCACTCTTTGCGCGGAATTACATAACACTTGGAACTTTGGCGCGAAATCTTTCCACAGAGTGTTGTGGAGTAAGTGCCTGACTGACAGAATCAACTGAGTATTTTCTGAATTTTGCTTTACTTATATAGTAAGAACTTACTCCAAAACTTACTTGTAGCGTCACTATGCCACATGGTTTCATTGTGTTCTAGTCAGGTGACACCTAAACACAATAAAAAATACCCTGCTTACGAAATGTTTGATACTTTATCCCCGCAAGCACTTGTTACCCTAATAACTCCATGGCACGACAGCTCACGGGGAACCTTGGCCTACCGCCCGGCCGCTGCGTCCCCCATCTCGGTCCACTACAGACGTCATGGATGGGGTGCAGTATTGGAGGGTGAGACGTGGTCAGCGCCTCGAGTCCCTCCCGGCCAGTTAATGCGGTCCTCATGACCTGGAGCCGCTACTTCTCCATCAAGTAGCTCCTCAATTGGCCCCCCAGCGACCTTACGAGGCTGAGTGCACCCCGGGCCAGGTCTCCCAGCGGGGGAAAAATCCCCACGCCGGTACTGGGGATCGAACCCAGGTCTCCCGCTTGGTAAGCAGCTTCGCTACCACCGCGCTAAGGAGACGACCTTGTTACCCTAATGCACGCATAATATATAAAAGAAAACCAAGAATTCTCAATGCTTTTGAGGACAATGCAGATTTTACTACGAAGTACCTTGCAACTCTGACTTGGAAATGTTAGCATAGTTACAGCTAAATCTTAAGGACTAAATACAAGAAAATAACTTAAAATACAATGACAGAAGCATTAGTAATTGTTTATAAACGTTTTGATAATCATTCAGGAGCAGTGACATGAGGACAGTTGGTCACCTATTAAGTGAAGTAACAGGCTTACCGTAAGATGCAACAGCAAAGACGCGGCCGAGGTCCGGAGCTTGAATGGTTGCTGGAGGTGAACTGACGTAACGAGCTCCGCCTAGCCCAGCTCTCGGACACGTCACTCTCATATTCTCTCGATCTGCGATACACACCAGGTCCAGTCTCTCCACGAGCGTGAGTCCATGTGGCACTTGCAGCGATAAGAACTCTGTAACAACAAAATGTTCACACCTTCAGCTTACCCTATACAAGTGCCTTTTTTTACTTTCTTTATACGCACTATCTACCCAAAAATTTGATAAGATTTCACCGGAAATACATGTTTTGGGTCCCCCTGAATCCAGAAAAAGGTCCGTGTGTGTGTGTATCTGTGTGTCTGGGACGACATAGCTCAAAAACGAAAAGACCGTTCAATACCAAACTTGGTTTTTAAGTTTGGTATCTTCCAGAGATATGACACGAAGATTTTCAAGAAAATCTCCTCACCCCCCACTACCCTTTACATGGAACGTTTTTCAAAAATTTTGATTTTCTTAAAAATGGCTCTAACGGTTTTGATTAAAATATCGTATATTAAAGATATTTTAACTGACAAATAAAATGCATATCTTGAATTTTCTGGGAATAGCATCTGAAGATTATTCTGGATGAATTTTACGGAATTTTGCATAACTGCTAAACCGTAATAGATGGACAAAAATCTTATCGCACGTTAAAACACACAATTTATGTCATATACATTTTTTTCGTGGAGTTGATCGTTTTTGAGATATTCCTTGTTTTAGTTCAGCTTTGAAAAACATACTTTTCTCATACAGGAATCTGTCAACTCCTGTCCATACAAACAATGGAATTTCAGTCAAATAGCAACCAGTTTTTGGCTATCACTTTAACCTATGGTACTCCCTTATTTCGCTTCGGCTTACAAGGAAGCAAGTAATAAGACTATTTCTGCTAGTTTTTTCTCGATTATCATGAAATATATAGAAGCCTTAGCTTTTTAACAACAATTTGTTGCAGGGATGTAGGTCATGTTAATGGATCACATCAGATTTTTACTTTCTCTACATACAGGATGGCTCAAAAATAGTTCTAAAAAGTTTGAAGACAGGTTCCTTACATCAAAACAAGAAAAAATGTTCATATAAACACATGCCCCAAAATCCTTCGTTCTCGATTTATTGAAATTCAAAATTGTACTAATAAAAACATTTTAAAGTGACACTTTATTAAGGCCTCTCTATCAGGCTTGAGGTAAATCTACGACACGGGACCAACGGCTATACTTCGCTTCCGAAGGAAGCCATGCTAAGGATTTGTACACCCGAAAAAATCCATCGCCCTCCGCCGGTTTTGACCTGCGACCTTGGGTATATGAAGTTAGCATGGTAACCATTACACCACGGAGGGCGACTTCCAGTCGGTGTCATATGATTTCGCAGTATTTCATGACACGTAGATTAAGAGTTTCTTTATCCGTGATGTCTGCTGCATAAATGAATGGTTTAAGGTGCCCCCAAAAGATAAAATAATCCTAAGGGTTTAGGTCGGGGGAACATGAAGTCAGGAAACTGGTCCCCTTCTACCTATCCATTTGCATTGCTAGAAACCAGCCAATGCATCTCGAACAATGAGACTAAAATGTGCTAGAGCATCATGTATAAACCACATGTTTCTTCTTATTTGAAGAGGCACATTTTCTAATAAGAGTGGGAGAGTGTTCTGAATGAAGTCCCTGTAGACAGCACTTGTAAGGCGTGCTGGGGAATGTATTACACATCTGATAAATGTTAACAAGTAGCCATGGCAACACAAGGCCAACTCTGCAGGGTAAAATGGTCAAATCTTTTTATGAATGAGTGTATAAATAAGTGAGGTTATTAGGTTGGACCCGGAGAGCCGTTGAAGCTGGCTTTCATTAATAAATTGATGTCGAAAACGAAACGTTTTAGAACTTATGTTTATATTAACAAATTTTCTTGTTTCGATGTTAGGAATCCATCCCCAAACGCTGTAAAAGTATTTTTGAATCACTCTTTATAGTAGGTTCACCGGAAATATATGTTTTGAGGTTCCCTGAATCAAAAAAATATAGAAAAAAAGTACAAGTGTGTGTGAGTATGTATACAGCATAGCTCAAAAATGAAAAAAATTTGGTATTTAAATTTAGAATCTTACAAGAATGCGACACGAAGATTTTGAAGAAAAATAAATACCCCACCAACTCAAACTATCCTTTACATGGAAATTTATTTGAAATGTTTGTTTTTCTCAAAAATGACTCTAACAATTTTGATAAAAATACCTTATATTAAAAATATTTACATGACAAATAAAATGTACTTATATCTTGAATTATCTGGGAATAGCTTCTGAAGACTATTTCATTCTGGATGAATTTTGCTGAATTCTACGTAATTGGTAAATACACAAAGGCTTACTGCATAGAAGTGCTGATCTTGTTAAAACACACAATTTATGTTATTGCTGCCGCAAAACTTCTGGAATCGTGACCCTGACCGCCAACCCATTACCGAGTCTAGCTTATCGGAGTTTGTGTTATGATACTTTGCTTACTTAAAGTTATTGCGAGCAAACTTTGTACAGTCTGTATCGAAAGTGTTCCGCATATGTTTGTATTCAAAGTGGGTGGTAAATAGTGTTCATTTTATTTACTACGGCTCCTACGTTTTCAAAGTTAAGTTACCTAGTCAGAGCAGAGAAATAATTGCAAATGTCCTTGACTTCATGAAACAAGAGACAGAGATGAAGGAAGAAAATGCATGTTCCTCTAGTTCTGCACAAGCCTGTAGAAAATTAATGAAAGAATAGCCAAGGCAACTGATATTTCACTGAGTTCCGTTTCCAGGGTTCTCAAAGATAAGAAAGAAAGAAGAAAAAAAAATTAATATAACGCTTTTAAATTAAAAGATGTGGAACAGTTGTGTCGCCAGCGAATTGCAGAAATTGGCAGGCCAGAATGGGAAAATGTATGTCGACATGTTGAGAACATTGAAAATCATTAGAAAGAATTGTAGAAAATCAAATAGAAAGAATTCTAATCCAGGATAATGGTGCAGAAAGTAGCGATAGCGTTGATGATGACAATGACGTGAGTGAAAACGAAGGACGTCAGGTGTGGAAGAATTGGAGGCAGACGATTGACTGTTTATATAGTAGGCCATTTGTATAGATGTTTTGTAGATATGAATATACATATGAAAACACATGTTTATCAGTGCAGTGCATAAGAGGTGACAGATATTTGACGTTGACTGGTGAACTGCTTATCTGAAAGTACAACTCGCTTCCTAGTTCTCACTAAGATTTTCACATGTCCAGATCTGTTGCGCCAGTTTTTGTTGTAGAGCTGACCCATGCCAGGAGTTTTTTCTTTTTTATTGTAGAACATCAAATGTTCTCAAAAAGTGCATTTCACGGTGAAATCTCAACATCGAATTTTTGGGTGGAATACAATTATTCCTCTAATTGCTAAAGATAATCATTACTCGTGCAATGCCACAAAAAATCTTATATGCGAGACGTTTAAAGCTGGGAAGAGATGATCTTGTTTTACAACCCTTAGTTTTCTATCACTATATAATATTAACTAAACGTTTGTCCATAAGAACAAGCACAATAGCTTTATAATTACCCAAAATATATTTAGCACCAACTTCCATAGATTTAGAGAGATTAATGCAACCTTTGAGACAGTACATGTCTTGTCACGTGGCTAAGAGTTATTCAGAATGGAAAAATAAATTATAGCTAATAATATGAATTACACCAAGAAGAGAAATATAAATGTACATTGAAAATGGAAAGGGAAGAAAGATTTCAAACACGTATAAGTAGCCGAGTTGTCACGAACTGGTAGCACCGTGTACCGTTAGGGGTAGTGCATTGACCCGAAGGGGATGAAAGGACACTGCCTGAGGGAACATACCGGGAAAGAGAAAAAATTCTCTCCAATAGTCAGGTGACGGGGGCACCTGGCGGAGAACCTCGGCAGAACCAAGATGTAAAATTTAGGGTACGGGGTGGAGCCGAACAGGCTACCTTTAGTCGTGAGGGAAATAGTTATTTTAATACTGACCAGAATCGGGAATAAATCACGGCATCAAAATTAATAAGTAACAATAGTCGCGTGCACGTATAGTTTCACAGGAGAAAGTTAAGAGGAATCGTGTGTGCTCGACGGCGGAAAAGGTCGAACTTCGCACTTGTGTCTTACCACACCCCGAAAAGAGTTTCCATACTAGTAAAACTCCTGAGCTAGGGCACCCACCATTCCTAATACCCAAAACCTGCACCCGGGATACGAACCGTAAACACGTTACCGCCTCACCTTGCAGCATTTTCGGTTCGTTTTCAACATACCCTTTTCTCGTGAAGAAGAAACCATGATCAAGTGTGGCCATTTAGACATCACTGCTAATTATTTGTGCTGCGTGCTGGGATAACCGTGAGAAAGATACTGCTTGTGGAAGCTAAAGATGTAGATAAGATCGAGATGCTGCTACCTCGTAAATAAGCAGCTAGGGATCTTCTATCGTGATCCAAGTTCACACTTTAGCTCATGGTCTTGCGAACATTAGCGCTGTGTAAAAGTCTTTAACATCTTGGTTATGAATCATTCATGTATTGAGAAAAACATCTGACGTGCTGCTTCACAAGACTCTCATCATCTGTTCTGCAAACAAATTATTCCTCCAGAAGATCTTCTTACTTTCTCTACACGTACTATGTACAGTGTATAGAGAAGGTATTGCTCTCCACCCAAAAATTCGATACCGAGATTTCACCGGAAATATACGTTTTAGGGTCCCCTGTATCCAAAAAAAGTATTTTCAGAAAAAGGTCCGTGAGTCAGCGTGTCCGTGAACACAATAACTCAAAAACGAAAAGTCTGTAAAATACCAAAGTTGGTATTTAAGGTTGGTATATTCCAAGGATGCGACACGAAGATTTTCAAGAAAATCCCCCCACCCACAACTACCCTTTACATGGAACTTTTTTCGAAAATTTTGATATCCTCAAAAATGGCTCTAACGATTTTGATTAAAATCACTTATAGTTAAGATACTTACATGCCCAAAATATGTATATCTTGAGTTTTTTGGGAATAACCTCTGAAGACTTCTTTATTCTGGATGAAATTTACGGAATTTTGCATAACTGCTAAACCGTAAGAAATGGACAAAAACTTACCACACAAAAAATTTAGACCACATTAGAACACACAATTTATGTTGTATACATTTTTTTTCGTGGGGTTGATCGTTTTTTAGATATTCCTTGTTTTGGTTTCAGCTTTGAAAAACTTAAATTTTCTCATACAGGACTTTATCAACTCTTGTCCATACAAACAAAGGAACTTCAGTCACATAGCAACCAGTTTTTGACTATCACTTTAACCTATGGTACTCCCTTATGTCGCTTCTACTTAGAAGGAAGCAAGTAATAAGACTATTTCTGCTAATTGTTTGTCGATTAGTATGAAATAAATAGAAGCATAAGCTTTTTAACGATAATTTGTAGCAGAGATGTAGAGAAAGTCATGTGAATGGAGCACATATTTTGTTTATAGAAGTAGTAACTTAATACCAGCATTAAGATGACAACTTTGTTGATTTAGTTGTTTTTCACACAAGTTGTGTGTAGGTCAGGAGTTGGATAGACTGAGTAAGTCTGGAAAATTGAATGCCAGAGACGGGATTTGAACCACGGATCTCCCGGTATGACATCTCAAAATAATTTGAGACTAAGTTGTGGTTTAACGGGAACATGCGAGTCAGTTGAGAAACTTAATGCCGTGCCGGTATGTTGACATGGTAGCTCAGTGTTTGTAGTAGCCGACCGAGCCCGGGAGATCCGTGGTTCAATCCTGACAACGGAATTGACTCAACCTGTCCAAATCCTGTCGTACACACAGCGTGTTGAAAAAAAAAAAATTAAATTGATACTAATTGACCTAGTTGTTGGCTAAACGATGAAGTCCTAGACTCAAAGTACTTACAACATTGTAAGTCGCCATTGGGGTTCTCATCTTAAAGTAATTTGAGATCACCTTGTGGTTTACAGTGAAACATGAGAGTTAGTTGAGGAATTTACTGCCGGTCGGCATGTTGCCATGGTAGCTCATTGGTAGAGCAACCGGCTTGAGACCGGCAGATCCGTGGTTCAAATCCCGACTATTTTTCAGTCTGACTCAACCATAACTTTATCCTAATAACTTCTACTGAATAGGAAAAGTAAAGCAATCAAAACATAATTATGTTTACAGTATCCGTAATGTTGAGATCCAGACTTTACCTGGAGGTTGAGGAATAATCCTGACAAGATTGCCTCGTGGGTTGAACTTCAAGATCCTAGAGTTGCAGTAACCATCTGCGATGAATATCTCCCCAGTAGTGGCGACCGCGACGGCTGTGGGTTGACACAACCTGCTGAGCCCATTTCCGGGGCGGAATCTCTCGCCGAACGTCATTTGAGGGCGCGTTGAACCTGGGACGAACTGTAAAGTGCACAATATTGCATTTATTTTCTTCATAGCAGTTATACAGTGTGGACCATTTAGCGTGAGCCTGTAGAATATCTCCAAAACTAAACGGTGTAGAAGAAACGCCTTGAATAAAAGTTGTTTCAAAGAATGGTGAAAAGTAAATGACATTTGTTCTATTGTAATTGGAGAAGGTTTGGATGGTAATTTGAGGGTCAAGGTACAAAAAATGAAATGGAATTCTACAACACGGGACCAACGACTTCCCTTCCGAAGGAAGCCATGCCTCCGCCGGGTTTGACCTAGGGTATAAGAAGTTAGCATGGTAACCATTACACCACGGAGTGCTACTGGGTCAAGGTACGTTTTTACTTTCTCTGCACGAACTATGTATATAGTGTATAGAGTAGATATTGTATTCGACCCAAAAATTCAATACCAAGATTTCACCCAAAATACATGTTTTAGGACCATCTGAATCCAAAAAAGCATTTTCAGAAAAAGGTGCCTGTGTGTGCGTGTGTGTGTGTGTGTCTGTGGACAGCATAGTCAAAAACGAAAATACCGTTAAAAACCAAACTTGATATCTTCCAAGTATGCCACAAATTCCCCCTCAACTAAATGTTGATTTTCTCAAAAATGGCTCTAACGATTTTGATTAAAATCTCTTATGTTTAAGATATTTACATGACAAATAAAATGTATATCTTGAATTTTCTGCAAATAGCCTCTGAAGACGTCTTTATTCTGGATGGTTTTTATAGAAAAAGTAGAGATAGACAAACACTTACTACACAAAAAGTGTAGATCTCTTTAAAACACAAACTATATGTCATGCACATTTTTTCGTGGAGTTGACCATTTCCGAGATTTTCGTTGTTATTTTGAAAATTTATTACACTAAGATACGATGCTTATGAAATATTGCTGTACATTACCCCTGCAGTGGTGATACTCTGTGCATCTGCCTTTTATTTTAGGAGAACTTTTACAAAAAATCTGACGTGTTCCATTCACATGGCTTTCTCTATATGTCTGTAAATGATTATTGTTAATAAGCTTATCTTTTATTTATTTCATGCTAATCGAGAAAAATCAGCAGAAACAGTCTTATTTCTTGCTTTATTGTAAGTAGAAGCGAAATAAGGGAGTACCATAGGTTAAAGTGAAGTCAAAAGCTGGTTGCTATGTGACTGATGTTCCTTTGTTTGTATAGACAGGAGTTGACAAATTCCTGTATGAGAAAAGTATAAGTTTTTAAAGCTGAAACCAAGAAAAAGAATATCTCAACAACGATCAACTCCACGAAAAAAAATGTATATAACATAAATTGTGTGTTTTAACGTGCTCTGCATTTTTTGTGTGTTAAGTTTTTGTCCATCTCTTACGGTTTAGTAGTTATGCAAAATTCATTCAGAATAAAGTAGTCTTCAGAGGCTATTCCTAGAAAATTCAAGATATACATTTTATTTGTCAGGTAAATATCTTTAATATATGATATTTTAATCAAAATCATTAGAGCCAATTTTTAGAAAATCAAAATTTTCGAAAAAAGTTCCAGGTAAAGGGTAGTTTAGGGTGGGGAAATTTTCTCAAAATCTTCATGTCGCATCCCTGGAAGATACTAATCTTAAATACCAAGTTTGGTATTTTACCGACTTTTCGTTTTTGAGTTATCGTGTTCACAGACACACGGACACACTGACAAACCGACACAAGGACACAGGAATACACACACGGACCTTTTTCTGAAAATATTTTTTTTTGGATACAGGGGACCCTAAAACATATATTTCCGGTGAAATCTCGGTATCGAATTTTTTGGTGGAGTGCAATACCTTCTCTATACATTATGAACATAGTACGTGTAGAGAAAGTAAAAAGCGAAGGGAGTATAAGCAGCTCATACGGGAAAAGAGAACTACGTGGCAAGACAAAACGACTCAGAAAATCAGTAATGTTTTAACACGGGGGGATAACGCTAAGATGTGGCAAGTAGCATATAAGAGGCAACCGTCAGGCGCCCAACTGCCGGTCCACATGGCCCCGCTCGCTAAAGCGTCTCGCTTTGGTGCTTCGTGGGCAGGGGATCGCGGGTTCGAGTCCCGCCTTGGGCATGGGTGTTATATGTTTGTAAAAGAAACAGTAAAACCAGTAAACCAGTAATCAGTAAAAACCTACGGGGGGAAATGTAAATAGGGATACAGTGCCGGAGTCCTGATCAGACTCCGTTACTGTTAAAAAAAAAAAAAAAAAAAATTCTCCCAGGAAATGGGCAATGCATTTTAAGGGGATATTTGAGGAAGGTGAAGGGACTTTTAAAATAAGGGAATTGCAAATTATGGGAAATCTTGAGATCCCAATACTGCACGAGGACATATCAGCGCGAGAAACAGCACAGGTGCTGAAAAGCCTGCGGAGCAATTGTCACCGTTTTAATTTAGAACAAAAGCTGTTTAGGACCTTGATTTTAGTTTGGTCTGCGTTTTAATGAGAATCAGTTAGTTGAGTATTTATGTGGCAATAATTATATTAAAAATATACGCTTAAAATAAAAATCACAGATGCAAAATATTCCTGTAGCTTTTCAGTTTACAACAAATTCTGGACCAAATTTTATATGCACATATATTAACCATATTTCTACCGAGTATTATACTTGAAATATGAGAACTATTTCACAAGTATAATTTTATATCAAATAATTAAAATTTTAACTAAAAATTAATAAAGCTGAAACTACTTGGAATATAGGAAAGAAATTGAGAATATAATTAACAAATGCAATAAATATACACAATTTTAGCTTTTAAAATATGGAATTCGGGATTTTCACTTGACTGTCCCCTTAACGGACTTTTCGTTTTTGAGCTATGCTGCACGGATTTTTTTTCAGGGGATGCCAAAACATGTATTTCCGGAGAAATCTCAGTATTGAATTTTTTGGGTACATGAGAAATTAATTAGCACAATTTTGATTGAGAAAAAGTTCTACAAATGTATAACAAAATAAAACGCACTATACAGTGATAATATAACAAAGTGGCCTCGAAATTAAACGAATACAAACTGTGCTGTGAATTAATTTTCAGAAGCTGAATAATTATTAGCATGTAGTGAATAATGAAAGTATTTTTCGGGCCTGTAGGCCGTGGTCCATGTTTGTATAACTTTAATCGCAAGGAAGAAGCTATGTGCCTAAACAAGGACTTGATACCTGTGTTGGAAAGCAAACGAAATGGCACAAACAAAAGCAAGACCAGGCCAGACCAGAGCAGTTGGCAGGCTGAGGGCAGCCCGAGGTGTGTTAGACGTGTCCCTGTTCTCGGAGAGAACTTAACCACGTTCTGGCGGGATTGTGGGGTTTGCAGAATGGCGGCTGAGAGTTGGGGTTGTGGAGTGACAGGAGGAGGCAAGTATTGCTCCTCGATGGTTGCTTATTATGGTGCAACGGCCCTTGTGCACCGCTGGTGTGATGTTTATACAAAAATGTTTATTTTGAATTCAACCAACTCTTGAAGGATTGTAAGGAGCTTAGCCGTAGCAGCTGTTGGAGGCGCTCCTTCGTTAGCGGGGATGCCCGCAAGCCATGCGGGGAAGCCGGTATCGCCTGAAGCGGCCAATCACAGCACAGAGAGTAACACGCTCCGCCCACCGGCCATGTGTAAAAACATGCTCTCTGCGGCAAAATTCATTCGAGCTCTGACCAGTCAACGGATCACCTGCGAAGATGCCAAGCGCAGCTCTTGGCGAAACGTCGGGAACTTGAAGACCCAATGGATCACGGCCTACAAGCCAAGAAAATGCTTTCCTTATTCAAGACGCCGGCCGTGAACGCCTTAGTTTGTACATTAGCATGTAGGGTCTTAAAATGACGCTGAATATTAAATTGTCTCAACACTTGCAATTTTAAGACATATTAAACAATAGGCACCACCGCTACATTATATGAAGTACGCAGCTTCACATTCATGGTTGATATGATTTATTGGCCTGGACGCCCTTCGCTTTAACAACTGTTCTTCCATTAAGACGGCGCTGATGTAGTGCTACTGAGGATAAACCAACCGCTCCCGCTGCGCAGCACGCACTGAGTCGGCACAATGCTGACTGTTTCAAGCAAATACACTTCAAAAGCTTGTGACTGCTTTATAATAAGATGTATTGTCCTCTCTGAATTATATTTCATAAGATTGTGATACTAATTATAACTAACGGGGACTGATTAAGGATGGAAATGACTATAATTATTGCAGAGAAATTACCTTGTGATTGGCATACCGTCTGACACGAGGCTGTCTCGGTACGCTGTTGCTATATTTGCTCGCTGTCAGCGGCACACGTTCCACTTCTTCCTCTAAAATGCCTTCTTCTTCCCATGCATTTTTACTTTTTCTACACTACTATGCACATAGAGTATAGAAAAGGTATTGGTTGCATTCTACCAAAAAATGCGATACCGAACATTTCACCGGAAATAGACGTTTTAGGGTCTCCTGTAGCCAAAAAAAAAAAGTATTTTCAGAAAAAGATACGTGTATGTGTCCGTGTGTCCTTGTGTCGGTGTGCCGTGTGTCTGTGAAAACCATATTTCAAAAACGAAAAGTCCGTAAAATATATAACTTGGTATTTAAGTTTAGAATCTTCTAGAGTTGCGACACGAAGATTTTGAGAAAAATCCCCCCACCCAAACTATCCTTTACATGGAAAAATACTTCGAACATTTTGATTTTCCCAAAAATGGCTCTAACGATTTTGATTAAAATACCCTATATTAAAGATATTTATATGCCAAATGAAATGTATATATTGAATTTTCTGGGAATAGCCTCTAAAGACCTATTTATTCTGAATGAATTTTGCAGAATTTTGCGTAACTAGTAAACCATAAATGAAGACCAAAAACTTACTATACAAATATGTAGATCACGTTAAAACACACAATTTATGTCATGAGTTTTTTTTCGTTGAATTAACCATTTCTGAGATATTCTTTATTTGTTTCAGATGTAAAATACTTAAACTTTTTTTTCACACAGAAAGCTGTAAACTCCCGGCCCTGCATAGAAGCGGATTTCATCCATATGTCAGTCGTATTTTAAAAGATTTGTCTATCGTTTTAGCCTAGTGTGTTCCCTTATTTTCCTTTTACTTACAAGGAAGCAAGTAATTAAGACAGTTTCTGCGAATGTTTGTCTTAACTATCATAAAGTAGAAGAATGTGCTTTTTAACAATAATTTGTTACAGTGATGTAGAGAAAGTTATCTGAATGGAACACATCAGATTTTTCTATCTCACTTCTCGTATGTTGACCTATTTTCTCCCATTTCTCACTGGTTATCTTATCTAGTCCTTTCAACATTAGGTCTGTACTTCACTAAACATAAAAGTTTTATTGTTTCGGCTAACATAACCTCAACGCGTTTATCACTGCTGTAAACCATTTTCAATAGTGGTGGGAAAAGTTGTTCTTTTTGCGAAACAGGCTAATCTGTTTCTGTTGCAACCACAAAACAGTTTCGAAATAACAGTTTCTTGCAACAGAAATTCCGCAAACTGTTGCAGACGTGTTGTCTACCACCAAATACTATTGAAATATATACAGCCCAACGATAAAATCACAATGCGCCAAATGCAACCACTCACTAGGTACACTGAAGAGGAAATTATCAAATTACGGAAGCGAGGCATTGTTGCGCGTTAACGACAGGGAATGAGTTTAATTAGTACATTCGATTTTCATGGATTATATGAGGCCATGCGCTACAAGGTACAAAGGCGCACCTTGCGGTAAGTAATGACAACATATTTACGCTAGAGGAACACAACAACCGCACATAGTAACTGTTGCAATAAGTGAAACAACTACTCAGACGTTTCTGTTATTGTTGCATAGGTTTGTTGCGGGGAACCGATATAAGAAATAACAACACAAGGCACGCAATTTCCAGAAGTGTTTAATGAAACAGTTTTAGTGGTGAAACAGTTTCAAATAGTTGTGTTAGCGAAACTGTTTCAAAATAATTGTGTTATTTTTGTCCCATTACTAATTTTCAAATCACAGTGTCACGCTTGTAGTTCTAGGATGTGAACAAAAGCAATATCCGCGATATATAAAAGATAATAATAACTCCATGACACGACAGCTCACGGGGAACCTTGGCTTACCGCCCGGCTGCTGCGTCACCCATCTCGGTCCACTACAGACGTCATGGATGGGGTGCAGTATTGGAGGGTGAGACGTGGTCAGCGCTTCGAGTCCCCCCGACCGGTTAATGCGGTCCTCATGACCTGGAGCCGCTACTTCTCCATCAAGTAGCTCCTCAATTGGCCCCCCAGGGACCTTACGAGGCTGAGTACAGGGCCAGGTCTCCCAGCGGGGGAAAAATCCCCACGCCAGTACTGGGGATCGAACCCAGGTCTCCTGCTTGGTAAGCAGCTGCGCTACCACCGCGCTTAGGAGACGACCATAAAAGGTAGTAACAGTTATAAATGTAAATCCTTACGGAATCACTGTGTATAACACAACCGAACTTTTCACAGAATGAAATCAATCAGATCAGTCTGCATGAGAACGCGCGCGTAAATTTCCACTGAACCCAAAGGTGTTGCAACACCGACGACATGATGTCTCTGACAACTATGCATTCTTACTCTATGATTGGTCAACAACCTGACAGTCCCTGCCAGCAGACAACACACCCCACAAGTGTCAATCACAAGGAAATTTCTCATCATCCGCACTAAGGTTATGATCTAAACTATGAGTTTTGTTGATGTTACCTTAAATACTTGATGCAGAGCTACATCAGTGAGCCAGATATTGTCATTATGATCTACAGCAATGCCATGAGGAAGATAAAAGATGTTGGAACCCCAGTCGTTGACAACTGCTCCAGTGTTGGGGTCCAAAGTGAGGACAGTAGGAACAGAAATTGGTCCCTCTGCTGTGTGTTGGTAGTTATAGCTTTCGTTGAAGGAGCTGAAATTAAAAGTTGCAATGCGTAAGTTTTCCTTAAAATGAATGAATAGTTTAAATGCTTAGAAAAATTTAAATTAGCAAGTCAGCTGAAATTTGCCCCTGGCCATCCTATTTAGTAGACATTACACTTTCAATGTTAGTGTTTCTAACATTTCTGAAGTTGGTTTAATTGTTTTCTCACACAATCCGTGTGTAGGACAGGAGTTGGATAGGTAGAGTCAGACTGCAAAATTCAATGCCATAGCCGGGATCTGAACAGTGGATCTCCCGATGACCATAACAGTTTGCATACAAAGAATCCTGGTATCTAAAGTACTTACAACATTGTAAGTCGCCATTGGGGTTGTCATCTCAAAATAATTTGAGATTACCTTGTGATTTACCGGGAAACATGCGAGTAAGTTGAGAAATTCAATGCTATGTCGGCATGTTGCCATGGCAGCTCAGTGACAGAGCAACTGGCTAGAGTTCGGGAGATCCGTGGTTCAAATCCCGGCTATGGCAATGAATGTTTCTGAACTTATTTCACGTTTTTTTTGTAGCTTAAGGTCCTTTATCCTGGTTTGTCATATCGGACATGAATGAAATTGATGAAATTATGCTCAAATGATCTCGGGGTCCATAGCGCTTAAAGTTATTCGACATTCGTCTTCTCAGGATAAGGGAAAACACGAAAAAAAAAAACGGGTAACTCACCCTAAGCGAGATTCGAACTCGCGATCTGTTGAACATGAGTATTTTTATGTGGGCTTATATCGTAGTATATATGCTTTTATTTTTGCCAATACTATTTATTGGGTGCTATTGTTGTTGTTCCGTATTCTTAACATGTTGCCATCCAGCAGTTGATATTATAAGATTTTAAAATGGAGATAACAGGGTTTGAAGTTAGAATCCTTCTGAAGCACCGCTGGAAACAAGATTATAAAGCTGCTGTCGCAGTTCGAAAAACATGTGCATTCGAAGGTGTTAGAGAGCTAGTAGACCAGCCATTGTTCCATCGTTTCAGTAATGGAGACGAAAACGTTAAAGATTTACAACGTTCTGGAGGACTCAAGTTATAGTAAACGGAGAATACACGCAGAATTTTGGAAGAAAATCTAGACAACACTCGGAGGTTGTCGGAAGAACTTGGTGCTTCAAAATATATCATATATCGCCATATTAAGACACTTAAAAATCGTTCAAAAGCATACTGCTGTCTTGTTTACTATTGGAGTTAGCTCAAGCTGTTCTTCTTATGCTCGCAGTGTGCACATCTTGTAAGCCAAGTCCTGAAAGGCCTAGCTCTGTTTATGAGATATCGTCTATAAGTTCTTTCTCCTAGTCTTTAATTCCTATTCATTCAAACAATATTACACTTGATTATTATTGTTCACAGACATGAATTAGGATGAATTTTACGATCCAAATTAATCTCATTCTTTTGGAACTTTCTCGCCTTAGCTCCTTTCAGACTTAACAAATAACCTTGATTAGTAATTCTTCGAGCACCCACATCTTCATGCATTTTCTTTCCACTTTCACCACCGAACATCAAACTGAACTTTCACAGACTTTTCTTTTCCTTTTCTTCCTATTGCAACCAGAAACGGAATCTAAACGCATCCAATTTTAAATAACAGTCAGGTGAATAGCGTATATTAGCTCTCAAGATTTTAATCTTCCCTGTCTAAATGTATACTGGTTGACACTTTACGTTGTGGATAAATTGGAGTTTGTATTACTCTGTTATCTACGATATTAAAATTCTGTATAATTGTACAAAGTATAGTTGCAAGGCTCAGTGGTGCATAGATTCGTACTATGTGTTATTATTTTGTTTTTACGCCCATGTCCAGAAACTATTTAGGCGCTACAGCCTCCGAAACGGAAGATGGACTGTAGGGAAACAAAGCACAGACTCCGCTACAAGCAGCAGACATCGTATTCATTAAAGTTGTTGCACATCATATCAAAATCAAACGGTAGTGGTTAAGGCATTATTTGGTTTAGTGGTTTCGTGCTTTACGTTATTATGATTACGTGCGCAAAATAGCAGGGGCTTGCGGGACGTTTATCTAGTTGCCTGAATTGTAAGCGTCTACCGCTGGCCCTTAAGAACAAATGGCCTGGTTCTTGAAATGCTGCTTTCGATGTGTTTCGAGTACATTTCCTTCGAGAACATTCCGCCTTGTATGCGGAACTATATAAAGGAGCTGCTAGTGCTGAGAAATTATGTTTTTGCACAATTCATTTTGGGGTGAAACACACGTAACGCGACACAATTCATCTGTTCTTAGCAGTGGTCAGCCTGAATGATCTCATCCACATACTCAATATTGTGAGGAGTCACTGCAGTCAAGGGTCTGCCGCTCCGTTGTTCATGGACCAACAGTGTTGCTCCTTCAGCTTCATTACAGCGATGAACCCATCTTCTATTTGTGCTGACATCCACTGTTGCATCACCACATGCCTTTGTGGACCTTTCATGAATGCGAATGGGCGTTTCATCTTCCACATTCAAGAATTCAGAGACAGAACACAAACATCGATGTCAGCCATTTTGCAACAGGAAGAAGTGCTGCCACCGGTTTATTGCAGTGGTTTGAGGAATTACACCAAATCCAAATTGTGGGATAGGAGGCATTACTTATTGATTGACCTTCGCAATAAGGTTTGTTCTGTCAGGAAAACAAAACTACGTAAATATTTTGTATAAAACTAAGATTTTACAGAGTGCAGAAATCGAATTTCTGAAAATAATGTTAAAACTTTGTTGTTTTACCTTGCATCGAAGACACGTGGTCCACGGTGGAAGATGACAGGTTGCCCACGAGTGTTCACAGCCACCCCCGTCACCTGTCCCAGATGTGGAAGAGTGGTGACTGGCCAGCCCGTAACTTCGTTTGGTCGCCTTGGAGTTGTCTCTGCTGGTTCTTCCTCCGCATCCTGTAACATGGACTGCAAACCCAGATGTATGCTAGAGATCAATATACTATTTATACATTACAAGGTTTGGGCGCAGAAGAATGCTTCAAATCTTGTTTTGATTCCCGTGTTAGTGGAAGCATTTGCTTTGATCCAAAAGCTCACAACTCCTTTACTTAAAAACAAACAGCAATTTTAGATAAAAGATCTCTCTCTTTCTCTGTCTCTCTGGTTCTGCCTCTCTTCATTCTGGATTTTCTGAGAAAGCCTTCAAAGGGCTCTTTGATTTTATAGAATTTACTTAACAAGGAAACTAAAACCCGAATAAATGCCACCATACTGGCAAAATCTCGTCTTTAAATTTAAAAAATAAAATGCGAATTGAAATATTACAAAGAAAAATCTGATGTGTACCATTCACATGACCTTCTCTACACCTTTATAACAAATTATTATCATAAAGTTTATTCTTCTACCTACTTCATGCTATTCGAGATAAACAATAGAGAAAGTGTCTTATTACTTGGTTCCTTGTAAGTAGAAGGGAAATAAGGGAATACACTAGGCTAAAGTGATAGCCAAATCTCTTAAAAGCTGGTTGCTATGTGCTTGAAATTCGTTTCTTTGAATGGCCAGAATTCACAAATTCCCGTATAGGTGTTTAAAGCTGAAATAAATAAGGAGGAATTTCTCAAAAATGGTCAGCTCTATAAATATAAATCAATAAAGACAGTTATACGTTATAATGAGATTTACACTTTTTGTGTTGGAAGTTTTTACCTATCTCTTACGATTTACCAGTTATGAAAAATTAATCCAAAATAAAGAGATATTCAGAGTCTATTCCTAGAAAATTCAAGATATAGATTTTATTTTTCATGTAAATATCTTTAATTTACGATATTTTAATCAAATTCGTTAGGGCCATTCTGAGAAAATAAAAATTTTCGAAAATGTCTCCATTTGAAGGATTGTTTGGAAAATCTTCGTGTTACATCCTTGAGATGTAAATACCAAGTTTTGTATTTAACGGACTTTTCGTTTTTGAGCTATACTGTGCGCGCGCTTCTTCCGGTTTGACGCAGATTGCCATGTACCACGTCGTTGGAGTGATTATTTCAGACGGCCGCTCTAGAACGCTGACGAGATGTTGCACCTCTTCTGGCCTCCTTTAATCCTCGTGGGATGATAGAGTAATTTGAGTTCAGCCTCCTGGAATCCGGCACTATTCACCAGAGGGCGATACAGTCCCTTACCGGCTTCAAGTGTTCCCTGACCTCTTTAGCGTCCCTTTAACCTCGTGGGATGATAGAGTAATTTGAGTTCACCCTCCTGGAATCCGGCACCGTTCGCCAGAGGGCTATACAGTCCCTTACCGGCTTCATGTGTTCCCTGACCTCTTCTAGCGTCCCTTTAACCTCGTGGGATGATAGAGTAATTTGAGTTCACCCTCCTGGAATCCGGCACTGTTCGCCAGAGGGCGATACAGTCCCTTACCGGCTTCAAGTGTTCCCTGACCTCTTCTAGCCTCCCTGTAATCCTAGTGGGATGATAGAGTAATTTGAGTTCACCCTCCTGGAATCCGGCACTGTTCGCCAGAGGGCGATACAGTCCCTTATCGGCTTCATGTGTTCCCTGACCTCTTTAGCGTCCCTTTAACCTCGTGGGATGATAGAGTAATTTGAGTTCACCCTCCTGGAATCCGGCACCGTTCGCCAGAGGGCGATACAGTCCGTTACCGGCTTCATGTGTTCCCTGACCTCTTCTAGCGTCCCTTTAACCTCGTGGGATGATAGAGTAATTTGAGTTCACCCTCCTGGAATCCGGCACTGTTCGCCAGAGGGCGATACAGTCCCTTACCGGCTTCATGTGTTCCCTGACCTCTTCTAGCCTCCCTCTAGTTCTCATGGGATGATACAATCATCTGAGATTATCTTCCTGGAATCTAGAATGTTTGACAGACGTCTTAAGTTCCCTTGCTGGCTTCAGATGTTCCCTGACGAGACTGCATATCTTCCAGGCTGTCCGTTAATAAACCGTTGCCGGCTGATCAGTATGCAGAAGATTGCCGAACATCAGATCATTTGATAGCTCCAGTTCTCGTCCTTGTTGCCGGTGCATTCCTGTTCTAATGCTCGGTAGACCAGAAGAAATAACGACGTACACACATCTACATTTTCTGGAGGTGCCTTTCGACAGTCTTAAGTGGGGATGTATTCAAATTTATCACAAAAACACACTTTTCAAAATATTTTATTTCGTAGGTTAGGCATTTGTACACACGTTCTAACGGTATTTTATTCCTTTTTCAACTCTAATATCATTTAAAAAACTAAATAGCTTAGCAGTGCAACAAATTCATCAGTTTGGCCAGCCACTCAATGTGTGTTTATTTATATTAGTTTATATTCTTATTTATTTCACTAAAATAGTAACTTGTTTTAAATAATGTCAAACTCACTGTTTGGAACACAATATTAGTTTAGAACTGAGTATAATGTTTCGAATATTTAAAAAACAAGTATCTATTACACTTCTACCTGCCCATAATAACCCAGACAAACCCAGACATGCACCGATTATTTAACCTGGACCCTCCCCATCCTAGACTACGGGCAAATAGAAGCACCCAGCGGGTTTAGACACGCTCCACCAACAGCATATTCTTGAACGCCAAATAAAGACATCCTAACAGCAGAGAGCAGTTCGACTCGAACCAAATGACTTGCAGTTTTCATTCAGAGGAAAGTCTAGGGGCCAGAGCAAAATAGGTCCATAAGCTTCTAGCTTGTCTGTTTACGCACCGACATGGTCCATTGCCGGCTTATCAGAACCAAGAGGCTTACCAAACAACAGACCATGTGATAGCCCCAATTACCATCCAGAAACCATGTGGTGGACAAAGCAGCGCAGGGGAAGGTTTTCTCCTGGTCCTCCGGTTTCCCCCGTCATCGCATTCCACCGGTGCTCCATCTTTATTCCATGTCTTATCAGTGTCAGCGCCTCCGGCGCCATCTGTAGTAAAACCGGGCTTTAGCACTATAAAAAAACATCTGATGTGTACCATTCACATGACTTTCTCCATATCCCTGCAACAAATTATTCTTAAAAAGCTTTTACTTCTATTTACTTTATGCTAATCAGAAAAAATTAGCAGAAATGGTCTTATTAATCGCATCCTTGTAAGTAGAAGCGAAATAAGGGACAACCGTAGGTTAAAGTGATGGTCAAAAGCTGGTTGCTATGTCAATGAAGTTCCTTTGTTCATATGGATAGGAGTTGACAAGTTCCAGTATGAGAAAAGTATACGTTTTTCATAGCAGAAACCAAAAATAAGGAATGTCACAAAAACGACGAACTCCACGAAAAAAATGTATATAACATTATTTGTGTGTTTTAATGTGCTCTACATTTTTTGTGTAGTAAGTTTTTGTCAATCTCTTACGGTTTAGCAGCTATTCAAAATTTAGTAAAATTCATCCAGAATAAACTACTCTTCAGAGGCTATTCCCAGAAAATTCAAGATATACTTTTCATTTTTCAGGTAAATATGTTTAACATCCGAAAGTTTAATAAAAATCGTTAGAGCCATTTTTGAGAAAATCAAAATGTTCGAAAAAAGTTCCATGTAAAGGGTAGTTGGGTGTGGGGGGATTTTTCTCAAAATCTTCGTGTCGCATCCCTGGAAGATACTAAACTTAAATACCAAGTTTGGTATTTTACCGACTTTTCGTTTTTGAGTTATCGTGTTCACAGACACACGGACACACACACAGACATACACACACACACACGGACCTTTTTGTGAAAATGCTTTTTTTGGATATTGGGGATCCTAAAACATATATTTCCGGTGAAATCTCGGTATCGAATTTTTGGTGGAGTGCAATACTTTCTCTATACACTATGTACATAGTGCGTATGGAGAAAGTAAAAATATTCTGGTGCGTTTCATTCACATTACTTTCTCTACATTTCTGCAATGAGTTATTGTTAAAAAGGTTATTCTTCTATTTACTTAATGCTAATCGAGAAGATATTAGCAGCAATGGTCATATTACTTGACTCCTTGTAAATAAACAAAAGAACTTCATTCACATAGCAACCAGCCTTTGACTACCAGTTTGATCTATGGTACTCCCATATTCAGCTTCTACTTACAAGGAAGCAAGTAATAAGACTATTTCTGCTAATGTTTTATCGATTAGCATGAAGTAAATAGAAACATAAGCTTTTTAAAAATAATTTGTTGCACAGATGTAGAGAAAGTCATGTGAATGGAACACATCAGATTTTTTACTTTCTATATACGCACTATGTATAGAGAAAGTATTGCACTCCACCAAAAAATTCGATACCGAGATTTCACCGGAAATATATGTTTTAGGGTCCCCTGTATCCAAAAAAAGGATTTTCAGAAAAAGGTCCGTGTGCGTGTGTCCGTGTGTCAGTGTGTCCGTGTGCCTGTGAACACGATAACTCAAAAACGAAAAGTCGGTAAAACACCAAACTTGGTATTTAAGTTTAATATCTTCCAGGGATGCGACACGAAGATTTTGAGAAAAATATCCCCACCCCCAACTACCCTTTACATGGAACTTTTTTCGAAAATTTTGATTTTCTAAAAAATGGCTCTAACGATTTTGACTAAAATATCGTATATTAAAGATATTTACCTGACAAATAAAATGTATATTTTAAATAGCCTCTGAAGACTACTTTATTCTGGCTCAATTTTGCTTAATTTTGCATAACTGCTAAACCGTAAGACATGGACAAAAACTTACCACACAACAAATGTAGAGCACCTTAAAGCACACAATTTATGTTATACCGATACATTTTTTTCGTGGAGTTAATTGTTTTTGAGATATTCCTTGTTTTTGGTTTCAGCTATAAAAACTTATACTTTTCTCATACAGGACTTTGTGAACCCGTGTCCGTACAAACAAAGCAACTTCAGTCACAGAGCAACCGGCTTTTGACTATCACTTTAACCTATAGTACCCCCTTATTTCGCTTCTACTAACAAGGAAGCAAGTAATAAGACTATTTCTGCTAATTTTTCTCCATTAGATGAAGTAAATAGAATATTTTTGTTGCAGTGATATAGAGAAAGTCATGTGAATGGAGCACATCAGATTTTTAGTATAACACTCCTTCATTCCGTGTGTCTATAGATGAACGAGGGTGGTAAGGGTTTTGTATTTCCCGAGGCGCTGGAGCAGTTCTCGCATGAGGTTAGATTCGAATTTCGATTACTGTGAAGCTCCCGGGGAATCCCAAAGCAGCAGATGAAACTCTTCACCAGTCCAAGTCTCTTGATAAGAATCGCGTAAACCTCCGCTCCTTGATGAAAAATAATTTAGGCATTACCACTTCACAGCTTTAGGGGATCTACCTACTCCGCTCTCGTTAGCATCTGCCACAAGAAAAGCTGAACGCAGGTCGGTTTGTAAAATGTCAGGTAGCCATTGACATACAGATGTAACTGGTAAAACTGGGATTTTGTTTTAGAGAAAAGTGATCGAAATTAAAAAAAAAAAAAAAAAAAAATCTGATGTGTTCCATACACACGCCTTTCTCTACATCTCTGCAAAAAGTATTGTTAAAAAGTTAATTCCAAAAACAAGGAATATCTCAAAAACGATCAACTCCATGAAAAAAAAAGTAATAACCCCATGGGACGACAGCTCACGGGGAACCTTGGCCAACCGCCTGGCCCCTGTGTCCCCCATCTCGGTCCACTACAGACGTCATGGACGTAGTATTGGAGGGTGAGACTTGGTCAGCGCCTCGAGCCCCCCCCCCGGCCGGTTAATGCGGTCCTCATGACCTGGAGCCGCTACTTCTCCATCAAGTAGCTCCTCAGTTGGCCCCCCCCTCCAGGGACCTGACGAGGCTGAGTGCACCCCGGGCCAGATCTCCCAACGGGGGAAAAATCCCCACGCCGGTACTGGGGATCGCACCCAGGTCTCCCGCTTGGTAAGCAGCTGCGCAACCACCGCGCTGAGGAGTAGACCCCGAAAAAAAAAGTATATAACATAAATTGTGTGTTTTAATGTGCTCTACATTTTTGTATGGTAAGTTTTTGTGTATCTCATATGGTTTAGCAGTTATGCAAAATTCCGTAAAATTCATCCAGAATAAAGTAGTGTTCAGAGGCTATTCCCAGAAAATTCAAGATATACATTTTATTTGTGAGGTAAATATGTTTAATATACGACATTTTAATCAAAATCGTTACAGCCATTTTTGAGAAAATCAAAATTTTCGAAAAAGTTCCTTGTAAAGGGTAGTTGGGGTGGGGGGATTTTCTTGAAAATCTTCGTGCCGCATACTTGGAAGATAGCAAACTTAAATACCAAGTTTGGTATTTAATGGTCTTTTCGTTTTTGAGCTATGCTGCCCAGTCACTCACACATACGGACCTTTCTCCAAAAATGCTTTTCTTGGATTTAGGGGCTTGGGTATTTCCGGTGAAATCTCGGTATCAAATTTGTGGATGGAGTGCAATACCTTCTCTATACAATAAGTACACAGTAAGTGTAGAGAAAGTAAAAATTTAGACATCAGCAATTCACAGCTCTAGGGAGGCGGCGCTCTCGTTAGCATCTCCTACAAGAAAAGCTGAACGAGGTCTTTTTGTAAAATGTCAGGTAGCCATTGTCACACAGATGCTACAGGTCAAACTGACATCATTTTTAATAGTAAATAGATTGGAAATAAAAATACCTGAATGTTGGCCATCTTTCCCACTGATCCAAAATTATATTTTCAAATAAGACTAGTCCACTAATAATATTCCATTCCCACATATTTCCGTTTATAAATAAAATTAAAATGAAGGAATTGCAAACATGAGCAATTTTTATATCATTATTTTTACTTCCTGTACACGTACTATGTACATAGTGTATAGAGAAGGTATTGCACTCCACCCACGTCAAACCACCCTTTGTATGGGAAAAATTTCGAAAATTTTGATTTTATAAAAATGGCTCTAGCGATTTTGATTAAAATATAGATATTAAAGATATTTACCTCACAAATAAAATGTATATCTTAAATTTTCTGGAAATAGCCTCTGAAGACCACTTTATTCTGGATGAATTGTACGGAATTTTGCATAACTTCTAAACTGTAAGAGATGGACAAAAGCTCACCACACAAAAAATGTAGAGCACGTTAAAAGATACATATGTACATATATTATATACATTTTTTTCACGGAATTTTCCTTGTTTTTGGTTACAGCTTTAAAAAACTTATACTTTTCTCATACAGGAATTTGTCAACTCGTGTCCATACAAACAAAGGAACTTCAGTCACTTAGCAACCAGCTTTTGACATCACTTTAACCTATGGTTCTCCCTTATTTCGCATCTACTTACAAGGGAAAATTCTATATTGATATTTCACTGGAAATGCACGTTTTGAGATCCCTGGAATCCAAAACAATTAGAAACATGTCCGTGTGTAAATTAGTGTCGCTGGATAATATAGCTGAAAAATAAAAAGTCGGTTAAATCCAAAGTTGTTATTTAAGTTCAGAATCTTCCAAGGATGTGACATGAAGATTTTCAAGAAAATCCACCCATCCTGCCCTTTACATAGAAAATGTTTCAAAAAATTTGGATCTTTCAAAAATGGTTGTAACGATATTTAAAATACCATATGTTTCAGATATTTTAAAAACAAACGAAATGTACATCTTGAATTTTTTTGGTAACAGCTTCTGAAGACCCCTTCATTCTGGATGGCATTTGTATAAATTTTACATAACTGATAAACCGTAAGAGATAGACAAAACTTAATACACAAAAAATGTAGATCTCATTAAGACACTCAATTCATATCCTATACTCTTTTTTTGGTAGAATACACTGTTTTCTAGAGATATTCCGAGTTATTGGTTTCCGTTTTGAGCCACTTTCACTTTTCTCAAACGGGAAGACATCTTTCTTGTCGTCTCTTTTGTTTATTCCTAGCAAGCGAAGAGAAACTTTTAAAAGATTTGACTATCGTTTTATTTCCCTCCTACTTACAAAGAAGCGAGTAATAAGACCATTTCTGCTAATTTTATCCTGATTAGCTTGGCGTAGATAAAAGAATAATCTTTTGTAAGAAAAGTTTGTTTGCGGACTAGCTAGAGAAAATCGTGTGAATGCAACATGTACAATTTTTCTTGCAATAGATTTCTTCCATCTGTTATGGCAATAGTTATATAGTTGTGAGGGAAATAAACGTAAGAAACGTACACTTTGCTTTTCGATGTAAAGAAAAGCAAGGAAATGCCACAGAGAGCGGTTATATGAAGTAATACTCTCTCTTAAGCACATACCAGAGATAATGGTATTATTTTGTTCAGTATAGTCTGTTATATTGTACTCATGTTGGCCTGAAGATAAGACTTTCACTTTATTAACTGAGTTGGCGTGTGAAGAAATGCACCTGATATCAACTTGGTATTAAGAATCCATTCCAGCAGCACTGAGTTTATACTTTTACATTCTCTACACATATTATGTACATAGTGTACAGAATAGGTATTGCATTCCACCCAAAAATTCGATACCAAGATTCACCGGAAATAGATGTTTTAGAGTTCCTCTATCCAAAAAAAAAAAAGTATTTTTAGAAAAATATCCTATGTGTCTGTGTGTCTGTGAACACGATAACTCAAAAACGAAAAGTCAATAAAATACTAAACTTGGCATTTAAGTTTAGATTTTCTAAGGATGCAACAAGAAGATTATCAAGAAAATACCACACCACCAACTATCCTTCACACGGAAAAATTTCGCGAATTAGTTTTTCTCAAAAATGACTCTAACGATTTTGATTAAAATATTTTTGTATTTAAAATGTTTACACCGCAAATAAAATGTATGTCTTGAATTTTCTGCGAAAAGCCTCTGAATACCTCTTTATTCTGGATGATTTTTTTTTTTTAAAAATTGCATAGTTGGTAAACCGTAAGAGATAGACAAAAACTTACTACACAAGAGATGTAGATCTCGTTAAAACACACATACACTTTTTCCCTTAAGTTTACCTTTTTGAGATATTCCTTGTTATTGGTTTCAGATTTAAAACACATATGGGAACTTCTCAATTCTTGGCCGCGCTGAGAAATAAATATCAATCCTATAGCAATCACATTTTAAAACATTTTATGGATATTGTATTCCCTTATTTCCCTCCTATTTATAAGAAACTAATTAATAAGATCCTTCTGTTAGTATTTATCTCGATTAGCATCAAGTGGATAGAGGAATAAGCTTATTAACAATTATTTGTTACAGAGATGTAGAGAAAGTCATGTCAATGAAACAAATCAATTTTTACTTTCTCTACACGTACTATGCACATAGTGCATAGAGAAGGTATTGTAATCCACCCAAAAACTCTATACCGAGATTTCACCGGAAATATATTAATTTAAGTCACCCTGTATAAAAAAAAAAGCATTTTCACAAAAAGGTCCGTGTGTGTGTGCGTGTGTCCGTCGGTATGTTCAAAAACGAAACGTCGGTAAAATATTAAACTTGGAAGTTTAGTATTTTCCAGGGATGCGACACGAAGATTTTGAAAAAAAAAATCCCCCAGCCCCAACTACCCTTTACATGGAACTTTTTTCGACTATTTTTATTTTCGCAAAAATGGCTCTAACGATTTTGATTAAAATATAATATATTAAAGATATTTATTTATCTATAAAATAAAATGTATCTCTTGAATTTTCTAAGAATAGCCTCTGAAGACTACTTTATTCTGGATGAATTTTTCGGAATTTGCATAACTGCTAAACCATAAGAGATGGACAAAACCTTAGCACACAAAAGACGTAGAATACGTTAAAACACACTATTTTTGTTATATACATTTTTTCCGTTAAGTTGATCGTTTTTGAAATATTCCTTGTTTTCAGTTTCAGCTATGAAAAACTTACTTATACAGGAACTCCTGTCCATACAAACAAAGGAACTTCAGTCACATAGCAACCAGCTTTTCACTATCACTTTAACCTATGGTACTTCCTTATTTTGCTTCTACTTACAAGGAAGCAAGTAATAAGACTATTTCTGTTAATTTTTTCTCGATTAGCATAAAGTAAATAGAAACATAGGCTTTTTAACAATAATTTGTTACAGAGAGGTAGAGAAAGTCATGTGAATGGAACACATCAGATTTTTAAACGCATGTTCTGTAAAACTAGATGCTTGTATGTGAATACTTTTAAAAATGTATCACGTGACTCAATTTTATTAGAACAATAAATTTAGCCAGTAAAAAACTTAGTGTTTAAGAACCATGTAAGCTATAATTATAATATATAATTATTTTCTATAATAACTGGTACAAATTTCAATAAGATATCTTACATATTGTGGATTTTCCAAATTTTACAGATGCATCAGCTTATTGAAGAAATTTAAAACGAATAAACGTACAAAAGACTCAGAATTTTATTCAAATCGCTCGGCCATTTCTAATCGGATAAGGATTGTCAAATTTGCAAGTCGGCCATTTTGGAATATAACAAAGCAGCAATATGTTCTATTGTTTTATCCTAAAAATGTATATAGTTGTGAGGGAAATAAACCTAAGAAACGTACAATTTGCTTGTTGATGTAAAACAAACCAAGTAAATACCGCAGAGGGCGGAAATATAAAGAAAAGGTCTCGCTTGAACACATAACATAGATGAGGTATAATTTTGTTCAGTAGAATCTGTTATATAGTTCTCATATTGGTCTGATGATTCCACTTGCATTTTATTATCTGAGGGTTACGCAATGTTTTGTTGGTTTTTTTAAAGTTGAATATTGGGCAAATACTTTTATTCTGGAAAGAAAGGCCTTTGTTTAATTTTGCTTAATTCACCCCTTACCAACCAAACCAATTCACCCTTCACCAAGAAGACATTTACCTGATATATACTTGGTATTAAGAATCCATTCCAGCAGAGCTGAGTTTGTAGTTTTTTGAGATTGTGGCGTGCAAAACTTTTAAGATTTTCTTTTGAAATACGATATATAAGTTAATCATTCTGAACACATATTTGGTAATGTAAGCTAAATTTACAATTCATTTATTAATTGCCATGCCAAAAAGCACTGTAAGTGCTTACAGTAAGAGTTTGAGAGGTCTTTAATACTTACAGCACAATTAGGAAATGACGTAACACTCAAGACATGTGCTACTCCAAGTAAAGAATTTATTGCAAAATGCATTAACAGAAGAGTGTATAAGAAGGCTTTGTCCATATAATTTAGATGTAGCCTTTCCTTTGTTCACATCGAGAATTCATTTTTTTAATGTTCATATTGAAAAGTAATTTTGATTTACTATTATTTTCTTTTTATAGTTTTTCCAAGTATTTTAAAAAGTAATTGGCTAACCACGAACTGTAAGTTACTTATTATATCTCGAATGCTTGGGAAAACTCGATGGTAGGCCTCGTATTCCCAATAGGTATTCTCGATTTGATAAGAATAACTTACAGTTCCTAGTACGCAATATACTATTTTTTTATTTTTTTATAATTTTTTCGAGTATTTTCAAAGGCAATTGGTTAACCACGAACTGTAAATTACTTATCAGATCTCGAACGCTTGAGAAAATTCGGGCTTGCGGGCCTCGTATTCCCATGCCTCGTATGCTTTCTTGACCTGATAAGCATAGCTTACATTTCTTAGTACGCAATATACTGTAAATAAAATCATGTTATAAACAGAAACGTCAGTTGTATTTAAACAGGAAGCCTAACATATTGTTGAGCAAATGCAGTACTGTGGCATACGACGTGGGTGGACCTACCTGCTGCCCAGCATCATCCGAAGAGAGATGTTGGCGGTTGAGAAGTTCCCTAACTTCGGCGAAAAACTCGTCGTCAAGGTCGCGAAGAGGTGTCAAGGATCTGGCTTCGCACCCCAGCGAAAACAAGGAGACGAGTCCGAGCAGCAACAATATCGTGGTGGCCATCTTGCTACTGTGACGTCACGCGACGCTGTGACGTAGCTCCATGACGCGTGTTAGCCCTGTGCTGCTCCAGATCAATACGATGAGTCCCCAGGAGCCTATCAGTCATCCCGGGCACGTAGACTAGCTCCCCAACTGCAGCCCGCTTGACCCACTTATCTCCACCGTCCTCCAAATGAAAATCACGTCCGATTTCTGTCAACAGCCGCTAATCGATTTTCCTCACTTCGTTCGCTGAGTTTAGCCCTCCACATCCTAGGGCTTGCTTCTGCGAACTGGAGGGTTTCAATGATGCCACTTTGTTGGGAACGGAACTGGCATTTCAGTTCTTTGATGTTGCTTCACACTGCAGGTTTCCCAGTATACGTATGATATACTGAAATGTCAAGCAGAACGTAATGCAGATCCACAGGCTACAATTATCAACGTCTCGCTGAAGAATTCAAATTTAAAACCAAATTGTTAATTTAATTGTTTTTACTTTCTCTATACGCACTATGTACATAGTGTATAGAGAAGGTATTGTACTCCACCCAAAAATTCGATACCGAGTTTTCACCGGAAATATATGTTTTAGGGATCCCAATATCCAAAAAAAGCATTTTCACAAAAAGGTCCGTGTGTGTATGTGTGTGTGTGTATGTCTGTGTGTCAGTGTGTCCGTATGTCTGTGAACACGATAACTCAAAAACGAAAAGTCGGTAAAATACCAAACTTGGTATTTAAGTTTAATATCTTTCAGGGATGCGACACGAAGATTTTGAGAAAAATCCCCCCACCCCAAATACCCTTTACATGGAACTTTTTTCGAAATTTTTGGGTTTCTCAAAAATGGCTCTTACGATTTTGATTAAAATTTCGTATATTAAAGATATTTACCTGACAAATAAAATGTAAATCTTGAATTTCCTGGGAATACCCTCTGAAGAGTAGTTTATTCTGGATGAATTTTACTGAATTTTGAATAACTGCTAAACCGTAAGAGATGGGCAAAAACTTACTACACAAAAAATGTAGAGCACGTTAAAACACACAATTTATGTTATATACATTTTTTTCGTAAGTTCGTCGTTTTTGAGACATTCCTTATTTTTGGTTTCTGCTATGAAAAACTTTGCTCATATTGGAACTTGTCAATTTCTATCCATATAAACAAAGGAACTTCATCGACATAGTAACCAGCTTTTGGCCATCATTTTAACCTATGGTAGTCCCTTTTTTTCGCTTCTACTTACAAGGAAGCAAGTAATAAGACTATTTCTGCTAATTTTTTCTGATTAGCATGAAGTAAATAGAAGTATAAGCTTTTTAAGAATAATGTGTTGCAGGGATATAGAGAAAGTCATGTGAATGGTACACAACAGATTTGTTTTTCAAACAAGCCGTGAGTGTAGGACAGGAGTTTTAAGTAGAGTCAGACTGAAAAATTCAACGCCATAGCCGGGATTTGAACCGTGGATCTCCCGGTCTCTAGCCGGTTGCTCTTCCACTGAGCTACATTCTGGCTCGGCATTAAATTTCTCAACTGACTTGGATGTTTCCCAGGAAACTACAAGATTAATTTCAACTTATTTTGAGATGACTTACCCCAATGGGGACTTACAATGTTGTAAGAACAGGATTCACAGTGTAGCCAACTATTATTGTTAATATAATTGCTTCAAATCCGGATGTAGTATTGAAGTTTTCAGTCTGGCTCTACTTATTAAAACTAAATGTTAGTACAAATACAAATACTTTCTTCAATATCTTCATCAGCAGCAGCACACCACCACCTTTTTGCTCCATTCATGTGTCTTTCTCTAACTGTTATGCAAACAAACTGTTCTTACAAATTGGAAAAGTAGACTCACATTAAAAGATTCAGTGCCATAGTAGGGTTTTGAACCATAGATTTCCTGGTCTCCGCCCACTTGATTTACCCACTAAGCCAACATGCCACACTAAATTCCCCCACTGAGTGGTAGAGCAACTGGATGGAAACAAGGATATGGCACTAAATTTTTAATTTCTCTAGCCTGTTTCTACAATGTAATAGTGGATAAAGAAGGTATTGTATTGCACCCAAAAATTCAATACCAAGATTTCACCGGAAATATATGTTTTGAGACTACCTGAATTAAGAAAATAATAAAAAAATAATTAGAAAACTGCCCGTGTATGTCTGTGTGTGTGTGTGTGTGTGTGTGTGTGTGTGTGTGTGTGTGTGTGTGTTTATAAATGCGATAACTCAGAAACGAAGAGGCCGTTAAATACCAAACTTCGTTTAGTATCTTCCAAAGATGGACACGCAGATTTTCAAGAAAATCCTGCCATAAACTACCCTTTACATGGAAAATTTTTCGAAAATTTTTATTTTTGTCAAAAATAATTTTGTTGTTGATATCATTCATTATTACTTTCTCTGTACATATTATGTACATAGTGTACAGAGAAGGTATTGCTCTCCACTCAAAAGTTCGATATCGAGATTTCACCGGAAATATATGTTTTAGGGTTCCCCCGTATCAAAAAAATATTTTCAAAAAAGATCCGTGTGTGTGTGTGTGAACACGATAACTCAAAAACGAAAAGTCGGTAAGGTACCAAACTTGGTATTTAAGTTAAGTATCTTCCAGGGATGCGTCACGAAGATTTTGAGGAAAAAAAAGCACCGCAAACTACCCTTTACATGGAATTTTTTTCGAAAAAGTTTATTTTCTCAAAAATGACTCTAACGATTTTGATTAAAATATCGCATATTAAAGATATTTACCTGACAAATAATGTGTATATCTTGAATTTTCTGGAAATAACCTTTGAAGACTACTTTATTCTGAATGAATTTTACGCAATTTGGTACAACTGCTAAAATGTAAGAGATGGACAAAAACTTACTTCACAAAAAATGTAGAGCACATTAAAACACACAATTTATGTCATATACATTTTTGTCGTGGAGTTGATTGTTTTTGAGATATTCCTTGTTTTTGGTTTCACCTTTAAAAAACATACTTTTCTCATACAGAAATTTGACAACTCCTATCCATACAAACAAAGGAACTTCAGTCACATAGCAGCCAGCTTTTGACTAACACTTTAACCTATGGTACTCCCTTATTTCGCTTCTACTTAAAAGGAAACAAGTAATAAGACTATTTCTGCTTAAGCTTCTTACAATAATTTGTTTCACAGATGTAGAGAAAGTCATGTGAATGGAACACATCAGATTTCTATTTAGTTGTGACGATTTGTCTATTACTTTCTGGATGGCCGTCGTATAAAATGCCATATAATACGATTATTGACTGACAAAGCCATCACATAATTAATTTTGATTCTAGTTCGTCCATGTAATCCACCCTCAAGGTTTCTTCAGACTTGTTTCAGAAGTGTAAGCAAATCAAATCCAGATTAAGCAGATGTTGAGGCGACGCCCCAGTTATAAGCCGTTTCAGTGGAAACCGAGAGTTGCTTTGCTGCGCTGTCGTCTGCTGTCCCAAGAATAAGTATAAAAAGTGAAAAAAGGAAGGCCGTTGTAATCTTATTGCCCTCTCACCACGAAACATGTGATAGATGGAGAGGATATAAAACTGGTTTGGCGGCTCAGCAATGTGTGCAAACAGTGATGTCTCTATCACTGTGACACAATGGCCGCTTGATACACTTGGCGCTAATGAATAAAGCAGAGGGCGTGTGTACAGAAGCTGGTGGATCAAGTATGTAACAGGTCGTTTGTTTGCCCTACGTGACTACCTCATGCCTTCGTCTGAGAACCTGTTCTTTCATAACTCATGTTCATACTAACATGCTAATCTGTGTAAACATAGTTACTCTCAGTTTAAACACTACGACTGCTTTGTGCTGCCGCCTTCTGTCTTCGGCAACACAAACACAAGTTTACACAATATCATCATGCACTTTCTCTATTTTCCATTCACTCTTAGGTTGATCCGCGCCAAAACAGATCCACCGCGGTACAACACAGTAGCAGTGCGCGCAAGAATGTAATCCCAAGTTAACAATCTAAATTACAGAATGAATTTATTCTTAAATTGTACAATATTCTATACAACTGCCAAAGAGTTAAATTGACGCCAATTTGTACTACTAAACACAGCTACATGTCCCAACATGCTGTTCGCATGAGTCACCTGGTTTCCGCAATATTGTTTACACAGTAACGGTCACTACTGTTTAGAGGGTCACCGTGAGTTTTCTCTTGCAACTTTCGAGTTACATAAATCATAAGGTTGGTAAACCGTTGACCAGTAGTGAAAAAACTATAGTTTTGAAAATTTATGGTAAGTTTTCTAAGAAATATCCAACACTTCCCATGAAAGAAGTGATGAAATTAACTTCGGAGTTCACCGGTGTTTAGGCTACAAATATAAACAGTGCTCAAAAGAAAAACCTGAAACGGAAAAAGTTGTTGCACTCAGGGGGGGGGGGGTGGAAGCGTGTGAAATATACGATACAACAATGTGATGATTTTCTGAAGAATGCAATACGCGTAGAGGTGCACAATTTCTTCCTCTTAAACATGGTATAATGTACAGAAACTATCCATAGTAGTTAAAGAGTGTCCATAAATAAAAGTACAAGTGACTTTCAAATGGGATAAGGTTTGTTCTTGAGCGCCACCAGGCCGGCAGCCAACCGGAGTGCTGCTGTGTTTTCATGTTGCACTCTCGCTTAACTGAGGAGTAACGCGTGAATTCCGTCTCTCATAAATACTACTTGCGCTAAGACAAAATATTCAAATTTTGCTAAAATAATTCACTAGGAAGATAGGGAGTAATGTTCGTAGCAGAACAATAAAACCACAGATTTTTTGCTCAAACAGTTTTCATAATACACACTAATAAACATTGTGTCGCCAGGCAGATTTGCATGCTCAGTGTGCGACTGAGAGGGAAATATGAAAAGAGTGGGGGTAGCGACCTGGCAACGCAGAGCACGATAAGGCACTGCAGCGTAGAACTCCTCCCATTTGAAAAAAACGTGATAAATTTCCATTTTATTTACTTACAAAGTAACAAGTTATAAGTCAATTTCTATCAATATTTATCTTGATTAGTATGACTAGAGAAAAGAATAATCTTTCTAAAGGAAAGTTGTTTGTGTGACAGCTAGGGAAATCATGTGAATGGAACACATCAGATTTTTACTTTCTCTACACATACTATGTACATAGTGTATAGAGAAGATATTGTAATGCACCCAAAATTTCGATACCGAGCGTTTACCGGTGTAGAGAAAGTAAAAATGGGAAAATATTATTCAACCACAATTAACCACAGATAAAAATTTCATCTTCCTGGCATAATTAGATTTTCAGTAAAAGGAACATAAATATTGAAAATTAAACATTCCGGGGGAAAAAAACAACGTTAACAATACCTTAATGCATGCAATCCGTATTCAGGATCATCTTGATTCCCCTGTGAATCCAGTTTTCCTCTTTTTCCCCCTCTTCGATACCCTGCACTGTTTAATTACCATGTCAGGTGTTCTCACCCTTTCTGCATTAATGTCATTGCAAGATGTTCTCATGTTTTTGCCACGATCAATGGCTATCTTTTGCTGTACCTTCATTCTAGCTATACGTCACTATGTCAAAACTGCATCATATAATCCCAAGTACATTGTGCAATAACCTTGGGTACACGATTCCACGCTACACTATTGAATAATTCATTCACATTTTGGGTTTTGCCATGTGTGTGGGGCAGGAGTTGGATAGGTAGAGACCAAACTGAAAAATTGAATGATATGGCTGGGATTTGAACCATGGATCTCCCAGTCTCTAGCCGGTTTCTCTACCACTGAGATACCACGCATTAAATTTCTCAACTGATTCAACTTAAATTTTACTCACAACTCCTGGCCATGCAAAGAAACGAATTTCAATCACATAGCGACCACCTTTTATTTGACTATCACTTTAGCCAAGTATTCCATTATTTCCCCTCTACTTACAAGGAGAAAATTAATAATAAGACAATTTCTATTAATGTTTATCTCGATTAGCATGAAGTAATTGAAGAATAAACGTTCTAACAATAATTTTATACATATATGTAGAGAAAGTCATGTGAATGGAACACGAGATTTTTATGCAAAGTAATGACCACATTGGTGTGAACGTGGTTGGTTTAAGCTGTTGTGAGGGCGAGTCTGAAAAATCTTCTTCCTAGAAATTCTAGTCGTCTTGTCCTTTAATTAACTTAGGGCAGAACATCATAAATAACATCCTGAGTGACCTTGCGTCCGTGACCTTTACCAGGAATCAGTGACATCAAATTGAGTGTCGAAGTGGCTGTCTGCCCCCGAGAGCTTGTTAAGCTCAAGTGTTATATTACATCTGCGATAGACATGCTCACAAATATAGAGCTGACATTCAAAACAGACTTTGTCGCTCAAATACAGTTTTTGAAATACTTGACATGTAAGTTAATCATATTTGGAAATGTAAGCTAAATTTACAATTCATTTATTAATTGTCATGTCAACAAGCACTGTAAGTATTTACAGTAAGAGTTTGAGAGGTCATTAATACTTTCAGTACAATTAGGAAATGACGTAACACTCAACACATGTGCTACTTCAAGTAAAGAGTCTATTGCAACATTCATTAACAAAAGAGTGTATAAGAAGGCCTTGTCCATATAATTTGGATGAAGCCTTTCATTTGTTCACATCGAGAATTCATTTTTGCTTTCTCTACACGTACTATGTACATAGTGTATAGAGTAGCCCTCCGTGGTGTAATGGTATACCCAAGGTCGCGGGTTCAAACCTGGTGGCGGAGGAAGGTTTTTTTTTTTTTTTATTATAAATACTGTTCAGGAGTCTGGTTGGGACTCCGGCGCTGTATACCCTACTTTTATTTACCTAAGTGTTTTAGTTTGTTTGCTGTATGATTACAGAATTTCTCTTTTCTTCTTTTTTTTTTTTTTACATACACACACACATATACACAAACATATAACACCCATACCCAAGGCGGGACTCGAACCCACGATCCACTGCGCTACGAAGCACCAAAGCGAGACGCCTTGGCGAGCGCGGCCAGGGGGACCGGCATTTTCGGATGTAAAATCCATAGCATGGCTTCCTTCGGAAGGGAAGTAAAGCCGATGGTTCCGTGTCGTAGATTTACGGCACGTAAAAGAACCTCAAGCCTGATAGAGAAGCCTCAGAGCAAAATTAAGCGGTTTTTCACGCCCAGTATAGAATGGGACGCTGAGAACCACAGCAGAGCGTCCATAAATAACACGCCATTTCCATTTCTATAGTGTATACAGAAGGTATTGCACTCCACCCAAAAATTCGATACCGAGATTTCACCGGAAATATATATTTTAGGGTCCCTTATATCCAAAAAAAGCATTTTCACAAAAAGCTCCGTGTGTGTGTGTGCGCGTGCGCGCGCGCGTGTGTGTGTGAACACGATAACTCCAAAAACGAAAAGTTATTTATTCATTTATGCTAAGCTGCACACAGGTGAATATGACCGGTGTCTTTACGAGTCATACTCATATTTTACAATAGTTTATTACACCATTTTGTCTATTTACTGTCCATACCCATTTATTTTTCACTGTGTATAAGAATTGTCTTAAGGTCTTTTTGAAACATTTCAACTAGTGCTACATTTCTATCTATTTTAAACCATTCCTTATTAATATACTCTTTTCTCCAAATTTCAGTCCCTTTACATTTAAATAAAATGTGTTCCATGTCTTCATTTCCGTCACATATAGGACATTGGTTTTGTGGAATACCTTTCCTTAAACCTTTTAATCTCCATACTCCTGCTTTCAGCCATGCAATACCTTCTCGCTCCTCTTTATTTGTCACATCTATGTACTTTTCCCTTCCCCATGAGACTTTCTTTCATTGGTATATAGAAAACTAAAGATCTCTTTTCAGCTTTCTCACTAAATATTTTTTGTATTTCTATATCCTCAAATCTTTTCCTTGCCAACTTCCAGAAGTTATTCACATTATTTTCTCCTCTTCTCCACATTTCCCCTAACCCACTACTTTTTAAGTTATTTCTGAGACAGTCTACCCATCCCTTGTTCTTTAAACTTTTCTCTTGATATACTAAACACTGCTTTAACAAATTCCTTTCTTCCAATTTGAATATTCTATGCCAAAATTTCAATGCCCTTTCCATAATCTTTCCCTTACTTGCCACTCCACCCAGCTCTATTTGTGCTACCTGTCTAACAGTTGCATTTGGTAACCCAAGTATTTCTTTGCAAAATTTCCTATGCACCTCATCTATGACTTCCCATCTTCCTTCTAATCCCCATACTTCTATCCCATATAGCATTTTTGCCTCAACCACCACATTGTACACTTTTTCTAACCATCTAATATTTATATTAGGTGCTTTGTATTTGCAACTTCTAATAGCTGATAAAGCTCCTTTTCCTTTTGCCAATGGAAACTTCTTTTGTTTTTCCCAATTGCCACCACTGTCAATTTCAACTCCTAGATAAATACATTCTCTCAACTTGGTATTTAAGTTTAGTATATTCCAGGGGTGCGACACGAAGATTTTGACAAAAATTCCCCCACACTACCCTTTACGAATTTAAACTTTTAATTGGAAAAAAAATTAATAAAGAATCCACTTTCATTTTTATCTCCATTTTTTCTATTAGTGGAATTTTTTTCGAAAATTTTTATTTTCTCAAAAATGGCAAACGATTTTGATAAAAATATCGTACTTATATTAAATCTATTTACCTGACAAATAAAATGTATATCTTTAATTTTCTAGAAATAGCCTCTGAGGACTACTTTATTCTGGATAAATTTTACAGAAATGTGCATAACTGGCAAACCGTAAGAGATAGACAAAAAACTTACTTAAAAGAAAATGTAGATCACGTTAATACATACAATTTATGTTACATACATTGTTTTCGTAGAGTGGGTCGTTTTTTGAGATATCTCTTGTTATTGGTTTCAACTGTAAAAAACATCCTTTTCTCATACGGAAATTTGTCAAATCCTGTCCATACAAACAAAGGAACTCAGTGACAGCAACCAGTTTTTGACTATCACTTTAACCTATGGTTATTTCGCTTCTATTTTCATAGAAGCAAGTAATGATACTATTTCTGCTAATTTTTTCTGGATTAGCACGGAATAAAAATAAGCATAAGCTTTTTAACAATAATTTGTTGCAGAGATGTCGATGTCGCTCAAATATATTTGTTGAAATACTTGATATGTAAGTTAATCATTCTGAACACATATTTGGTAATACGTATAAGCTAAATTTACAATTCATTTAATAGTTGTCATTCCAATAAGCACTGTAAGTACTTACAGTAAGAGTTTGAGAGGTCATTAATACTTACAGTACAATTAGGAAATGACGTAACACTCAAGATATGTGCTACTTCAAGTATATAATTTATTACAAAATGCGTTAACAAACGAGTGTATAAGAAGGTTTTGTCCATATAATTTAGATGTAGCTTTTCATTTGTTCACATTGAGAATTCATTTTTACTTTCTCTACACGTACTATGGACATAGTGTATAGAGAAGGTATTGCACTCCACCCAAAATTGGATACCGGAAATATATGTTTTAGAGTCCCCTATACCCAAGAAAAGTATTTTCAGAAAAAGGTCCGTGTGTGTGTCCATGTGTCTGTGAACACGATAACTCAAAAATGAAAAGTCGGTAAAATACCAAATTTGGTATTTAAATATAGTATCTTCAAGGGATGCGACACGAATATTTTGAGAAAAATATCCCCATCCCAAACTACAGTTTAGATGGAAATTTTTCGAAAATTTTGATTTTCTCTAAAATGACTAACGATTTTGATTAAAATATCGTATATTAAAGATATTTACCTGACAAATAAAATGTTTATCTTGAATTTTCTGGGAATAGTCTCTTAAGACTACTTTATTCTGGATGAATTTTGCATAACTACTAAACCGTAAGAGATAGACAAAAACTTAACACAAAAAATGTAGAGCACGTTAAAACACACATTTTATATTATGTACATTTTTTTCGTGGAGCTCATCGTTTTTTAGATATTCCTTGTTTTTGGTTTCAGCTTTGAAAAACTTACACTTTTCTCATACAGGAATTTGCCAACTCGTGACCATCAAACAAACGAACTTCAATCACATAGCAACCAGCTTTTGACTATCACTTTAACCTATGGTACTCCCTTATTTCGCTTCTACTTACAAGGAAGCAAGTAATAAGACTATATCTACTAATTTTTTCTCGATTAGCATGAAGTAAATAGAAGCATACGCTTTTTAACAACAATAATTTGCTGCAGAGATATAGAGAAAGTAATGTGAATGGAATACATCAGATTTTTATGATTTAGCTTGGTAGCTTTTAAATTATGACGTTGCTATACTGTAATAGTTGTTGGCAATAAACACTATCTATCTTCTTGGCTGCTCGGTATGACAGAGTATTATTTCCAACAGCTTCTCCAGTTTCAAGTGACATTCTCTGCCAGTTCTCTCACGGAGAATGGCTGATTTGATGTGCCATCCCTATCCAACACGAGTTACATAGATTTGGCACGGCGTTCGCCGGACAACTAATCTCAGATCAGTTCACTGCGGTTTTAAAAGCCATTCCAACACCTTCTGACATCGTTAACACGCATTAGAATTGCCTCTCTTTCCCGCGACACATGTTTTGTGCAGTGGTAACTTCATCACAAAATAAAATGGTTGACATGTCTTATCCCCAAACCCTCGTATATATAGATACCTACTGTCTCATAAGTAATGCCGTTTTTTAAGAAAAAGAGTTATTTGAAATGTGTTCTGACAAGCAATTAACTAATCTTCAAAGTACATACCATTATATTCTATGGTCTTGAGTCATCTTTCAACGAGGTTTATTATCCCACGATGGTACCAGTCTCCGGTTTTTGATGTGAAGAATTCGGTGAGACCCACTTGCACTGCTTCAATGTTGTCAAAATTTCTTTCACGTAGAAAATGAGCCATGGATCGAAAAAGATGATAATCTGATGGTGCGAGATCAGGGCTGTATGCTGGGTGTGGCAACATATAGATTCCTCCCAATTCCTGGTTGTTAGTGCAGTAAGGAGTCTTGCATTGTCCTGTTGCAATAGAACTCTGTTTCGGTTAGCTAATGCTGGGCATCTCCGCTCAAAATTTCATGAGCTCGTTCCAGTTGTTGAGAATAAATCCGCATCAATCGCCCGCCCGTTTGGAACAAACTCCCAGTGAATTATACCTTCAAAATTCCACCAGACACACAACATTGCTTTGGGACCGAACTGATTTTTTTTAACGATGACTTTTAGCAGGTTAGCGGGGATCAAGCCACTGTTTCCAGGTGTCAGGGTTTCGCTAATATACCCATTTTTCATCACAAATGACAATTCTCCTGACAAATCTATCAGCTGACGACAGATATCCACTCTACGTTGAGCCTGTTTAGGTGTCAGTTCATGAGGTACAGATCCACAGCTTCTGTATGATTTTGCAAGTGTCTTAATGTAGAGATTATGGTATCGTTTGATGCACAAAGTTCTTTTGAAAGCCTAGGGTACTTTTTTGCGGACTTTCTCGCAAAACTTGGTGCTACCCTCAATATTCCATACTTTAGGTCTTCCAGAACGTGGTAAATCTTAAGTATTTTCGTCTCCATTGTTGAAACGTTGGAACCATCGTTGTGCCACACGCTCACTAACGACACCTTCTCCTTCCACTTCACATATTCTTCGAGCTGCGGCAGCGGCTTTATAATCTTGTTTCATGTAGTGCTTTAGAAGGACTCTTAAGTTCAAACTTTGTCATCTCCATTGTGTGATTGTTTATTAACAACAAAAGACTGACACATGCTCTCAATGTACGCAACACTAGCCATGGCATCCTGTAAATAGCATTGCCAAACCAAATAAACCCAATACATTTTCAAACCCCTAAAATAAAAAAAACAAAAAAAAAAAAACCGACATTACTGATCAGACAACCTGATATAAAAATCAAGATGATTTATACACAACTGACACATTTTTTTCATTAATTATTCTGTTCGAAATTCACTCAATGTCCCAATTTTAACACCAAATTAAGCACCATATTCAGGAGTTTGATTGCCTGTCACTAGATGCACAGATGTTCATGCTTTATTCCTAATTGTTAGTTTTATTGTCGGCAGCTGTTTTTGCGATTTTGTTCTAGTCAACGTGAAAATTGAGTATATATTGAATCGATGAATCTTCCTTGTGAAGAAATACTGGATTACGAATTCAATTATAGCTACTCAAAGAGAATTTGGTGTTCAGAATCCTTCCAAAAGCAACACAATACTGGGACTGGTAAACAAATTGGAAACAACTGGATCTCTGGTGAGTGAAAAGGGCAAACATGGTTCATCTAGGTTTCCCATGTTTGTTGTTCACGGCAATACTGAGGCAGTCACCCCCCTCCCAAAAATCATTAAGACGTTTGTCGCAGGAGACAGGGTACAGCTACTCAAGGTGTCAGAGATCTACGAAAAGTGCAGGCCTAAAGCCATATAGGGTTACAGTTGTCCATCTGTACGGTTGTACAGATACCAAATAAGGATAGACGACTAAATTAATATCGTTGGTTTCAGGCGTACATTGTGCAAAATTCCGCCATATTGCCCATCACATGATTAATAGATGGAGCATGGCTCCATTGCTCTATGTGAACTCGAATAATTCACGGCATTGGACCAGACAAAATCCACATATTATTCATGAAGCACCTATGCACCCAGTTAAAAATCGAAGTTTGTTGCGCAATATCCGCACGAAAATAATGTTTTCAGCAGGACGGCGCTACATGCCACACATCTAATGAATCCATGACACTAGTTTCAAGTTTCTTTGACGACCGGATAATTTCCAGGAACTTGTGGCCATCTAGATCTCCGGATTTGACAACGCCGGACTTCTTTTTATGGGATACTTAAAATACAGGATTTACGCCACACGTCCCCAGACATTGGACGATCTGAAGCACAATATTACGCAAGAGATTCAAGCTATTGACAACAGAGTCCTCCAACGAGTGACCAGTGACATGGAACGACGAGTTGAATTGTGCCTAATGCAGAATTGAGGACAGTTTCAACATTTGCTATAGAGGTAAATAATCCTCCAAGATTCCTCTATATTTCAGGTAGAATAGTTGCTGCTAGCATATCTCGTTTTGAAACAATTAATGAAAGTAGCGTGTCAGTTCTGCATAAAAGTGTTAAAACAGCGAACGTGAAGGAGTGGGGGTTGCAGGTTGTTTGACAGATTTGTCAACAATGTCCATGACTGTTCTATACCCCCGCCGCTGAATCCTTGCACTTGACAGTTAGGAGTTAAGTTGGTAATCCACAGAAAACATATCTAAGACTTTACCCGTTTGACTTTCTGAACCAATCACAAAGAAGCATTCCGGTCGGTCGGTCAGACAACGGAGATGCAACTAGATGCCGCACCGTTGCAATATCTGGCTACTTTCAACCACGTGCTCAGTTTGTAAACTCCTAACACGTGCTTTGAGCTGTTCTGTACAAGATACGTGTTATTCGTTGTTATTTATATTTGTTGATAGTGTTTTGGTGTTTGCTTGTACATGAGGGAACATAGCAAGACTTTCACAATTATAGAGGTGGATAAACTTTTGCGGGAAGGTGTGGCGAGAGTGGACGCGCCTTTGTGGAAGAAAAAAGTGAATCATGTTCACAAAATAATACGAAAAGCATAGGAGTTAGACGGAATCATCAGTGAATGTGAACCACTGATGATGTGTCTTGATGGCGGCGACGATGTTGATGGCAATGACGATAATCCTTTCAAGAATGATGATGACGGAGGCTTGGATGGAATTTAGCCATTGAAATTCTAAACTGGTGAAAATCACTTTGTTATACCTTTCCCTCACTGTAATGAGCTATTTTGCATTAATATATTCTATATTGTCGTAATTACCTAATGTATGTTACATGCAGTATCACTGTTATTTCCAGTTAACATCAATAATAACGAATTAGTTTCATTGTTCATCTGCATTCATTTACTATGTACACCGTTTATATTCGTTGTTACACATGATAGACATTTGTAATCGGCTGTTGTTTACTAGTTGCTCTGGCAACGCCGCAAAGGCAGCATAGCCAACCTAACGCATACCACCCGAACTGTCAAGCGCAAGGATTCAGCGGCGGGGGTTTAGACTTAAGGCTATGCGTCACTGAAATGTGGTAAAAGAATGTGAAATTTTTAACAGTTTTGTTTTCTGTTTATTTCTTGTGTTTATAGCTCGTACTTTCATGATACACATTTACTTTTTAATATCAGCAATTTTAAATCATAAATGGCAATTTTAATCACTACTGTACGATCAGGTTGAACTTTAAACTCCATTTTCCGTCGAGCCTTTTCCAGAATTTTTCACTTTTTTAAAATATTCTTTGGACCATACTAGTTACCATATATGAGCTGTTTTAACAGAAAATATTTCTTTTCCATAACTAAAGATGACAAAATTAAAAAATCCAATAACATGTGAATAAAAATATTAAGATATGCACAATTTCTTTATGTTTGTGTATTTCAAGACACGATTATCACATTGGTGCTAAAGATCGAGCTGAGATTTTTAAGTGAAAGAAGATCGAAAAAAATCTGATGTGTACCATTCACATGACTTTCTCCATATCCCTGCAACAAATAATTCTTAAAAAGCTTATACTTCTGTTTACTTTATACTAATCAGAAAAACTTAGCAGAAATAGTCTTATTACTCGCATCCTTGTAAGTAGAAGCGAAATAAGGGACAACCGTAGGTTAAAGTGGTAGTCAAAAGCTGGTTGCTATGTCAATGAAGTTCCTTTGTTTATATGGATAGGAGTACACAATTTCCAGTATGAGAAAAGCTTCTCATTTCTTCATAGCAGAAACCCAAAATAAGGAATGCCACAAAAACGACGAAATCCACGAAAAAAATGTATATAACATAAATTGTGTGTTTTAATGTGCTCTACATGTTTTGTGTAGTAAGATTTTGTCCATCTCTTACGGTTTAGCAGTTACTCAAAATTTAGTAAAATTCATCCAGAATAAACTACTCTTCAGAGTCTATTCCCAGAAAATTCAAGATATACTTTTCATTTTTCAGGTAAATATGTTTAATATCCGAAATTTTAATCAAAATCGTTAGAGCCATTTTTGAGAAAATCAAAATTTTCGAAAAAAGTTCCATGTAAAGGGTAGTTGGGGGTGGGGGGATTTTTCTCAAAATCTTCGTGTCGCATCCCTGGAAGATACTAAACTTAAATACCAAGTTTGGTATTTTACCGACTTTTCGTTTTTGAGTTATCGTGTTCACAGACACACGGACACACACACACACACACACACACACACACACACACACACACACACACACACACGGGCCTTTTTGTGAAAATGCTTTTTTTGGATATTGGGGACCCTAAAACATATATTTCCGGTGAAATCTCGGTATCGAATTTTTGGTGGAGTGCAATACTTTGTCTATACACTATGTAATTAGTGCGTATGGAGAAAGTAATAAAAATAACCTTGTCTCGGCTTTCTGTCTCATAGGAACAAGTTTGATAAGAAAACAATTATTTATAAATTCTCATGCTTCTTTTTCCTTGCATATATCAGTGTTTAAAAAGTATTAAAGGAGAGAACTTACAAAAATTAACAATTTTTATTTCTTCAGCTTGTTACATGTACTATGTACATAGTCTATAGAGGAAATATTGTAATCCATCCAAAAATTCACTTCCGAGATTTCACCGAAAATATACATTTTGAGATCCCTTGAGTTTTAAAAAAAATATTTTTAGAAATAGGTCCGTGTGTGTTTATGGACAGCATAGTTCAAAAACCAAGAGATCGTTAGATAAATACCAAACTTGGTATTTAAGTTTGGTTTCTTTCAAATTTTCAAGAAAATCCCCCCAGCCAAAACTACACTTTACATGGAAAAACTTTTGAAAATGTTGTTTTTCTCAAAAATGGCTCTAACGATTTTGATTAAAATACCATATATTAATGCTATTTACATTACAAACAAAACGCATATCTTGGATTTTCTGGGAATAGTTGTACATTCCGGATGCATTTTGCGGAATTTTGCTTAACTGGTAAACCGTAAGAGATACACAAAAGCCTATAACACAAAAATCTTATGTGTTACATTCACATGACTTTCTCTACACCTCTGCAACAAATTAATGTTAAATAGCTAATGCTTCTATTTACTCCATGCTAATGGAGAAAAATTAGCAGAAATAGTCTTATTACTTGCTTCCTTGTAAGTAGAAGTGAAATAAGGGAGTACCATAGGTTAAAGTGATAGTAAAAAGCTGGTTGCTATGTGACTGAAGTTTCTTTGTTTGTATGGACAGGAGTTGACAAATTCCTGTATGAGAAATGTGAAAGATTTTTAAAGCTGAAAAAAAAAATGAATATCTCAAAATCGTTCAACTCCACGAAAGAAATGTATATATCATAAATTGTGTGTTTTAACGTGCTCTACATTTTTTGTGTGATAAGTTTTTGTGAATCTCTTACGGTTTAGCGTTATGTAAAATTCCATAAAATTCATCCAAAAAGAAGTAGTATTTAAAGGCTATTCCCAGAAAGTTCATGATATACATTTTATTTGTCGAGTAGATGTCTTGAATATATGATATTTTAATCAAATTCGATAGAGCTAATTTTAGAAAATAAAAAATTTTGAAAAAAGTTCCATGTAAAGGGTTGTTGGGGGTGGAGGGATTTTCTTGAAAATCTTCGTGTCATATCCTTGGAAGATATCAAACCTAAATCCCAAGTTTGGTTTTTAACAGTCTTTTCGTTTTTGAGATATGCTGCTCACAGACAAACACACACATACACAGACAGATAGACAGACAGACACACACGGGCATTTTTTTAAAATTTTTTTAATTTTTTTTTTTTTTTTATATTCAGGACGTCTCAAACATGTATTTCCAGTGAAATCTCGGTATCGAATTTTTGGGTGCATTACAATACCTTCTCTATACACTATGTTCATAGTAGGTGTAGAGAAAGTAAAACATGTAAAACATAATTTATGTCATATACATTTTTGTTGTAGAGTTGACCGTTTGCGAGATATTCCTATAAATCTTCTCAAACGGGGTCACTTTTCATTACATTTCTCTTTTGTTTTTCTGGAAATGTAAAGTGAACTGAGCTTCAATTGTTCATATATGGATCGGCATTTATAAAATTTTACTATCGTTTTAACCCAGTATATTCCCCTTCTGCTTGTAAAGAACTAAGTGGTAACACCAATTGTGTTAACGTTTATCTCGCAGATAGAGCAAGTCATGTGAGTGCAACACATTAGATTTTTTTCTTTCTTTTTCTTGGAGTCACCCATTACTGGAAAAAAATCCGATCTGTTACATTCACATGACTTTCTGAACAAATTATTGTTACAAAAGATTACTCGTTTATGTACATCGTGGTAATGGTAATCGAAATGATTGTAAGAAATGGGCAAATAAGGTAAATACTCTATATTAAAGAGATAGTCAAATCTTACAAAACTCAGGTCACTATGTGAAACAATTGAAGTTCGGTTCGCTTTCCACGGCTAGGAATAAAACAAAAGAGAGATAAAACTTCCTGTTTGAGAAAAATTCAACCAACTTTAAAATGAAACCAATAACAAGGAATAACAAAACAAACAAAAACATGCACATGTCATAAATTGTTGCTTTAATAAGAGCTACATTTTTTTTCTGTATAAGTTTTTGCTATCTTTTATTGTTTATCAGTTATGCAAAGTACATCCAGAATGGAGATGTCTTCAGAGGCTGTTCCCAGAAAGTTGAAGATCCGCATTTTATTTGTCAGGTAAATATCTTTAATATACGGTTTTTAATAAACATTATTAGAGCAATTTTCTAGAAAAAACACAATTTAAAAAAAAAATCCATGTAAGGGTTAGTTTGGGGTGGGGGATTTTTTTTTTTTAAATCTTCATGTCGCATCGTTGGAAGATAATAAAATTAAATATCAAATTTGGTATTTAAGGGCCTTTTAGTTACTGATCAATGCTGTCCATAGACACACAGGTGCGCGGACCTTTTTCTAATTTTTTCTTTCTTTTCAGGAGACCTCAAAACAAACATTTCTGGTGAAAGCTCGACATTGGATTTTGGGATGGAATAAAAATCCTCCTCTACTTACTATATGCAGAGTACGTGAAGATGAAAGTAAAATTTTAAAATCTCTACGGCCGATATTTAACCCCGCAAAAAAAAAAAAAAAAAAAAAAAAAAAAAAAAAAAAAAAAAAAAAAAAAAAAAAAAAAAAAAAACCTCTAGGTTGCAACTTATGTTTAGTGCAGTTTTGCGCGCTGATACTTGTAGCAGCTAAAATTTCACTATCCGCACATTAACTTATTACCAGGCAGGCGATCGTTGAGCGGAAGAAAGACCTAAATCAGCCGTTACAACTTGGGAGAGAAAACACAGACCGGGTATTTTTCGTATTCGATATATTTTCAGTATAAAATATTCCAACTCAATCTGGGACATCAATGTGAGGTCAAATTACACGTTTCTGAACAATACAAAAAACTAGGCTGCTCCAATAATTTCGACTCGTGTGTGTCAAGAGTAGTCGCGAGTACTCAACCAGAGCCCGGAGCCCGGCTGAAGGGGGAGCAAAATGAAATGGAGTTTAATTTATGGACGCTCTTTAACTGTGTGTTTCTCCGTGTCCCATTCTATACTAGGCGTGAAAGACTGCTTAATTTTGCTCAGAGGCCTCTTTATCAGGCTTGAGCTTCTTTTGCGTGCCATTAATCTATGACACAGGACCAACCCTTCCGAAGGAAGCCATTCTAGGGATTTTTACGCCCGAAAAATCCAGCGTCCTCCGCCGGGTTTGAACCCACGACCTTGGGTGCACGTAGTTAGCATGATAGCCAATATGTCACTGGGTGAAGGTCACATCACTATACTTGAGCTTCATTCCGACACTTGATTTGGCCGTAACAATAATTTCCCTCAGTGTTGAGGTATATTGCATATTGCAGGAAGGTCCCTGTGAGTCGTGAGTAACTTGCTGCTCTGTTGACGCCCACTCAAGCTGTAACAGTATGCAATAAACCGAAGAAAACTGTAGTTGTGTATTTTCACAGATGATTTGCCTTAAGTATTAAAGGGAACATATAAAATAACACAAAAACATACATATGGATAAAATCAATTTATTTATTTTAACTTACAATTTCTTCACATGGTTTAAACACAGCTAAACTTAATTAGTTTGTTAGGAACCTGTATGCACATAGCTTTTGTATTAAATTCCTCAATTCTCTCTTGGCAAAAAATATACTGCTTATTTTTACTGTTCCGTAAATATCCTTAAAGCATTTCTTGATTTCCAACAGGACCTTATAAATAATTACATATGCAATACACCTTCTTAATTTTATAGAATATTAATGCACTTTCTCTCACTACGGGCATGTTTCTTTAAAAGTCTCCTAGCAAGACGCTCTAAATATGCTTAGGGACAAATGGTTCTTGATAACGCCTCTTAAAGCCGAAGTTTTAACTGTTTTCATCGATTCTTTTTAGCAAATATTTGCTTCCGCATGGTGGTAATGACTTCGGATTTTGGACACCAGGTTCTGAATAGTAACGAAATTATATTTTCACGTAAAAGAGTAGCAAATTATACGATAATTGTGCATTTAATATAACACATTAGTGCGTTATGCAATAATACTATAACAGTAGTATTAAAATGAGACGTTCATAGTTTTCATAGGGGGTAATTAATACTATTTTAGTCAAGTTGTATATCACTGTTTGGTCAAACACACAATCATTTCGAAACTTTGAGTTTTGCCTTGTTAATTATATGCAGTAAAATGCTGATCGGATGGCAGCACTCATTGATGCGGGTCCTTGCGCGTGTTAGCGAATAGTGCAAAGAGTGAGTCTACGCCATATTTTTTATTATTATTATTATAATTTTTTTGCAGGATATTAACGTTTTCGAACTGTACATAGTATTTTTACTTTTTCTACACGTACTGTGTACATAGTGTATAGAGAAGGTATTGCACTCCACCCAAAAATTCGATACCGAGATTTCACCGGAAATATATGTTTTAGGGTCCCCTATATAAAAAAAAGCATTTTCAGAAAAAGGTACGTGTGTGTCTGTGAACACGATAACTCAAAAACGAAAAGTAGGTAAAATACCAAACTTGGTATCTAAGTTATATCATTCAGGGATGCGACACGAGGATTTTGAGAAAATTCCCCCACTCCAAACTACCGTTTACAACAAACTTTTTTTCGAAAATTTTTATTCTCTTAAAAATGGCTCTAATGATTTTGATTAAAATACAGTACATTAAAAATATTCACCTGACAAATAAAATGTATATCTTGAATTTTCTGGGAATAGCTTCTGCAGACTACTTTATTCTGGATGAATTTTACGGAATTTTGCATAGCTGCTAAACCGTAAGAGATGGACAAAAACTTACCACACAAAAAATGTAGAGCACACACAGTTTATGTTATATATATTTGTGGAGTGGATCGTTTTTGAGATATTCTTTGTTTTTGGTTTCAGCTTTAAAAAACTTACATTTTTCTCATACAGGAATTTGTCAACTCCTAACCATACAAACAAAGGAACTTCATTGACACAGCAACGAGCTTTTGACTATCACTTTAACCGATGGTAGTCCCTTATTTCGCTTCTACTTACAAGGAAGCAAGTAATAAGACTATTTCTGCTACTTTTTTTGATTAGCATAAAGTAAATAGAAGTATAAGCTTTTTAAGAATAATTTGTTGCAGGGATATAAAGTCATGTGTATGGTACACATAAGATTTTTGTATGATGGACTTAGATCCATTATATTTTCAGAGAAAATTAAAGAATGAACGTATACTCTGATGCTGTTCTTCGTAGAGTTTACGAGCAAATGCGTCTGTTTTGTTTAGTCGTACATAGTCCCAACAGTTGAATTCACAGCACAATAGAAAACGAAAACAACACACCTACTTTTCCGCGCAAGATAAGAGTCTGGATTTGAAGGGTTGCGGTTGCTTTGCAATGCCTAGAATGCTAGTGCGAGTCTGGGTTATCCACATTCCTAATTGGTGTAAGTCGCTGTAGGAGCGTATAAGCAATTTATTCTCAGACACCCCTTTAGATTCGTCACTGGTATTATGGATGCCACAATACGTCACATGTAATCGGCATATTACAGTGTGGGAGAGAAAGAAAGTAAGAAAATAATACATGAAAAATGCAATAGCAACGCGAGAATATATCGAACCCGCTATTGCAACTACCACCAAGAAAAACAACTACAGTATACTCTCGGTTATTCGTGTGCGGATTATCCGTGCATCCTCAGCACCCCCGTCCACCAAATTATTTTGTTGTAATGTCTCTTTTTTTCGTTTCTCCACCATCTCTTTTACAAGTTTTCTTTTAACTTGCTTCGTTGACACCTACACGCTGATAACACCAGAAAAACTGAATTTGTTTTAGTTAACAGGGATCAAGCAGGCAGATAACAATGGAAGCGATACTCTGTTGTCACACGGTGATCGATTAAACATTGGAAATGCCATTTACTATTGTCAGGCGGCGGGTTTTTTTTATTGCTGTTTCCTAAAGAAAAATAATACCTATACATAGAACTAGAATAAAGTTTTGAACAAGAATTCATGTTGTAAAGTGCTTTTAAACGTAATTTCCTATTTACTTATGTATGTTGTACCTTAAAAGCACTAAATTCGGGTTTCTCGATTATCTGTGTTTCTCGATTATTCATACTTCTCCCCCACACTGCCCCGAATAATCGAGAATGTGCTCTTATACGTGTTTCAAGGGAGACTACTAAAATTCTGTATAAATGAGAAAACGATTTTCTCTTCTGGTAAGGACCTCATCCAGAATTTTTCATTTTGCACCAATAGTTAGGATTTTCTTGTTTTCTTCCTTGCTGGTTGATGTTCACATGTTTCTTTTCCTAACTCGAAACTCCACATAAAATAGACAAGTGACTATTGGAACGATATGACAGCAATGAAAGGATAAATGACAATGAAAACAGCACACTAGCAGTACTCGACTTAAAGCAGAGAAGTGACTTTTGGAACCAAGGTAAATAGATTGTTGGAACGATATGACGACAATGAAAACCACAACCAGGCAATTCCAAGGCTATACACAGCAAGCATACCACCTTGCGTTTTTCTAAAAGCATATAAATGGGTACATTTTGTGTATAGGGATCAGAAAAATGACGCATTACCGAGAAAACGTATAACTGAGCAAAACTTGAATGGAGAACGTCTGGTCCCTAAAATGTTAGCGATAATGTGTGAAAAATGTTGAAGTGAATAACGCATAAGCGAGTTTCAACTGTATATCACTCGTCGCCATTCAAAAGGAGTGAGCAAGGTACAATCCTGCTGATATTCCCCCATGCCTATTCTTTTAAACACCTTGCTGATATAATATTACACGAAAACTACAACTTTTTGAAATAAGGTTTCAGTGTCCAGTTAAATTTTAATTCTAGAGCCTTTAAGCATTAAGTTGCAGCTTCCATGGACAATCACCTTGAAACATTTCAAACAGTTGGTAGTACTTTTTATAGCTTATATAATGCATTTAATAGGAAAATAATTATGGTGTTTCATTCGTCTTAGTTTGCATGGTAGACCACTTATCTGACTGGAAACTAATGTCAGTATTTTAAAACAATACACTTTTTGTATAATTACTTCTGAGTATCGACATTCTGTGATATTTTTTATAAATAATAATGTTACGGCGATAAGATTATGACACTAGTTGTCTTCGTTTATTCCAATGTCATTTACTTAACTTAAATCCGTATTTATTAATCATTTAAATGTTAAACTAATCCATCAAGAGATTAAAGTTCTTTGAGTTTGAAGTAAAACTTTACTTATATTTGAATACAGATCATTGCAATATATAATTTTAATTCCGTTGAATAAAAATACTAAAAATGTATTATTTATAATTATATAATTATTAAGTGTGGTTGAATTTACAGCAATATTAGCCTGATAGAACCATAATCACAGTCACTTGATTTCCTACGTCATAAGTGGATTTGATTTCTATTTATTTTTTACTTTGTTAGTGTTTCAGACTGGTCGCTACTCGAAATCGTCAAATTTTAAATTCATGATTTTGGAAACAGTATGTAACTTTATGAAAATGTAAACATATAAAATATTTTGCTAGAGAGCTGCTGAATATATGACCACAAGCATTTTGCTACGTGTAATGTCATTAGACGCCACCATCCATTCATTAAAGCTGCTCTCGGTTTGGGTTGGACTCGGGACATGATTATATGGAAATTAAATTATAACTTAAGGAGACAGTCAAGTAAAAATCCTAAATTCCATATTTTTAAAGGCAAAGTTTTCAAGTGCATACTTATTACTCTTGTTTATGGTAATCTCTGTACAAAATTTCAGCGATGTGCTCCAAGTAGTTTCCTCTTAATTAACTTTATAATTGAGTATTTAATTCTTAGGTATAAAATGCTCCTTGTGGGACAGTATTCATGTTTCTTGTATAATTGCGGGAAGAATGTTCTTAATGTAAAGTGTGGTCTGAATTTGCAGCGTTAATTTTTCGAACAGGATTATATATTTTTAATATATTTTTTGTCATAAAAATGCTCAAATAGCTACTTGTCATCAAAACCCAGACCATATTATGAAGCGAAATTCCTAAAAAGTTTATATTCCATATTTAATAACAGCCTGGTAAAATTGCTCCACAAGGGACTTTTATACAAAGAATAATGTAGATTTGATAAATGAAGAAAATGAGGATGCACTCGTCATTAGAAATGCAGTGTACTATAATGTTTATATGCCCACCGAGAGAGTTAAAAATGGTGCAGAGTAAACAATTTATACCGCTTTTAAATATAGAAGTAAACAAAGAATTTTAATAATCACAGCTTTGATCCAAAACCTTAACATTAATATTATTTGATATGTTCATAGTGGTAAACTTAAATAGCAGTAAAATACATATGTTCATGAAAAGAAAGTAAATTTAAATATTAAAAAATAATTGTATTCAAAAACAAAGGTATTGTAACTAAAACTTAGGTAGAAAAGTATTTTACCTTGGTTGCTGCTGGTTTAAAACTAACCGTGACTTACGTAGTGCTTTTATAAACATTATAAGGAAGATTTATTTGTCTATTTACTTACAACAGAAATGTATGGCTACTCTATGTACTGCTAACTGGAATCTAGTTTCAACAGCTATGTAATTACGTTTTCTTATTTTAACTCACAGGTTTAATTTCACAGTAACTCCATAAGGGATTAACAGTAAGTCCGTTAAGTTCTACATTAACATCTGAGCACCTTGTTATCAATCAAATCAGCGATACATAATGTATATAAGCAAGGGTGGATTTACAAGCTTGTTGAAGTGGGATCGCCAACAGCCGTTTCCCGGTGACTGTGAAAAGGGATACGTATCAATTAATTACGATAGGAGGAGCAATAATAGTTATGTAACAGCGTAAAGTTATGGTTTTTTATTCGAGCGGAAATATTTGAGGTTAAGTTTGAGCGAGATTGCATATACTAGTTCACTTTTAGACTAAGGCTCCTTCCTGAGCCTTTCTTATTGCTTACGGAGACAATATGGCTACGTGACAGGTGAACGACAGGTTTCGAGATTTCGTCGAGGTTAGGCTACGTTAGGTTAGGTGTATGTAAATGAACTGGATCAAAATAAGGGGTAAAAATGGAGTTTCTGAAAGTCGGTTCTGCTTTCCAATGTGAAATGCATAATCTTCCGTTCGTTCTGTCTGCTTGCGCATGGACAGCCATGTTGGTCAATCGACCAATAGGGGAGTCAAATCTAAAACAACTAGACTCTGCATGTCGCATTCACCAATGGTTATAGTTCGTTATTTATTTCGCTTTGCTTGGCGCGATGACGGTATGGTTATAGCAGGCCGTGACAAACCAATATTATTGTTGTTCTGTGATGTATTTGCAGAAAATGGGAGACTTTGAGAATTATAATATCCATAGAGCTACGAAAGAATATAATTTACTACCTGCTAAATCCCGAAAAGTTTATGAGGCGCGATATGAGAAACTTGTGAAGTGGTGTTTAGAAAAGAACGAACCTTGGTGAATGGCTTAAACTTAACCTCAATTTTATTTAATGTTTTCTTTCTTTTCTTTTAATATCAGAAAATTCTCATAGAAAAAAATATTGTATGGTACGCGAGAGTAAAGTTGCTTTTTCATTCTCGCGTGGATATCATAATCCCCCCTCGAATCAAAAACCATAACTTTACGCTCTTACATCACAAATAACTATGTTGATAAAAGTAGTGTTAAAAGTAGAAAATTCTGTCACTTAGAGTTATAAAATTGTAATTATCCAATATAGCCAACTTTGATTTCTCGCGGAATGTGACTACGGCCTCATTCAAGTAATTTAAAATGTTGTAACATTATTTTCATCATTTTATTATATTCACTTCCTCCATTATATAGGATTTTGAGGTTCTGTAATTCACCATGTGTTCAACACTGATGCTAAGCAACGCAATAACTGAACATCACAGCACGTTGAGCATCAAGTCCGTGAAATAGAACAAACTATTAATAATCTTTAATATATCTATAAATATTCAGGACTGTCTAAAATAGTGTATGCAAAGCAATGCATTCAAAGCAATGCAGTGCTCAAAGCAATTTTATTCTATTAGAAGGATCGCTTACAGGATAAAATTCTCCTTTTCCTACTTGCATCATAAATACATATTACGTCACGATACCCCTGAACAATAAATCCACCCTTGCTTGTGTGTAACAATATCGAGAAGCATTTCATGTATTCATTAAACTTTCGTAAATAATAACAAACAAGATTATTTAAAATAAGAACTGAAGCTTTCCTGGCGACGTGTTAATTCAAAATCTTCTCGGGCTTCTAGCCAGGCTATTTTTACCTGGCTAGAAGCCCGAGAAGATTTTGAATTAAGATTATTTAATTCAAAATATTTGATATTTCATTTTTATATTTAAATTATTTTAAATAAGTTTTGAAAATTTAAAGAATACTTTATTTGTAAACATTTATCTCTATGATTGCTAAGAAAAGCTTCCTGTATTACTTTAGTTGACTGGTATTAAGTCAAATCATGAGAACATTGAGGCCGGTAATCAAAGTCGCATTAAGTACGTAATACTTAATTCTAAAGTTTGACTTCATTAAGTTTAACTTCTCTCAATTCATAGTTGGTTAAGCTGTACTTACACTGCCATAAACTTATCAAAGCACACTTATCAGTCTTAATCATATCTTATTCTACAAATTTGATAAAAATTTCGACATATTAGTGTGAGCATCTATGAAATTTCACCAAAAAGTGTAACAAATTTAAAAACATATTTTTCATAATAAACTTATATTAATTTTAACTTAAGAAAATGTATACTATTTTTCACTTGGCACAATTAATTATCAATTAACTGAAACTACAAAAGCATGCTGTATTAATAGGCACGACCAACTTTTAAGCATTTTCTCTACAAATACTTTTGCACACCTCAAAATGCTTTGCACGATGCTATTTTTATTAATTTGTTTCAAAATGTTTGTGCTGCCTCTCAAAAGTACATTAAAGCTAATGCTCACATACTATTTGAAAATATTGCTCCTTTTTGAGAAATAAAATTTAAATGTTTGAAAAATCAAGACTTTTTAGACATTGTAAAAAGTAATAACGTTTCTGCAACAATTAGGGTTAATATAAAAATGTGTGTATATATACTCATTTTCAGTAAGACGTGAATTCGTAAGGTGCTTTTTTTTTTAAATGCTCCACATGGCTCAATTTTATCAGAACAATTAATTTAGAAAATAAAACAGTATTATTTAATTAACTATAAAAGCAATAATTTTAAAATAGCACAAAAATATCACTGTCTTTGTGTATAATAACTGATATACATTTCAGTAAGATATCTTATACACTGTGAATTTGAAATATATATACACTTATGGGAATTAAAAATTACATCTTTGGATACCCTTGAGAAGCTATAATATGTATTCAATGTACATAACAAAACAATAAATAAACAAACAGAGAATTCCAAAATCATTTGGCTTTGCTGTTCTTGTAACAAATATAAAATGTTTTAATAAAGCAATCCAAAAAAATGACCGAAAAGCTAATTTTCAAATTCTTTGAGTTGTATTCTATTTGTACTTTCTGATTTCATTTTATGTGTTCAGAATTGCAAAATGTGTCATTTTTTCCAATACGTATTTAAACCCCTTAAAAATTTCAATCAATGTTTCTGAAAATATGGAAAACTGCTGAAAAAAGAAACGGATTTGGGCTTCTTTTGATATAATCTATTCTCTTGCATATTGAAGTATGTTATATAATACTTAGTGCAAAATGTGACGAAATGCATGACATCTATAAATTAGAAGTTTTACAATCCGATTAATGAAAATTTCCTCCGAAAGTCCAAATCTGATACTTTATTATAGTTTAATAATGCATAAATTGCATTTTGAGCTAGAAATCTGTGATATTCAACACAAAAAATTGTAAAACTATAATCCAACATTTTAGTAATAATTTAACATAAGAGATTCTAAATTTTAGAGCAGTTTCCAAATTATGACTAAAAAGTTGATGCTGATAAATCAAGAGTTGCACAATTTAATGTATTCACCGATAAGATACAGTAAGTCTTAACTTGAATACAAATTTCAATAAGTAATACTTATACTTCGCTGACAATGATTACCGGCCTGAACACAACAGTTATAGGACAGTTCAGTTGCGCCTGAGCCTAGCGACGTCCAAGTGGCAGAGCGTTGCCGATGGGTGCGCTGTTGTTTCGCTTGGTCGACGATGCAGCAGGGGTCCGCGGTTTCGCTGGAGAGGGGTGTGATGAACCCCTCTCCGCCCTCTGCTATATGGTGACCCCCCAGCTCCTATCGGGCTGGGTCCAGATGTACCCGGTGCCTGTCATCGTGCAGAAGGCGTTGTAGTAGCGACCAGGACTTCGGCAGAAAGACCAAAGTGGACACTTGCATCTGAACAACGTCTGGAATTCCTCTTTGCAGATCTCGTTCCACCAACATGTGCGCTGTGGGAAAACAAATAACAGTAATTATAGTTGAGTAATCATCACGTGATACGAGATAAGCTGGTAAAAAAATGTATTACATGAGCTCTATCCAATTGCATATAACTATAGGGTCATTAAATTATAGGGTAACCCTTCTTACGGCCTCTCTCCACTGCGCGAGAGAGCCGACAGTCGCCGGGAAAGTACTATCGGCAGTGACGCACTAAAAGCGTTGACCTTTTGCTCTTAAACAGGCAACAATTTTTTTTTAATTTATTGATAGTTTAACGTCATATCGGACGATGAATGAAATTGGTGAAATAAATGATATTCGGGTCCACGGAGCTTAAGTTACTCGACACTCATCTTCTCAGGATAAAGGAAAACCCCGAAAAAAACCTTATCCGGGTAGCTCACCCTAAGCGAGATTTGAACTCACGACGAATGTGAGGCTGACACGCTACCACCACACTACGCAGGCGGGCGCAGCAAATCTTGTAAAACGTTCTTACTCACTCGCCTAATCTCAACAGCAGGAACTACACTAAATTCACTAATTTCATTAGTGTACAACGATATACACTGTCTTCCAAAGCACTTCATAAAAAAATATCTAATGTGTTTCATTCACATAACTTTCTCTACCTGCTTTCTTCCAAATACTATTCTTTTATCTGCCTCAAGCTAATCAAGATAGACATTGTCTTCTTACTTGTTTCCTTATATACAGAAGTTAAGAATAATACACTATGCTAAAGCGATAGTCAAATCCTTTAAAGCTGCTCACTATGTGATACAATGGACATGCGATTCTCTTTGCATGCCCAGGAGTAAATAAAAGCGACATGAACCGAATCGTTAAGGACAAGTATAAATATTTTAAAATCGACACAAATATCAAGGAACATCTCGGATGCAGCTAATTCCAAAAAATGTATATGACCTATATTTAATGAAGTCTACATTTTTTGTGTACTAAGTTTTCTTTCTATCTCTTAGGAATTCTAGTTCTACAAAAGTCATCCAAATATCAGGGACTATTAACTAAACTTTACATGGAACATTTTTCGAAAATTTTGAAGTTCTCAAAAATGTTTCTAATAATTTTAATTAAAATACTACATGTTTAAGATATTTTCATAACAAATGAAATGCATATATTGAATTTCTGGAAATAACCTCTGAAAACCTCTTCATTTTTAATGATTTTTGTATAACTGGTAAACCGCAAGATATAGACAAAAACTACACACAACTTATGCCATATACATTTTGGTACATTTGTTTCAATTTTACAATAGTTAAACTTTTCTCAAACGGGAAAACTTCATTCGTATCTATTGTTTTACTCCTGGTCATGCAAAGAGAACGGAATTTCAATTATATCACTTAGTGACCAGCTTTCAAAGACTTGAATATCGCTTTAGCCTAGTGTATTCCCTATTTCCTTTCTGTTTACAAGGATACAAATAATAAGAGCATTTCTGCTAATGTTTGTCATGATTAGCATGAAGTAAATAGAAGAATAATCTGTTCCAAGATTATTTTGCTTGTAGAACAGTTGAAGAAAGTAAAAAAAAAATGGAGATTTTATTTACTGGCGCTATTTCCCAGAGTCCCTTCTATACTGGGTGTGAAAGACCGCTTAATTTTGCTCAGAGACCTCTTTTATCAGGCTTGAGGTTCTTTTACGTGCCGTAAATCTACGACACGGAACCAACGGCTTCACTTCCCTTCCGAAAAAAGCCATATTAAGGATTTTTACGCCTGAAAACAATCCATCGTCATCTGCCGGGTTTGAACGCGCGACCTTGGGTATAAGATGTTAGCATGGCAACCATTACACCACTAAGGGGGCTACGGAGAAAGTCATCTAAATGGAACGCAACGGATTTGATGTTTTCACTTTCTCTACACATACTATGTACATAGTGTACAGAGAGGGTTTTATATTGCACCCAAAAATGGATACCGAGAAATATATGTTTTGGGTCCCCCTGAATCCAAAAACAGCATTTTTAAAAAAAAGATCCGTGTGTGTATGCGAGAGTGTGTTTATGTGTGTCTGTGTACAGCATAGCTCAAAAACAAAAAGACCATTAAGTACCAAACATGGTATTTAAGTTAGGCATCTTCCAAGGATGCGACACAAAGATTTTCAAGAAAATCCCCCTACCCAAACTACTCTTTACATAGAAAAAGTATCGAAAATGTTTATTTTCTCAAAATTGACTGTAACAATTTTGATTAAAATCTCTTACATTTAAGATATATACATGCCTAATAAAATGTATATCTTGAATTTTCTGAGAATTGCCTCTAAAGACTTCTTTATTCTAAATTAATTTTGCTGAATTTTTCGTAATTGGTAAACCGAAAGAGATAGGCAAAATATTACTGCACAAAAAAATGTAGAGCTCGTTAAAACACACAATTTATCTCATATTCGTGTTTTACGTTGAATTGACCATTTCTGAGATATTCCTTGTTATTTGTTTGAGATGTAAAATACTCCACATGGCAGCCGGCTTTTAAAAGATTTGGCTTTCGTTTTCGCCTAGCGTATTCGCTTATTTCCTTTCTACCTATAAAGGAACTAAATAATAAGCCGTTTCTATTAATGTTTATCTCGATTAGCATAAAATAGATAAAAGAATAAGCTTATTAAAATTTATTTGTTACAGAAATGTAGAGAAAGTCATGTGAATGGAACACATATTTTTAAAATTCGATTTATCTTTCCAGGAACCAGTTTACGGTAATGAGATTCAATTGAAAGCTATTTTAGCAGAATATACACTGTTTCGGGATCGTAATATTCCGTAGCTGTTGATTTCGTATTATAATTCTGCATGCCCATTGGTCAATATCAGTTAATTAACAAACTACATAAACAACATTTTTACTTTCTCTACACGTACAATGTACATATTGTAAACAGAAGGTATTGCACTCCCCAAAAATTCGATACCGAGATTTCACCGGAAATGTGTGTTTTAGGTTCCCCTGTATCCAAAAATATCATTTTCAGAAAAAGGTCCATGTGTGTGTGTCCGTGTGTCTGTGAACACGATAACTCAAAAATGAAAAGTGGGTAAAATACCAAACTTGGTATTTAAGTTCATTATCTTCCAGGGAGGATTTTGAAAAATATCCCCCACCGCCAACTACCCTTTACATGGATGTTTTTATTCGCAGATTTTGATTTTCTCAAAAATGGCTCTAACGATTTTAATTAAAATAGCGTATATTGAATATATTTGCCCGACAAATAATATGTATATTTTGATTTTTCTGGGAATATCCTCTGAAGACTACTTTATTCTGGATGGATTTTACTGAATTTTGCATAACTGCCAAACCGCAAGAGCTGGACAAAAACTTACTACACAAAAAATGTAGGTCAGCATAAAACACACAATTTATGTCATGTACATTTTTTTCGTGGAGTTGATCGTTTTTGAGATATTCCTTGCTTTTGGTTTCAGCTTTGAAAAACATACTTTTCTCATACAGCAATTTGTCAACTCCTGTCCTTACAAACAAAGGATTTTCAGTGACATAGCAACCAGCTTTTGACTATCACCTTAACCTATGGTACTCCCTTATTTCGCTTCATTATCTAATCGCTAGAGAGGAAAATCTGAGTGGAGAGACAAGAATCTGTCAAACATATCTTCTGTTGAGGCATGCGTACATGCGGGCGTCATGCTTGTTTCCCATCCTCCAACGTTGCCAGTATTTCTGCTATACAAATGCTAAACGTGCATAGCATTAACTGACTATATCAAATGATTCCTTAATTTCTCTGCAACATCTAGTATGTTGAGCAAGTTTTGTATTTCATCCAAGATCGGAATCCAAGATTTCACCGGAAATAAACCTTCCAGGCTTGCATCACCTCTAGCACAAATGTACATTAAAATGTGAATTAAAATAATCTGATGTGACCCATTCACATGAATTTCTCTGCATCTCTGCAACAAATTATTGTTAAAAAGCTAATGCTTATATACACTTCATACTAATCGAGACAAAAGTAGCAGAAATAGTCTTAGTACTTGCTTCCTTGTAAGTAGAGGGGAAATAAGGGAGTAGCATAGGTTAAAGTGATAGTCATAAGCTGGTTGCTATGTGATGAAGTTCCTTTGTATGGACAGAAATTGACAAATTCCTGTATGAGAAAAGCTATGTTTTTCAAAGTTGAAACCAAAAACAAGGAATATCTCAAAAACAATTGACTCCACGAATATAATGTATATTACATAAATTGTGTGTTTAAAGGTGCTCTATAATTTTGTTGTTGTAAGTTTTTGTCCATTTCTTACGCTTTTAGCAGTTATGCGAAGTTCCGTAAAATTCACCCAGAATAAAGTAGTCTTCAGAGGCTATTCCCAGAAAATTCAATACATACATTTTATTTATCAAGTAAATATTTAAATATACGATATTTTAATCAAAATCGTTATTCATTTTTTAGAAAATCAAAATGTTCAAAAAAAGTTACATGTTAAGGATAGTTGGGGGGGGGGATTTTCTTGAAAATCTTCGTGTCGTATCCTTGGAAGATACCAAAATGAAATACCAAGTTTGGTATTCAACGGTCTTTTTATTTTTGAGCTACACACACACATACACGCGCGCACACACACAAGGACCTTTTTCTAAAAATTTTTGTATTTCCATTAATCTCGGTATCTAATTTTTGGGTGGAATGGAATACCTTTCTATATACTATGTACATAGTACCTGTAGAGAAAGTAATAAGAAAAACGATCCTGATTGGTCGCTGTCCAAGGAAATGCTAAACATTGTGATGAACATGAAGTATGCTGTGTAAGAATGCAATGAGTGACATAAACTGATTTGTACATTAAGACTATACGCACCTCTGTGAGATATCCACGAACAGACTGATCCTTAAAGCTTCTCTTGACCAAAACTCGAGCTTGGATCTGGAAAGCTAGACCTAGCAGACAGCATAGCAACACCTGCAACATAATCATTGCCACATACAGGATGCAAGCGAGTTTATATTCCATTTAATATACAGGTATAACAAAAAAAATCTCATGTGTTCCATTTACATGACTTTCTCTACATCTCTGCAACAAATAGCAGAAATAATCTTATTACTTGCATCCTTGTAAGTAGAAGCTAATTAAGGGAGTACCAAAGGTATTAGAGTTTTTTGCACAGCAAGATTTAGCCTGCTTCTTAAAGTTTATCACTTATGCAAAAGTCATGCACAACGAAAAGGACTTCAGAGATTATTCCCATAAAATCCAAGAAATATACTTCATTTGTATGAGAATATCTTAAATATACGATATTTTAATCAAAATCATTAGCGCCATTTTTTAAAACATCAAAATTTCAGAAAAAAGTTCCATTTAAAGGGTAGTTTTGGGTAGAGGATTTGTAGGATCTTCGAATCGTATCCTTTGAAGACGTTGAACTTAAATACCAAGTTTATATCTAAATGGCTTTTGTGTTTGAATTATAATGTTCATAGACACAGACGTGCACGCTTTCTCTAAACACAATTTGTGTATTTTTTTCGTGGAGTTGGCCGTTTTTGAGATTTTCCTTGTTATTGAGATATTGCTTTTCTCATACAGGAACTTGTCAACTCCTGGTAATACACAGAAACGGGTTTCAATCCCATAGCAACCACATTTGAAAACATTTGACTGTTGGTTAGTCTAGTGTATTCCCTTATTTTCCTTTTACTTATAAAGAACTAAGCAATAAGACCGTTTCTGCTATGTTTATCCGATTAGCATAAAGTAGATAGAAAAATAAGCTTATTAATAGTAATTTGTTACAGATAAGTAGAGAATTGTGAATGGAACACATGAGAATTTTTCAACAGCGGCTGGTCACAGAACTAAATTCTATTATAAGCATTTTTACTTTCTCTACACGTACTATGTACATGTGTATAGAGAAGGTATTGTACTCAACCCAAAAATTCCATACCGAGATTTCACGGGAAATATATGTTTTAGGGTCCCCTTTATCTAAAAAAAGCATTTTCGGAAAAAGGTCCGTGTATGTGAGTCAGTGTGTCTGTGAACACGATAGCTCAAAAAGGAAAAGCTGGTAAAATACCAAACTTGGTATTTAAGTTAAGTGTCTTCCAGGGATACGACACGAAGATTTTAAGAAAAATCCCCCCACCCCAAACTATCATTTACATGGAACCTTTTTCGAAATTTTTTATTTTCTTAAAAACGGCTCTAACGATTTTGATTAAAATATCGTGTATTAAAGATATTTACTTGACAAATAAAAGATATATCTTGAATTTTCTAGGAATACCCTCTGAAGACTACTTTATTCTGGATGAATTTTACGGACTTTTGCATAATTGTTAAACTGTAAGAGATGCACAAAAACTTAGCACACAAAAAATGTAGAGCACATTAAAACACAAAATTTATGTTATATACATTTTTTTCGTGGAGTTGGTCGTTTTTGAGATATTCCTTGTTTTTGGTTTCAGCTATAAAAAACTTATACTTTTCTCATACCGGAATTTGTCAACTCCTGTCCATACAAACAAAGGAACTTCAGTCACATAGCAACCAGCTTTTGACTACCGCTTTAACCTATAATACTCCCTTATTTCGCTTCTACCTACAAGGGAACGAGTAATAAGACTATTTCTGCTAATTTGTTCTCGATTAGCATGAAGTAAATAGAGGCATAAGCTTTTTAACAATAATTTGTTGCAGAGATGTAGAGAAAGTCATGTGAATGGAACACATAAATTGCAATACAAACTAAAACTCTTTAAAATATCGAATGCAGAATCGAAAAACTCAAATAAAAATCCTTCATTCCTTTAAATTTGTGTCATAAAACCTTTAAAATTCTCATTCTTGTGTCTTAGGATACTCGTTAGGTGTGTGAACTTTGCGCCTGCTAGGCGTGTTGCCTGGATTTACAGCTAAGTCATGCAGGTTGTCTACAACTATACGGTGATTTTTTTTTTTTTTTTTATTCAAGGAATAAATGGAATTTGGAAATTTTTTTCATTTGTGGAGGAGAAGAATGGGCGGTGTTTTTTTAAATTTCTTTTTGTATTTATTCTTTTGTTAGTTAGTTTGTAATGGTATGGTACCCCCTTTGGGAATTAGGAACTTTTTTTTTCAGGAGAAGCAGGAGCTCTACATCACAACAGGCCAGCATAAAGAGGAGTGATTGTGTTTCCATCTGCGAACTGTGTAGGGTTCGTTAGCAAAGCTTATATGTTATAACATGTATATATAATTATATATAAATATATATAATTGTCTTTAACATGTACATATACACTGATCCCACGAATGTGAAGTGTGTTAGATAATATGTCTTTTGAATGCAAGGAATGCCAGGTCAGCTGAAATTGATCATCGATTTTGTAGAGATTAAATGTAATGACAGATGCAATGGTGAAAAAGTGGATTAGCAATTCAATGTAATGTTAATGAGGAAGCATGGAGTGGGCGGCCTTCTGTTGTCCTTCGTGGTTTTATTGAACAAGTAAATGAGGCAAAGCGTCAAAACAGACGGTTCACAATAAGAATACTTTTAGATGTGTTTCCACAAAACACGGTGTTCTGCAATAGCTGTCTTCAATGACGACAGCTTTCTTTGGAGAGGACATACAAAAGTTGATTCGTCACTATGACAAATTCCTGAACAATGGTGGCAATTGTGTCCAAAATAGGTTAAATAGTGCTCTTTTATGCACAAATAAATGTGAAAATAAATTTGTATGCTGTTTTGCCAAACCGATGTTTACTTTCCGGACACGCCTCGTGTGTATGTGTGTGTGCGCGCGCGCGCGTGTGCATATAAATATGCCTGTATATATCTCTGTATGTGTAAGTTGAATGTATGCATGAATTATGCATGTAAAATTGCATTTGTGTGTATGCATTTAAATATATATATATATTTTATATGCCCCTTAGAGGCCCTCGCGCCCGTGTATTATTTACAGTAAATTTGGTGCACATATTCTTTAGGATTAAATCAAAAAACTTGGGTGTGCTCTCTCATATATCACCCCTAACGGAAGGGGAGCGTAAAGTATTCGGTGGAAAACTATCTAGAAGTTTTCAACACCAATGAGCGTATTTTATCAATGATTTTATGAAATAAAAATATGTGTACTCCATTCAAATGGTTTTCTCTACTTGCTCTTCAAAACAAAATATTCTTACAGAAGATTATTCTTTTATCTACACTTCGTGATCTGGATAAACATTAGCAGAAATGGTATTTTTACTTGCTTGCTTGTAAGTAGAGGGAAGTAAAGGAATGCATTAGACTAAGCGATAGTGAAATCTGGTCACTATGTAAAACAATTAAGGTTCGGATCGCTTTACATGGTCCCGTTTAAGAAAACTTAAACAAATAAAAATGAATATCTCGAAAACCGTCAACGTATATGACATAAATTGTGTATTTTAATGTTATCTACTCTTTTTATTTAGTAATTCTTTGTCTATATCTTACGGTTATGCAAAATTCTACAAAACTCATTCAGAATAAAGAGGTTAATCCCAGAAACTCAAAATATACTTTTTATATGTGATGTAAATAGCTTTAATACACACATTGTAATCAAAAGTTTTAGTCAGCAAAATGATGTATTTTGTTAATTTTATCATTTTATTACGAAAAATATTTTGGTCAAATTTCACAGATTCATAATTTTAACCTGGTGGATCAATTCGAACGATGAAATGATATACTCAAATGATCTCGCGGTCCATGGAGCTTAAAGTTACTCGACATTTGTCTTCTCAGATAAGGGAAAACCCTAGTAATATATCCGGGTAGCTCACCCTAACCTAGCTTTGAGCTCGGTGCCTCTTGAATGTGTGTCGGAAACACTACCCCACTACGCAGGCGGGCTCAGACATCTTTGGAAGCTACTAAAAACAAAAACCTAATTTGGTATTTAACCAACTTTTCATTTTTGGTTTATACTGGTCAGAGACACACACACACTCAGCAGCAGATATACATACTCGTGCACCTTCAACAAGAAATGCTTTTTTGAATTCTCGGGGCCTCAAAACGCGCATTTCCGCGGAAAACCACCGAATATTTGAATGGAACGCAACACATTCTCTACCTACCATATAAGTTGTAAAGCAAACAAATGAAGAGAGGTAATGTTATGTGGCTGTGCTTGACGTAAAATATTTATACGTAAAACATAAAAGCTGCTGGTAACACAAAGATTTGGAGAAAATACTTTCACTTTTGCCTTAGGAGTAACTAAATCATTCGTGAAAGTGAATAACTTGACAGTTTTAGATGGCTCTGGGAGTATATGTACAGATTTTATGGAAGTTGTATCGTGATTGCACCAAATTGGATAAATACTCCGTAATATATAAATTATGTCATACATTTTATATTGTACAGTCAAAATGTCCCACGGCTCTTATATTTGGAATAAAAGTGTTTACATTTTCTGGTTTGAATCATTTACAAAAATCTTAAACGGGGATATTTCAATAACTTTTATCACTGAATTATCGTAATTTATACTTTCTCTACACGTACTATGTACATAGTGTATAGAGAAGGTATCGCATTCCACCCAAAAATTTGATTCCGAGATTTCACCGGAAATAAATGTTTTGGGTCCCCCTGAATCCAAAAGAAGCATTTTCAGAAAAAGGTCCGTATGTGTGTCTGTGTACAGCATAGCTCAAAAACGAAAAGACCATTGAATATCAAACTTGGTATTTAAGTTTGGTATCTTCCAAGGATGCGACAGCAAATATGTTCAAGGTCACGTACTTAGTTTATTTCAGCCTGGTACAGGCGAAATCGCGTACGAGAGTCCAAGGTATTCTAGACTCTCATCGTATCCAGCGAGAAGACGTTACTATGGCAGACGGCAAAATATCGATACTATAACACATGCAATTGAAAATAATTTGCAAACTGATCGATACCACTGCATTAAACTATGGACTGTTCCAGATTCTGGCACATTGCTTGGGTGGAAACTACATCTAGACTTTAGATCAACAACCATGATGGACGCCATTGTTGGCACTATATATATCATTCACTCACGCAGAGATTTACACGAAGATGAGCTAAATCACCTTCAAGATTTTCAAGATACAATATAGGCATGCATCAAATGTCTGCAGTTGCTCAAAAAGCAAATCTAACTTTTAACCTAAATCCATGTAGATGGTATAGCAAAAGAAAGGCTCGAGTGCAAGCAAATGAATTCATACACTTGGTAATCGAAATACAAAGTGAGCAAGCCAACCTATCTCTGCGTGAGAGAATATGATATATATATAGTGCCAACAATGGCGCCCATTATGGTTGTTGATCTAAAGTCTAGATGTAGTTTCCACCCAAGCAATTTGAAGAAATTCCCCCACCCCCAACGGTCCTTTACATAGAATTTTTTTTGAAAATTTTGATTTTCTTAAAAATAGCTCTAACGATTTTGATTAAAATATCGTATATTACAGATATTTACCTGACAAATAAAATGTATATCTTGAATTTTCTGGGCATAACCTCTGAAGACTTCTTCATTCTGGGTCAATTTTACGGAATTTTGCATACCTGCTCAACCGTAAGAGATGGAAAAAAGTTACAAACATAAAAATGAAGAGCACGTTAAAACACACAATTTATGTAATATACATTTTTTTCGTGGGGTTGATCGTTTTTTATATATTCATTGGTTTTTGTTTCAGTTTTAAAAAAACTTGGTCATGTGAATGGAACACTCCAGATTTTTTTAAAAGGGTTGGAAACTTTAATCTCTAAAATTATTCATATTTTCATAAATATCTATGTATATACCTACACATATTTAAACTATTATTGGTATTAGGATAATTTAGTACCTCATAATATTACAATCTCGTACTTTTGTATATTCTGCGTAATTCTAGTTGTATTTAAACAAAAAGAGATGCGTGGAATATTTAAGTGTGAAAATATAATGTTTAGAAAAACGCTGTTTTATAAAATAGTATCTTAGGCAACAATTCGATCTTTTAATGACTGCAGAACAAAATGTTGGTTCCCTATAGATGCCCAAATGTTCTAACTGCTTTTGTAATAAAAAATATCTTTTTGAGTTTGACCAACTGTACTCAAAAATTTTCTCTCAATGACTCTTAAATTTCATTTGTGAAATTTAACCAAAAATTGAAAAACCCTAATGAGTTTCATTCACATAACTTTCTCTGTATCTCTACAACAAATTATTGTTAAAAAGCTTATGCTTCTATTTACTTCATGCTAATCGAGAAAAAATTAGCAGAAATAGTCTTATTGTTTGCTTTCTTATAAGTAGGACCGAAATAAGGGAGTACCATAGGTTAAAGTGATAGTAAAAACTGGTTGCTATGTGACTGAAGTTCCTTTGTTTCTACGGACAGGAATTGACAAACTCCTATATGAGGTGCACACGTTGTTTTTTTTTTTTGTTTTTTTTTTTTTTTTGTTTTTTGTTTTTTTACTTTCTCCATACGCACTATGTGCATAGTGTATAGAGAAAGTATTGCACTCCACCAAAAATTCGATACTGAGATTTCATCGGAAATATATGTTTTAGGGTCCCCAATATCCAAAAAAAGCATTTTCACAAAAAGGTCCGTGTGTGTGTGTGTGTGTGTGTGTGTGTGTGTGTGTGTGTGTCCGTGTGTCTGTGAACACGATAACTCAAAAAGGAAAAGTTGGTAAAATACCAAACTTGGTATTTAAGTTTAGTATCTTCCAGGGATGCGACACGAAGATTTTGAGAAAAATCCCCCCACCCCCAACTACCCTTTACATGGAACTTTTTTCGAAAATTTTGATTTTCTCAAAAATGGCTCTAACTATTTTGATTAAAATTTCGGATATTAAACATATTTACCTGACAAATGAAATGTATATCTTGAATTTTCTGGGAATAGCCTCTGAAGAGTAGTTTATTCTGGATGAATTTTACTAAATTTTGAATAACTGCTAAACCGTAAGAGATGGACAAAAACTTACTACACAAAAAATGTACAGCACTTTAAAACACACAATTTATGTTATATACATTTTTTTCGTGGAGTTCGTCGTTTTTGTGACATTCCTTATTTTTGGTTTCTGCTTGAAAAACGTATACTTTTCTCATACTGGAACTTGTCAACTCCTATCCATATAAACAAAGGAACTTCATTGACATAGCAACCAGCTTTTGACTATCACTTTAACCTACGGTTGTCCCTTATTTCGCTTCTACTTACAAGGATGCGAGTAATAAGACTATTTCTGCTAATTGTTTCCCATTAGCATAAAGTAAATAGAATTATAAGCTTTTTAAGAATTATTTGTTGCAGGGATATGGAGAAAGTCATGTGAATGGTACACATCAGATATTTTTAAGCTGAGAACAAAAACAAGGATCAACTCCACGACAAAAAAAAAAGTGTATTACATAAATTGTGTGTTTCCTGTATGAGAAAAGTATGTTTTTTAAAACTAAAACCAGAAACAAGGAATAACTCAAAAACAATCAAGTCCACAAAAAATGTATATAACATAAATTGTGTGTTTTAACGTGCTCTACAATTTTCGTGTGGTCGATCTCTTAAGGTTTATTAGTTATGTAAAATTCCTTAAAATTCATCCAGAATAATGTAGTCTTCAGAGACTATTTCCAGAAAATTAAAGATACACTTTTTATTTGTCAGGTATTTATCCTTAATATACGATATTTTGATCAAAATCGTTACGGGCATTTTTTTTAGAAAATCAAATTTTTCGAAAAAAATGTAAAGGCTAGTTTGTGGTGGGGGTTATTTTTCTCAAAATCTTCGTGTCGCATCTCTGGAAGATACCAAACTTAAATACCAAATTTGGTATTTTACCGACTTTTCGTTTTTGAGTTATCGTATTCACACATACACACGGACACACACAGGCGGACCTTTTTCTGAAAATGCTTTTTTTGGATACAGAGAACCTAAAACATATTTCCGGTGAAATCTTGGTATCGAATTTTTGGGTGGAGTGTCTTACCTTCTCTATACACTGTGTACATAGTACATGTAGAGAAAGTAAAAATATAATAGTATAGGTTTATTCGTGAACCTGTAAAACTGGAATTTTTGTATTTTTTTAAAAAGCATCAGGTGGCTTATTACATTTTTGGAAAGAGGTCCGTGTTTGCGTGTGTGTGTGTGTGTGTGTGTGTGTGTGTGTGTAGATATCTGTGGACAGCATAGCTCAAAAACGAAAAGTTCGTTAAATACCAAAGTTGGTTCAGTAACTTCTAAGGATGCGACACGAAGATTTTCAATAAAATCCACCCACCCCCAACTACCCTTTACATGGAAAAGTTTTTCAAGAATTTTGATTTTCTCAAAACTGGCTCTAACAATTTTGATCAAAATAGATTAAAGATATTTACCTGACAAATAAAATATATATCTTGAATTTTCTGGGAATAACCTCTGAAGAATGTTACGGAATTTTGTATTACTGGCAAACCGTAAGGCATAGACAAAAACTTTTACAACAGAAAATGTAGAGTTCGTTAAAACACACAAAATATGCTATATATATATATGACCGTTTTTTAGATATTCGTTGTTATTGGTTTCAGTTTTAAAATACTTATACTTTCCTCATACAGGAATTTTTCAAATGCTGGCCAAAAAACAAAGGAACTCTAGTCACATCTTTTGACTAATACTTTAGTCTATGCTACTTCCCTATTCCGCTTCTACTTACAAGGAAGCAAGTAATAATACTATTTCTGCTAATGTTTTCTCGATTAGATGAAGTAATAAGAAGCATAAGCCTTTTAACAACAATTTGTTCCAGAGATGTAGAGAAAGTCATGTGAATGGAACACATCAGATATTTTTTATTAAAGCAGTGAATTTAGAAAGTGCAAAATTATTATTCAAATAACCATGCGAACTAGAATTTTGAATCAGTGAAAATGTGTTACTATTACTGTGTAGGTAGAATAACTGCTACACATTTCAACAGGATATTTTGGAAGGGAGTGCAGTTTGCAGACGAGGACAAAGGGTGAAAGCAGTGTGAGGTAAGAAAGCAGAAAGTACTTACTTGTCTCCACCTCATTGTGCCGGCACCTCTGCAGCGTCTGGCCACTTACCGCGACGCCGCGCCCTTGCCTGACGTCGCCGGAAGGGATGCCCTCTTTAAACAGATACTGCAACCACATGCTGCGTCGCTCTGCGCACGCGGCGCGAGAGGCAAGTTCCGATTACTCTCCACAGCGAAATTACATCCTGTTAACGAGGTGCTTGCAAGCGACTTACTGCTCATTAAAAAAGGGAAAGAAAACGTTAGTAGCTCTACGAGTCTTCCAAGTGGGAAAAAAGGAAGAAAATTCGGATGTATTCCATTCTCTAACCATTCTGCAACGAACTATCCTTACAAAAGTTTATTCCTCTCTGTACTTCATATTATTCCAGGTGGCTCAAGTGCTTCAGGTATGACACTAGCATTCAGGAGATTTTTTTTGGTAGTGTATAACGCCCGCTTTTACTGCTCTGGCACCGCAGGCGATGACACTGATGATACATAAAGATAGAGCCCCGATGGAATGTGATGACGGAGGAAACCGGAGAACCCGGAGAAAACCCGCCCCTGGGCCGCTTTGTCCACCACAAATCTCACATGCGGTCGCTTGGGATTGAACCCAGGCCGTCTAGGTGAGAGGTGAGTGGTCTAACGTGGGATCGATTCACGTTGCCGGCCTCTCTGAACCATGTTTTTTTTTCGGAGGATTTTCCCGATAATAGATAAAATACACACCATTCACCAGTTTTACTAGACTGTCACTTTTTTATTGTTACTAACACGAGAAACCAATTTATTCACAGAGAAATACAATCCTCAACATACCGCCGCACCAAAAGGCGTAGTCTTTTGCTCCGGAGCCTTGAAAAATTCATCTGCGATTTGCGTTGACCAATGCGATGACTCTAGGCTTAAAAATTTTGGACTCTTCCAACATAATTCGTGGTTCATTGGATTTAGTGGGTGCGAACCTCGGGAGGTGTGATCGGAAGGGTTGTCCTGTGTGTTCACATGACGGGAAGAAGGTACAATTTCCTGCATTTCTGCAACTCTGTTTGCCACGAATATTTTCCATTTCGTGGGTCATGAGTTGAGCCAAGCGAGTACTGCAGTTGAGTCAGTCCAAGACTGGACGTCGTCAATGGTTGTGCGCAAAGCTGGCATTACCCCTTTCATGAGTCTGGCTAAAAGGAGACCACTGCATAGTTCTAGCCGTGGAATAGAGATCTGCTTCAGAGGTGCTACTCTAGATTTCGCACCAAGTAGCCTCGTGAAGATATTGCCTTTCTTGTCAGTGGATCTCACATAGACAGAAGCACCATAAGCAGTTTGCAGGACGTCGCACAATCCATGTATTTCTACATTACTATCAGAATTGCCAATAAGGATAAATTTCAAAATTTTAATGTCATCTAGCAAAGGAGTCGGTTGATACAAATTATGCCAATCTGAAAATAAGTCCCCTGCTAGTTGGCTGTCCCAGCCTGCAGATTCCTTCCAAAGGCGCTGCAAGAAAGATCGCTTGGTGAAGATCGGTTTTTGTTCACACCGTTGATGTTTAATGAAGTCACAATTGATTTGCAATTCATGAGATGAGGGGATCCAAGTTAATCCTAATGTCTTGACCAACCCGCTTAGGTGCCAGACGGTGCTTGGTTTCATGCAGTTGTTCAGGAATAGATTCCAGAAACTCTAGATTATTGGTACACCATTTTCTCAAATTAAAACCTCCTCGTTGCAGGAGATTTTGAAGCTCGATTCGAGTTTAACGGCTTCCTCTGTAGTATCCGTACTAGAAATACAATCGCCCATGTAGAAATCGTTCAAAAGAATTGGAGATGTCCTTGAGAATTCAGCTGCTTTCTCTGAAGAAACTGTTAGAGGCAACGGGTAGTTAAATGTGCTGGTGAAGAGCGCCATTGGTGACAGTAGTTAAGGCATAAGATTTGAGTAACTTCTGAAGACTTTGACGCCACAATATGCGTTTTAGGGAATGATGTTTAGCATGGATGTTTATATAGCTTTTCCACATCAGAGGTGAAGGCTATCCTATGTAGACGGAAGTGCATGATTAATGTACACACGTCGTCTTGGAGTATGGGGCCTGCCATTAGGATGTTACATTGTTCCTTGTTTTCGTGGAAGCATCGAAGACCACCCTCAGTTTAGTAGTAGTGCTTGAATTTTTGTGAATGTCATGATGAGGTATTTAATAACCAGTACTGCATTATGATGCCTGACATTTATCATATGGTATTACCCGAGTGTTTGGTATTCTCTCATGAAGGCTATATAGTCCTTGCGAAGCTTGCAGCCTTTTCTTCAGGAGCAGGAAGCGTTGCTTTGTGAGTTCCTTTGAATTTCCTAGTTTGGTATCCTTCTGAATAGGCAGCTTGATGATGAATCTTCCGCTCTCATCGCATGTTGTGGCACTCTCTAAATGGTTCTCACATTCCTTAAGTTCAGGTGAGAAAGCTATTTAATTCACTTCTTTCTTATGCCAACATTTCTTTAGCTGGGCCTCAAGATTTAGATCAGCCTTAATCTATTCCACTCCTTATAGATTATGTAGGAGAGAGAAACGTTGTCAGTTATCTTGGGTATCACTATACAGTCCACGTTGAAGCAGTAGTCATTGATCATTGAGGGAACATCACTTTTTACCATAGTGTCAGCTTGAGAAATTAAGTCGCCAAAACTTTTTTGTTTTTGTTTGTCTTTAGTCTTAATCGCTGTACTGCCTGCTCTGAGATGAAATTGCTATGGGAACCACTATCCAATACTGCACGAAAATGATGAAATGCTTCATTTGTGTTTTGTATTTTAACTAATACTGTATTCAAGAGCACACAAGTCCTTGGAGCAGTTCTTTAATGACAGTTGATTTAAGCTACCACTCTGTGTAGTTTGTACCATGAAGATGCTTGTTCGCCTTGCGCTATGTGTTGCCCGATTGTCTTCTTGGTGTAACAGTGTATGATGGAATTTCTTGCATAATTTGCATGCAGTTTTGGAACGACACACTTTCTATGCAATAAACCAAGACAGTTTGTGCAGTGTTTGCTTTCCTTGATCAAATTGAATTTTCCGTCACAGTTCAGTTTGAGGAAATCTGGACATTTATACAGTCTATGTTCTTTTGAACATTACAACATTTCTCTGCTGTTGAAATGTATGGTTGTTGTGGTGCCATCCTTGGCCTTCACTGGGGTGATGATTCAGATTAGCAGGAACTGGTTGTGTAGAGGAGCAGAGCTGCAGCGTCTCTGCAAAAAGCTAACGAGTTCCTTGAATCCTACAGCATCAAGCTGAGCACGTTTTTTTTTTTGTTTTTTTTTTTCAAATTCCAATCCTAATTTTTTTCTAGTCTGCAGAGTAGAATTTCATTAAGAAGTAGATCTAAAACACTTGATTCCATATTTAAGGCGTTAAGGGCATTTATACTTCCTTGAAACTATTGATTAGATGGCGAACCTCACTCTCGGTTGATCTGAGTTTACCTGGAGAATCCATAATTTGTCTAAGCTGCTATAAACTGGGGTGAATGATAACGACTCAGTAGTGTGTTATAGACTACAGGAAAGTTGGCGTTAGAGTTACTGATGTTTCTAATGCAGTCCTTAACTTAGCATTTTAAGGAGGAGAGCAGATAATGAAATTCCTCTAGGTTTGATAGTTCATTTTTGTTTACCACCAGACCTTCAAACGTGTCCTTGAAATGTAGCCAAGTAGTTAGGATTCCAATAAAGGTAGGAAGATTGGTTTTCGGAAGTTTTATGTTTCTAGACTTGCCATGAGATGACTATGTTAGCGCCTCGTCATTTCCATGCTCATTTTGCGCACTGGAACCTTTCCTTAGGCAGTGTGAGCCTCCGCATTATCGTCGTCTTGTGCTTCTAGCTCGTCTTGAATTTGCTTAAATTCTCCATTAACGCAAGGGGTCTGTTCAATTTAACTTGAATCAGGTTGAGATCGGCAGCACTCAATTCAGTATTCACAAAGTTCTGAATGTATGTTGTAGCCTTCAATTTGGCTCGTTCGTTTATTAATACTCGCCTGTTGGCTTCATCCGTTCTTGTAATATTGTGATAATGCAATAGAAATAAGAATTAAAGGTCTATATTGTAATAATACTGCGCTATATTGTTATTCTTTGTGAAAATAATGGTTGTTGATTTAGACGACAGATGGTGCTAGTTATCTAGCTGCCTCTCAACCGTGTTCGTATCACAATTCAGTTTGTTCCACCCTTCCTTCAATGAAATCTCGTAGATTTCTATATAAGGACTGTAATCCACTATGTGAAACAATTACCTGGCATTTAACAGTACGATATCCTGGAGTTTAGTTAAATCCATCCAGCCCGAAGGACCAATAATTAATAAAAATACACACCATTCACCATTTTTACTAGACTGTCACATTTTATTGTTACCAACATGAAAAACAAATTTATTCACAGAGAAATAAAATTCCCAACACCCGGGTCACTAGGCAAATACTGAGAAGGTTTCTTCATTTCCCGAAATTTCTGCCCCTTCATTTCAATTCCATTTAATCCTACCGGTCTCTTTCAGAGTTTTCAAAGTCAGCGAGGACTGTGGTGATAGCGCCCTTCCGTGGAAATGACTGCGCTCTGGAAATACAGCTCTCGGCAGCGAGCTGAAGTCCTCTTGGTCAGACCTGAGGGGCGGGCTCCTAGCGTTCCCCGCGAAGGGATAAAGAACTTCTTGGAATATGTTAGGGACCCTCTACGGTGGCTCTTACTCCGCCGTCCGGTTTCAGCCATCCTTTGAAATTACTATCTCATCTCATCCTGTTCTCCTGGGCTGCAATGCGGAATCCTCTCCGACATTACACACAGACACAAACACACACCCTTCACGTTAATTAAGATAAACATTAGCTTCCATAGTATAATTACTTAGCTCATTGTAAGTAGAAGGGAAATAAGGGAATACACTAGGCTAAAGCAATAGTCAAATCTTGTAAAAGCTGCCGCTATATGATTGAAATTCGGTTCTCTTTGTACGAGCAAAGAAAAACAAACGATGACTTCACGTTTAAGTATGTTAATATTGAAATAAATAACAAAGAATATATCGGAATCGGTTAATTTCATAAAAATAATGTATTTGACTTAAACTGTGAGTTTTAACAAGATCTACACTGTTTCCTTTGCAAGATTTTGTCTATCTGTTACAGTTTGCCATAATAAACAGGACTTCAAAGGCTATTCCCAAACAATTCAAGGTAAACATTTCATATGACATAAAAATATCTTAAATATATGATATTTTAACCAAAATCGTTACACCAATGATGAGAAAATCAAAATTTTCGAAAAATCTTCCATAAAAGAGTAGTAGGCGGTGGGGAATATTCTTGAATAACTTTCAGGTTTAATATTTAACCGACCTTTCGTTTTTGAGTTATGCTGTTTTTCTAAAAAAATTTTATTCAGAGGATCTCAAAACGTAAAATCACGGTGTCGAACTTTTGTTTTTTTTAATTGTGTTTAACGCCCGCTTTTACTACTCAGGCACCGCAGGCGAGAACTTTTCGGTGGATTTCAATACCTCTCCTACTGAATCCGAGAAAAGAGTTTTACAATTACAACGCTAAAGGCATGCTGTTTCTGACTGTTTTTGTAAAAGCACATATATATATATATATATATATATATATATATATATATATATATATATATATATGTGTGTGTGTGTTTCTCTACAGTCAATATAGTATTTTAAAGATTCCTGATATATTTTTTTCACTTTTACATCGTACAGAGAAATTAAAAAGAATACAGCCCCCATTGCTTGCCCAGTGTGTGACTTCTTTTGTTACTTTCTCCACACGAACTATGTGCATAGCGTATATGAAACTCGGATGCGCTCCATTCACATGACTTTCTCTACATCTTTGTAACAGATTATTGTTAATAAGCTTATTCTTCTATTTAATGCTAAAACATTAGCAGAAACGGTCATATTACTTATTTCTTTTAAGTAGAAGGGAAATAAGGGAATACAATAGTCTAAATTGACAGTCAAACGTTTTAAAATGTGGTTGCTATGGGATTAAAATCTGTTTCTTTGCGTGGCCAAGCGCTGGCAAGTTGCTGTATGAGAAAATTTCAAGTATATTTTTACACCTAAAATCAATTACAAGGAATATCTGCCTGCCTGGATAGTGTGGTGGTAGTGTATCTGCCTCACATTCAAAAGGTCCTGAGGTCAAAACTCGCTTAGGGTGAATTACACGGATAAGGTTTTTTCGGGGTTTCCCCTTCTCCTGAGAAGACGAATGTCGAGTAACTTTGAGCTCCATGGACCCCGAGATCATTTGAGCATCATTTCACCAATTTCATTCATCGTCCGATATGACCAACCAGGTTAAAGGACGTTAAGCTTAAAAGGGGGGGGGGATATCTCAAAAACAGCCAACTCCACGATCAAAATGTATATAAAATAAATTGCCTATTTTATTGTGATCTAAATCTTTGTCCAGCAAGTTTTGTCTATCTCTTACGTTTTCCAGTTATGCAAAATTCAACAAAAATTATCCAGAATAAAGAGGTCTTTAGAGGCTATTCTCAGAAAATTCAAGGTATACATTTTATTTGGCATGTAAATATCTTGGATATGAAAGATTTTAATCAAAATCGTTACAGCCATTTTTGATAAAATTAACATTTTAGACATTTTTTTCATCTAAAGGGTAGTTTGGGGTGGGGGATTTTCTTGAAAATCTTTGTGTCGCATCCTTGGAAGATGCCAAACTTAAATACCAAGTTTGGTATTTAACGGGCTTTTCGTTTTTGAGCTAAGCTGTCCACAGACATACAAGCGCACGCACACACGGGCCTTTTTCTAAAAATGTTTTTGGATTCAGGGGACCCAAAACATGTATTTCCGGTGAAATCCGGTATCAAAATTTTCAGTGAAACATGTGTAGATAAGGTAAAATGTATTGTATTACACCCAAAAAATCGATACCGAGATTTTACCGGAATACCACATTTGGTATTTTGGTTCAGTATCTTCCAAGGATGCGACAAATAGATTTCAAGAAAATCCCCCACCCCAACTACCCTTTATGTGGGAAAATGTTCGAAAATGTTGATTTTCTCAAAAATGGTTATCGTATATTTAAGATATTTACATGACACATAAAATGTATATCTTGAATTTTCTAGGAATAGCTTCTGAAGATATATTTATTCTGGATGAATTTTGCTAAATTTTTCATAATTGGTAAACTGTAAGAGATAGACAGAAACTTACTTTACAAAAAAAAAGTAGAGCTCCTTAAAACACGAAATTTAAGTTATATACATTTTTACTTTCTCTATACGCACTATGTACATAGTGTATAGAGAACTTATTGCACTACACCAAAAAATTCGATACCGAGATTTCACCGGAAATATATGTTTTAAGGTCACGTATCCAAAAAAAGTATTTTCAGAAAAAGGTCCGTGTGTGTGTATGTGTGTGTCCGTGTGTCTGTGAACACGATAACTCAAAAACGAAAAGTCGGTAAAAGACCAAACTTGGTATTTAAGTTTAGTATCTTCCAGGGATGCGACACGAAGATTTTGAGAAAAATCCCCTCACCCCAAACTACCCTTTACATGGAACTTTTTTCGAAAATTTTGATTTTCTAAAAAATGGCTCTAACGTTTTTGATTAAAATATCGTATATTAAAGTATTTACCTGACAAATAAAATGTATATCTTGAATTTTCTGGGAATAGCCTCTGAAGACTACTTTATTCTGGGTCAGTTTTACGGAATTTTGCATAACTGCTAAACCGTAAGAGATGAACAAAACCTTACCACACAACAAATGTAGAGCACTTTAAAACACACAATTTATGTTATATACGTTTTTTTTTTTTTCGTGGAGTTGATTGTTTTTGAGATATTCCTTGTTTTTGGTTTCAGCTATAAAAAAACATACTTTTCTCATATAGGACTTTGTGAACTCGTGTCCATACAAACAAAGGAACTTCAGTCACATAGCAACCAGTTTTTGACTATCATTTTAACCTATGGTAGTCCCTTATTTCACTTCTACTTACAAGGAAGCAAGTAATAAGACTATTTCTGCTAATTTTTTCTGATAAGCGTGAAATAAATAGAAGTATACGCTTTTTAAGAATAATTTGTTGCAGGGATATAGGGATACTGATCTGAATGGTACACATCAGATTTTTTTTTTGTGGAGTTGGCCGTTTTTTAGATATTCCTTGGCATTGGTTTCAGTTTTAAAATACGTATACATTTCTGATATGGGAATGTTGTTAACTCCTATCCATGCAAACAAAGAAATTTCATTCACATAGCAACCAGCGTTTAAAAGATTTGATTATCATTTTAGGCTATTGTACTCCCTTATTTCCATTCTACTTACAAGGAGGCAAGTAATTAAAAACCATTTCTGCTAATTTTATCTCAATTAGCATGAAGTAGATAGAAGAATAACAATAATTTACAACGGAGTTGTAGAGAAAGTCATGTGAATGGAGCACATCAGATTTTTCCCCTATCTTAAATACTACAAAATTCATAGAAGTGACTTTTGAAACATCCTATATATTGTGTTTTCTTATTTGTGAAGACTGAAACGCAATCCCAGAATATGGAGAGTATTTTTAGTTTTGTTTTCTGTTTTGATCCCCGTTATTCATGTACATGCTGTTTGGCTGCTTTCCAGAATACGTAAGGTCTTGACAGCTGGTGCCCTTGCAGTATTATAACAGCAAGGAAAACGTAAACTGACGTAAAAAGAAGGAAAGCATTAGGAATTATGTTGCAACAAGTCTCGTGTTTTGCTTTCCTTATAGAAGTCGTTGAATTTAACAGCAGCATTTATATGAGGGCATTAAAAACAGGCTTGGAGACCGGATAATAGATAAATAAATAGAACAACATAAAGAAAAGTAAAATAAACTAACAGAATATATTTAGAATGTGATATATTAGAATTCTCTTTTAACGAAAGCATATCAGTTACATTTTCTTTTAGAAATCAATCTAACCTTGAATTTCCAATTTATAAATCTCGTCCCTAATGTTAAATTCATGACAGCCATACTAACATATTGTATCTTTTTTATTTCTCTGCTACATATAGTAAGTAAGGAAAATATTGTATTCCACCCATAAATTTAATACCAAGATTTTACTCGAAATACACTCTTGAGATTCCCTCAGTTTAAAAGAACCATTTTAGAAATATAATTAATTAATTTTTGTATTAAAAATTCGTGTCATTTGACAAAACTCTGCTTAAATAAAAATTTGATGTGTTCCATTCATATGAGTTTCTCTACATCTCTGCAACAAATTATTGTTAAAAAACTTATTCTTCTATCTACATTATGTAAATCGAGATAAACTTTAGGAGAAACTTTGGTCCCTTATAATTAGACGGGCAAAATCGAATGCGTTCCATTCACATGATGTCCTCCTCCTGTTCCGTAAACAAACCTTTTACTCAAAACATTAGTCTGTTATCTACATCTTGCTAATCAAGATAAACACAAGTAGAATTGGTCTTATTACTTGCTTTTTGTAAGTAGAAGATAAACAAGGGAATGCACAGACTAAAGCGATAGTCTAGTCCCTATGTGAAACAATTGAAATTCCAATCTCTTTGCTTACCAGGAATAAACAAATGAGAAACGAAAAGAAAGATGCCTTCCCGTTTGAGAGAAGTTTAAGTAGCTTAAATTGAAATCAATAATCCGAATTATCTCGAAAACGGTTAACTATATAAAAAAATCTGATGTGTTGTACTCACATGAATTTCTCTAGCTACTCTACATACTTCTTACGAAAGATAAGTCTTCTTTCAACACCATGCTAATCGAGATAAACATTAGCAGAATTTTATTATTTAATTCCGTATAAGCAGAATGGAATTAAGGAAATGCACTATGCTAAAGTGATAGTCAAATGTTTTAAAAGGCTGTCGTTATGCGATTGTCATTGCAAATCGCTTCTTTGCTTGGCCAGGAGTAGAACAAAAGAAAAACGGACACTTCCGTCTGAGAAAAGTATAAGTACTTCACAATAATTGAAACTAACAACAAGGAATACCTCGAAAGCGGTAAGCTCCACGGAAAAAATGTATATTACATAACTTGTGTCTTCAGAGGCTATTCCCACAAAATTCAAGACATACATTTCGTTTGTCATAAAAATATATTATCCATAAGGTATCAATCAAAATCGTTAGAGCCATTTTGGAGAAAAAAAAACACTTTCGAAAAATATTTCAGGTAAGGGGTAGTTTAGGGTGGGGAGACTTTCATGAAAATCTTTGTGTCGCATCCTTGGAAGATACTAAACTTAATACCAAACAAGTCTGGTATTTAACGCTATTTTCGTTTTTGAGCTATACTGTCCACAGACACACACAAACACACACATGCGACCGCGCATACACACGGACCTTTTTCTAAAAATGTTTTTTTTTATTCAGGGGGACCCAAAACATATATTTCCAGTGAAATCTCGGTATGGAATTTTTGGGTGCAATACAATACCTACTCCATACCTACACGGTCATGTACCAAAGGGCCCAACTGCCCGTATTCATACATCCCTTGGTGCGTTAAAACAGTTGAGAACTCAACGGGGTTATATCAAGTTTAAACCTGCAAGTGTAGACTGGCGAGGGTGAATTTTGCTTTCCCCTTCTTGCTTATCAGCGAGGACCGCGAGCACATCGCGCTCATTACGAGGTGTAAAATGAAGGTCGGTGAAGCCAGTTCTTTAAATAGTACCCGTGGTCGTTGGAGCGTTTGGCTTGATACTGCCGCAGGTTCGAATCCCGGTATGGGGTGTTGTGTGTTTCTGTGTTTGTGTTCTATGTAAGTCATTCTATCTCCTCTAATGGCCAATTAGGTTAAGCCTGAAGGCCAAATATATGATGATGATGATGATGATGATAATAATAATAAGAGTAATAATCCGATTCAGTGTGTCTTAACATTTTTTATTCAACATCTCTAAACAAACTGTAACTGTAAACATCCAAACAAAATTTGCTTTGTTAAACGCTGTCAATTGCATTGTATTTTAACGATTTTATTATAATTCATTGTAATAATTTCCTTACATTGTAATGACTATTTATGTGATGCCTTCTAATGATTTGTATTGTAATTAACTGTTGTACACTTCTGTTTTTGTAAGTCGCAAAAAAAAAAAAAAAAAAAAAAAAAAAATTTGCAGTTAAGCGACAATAAATAAACAAATAAAATAATAACAACTTTAAATACCCCGATAAGTTCTGCAAACCCCTTAACGCACCAATGGATATCGCGAGCGCGATTCCCTCATATGCAAGAGGTGTACAACAAAGGTCGCTCGCGCGACCCGCCACTGAGCAGTCTTTGCTTCCAACTACCCCATAGAATCTGCAACTCTTATCTGCACACGTGAAATACCGCGTTGTTGGGCCACCTGTATCTCTTACGGTCCACCAGTTATGCAAATGAAGGGGACTTTAGAAAGTATTTCCAGGAAAATTAAGATATAAATTGATTTTTTAATACTGTATCAAATCGTTAGGGCCATGTTTGAGAAAAACAATGTTTTCGATGTAAGTGTAGTTTGAGATGGAACATTTTTGTTGAAAATCTTCGTGTCGCATTCTTGGGAGCTACTAAACTTAAAAAAGCTTATGTGTTCCATTCACATAACTTTCTCTACGTCTCTGCAACAAATTATTGTTAAAAAAAGCCTATGCTTTTATTTACTTTATGCTAATCGAGAAAAAAGTAGCAGAAACAGTCTCATTACTTGCTTCCTTGTAAGTAGAAGCGAAATAAGGGAGTACCATAGGTTAAAGTGATAGTCAAAAGCTGGTTGCTATGTGACCGAAATTCCTTTGTTTGTATGGACAGGAGTTGACAAATTCCTGTATGAGAAAAGTATATTTTTCATAGCTGAAACCGAAAACAAGGAATATCCCAAAAACGACAAACCTAACGAAAAAAGTGTATATAACATAAATGGCGTGTTTTAACGTGATCTACATCTTTTGTGTCGTAGGTTTTTGTCCATCTGTTATGGTTTACCAGTTATACAAAATTCCGTAAAATTCATCTAGAATGAAGTAGTCTTCAGAGGCTATTCCCAGAAAATTCAAAATATACATTTTATTTGTCAGGTAAATATCCTTAATATATGATATTTTAATCAAAATCGTTAGAGCCATTTTTGAGAAAATCAAAATGTTCGAAAAAAGTTCCATGTAAAGGGTAGTTGGGGTGGGGGGATTTACTTGAAAATCTTCGTGTCGCATCTTTGGAAGATACCAAACTTAAATGCCAAGTTTGGTATTCAATGGTCTTTTCGTTTTTGAGCTATACTGCCCACAGACACACACAGACATTTTTCTAAAAATGGTTCTTTTGGATTTAGGGGGTCTCAAAACATATATTTCATTTGAAATCTCGGTATTGAATTTTTGGGTGCATTACAATACCTTCTCTATACACTATGTACTTAGTACGTGTAGAGAAAGTAAACAGTTGTAAGCTCGAGTTGTATTTAATAAGACTACTTCGTGAATAAAACAACAATGATTAGCCTATATGGACACGAAGAAAAATATTTCTAAAATCCCATTTGTTTTGACGTATATTTGCACTGAAATTACTGCAACTTGATGTCCATATCATAAAGCATAGCCTCGTTGCTTACAGACTTTATCGCACTATTTCCACACACACACACACACACACTCTCTCTCTCTCTCTCTCTGTTGTTTTTAATATTCTGCGGCTTTGAGTTTTCAATTAATATGTCTATTTCAGTGATAGAGCTTTCCCCAAAACGTTTTGGAACTTTCGCCATTATGTACGTGAATATCACTGCACACTGATACTATTATTATGAGACGAACATTAGTTCAGAGAGAAAACAAATGCATGCCGGTGCGATAAATTTAGAAAACAATTGCACGTGGGTGTGATAAAAAACGATTAAAATGCAGAGATAATGAGTTCCGATTGGTTGGAATTTTACGCGCCAATGTACTGGATTGGCCACTTCCTACGATCACGTGTCATATACGAAATAGTCATTATTATCAACTTGCAGTTCGGAAGCTAGGAAGTCATGTTTTAGCTTTCCTATTGGCTAGGATGTTTTCACTGCAAACCCAGCTTAAGCCGGATGTGTTTAAATTACACGTTAATTATGTTGCTTCCTTGGAGCGCATGCGTGCTTATGATACAGTCGTAAAGCTGAGGTTACAGGTAAAAAATGTATATAATTTCACTTGCTCTATATAGAACATTAAAGGTGTTTCTCATAACCAAGAGAGAAACAGAAAGGTCAGCGGAAGACGGCGACAGATGCAATCGGCAAGTCCGATCTCTTCTTCCTGTCCCAGAGAACCCCCCAAACGTGGCTGCCCTGTAATTTGGGAGAAACTGCGAACCAAGAAATGGAGGCGCTGGATCACCATGTGGGAAGCGGAGGGACAAGATCATAAACCGATACTCAATTTCCCACTGGACGCTTTTATTATCTGCTCGAGGTTCCAGTTTCAGCATTTCTATTGCATCCCACACGCAGCAACCCAATACATATGTCAACCACGCCTCGTGGCGTGTTGCTTATATTTCATGTCTTGGAAATGTGCGACAAAATAGGTTTCTGACGCCCAAGTGCCGCATCAGCATTGGAAATGAGCGAAAACAGCAATATTAACGTCTGTTCCATATAACTTTGCCCAGAATCTCTTCTGTCACATCCACTACGCACAGCTCATTGACTGCTGTCGTAGAAACGTGCTTGTGACGTACTAACTAGTTCCTTGTGTGTCTTTGTGTTTTATATTGAAATTAAACTGGTGTATACTTTGACTTGTAGGAATGTGTAAATTAAATTTTACTTTCTCTGCATGTACTATGTACATAGTGTATAGAGAAGGTATTGTATTGCACCCAAAAATTCGATACCGATATTTCACTGGAAAAATATGTTTTGGGTCTCCCTGAATCCAAAAAGGGCATTTTTGGAAAAAAAAAGTCCGTGTGTGTGTCTGTGGCTCTAGCCAGAAAGCACCAGAAGGCGGCACCGACGATGACAGAAATAAATATCTACACTGCGCAAGACACCGTCCAGCCGCAACGTACAAAACACTGCCGCCTGGTCCTTTAACTCTGAGCCACATGACAAGGAAGGGATAGGAACTGGAAATTTAGGACAGGAAATTCGGAGGATGTTATGAACCTTCCACACATTCGTGGCCAAGGTTATTGAGACAGACTCGTGAACGAGATGTATGCAATTCAAATTTCACCATTTTCTCTGACCAAGCGGGACGGCTCAACGGTAAATTCTGTGCCCCGCATTCCGGAAATCTCGGGTTCGGTCCCCGGTTACCTTCCATCTGACCATGGGGTTTTCTTGCTTTCCCTCTGTTCACAACGGGAATGTTGGAATGGTGTATTCTACAGTGAATATCCTTTCAGGCTGACTATAGAGCTGTGCAAGTGGCGGAAAGGATTCCGATTTGGAACTTCTCCTAGACTCTGTCAGAGGGAAGTCTGTCGAGCCTCCACTGCAAGGCCGTATACTCTGGTCCCGCAAGAGGTAGTCAAGTCGGAACTATTAGGGTAGTTGTTACAAATTGGCTCGTCTGAGTGAGAGTACACGCGCGTACTCAGCCGTAAAACTCGGAGAAGTGCTGGAGGGCGAGTGTGATAGCCAAAACGTCACTGAACAAAGGTCATACCACAATAATGCCTCCTGCCACTTTATTTTCAACAACTGTAATAGTAATTACGACTAATATGGAAAGTACATATTGGAAGTAGTATCATGAAGGATAATATCAATAGCTCAATTACCTAGAATTACACCTGTTAAACCCCCTACTGTGAAAAGTAAAATAAAACCTAAAGCTCATATCGATATAGGTCTAAAAATAATGTTTGAACCATATATTGTTGCAAGTCAATTGAAATTAGTCGTGACAATAGTTTGCCTACAATGCTAGGCTGCAATGCAAGTTGTAGGTATATATATATATATACCTGTGAATCGCTGATATTTTGGTGCGCACTCAAGCTGGAACATCCTTATTAGGGTACTCTGCGCGTCTCTACTACTAGTGTCGACCTGCGGTTCTTTCACCTCGTCCGCTTCTTTCATGCATGTAGGCACAAAAGGTCTATTGAAGTTTGAGGTGCTAGGTGTCTCCTCCGTCAGTGACGCCCGAAGACAATTAACAACGTGTATATTAATGAATAGTTCTCCAAGAATCTTATGTTAACAAAGCTGTATAATTTAGTTAATTATAAATTGATATTAATAAATAGCCCTCAAAGACTCGCATCTTAACAAAACTGTAAAACTTAATTCTAAACTGATATTAATGAATAATCCTCAAAACCTGCATGTTATCAAAACTGTTAACCTTAATTAATTCTAAACCGATATTAATGAAATTCTCAAAAACTCGCATGTTAACCAAACTATAAAACTTAGCTAATTCTAAACGACATTAATGAATAACCCTCAAAACCTGCATGTTATCAAAACTGTTAACCTTAATTAATTCTAAACCGATATTAATGAATAGTCCTCAAAACCTGCATGTTAACAAAACCGTAGAATTAATTAATTCTAAACTGATATTAACGAATAGTCCAGAGGACGCGCATGCTAACTAAACTGTATAAGTTAGTTAATTCTTAATTGAAAATTACTGATTGTTTTGAAAGCAAAGAAATCTCCTTATTTTAAGCGGAAGAGAATTCGTGTCTCACTTTAAGGAATCGATCCTTTTTCACAATGGAACAGAGAACAATGCCAAGGAGATGCTGGGAGCAAATAAGGGATTAAAACTGATAAGTTCATTATGAAGTATAACGTTTATAAAAAGGATCTAGAGTTTAAAGAGAAATGCCATCTAACAAAGTGTAGATATTTTAATTGTGGAAATGTAAACGACAGATCTGATAGAATTTTACTGTTCAAAATTGTAAAGCGACAATAATAATAACAATAATAATAATACTAATAATAATATAATTTTATGAATATTCTATGAGCGTAGATTTTCAGTAAGCGCAGCACTGTAGCCGAATGGCTAGACCATTTGCCTCTCACCAGGCGATCCCAGGGAACCACATGCGTGATTTGTGGTGGATGAAGCGGCGTCTGGGCGACTTTTCTCCAGTTTCCCCCGCCATTCATGTCACCAATTGCTCCATAAGCATCTTTCCTTTTATCGTCATTTCATATAATCCACTTCCTCGCTTTCATGCCAAGCATCGGGCTGATTACTCTTCTTGGCTTCATTCTGATGCAGAGTATCTGCTCCTCAACAGGCGTCTGACCCCAGGCACTGACTTGTAAGTTCTGGCGGTGTAAGTTGTGCGTTCGAAGAAGAAAATTGAAACACAAGTATATTATTTTTCGATGTGGTCTCAGTTATGTTCCAACATGTGTCCTACAGCTGGTAGAAACACTATTCTTAGATAAGATATAAGGATCAAGTCACCGCTACCAAACACAGAAGCGTATAAAGGGGCATTAACAAGAAAGAAAGAAGCAGGAAGAGATAGACACCGAATTCTACGTCACAGATGCCATGATAAACAGACAGTGGACGAACAGCAAACACACACAATCATAGGACTTGCGATACACGGCTTCTACCATTAATATGTACAAATTAAAAAAAATAAAAACTTCGAGCTCAAGAACAATGTGTTTGCAAATTATGTAAAAAACGGACATCTACTATAAATGAGCTTATAAAAACAAGTAAATGGCCAAAACTTTCTATTTGTACTCTGTATGCTCATTTGAGCGCACTTTGATTTAAATAAAACCGATGGATTAGCCTCTACAGGGACTGTCGCTAAATTCCTATACTGTTTGCTGCACTCTAACCTCAAAACAGATATTTTGATAACATGTGGAACCCTAAAGTATGTTTTGTTTTCATGGCAACCAGATATAAACTTACAGTTACGTATCCATTGATTAAAAAATAGCTGCACACTCAAGAGGCTTCGTCATCCCTTTCGTCTCATTTATTCCTCTTCTAAGCCAAAAGGCAAGTAGCTCGACCCCTTTCTTCATCGCTCACAGGTATGTTCACGACGAGTAATTAATATTCTGGGTTGTTTGGATTCTTGAGCATCAAAAAATTATATACCTATTTTCAGATTTACTAAAATTGAGTGAAGTGCAACTTCACTAGCTTCACCTGAATAGCTGTCTCTGGTACCTTCACTGCTCAGAAAAGTATAAAAGAATCCTTATGCAAGCGGGGCAGCATTTTCAATTGGTATTGTGGCAGCGATTCGCTTGACTGCAGTTAAAGTTGCTCTATTCCCTGTCAGGGTAGTGAAAAAGCTGCGCAGAACGTTGTGGGCGCAACTTTTGCCCTCTCCCACATGTCCATCTGACATCAGACACGCATGCGCATGCGCTTCGCGAGGTTTTTGTCAGTGGTGGGAGAGAGGTCATTGCAAGCGGCAGAGTGTACTGTTTATTGTAAGAGTATATAAACTGAGAATTATTAACAGTAATGTCGGAACCTTAAACACTTAAGTTCTCTGCTAAATCCCTTAGAGGATAAGCTAGGGAGATTGTTTACAATGTTGCCACTTACTTCGAAAACAGGTATTTCTCATCCTACATTCAGCCACTCATGGATGTATTTTGACAATGATACCGGGGTGATGGCAAACTCTCCCTCCATCCATACCTACATGGCCGGCTATGGCAGGAAGAGGGGAAGCAGCTAAAGGTTTGAGCTAAGCGAACCGAAAAATTGTAATATTTTTAACTATCTTGCCAAGTTATAACTACTATACTGCAGTATATTACCACCTGTTGGGTGCATTTGTAAAGCATTGATAACAATACTTCCAACTTATAGAATAATGACCAGAAGATTCGAATTGTATTACGTTATTAATGTTTTCATGTGACTCCCCCTCGTATGTTCCATTTTGTGCTGCAGTGGTACAAAATATAATTACGAGTTAGGCTATTAATATAAGTGAAGAGAATAAATTACCTACCTTGCCAAATAATGACACCAATACTGCAGTAATGTTTAAGAAAATTGAAACGTTGACTTTGGAATTCCTCAGACTATGGAATTTAGCTGTATGCAAGTTGTGTAATCAAATACGATTTGAATAATTAAAAATATCGGAAATTAGATATTCAAAAGGCTTGTATCATAGCTAGAGCTCGGCCCGAGGTCACGAAATTCCTGGATTGCGATTCGATACACACACATTATATCTATGACGTAATGGAGTAGGCGTGGTTTCTCCAGCCCTTTTCGAAACGTGTTGCACTACCTAACATTGCTCACTGCCTGGCCTTGTTCAGTTCCTACTAATAGATAAACCTGTGAACTCTGAAAGAGAGGGCAGATGGAAAAATGTCGAAATACGAAAGGGTAGGCGTTCGACACTGAACGAATTTGTGGATTGTTCAAACACATTTTGAGTGATAGGAGGAGAGCCTTTTCTTTCGACACAGTAAAGATGTATCTTGTAATTCACTGCAATGAACTCTGAGTGAGTTTTTTATTTATGTTCATTGTGTTTTCAAAGCTCTGCAATTTATTATCCTGATTGTTCTTTTTAACCAAGGTTTATACTTTTATTTGTACAAGTTTTATTTACTAATCATATAAGTGTTTAACGCCCGCTTTAACTACTTATGGCACCGCAGGCGGTGACACTGATGATACATGAATGATGATGATGGAGCACTGGTGGAATGCGATGCCGGGGGAAACCGGAGTACCCGGAGAAAACCCGCCCAGCGCTGCTTTGTCTACCACAAATCTCGCATGCGGTCGCTTGGGATCGAACCACGGCCGTCTAGGTGAGAGGCAAGTGGTTTAACCACTCGGCCAATATTATCTTTATTATGTTACTTTATGAATTAGAACGATACATATCATGTCCAAATATTTAATGAGCTACTTTTGGAGCAGATTATACATCAACGTGTGTATGTTTACGCTACAACTCCCTCCCCACTACCCTCTCTTTATTCAGTTGACTGCTCAATATGTTCGTAACTGTGTGCGCTTCGGAACCAAAACTGAGGTTTAATCATAGCTTTGGAATTTGGCTGTTTGATTTACCTTGCTACACAAATCCATGTAACACAAGGAAATTATGGTGCAATTTCCGCAACCGATGACGGTAGCGGAACTACAAAGCGAGAGGCAATTTTGAGCCGGAATTTGTGCAGAGTTTTTGTGGCACAACTAATAATAACACAGGCAACTGTTGATTTCAATGCCAGAGCGTTGTATTACATGGAGACAACTACTACTACAGTCTAATCGCACTCTTTTCAACAAGCAGGTGGAAAAGAGGGTCGAAAGTCCGGTTCCTGCGTCAAGCGGCACCCTCCCCCCTTCTACAAGCCCTAGGCGAAAAGAATACGAATGGGCTGTATTACTGTATTAAGCGGTTTCCATCCAGATGGCATAATAAATACAATGTGGTCTCTGAAACATGAACGGAAGGATTAAAATAAATGCCAGCGTTTGTTTTATGGCCCTCCAAAAACTACGTTTAGATATGTGAACCACTATAGCTTTTTTTACTTTGTCTAGGACGTATGTACAATATACATAGCTGGTAGAGAAGATACTGTATTCCACTCTAAACTATATATTGAGATTTTACCGGAAATATATGTTTCGAGGGCCCCTAAATCCAAAAACTGAATTTTTAGAGCAAGGTCAGTCTATGTGTCTGTCTGTCTCTGTCTCTCTCTCTCTCTCTCTCTCTCTCTCTTTCTCTCTCTCTGAGTATATGTGTGTCTGTGGACTGCATAACTTGAAAAGTTGGTTAAACACCAAAGTTGGTATTAAAGTTTAGTATCCTCCAAGGTTGCAACATGAAGATTTTCAGAAAAATCTCCCATTCCAAAATGTGTATTTAACGGTCTTTTCCTTTTTGGAGCTATGCTGTCCACAGACACATACACACGCACACCCACCTTTTTCTAAAAATGCTTTTATATAAATTGATTCAGGAGAACCAAAACATATATTTCCGATGAAAACTAGAGTTTTTGGACGGGATACAATACTTTCTCTACTTACGATATGCATAGTAGGTACGTGTAGGGAAAGTAAACATGTAGATCTGATTAAAACATACAACTTATGTCATTACTTTATTGTACAGTTAACCATTTCCTAGATATTCCTTGTTATTAGTTTCAATTTTAGAATACTCACCTATACTTTTCTCAAACAGGAAAACCTCATTGTTTCATATCTCTTTTGTTTTACTCCTGGCTTGCAAAGAGTACTGAATTTCAAATGCATCATATAGCGACCAGTATTTAAAAGATTTGACCGCTTTAGGCGATTTCCCTTCTATTTACAAGGAACTAAGTAATAAGACTATTTTGCTAATGTCTATATATGGATTATCATGATGTATATAAAAGAGTAACCTTTTGTAAGATTGCTTGTAGTGCAAGTAATGAGTCATATAATTGGAAGTTGGTACACAGCAAATTGTTAGGAGTTGTTTTTCATACGTATATATTGGTTTAAACAGAGTAATATGGAACTTGGCACTATCATAGTTATCATTCTCACAATCGCTGAAATAAAGAAGTTATTAATTTCACCACTTGATTTAGATTAGTTTTTAAATTTTAAAAGTTGCACTTATTTGCCAATATTTCTAAGTTGTTTAGATATTTGATTACAACTTCCACTTGCTTTAGGTAACAGTATTACAACTTTTACAGTTTAGCTTATTTTCAAAATTAATAAGGAGTTTCGAATATTTTGTCATAAGATCACTCTTGTTTGTCATCGGGATTAAGGGAATAGCTTTCATCCATTGGGGGGCGTATTTTCTAAATTTGATATAATTCGTATTTTCCTCTTTTATGTTGATCACATATTTCTTATCTCGCCGTTTCATGCAGATTCCTCGGTAGTATAGTGGTCAGTATCCCCGCCTGTCACGCGGGAGACCGGGGTTCGATTCCCCGCCGGGGAGGAAAATTTTTTATGTTTGTTAGTTTTGTAAGATTTAACAGGTCTTTATAAGATCATCTTATGTGCTTTCATTTTTGTTTTTGAAAGCTTAAAATATGAAAATAGGGACTAAAGCTAAGATTTATGTTCGTTCCAAAAGTTGTTTGATCACTGTATATCTAATGTAATTCGATATGTATGTCAGAGGTCGAATCTGATTATAATGAATTTTCTTCTTACTTAATTTAAACTGAATAAGGATATTATAAGGACATTTTAAGCTCTTTATTGCGAAAACGGCGAACTTTAAACTACATCTAGACCAAAAGGCATAAAACGATAAAATTAAGTGGGCGACTTGCATAGCTAACGGGTTTGACTTTAGTTGTTATGTTATATTATATTATTATACAGTAATAATATATAACAAAGCTGTTGTTTTGTTCAGGCTATCCAGATGCTTATACCTCATGAAATATTGTTTCATCAATAAGATCAATAATCAATTTTCTAGATATAAGATTAATTAATACTTCAAGTCTGTTCACGTCAGCAAATTTCTTTCTGATTTCGTTAAACTTTATACCAGGGGGTATTTTTGGCACGATGTTGACAAGTTTCTTTCACATTGGCCGTCAGAAAAAGTCTAAAATAATGTTACCCCATAACTTTTATACTTCCTATGTCATTTGCAACTCCTTGCATATAAATCTGTATTATTTTACCTATAATAGCAAAATTTTGTACGGTTATATGTACATGACGTATTCAAAATTATGAGCAACCCGTACTGTTTTAAAAGCTTGAAATCTGTATATTTTAATCTATCTGAATAAAACTCTCCTCAGATATGCTGTAAGACATGACAAATACCACACATCACCTTACAGAAACTGCAACTAAATCATACAGAATTTTCAAAATGTATTAACACTGCCCTTACATATATTCGATGTTTAATTTTATCCGTGATTTCCCACACAATTATCGTGAATGGGCTATCTAATTTACTGCCAACTAGCTGAAGAGACACAGAAGTGCATGTTTGTGAACTCAGAGATCTACATAGAGAATGAAACTTTATGAGGATGGGATACCGGGGTGTAGGGTTCTACCATGACTGTTTTAGGGGTGTCCCGCGATTAATGTATTTTCTTAAAAGAAAATTTAGTATTGAAGTCACTATACATATATCAGGGTGTATAGCGTACTTCACGCGAAATCTACCGAATGAAGGCTAGGGCCGGGTGCCCAATAAAACATCAATAGGCCTAAGTTTTGGCTTTACACGAAGAATAGCAAAAACTTCTACTGTTTTTATTCTTAGGTGTTCCAGTTTGCACAATGTCGCTACCTCACGCTACCTTTTAGCAGCGCTCTCTTTCCGTCACTATTGCTCACCATTTGAAATAAACTCGACTACTGCGCCCCCTACCGATATGTTGTGTTGTAATAAAGGTAAAAGTCAATTGTTGCGATTGGCAATACTGTTACCATGCTGATGGTGGTATTGTCCCGATCAGCTGTTTCGATGTTTTTTATGTTACCTTCAGTAACATTTCTAAAATGGCCGGCCAGGTAATCTTACAGGCCTGTAGCAAATATTTGAAACCCACAAATTTGCAAAGGTAATGCTAGCAAGGCATCTTTTTCCTATTTTTAATTTGAAATTGCTAGGGGCAGATGTTAAAGGAATTCATATTCACCATTCGCTTAGATATGAATAGGATTATGTATGGGTATCCGATTTTGGTTATCCATGTCTGAACTTAAGAGTTAAAGGGTTCCAAATTCTTGGGTATACGTTATATACATTATGGTACACACTTGAATTTTTGAGTGAATGAAGTACGCTTCGAAAATGGGTATGTAATATATGCCGAAGTTCTCAGTAGAGCACCATAAAGCACCACTATTAGAATTTTTTTTTTTTCTCTTGGTTTGCAAATGTCTTTTAAATTACCGTATTTTCTTGAATTCTGGATTAAAATACTGGTCGTGAAGAGGTGCATCTAGATTCGTGCAAATAATTTTTATTTGTTACAGAAAACACACTGGCACTAAATGTGCTAGATATTTACCATTGAATCAACAGGTTTAATATATGACTGTAACTAATACATATTGATCATGACATGGGGGTTTAAACGTGTATTTTGTCCAAATACAAAAACTTTGTTTTGATTCCTAGTTAGGCTTCTGTTCAGCGTAAAAGTAGGTAATCAATTGTTTTAATCACTAAAATGGATCATGGATTTTCTGTCATATAAACCATGCTGTTAAAATATGAACCTTATGTTTGCAGGGTCCAAGTTTATTAGGCATCTTTCCATATGATCATTCAGTCTTGGAGTAACAATTTGCTGTTATGTAAGCTATAGAGAAGAGATCTGGCTGACAGAATGTAAAAGGGCGTTTAATTATAGAGTATTCCACTTTTATATTTTTAGATGTGCAGCAGGAATCCATACTGGTATTAAACTACATAGTGATAAGGTAGATGATGCCTTAAAAGTAAAGGAGGCACCAATTGTTGACACCAAGCATGCTTTGATGAAACCCGAAGAGCTAAAGGATGAGAAGCAGAGGAGTGGTCTAATCACTATAGATGTACCAGTAAGTATTATATTTTATGCTTAATATGATAATACATAATGAGTGAGTAAAAACAGTATGAACAAGCTGCACATTGCTTTGCCTGTCTGCATCCTTGGCACTTGTTGCTCTCAGCGTTCTCATAAAAAGGTATGGGTGAAACCATGCAACATTTTTAGAATTTTAAAGGTTTACTTACCAACTTTATGAAAGGAGATAGTGAAACTGGCCTTTGTCATCATCCATACATTTACAGCACCTCTTTAAGAAACTATCCATCATTTGGTGTAGTTCACCTTGAGAAATACTGGCAGTTTTCTGACCAATATTTTGTTTTCAGGGTGAGAGGGTTTGTCTTGATATACATTTTGTTTGTCATTAAAATATTGTATACATAAGGTATTTTAATCAAAATGGTTAGAGCCATTTTTGGAAAAATAAACATTTTCGAAAAATGTTACATGTAAAGGGTAGTCTGGGGCGGGGAGATTTTCTTGAAAATCTTTGAGTCTCATCCTTGGAAGATAGTAAACTTAAATACTGTTTTTGAGCTATGCTGTCCACAGACACAGTCATGTTCGCACATACATTCTAAAAATGCTTTTTTGGATTCAGGGGGATCCAAACATGTAATTCCGGTGAAATCTCAGTATCAAATTTTTGGGTGCATTACAATACCTTCTCTATACACTATGTACATAGTACGTGTAGAGAAAGTAAAGCATGCATATTAACAACAAAATGTAACAGTTTTCCCCCCAACAGTAAGTACAGTAGTGCATTGTAATGGTTTTACGTTTGTCAGGTTGAATCAAGGAGGAGAGGACAAATGACTAAACTACCATGCATTGTTCCTGGAAGGCTATTTCCTTGAATCCATAGCGGCTAATATGTTGGCAACATGGTTCGCATGTGCTTGTTTCTGGGATATTCTCAGCCGTAAACGAGGTGAGAGGAGGGGACAAGAAAGGCACAACTGTAATCATGACGTACCATAGCTCACGCTGAGAAAACAGGCTTCTCCCAGGCATTAGAAGCAGACGAAACGTACATGTTCTTTTGTTTTGCAAAATTAATGCTGTGCTGTACCACCACAGCACGTATGGAGTGGCCACCACTGCTGCCAACATGCTAGTGTGGAAGAAACAATTATACTGTTGTACATACTCCTATTATGGCAAAACATTATGCTGTTATTTGCCTATTACTGTTTGCATCATGGTTTTAAGTCTAAAATTAAGTGTAGTTGTAATATTTTGTAGGCTACATTTAACAGTGTAATGCCTCTAAAACTTCTGCAGTTGTGTTTATTCCCTTTTTCAAAAATTGGGCAAATATTTCCCCAATTCCAACTTGACATTATTTCCTTCAGTAAAAGACGTACCATGTTGTGTTTCAGATGGACATTACTTCCATATCAGGAGTGCCAGAGGAACACATCAAAACTCGTCTCGTGAGAATATTCAAGCCTGCTAAGAATGCTATGCAGTCTGGTACAGATAATACTCATCACTGGGAAATGGAGTTTGATACAAGGGAGCGATGGGAAAATCCACTTATGGGATGGGCTTCAACGTAAGTACAATAACATGTGTTTGTATTTGTGCTTTCTGCTTCATTACCTTCTCTACACATACTATGTACATGGTATTGTATTGCACACAAAAATTCGATACCGAGATTTCACAGCAAATATATGTTTTGGGACTTCCTGAATTAAAAAAAAAAAGCATTTTTAGAAAAAGATCTGTGTGTGTGGTTGTGCACAGCATAGCTCAAAAACGAAGAGACTGTTAAATAGCAAACTTGGTATTTAAGTTCAGTATCTTCCAAGGATGTGAGACAAAGATTTGGAAGAAAATCCCCCCACCCCCAACTACCGTTTAAATGGTTGAAAAAAGAGAAACTTCTATTTTTCTCAATAATGGATTTAACCTTTTCACTGCTAACATATTTTTATGCAAGCAACACCTTGCTGAGTTAATTTCAGATATTTTCTAAATTTCAAAACTTTCAGAAAATTATTGAAAATGAAATATGAACTCAACCAGAAATGATGTAGGCTGCTTTAGATGTTCTAGAAATTCCAAATTATTGTTTTGAAAATGTTTTTATATGAGCATATACAACACAGAGTTGTCCATGAGGGGCCAGCAATGCCACTGTTTTACTGTCTTGGATTTTGTAATAAGAAATCATGTTTTTCTGCTATGATTAAAATATTTAAATGTATATTTAAATTTAGGTTTTTTTTTTTCCAATTTAGGGTTGTCCAAATAAGAAAAAAAAAAATATCTGTGCCTAAATGTTTACATGCTTTTCACAACACTCTTTCAAATCACTGTTATTCACAGATCGTCACAGAACATCAAAAGTGTGTGATACCTTTCAAAGTAGTACCTATTTTCTCTTCTTGTCTTCTAAGGAAGTGTTGGAGCAGACATGTCAATGCCTTGTGGGATTTGTTTTCTTTTGCGACATATATTGTGTGAATTGTGGGATTTCAAGAAGTGGATGTTAGTAGCAGCTTTTTGCTATTGACAAATTTTTTACCCTAGTGATCAACAATGTAATTCCAAAAAAGACGTGTAGTTCTTCCTAGGTACATTTTTCGATTTTTGTAGACTAGATTTGGGAGTTCATGGAACTTTCTCACTTAGAAATGTTTAGTACTTATTTGTCTCATTTGCGATATGCTGCACTAAATGGGGGAGGAAAAACTATTGGAAAAAAGTCGAGCACACTGCATTCATCCCTAATGTCTACAGAAATACCTGTCTGGTCCCTGTTGAAACTGTGAACTAGCGGAGGAAAATTCCCAATTTTAACCATCAGCAGATTCTTTGTTATTATTACGAACTTCGATAAATCCGAAAAAACTAACGGTGAAGCCTAGAAACATCTATTAATTCATTATCAACAACAAAATGCCGCACTCTGCTTATAGAAGCTTTTATCTCACTACTTTTGGACTACCCTGATTACGTCACATGATTAGCAGCATATGGAGCTACAAGACATAGTTTAGCTGAACCAGTTTGCTTTATTTTCTTTCAGATTTTGTAACCTTGCAGGGATATGGTTTAAAGTTAGTTCTTTTGAATCCTAACAGATATACCATTATGCCCGTGCAGTTCAAATGCTTTTACATGTGCAATTCTAAGACATAGTGTCGTTCAAACCTCTCGGTCGAGTTAACTCAAATGGCTGGGATATCTTTCTGCGATCGAGCTATCTCAACCATAGCAGAGAATAGGTTAATGATTTTGATTAAAATACTGTATATTAAAGTTATTCACAACACAACTAAAATATATATTTTAAATTTTCTGGAAATAGCATCTGAAGAGCACTTTATTCTGGTTGATTTTTGCAGAATTTTTCATAACGGTTAAACCATAAGAGATAGACAAAAACTTAATACACAAAAAATATAGAATTCTTTAAAAACCACAATTTATGTCATATGCATTTTTGTTGTACAGTTGACTGTTTCCAAGATATTGGTTGTTATTGGTTTCAATTTTAAAATACTTAATACGTTTCTGAGACAGGAGGTGTTCATTTTTATTTTATTCTCCTGTTTTGCAAAGAAGCAAATTTCAATGACAATCACATGAAGATAGCTTTTAAAACGTTCTACTATTGTTTTAGCTTATTGCGTCCCTTTAGTTTCCTCTACTTATAAGGAACTAAGTAATAAGTACATTCTGCTAGTGTTTATCTCGATTAGTAATGCATAGAAAGAAGAATAATCTTGTGTAAGAGGTCTGTTTGTAGAACAGTATATTAATATAAAAAATAAGAAATTTGATGTATTGCATTCATCCAATTTTCTCTAACCGTATTGCAACAAACTATTACTCTTACTAAAATATATTTTTCAATATATTTCATGCTAATCAAGATACATGTTACTTATTTCCTTGAAGGTACAAGGGGAATAAAACACTACACTAATTTAAAGAAATGACTAAATCTTTTAGGTTCTGGTCATAATGTGAATACATGAAATTCTGTTCTCTTTACATGGCCAGGATAAAACAGAAAAGTGAATAACGATTTCCCATTTGAGAAAAGTAAAAGTATTGTAACATTTAAACCAATAACAAGGAATATTTCGAAAATGGTAAACTCCACAAAAATGTATTTGACGTAAAGTATGTATTTTAAGCAGATTTTAATTTTTGTTACGTAAGATTTTGTCTGTTGCTTAGTTTTCCATATATTACATAATAGTTGTCCAGAATGAAGAGGGTTTTGGGCACTATTCCTAGAAAATTCAAGATGTACGTTACATTTATCATGGGAATTCTGATATCTTACAGATATGATAATCAAAATCGTTAGTCATTTTTGAGAAAATCAAAATTTTCGAAATTTTTTCCATTTAAAGGGAAGTTGGGGTGGGGGATTTTCTTGAAAATCTTCGTGTTGCATCCTTGAAAGATACTGAACTTCAATATCAAGTTTGGTATTTTACAGGCTTTTCATTATTGAGCTAAACCGCCCACACACACAGACATACAGACACGGACCTTTTTCTAAAAATCTGACATGTTACAATCACTCACTCTACATCTCTATAACAAATTGTTATTAAAAAGCTTATCTTCTATTTGCATCATGCTAGTCAAGATTAACATTAGCGGGAATTCACCTTATTACTTGGTCCCTTGTAAGCAGAAGAGGAAAATCTAATGTGTTCCTTCACATGATGTCCTCTAGCTGTTTGGTGAACAAGCTTTTTGTTCAAAAAATTAATCTGTTATCTACATCTTGCTAATGAAGATAAACATAAGCAGAATTATCCTTATTACTAGCTTCTTGTAAGTAGAACGGAAATAAGAAAATGCTCAGACTAAAGCGACAGTCTCATCCTTTAAAAGCCAGTCACTATGTGAAAAAATTGAAATTCCAATTGAAATTCTTCTTGCTTTCCAGGAGTAAACAAATGAAAAACGAGAAGAAAGATGTCTTCCCATTTGAGAAAAGTTTAAGTTGCTAAAATTAAAACTAATAATCTGGAATATCTCGAACGGTTAACTCTACAAAATAAATGTGTATAACATAAATTGCATGTTTTAATGAGATCTACCTACATATTTTGTGCAGTAAATTTTTGTACAACTCTTACTGTTTGCCAGTTATACAAAAGTCAACCGGAAGAAAGAGGTCTTCAGAGGCTATTCCAAAAAATCCAAGATCTACATTTTGTCATGTAATTATCATTAATATACAATATTTTAATAAAAATCATTAAGATCTGTTTTTGATAAAATCAAAATTTTCAAAAAAATTTCCATTTAAAGAATAGTTGTGGGTAGGGGGATTTTCTTGAAAATCTTTCTGTCACATCTTTGGAAGATACTGAACTTCAATATCAAGTTTGGTATTTAAAGGACATTTTGTTTTTGAACTATGCTGCTCACAGACACACAGGGACCTTTTTCTAAAAATACTTTTTTTTGGTTTCAGAGGGACCCAAAACATGTATTTCTGGTAAAATTTTGGTATTGAATTTTTGGGTGCAATACAGTACTTTCTCTATACACTATATACATGGTATATGTAGAGAAAGTAAAAATAATTTACAAGTGGTATGTGAAAGTTATGGGCAGAAAGGCAAAGGTTGGGGACTGTTTATGGAAGGAGATGAAATAAGAATTAAGGATATTGAAAATCAGTAAATGTAGGATATTCTCTATATTGTAACAACTCTTTATTTCTTCCACAAACTGATTACAATCCGAATCTACACACAAATAACTGTTGTTTTTCAATGTTTTTGTAACAATTCCAACATGTAGTCACTTTAGATGTTGTGGCGGTGGCTACTAAACGTGCTACAGATTTCTCATCAAAACTCACAGAACTACTGCAAGCATTGCATTCTTAATTGAAACTGAACCCTGGGCTTTGTTCCCTTTTTTATATCTGTTTATCACATGACAGGAAATTTCTAAAATGTCTCACATGCAAAACCAGCGCAGATGTTGCAAACACATTCAGGTGTAACAATGCAGGATTTTATGTCAAAGAACCTTCTGACACCACACATTTCCACTCACATAGATGTAACAATCACAGCTGTAATGGCAAAAGAACTTGCTGCTGGCACACTTAATTGTAACAATGGATACCAACAATCAGTTATGACTTATGAAGCAAGCCGTACACTGTTATTAGCGATTAAGACCGCAGGATGTAGTCACAGTGTAGAAAAAAAGTCTGATATTATATTCACATATCTTCCTCCACCCATTATTGTTTATAAAAACTATTCGTATGTAAGTTTATTTTTCTGTCTGCTTCACTTTAATGGAAATAAACCTTTATAGAAATAGCTACATTATGCATTTTGGTTTAGAGAACAGCAATAGTCAAATGTTAAAAACTGGATACTACATGTTGGTCTTAACCCTAAATTGCATAAATTATTTTGATACATATGCTGCTTTTCCTTTAATTTGCAAACCAGTATTTGTATCCCTTTGTACAAAGTGGTCTGGCCATCCATTCAAAGCTGAACGTCACGAGTTCAAATCCAGTGGCTACAGTCAAATGTGCCTGTGGTAAAGGATGGGGAGGTCCCAAGTAAAATAGTTGGTGTGATAGCACACTTGGATCTGACAGGATAACATTTGAATGCAGTTGCATGGATTTAGCTCTTTAAAAACAAACATAAAAAAAACCAGTTTTACTGCAAAAGTATTCATACTTTTACAGTATAAGACAGCTATAACTAAGCTTATTTTATTGTTGAAGATTAATACAAAAATTAGAAAATAAGTCAACTAAAAATTGTAAATGCTTTGATTAATCATGTTTCTGCTTATATGCAACACCATGCAATTAAGTGTTATAATTTTATATTTGTTCCATGCAATCATGAGAAACAACTGAAAATCAACAGAACTTTAAAAGAATGACAAGTACTGAACAAATCAGATACAAAACAGAACAGATTCAGTACAGAACAATGGAGATATTAAAAATGGCTTATGTCACAAAAGGAAAAGTTATTTAAAATAAATTGTGTCTTTTAATGTATACTATATTGCTTCTTTAGCAGATTTTCATCTATCACATAATGTATATCTATCATATAATATCTTTCCAAATTCCTTCTGAGAAAATCAAACATTTTTTAAAATATTCCACGTAAAGGGTAGTTTGGGACTTTTGAAACTCTTGTGTCACTCGTTGAAAGATACTGAACCTAATACCAAGTTTGATACTAAATTGACTTTTCATTTTTGAGTTATAAAGGGCCTTTTTCTAAAACTACTTTTTTTATCAGGTATGTTCAAAACAAGTATTTCTGGTGAAATCTCATTATTGAATTTTTGGGTAGAGTCCAATCTCTACCTACTATGTGCATTATGCAGTAAGTATGCTACAAAGGCTATCAGGTGCATGGTCCATCTCCCAGTCATGTGCTGTACACTTGGCTGGCAGTCGCATGGCCTGACACCCAGTCACACATGTGTGGACATCAAATAAAATCTCAAATCACATTAACAATTATCAGAATAAACACAAAACATACCTTATCACAGGAGATGTTGGAAATGCCGTCCATCTGCATTAGTATATCTGTTTTTATTCACACAAATTAGCTCAGCTCCCGAAATAGTGCTAATTTCTGTGCTGATAATTTGTTTTAATTCTTCTAATATTTGAAGATTAATTTTGTATACTTTATTTTTTAAGTAAACTCATAAATAAAAATCAATGCTGTAAGATCAGGGCACGGGTGGGTCATAAACCCTTACTAATATTTTCTATACTAAAAAAATTTCCACAATAAACTGTAATGATTCATCAGTTGCATGCGTAGAATCCTGGTGGAAATATCCACACCGACATTCAGTATCCAGCAGCTGTTCGAAACATAGTGTTAGTATGTTATTTCTCTATCTTTCTGCATTTATGGTACATTTATAAAAAATAGGCCCTATTATCCTCTATGCATTTATTGTTCACCATACCCTGATTTTTTGATCATGCAAGAGTTTCATGAATGCAATTGGGTTTGTCTGTAGCATAATGTTGCATGTGTTGTGATGACATGATGCGAATGAAACCATGCTTCGTCACTGAACCGTATTATTCGTGGGTCGGTTCCATCATTAACATTCCTCAAAATGCAGTTACAGAAATTTACCTGATTCTGGAGTACATGTGGTAGCAATGCCTGGACAACAGTAACCTTGTATGGTTTGAGTTTTAAAAATGTTGATGCTTTCCAAGCTGAAGCTTTCAAAATGTCAGTTTCTTGTGTACTGTATACTGCATTTTAAAAGCACTTCAAGCAAAATTAAATACTTCCAAACATTCTTAAAAGTTATTCATGTGTTAACTGGACTAGAATAGAAATAAGACTGACACATGTGTGATGGCAGAATGGATGTACAAATGTACAGGGAAAAACAGTGAAGGTCACACAGGCCGTCTTCCTGGCAGCCAAGGTTTGTAACAAATGTACTGTACATACATTGTAACGAAAATAAAAATCAAGCTTTTGTAATAATAGTTTATAGTGACTATAGTGAGTGTAATACATCAAGTTGTTTGTTTTCCTGGATCACTTGGTAAATTCTGTAGTGACTATATTTTTGCAATAATCTGAACTTTCATCCAATAATTAAAATAAGTTGAAAGAAAATGGAAGGTAGCTATTTGACTGAAGTCATCTGCAGATACCAGACCATAATTCTGGCAGTATAACCTAACAAAGTGTCAAAGCAGTAAAAAATTGTACACAATAGCTTCACTGTGAATATTTCCATGTGCAAAAGCTGGTTCACAATAACTGAGAACACTAACCAGAATGAGAACAACAAAGTTGAAATATTCATATTTTAACAGGATCATTCATATGACTTTCTCTATATCTCTGTAATATATTATTGTTAAAAAACTATTCTTCTATTTACTTCATGCTAATCGAAAAAATGAACAGAAATGGTCTTATTATTTGCTTCCTAGTAAGTAGAAGGGAAATAAGGTAGTACACTGGGCTAAAGCAAATACACAATAGTCAAATCTTTTAAAAACCAATTACTGTTTTTTTTTTGGTAGTGTTTAATGCCCGCTTTAACTATTTATGGCACTGCAGGCGGTGACACTGATGATACATGAATGATGATGGAGCACCGGTGGAATGCAATGGCGGGGGAAACCGGAGTACCTGGAGAAAACCCACTCCAGCACCGCTTTGTCCACCACAAATCTCACATGCGGTCACTTGGGATCGAACCCCAGCTGTCTAGGTGAGAGAGTCAAGTGATCTAACCACTCGGTCACGGCGCAGCCTTGATTGCTATGTGATTGAAGTTTCTCTGTTGTACGGCCAGGAGTTGATAAATTCCTGTATAAGGAAAGTATAAGTATGTTAAAACTGAACCCAATAACAAGGAATATCTCAAAAATGGTCAACTCCATGAAAAAAATGTATATAACATAGTTTGTGTGTTTTAACAAGCTCTACTTGTGTTAATTAAATAACTCAGAAGTTTGAGACAAGTGAAGTTTTAATCAATGTGATGTTGAAAATGAGTCGGAATAGTAACACTCACCTCACTTATATGTAATTGTTCAAAACATATGTTTCAAGGGCAATTGCCCTCTTCTTCAGTTGAAGTCCGACTGATGGCTGCTATTTGTGCTCTGTGGTCTATTACGGTGGAGCCATCTGGTGTTCTCAGTAGAAGTTCAAAATCATGTGGCGGTATTTCAAAATTCATCAGTTGGTCTTTTTGTTGTGTAATGAGAATATTCTCCCAAACTGTAAGTTCTGCCGGGTTGTTTACAGGTTTTAGTAATTTTATGTCATTTTGTATTTCATGATGTGATGTCCAAAAATGGTATGCTACTGCCGATTTATCTGTTTGTTTCTGTTTGATATGTCTGAAATGTTCTTTTAGCCTTGTTTCCAGTCTTCTTTTTGTTTGGCCAATGTAACATGATTTGCAGTCCTTGCAATCAATTCTGTAGATGCCTGATCTCTGGTTTGTAGGTATGGGGTCTTTAATGTCTGTTTTCAATGCATTTTTTATGTTGAATTGGTTACTTGAAGCTAAACTTATATTGTATTTCTTGAAAATTTTTTTGAATTTCCTATCTGCTGTTGGGTGATAGGTGAATTTTTTATATATAACTTTCGGTTTTTGTATGGACAAAGTGGTGATTTGTTTTAAGGTTAATTTCTCCTTATGTTTTTTAATTTTTTGGTCAATGATGTCTGGGTTAAAACCATTGGCTGAGGCTATATGTCTTAGTTGGAGGTATTCTGTGTTGTACTCTTCTGGGTCAAGTGGGATGCTGAGGAGTCTGTGTACTGAACTGTTGAAGACTGCCTGTTTATGAGGTTCTGGGTTGAAACTATTCTGTTTTATGTAATTGTCTGTATGTGTGGTCTTCCTGTAGATGCCATAAGTGATCTTTTGTTCTTTCTGTGTTAGTTTTAGGTCCAGGTATGGTAGCATTTGGTCTTTTTCTGTTTCCATTGTGAATTGTATGTACCTGTCCTGTAGGTTTAGTAATTTTAGAGTCTTCTGCTAATTTTTTGGGGACCACCGCAAAAACATCATCAACATATCTAAACCATTTTTTGAATATATTCGGAAAACTGGAGGTTATATGTACTTCAAGTCGTCCCATGTACAGATTTGCTAAAAAGGGCGAAAGTGGGTTACCCATTGCTAAGCCTGATGATTGTCTGTAAAATCTACCATTGAATTGGAAATAATTCTGGTTGATGCAAAGTTCTGTTAAAGTATGGAAGTCTTCTATTTCTTTCTGGTTTAAGCCAATGCCCCTGAGCCATGCTTTGAAGGTTTCAAGTAACTTGTCGACTGGGATGCTGGTGAATAATGATTTCACATCAAACGAAACCAACAACTCATTGTTTGAAACTTTGTACTCTTCTAGATGTTTTATTAGTTCTATGGAGTTTTTAATGGAAAGGTGGTTGTGTTCGGGGAAGCTATTGAATTTGTTAACTAACCACTTAGATAATTTGTAGGTTGGAGAGTTTATGCAATTGACTATTGGTCTCATGGGTTTGTCCGGTTTGTGGATTTTTGGCAAAGCATAAAGACGTGGTAGAGTTGGGTTTGCTTCTTTCATTTTGAATTTTTCTAGTTTAGGTATAACTTCTGTTCTTTCTATTGTATGTTTTAAGGATGTTATCAGTGTGTTTAATGGGTTTTTACTTATTTCTGTATATTCTTTATTCTCTAAAAGGGTTTCTACTTTTGAAATGTAACCTTTTTTGTCCATTATGACTGTTGTGTTTCCCTTATCTGCTTTTAAGAAAACAACGAAGAAATTACATTTTTAAACAAGGGCTTCAAAACTTGCACTCAATTCTCGACCAACGTACAAGATTATATAGCGGACATAGAAATAGCTACAAAAGAACTAAACCGGACCGATCAATTAACAATAAAGAAAGAAGTTGCACCTATACTGCAGGAAATCAAAGACACAAAAATACAGAAGAACAAACATAAACAAATAATCAGGTCCTTAAACAAAAAACCGGTAGTTTTCTTAAAAGCAGATAAGGGAAACACAACAGTCATAATGGACAAAAAAGGTTACATTTCAAAAGTAGAACAATTACATATAAGTGAGGTGAGTGTTACTATTCCGACTCATTTTCAACATCACATCTACTTGTGTTGTTGGGTAAGTTTTTGTCTACTTCTTACAATTCAGCAGTTATGCAAAAATTTGCAAAATTCATTCAGAATAAAGATGTGTTCAGAGGCTATTCCTGGAAAATTTAAGATATGCATTTTGTTTGTCATGTAAATATCTTTGTTAGAGCTATTTTTGAGAAATAAAAATGTTCCCAAGTAAAGGATAGTTGGGGGTGAGGGGCATTTTCTTGAAAATCTTGGAGTTGCATCCTTGGAAGGTACTGAAGCTAAATACCAACTTTGCCATTTAACAGACTCTTCATTTTTGAGCTATGCTTCCCACAGACACATCAAGATTGTTCTAAAAATGCTTTTTTTATTCAAGGGGTCTCAAAACATATATTTCTGGTGACACCTCAGTATCAAATTTTTGGGTACAATACCTTCTCTGTACACTAGTACATGTATTCCCAGGCATGGCTTATTAGACCCATATTGTGTATAATAGATTCTTCCCCTGGAAATTATTCAAGGAGGCTGTGATATAGCACAGACACAACTTAGTCTATTCACAATTCTTTCAATGTTAGGCCTCTTGTGTAAATATTTTCACCATCAAATCAGTAACTCCTCCACACATGACAGTGAAAGCATGATTAAGAATTGTACATGGTCCTTTAGTTATCTCAGTGTATTGATAGCATCACTGAATGATCTTAACAGGATTTTGTTGATTGATTGCTTGACATCTTCAGAATGTTACTTTGGAGTTGGAATACACTAAGAATGACACTGCTTTTTTTTTTTTTTTTTTGCTTCCAGTGGTGACCCACTGTCAAACATGAAGGTGGAGTTCAGGGATGAAAACGAAGCTATTGCATTCTGTGAAAAGAATGGATGGAGGTGGTTCATTGATGAACAGCCACACAAGGAATCTAAACCAAAATCTTATGGAGTAAATTTCTCATGGAACAGGAGAACTAGAGTTTCCACTAAATAAACCAATGGTGTTAAATGCCAAAACAGCAAACATAATGAAAAGAATTGGATTTTAATAAGAATGTCACATGTGTATGATATGTTAAATAAATTATGTAGGTCAAACAAAAACTGTTTCTTCATTATGGAAGCAAATAAATCCTTTACCAAAATGCAGGAAATACATAACTTTAAAGTGATTTCACTTTTTGAATTCATGAAGTAGTAAAGCAAACCATCTGACAAGGGAAGGCCTCATTGGCAGTGGGCATGCTTACGACTTTTCTTGCTTAGTATGTCATCTCTGCTCCTCTCGTGGATACTCTCTTCTATTCATCCCTTCATGTGGCACTGCCATATACTCAATGGAGCGAGTTTGTTTACTTCTACTTTGAACTTAAAGTGAAACAAGTATATCCATATTATCATGAAGTTGCTAATGTTAGTAACCACAATATGCAAGTTTCCAAATACCATCATGTCCTTCTGCATAAGAACTTTGGTATGAATGAATGAGTTTTTTTTACCAACATTTCTATACAGCTTTTAATTGCAAAATGTTACTTATTACTAATAATATCCTTTATTTCTGAATTTAAGGAGAGGCATCATTATAATTAATACCAGATTATGTATACAACAGATGAAGAAAATAGTATTTTCAAAAGAATGTTTGAGTACAGTGGTGTGTTAAATGAATGTGTTCACTCATCAAGTACAATGCACACTGATTTTCCATAGCACCTGTCTAGTATATGATGTAACAGTTAGTGCAAGTGTTCGCCACCAGTAACATGAAGTGGGACAGATACTTCCCTCTGTAATGGGCTGTAAGTTTTGGATATTTTTGCATATCTTATATTAATTCCACCTGTATTGTCAACATTGTCATTCCTTATGATAGCTGCCTTTTTTTTTTTTTGTCTTACCAATGAACTTTCAAAGCTTTTTTTTTTTTTTTTGTCTTACCAATGAACTTTCAAAGCTTTTTTTTTTTTTTTTTTTTTTTTTTTTTTTTTTTTTTTTTTTTTTTTTTTCTCTCTCTCTCTCTCTGTTTTCTTAGATTCAATGTGTTGCTACCTCATTTCATTTGAAAAGTTTTCTCACTTTTGTAGAAGATACTCATCTTTACACAATTTTGTTTGCTTACATTCTAGAGTACAAGTTTTTGGCACATAAATTAAAATGAGATGAAAGATGGTTAATAAATGGAAAGTATATTGAGGTGAAACAATTTGATTACTTTAGGATCAGATTCACAAGCAACGGTAAATAAGAGGCACATTCCAATATGCAAAATTGAAATGAAAACTAGCAATGAAAGCTATCAGTTTGTTTATACAAAACATCCTTATTAACAATGAATCAGCTGGGAAAGACTTCTGAAGCAGTAGGTGAGTCTAAGATGCCTTATGGAATGAAATCTGGGGAGTGAAAAAGGGATGGTTAAAGATTGATGTAGTTCATTGAATGTTTTGCAAGGAAGTTTTGGTTTTACCCAAGAGTTCACCATCGGGTGGAGTTAGGAAGAATAGGGAAAAAAGCATAATAGAAGATATAGATAATACATTTGGATGATAATAAAAGAATACTTTAAGTTTCAGAAAATTGCAATACAAAGATAGAAAATGTATTGGGAGATGGGGACGAGATTAAAAGAACTAGGCTGGAGAAATGTTTGTCTATCAGACATAAATAACATTGGATTTTGAAAACAAGTGAGAATGATGGTGGAAGAGAGAGAAAAACAACATGGGGCAAGCTTAGAGAATAAAAGTTCTTTGATGCTATAACCCTAGATTCAAAAAGTCGCCGGAATAATTTATTTTCTCTAATGTATACAAAAATGAAGAATATTTTATTTTTAGTTATTGGTAACATCCATGACAATATTTCATTTCAATTTTCATACTAATAATGATTGTTGTCTTTATTTGGCAAGTCGTTTTGATTTTGTATGCATGTTCATTTATCACATTTCATAATGTTGGCAATATAAAGTTCTGCGTTTTGTTAAACAAATCTCCCTCAAAGACATTGAGAATGATGAAAGAAGCTTATAGTGAAGGAGTGATGAAGAAAACTCAGGTGTATGAATGGCATAAGCGTTTTGTTCAAGATTTTTGAATGCTGAAGAAATTATTGTACATGCGACAAGGGTACTATGATAGTTATCTGAAAATGATTTCCAAGAGTGCTTCCGCTCTTTACATGCAGTGGCTGAAGAAGTATCACTGCAGAAGGGAACTATTGTGAAGGAAATGTTGTGTAAATTGCTTTATGGGAACTTGTTTCTGTATTATTTACACATTCTGGGAACCTTTCAAATGTAGTACATAAGATGGCAATATAAATTGGTGGAGGGAGAAAAATGTAGACACATGTAAGAAGTTGGAAAGAATAGGCCTTGCATGGATGTGCACAGGAGTATTAGTGTTAAACAAATAGGAAACAATTGCCCAGGTAAATATATCATTTATGAGAAATTGGGTGATATTCTCCATTGTTTAACACATTGAAGCCCAAGTCCGAGTATAGCTCGGGCAGTGCAAAGTGTTCATGCAGCCCACGCAGGTATTTTTAACACTTTTAATGCAATTCCACAACTGTAACTCGGTCTTGGGCTATGCAGCAAAGGTCATGCATTAGTTATCATTCAGTTGTCTGATTTGTGCTGCTATCTGTCCTCGCTTAAGTCAAGTAATAGGAATTTTCAGAGTCTTAGTAATATTGACTGCTCTTGGGCAGTCATGCTATTTTCCTTGAAGGTGGTGATCTGTTTATTACTTTTCTTAAAATTTATAATGCAGTATTTTCCTTGTTTTCTGTGAACTGAATCTGAAGCTGAAATTCAAGATGCAATAAATGAAATTCTGGTTCCGAGGGAGAGATTTTTGAGCTTTCAATAAATTTAGTGTAAGCTGCTTTATGCAAATTTTTTTCAAACTCATATTTGATATTAGTTGTAAATTTAAAATAAAACAGTAATTCAGAAGTTATGACTATTTTGTTATTTGTTGTGAAATCCTTGAAAACTGTACTTTTAGATTGTACCAAGGCATTTTAGCAGATTTCATTGATGTACTGTAAAAAATAATTCAAAATAGGTGTAAAAACCCTGGGTCTCTTGGCTCTTCAACTAAAGAAATGCCTGGGCTCCAATGTGTTAATAGAATGCAAAAAGGTCAGAAGACGTAGAGAGGATGTATGGAACTTGTTCACTGCTGACAAATTCTAGTAACAGTATATGTCCAGAATTGAATAAATTGCACCAGATTACCTGACTGGAAATTATGTAATAGCTTTCGGGCATATAAATGATACACATTAGCAGATTTTTTACAAGTTTTATTTCTGCATGGCCTCGACCTCTACAGCATTATTGCACCATTTTTGCTGTGAATGGTTTAAAATGCAACAAAAATTCAGAACTTCAGTGTACAAAGCATTGTCATTTCTCTCTGAAATCCCACTACAGCTGATGTAATGTTGGCATCATGCATGGTCTACTGGTCTGTATTGTAGGATACCCAGATTTCAAGGGTTACTTACCCTCTCGCCCCAGCTGGTAATCCTTGAGGGTTAGTAACTCAGGATTTTTGGTTTGCAAGAGATGTGGAGATGGTCACCTCCAAGGAAAGGCAAAATGGGGAAGGGGATAATCTTAATCTAAAGGGGTTTAGAGATGATCAGGAGGGAGCTGGAGTTAAAAATAAAAGAGAAATTTAATTAAATTAAGTTTTATTTATAGACATTCTTTAACTGTGGTACTTAGTGTCACATTCTATATTGGGCATGAAAGACCACTTAATCTTGTTCAGAGGCCTCTTTATATGCTTGAAGTTCCTTTACATGCCATAAATCTCTGACATAGGACCAATGGCTTTACTTCCCTTCCCTTTTATGCCTGAAAAAAACCTGTCTTTCTTTGCTGGATACGAACCTGTGTCCTTGGGAACCAAATGCTAGTGTGTTATAGAATAAGAGGCATGATACAGCTAACTTAAAAATATTAGCAATTTAGAAATATTCAGATAGGCGAGTTACTTAAGAACAGGACCTTAACTACTGGCTTACTTGGCACATGTCAACTTAATGCACTAAATGACTTATTGCCATCTTAGAACTACACTCTTACTTCTGGTGATATACATCATGACCTCTTGATGATCAGACATGCGGTTGCAGAGCGATGGACATAGAGAACAAAACTAGTTGACAGACAACTTTTAAAGTATCCTTACATTGTCAGCACTTCTGAGAAGTTATGATAAAGCCTTAATTAAGACATCCTATTTACAAAATCTGGACTGTTCTAATATGCTACAATGTGGTCAAAGATTTAGAGGCTGATTCACAACAACCAGAATTTTGAAATATATTTTAATGGGAGTGTTCACAATTGACAGGAAACTTTCCCAGATCCCTGTCACCCTCCGTGGTATAGTGGTTACCATGCTAGCCTCATATACCCAAGGTCGTGGGTTAAAACCCAGCGGAGGACAATGGATTTTTTCAGGTGTAAAAATCCTTCGGAAGGGAAGCAAAGCTGTTGCTCCAATGTCATAGATTTATGGCACGTAAAAGAACCTCAAGCCTCATAAAGAGGCCTCTGAGCAAAATTAAGCAGTCTTTCATGCCCACCATAGAATAATAGGACGCTGAGAGTTAAAGAGTGTCCATAAATAAAACTCCATTTCATTTTCCCAGATCCCAATAATTGGAAAGATGTGGCGAAGATTTAATTTTCTCATTCTTGGGTACAGTATATTAGAACCATATTGCACATTTTAGACTTTTCGCTGTAGAGATGATTCCAATGCCATGATATGAAACAGCCACTACAGCTCACTCTAGTCAGTTCTTTTAACTAACCTGCATTGTTAGCTGAATTTGAAGTAGGTGAAAAAATGTCATTGGTCTCTTGAACACAAATGAATGTAAATCAAAATCTTATGTCTTACATTGCTTCCTTTTTTTTTTAATTTTAGGAGGGGGCAGGCCACTTTGCTAATTTTTAACGGCCCACTGACTTTGTAAGTTGGAAGGCAGAAAGTGACTTGTCTCTCCTAAGCTGGCTTTTATAGAAATTTAACAATTTAATAAATTCCTGAAACACTAACATGACTGAAGAAAGCTGAAGATTCAATTAAGTTATAAACATTCTAAGTCAGGGGTAATAACTGGTCAATTATATCAGCTTGCTTTCACTGAATTTGTCTGAATACCGCCTGTATTGACTCCTAGACCACTGCACTGATATCAACCATATTTTACACAATAAGAATCAATTTTGTGGATGGAGTTGACTCCAAGTTTTCACTCACCATCAGTGGCGATTCGTGGTCAGTAATTTAGTTATACCACTCCCTTTGTCATCGTTTTTCTTAGTCTATAAAATATAGTCATCCCTAATTATACGTGATCTCACTTTACGTATTTTTGCTTAAAGCGATTTTTAAAAAATGCTGATTTTAACACTGTACAAATGACATAAATAGATGCATCTGTTTAAAACTATTTGTTTTCATGTTTACCTTGAAATAGCTCATATCATTATCACATTCATGTTTTTTGTGTTACGTGATAATTCATGAGATTGCGTAATACCAGGGATACCTGTATACGTATATTATTGTTTATTTTAGTAGTAGTACTTGCAAGTTTACTGAAATGTTAGCTCCAACCACTGAGAGTTCTTCAGAAATAGTACCATAACAGCTTGCGTGAAATTTTCATAAACATCCTTCCGAAGCATATAAAGTAACTGCTTTTCTTTGGTCATTATTGACAAGAGATGATCTTTCTTGGCCCAATGTAGATCTACAGTAAAATTTTACTTGATTTAAAGTGGAAAATGACTGTTCAACAGAAGCTGCAGTTGCTGGTACAGTTAGAATTAGACAAGCTAATTTGTAAACTTCAGGCATAGCCTACACCAGATCTTTTTCATTCATCATTTTCACTATTTCACCTACTGACTTTCCTTTAAAATCTTCATACACAACACTAAGTTCATTTTTCCAATGTACCGAATCAAAATTTGAGCCATATGTGTCCAACAATTTTGAGCAATAGTGATCAGGAAAAGACGTTCTGTAATTCTTGAATTTTGAGGAATCAAGGAGAGCAAAGAAATAAAACTTTCGTAGTCGGAAAACCTATTTTGTATTTGATAGAGCACATTATCCAAAATTTAATAGAATATCCTCGTGAACATAACTTCAGTAACTTCACTTGTTCATTGTTCTTCCTTCTCTTTTGTGCATGTTCATTTATCATTTCAGTAGAAATGCTTCGCCAAATATTTTGGAACCCTGCTCTTCTAAAGTGTTTTTGTCTGGATTACCTTTGCATGGCAATATGCAATATTGAAATATGTTGAAGAGAACGTCGGTATGAGCAAATATTGCAGAAAACGTTTTGAGGAGGAAGAGAGTACATAATTGTCAAAAACTAAAGAAAATCTTGTGCATTAACCAATGCATCGGTTCCCAATCAACATTGTTTTCTGGTTCTGTCATGAATTCAAGGAATAAAATCAGGTTATCTCATTGCTCCTGTACAGTGTTGACAAGGCATGAATCGAAGTTCCAGCGTGTTGGAGCCACTTTTGGTAACTCTTTATTCATAAAAGCACGCAAAGTTTCCACTCTTTTAATGGAATGAGAAAAGAAATTACAATGCCCTGATAAATTTGGAAAAAAAAAAAAAATCTGTATATATCAATACATATCGCAATACATTCTGCCTGTTGCAGAACCAAATTCAGGATATGACAGTAACCGTGAACAAATAATGCCCCTGTGAAAATGCCACTTTTACTTTAGATTGCAGAACACCTAATACACCAGACATTACGGCTGCACCATCATGCATATGTCTGAGCGACAAGTTTCTTACAAATATTAAGTTCTTTAACTGTTGTAAGTACATGGTTGTAAAGTTCCTCAGCAGATCTGTCTGTACTGATGTCTGTAAAGTCCATGAAGCTTTCTTTAACTTTCCCCGATTTGTCCACATAGCGTAAAATGATAGAGAGTTGGGATTTGTTTACTTTGTTTGACACATCTAGAAGAATAGCCAAAAAATTAGCGGATGTAAGTTCTTTTGTTATACAGCTTTGATTAAATATTATGAATGGATGACGAAGTGCCCTGGAAATTTGTAGTATTTTTTTAAATCATCATTTAAAAGTTGTTCATATGTACTGAGTAAATCCAGTGTTTCTGCATAATTGCCTCTACTAATGAAACTTTCCGACTCCTCGTGTCCTCTAAAAGCTAATTCCTGGTTCCCTAGGTGACAAACATCAAGTCTATTCAATACTTCTCTGTTCTTTTTTACCATTTCATCATGCTTTGAAATTTGTAATGATTTCTGAGCATTTAGTTGCAGGTCTACTCGCGTATTGCCAAAATTACAAAGAGTATTGCACAAAATATGTGATTTTTTTTGTTTTTTCATGCATACTTAATGAACCTGTTAGAGAAACTATATTGTCGAATCCTTCTTGTGACCATGTGGTACTGCTTTTGTCGTTACTAAAAAGAAGACGACCAACAATGTAGTTTGTATAATTTGGGGCAAGCAGTTAACCATTTGTACCTAGAATAATTGCTAATGCATAAATGTCTGTAATACTCTCGGTTTCTGTCTTGATATTTTACAATCAGACCTGGTAGTTTGGGAGTGGGCCTGCGTTTTTTTTTTAGTATAAGTTTTTCAGAAAACTCAAAATTCCGAAATCTAGTCTTTAACACATGTTCTACTACACAGTCACAAGAACCACTAGTTTCAGTAACACTTACAAGCAAAACAACACTAGTACAGAGTAAAAACGGTTGTCAATCGCAAAATTAGCGGTGCAATTTTACAGCTAACGGCTGGCATCTAAACTTCCTTTCCCCTCGTCTCTCTAGTGGAGAAGTGCGAATGAGTGGCTATCGCTTCAACGTGCGGTGGACTAGATGCGCGCTTACACCAGGGCTGGCCTTGCCTAGCTAGCGGAGAATGCTGAGAGCATGGTTATTGTTTTAACTTGCGGTGAGGTAGATGTACACGCGCTCATCACTGCATATACATATAAAAGGAAAATTTAACCACACAAATTTGTGAACATTTTGTATTTAGTTGAAATGACAATCAAAACATTCTGTTTATTTTGCATGTTTATTAAGAGTCTTTTTAAACACTTTCCAGTTTAGTACACCGGCGGTGTATGTGGTATATAGGAGAATTTGCAACTGCTCACCATACATTATTGAATTTTAAAATTTGCACAATAACCTTTGACACGGGACAAACTTTATTGTCTAACTTAGAATTCAAAATTTTACCCTATTTCTCAAGATTATTTACTTAATTTTATGTTATCGTTACAAAGGCTGCAAGACCATTCATGTTCTCAGCGATGTGTACCCAATAAATCAAACATTGCCAATATATTTAATTACTTAAGCTTTCAGTATCAGTAAACAAAGTTAACAAATTTATTGAATTCCTCTGGTGTTGATCATAGATTAATAACACAGCAGCAATGCCATCTGTGGTTATGTCTGTGCAAATGCAATGGTGCTACAATTGCTTGGTATAAAAATCTGAGGTATTCCATTCACATGACATTCTCTATTCCACAAGCTAACTTTCCTAACAAAAGACTATTTTTTCTGCATCATGCTAAATAAGATAAATATTAGCATAAAATGGTCTTATTACTTGCTTCCTTGTAAGCATAAATGAAATAAAGAAGTGCTAGGCTAAAGTGATAGCCAAATCTTATGAGCTCATAGCTATGTGAAACAGTTGAAATTTGGTTCGCTTTTGCTTTCCTGGGAGTAAAACAAGAGAGATGAAATAAAAGTTGACTTCCTGTTTGAGAAAAATTAAGTAGTTTAAAATTGAAACCAATAACAAGGAATATTTCTGAAAAGTTAACTCTATTAAAAAGAAAGTATGACAAATTGTTTGTTTTAATGAGAACTATATTTTTTGTGTAGTAAGTTTTTTTTCCTTATGGTTTACAAGTTATACAATGTTATATTTTTATGAAAATCATTTGACATTTTTGAGAAAATCATTTTTTTTTTTTAAAATGTACCATATGAAGGGTAGTTGAGTGGGGGGGGGGGGTTCTTGAAAAATCATTGTGTTGCATCCTTGGAAGATACTGAACTTAAATATCAAGCTTGTTATTTAACCAACTTTTCATTTTTCAGCTATGCACACACTTTTCTAAAAATGCTTTTTTTAGGATTCAGTGGGTCTCAAAATATACATATTTCTGATGAAATCTCAGTATCAAATTGTTTTTAGTGGAATACAGTACATTCTTTACCTACTATGTACATTGTACATACATGCTAGAGAAATTAAAAATTAACGTCAAATTGTTTTATACTGTGATAAAAACACCAACTCATACTAAATACTTCTGCTTCTCCTTTGTACATTAATTTTGGCCTTTATTTTGTTTTATCTATGTTTTCTTAGTAGATTTATAAATGTTGGTTACTAGGAATAAACAAGGTTGTATTGACATTACAACTGCTATTTATTATTTCTACCCAAGATTTCCTCTATAAATTGCAACAAGGCAGCCTGAATGCGACAACATGGGAAGCTACTCACAAGAGAACAAAAAAAAAAAAAGTAATTATTAGTAGTTAATTTTTACTTTCCTCACACGTACTATGTACATGTGTATAAAGAAGGCATTGTATTGCACCCAAAAATTTGATACCAAAACTTCACCGGAAGTAGATGTTTTGAAACCCCCTGAATCCAAAAAAGCAACTTTAGAAAAATGTCTGTCTGTGGGCAGCATTGCTCAAAAATGAAATGTCTTTAAATACCAAATTTGATATTTAGATTCAGAATCTTCCAAGGTTGCAATGCAAAGATTTCCAAGAAAATCCACCCACCCCAATTAACCTTTACATGGAACATTTTTCGAAAATTGATTCTTTCAAAATGACAAATGATTTTGATTAAAATGTTGTACATTAAAGATATTCCCAGAAAATTCAAGATAAACATTTTATTTGTCTCGTAAATATCCTCTGAATACATCTTTATTCTGGATGAATTTTGCCAAATTTTGCATAACTGGTAAACCATAACAGATAGGCAAAATCTTTCATAATACAAAATCTTGTTAAAGAATGTATGTTATACACATTTTTTTCATGTTCCTTGTTATTGGTTTCAGGTTTTAAAGTAGGTACTTATACTTTCCTCATACAGGAATTTGTCAACTCCTGTTCATACAAACAAAGGAACATCAGTCACATAGCTACCAGCTTTTGACTATCATTTTAGCCTATGGTACTCCCTTATTTTTCTTCTATTGGAAATGGGTAATAAGACCATTTCTGCTATTTTTTCTCAGTTAGCTTGAATAAAAAGAAGAATAAGTTTAACAATAGTTTGTAGCAGAGATGCAGAGAAAGTCACATGAATGAAACTTTTTTTTTTCTCCTTCTTCTTCTCTGGATGAGGGAAAACTTAAGAGGTGGGGAGACCTTATCTAGGTAATTTACTGTAACAAAGATTCGAGCTCAGGACCTCTGGAATGTGAGGCAGATCTAAGTGTCTTGCATAATCATTTATAAACACCTTTAAAGAAACAAAGCTTTTAGGCAAGTGCAAAATAAGGCTAATGAATAAATTCATGGTTGAATCTAAAATGTGAACTAGAGCCTTTTAAGTTACAAGCACTCTCTTACATTGAGTGAATACATCAATGAAGTCATTTCCAATCATGCATGCCATTGGTCATTTGGTGACTAGCACATGTCAACTGCTGAAGTTTGATATATATTTTTATTTTATTTTGTTTACTCCTACAGGAAAAGCATGTATGGCTTTTTCTTTTAAAGCTTGTGTTTATGGTTTATTGAGAGAAAAAGTACACAATGCAGTAGATTTTCAAACAGGAGTTTTTAATTTGTTTTAATTAGGAACAAAACTGATTTCCCAGCAAACTATGATAAATTGTGTGTTCAAAACTATTGCAAAGTAATCATTGTTTGCACTTCTCAAAGACAAGTTAGGTGAAAATTTATCATTCACATATCACACATGCAACTTTCAAACTCTACAGCAATGCTGCTGGAAACATTTGAGAGAATTGTAATGATAAAATACACAATTAACAGCAAAGTAAAACTGAGGATTTATTTATATTTAAATGTGTGAAAATAATGGAGAATGTAATTGTTTGTGGCTTTTGAGGATAGCGTTTAATATGAAGGTAATATTGTCTACTATTAAAGGTATAACATAATATATAGGAAGTTGTTTATGGTAATAGTGAAGCAATGCTATATTTTGTAATAATTCATTCTCTACAACAAAGTTGGCAGTTCTACCTGTTATACCTTGGTTCATACCCAAGGAAAATTTAGCATTGTCAGCGTTTGCTACAAACTGTCTATAACATTAATGTAAATTGAATTAAATGAAAAACCAAATGCTTCTTGGATAGGTAGAGTCAGATTGAAAAATTCAATGACCAGGATTTGAACCACAGATCTTCTGGTCTCTAGTTGGTTGCTATAACCACAGCTACCATGACAAAATGCCAGCACAGCATTTCCCAACTGATTCGTGTTTCTCGGTAAACCACAATGTTATCTCAACTTATGTCGAGATGACATACCCCAATGGCGACTAACAATGGTGTAAGTCTAAGTCATGGACTTCATAGTTTAACCAATTATCAGGTCAATTAATGTAAATTGTTTCTTCACACAAGCCGTGTGTTGGATAAGTAGTCAGACAAAAATTCAATGCCATAGCCAAGATTTAAACCATGGATCTCCCAGTCTCTAGTCAGAAATGTTAGTTCTTACCCAAGGGACAAATGATTAATACTTTTACTGCTTCCTTAAGCTCAACTCAGTTGAACAAGCAGGCACCCTTAAGTGACCCTCAAGAGATGACCAAATTAAAATGCAACTCTTAAGGAGAACTTGCATCTGTTTCTGATGATGAATCAAGCCCTAAATGTTGTAGGGATAAACTGTCAAACCATGGGCATTGCCCAGTGTTTCAGCTAGTTATCAACGTTGCTAGCATTTTGCTGAAGCATGTTTTGTGTCCAGCCACCTTCTTGTTGCACTACACACTACCATATACAACATCTTCTAATTGTTTTTCCAAGTTTTTGAAGTAAAAACAAAAGGACAATGAAAGGGAAGAGGTCTCTAGTTGAAGGAATATTTAATTCAATCACATTTTTGGCCTGTCAGAAGTTGATACATTGGTATTATTGCAGTAAACATTGCAGCAAGGTCATAATTTGTTCCAATTTCTTGGTCTAAAATTGAAGGAGGGCAAAATATCAGTTTTGACCAAACCTAATAGTCTCATGCCTATAGCCAATACAAATACATGAACTTATAAAGTTAGTCTACTCTAATTCCTCTATTCTCATGGTTCTGGTATCATAAGCACATAATTTGATAGTAATTATTTCATGCGATAGCTGCTAAATGGGCGAATTAGCAAGTGGTTTCTTATAGAGCAGAGTAGGTTGCCAATTTTGTCTGCAAATTTCCCTTTCCTTGTTTTTGCTTCTACTTTTCAAGAAACTACAACCAAACTCACATATTGACCATTATACTGGTTTAAAAGCTAGTCTATATTTACTGCTTAATTGACCATTTAACACCACAAAATCTTATTTTTGGGTGCACATTTAGTTCACACATAGTAAACTCATCTCAAAAGTGTAGTACTTGAAAATGGCAGCTTGGCAAAAACATGCTTCACCAAGCATAATGCTTAAGGATAGGGCATTTCCTATCTATTCTCTCTCTATATCTGTGGTTATAAAATAAAACTGACAAAATAAATTTACATGCTTTATTCTAATTCGAAAACAATGTGAATGCTCAGTACAATAAAGCAAATTAAATCAGTAGAGTAACCAACAGCTGCTAAACAGCAGTTTTCATGCCATTATTACATTTACATAAGGCAGCTATGGTAGACGGTACCTTTACATGTTCTGCATGAAAATACACTGCATACATACCACAAAAAATAGATCTTAGTGTAGCTTTAAGATTAATGTTAAATATACTCCTGTGTCAAATTATTCAACACTTATAGGTTATAAATATTTTCCCAATAAAATATTCATTTTAAAAACAAAGATCCAAAAATACTTTTAAAATATTGTTGCTATTCTATGTAATATTTAAGCTAATGTTTAACACAGCAAAACTTAACAAGTATCTGTTTATCTAATTGTGGAAGCAATTTTGGTGCAGCAAATGCTGCTGGATTCATTACATTGTGTTTGTCTGAGGAACAATGAGCAGTCCTATGCAAAGCAAATTCAGTAAACATAACCAAAATTATTTACAAATTTTGTTGATAGCTTTTGTAACTAAGTTGGTGAACATTTAGTAATCTACTAAACTTTTTTACACCCCAGCTTCTGGTAATTTGAGCTATATATAACTTTTTTGCTGTCCTTTTTTGAATAGCATTTACACAGAAGGCTTTACAACTATATGTTCGGGGTTAATAGGATGCTCATATCAGTGGTACCAACAGTCTTTGTTGTCCCTCCAGGATGTGTAGACCTTCTTCTGTCTACTTAGCAACCAGGACTTCATAATCGGGGAAACCCAGCTCTTGGCCTCCGTATGGAATGTAGCAAACACTGTGACTTGGTTGTACCTGTTGATAAAAATGTCCACATTCATTTATTGCTATTATTTCCTCTGCCAACACATATACAACAAGAATTATCAATTATTGTATTTCTAAGACAACACAGTTCATAAGGACATGGCCTATTTGCCAGCATATGTATTCAGGTTCTTGCTGCAAATGGAAATGGAGTTTTATTTATGGACACTCTCTAACTGCTGTGGTTCTCAGTAAACCAATTTATACTGGGCATGAAAGACTGCTTAAATTTGCTCAGAGGCCTCTTTTCAGGCTTGAGGTTCTTTTAAGTGCCGTAAATCTATGACATGGGACTAACGGCTTTACTTCCCTTCCAAAGGAAGCCATGCCAAGGATTTTTATGCCCAAAAAAATCCATCATCCTTCGTCAGGTTTGAACTCGTGACTTCCCTTCCAAAGGAAGCCATGCCAAGGATTTTTATGCCCAAAAAAATCCATCATCCTTCGTCAGGTTTGAACTCGTGACCTTGGGTATATGAAGTTAGCATGGTATAATTATTACACCACGGAGGTCAACCATGTTCTTGCTGCTTTGCCTAGTTAAATATGTGTGTGTTATGGGGATTTTCAAATGCCTTATCATCTACATGTTTCAAAGTTCCCTTATGCTGTTTTTCCTAGAATAATAGAAATAATTCATATTCACTTCTTTACATTATCAACCAATGAAACAAAAGTTATAAAAGTAGAGAGACTGAAAAATTCAATGCCATAGCCGAGATTTGAACCATGAATCTCCTCGTCTCTATTCAGTTGTTCTAACCACTGAGCTACCATGGCAACAATGTCTTAAGCACTTTAAGTCCCAGACTTCATTGTTTAAATATTAGGTCAATCATTGCAAATTAATTGTTTCTTTCATACTAGCCAAATGTAGGATAAAAAGCATGAGTCAGTTGGGGAATTTAATGGTATAGCGGCATGTTACCATGGTAGCTCAGTGGTTAGAGAAATTGGATGGAGACCAGGAGATCCAAGTTTCAATGTACTGGTCAATGTATTTTTCCCTCCCTATTAGGCTTTTATTGGCCTGTATAGATTTAGTAGAAATCGTAAGTAAAAAGTTCAAAAGTGCATAAAAGTTTTCCATTATGCCTACAATGCAACCTTAACTATATTGTTTCTCATGGTAACCAGTTTGTTCAGTTAAAATTGATTTCAAATCAAACAGTTTTATTTATGGATGCTCTTTAACTTTAACATTCTATATTGGATGTGGAAGACAGTTTGATTTTGCTCAGAGGCCTCATTATCAGACTTGAGGTTCTTTTATGTGCTGTAAATTTATAACACAGGATCAATGGCTTTATTTCTCTTCTGAAGGAAGCCATGCTAAGGATTTTTAGGCTCCACTGGGTTTGAATCCATGACCTTGGGAATGTAAGGCTACCATGGAGGATGACAAAATTTCAACCAACATTTTTTGTGGTGTCGATCATTTTCAAGATGTTTGATGTGATTTGAATTTACAAATACAGTATACTCTCAATTATCTGGGGTAATATGGGGGAGAAGCAGCACAAATCAAAAAACCCATAATTTAATGCCTTTGAGGTACAACATACATGTGTAGATAGGAAATTTCGTTTAAAAGCTTTTCAACATGTATTCTTGTTCAAAAGTTTATTCTATTTCTGTTCATACATATTGTAGGCCTGTTTATTTCTTAAAATTTCTGCGATGTTGGTCTGCTTCTGAGAGGAGCTGACATTTTCTTGCACAGCACTTCAAACTTTTCTTGTAGTAAGTTCATGAATCCCGTGACATTGTTTGAATCTGGCTAGCCAACAGATGAGGCATTAAATTCTCCCTCAACTCTAGAGCTTCGTGAAAAAATGTAGCCTTTTCAGCACACATTACAGCTGAAACAATGACGCCTTCTGCTCGTTTTTGGCTGAACCAAAGAGCAGCATCTAAGTCATCAAATGTAGTGCTCGTGCAGATGGTCCAGAATTAGAATCACAGTTCCTAATAAAATTAGGCATTTTCTGCTTATTGTTTTTAGTGTCCCAAACAGTCTACATTCCAATTCCATAATCAGCACTTAGTTTTTTAATAGTTTCCCGCCTCTCAAATCTCTCAATTCTAATTTTTGTTTTAATGTCAGCACACTTCTTTTTACTTTCTCTACATGTACTATGTACATAGTGTATAGAGAAGGTATTGCATTCCACCCATAAATTTGATACCGAGATTTCACTGGAAATGCACGTTTTGGGTCTCCCTGAATCCAAAAAGAGCATTTTTGGAAAAAGGTCCGTGTGTGTGTGTGTGTGTGTGTGTGTGTGTGTGTGTGTGTGTGTGTGTGTGTGTGTGTGTGTGTGTGTGTGTGTGTGTGTGTGTGTGTGTGTGTGTGTGTGTGTGTGTGTGTGTGTGTGTGTGTGTGTGTGTGTGTGTGTGTGTGTGTGTGTGTGTGTGTGTGTGTGTGTGTGTGTGTGTGTGTGTGTGTGTGTGTGTGTGTGTGTGTGTGTGTGTGTGTGTGTGTGTGTGTGTGTGTGTGTGTGTGTGTGTGTGTGTGTGTGTGTGTGTGTGTGTGTGTGTGTGTGTGTGTGTGTGTGTGTGTGTGTGTGTGTGTGTGTGTGTGTGTGTGTGTGTGTGTGTGTGTGTGTGTGTGTGTGTGTGTGTGTGTGTGTGTGTGTGTGTGTGTGTGTGTGTGTGTGTGTGTGTGTGTGTGTGTGTGTGTGTGTGTGTGTGTGTGTGTGTGTGTGTGTGTGTGTGTGTGTGTGTGTGTGTGTGTGTGTGTGTGTGTGTGTGTGTGTGTGTGTGTGTGTGTGTGTGTGTGTGTGTGTGTGTGTGTGTGTGTGTGTGTGTGTGTGTGTGTGTGTGTGTGTGTGTAGTTCAAAAACAAAAAGACTGTTAAATACAAAATATTCAACTTCCTCTGATGGAAAATTAATTATTTGCGTCCAATACCTAATATTAGTTTAGAAATTAGGAAGAATTTGTTGAAAATGTGTATATGGAGTATTATAATATATGGATATCAACTTTGGTCAAGCCTAAAATCAGAAAGGAGAAATTCTGAAAATTAGTTACTGATAAAAACACCAATTGAAAAATTTATAACAAAGCATTGCTTCAGAAGGAACAATTTAAATGCTGAAAATAACAGAAAAATGCACCAGAAAATGTACTAGTAAAATCTTACCTAAATTCTATCATGTATTATTTCCTCTGCTTTATATATTAAGCAAGGGAAGTACTGTATTCTAACCAAAAATTGATATTTCTCTAGAAAAAATTTTTTTTTTGAAGAGAGAGCGAGAGAGAGAGAGGGTGTGTGGGTGTGGGTGTTTTTTTTGAACAAACCTCAAAAGCAGAAAGTTGTTTAAGTACCAAACTTGGTGTTTAAGTTTGGTATCATGTAAAGATGAGATGCAAAGATTTTCAACAAAACCCCTCCCATCCCAAACTATCCTTTATACGGAAGATATTTTAAATTTTTGATGGTTATTAAAATACTATATATTTAAAATATTTTCATAATGTGTTAATATTGAATTTTCTGGCAAAAGTCTATAAGTCCTCTTCAGAACGCATTTTCTATAATATTGTAGAACTGGTAAATATGCAAAAGATGAAATTTACTACACAAAAAAATTAAATACACAATTTATTTTAAATAACTTTAATGTGCCATAAGCCTTTTCATCTGTTAATGGGTCAAATTGTTCAGTAATTGGTTATTCTTTCAGTACTTCTGAAGTTCAGTTGTTTCTCACAATAGGATGAAAATAGTATGGAATTTTAAGTTCAGTACAAATAGCATCAAGTTTTTAAACTTTTGATTCAATTCTCTTTGTATCTATAACAAACTGTGTACTATAACTATTTCTGGAAAGGTTTATTCAAAGTGGAGCAGATAGAAGTATAAACCTTTGTAAGAATAATTTGTATGCCGACTAATCAGCGATAGAGGGGAAGAGAAAACCATGTGACTGCAACACATCCAATTTTTGTTATTTGCTAAATAGTGCTAGCTTTACTTAAAAATATCTTATTTAAAAAGTCTTATTTATATGTTACCAAAATTTTCATCAGTACTTCTAGATATTTTGGAAAAAAATGAAAGAACTAGAAAAAACTTCAAATGTGCAACCTCTATTCAGGGTCATTTAAATCAACTCATTTTCACAACAATAATAGCCATTTATATTATAGGTGGCTTAAATAAACTATTATTTGTGAGTGGGATGTTTATTATACAAGCGTATAAGCGCAAGTCTTCTAATTTCTCATGAGGAAATAATAGTCTAATAAGCCACATGTAATATACGTTTTGTCCCATCCTTCATACTAACTGAAATATTTACGAGTATTGATATTATTAGTCAATTGAGGAATTGAATTTTAGTTTGTTCGTTGCTGCCTAACCCTGCTGGAATCAACAATTTCAATTCTGGTTGCTTAAACTGCACCAAATAAATAAATAAATGAATGAATGAATGAAAATGAAGTTTTAAATGATGCTAAAAAAGCTGTACTTAGTTTGTTACCCGGCCAGCTGAAGGATTTATATGACAAGGAATTTTCATTATTTAAAGAATGGGGGGCTGCCAAAAGAGTTAAAATAATTTACAATGAAATACAAATATAATGAGTCACGATGAAATAAAGAACAATTTTTGTTATTCCTAGGATACATGAAATGTATACATGTCTATAGGATAGGATAAAAAATAGTTACACATAAATGTTCTTGGAGAATTAGTAACAATACATTAAAAAGCCAAAATAATGCTTTTTGCCCAACTTTCACAGATGATACTAAAGCAAACTAGAGTGTAACCACTGGATTAAAAGTTCCTTCTTTCATTTTGTTCATGACTGAAGTATTTTAGCACACAGAAGAATAGAAGGAAATTAGATAAGGAAGTAAGCAATAAGCATGATAAAGACAATGTCCATCTGTTTGTAATTGCATAACCTGATGTTAGGGTCTGGATATCTTATCAGCTTATGCCTCTTGAGGTATCCCCTGTCATCATGCATAACCTTGAGATAAAGTGAAAAGTTTGCATTTTCTGTCCATTAGCATGGACTTGCAAGTGTGAGTTAAACCTAAGGAGCCCTGCATTCAGTGAAAGTTATAAAGATGATGAAAGGTAAGCTAAACCATTCAAATATCTTCTTTAAAGAAACATTTTTTATTCCAGAACATTTTACTTGTTCATGGGAGCAAAATTTACTGCACTAAAAATCTGACCTGTTCTATTCACATAACTTTCCACCTAATCTACAAATAAACTATTCTTATTATCTACATCATGCTAATCGAGGTAAATATTAGCAGAAATGGTCTTATTACTTTCTTTTAAGTAGAAGGAAAACAATGGAGTGCACTAAAGCAATAGTCAAACCTTTTAAAACTGTTGCAATGCAATTGACCTTGAAATCAAGTTATTTTTCTATGGTTAGAAGTAAAATAAAGATCCAAAATGGCTCAAGAGTCCCTGTTCAAGAAAGTTATTTTAAAAGTTAAACTTTTAACAGGGAATATCTTTGAAATCATATACATGCTCACCCACACCTTTAATTTTTTTTTTTTTTTTTTTTTTTTTTGGGATAATGGGGACCCTAAAATGTGCATTTCCAGTGAAATCTTGGTATTGCATTTTTTAGTGGAATCCAACATCATCTCTACCTGTCCTAAGAAGGGTAAGCAGAAGACAATTTTAACTTTTCCCTACTCATTCTAACTGTATAAAATCAGTGAACTCATATTTTTAAGCTATGTTAATTATAGTGTTATATTCTACAATTTTTTATTATTGAGAGACAGATTGAACCAGTAACTTTAATACATAATTCAAGCTCTAGCCAAATATCCATAGTTAATCATAAACATATTTATTGTTAGGATTTTAAACAGTTTCCTATAAAAAATATTGTGTTCCACTCACATGAGTTTCTCAACCTATTCTGCAACAAACTATTCTTGCAAAAGCTCATTCCATACACTTCATGCTAATCAATATAAAACATTAGCAGAATGGTCTTATTGTAGGTAAAAGTAAAATACGGGAATATACTAACCTAAAACAATAATCCTATATGAACATTCGAATTTGGTTCTCTTTACATGGCGAAAAGCAAAGGAAAAACCAAATGAGAAAAGCTTAGTTCTGGAAAATATAACCAATAACAGGAATATCTTGGAAATGGTTAACTCCACAGATGTGTGTACTGATGTGAAATGTAATTTTTTATGTAGTAAGATTATTTCTGGGCCCTCCTGTTAGTGAAGTGGTAGGCTACTGCCTCTTGTGTAGAAGACTCTGGTTTGATTCCTGGTAACAGCATGAGGATTTTCTCCAAGGTTCTCTTATGGTTTACCAATTATGCAAAAGTAATAAGTTCTTCAGAGGCTATACTCTGAAAATTCAATACGTACATTTCACATGACATGAAAATATCTTAAACACATGGTATTTTAATAAAAAATTGTTAGCCATTTTTGAGAAAATCAACATTTTGAAATATTTTGCATGTAAAAAGATAATTTGGGTTGGAGGAGCTTAAAAATCTTTGGGTTCCATCCTAAGAAGATGCTAAACTTAAATTAGTAAGTTTGGTGTTAGGCATTTTCAAAATCTATCGCCTCCTACAATTTTAATAATGAGGTCAAAAATGCTAGAAAGGTCAAAAATGCTAAGTATCAATATTATTATATGTGCGGAATAAAAAAAAAAAAAAAAATTAATGTAATTGTGACAAAAATTGTCTTTTTGACTTGTGTATGTTATCCAATACAAGTTTTATTAGTCGTAGTTTCTTAAACACCCAGTGTAATTTTCAGCCTCTTTGTATAAAAATTGTATTGCTGCAAAAGCTTAAACTCAATGCATTTATAATGGCACAATTTATTAAAGTCAAACATTGTAGGGCCACAGAACTTTGCAAATATGGAACACTAGATTGATGGACTTGATTTTTGCAAAAGAATAGAAAATGTATACCAATTTACCTTTCCAACAGTCATTGTTCCCTCATGGGATGTTCTGCCAACAAACAGGGTTTCTCCATCTTCTGCCTCTCCCCCTGGTAAGGCACCTTCAGGCAGCTGACCTCCAGATGCTGTTATCCAGGCAGCCTCGCATCCAGTAAGAACCTTCAGTACAAAATAGAAATGATTAGTGTTTCTGGAATAAAATTAGAAGAACAAATATGATAAGGATCAAATCAATTTTATTCACCATATGATTTCATTACAGAAATATCGGTTTCGTCAATAGGAATTACATAATAATCACAAAATATACTTATACTAGTTACTGCTTAGATATTTACAATATTAGAATTCTAGTACAAACTTGAAATAAAACTAGTAAACTAAGCCATTTCCAGATATTCGTTCACTGAATAAAAGCATTTTAGAATTAAGAATTTCTTTAATTTCCTTTTGAATATTGCCATAGAGGATAACTGCTTAAAGGTGATAGAGAGTTTATTATACAATTGAATACCACTATGATAAAAACTTTCCCCATATAGGGATCTCTTATGCCCTATTTTATGAAGGTTTAATTTACTTCTTGTATTATGGTCATGGATGTCCACATTAGTAATAAAACTGTTTACCTGCTTGTGGGTTAAACAAGCATTTGATAAAGATAAATTGATGGAACTGTTAAGATATTTAGCGATTTAAAATAAGGTTTACAGTACTAGAAAGGTTATGAATTAGCCTAATTGCCTTTTTTTTTTGGATTAGAAAGAGTGTTACAATGGCTTGATTTTCCCCAAAAAATTATACCATAGGTTAAGCGAGAATGAAAATAAGCAAAATAGGCTATTTTAAGTACACCAAGATTCACCTATGTTCTTAGAGTGTATAAAGCAAAACAAATTTGGCTTAGTTTTTTGATAATGATTCAACATGAATTCCCCAATTGAGGTTACTCTGCAACTATAGAGCAGTAGTTTTGTAACCCATTTTGTAACAGTCACGTACATACACAATTTGCTTACACTGCAGTGACCTTGGTACAGTTCCGTTAGCTCATTAGCAGTGAATGACCTCAAGGTTGTGTTTATTGGCTTGAATGTCAACCTTCTGTACTTTTTTTTTTATTTATTTATTTTTTTTTTAAATCTTTTTAACTTAACATCCTTTAACCTGGTTGGTCATATCAGATGGTGAATGAAATCTGTGAAATGATGCTCAAATGATCTCAGGGCTCATGGAGCTTAAAGTTACTTGGCATTCGTCTTCTCAGGATAAGGGCAAACCCGAAACAAAAAACACACCTACTTCTGTTCTTGCTGTAAGACCGAGTTTATTCAATGTGCATCTCAAGCAGGGGCATCGCTTGTATGCAGAGATTTTCCTTTGTTTTATATCCATTTATGTTATAGGTTTAACAACCAGCCTGTTGCAAATCTCTACATTTTGTAGCAATGTTTCATAGATCGTAATATTGAACAGCTATGATGACCTAAGGAAGCAAACAAAATATACCAGGCTTGCCCCTTAGCTTAGTCAGTAGATCTCCTGCCTGCTGTGCAAAGGGTCCCAGGTTCGATTTCTGGCTTGGGGGGGGGGGGGTATTTTTCTCTAACCAAGAATATTCCTGATCCCTCCCAGAGTCTGGAAGTATGAAGGAGTGAATATTTGTGTGATCTAAGGTAGAAAATTAGAACAATACACAGTGCATGTGTTCCAAAGGTAAATGCGCCATTATGACAATGTAGTTAAAGTTGGGTATAAATGCAAAAAAATTAAAAAAAGATGTACCAGTCAATCCATACCATTCAAAACAGCAGCTTATGCCAAGATACAGTAAGTACAAGTATATATTCTGATCAGCGGCGGCTGCTGTGTAGGAGCACAAGAGCACGTGAACCTCCAATATTTCTTAGTGGATCTCCTTTTTCTCTTTCAGGAAACATTTAATAAAATGCGCTATCCAGTGCCTCTTGTTTAAATATACCGCGCTCTGCTCTTCAGATTGAACACAGCCGAGAACCTGAGTATGTGGCAACAACGCTTGTAGCACAGGCCTCGTGTGCTAGCGTATTACTAACGTCTAGCAGCTCTGCACTTGCGCGGCCAACAAAACAGCTTGGAATTTTACAGCCAGAAATGAGCACAGTGCAAACGTGCACATTAACACCTCCAGGGTTCTGTTTATCAGCAGGAGGTGCTGCTATCTTTGAGATTTAGTTGAAACTATCCGGAAGTGCAACTGCAGTCTTTGCGAGACGTGCTATTTTTCTTAGTAACTTGCATTTTATGCGAGAGTTAAGCAGTTCATAACAGAAAACAATCTCAACGAACGAACTTTTCCGAAGATTGTTATCACTACAACCATGACTTCATAAGAACCAGAAATATGCTTTTCCACAATAAAAAATTAAAACCTTTACTAGGAATACGATGGGTGAAGACCGACTTTCAGCGCTGGCAACGCTTGCTATTGAGAAGAAACTGGTCAACAGCAGAAAATACTTTAATTACCGAGTGATAGAAAAGTTTGCACATTTGAAAAACCGGCACGTGGAATTTCTGTACAAATAAATTTGGTGTTAATTACGTAATTCAAACAATGTAAATATTATTCACTGTAAATACCATTCTTCACACGAACTGTATCAAAGGGCTTCACCCCTTCATCACCTCATATTGCTGTTAACTCTTTCAACATCTTTACAATATTGGGTGGGTGACAATTTGCATAACAAATTTATAATTCTTGTTATTAGGCACTATCATTGTTTCTAATATTACTAGATTTGATGTTGCAGCGACAGCGGTAGCAGTAGCGGCAGTGGCTGCAGCGGTGGTAAATTGCTGATTTTGTGAACACCTGCGTCTTTAATCCACGAGCCGCCACTGATTCTGGGCGTTTACAAAAGTTTGAGAGATAGCCCCAGAAATGTGAATAGTATCTGCTCCAACACTTATAATACAACTGCACCTGCTCACAACAGACAATAATGATACATATGCATAAGTTTTTTTATGAAAGAAAGGTTAGTTTTGTAGCTGCTTGTTGCATACATCATTAAGTACAGTGTTCTAAGGCAAGAACAAAGCAATATGAGCATTAGTTTGTTGTCGAGAATATGAAAGTCTGAAATATGGTGTTCCGCATGCATGTACATTACCTACTTGTGCCAATATCCAAAGATGGCAGATTAATGGACTACTACAGCCACTGCACTGTATTAAAAAGCACAGTGCTAAGAAGCATTAACATTGCTGCCCACTAGTGACCTTGATTTCTGCTACCATCTGGTGTCAATGTTAAATTGAACTTATTGAGTGTAGAAAACAAGCTTAGTCCATTGAATATGCACACTGCATATGTTTTTGGCCCGTAAGGCAATTATGTTACACCAGTCACTGAAGTAACTTAAAATGTGCACAACTCAAGATGAATTATCAACATTGATGCCACATTTGTGATTGAGAGTAGTAGCGCGGTATATTTATTTCCTCTATATTTTAAATTGCTGTATATGTGTAGAAACCTAATGACTATAGCACACAAGTCAACACCTTTGTCAATAGACCATCAATAGAACCATGCAGTTAAAGGCAGCGTATAAAATGGAAATGGAGTTTTATTTATGGACGCTCTTTAACTGCTGTGGTTCTTAGCATCCCATTCTATACCGGGCATGAAAGACCGTTTAAGTTTCCTCAGAGGCCTCTATCAGGCTGGAGTTTTTTTTTTTTTTTGGGGGGGGGGGTAGCTCAACGTCCTTTAACCTGGTTGGACATATCAGACAGACAAATTGGTGAAATTATGCCCAAATGATCTCAGGATCCATGGAGCTTAAAGTTAAACATTTGTCTTCTCAGGATAAGGGAAAACCCCGAAACAAATCTTATCCAGGTATCTCACCAAGTAAGACGAGAACTCTCGACCTATTGAATGTGAGGCAGACACTACCATCACACTACCCAGTCGCGCAGACACTTTATGTGCCATAAATCTATGACAAGGGACCAACAGCTGTACTTCCCTTCCAAAGGAAGCAATGCTAAGGATTTTTACGCCCAAAAAAATCCATCGTCCTCCACCAGGTTTGAATCTGCAACCTCAGGAACCTAATGATGATTGGGGTTTAAGGGTGCTCAACCCCTAGGTTATCAGCAACCTTAGAAAACTTAACGGGGCATGAGACGAAAACTAAAATGGGGTTAAAAAAGGGGTAAAGTGCATGCTAAAATTACACATAAAAGAAACTGTAAAAACTAGCCAATGCTAAAGCCATAAAATCCATAAAACCAGTTAAAATAATGCAGCATAAAATGGGATAAAAGTAAAACTAAATGTGTGGTAAGCTTATATAAAAAACTAGATCCTGAAGGTAAAACCAATTGTTGATAAAAATTTAAAAACTATCAACATCGCCAAGGACCTGTGCTAGAGAGGCCAGCAACTGGAGAGTGGTGTGAAAAGATACCAAGAGCAGCACACACTACCAGCACACTGCTACCATCAGTGCTGCGCCACAGAGCGGACTGACAGGTTCATCAGGAACCTAAGATAATGTATATATAAAAAAAAAAAAACGGGGGGGGGGGGGTAAAACCTTTTGAGGATTATCGCTTCAAACGTACTGTAAAAAGTGGGCACTAATAATTGAAAAAGCTATATTTCTTGCATGTGATAAAATGTTAAGAGGTGACTTACCTCATAATCTGGCTTGCCGTGTTCTTGGCCTCCCCATGCAACATAGCACACACCGTGAGAAGGCACCACCTTGCCTGGAATAAGAGCACCCTCATGCCTTGCTCGGCCTACGTACAGCTGTTCTTCATTGTCAACACCTCCAGGTACAGCATTTGGTGGAACTTCTCCACCCTGAGCTGGCACCCAGGTGGCAGCACCTCCAGTTGGAGCAGTTGGCAGTCCCCATCCAGGTTGAGTAGCTAGAATACAATCGTGTTTGGTGAATTTATCTTCCTGTGATCACATATACATGATGGTGTAAATGTTAAGATGCATACAAAGTATACACAAAATTTTTTTCAAAATGGTAGCAGCTAGAAGTTTGGATGCATGACCAACACATAAAATTTATATCTTGAATTTTCTGGAAATAGCCTCTGAAGAACTCTATTCTGGATGAATTTTGCCAAATTTTGCTTAACTGCTTAACTGTAAGAGATAGACAAAAACTTACTGCACAGAAAATGTAGATCTCATCAAAATATACAATTTATGTCCTTTACATTTTTGTTGTGTAGGTAACCATTTCTGAGATATTCCTTGTTATTGGTTTCAGTTGTGAAATACTTCTATTTTTCTCAGACAATAAGTATCCATTTTTCTTTTGTTCTACTCCTGGCCAAGCAAAGAAGCGATTTGCAATGATCGCATAACGACAGCTTTTAAAACATTTGACTATCGGTTTAGCCTAATGTGTTCCCTTATTTTCTTCCTACTTATACGGAACTAAATAATAAGAACATTGCTAATTATCTTGATTAGCAAGGTGTAGAAAGAAGAATAATCTTATGTAAGTAGTTTGTAGAACGGCTAGAGAAAGTCATGTGAGTAACATCAGGTTTTTTAACTGGGTATGGACACTTCTATACTATTACTGTAGTTATATTTGCATCAGAAATTTATGCACTTGAATTTAAGATGTTAGAATATGTGCCAGCAGAGTACTTTTTGGCACCAAGAAAATTCCCTTAGGCCAGTCATGCATACAAACAAGGGTCTGTATAACCACATTAATCATACAGTTTTAGTTATGAATTTATAAATTTTAGTGATTAAAACAGTGGCGGCTCATGGCTTAAACTACAAGTGAAGCTCTTATCACAAAATGTGACATGCAACCTGCCCATTTCTTTTATATCGAGTATTCTATTCTTTCTAGTGGTTTTTTCAGTTATATTGTCCTGAAACACTTGCAAGGCCAGCAATAGTTATTCCACTGAATAACCTCTACACAGTATTTACTGTGTGAACATTTAAAGGGAATTTGCAACATTTTGCACCTTTTCATTCCACTTTTTGTACAGATAATTTAAGAGTAGGATTTGGTGTTCTCATTAATAGCACATCCCTTTTATCGTAATCAGTCCACCGCAACAATGGCATGTATAATATACTGCACAGTACATCATTTTGCAGATTCATCTTTCTAACTTTAACTGAACAAAACAGAAAATAAAGCAACACTATAGGCAAACTAGACCATTCACATCCTCACTTATAAAGATTGTTCATGTAATTATTGACTTTTTGGGAATGCCAGAAACATCCCTGGGGAAGGGGGCAAGTTCCCAAGGTTCCCTTTCATGAGGCCAATAAACCCATGGGTTAGCATCTGCAAAGGAGTCTGTTTTTCTTTTAATTCCTATACTGTTAGCAGCACCGTAACCTTAAAACAGGTCTTTTTGGTAACATATGGAAGCTTGTTTTGTTGTCATGGCAACCGGGTATAAACATACAGCTACATTTCTATTAACCATAAATAGCTGCAAACACAGAGCATTGGTCATTCCTTTGATACTTTTGTAACTCTTCAAGGCCAGCTCCCACCTCTTCCTCTCGGATACGTTCCCAACTTTGTTGGGTTATTTGAGTGCACAACAAATTAGATGGCCCACCTGTGTAATGCGGGGGTAGCATGTGTGCCTCACATTCAACAGGTCGAGAGTTTGAATCTCGCTTAGGGCAAGTTACTTGCATCAGGTTTTTTTCAGGGTTTTTCCCTCATCCTGAGAAGACATGTTGAATAACTAAGCTCCATGGATCCCCTGAGTACATTTGAGCATCATTTCACCAATTTCATTCATCGTGCAACATGACCAACCAGGTTAAAGTACATTAACCTACAAAAAGTTGAAAAAATAAACACCTTATTCAGATTTAATACAACTAAAAATGAGAAGTAGAGCTTCACTAGCTTCACCTGAATAGCCGCCACTGATTAACTGTAACAGAAGACATAATTCTGTTTCATTTGACCTTAAAGACTCCCATTTTTTAAAATATTTAGAAGAAAACATTTAAAGCAAATACAAAACATGAAAAAACAGACATTCAGTATCAATGAAATGCACAATTTGTAGCAGCTAAGAGATGCTGAAGAAGTTGCATAATTACACTTCTTGCAATGAAATAAAGCTCAAGTTTATCATAGACTAAAGCTCTGTCAAAGTGTTGTAAGAAGTGATTTACTAAAAAGCCTTATTCGTTTAGTGTTACATGCAAGAACCTATAATTGTAGCTCACCACTTATCTTCACTTATATTTTGCAAGGAGTTTTGTATCAAATCTACGTGCAGAGAGCCTTGTTGGTCTTTTGCCTGCTTTGCAGATCAAGATAAACTCCATACATAATATACACATGTAATTTTATTAGTATTCTTTAACATAAATTACATCAGGCAATGTTTTTAAACTTCACATTCTATACTTAACTGAAAAGATCTCAACATAGCATATCCTGTTTACTGTAATATTTTACATTCAAATTTAGAACTTATGATCTATTTCTTATCTTATATACCAAATAAAACATTTCTCCCATTTTATTCAGCTCAGGCAACTTTTGAGATTATTTGTAAAACAACATGTCTTTCATTATGTAGATTACAGAACATGATTACCTCTGAACAATTTGATGAAGTATTAAAGGTTATCAAAGGAATTTCCATTAGCAATTTGCCTTTAATTTATTTTACTTTTGCTGTTTATATAAATATTACATTTCTGATAAAGGAAATTTCTCATTTTCCTTTTCTTGAGAGATAATAGCAAATTGAAAAGTGAATCTTGCCATATTGTTCTCCAAGATTCCAGTTTTGGTATATCATATGATACTATACTTTCTTTTGTCTAAACAAGACACATGACCAGTTTTATACATAACCATTATGATTTGTGCTCTTCTCAGCCACTTACAAAAGCAAACTTTAGCCAGAAACTCATTCTGAATTTTAAGCTATGGTGCCAGATTGCAAGCAAGATGCTATTATTACAATTGGTGCTTTTGTGCACTAACATTAGTGGGCTAGAAGCTAGATAGATAATACAGAAAGAAGTTAATTAAAATTTAATTATAAATTTGAAGAATGAAACATTGTGACTCCTTTGTGACTGCTTTAAGTATAAATGTTGGTAACCAACTTTTTTTTTTAATTTGACTGAAAAAAAAAAAAAAATAATTGTATCTCAAAGTTTGATTATATATTCCAAACTGCTTCAAGACAGAACGAAAGTTATAAAATACAATCCGAAGTTGCAATATCCTCTGCTCTTTCAAGTACATAATGGTATTTGCTTGAAGTCATTAACTACAGAAGAGCCAGATCTAGAATTCTGTTATGGTGGAGCTAACACATTTTGAAAGAAATAATGCATAATAATTGCAAAGTTTCAACTGTCCTAACTGATCCACAAATTATCCATTGGATGCAAAGGATCATTAAAACTATGAGAAAACTTGCAAAGCCACTGGTGTTGGTTGTTGATTCAATCCCACCATTGGACTTAATGCAAGCGCATGGCAATATAGTACCAGCCATCACATATTTAGTTATTCAGAATTATTTTTACGAGTATTTAGTTAAATAATATGATCATGATAATTTCCACATTATAAAGTACCATATTGATAGTATGACTTAAGCTCTAATTGAGTTAGATACCAATTATTTATCAAGAGACCTGTCCATTTTCATTGTTATAAATGTGTTGTGTTTTTTTTTTTATTTATTTATTTATTTTTTTTTTTTATTTTATTGTATTAAGATACCAATTACCATTTATTAACTAATGCCCCCTTTTTTTTCTCTTAATTTGCATGAAAATTGGACATTGATTACACAGCATGAAAGCCGCAACATTGAGGAATAAATTGTCATTTTTCAATACAACCCCATCCTTTTCCACAATTTTAGTCCTTTTATCAAGGGCATGTATTACTTTGGATTCACTTTCCAGATTTTAGCACATGTTAAGCTTCCTTTGATGGTCCAAACAGATGGAAGTCTGATGGTGCTAGGTCAGGGCTGTATTGAAGGTGAGGCAAGACTTCCCATCCAATTTTCATAATCTCTTCAGTGGGGCGACTACTGGTGTGTGGTTTTGCATTGTCATGCAAAAGCGGAACATCCACCATGGTTTTTGTTTGTTGAACTCGCTGAAAAGTGTTTTTGAGGGTGCCAACATATTGCATAGAATTTATTGTGCATTCCTGATCCAAAAAAGTTAACCAGAATCACACCCTCTGTGTTGCCATCACTACACTGCCTCTAATGAGGGACATAATGCAATTCATCCGTTATCTGACAGTCAGCTCAAATGATCTCGTCCACTTGTTCAATGTAGTATGGAGCTGCAGTCACAGGTCTGGCGCTCCGTTCATTAAGCAATGGTGCTGGTCCTTCAGCGTCATTACAGCAACAAACCATCTTCTAACTGTGCTGACATCCACTGTTGCATCACCACACACCTGTGTGAGCCTTTCATGAATGCGAATGGGCATTTCACCTTCTGCATTCAAGAATTCAATAACAATATTGTCTACTATAAAAATCAATGTCGGCCATTTTGCAACAAGAAGCAGTGCTGCCCCAATTGATTTATGCAGTGTAGTGAAGGTGGTTTGGGAATTGCACCAAATTCAAATTTTTCACATAAATAACTTATTGCAAGAGAAAAAAAATAGGAGGCATTACTTATTGGCTGACCCTCGTAATTATTATGACTTATGACCCTCGTAAATATGAAAGCTTTTCCATTTCAAACTAATTCTCTTACTCTTAGTTTTATAATGTGTTTGCAATGGCATTCACAACCTATTAAAATATGTACCTACTGTCTGCTCAGCGATGTTATAGCTAGTGAGTTGGGGTGGCCTATTCAAGTAACACTAACCTGTGAGAGGGGTACACTTATGCTGAACTCGTGCCGCATGCAGGCAAAACAGCCAAACAGTGTTGCAATACTTTGTCAGAGTTGGATGACTTTACTGTAAGGCACACAACCTCAAATTTTACACAATGAACACACAAATATTGTCAGCAACAGTGCTTCCTTCTTCCACTCTGTTACGCATCTTTACCTCTCGCTTGCTTCAGACTAAGAAACCACAACCTCCTTCCAATGGCTAACCCCTACCTGCCTGGAAGGGCAACCCATACCACTGGCTAAAACACTGCCAAACAGACAGTGCATGTTCACATCAGAAACATTAATATTAAACTAAGAGACATAATAGAGCAATTATTCTTATAATCATGAACCCTTAAGTATATTGACCTATGAATAGGGTATTACATATTTCAAATTCAAAATGTTGCATAACACCACTGCACTGAACAAATTTCCACATGCAGTGCACAGTAGGTGATTCAGTGTGGCAATGAGCAAGCTTACTCTCTGCTTTTTCAGTTCAAAGCCTAGATTAAGGCTTTTAATGAGCCTTTAAAGTCTGAATGATAGAAGCAAGAAGAAACATAGAAGCAAATGCCATGCTACACAACAAGCGTTAACTATGCAACTGTGGTTAAACATGGAAAGAGGTGCCCTTCTTCATGCAAGTAACAATGACGTAACTTTTGTAGCATTTGTTAATGCATACTCAGATAAACTGTCATAAAGAGAGCAGTATGTTACCATGTCCAACACATAGTCTACCCCATCTTCTTAAGCATTGGAATGTATTTCACTTTTTATCCAGTAGCTCTATAATGAAGGTACAGACAGAGAAGAACATTAGAACATTAATGAAGTTAACGAGAAAATAAGACACAAATGGCTGGCACTTCACCTTGGGTTACATAAATATGTTAGTATATTGTATAAATATACCTGGAGCAGAAGGTAGGACTCTGGGATCATGGGCTTTGACCCTCCAATTGCCAGAGGCACCCCAAGCTGTTCGCACACCAAAGTGAGAGATGCCAAAATGTTTAGGGTCTTGCCATTCTAACAAGATAGCACCATTCCTCTTCACTTTGATGTGACCATGGTGCCATTCAATCAAGAAACGGCTGTAGCTGTCATTCGTCAACAGCCCAGGAGTATCAACTTTAACCTTTGTTCCCCGACAGAAATCAATATTAGAGTCATGTATCAACAGAACATCCACAAATTTAAACTTTTCACATGTCAGTAAAATAAAAGCTATATCATAAGGTTTAGAAAAGATATTGAAGCTAAATTAGTGACAAGTGCAAAATTGTAAACTCTTCTACAGAGTGATCTTTTTTGGAATATTTGTTATAAATCACTTTTGACAATTTCAGATTTTTTAGATAATTAAGTAATATGGCACTGCACTGTTGATCGCAAACCATTTCTAATGCCACAAATATTGGTTTGTAAGAAATTGATTAGCAGTGTTTTCCAAAAACCCTTTAAATTCTTAAATCCTTATTACCAGGTGATCCAAAAATGTCCTAACCAGCTGCACAGTGTTTTGCCTGTCTTTGCCGCAAGCACTCGTTGCTGTCTGCCACTATCATAGAAAGCCACGGATGAAACCATGCAACATTTTTAAAACTACTTTTAATGCTTTTTACCAATGTTATTAAAGGAGATGCTGAAACTGGCTGCTGTTGTCCATACATTTTTGACACTTCTTTAGGAAATTATCCATCACTCGCCATAGTTCATGTTGAGAAATGTTGGCAATTTCCTGGCAGATTTGTTTTAATTCTTCCAGGGTGTGTGGGTTTCTCTTGTATACTTTATGCTTCAAGTTACCCCATATATAGAAATCACAGGGGGTTAGGTTAGGGGACCAAGGGGGCCACAAATCTATACTATTCATTCTGTCCTGAAACACTTTCAGTTGTTCTCATTGAAAGATTGGCTGTATGAGCTGTTTTAAAGTCTTGTTAAAAAAAGGCAAAATTGTGTGTTAATTTGCTTAAAAGAGGAGGCAAAATTGTATTTACGTATGTATGAGCATCAACTGCTGACTAAAAAAAAAAAATTTACCCAAAAACATCCAAACTGCTGCACAGCATTTCCCACAGCGCACACGCACACACATAATACACAGCTACTGTACCCACACGCCCTGAAAGAATTAAAACAAAATATCTGCCAGGAAATTGCCAACATGAATCAAGCGAGTGATGGATAGTTTCCTAAAGAGGTGCCAAAAATGTATGGTCAACAGCAGTGGCCAGTTTCACCATCTCCTTTAATAACATTGGTAAGTAAAGCCTTTAAAAGTAGTTTTAAAAGATGTTGCACGATTTCATCTGTGCCTTTCTATGATAGCAGCAAATAGCAATGAGCGCCAAGGGTGCAGACAGGCAAAAGACCATGCAGCTGGTTCAGACGTTTTTGGATCACCTAGTATTACGATAGGGTAATGTTGCTATTTTAACATCCTACCAAGGGTGGACATTTTACTGTTAGAACCAGCTGAAGAATTCAATGTCACAGTTGGGAATGACGTGAACATGGTTCTTCTCTTGTCATGTAGTTGCTCTAACAATTGAGCCTCTGTGAAATGCCAGTATCACATACAATCCTCCAATTGACAATACAGCATCAGCTATCTTTGTCTTTAGTAACTCTTGTAAACTGCGTCCCTTTTAGTATACAACACTACTTTCTTGATTTTTAAAACATTTAGAAGTGTTGTGACTGAAAGATTTTGTATATTTGAACATATTATTTGTATTAAAAGTTAGATAGATGAATTGCTTTTTTATTTTAATTGCTTTATCTCTATTTTTATTTTACATTATTTTTTAAAGTATTTATTTTGTATTAATATTCCTCTCAGCATACTTTACATTTAATTGCTTTCATTTAAAATTTTCTTCTGCAGATTTTAATAACTTGTCTTCATATTAAATGGAAATAGCTTTTATTTTATTGACATGTAGAATGGTACTTCAAAGTTTTGATATCTTTCTTTCCAATGATTTATAATACTTGATAAAATAGTTATGTAATTCAATATTTTAATTTTCACACAAAATATCTTTTGTAATAGTGATGAATATGAGAACAAAGATAAAGTGATTTTCAGTGTAGTATGTACCTTATCCGGTTTTTCACGATTGTAGCGCAAGGCAGATGCCTGGTTGTCCCATCCACCAAGAAGCAGCTCGTACATGGGTTCAGTCTCATGTTTTGCATGGGTGAGTGCAATGTGTGCATTGGAGGGACTCCGCACATGCACTTCCAATGCACCAGTTGGAAGTGGGCGGTAGCTATACTCCAGTTTATCCACGGTTGTTATCTCGGGTCCACCTACCAAAACCATTGCTCTTTATTTTAGCTAACTCTTACTGACCCATCACCAAGGAAGACAAAAATACATATACAGCAAGAGAAGGATATACCTCTTCCAAACTAAGTGGTTATTTTATTTAATTGTTTTTTCACACAAGCCGTGTGTAGGGCAGAAGTTGGATAGGTAGAGTTAGACTGAAAAATGCAATGCCAGAGCTGAGATTTGAACCCTGGATCTCCCAGTCTCTAGCTGGTTGCTCTAACACTAAACTACCATGGTAACAAGTTAAATTTCTCAACTGATTTGCACGTTTCCCAGTTATTAAATTAAATCAACACTGATTGACCATAATAGTTGGCTATACTATGAATCCTGGGACTTTAAGTTCTTGCAACATTGTAAGTTCCCATTGGGGTTATCTCAAACTAATTTGAGAAACCGGGAAACATGCGAGTCAGTTGAGAAATTTAATGCTGTGCCAGCATGTTGCCACGGTAGCTTAGTGATGGAGCAACCAGCTAGAGAGCGGGAGATCCATGGTTCAAATCCTGGCTAAAACATTGAATTTTTCAGTATTACTCTTCCTATCTAAGTGGTTATTGGTTTAAGAGAAATTCAAATTCAGTTAATTACACACACTTGGTGTTCAGGTTAGGGCTGGGTCAGTAGTCAATATATAACGTTCTGGATGTTCAGAGTTTTGAGATTAAATAGTTGCCAAAATTAAAAGACAACCCATACAAAGTAAAGCATTTATATAACTAAAATCACTTAATGAATGCATAGGGGAAAAGAAAGGGAAGTCCAAAACCTTGAGAAACTAAAATGCACCAAGACCTTTAAAATATGTATTTGTATGTTGTACAGATAAGGTATGAAAAATATCTAATAACCCCATTTTAGGGCAGAGAGATAATGAAATAAATGGACATAGTGGCAGAGATCATTCAAGACAATCATGAATGAGGTGTGCAGAAAAATTCTGCCAAGACTGCACAGAATTGGTTTGTTTTAGGTTTTCCTCAGTCCTCATAATTGGCAAATGCTGGGGAGGGACCCAAATTTGTGCATGAAATGTTTCCTTCCCAAATTTTCTTTCATGCATCATTAATGCCCATTATGCTGTACTTAGTAAGAAAAATTATTAAACCCCATTGCCAAAAATAGGAAGAGAATAAAAGAAGTCAGTACACTCATTCCAAACGAGAAAGAAGACAAGATTTATAAGAGAAGTTTACATATCACCCTACAACTTTCTACAAACTCTAGAGGATCTTCAAACGACATCATTCTGGCCCCAAAAGACCATTTACTTCATAACAAATATTTAATTCTAAATTAAAAGATGAATGCCATGAGAAAACAAACCAGGAATTTATCAGTTCAGCTGCAACAACTGAAAAAATGTACATTGGCCAAACTAAAAGAAACCTAAAAACAAGAGCAAAAGAACACCTCAGAAATATTAAACAAAAACAAGACAAATTGACAGTAGCTTGGCTTTTCGGAAAGAGCAACACGCCATAAATAGAAGTCTGAAAATACTCAATAATATCACAAGGAAGACAATTAAAAGTTTGGGAAAACATCTATATTTGGAAGAACAAGAACCGCATTTTCAATTTTGAAATCCCACCAGGCAACCTACTGGTGCAGAAGTTCATCAAGCCATCACTAGGGACAATGACAACCACCATAGCAAGTAATGCTGGCAGTCTACTAAAGGAATTCACAAAGGAAGTTCATGGCTTCTGAAACATCTTTTCCAATGACAAAAGTAAGTAATATAATGTTACAAAATCGACTCGCTATTAATTATAATTGATAGAACACATCACTATCACAAAGTCCACATATATCAGTACTTATTCAAATTATTCAGTATAATATAAAAATTCAGAGACAGCTACAGGACAATAAACAATTATAAAAATATATTATCCAATATATAGAACATACAGTAGGTAACCATCCTTTGGCAAGAGAAAGAATATGGCAAATGCAGGATCTTGAAGTAAAAGCACCTCTATACATTTTGCAGTGATCATGTGTAAACTGCAAAGTAAATAGGTTTTCTTTTTCTTTTTGTAAAATAGAGATACCAGATTTTTGCAAGTTTGCCACCACAGCAAGCAATACCGGCAGTCGACCAAAGGAATTTACAATGGAACCACATGGCTTCTAAAACATGTTTTCCGAAATAAAAAAGTAAGTGATGTAGTGTTACAAAATCGACTCAACTAAATTTCAATTGCTAATACTTTTTGTTTATTTATGCCAGGCTGTTTACAGATGAACATGGCCAGTGTTCAGCCCTGGCTCTTTACCAGTCATACTCAAATTTTACAATAGTTTCTTAATTCTAGTTAGTTACAACATTATTGACTATTTACTGACCATACCCATTTATTTTTCACTTTATATAAGAACTATCCAATTTTCTTACTGTCTTTTTGAAACATTTCAACTACATTTCTATCCATCTTAAACCATATACTCTTTTCTCCAAACTTCAATCTGTTTACATTTAAATAATATACATTTCATGTCTTCATTTCTGCCACATATAGGACATTGATTTTGTGGAATGCACTTCCTTAAACCTTTTAACCTCCATACTCCTGCTTTCAGCCATGCAATACCTTCTCGCTCCTCTCTATCATCACATCTATATACCTTTCCTTTCCCCACGAGTCTCATTTGTGTATAAAAAACTAAAAGATCTGTTTTCAGCTATCTTGTTAAATATTTTTTTATATTTTTGTATCCTCGAATCTTTTCCTTGCCGATTTCCAGAAATTATTCACATTATTTTCTCTTCTCCACATTTCTCCTAACCCACTACTTTCCAAAAGACAGTCTACCCATCCCTTGTTCTTTAAACTTTTCTCTTGATATACTAAACACTGTTTTAACAAATTCCTTCCTTATTGATATAAAGAATGCTAGATAAATCTATGTAATAAACTTGAGAAGTGTTCCTTATGAAGCTGTTGCTCATTTGCTGATGACAAAACTAATCACTTATTTAAAAATGGCAGCAATGCTCGGAGGCATTAATCAGCAGTGCTTAATTAAGATCCTACCGAATAGTACATAGAGCAACAATGAGGACATATTGCTGTCGGATTCTCAGAAAACTTAAGTAGCAAATGGATTTAACCTCCATTAATTAGTATATGTCCAAATGATGTAATATGTTGCAGACCAATGTGTTAGCTCTAAAATAGATCAGATTAATTCCCAGCAATTTAAAGCTACACTTTTACCAAATTTAAATGATCCAGAGTAAACTTTTTTGTTAATATATTTTTAAAACAATTAAGCTGCCAAAACAAGAGTACCAATTTTTATTACATCATAATTTGAATTAAACATTTTAACCTACTAAACGAGTGCAGTAAAATTATAGTAAACTTCATCAGGTTTAGGGAAAAAACAACACACTGAAAACTTATGAGGGTTTATCAAAAAGTAGTGGGAATTATTTTTTTCTGTTTAAACACATGTCCGTCAAATTCACCAATCGTGGTAACAGAGAGGTCTGATGTTGATGGATGCTGGGATGTGTGCGACACTATCCATACACTGTTCAGTTTGTCAAGGGAGCCATTGTGTAAACACATGTTTCACTGACCAGCATGGATTTCAAGTTACAAGGAGCGACAATTTGGTTTTGTGTTCTTCTGAGAAAAAAAAATTTAACTGAAACACTGCAAATAATACAGGAAGCATATGGAGACCAAGCTTTATCAAAAACACTTTTTGAATGGCATAAATTTCAAGATGGTTGCACCTTCACTTTTTCACCAAGTTCAAGGAAAGTTGTGCATCTTGCATTTTTTTTGACAAAATTGGGGTAATTTATAATCACATGGTTCCTAAACACACTACACTGCTCAACTCTTAAAGGACCACTCAAGAAAATGGCTAAGAGACCAGAACTTGCTCCCAATGGAAGGATCCTCCATCAGGACAATGCCCTGCTCATCAAGCCATAGCAACACAAGACATTATCACTCAACTAGGTATCGAAATCATGCCCCACCCACCAGAAGAATCGCCAGATCCCTGAGATTTCTACCAGTTTCCACAAGTGAAAAAACATCTTTGTGGGCACCATTTTCAAACTGATACAGAACTATATAGTCTTATTTCGGGTATACTGAGCAAGGGCTTCTCTTGAGTGTTTTGAAAAGTAGATAGAATGTTGGAGCCAATGTGTACTCTCAGAAAGAGATTATTTTGAAAATTTGTAATTACATTTTAATTAAAAAAGATCATGGTGTCAAAAAATAATTATTTCCTGTTACTTTTTGATACACCCTCGTACATATTCACATTTGCAACTTGCCCATGTTGCCTTATATGATTTCAGTTATGAATTCAGAACTGTTGCTTTAGCAAAATTTTACTTTTAAACGTATTCATCTTTGTTTAGGATGTATTCTCATGGTTATGTAATAGTTTATAAAGCATTCCATACTAACCACCCTTTGGATGTGCTCTCGCAATAGAATATTTTCAGAGTACCAACTTGTATTTCATACTATTTTTGAATGCACCAAGTAATAAAGCTATGAAATATTCATTTCATACATTTTTGCTTTGAGTTTCTGACTTTGTGAACATTTACTCTGATTTATTCACATAGACTTCTTTCTTTCTTTTTGACACTTTTTTTCCCCTTTAGTTCTTACTTTTTACTTTCTCTAGCCCTGTATGTACAATGTACATAGGGATAGAGAAGTATTGTATTCCACCCAAAAATTCAATACCGAGATTTCACCAGAAATACATGTTTTAGGACCCCCTGTATCCATAAAAAGCATTTTCAGGAAAAGGTCCGCGCATGCGTGCACACGATAACTCAAAAACGAATAGTAGCTAAAATACTAAACTTGATATTTAAGTTTAGTATCTTCCAGGGATGCGACAAGGATTTTGAGAAAAACCCCCCACCCCAAACTACCCTTTACATGGAACTTTTTTCGAAAATTTTGATTTTCTTAAAAATCGCTAACGATTTTGATTAAAATAATATTATATTAAAAATATTTACCTGACAAATAAAACTTATATCTTAAATTTTCTGGGAATAGCTTCTGAAGACCTGTTTATTCTGGATGAATTTTGCTTAATTTTCCATAACTAGTAAACCGTAAGAGAAACAAAAACTTACTATACAAAAAATGTAGGTTTTTTTAAATTACACAACTTATGTCATAAATTTTTCTCGTGGAGCTTACCGTTTTTGAGGTACTCATTGTTATTAGTTTCAGTTGTGAAGTACTTATACTTTTCTCAGACGGGAGTGTCCGTTTTTCTTTTCTTCTACTCCTGGCTAAGAAAAGAAGCGATTTGTAATGACAATCGCGTAACGACAGCTTTTAAAATATTTGACTATTGGTTTAGCCTAGTGTATTCCCTTATTTTCTTCCTACTTATACGGAACTAAATAATAAGACCATTGTGCTAATGAGTACTACGATTAGCAAGGTACAGAAAGAAGAATAATCTTATGTAAGAAGTTTGTAGAACAGCTAGAGAAAGTCATGCGAGTGTAAGACATCAGATTTTTTCTCCAAGCTTCCTGTTTTGTTTTCCATTAGTTTTCTGTTTTTTTACAGATTTATGCACACATTTACAAGAACACAAACTCCCATGCCCAAGGTGGGACTCAAACCCACGATCCCATGTGCTGTGGAGCACCAAAGTTAAGACACTTTGCCGAGTGCGATCATGGGAGTCGTTACTAATTAAACCTCTGCTCCAGCCCCACAATAATTTTGAAATTCATCACTGTGGCTTTTGGTCCATTAGCCTTCTTGGATGCTAGCAGTTGGGTAATACTTTAGATGTTTGTTTGTCATTCTTTCACACTCCAGATAAATGTGGTTAGGATGTATTGGATGCAAATGGTTTTATTCTGCTCAGTATCATTTGCTCATGATTTATATTCTAAGTATTCTTATTCCCAATTTAAAGAGCTTTTAGAAAGGACTTTTTTCTGTTTTTGTTAATGTTGATGCTATTGATCAGCTGAATGTTGATAAACCCATTGCTACGTAATCTTCAGGAAACTTGCATAAAGAAACTGATAATTTCAGATTATTTATTTTTGCTGTGTATTGAAATTGTAGCCCATGTTTGTAAGAGTTTACTTGTAATAAATTTCACTTATCTTAGCAGAAAAACCCACTTAAATTATTTGGATTGTGACCATGTTTACATTGACTGAGAAAAATTCCTACCTCCCAGCCAGGAGTCAATCCAGGACCCATAGCACAGCTGGCAGGTATTCTACCAAGTGAACTACAGAATCAACTTATGAATACTTGTGATAAAAAATTGCATTTTGAATGTTATTCTGCCACAGGAACACCAAATGTATGCTTGTTTACTCATAGCAAACAAGGACCTATCATGCCCTGTTGGCACATTGGGACACCTAACAGTGCTTTCTTGATCAAGTAACAATTTATTGATCCAGTAAATCTTTTGTACATTGTACAGGTCTTGCTACATAACATAATATACATATATACATACCGCTGCTTACAATTTACAATTAATCTAAATTATACAGACAATTATTAATGAGATATTCTTAGCTTATGTCTGAATTGTGTTTTTGGCTGTTGACTAAATTTTTAGTGCTACTGGTAACCTATTGAATAAATTGCCCCCTCTTGTACAACATCCCTTTCAGTGAAACTTTTATTTGTGTATCAAAAGAGATTGCAGTTATTTCTTGTATAATGATTGTGCATTTGATGTTTCTTATTAATGGTTGCTCATCTTTATATATAGAGTATAGTTCTATAAACATACAAAGAATAAATGATTAAAGCCTATTGTTGATAGAGGCAGTTCTACATGAATCCATGATTTCATCTTATATATCAATCCAATGTTTTTCTTTTGTAAAGTAAGAAGTTATTCATCTTAGTTTTAGCAGCACCCCCCTCCCTCCCCCCCATATATGTTAGGTGAGAATAGATGCATCCAAAGTATATTAATTTTAACATTTGAACATCTACCATCTACTGCGCTGCCCAACCTTGAGTCAACATGATAATATGACATCAAAATACTGGAACGCAAGAAAGTGAATGGCTTCACTGCTCAACATTAGATACCAGCCACCAACCATAATTTGGAAATATCTCATAAATATATTGATTTGCCAATAACCTTGCATACATAGTCTATATGTTCTGTCCATTTTAGACAGTTGTCTACTTTATGCTTAAAAATTTGTGTGTTAGCATTTTGAACTACCATATTGTGAACCTGCAAACTGACATTGTTTAAATTTTTATTTTACCTACTGAATCTCATTTTTTGCACATTACATTTCAAGTTCAAAGTTCCAAAATAACTGAGAAGTGAAGATGTAGAGTTCTTTACATTTCTGAGGAGTCCATCTGTTTTTTCCCCAGCAAATAGCTGTAATATCATCAGCATAGGTGACAATGCCAGTATTGTTAGGGTGTATCTAGTCTTCAATTTCATCATTATGAGCACAATCATTGAATTGTCACAACTGTCATCCGTTGATGGCACCACAGGATGAAATCATGATTTGCTGACATGAAAATTGTGGAATTTTGCCCAGTAATCTCTTTCAAGATATGGGGTTCTTTTATGTGAAAATATACATCACCCAGGACCTAAAACCTTACTTCCTTTATGAAGGATTTTTATGTCTGAAAAACTCCCATCATCCTCCACTGGTTTTGAACTAGCAACCTTAGGTACAAGAGTAAGACACCTACACCACCTATTTATACAGAAGCATTATTAATGTGCTTGTGATGTGCTGGACAAGAGTGTTCAAACTTCACACACATTACAAAGCTTGGTAACATTCCTGCTAAATGCTTGTGCAATCAAGAAGCAGTGAATAAGACTTCAAAAAAAGCACTTACCTTCAACAATCCAGGAACCTGTTGCTCCCCAGCCAGTGCAGATACCAAAGTAGCCAATGCCGAAGGGTTCTGGATCCTCCCAAGCAACAAATGGAGCGGCCTCTCCTTCCTTACCAACAGCTACGGATCCTCCTGCCCAGCGAATCCAGAAACCACGGTATTCATCACCATTCAGAATATCTGGAGTCTCTGCAAGAGCTTTGTCAGGCTTTTCTTTGTTTTTTCGGATAGCTGTCTTCTGATTACTCCAACCTCCAATGAAAATCTGCAACATTTCCGCATTAAAGTTATGCTACATTCATATGACTATCTCTACATCCCATTGTTTATTTTTATATAGATGCTACAAATCAGGCACTGTTACAAAAGATTTTCTCTACCATGTGCAACGTAAATAGCAGGCAGGGGAAGTATTGCAGTCTAACCGAAAATTCAACATTGAGATTTCCACTATAAATATGTTTTAAAGTCCCCTGAATCAAAGAAAAGCATTTTTTAGAAAAATGGCCAAGAGAGAGTGTAACAGCATAACTCAAGAAGAATAAAAAAACGGCTATACACCCAACTTGAGAAAATTATACATCTTCCAAGGATGGAGCTCCTCTCATCCTAAATTACCCTTACCATGGGAACATTTTTGAAAAGGTTTGATTCTCAAAAATGACAATTTTTATTAAAATAGTTATATTCAAGGTATTTTCATGACAGTAAGAGAAGAGACTAAATCTTACTGAACAAAAAATGTAGATCCTGATTGAGGGGCCACAAAACATGTATTTTTGGTGAAATCTCAGTATGATGATATGCAATAATTGCACTATGGCTAAATGATTATGTAGAGCCGTGGACACACAAAATGAGTCATCCCCAGATTCCACGAGTCAAACAGCTTTGGGTATCTTTGTAAAAGCTGCATTCACAATACACATGAAAGAACTGTACAGTGGTCGGCAACTGGCAACGTAATGCTGAACTTAGACTATTGAAAACAGATCATAGAACAATGTTACGGTGGCTGAGAGAAGGCATTGCTTCCACTAATAAGTTTGTAGGTTCAAATCTCTCACTATTTCTCATTTTTTATTTATGTTTGTTATTTTTATGACTGGATATATAGAGCATAATATTTCATTAATATAACTTTGATATTTGAAGTTATGGGCCTATCTATGCACACAAAAACATAATATTGGGTGTATGTACTCTCAGCCCCTTTAACTGCCCTCAGTCTTTGGGGCATAGACAAAATTAAATGCCTACAGTAATGTGGACTACAAGATCCCAGGCTTCTTGAATTTGTACCCAGAAACCAGCTTATGTCCTTTGCCCATCTACAGAAACTAGATCATAGCTCCCACACAGCCCACACATTCTCAATAGAGTTCAAATTTGGTGATCAGGGAGGCCAGTTTACTACTCCGATATCCTGCCTCTTTGAAAACTAATTTAAACCTTTCGAGATTGTGAACAGAATGATTAATCCTTTACAAATTCAACAGTTCCATCAGGATATCTCATCCTCACATAGGAAATAAAAATATTGTAGATTCCCAGTACTGCACACTGTTGAGTATCATCAAACTACCACAGCACATCTAGATCGTTCCTTGATATCCAGCCCCAACATGATACAGATACGCGACCATGATGGAATTGTGAATCCACGTATTTTGCATCGTATCAGGACCCTTTGGACAATAGACAATTACATTTCCCTTAGTCACCTCGTCTGAGAATATCATGTCATTCCAGTTGCGGTTAACATTTTTCTGTTGGATCAGTTTGTGAAGGGTGTGTCGAGCATTAAAAAAAATTTGTACCTCCCCCCCCCCCCAAAATCAAATTTGCCCAAAATTGGATTCCTAATAATTTTCAAAACAATACCTAGAGTAATTATATTTAACTGTACCGAATGTCGTGCATGAAACAATTATGTCTAAAATAATAGCCGCTATGATGATTCAACATCATTAAAAGAAGCAAAAACCAACTGTTTGCTACACGCGAGAAGCGAATCTGAGACCTTCACCAGAGTAGTAACCTATGTTTTGCCACAGCGCTACACTGAACACACATGGAACGTGGAAGGTTTAGTTATGCCGTACAATACAAACTATCATCTTTTGCGTTAATATTTTTAGTTAAGATTATTCAACAACGAACTATCAACATTAAGTTATGTATTGAATTATGATTATTGATCATGTGGGTTCGTAATATTAAGATTTGGCACTTGTGATAAGTTGTTGCGTCCGCTTCACGACATATCGAGGGTGATGAATATAAGGCGATGTGCCCTGTAGGACGAATTTGGTGTTCCAGACAATTTTTTTTTTTTTTTTTTTTTTGCACAGATGTAGATGGCAGAGAAAGTAAAAATATAATGTTTCTTAGTAAATCATGTTAATGAATAAAAGCAATTCACTGAACTAAGAAGGCAAGTGTCTACAAACATTTCATTCTTGATATGTTAAATAGCTTCTCAGGTAATGGGCAAATGGCAGAATAGGGCAGATAGTCTCAACTTAAACTATTTCTCTTAAACACTTCAGAGCTTATCAAGAAAGTAAGTTAGTAGCAGGCAACAACTACAATATTTTCGTAGAGTAGTTGCAACATATTTTATAAAACTTACTTCATACATAGGAGTTCCCTCCTCAGGACCACCAGTAAGAGCTAAGTGTGCATCATTGGCTGCCTTAATTTTGAAGTGAAGTGAGCCAGATGTAACAGGATGGAACTGGTATTCCAACTTGTCTTCTGTGTTCAGTTCTGAAAAGAGAAATAATGGAATGTTAAGTAAATACAGCATTTCACATCTGGGAGAATTATCCAAATATTGATGGGATCTCTGATTACCATATTTTTATCTCTTAAGACTACTCTCAAAAAAATATTCTATTTACTAGTGTCGTGGAATGTTTGAACTTGAGACTGCAAAGACGAGACAACGTGAGCCTCGCTGCATATGCAACCATCAAAACATGCGTGCGAGAGGTTGTAGACTCGTGGTGAACCTAGGTGAAGTTTCTGCGTACCTACCTTGGTAAGAACCACAGGCATGATAGATGATTGAGGTTTGGTGTTGTTTCGGGTGTTGGTGACAAGGAGGTAGCGCTCAGGAGCAGCATCCTTTCCCTCTACTCCGCTGGTCTTTTGTTTGTTTAAATACATCTGTTGGAGTTGACTTTTAGTTGACCACTCCCAAGGTTGGAAGGAGGTTGTACTTAGTTCAGCGTCTTTGCTGTTGGTTGGATTGAAGCCATAATTACCGAATGTGCCCACAAGCCAAGCCTGTACTGTCTGTATCGGCGTTCAGTTAAGTAGTCCCTAGTGATCTGACAAGTGCGTTCTCATGTTGGCCCAATCTGGCGTAGAATTTTTGAGCCCGGCGCCGAATTATATGGGAGGGCCGAAGCTCCACGTCATAGCCTCACTGGTAAACGTCGACATGCAGAGAACCGGAGTCCTCGTTTCTGTATCCGCTATAACCAGAGAAGCCAGGTGTCTGCTGCCATGTTCTATACTTCGCAAGCGTAGAACATTAGACGGACTAAGAGCGCTTTCACAAGACGTGGCTTTAAGTGTACCGGCATTTGAGAGGACAGAACAGGGTATAGGCGGCCAACGCCCTCCCCTAGCTATGTTCGTCGCTCCCTGTATATGCTCACGAAAAGTTAGGCTCGTATCAAGAGCGACTCCTAGGAATCTGATAGAATTTCCTTTATCAGCCCTGATAGAAGTTGGGTATCTGGGCTGATCAAAATATGAGATGAACATGTAATCTAAAATGCCAGGGCGCGGTCAAATTCGTTCAAAGGAGCATATTTGAAGCAATATTTGCTGACAAAGCATGCACCTACACGAATTAAGACCTATTCTGTTAATGCTTATCTCGATTAGCATGAAGTAGATGAAAGAATAACCTTTCGTAAGAATAATTTGTTGCAAAACAGGTAAAGAAGAGAAAGTACTGTGAATGAAACGTTTTAACGTTTATATTACTAGCATTGCTTGCCTAGTTTGTTATAAATGCCCAAACATTTGGGTTCCATAATGACACTATTATTCCAATTTCCAATCATGATATTATATACCATGTTTCCATGGGGGATTGAAATGATTTGAGTACAATTGCATTTCAATACGATCCGCGCGTTTCACACGTTTAATTCAATACGAATTGAGATTGCTTTGAATGCGCAAGCTTCGAGACTAAATTTGTTCATCCATTTATGTTGGTCAACTTGAAATTACGATCAAAAAGCATTAACATATGACTACCGCGTACAACGAGTATAGCAGAAGAGCTACTTTATTGTATTCAAAGATTTGAATACGAACATATTTGGATTCGATCTCATTCCGATCTCACTTTCTAAGAGGATCGGATCCAAGATTCAATGCGATTTGAATCTGCGTTTGTATGCAGTACTCAATACGATAACTGTACTCAAATCGATTTCAATTCCCCATGGAAACTTTATGTGATATGTATAAGGAATGCAGTTTTGTGCGCTATGCTACAACACTCCCTTCAAGGAATGAGCCAAGAGGGTAACCGCATGCCGAGGTGTTTGTTCAATGCTTCAAAGTGGCGATGACGTAAGGCCCGCCAACAGCGTATACTCGCTCCCTGATTCACGAGTTTCTCTGGGGCAAATGGCAATCTGCAGGAGTCAAGGCCGAGTGTTCAACTAATGCTGTAGACAGATTTCCGTAACGAAGAGTTTCATCAAGTCTCCAAAACCTGTTCCACTTGCTGCGACCTTAAAAGGCAACAGGAATCTGTGCTGTTATCTTCGGCATTCAGTACAGTGAATGTGGTTTATTATCCAACAACGTTGTGCCGGCCGATACTACAGATGATCCAAGACAGGTCAAAATGTAGAAAGGTCCAACGAAAATACGTACAAGACAGCATCATGGGAATGATTCAGTAACCTTAGCCGATGAAAACTCGTCATGCTAAGTGAACTGTATCGAAATGGACATTTGAGTTCGTATGTGCCAATTAAAAATGCTGACTTACCATTGGAATAATACACCGATTGCTGAGGCAAGAAGTTCACTAAAAACCATTACGCAATTTACTTCCTATGGAGTATACAAAAGTAATAATTGCTCTCCAGCTGTAGGTGTCTACTTTTCCTACATTTTGGGGGATTGTATAAAAAAGTTGGGTATTACTAATACATTTAGAGTATAATGCAGACTTCTGAAAATTAAATGGTTGACTAATTTGAAGTTTGAAGAAAAAAATTCCCGAGTATTTTTATAATTGTTTATTGCAGTACAGCTGCAAATGTTTTTTTTTTTTTCGACATAAAAATTTGATGTGTTCCAATCACAAGACTTTCTCTACATCTCTGCAACAAATTATTGTTAAAAATCTTATGCTTCTATTTCTTCTTTTTTTTAAGGAGAAGAAATTAGTCTTTTTATTTGCTTCCTTGTAAGTAGAAGCGAAATAAGGGAGTACCATAGGTTTAAGTGATAGTCAAAAGCTGGTTGCTATGTGACTGAAGTGCCTTGGAAGTGAATGGACAGGAATTGACAAATTCCTGTATGAGAAAAGTATAAGTTTTTTAAAGCTGAAAAAAAAAAAGATGTCAAAAACGACAACTTCACGAAAAAAATAATATATATACATAACAAGAATTGTGTGTTTTAAAGTGCTTTCCATTTTTTGCGTGGTAAGTTTTTGTCAATCCCTTACGGTTTAGCAGTTATACAAAATGCGTTAAATTCATCCAGAACAAAGCAGTCTTCAGAGGTTATTCCCAGAAAATTCAAGATATACATTTTATTTAACATATGATATTTTAATCAAAAGTTAGCTATTTGAGAAAATCACAATTTTCGAAAAAAGTTCCATTTGAAGGGTAGTTGGGGGTGGGGGGTTTGGAAATCTTCGTGTCGCATCCTTGGAAGATGCGAAAACTTAAAATCAAAGTTTGGTACTTAACCGTCTTTTCATTTTTGAGCTATGCTGCGCACACACACGCATGGACCTTTTTCCAAAAAGGTTTTTTTTTTTTTATTCACGGTGACCCAAAACATGTATTCCCGATGAAATTGCGGTATCAAATTTTTTGGGTGTATTACAATACCTTCTCTATACACTATGTATATAGTACGTTTAGAGAAAGTAACAAACCAGAACTGTGCAAGAGCTGTTTGCAGTACAATGCAATACAAGTCATTCTAACGAAAATAATGCAGTGGTATAGATAAAATCATTGCAACTCTGAGGTCAGTATAATACAAAGAAACTGTTACAATGAGCTATAATATCTTTAAAACAATATAAAATATATAGCGTTTAACAAAGGAAATTCTATATGGATGTTAACAGTTACAGTTTGTTGTATATTGATGTTGAATGAAGACATTTTGAGAATCGTTTTTTGGTTTATTGAATAGTGTTGAAAGATGAGTTTGTACTCTGTATTCTTCACAAGCTGCGTATCCTGTGAAGATGTGCTTGATGTGGCAGTATTGGCATTCAGGCGGTATGGGCGAGTTTTGCGTTTCCATTGCGAAGTCTTGATATCACCGCTTGGTATCGTTTTAAATTTGATAATTAGATGACGAAAATTTAGTAAACATGTCATGCAACATTATTACATAATGTAATCTTCTCTGGAGGTCCCATGGCCATTTGAGGCGTGTTGGAACGCCGATTGCATATTTTCAACTTTGAACTTCTTTAAAACTTGAGAACTAATGGTGCGTGGGGAGAACTCGCAAACTTCACGATGCAATTGGTCGTTACAAAAGCTTGAAGATTTAATATTGAACAATTTTTGCTATGAATCACTCTTCGGTAAACCGAACACCAGGTTGAAATCCAACAATTTTATCTCAGAAGTGTCGAGAATGTCTTTACATGTCTGACCAGAGATTTTGCCCGAACACACGATAAACAAGCTCTGTACACAAATGCAAACCAATTATTAGATCGTATAACTCAAAAACAATCTGATGTGTTCCATTCACTTGACCACCTAGCTATTCTGCAGCAAAGAATTATTACCTACGCTTATTCTTCTATCTGCTTCATGCTTATCAAGATAAACATTAACAGAAATGGTTTTATTGCTCATTTTCTTATAAGTTCAAGGGGAATAAACTTTGCCCGTCTCTATAGTGGGGGATAACGTCACTGCCTCGCATTCAAGAGGTTCCGGTTAGGGTGACTTATCCGGATAAAGCTTTTCCGGAGTTTTCTTCTATCCTGAGAAGAATAAGTTCGAGTAAGTAAGCTCCATCGTTTCGATTTCATTCATCGTCCGATTGGACCTACCAAATAACAGGACGTTAGGCTACAAAAAATGAATACACTTGGATAAAGCCAGTTACATATTTTCAAGAGTTGGTCGCTGTGATTTTCTTGATATTCCATTGTATTTTCATGACTAGGATGAGAAAAAGAAAAAACAAACGACGACCTATCGTTTGAATAAAGTAGAAGCATTGGGCAATTAAAAAAAAAAAATCACAAAAAATGCATTTGAAAAATTGTGTTAACGATGTATCTACTTTTTTGTAGTTGTAAGATTTTGTCCATCTCGGGTTACCTGCCAGTTATTCAGAAGTCCTCCAGAATGTAAAGGGCACCAGAGGCTATACCAAGAAGCAAGACTTAATTTGTCATGTGCTACATATATCTAATGTGGTATTTGAATAAAAATCGCTATCCACTTTTAGAAACTCAAATTTTGAAAAATCTTCTATATAAAGGGTAGTTTGGAATGGAAAGTCCTCGTATCGCATCTTTGATACATCTTAAATACCAAGTTTGGTTTGGCCGGGCCCCATGTCCGCGCATGTCTAGCGTTGATGCTTTGTAGAGCAGGAGATGGCGGGTTCGAGTCCCGCCTTGGGCATGGGTGTTTCTGTATGTTCCAAGTCATTCCTTCTTCCTGATGGCCAATTAGGTCCCGCCTGAAGACCCATGTGCATGTTAAAAAAAGTTTGGTAAAAAAAAAATCTTCGTTTGAGTTGTGCTCACACATACGCACGCGCGCGCGCGGAAGGTTTTTAATGTTGGCGTGATTTACAAATTCTTATTAGTAGATTCTTTTTTCGTTGCTTGCGCTTTCTTTTCCTCTATGCTTTGTTTTGCTGAGCACACTTTTCTGGCAGGCTAGGAAGGGGCAATAAAGAATGCGCGGTATTACACAAAGTTCCGGCAAGAGCCGGGTCAATGTCCTTACTATGCGCCTTCAGTTAAGGTCCTTGACCTATAACAGATGAAGCACCAGCTTGCGTGTTTATTCTACGTATAGGAAATTCGGTACAAGGTTTCGTGCGATTGGGACTGCTCTAAAAGCAACGACAGCTCATAAACAACGAAACTAAAATCACCAGAATATGTCCGGATCTCTCTGAAAATGTCCTGCTTTTTACTTTCTCTACCACGATATCTACATTTTCTTCTTCTACTTCATGGCCTGTTTCTACATCAAGGGATCGAATTTATCCATCTGGTGCTTGGGCGTCCAACTCTTCAATACTAACCTAAAGGTAGAAGAAATAATATCTTGGTAGTCTATTTTGTGGCGTTCTTTCTGTGTGTTCTAACTAGTTATTTTTATTTGATTTATTCTGTCGTTTAAATTGAATAATTTAATTCTTTTCTAATATCCTCATGTTTTTACTTTCTCTAGTCCTATATGTACCATGTACATAGGGATAGAGAAGGTATTGTAATGCACCCAAAAATTCGATACCGAGATTTCACCGGGAATACGTTTTGGGGTCCCCTAAGTCCGAAAAAAGCATTTTTTAAAAAAGGTCCGCATGTGTGTGTGCCCCAAAACGAAAAGACCGTTAAATACCAAACTTGGTATTTAGGTTTAGGATCTTCCAAAGATGCGACACGAAGATTTTCAAAAAAAATCCCCCTACTAAAAACTATCCTTTACATGGAACAAATTTCGAAAATGATTTTCTTAAAAATGGCTCTAACGATTTTTATTAAAATCCCGTATATTAAAGCTATTTATGTCCGAAATAAAATGTATAACTCGAATTTTGGGGGAATAGCCTCTTAAGACCTCTTTATTCTGGACGAATTTTGCTTAACTGCTAAACCGCAAGAGATAGAAAAAGCTCGATACACAAAAAATGTACATCACGACAAAACACACAATTTATGTCCTTTACATTTTTGTTGTGGAGGTAACCGTTTCCGAGATATTCTTTGTTATTGGTTTCAATTGTGAAGTAAGTGCTTTTCTCAGACAGGAAGTGTCCGCTTTTCTTTTGTTCTACTCTTGGCTAAGCAAAGAAGTGATTTGCATAACGATAGCTTTTAAAACATTTGACAATCATTTTAGCATAGCGCATTCCCTTATTCTTTTCTACTTATTAGGAACTCAGTAATAACATTCTGCTAATATTTATCTCGATTAGCATTGTGTACAAAGAAGAATCTTTTGTAGGAGGTTTATAGAGGAGCTAGAGAAAGTCATGTGAGTAACATCAGATTTTTTATCTAAAAGTGTATATCCCGCTACGGAACGCATGAATTTCATTTCAGCTGATTCTATCTTTCTTCTGTCTGATCTTATTAGTGTCAAATTCTCACAAGCATAAGTTAACATGGGAACTGCCATAGTTTTACAGCATATAGTCGAGTTGTTTTTAATGCTTTATTTCTCAATGTTCTTATTTGTTCCGCACATACTATAGAATCTGCTTAGTTTTATGTTAATATTCTTTTGGCAATAGGATATGTTAAATCCCAAGTAGTTAAAGTTATTTACTTGTTCTATTTTATTATTTATTACTATTTGTCCCTTGGAACGCCACCACTAACAGTATTACTTATAACAGTTCAACTGTTAGAGCAAATAGAGCCAACTACATGGCAATCATCTCGCAAAATACTAAAGAATTGTCGGATATAAACGAATTTCATTTTTTTTTTTTTTTTTTTTTTTTAGAAACATGGCTTTCTTAAAAGCTCCAGTAGTCGTCATAAATAAGTTTGATTCTCTCGATGACTCCGTCCACAAGGGGCAGGATCGATCGATTTGTTTGCCGTTTTCACAATTCGACGTACATATATAGCATTTCTTTCAGATTTTCTACCCATAGCACCGCCTCCCATTCTTCTTGTTCCAGAAGAGCTAACTTGGCATGTACCCAAGACGTAGCAGACCGTGGGTTCTGGTCTGTAATAATAAAGTTGTGAGAACTGCACGGTGACCCGTATTCACAGCAATTACAGCTTGCATCAGCGGTATTAGTGTTTATTACGTAATTAATAGTTTGGGAGCCAGCAGTCAACTGTTCCTTCACAACGGCTCGTTTGCAAACTCGTTCAGAAGCAGACAGCATTCATTTAGTTGCATCTGATGCACTCAAATTGCTGACACATCAACTATCCCGCCGGATGGCATAGTTTGTTACAATAGCGCCTCAGAACGAAGTTAGCACTACTACTACATTATTACGTCATAGTACATGACCAATAGAACTGAATGGAGCGACGTGTTTCAACCAATCATGGTTGCTTATCCTCTCAGTTTCTTTGTATCACCTGTTTAGCATTTGTTTCTATGGTCCAAAGTTGAATGAACATCTTATATTTGCGCAACTGGTAACAAGAGAACTATTCCTTGCACACTGTCGCCATCTACCAGAATATTTGTACTGAGATTTTACAATATCTTGTTATAGATTCCCGTATGTGAAAATTGGAAGATTTCACAACTTCGGACAGACTCATTTGAAATTTTAGTACACTAATGAGGGTTTCATGCATATTAGTTGCAGAGATGTCAACTTTATTTATTACTTTATCTAGCACATACCTATGTAGGTAACGCACATAATATATAGAGAAGGTATTGTGTTCCACCCAAAAGTTTGATACCGAGATTTCACCATAAATACATGTTTGAGACTCCCTGAATAAAAAACTTAGAAAAATGATCGTGTGTATGTGGGGCAGCATAGCTCAAAAACTAGAAATCCGTTAAATACCGAACTTGGTATTTGAGTTCAGTATATTCCAATGATGCGGCATGAAGATTTTCAAGAAAATTTCCACCCCAAGTACCCTTTATATGAAACATTTTACGAAAATTGATTTGTCAAAAATGGCTAACGATCTTTATTAAAATGCCGTGTAAGCAAGATTTTCATGACAAACGAAATGTATATCTTTAATTCTCTGAGAATAGCCCCTGAAAACCTTTTCATTCTGACGGAAGTATTCCCTTATTTACCTTCTAGGTACTTACAAAGAAGCAACTAATATCCATTCTGCTAATGTTTATCTCCGATTAGTGTTATGTATATAAAGGAATAATCTTAATCTTTAGAAAGAAAAGTTTGTGCAACCGCAGTCACGTTCAGCATGGAATAGATCAGACTTTTTTTTTTTTTTTTTTTTGAAAAACTGAATGATGCCATCACTTCTTGGAAAAAGTAATATTTTTGTTTTAACTTTTAATAAAATGCATATATTATATTCACATATACCTATTTATATATATATATACATACACACACACACACACACACACACACACACATACAGTCATGGAAAAAAGTATTCATACACCAGTGTTTATGTAGAAAAACTTAATTTATTATAACTAAAGTTAACATCCAGAGAGGTTATATGGTAAACTAACAGTATGGTAATTCCTCCTGAATCTGTACATATAAACGCATGACCTAAATTACTCCTCTTCAAAAAGTAAACAAAACATTTGTACCAGCTGGCTTCTCACAACGAGGAAAAAAGTATGCATACACTCAAAGAAAATGATATTTTAAATACAATACAATAACAAAAGTAATACTTTGTAGGCATTCCTGTTCTACGTATTACTTCTGTTAACCTCTTTGGCATGGAATGGACCAGGTTTTTGTAGTCTAGGTAATATTTTGCCATTCTTGCTGAAGACATGTTTCAGAGCTGCCTTACTTCGTATGTCATGCTTTCGGACCATTCTTTCAAGGGTATCCCAAGATGTTCAATTGGATTAAGGTCTGCACTCTGTGCTGGAAACTTGAGAATGTGGGGAGTATGGTACAACAACCACAAACGAACAATTTCCGCCGTATGCTTAGGATCATTGTCTTGTTGAAAGTAGTAATCTGTGCCTAAACTCAATTTATCAACACTCTTTTGCAGATTATTCTTTAGGATATTTAAATACTGAAATCTATCCATGTTACCTTCAACAAAAACAAGTTCCCCAACACCAGATGTAGCCGTACATCCCCATATTATAATTCCTCCTCCACCATGCTTCACTGTGGCTTGAAGGTGCTTAGGTTCAAGCTCAGCATTTGGTCTTCTCCACACCAAAATTCTGTTATCATACACAGATATATTACAAATATATATTACATCTGTGAACAGTACCCTGTCCCAGAAACTCGTGTTCTTGTTTAGATGCTCTCGAGCCAATTCAAGTCTGACTTTCTTGTTCTTCTTGCTGATGTATGATTTCTTTCTAGGTACCCTAGCTCCATGGCCTGCACTACTTAGAACATAGCGAACAGCCCTTGGTGTTATTTCCTTTCCGAACGGATCGTTAACATAAGCAGACAATGCAGAGGCTGTTAATTTAGGATATTTTTGTATCATTCTTATTAACATATTCTTTCCCTTTGCGTTAGCTTCTGTGGTCGTCCTCTTCTTTCGCTATTAATGATCGAATTTCTCTGTATATATCGTGTTATTATGGACTGCACAGTTGCCCGGCTTCTTCCAATAACTTCAGCAATGTTTGAAAATAATTTTCCCTTTTGATATTGAGAGATAACTGCCTGTCTTTTCTCTACAGTTGTTTCTTTACCTTTGCGGCCCATATTTCTGTCGCACGGCATTCACTACGTAACAGAACCAACAAGCAGGAGGTGTAGCTTGCCACCGAAGACCTTGCTTGCTGCAAACGGTTCGTTGGTGGTTTCTGTGTTTACATTTCTAGTGGTGTATGAATACCTTTTTCACTGTCAAATACAGCCAGCATTGGAGTATCGTTTATTTCCTTGAGGTACGTTTGTTTAATACTCAAATCTTTGTTATCATGACACTGTTTATTTAATTGGGTGGCTTCCTACACAGAATCTTAGCGCTGTCATTTAATTTAATATGGAAATATCAGTGGTCAATTTCAATTGCAGTACTGTATGAATACTTATTTCCATGACTGTATATATAGATGAATAAATATCCGATTAGCTTGGAAGAAAATAAATAAGTAGGAGAGTAAGATTTTTGCTTTAAAATATTACACAACCAAGCACCTTCATCTCTTTTTTTTATGTACTTTTGTAAGGTAGTATATAAGATTTTTTATTTATACCCAAAAGTGCATTATATTAACTATTTGAAAATGAGAATGTGCCCAGAAATGAAAATCAGAGTTAATTGAATTTTAAAATTATAATGCTAAAATGGCACTTTATGATATGTTTAAAAAGTATTTAGTGCATATAAAGGGCCCCTCCTTTATTTTATTCTGCTGCTCTGCAACTGATGTATTTTAAGATACCTTAGGCCTTTCTTCAATGGTTAGTTCCCTTTATATAAGCGCATCTTATTACTTTCTCTACACTTACTATGTACATAGTGTACAGAGAAGGTATTGTATTGTACCCAAAAATTTGATACAGAGGTTTCACCGGAAATATGCTTCGAGACCCCCTGAATACAAAACATATTTTTAGAAACATATCCGTTTGTGTGCCTGTCTGTCAGTGTGCGTGTGCGTGGGCAGCATAGCTCAAAAATCTTGTGTACCATTCACATGATTTTCCTCTACATCTCTAACAAATTATTGTTAATAAGCTTATTCTTCTATCCACTTCATGCTAACCGAGAAAAAATTAGCAGGAATAGTCTTATTACTTGCTTTCTTGTAAGCAGAAGCGAAGTAAGGGAGTACCATAGTTTAAAGTAAGTCAAAAACTGGTTGTTTTGTGACTGACGTTCCTTTGTACGGACAGGAGTTTACAAATTCCTGTATGAGAAGTTTTTCAAAGCTGAAACCAAAAACAAGGAATATCTAAAAAACGATCAACTCCACGAAAAAAATTATATAACAAATTGTGTGTTTTAATGTGCTCTACGTTTTTGTGTGGTAAGTTTTTGTCTATCTCTTTACGGTTTATGCAAAATTTCTTAAAATTCATCCAGAATAGTCTTCAGATGCTATTCCCAGAAAATTCAAGATATGCTTATTATTTGTCAGGTAAATATCTTTACGGTATTTTAATCAAAATCGTTAGCCATTTTTCAGAAAATCAAAATTTTCGAAAAAGTTCTATGTAAAGGGTAGTTGGGGTTGGGGGGATTTTCTTGGAATATTTTCGTGTCGCATCCTTGCAACATACCCAACTTAAATACCAAGTTTGGTATTTAACGGTCTTTCCGTTTTTGTTTTTTTTGGTAGTGTTTAACGCCCGCTTTAACTACTTATGGCACCGCAGGCGGTGACACTGATGATACATGAATGAAGATGGAGCACCAGTGGAATGCGATGGCGGGGGAAACCGGAGAACCCGGAGAAAACCCACCCCAGCGCCGCTTTGTCCACCACAAATCTCACATGCGGTCGCTTGGGATCGAACCCGGGCAGTCTAGGTGAGAGGCGAGTGGTCTAACCACTCGGCCACGGCGCGGCCTTCCGTTTTTGAGCTATGTTGTCCCCTCCCCCGTAATTTTTTTCCAAAAATGCTTTTTATGGATTCAGGATGACCCAAAACATGTATTTTCAGTGAAATCTTGGTACCGAATTTTTACAATACCTTTTCTATACACTATGTACATAGTACGCGTAGAGAAAGTAAAAACGAAAAGTCCTTTAAATACCAAACTTGGTATTTAAATTCAGTATCTTCAAAAAGAAAAAAAAAAAAAAAAAAAAAAAAAAAATCCCCCCACACCCAACTATCCTTTACATCGAAAATTTTTCGAAAATTTTAATTTTCTCAAAAAAGTAACGATTTTGATTAAAATATCTTATATTAAAGACATTTACATGACAAAATATATATCTTGAATGTTCTGGAAATAGCTTCTGAAGACATCTTTATTCTGAGTGAATTATGTATAACCGTAGAACTCGTTAAAACACACTATTTGTCATACATTTTTCGTGGAGTTGACCATTTGAGATATTCCTTGTGTCAACTCCTGGCAATACAAAGAACCGGATTTCATCCACATGGCAACCAGCTTTTAGAAGACTCCACTATCGTTTTAGTTTAGTGTATCCCATTATTTTTCTTCTACTTACAAGAAAGAATTTCTACTAATGTTTATCTCGATTAGCCTGAAGTAGAAAAATAAGCTTTTTAACAATAATTTGTTACCGAGATGTAGAGAAAGTCACGTGAATGGAACACGTCAGATTTTTTTAACCTCAGCCAACCCTTCTACGCTTTAAATATTCGACTATTCCTACATATTTGTTTAAACGTCATTTTCTGGAAAGTGCTGGCCGCCTATCTTTTGTTTAACTTTGTCAGTTTCTGGAAACGTCTCTAAAAAGTGTTCGACAGCTTCCGCACGAATTGATATTCTCTGCATTCTGAGGAGAGAGCTTTGAGTAACTTAAAATGCTCATAGAAATCTTAGATGTCAAAAGTGTCTTCCAACATATTATGGGTTGGAAATGAAAACGTTCGTGAAACCTCAAGATGCACACTTTTACTTTCTCCATTTCATACATAGGCAGAAAAGGTAATGCACTCCACCCAAAAATTCTTTAGCAGGATTTCATTGGAAGCACACGTATTAGTGTCCCCTTCATAAAAGAGCAATTTTACGAAAAGGCCAGGGCGTGTACGTGACAGGCGATCGACAGGTTTCGAGATTTCGTCGAGGTTAGGCTACGTTAGGTGCATGTAAATGAACTGGATCGAAATAAAGGGTAAAAATCTGGTGTGTTCCATTCACATGACTACATCTTTGCAACAAATTATTGTTAAGAAGTTTATGCCTCTATTTTCTTCATGTTAATCGAGAAAAAAATAGCAGAAATAGTCTTATTATTACTTGCTTCCTTGTAAGTAGAAGCGAAATAAGGGAGTGCCATATTTTAAAGTGAGAGTCAAAAGCTGGCTGCTATGTGACAGAAGTTGCTTTGTTTGTATCTATGGATACGAGTTGACAAATTCCTGTATGAGAAAAGTATAAGTTTTTCAAATCTGAAACCAAAAACAAGGAATATCTAAAAACGATCAACTCCACGAAAAAAATGTATATAACAAACTGTGTTTAATGTGCTCTACATTTCTTGTTTGGTACGTTTTTGTTTATCTATTACAGTTTACCTGTTACACAAAATTCCGTAAAATTCATGCAGAATAAAGTGGTCTTCAGAGCCTATTCCCAGAAAATTCAAGATACACATATTTGTCAGGTATATATCTTTAATATACGATATTTTAATCAAAATCGTTAGAGCCATTTTTTAGAAAGTGAACATTTTCTAAACTTTTTCCATGTAAAGGGTAGTTGAGGGTGGGGGGATTTTCTTGAAAATCTTCGTGTCGCATCCTTGGAAGATACCAAACCTAAATACCAAGTTTGGTTTTTAACGGACTTTTTGTTTTTGAGCTATGCTGTCCCCCCCCCCCCACACACACACGCACCTACCTTTCTGTAAAAATGCTTTTTTTGTATTCAGGAGGTCCTAAAACATTTATTTCCGGTGAAATCTCGGTCGAATTTTTGGGTGGAATACAATACTTCCTCTATACACTTTGTACAAAGTACGTATAGAGAAAGTAAAAATGGACTTTCTGAAAGTCTGTTCTTTCTAATGTGAAATGCAGTCTTCCTTTCGTCCTGTCTGCTTGTACATTGGTAGCCATGTTAGTCAATCGACCAATGGAAACGTCAAATCTAAAACTAGGATCTACAATATCGTGTTCCCTTCTATACGCAAGGAACTAAGTAACAAGTACTTTCTGCTAATGCTTATCTCGATTAGCATGCTGTAGAAGGAAGAATAATATTTTGCAAGAAGCTGTTTGTGGAACAGTCAGATTTTTTTTTTTTTTGTTTTTGAGGAGTGCAATTGTATCTTCAAAATGTACATTTGCAGTGGTTTTGTGCAGCCTTGGACTCTACACTTTAACTGGCATCTTTAAATTAGCAACTTTGTGCCCGTGTTAATATGGTTGCAAGTCTAACTAGTGTCGATTTGAAAATTGAACCCGTTATCCATGACCTCAGCAAGTGAGAGAACATGTTTATGGGGGAGCGGAATGATCCAATTTAAGACCATCGCCTTTACAGCCCTGCTGCACATCTGCAGTTTATGACCTTGTAGCGTGCTGCTCCTTTCTCCTTTAGGTTCAGCGCGACGGCGCCAAATTCTGCCGCAACCCCCTTCAATGTTTCTCTTACAAGACTAGAAATAGATTTTCCAGGAGGGCTGCCAGGTTTTCAGAATCTAACTAGGAACGTGGCGATGAAGTCGTGCCCTTTATTGAAATAAAAAAAAAATCTGATGTCTTCCATTTACAAGACTCTCTACATCTCTGCAACAAATTGTTAAAAAGCTTATACTTCTACTTACTTCGTGCTAATCGAGAAAAAAATAGCAGAAATAGTCTTATTACTTGCTTCCTTTTAAGTAGAAGCGAAATAAGGGAGTACCATAGGTTAAAGTGATAGTCAAAAGCTGGTTGCTATATGACTGAAGTTCCTTGTATGGACAGGAGTTGACAAATTCCTGTGTGAGAAAAGTATGTTTTTTATAGCTGAGACCAATAAAGAATATCTCGAAAACGATTAACTCCACAAAATATATATATATATATATATATATATGTACAAGACAAATTTTGTATTTTATCCTGATTTACATCTTTTGTGTAGTAAGTTTGTGTTTCTCTTACGGTTTAAGGTTATGCAAAATTCAATAAAAATCATCCAGAATAAAGAGGTCTTTAGAGACTATTTCCATAAAATTCAAGATATACATTTCTTTTGGCATGTAAATATCTTAAACATAGATTCTAGCCAACATTGTTAGAGCCGTTTTTGAGAAATCAAAATGTTCGAAATTTTTTCCACGTAAAGGCTATTTGGAGGTGGGGGGATTTTCTTGAAAACACACACACACACACACACACACACACACACACACACACACACACACACACTTAACTTTTCCCAAAAATGCTTTTTTTTTTATTCAGGGGGACCCAAAACATGCATTTCCGGTGAAATCTCGGTATGAAGTTTTTGGGTGGAGTACAAAACCTTCTCTATACACTATGTACACAGTAAAAATCGATGTGGTCCATTCATATTATTTAATCTAGCTGTTCCACAAACAAGCTTTCCTTACAAAAGATTATTCCTTTATCTATGTCATGTTAATCAAGATAAACAAAGCCAGAATTGGTCTCATTACTTGCTTCTTTGCAAGTAGAAGGGAAATAACGGAATACATTAAGTTAAAGCCATAGTCATTTCTTTAAAAAGCCGGTCACTAAGTAAAACAATTGAAATTCGGTTATCTTTGCATGCTTAGGGTAAACAATACAGAAACGAAAAAGATGGTCTCCTGTTTAAGACAATTTTTAAGTAGGTACTTAAAACTGAAACCAATAACTCGGAATATCTCGAAAACGATTAACACTACGAAAAATATGTATAAGACATAAATTGTCGTGTTTTAATGTGACCTACATTTTTGTGTAGTAAGTTTTGTCTAGCTTTTACGGTGTACCAGCTATCAAAAGTTATACAAAAGCCATCCAGAATGAAGAGGTCTTCAGAGGCTATTCCCAGAAAATTCAAGATAATTTCGTTTGTCTTGAAAATATCTTAAAAATACAACTCTTTGATAAATCGTTTAGAAAATCAAAATTAACGAAATATGTTCTATGTAAAGGGTAGTTGGGAGTGAAAATCCGTCGTGTCGCATCCTTGGAAGATACTGAACTTAAATACCAAGTTTGGTTTTTAACCAACCTTTCGTTTTTGAGCTATGCCGTCCACAGACAGACTTATTTCTAATTTTTTTTTTTTGAATGCAGGGGGTGTTAAAACATGAATTTCCGATGAAATCTCGAAATAGAATTTTTGGGTTTATACAATACCTTCTCTATCCACTTGTACATTGCACATACGGGATAGAGAATCTAAAAAAGAATGAATTTGAGTTGCCATTCACAACACGCCATTCTAAGAAAAAGTGCGATAGCTGCCCCCTCTTAAGACAGTAAATCCTAGTAGCGTGCAGAAACAAAGCCGCGCCATGCACGTAAAATCACTAGCATTAGGTATCAGGGTTGCTTGGCAAGATTCGATTTGGTCTGAAATGTTATACTTTAGGCTATGCCATTACATTCATATAAAAAGGAAACTCTTATACTTGTTTGTAAATGTGGCATTTTGGGCCTTCTTTGCGAGATCTATTTAGAAAAATCTGGGAATATTCTCTGATTATCTCTATTCTGGATAGAATTTTCCTGAATTTTGCATAACCAGTAAACCGCAAGAGATAGAAAAAAATGTAGATCTTAAAACATAATTTATATCATACATTTGTTTCGTGAAGTGTTTTAAAATACTCTAACTTTTCTCAAACGGAAACTTAGCTCCTGCCCACGCAAAGAAACGGATTTCAACCCCATTTCAACCACATAGCAACCATGTTTTATAAAGTTGACTGTCGGTTTAGTCCAGTATATTCCCTTCATTTCTCTTCTACCTTTAAGGAACAAGTAATAAGACCGTTTCTGCCAATGTTTATATATATATAGAAGAATAAAGTTATTAACAATAATTTGTTACAGATGTGTTCCATTCACATGACTCTCTACATAAGATTTTTTTTATCGTGAAATGATATCTGCCTAGAAATATGTGGAAAAAGTAGCAGCTAATCAGCGACTTCCATTTTAACAAAAGCGCAAGGGTCTAGGTTCCAAGGCATTAAACGAGGACAGTGTGAAAGGGCGGCAGATGGTGCTACAAAAGCGGACTCCTTAGATCGATTCCTTTCATGCGCATTACTTCCGCGCATTAATGTGATACTATCACAAGTTTCTTTTTATTTTTATTTTTTTCGGTGTGAAGGAGCATTTCAGGCAATGGAATTGTCGCAAGATCCGCTTGTCTCGTCTTCGATATTATTGACTATGGAACAGTACGAAGCTATGTCATTACGAATATTAGTAGTAAATATAAATCATGGAATATATGAAACTAAGTTTCAAATTACCTGAAACCCTTGGTGGAAACTATCAATCCTTAATAAGAATGTTTCATAATTTGAGGTTAAGATATTATGTACTAAGTTCAAAATGTTGTTCATATCCGCCATTTTCGCCCCTATTTCTTTGAATGCTGATAGAAGAGTGTGTGCTTTAAATCATTAAATGACAAATGAAATGAGGCAGAAACATTTAAAATTCCATCTGTATTTATCTAAATTAGACTTCTCCAAAACTGTATTCGCGAATACAGCCCTGAATGAGGGGAGGACTGTGTTGAGCTATGACGTAACGTTGCAGTCCATTCACCCTTTTCCTGAGACATGCAGTTGTGGATTGTCAATCGTAGTGAAATGACGGTCAAATGGGAGGAACAAGTTTTGGTACTGCTTCTGATGAAAATATACGTTGCCTTATTTGTTCCAAGAGTTTGCGGGGATATACGAGGGCTGTAAATAAAGTAGTGGCAACATTGATAGAACAATATTTATTGAACTCACAAGTACAATTGCATTACATTCCTTCAATGTAGTCACCCCCAAAGTCCCTGACCTTTTGCCAAATATAGGACAGCCATTGGCAAGGCGATCTCTGTTGACTGCGAAGGAGCGCCCTACTGCGTGGACTATAGATGCCACGTCAGGAAATCGGCGGCCTCGAAGGGATTCCTTCAACTTCGGAAACAGGTCGAAGTCACAAGGACTCGTGTCTGGTGAGTACGGAGTTATGTCGCTGTTGATGGTTTGTCTCTCAGGCACAGCATGCGTAAGAATACCCCCCCCCTCTTACGGATAACTCCCGGATAGTTCATCGATGGTCCATGGCCACGAGACCACTCACGATGTCAATCTGATCTTGCGGAATGGACGGCCGACCTGTGCGGTGCAAATCCGTAGTCAGACCTGCACGAAACACCTGGACCCATCGTGCAACCATCCTGTACGGCAATGCATTCCCGCCACAGGCTCCACGTAATCTTCGATAACATGCTGATGCATTTTTCCAGGGCAACCTCGATTTAATCCACGAAAGCCTTTGGTAAACATGCTTTAGAGCGGTGCACTTGACAGTTCACTTCAACGCTACACAGCAACAACACACTCACCTGGCAGCCCGACCAAAGCACACCACACATCGACACTAGTCACCTGATCGCTCCTATATCCTATTGGCTTATACCCGCTCTCCTGTGAATGTGGGGACCATGTTGCCACTACTTTCTTTACAGCTCTCGTATAAGACTAATACAGTGCGTTTGTTACAAAACTTGGCCGCCAGTAGCACGGTCCGTGTGACCTTCACTGCATTCCCTGCGTGCTCCTATATCCATCCTGTTGTCACATAAGTGACTTCTGTTCTAGTCCAGTTCACACGTGAATAAGGTTAGGAATGTTCAGAATGCTTGACGTGCTTTCAAAATGCAGTATACAGACCACAAAGAGTATCTACGATACGTATGTGCTTACATAATCTTGTAGGGAAGTTGTAAGGCAATTTGAAACTAAATTTCCTGGCGTGGGTGTTCCGAGTAGAGAGGACGTTCGTTTTCTTGTAAATAAATTCAGGGAAACGAGATCAATTTGCGATAGGAAAGAAAGGTAAACAGGCGTGTGCTTGCGGAGTAGAAATTAGACGAAATCGGAGAAAGGTTAGAACGATCACCTCGAAAATCTTAGACGCCTTGCATAAGAAACTGACAGTTCGAAAGCTTTAGCATGGAAAGCACTTTTAAAACTCAAAACTGTACCAGGTAACTGTTGCCCAGGAATTGCTAAAATGTGATCACCAGAGTAGGATCAATTTCTGTAGCTGGATTTTGATGAAACAATCGACCCACGATTAATGCTGTTCAGTAACGAAGCACAGTTTCATTTTCATGGCCACGTGTCATCAACACAACCGATATGCTGCAGACAAACCCAATTTCGTTCGTGAAACTCTCTTGCATGACCGAAGAATCTTTTTCTCAACAGGAAGTGACGTTTCGTTTCATCTCGTTTTACTGTAGGCCATGCAAAGCGAACCGAAGTTAAATTGTTTCACATAGGACCAGCTTTTAAAAGATGTGACTATCGCTTTAGCCTAGTGTATTCGCTTATGTCCCTTCTACTTACAAGAAAACAAGCAATAAGATAATTTCTGGTAATGTTTACCTTGATTAACATGTCATAGATAAAAGAGTCTTTTGTAAGGAACGTTGTTTATGTAACAGCTAGAGAAAGGTGTGTGAACGGAGCATATTAGATTTTTCTAAAAATGATTTTGTCGGACTCAGGGAACCTCAAAACATATTTCCGATGAAATCTCGACATGGAATTTTTGGATGGAATAAAATACCTTCTCTACTATATTAATTATGTATGTGTGTATTCTCTGCAATTGGGTGCTGCCCGGTGGCATGGTTAAATGTATAAATTCACTTACAATAATAATCTTACAGTTAATAGTACTACAACTAACATACTATATATAATGGTTTTGAAATACCTACCTAACTACTATTATTCAGTATAGCAATACTTGTCAATTACCAGCATGTTGATAACTTACTATGGAGCCTCAACATTAATAGCTATAGAGTTTTTGAGATCCTTAATTAGGTACTTCACAATATTTATTTTAATTATCCAACATTTATTCTCTTTAAATTATCCCTAAACTTTTTTTAAGATCAGCCCTGAAAGGCTGCTACAGACATTCATTCTATTCTTCAATGGTCCTATTAACAAAGGAAAATTTTCCTTCGTTGGTTCTGTACCTTCTACCCTTAATTTTATACGGAGTAGAGAAAGTAAAAACATATTTCTCCTGAAGTGATACATTCCTCTATGGAGTGAAACGCATAGCTTTTGTTTCCTAGTATCAGCATGTTGTTTAGCACTTGTTTCTGGTAAGATGGCTGCGGATATATCTTAAAATATTTAGTGGAAGTAACCCAATATTACACTATTTTGGCGGCTGAACTCATGGATCCCTACAAGGCAGTTCGTGTTCCAAACTTTGCTACACAGGGCAGCTGCTACCATGAACAGGAACGTAAGTACCCAAAACCAATGGATTTAATTGCTGCTTACAAGGGTGTGTGGTGCACTCATTTAATGGTAGTAAATCATACATTTGTTACTAATGTAACAACCTGACTATGGGGAATATATTGACTTACCACTCCAGTAATGAGTGCAAATTCATCTGCTTTGTGAGCACTATGTGCATAGCATTTTTTTCATAACCTCTAACTTGCACTATCCTTAAATGTGTTTGTAAAATTATTGGTACAATGGTGGACTGGTAAGCCTTAGGGGAGGAAAATGTATGTAATAGTGACTAGGAGCTGTAAATGCTATTGAAACTAACCTAACAAACCCTCTTTCAATTTAAGACATTTAATATAATGAAATCGTGATATGTCAAATTACTATTTTAATGCAGCGCATGCGTGAAGAAACTCAAATCAAATCTATGGTAAAGCTATACGATGGTTTCACACACACACACACACACACACACACACGGTCTTAAGAAGTAGTTCAAGTGGCTTCCACTGGCGATCCAAATTTGAAAGTGTTGAAAACATTCAAGTTTTTCAGATATGAATGCCGAAGTTTTGACTTGGGATCATTGGGGTTTTAGCTTCATAGATCCCTCGACTATGCTTTGCGGCTTAAGGCCCTAAACGTTTATAACAGACCAGTAAGTTAACTACAAAGCGGCTCTAATGACAGAATAACAAAAGTATTGAAGTAAAGCCAAATGGTGTAATCATCGTATAGTAATAAATCTATTGCTGTAATCCGCGTCAATAGTGATGTTTTAAGTGGCAAATATCCAATTACTGATATCATACCCATAATTAGAATAGTGTTTACATACACACTAACATAACCTAACCTCGGGTAAATCTTTATGGCTACGTCTACTGAGCTACTCTCGCCTTATAGTTGTTTCATCTGTTATTTATATCTGTGATATTGTTTGCTCTAACGTTGGCAGCTCTTCAGGATGAATTTAATGAATTATAATAGCTACAAAACACCCACTATTGCCTGATCCATTAACTAATCGGGATCGGTAAGTATTAATGTTGAAATTAGCTTTTTCGCTTCTCTAGCTGCTTAAATCTCACATTTCTTATTTAACCTAAGCTTTTAATTTTTTTTTATCATAATTCGGGATATGGGTATAATAACCATTAAAATTCTTTTAATATATATGTGCTGGAGCATGCAACGGTAGTTATTTCCAAAACAAATATACTTAATGTCTACGTTTGAATCTACAGTACAAAGCTCAACCCTTTCCAGCCCAATGGTGCCACATGACATTAAGTGTATTTGCTGTTCGAGATACATAGTTAAAATTAGGGTTTGAAAAGGTTAACGTCCAATAATTTTCTACCTTTAATGGTGTATATTTTAGTATTTTCTTTAAATTTATTTATATTAACATAGCTTAATTGCTATCGAGGTACAGCCAACACTTAGGTATGCAAATCAGCGTTTATTTTACCTTTATCAATTTAGAGGCACTATTGGAGGATTTCAACCTAAGTTAGCCTCGCATTGAAATCCTGATCAGTGATGTTCACTGCTGTAGAAGTTTAAGCAACTGAACTCCAATATGAGATCAGGTATAACCAACTTTGTAAGGCAATCCTATGCCGCCAGTTTTCAAAAAGCAGTATCAGTCGAAAGTAACACTTATTTGTACATAAATGTCTATGTAACTAAGGTTTCTCAAGACTGTGCTAAATCCTATTTTTCGAAGCTATGGAAAAAACGGAAATTAAAAGTCGCACCCTGCGCAAGCAGTCACGCTACCTCTTCACCATGAGGATGGACTATGGAGAATGCCAAATGTTTGGGGCTTTATTTTTTGAGTTTATAATTTTAATTGTTTTCTCACAGAAACCGTGTGTAGGATAAGAGTTGGATAGGCAAGAGTCAGAATGCAAAATTAAATGCCATAGCCGGGATTTGAACCACGGATCTCTGTCTCTAGCCGGTTGCTCTACCACTGCAAATAAATAAAATTATCACAATTGTCCATAATAGTTGGCTAAAACTATGAATCCTGGGACTTAAAGTACTTACAACATTGAAGTCGCCATTGGGGTTGTCATCTCAAAATAATTTGAGATCACCTTGTGGTTCATCGGGAAACCTGCGAAACAGTTGAGAAATTCAATGCTATGCCGGCATGCTGCCATGGCAGCTCAATGGTAGAGCAACCGGCTAGAGACCGGGAGATCCGTGGTTCAAATCCCGCCTATGGCATTGAATTTTTCAGCTGATTTTACCTATCCAAAAACAAATGTGACTGACAAAATTATACACACTTTCACTTTGCTGTTTCGTGTATACCATCAAATTTTACCCTAGTTAATATTCCATTGGAGAAAGAAAAGCTTTGTGATAAAATACTTTGGCGCTGGAATAATAGGTTTGTAATGGAGCTTCTCTCTTAGGGTTGCCAACAGACAACAAAACGTATACTAGATAGACCAGGAATGTCCAGATTAAAGGAGCAGAGGGGAAGGCGCAGTATCGCATTCTATTCCGTGTGAAGTATTGGTGCATGCCAGTATGCGACGTAATGGAATGTTTGTAAACACAGGGTCTCTTTTCATATGCATCTAGTGTTTTAACTTACTTCGGTGATGTGTTTTACTTTGGACGACTCTACTGTTAAGGATGATGTACAGAGCCTTAATAAATCAACCAAAAGATCGTCGCGTAGTTTACGGCGATATTGGTTTAATATGATTCATTTTAGAGAAGATAAGTGTGGAAAGATTGAAATTGAGTTACTTATGAACGCTCTTTAACTGCCGTGGTTCTCTCAGCGTCCCAACCTATACCGGGCGCTTTATTTTGCTCAGAGGACTATCATCTGTAGGTTTTTACGTGCCATAAATTTACGACACGGGACCAACGGCTTTACTTCTCTTCCGAAGGAAGCCATGCTAAGGATTTTTACGCCCAAAAAAATCCATTGCCTTCCGCCGGGTTTGAACCCGCGACCATGAGAACCAGAGGCTAGCACGTCATCGCAAGACCATGGAGAACGACATTGTGTGTGTGGAGCCAAACATTGCCATTCAAATGTAATGCAAAAATCTCATTTTGGAAACGATTTAAATAATTCTCATCTCTTTTTTCGAACTGTTTATGTTCGTACAATTTTGTAGAGAAAGTAATTCAATTTGCAGCTCGTCTGGAGCGTCTGAAAATGATATTTTTAGCGTTTCGAAGCTGATTTATGTTTATGTTCTTTTATGTTGAATTTCTTGGGAATATCCCCTGAAGTTCTATTCATTTGATAAATGGTAAACTCTAAGAGAAGACAAAATCCTATTAAAAAGAAAAAGATCTCGTCAAAAACGCAATTAGGTTTCATACATTCTTGTCGTGGAGCTAACCACTTCCGAGATATTCCTTGTTATTGGTTTTAATTTTAAAATACTTGAAAATTGGATGACTACTTCCTGTTTGAGAAAAGTTTCATTCTTTTACTTCTGGCCACGCAAAGAGAACAGCTATTTCAAAGTCAATTACATAGCAACGATCTTTTAAAAGATTTGACTCTTTAGCTTAGTGTATTCCCTTATTTTCCTCCTATTTATAAGAAAACAAGTAATAAAGACCATTTCTAATAACGTTTATCTTGATTAGAAGAGTAGGTAAGCTTTTGTAAGAATAGTTTGTTACAGAATAGATAGTGAAGTTATGTGAATAAAACACACAAGGTTAATTTAACACCATTTTGTGTTCGATACAAGTGGTCAACAAAATGGAACTGCTTTGAGAAGAGGTCTGTTACTTCAGAGATCGTCCATGTTAACTGGTTTTCGTTTGCAGAGCATAATTAACACCATTATCAAATAAGTGCCAAACTATGCCCAAGTTGGCTAGTCACGTGAAGAGGAAGGAAGCTGCTTGTGCTGTTCTGAGAACGCAGCTCTTAAGATTATTCTGAGCGTTACGCGGTTCCTGAGGTATGTGACTCGGGAGGGCGGTGTCTAGCTATTTCTGACTGCGATAGGGTCAACGCACAAGTTTTCCCTTCAGCTTTGGGGGTCAGTGTCAAAGAGTGCTATGCTAGTCTTGAACCCATTCCATCAAATAAACTTGCACACGATCAGATCATTATATCACCTTTCTCTAGCCATTATTCAACAAAATATCCTTTAACAAGCTTATTCAAGGGTACAAGATAAGGCTTTAACAATTTGTCAAAGTTAACCCCTCGCATATCAGGAAGTACTTAATGAGTTTTCATGAGAATTTTGTGGCATGTACAACAACAGTCTCAGTTTCTCTTGGTGAAAAGTTTATGCTTTTATCTGCAAAACTATTTTAAAAAAAATATAATGTTGGGGGAAAAATTACATGAAAACACATGGGCGATTTCATGTACCTTTTATTCAAAAACCTTTCAAAGCAGAATATTCAAAACTTTACACATTTTTTAGATTATACTTATCTACTCTAACTGCCAGAATCGGAAGTTTATGGCCCAAGATAATTTTAAAAAATACATGTGGGGGGGGGGAGAGAATAAAATCTCAATTTTCACATGGTTAAAAATTTCTAATTTCCATAATTTGTAAGCTAAGCTTATGAATCAGGCAGTCAGAAGTAATTAATGTGTGTTAGATAAGTGTGGACAATTTCAACACACTAGCATAAATGGTTCCTGAGTAAAAGGTACACGTGTATCAGAAAATGTAATATCGAGAAAACTGAACTTAAACATTTGCAATGCTAATCTGACCGACTTCAATACATTCCAGGGTCATAATCATATGAATCTATTTCTGAACTCTTGTCTTCTTCTCAGCATTCCTTCTATCGGTCCTGGCTTGCTTTGTGGATTGTTGGGCAGCTCGTTCAGCATAAAATTTTCCCTTAAGTTTCTATCATCTTAGAAAACAGAAAAATTGAAGATGCTGTGGCGCTCTGTTCGGGAGCATTTAAAACATTGTCATGTTTAAAAGAACATTTAAATGATAAAAAATGGACGCATCTTATTAAAAGTATATCTTTTTTGAATCGGAAAACTTCAGAGAACTTAAAAATGCAAAAAACGAAAATTGTCATTTTTTACCCTTTTATAGTACCTTGTACCCTTAATCGAGGGTATTTTTTACAGAAATAATTTTATTACATATTTCCTAATAGATAAAACAGGAATAACGGTGTCTTAAGTGAGTCAATCTTTTAAGAACAGATTCTATGTAATGACTGAAATAACGCCATCACGTCATTTCAACCACATGGCAACTAGCTTTTAAAAGATTTGATTATCACTTTAGCCTAGTGTATTCTTTTATCTTCTACTTATAAAGAGGCAACTAATTAAGACAGCTTCTGCTAATGTTTATTTCGAATATCAAATTAAATAGAAGAATAAGCTGTTTAACAATAATTTGTTACAGCGATGTAGAGAAAGTCTTATGAATGGAACACCAGATTTTTAGGAATGGAGCGTAAGATTACATACTCTTTATTAATAAAAGTCGTAAACGTTTAAATTCCAGATTCGTAAAATACTTTTTATGTTGTACTTTCTGTACTTATTACATAGAGCAGGTATTGCAGAGATTTCATTCCTGTACCCAGAAAAGCATTTTTAGAAAACTGATTTGTTTCATTCACATGATTTTCTCCACATCTGTGTAACAAATTATTGTTAATACGCTTATTCTTCTATACACTTCATGCTAATCGAGATAACATTGGCAGAAACGGTCTTATTGCTTAGTTCCTTATAAGCAGAAGGGAATTGGTGGATTACACTAGGCTAACCTGACAGTCAAGGGTTTTAAAATGTGGTTGCTATGGGATTCAAATCCGTTTCTTTGCGTGGGCAGGAGTTACTGAAACCAATAACAAGAATATCTCGAAATCTCAACTCCAGGAAAAAAATGTATACAACAAATTTGTTTTAAGGAGCTCTATATTTTGTGTGCAGTAAGCTTTTGACTATCTAACGATTTACTAGTTATGCAAAATAAAAAAAAAATCCATCCAGAATAAACAGGTCTTTAGAGACCATTCCCAGAAAATGCAGGATATACATTTTATTTGTCACGTAAATATCTTAAATATGAGATTTTAATCAAAATCGTTACAGCTATTTTTGAGAAAATCAAAATTTTAAAAAAATTATCCATGTGAAGGGCAATTTGTTGTGGGGAGGATTTTCTTTAAAACCTTCGTTTAGAATTTAACGGACTTTTCGTTTTTTGAGCTATGCTACTCAAGCCACACATGGACATGTTTCTAAAAAGTTTTGGATTCGGGGGTCTCAAAACATGTATTTCCGGTGAAATCCCGGTATCGAATTTTTGGGTGAAATACCTTCTCTATACACTATGTAAGGTGTGTGAGCACAACTTATAAACGAAAAGTCGGTTCAGAGATATGGATATGACATAACTGGATCACGCTTGAACGCACTGGTAGGAAGCAGAGGTTTCAATGCACTTTACCAATTATGGAAAACCACCTGAATGACGTGGGTGGCGACCGACCTTGATGCTATTCAACAGGAAACACCACCTACGTGTACCGCCCGTATAGTTACGTGCTGGGTGCTCAACACTTGCAGTCTGTACATAAAAACAACATTCACATACCTTTCTCTACATATTCTGCAAGAAAATATGCTTACAAAAGAATATTTTTTTGTCTACTTCTTGTTAATTGAGATAAGCATTACCAGAAATGGTCTTATTTCTTGCAAGTAGGAGGGAAATAAAGGAATACACTAGGCTAAAGCGATAGTCAAATATTTTAAAAGCTATTGCTATGTGATTGACATTCGGTTCTCTTTGCTTGGCCAGGAATACACAAAAGAAAAAGGAATGCCAAATTCGCGTTTGAGAAAAGTCCTAAGTAGATATTTTAAACGTTAAAGTAATAACGAACATCTCGGAAATGGTTAGCTTACAAAAAAAAAGTATATGGCAATTGCATTTTTCAAATTTTCGATTTTCTCAAAAATCGAAAACAATTTTGATTAAACTTCCATTTATATAACAAAATGTATATATTGCATTTATGGGAATAGCAACTGAAGCCCTCTTCATTTTGGAGGTTTTCTGTAAGAGAGAAAATATTACCAAAAAAAATGTAGATCTCGTTAAAACCTACAATTTATGTCAAACCATTTACGAAATGTTCCTTATTTTTTTGTTTTAATTTTAAATTAATTATAGTTTCCCTCAAATGGGCTGTCATTCCTTTTTCTTGCTCCTTGTCAAGAGTAAACCTACCACAGAGCGACCAGCTTTAAAATATTGAAATATTGCTTTAGCCTTATGTATTCCTTTGTATTCACCTGTATTAACCTAAAGAAGCTAAATGAACACACCTTACTTTATCACATGCTCAATGTACATAGTAGATAGAAGATATTGTATTCCAGAAATTCGACATAGAGACTTCTCTGGAGATACGTTTTTGAGATCCCCTAAATCAAATTATATATATTTTTAGAAAAATGCGTATGTGGGGCAACTCTAAAACGAAAATATACCAAACTTAAATATAAAGTTCAGTATCCTCCAAAGATGCGACACGAAGATTTTCAAGAAAATCCCCATAGCCCCAATTACCCTTTACATGGAACATTTTTTAAAATTTTTGATTCTCTAAAAAATGGCTAAAATTTTGATTAAAATGCCATGTATTTAAGATATTTTCATGATAAACAAAATATAAGTCTTGAATTTTCTGGAAATAGCATCTGAAGACCTCTTTTCTGGATTTTGTGTAAATGGTAAACCGTAAGAGATCGACAAAAACTTCTTCACAAAAAATGTAGATCTCAGTAAAACACAAAATATATGTCAAATTTTCTTTCTTTTGTAGAGTTAACAGTTTTCAAGATATTCCTTATTATTGGTTCCAGTTCTAAACTATAATTTTTTTCAAGCGGGAAGTCAACTTTCATTTCATGTCTTGTTTTACTCCCTGGAGAACCGAATTTCATTTTTCACATAGCAATAGCTTTTAAAATTTTGACTAACGCTTTAGCCTAGTGCATTCATTTATTTCCCTTCTACTTAAAAGGAATAAGTCTATTTGTGCTTTTGTTTATCTCGATTAACATGACGTAGATAAAAGAATGTTTTGTAAGGAAAGTTTGTGGAAGAGTTAAAGTTATATGAATGGAACACATCAGATTTTTACTTTCTCTACTTTACTGAAACAAACTAGCATAACCTGATTACTCAGGGACGCGTGCCAACCCAGGGACGAGTCCGTGAATTTTTTCCATTAGCTAGTACCTACTTTTTTTTTTCTTTTTTTTTACACTGAACCCGCCTGCGTGCAAGTACCGAAGTGCTTGTATACAGGGACGGAAGTGGATACACCCCGAAGAGAAGACTACCGAAAAACCCCGATAGGACCGACCTTGAACAGCTTAGGCTTGCTAACTTTTCAGGTTAGTACCGGAGGACATTAACGTGTCTCGCAACCTCTCCCATGGGTATCGGGCCACTACCACGTCGAGTCCAACCCAATTCGAACAGCTCCCGTTATGGGAGGAACTCAGATGTTCGGCCTGACTATTTCTTGTAACGCCAGAAGTACCACGGGTGCTCGGGGTCCGCAGCGTTCGCACCGAACAACTGAAGAGGTCGGAACCTCCCCCCTACGGGGTCTACTCGTACTATGTACATTTTGTATAGGGAAGGTATTTAATACCACTCAAAAATTGTACACAGAGATTTGGCTGGAAATATATTTTGAGGTACCTGAGTAAAAAAAGCATTTTTAGAAAAAGGTCCGTGTGTGTGGACAGCATAGCTCAAAAACTAAAAAACTATTAAAAACCGAACGCTGTATTCAGGTTTGGTATCTTCTAAGTGTGAGACACGAAGATTTTGCAGAAAATACCTTCGCCCCAACTACCCTTTAAATGCAAAAGAATTCGAAAATTGATTTTCTCAAAAATGGCTCTAGCGATTCTATTTACGATCTCATATTTAATATATTTACATGTCAAATAAAGTTTTAAAATACTTAAAACTTTTCTTGTACAGAACTTGTCAACTCCTGGCCACGCAAAGAAACTGATTTCAATTCCATTGCAACCATATTTTAAAACATTTGATTGTCAGTTTAGCCTAGTGTATTCCCTTATTTCTCTTCCAATTATAAGGAACTAAGTTTCTACTGTGTTTATCTTGATTAGCATGAAGTAGATAGAAGAATAAGCTTACTAACAATTTGTTACAGAATATGTAGAGAAAGTCTTGTGAGAATAACAGACGTTGTTGAAAAGTATCTCTGTATTCTACATTCCTGATGTGATAAACACAAGAACACTTTCACTACAGAAATAGCCTTTGACGCGACCCGAAATGTCACATTTTATCGATTCCATTGCCAGACGTCTGCTCTGGGGATACGAGCGCTTGCCAGTTTCGATATACATAGTAACAAGGATATTACATCACGCCTTATAAATTCTAGCATTAGAATTAGACCATACACAGATTTGAAATGACGTCAGTTTGTTTTCCTCTCTCCTTCATGCTGCGAGTTTTTCGACTAACATCATTGCTGCCTAAGTGGCAAGGATCTTTCGGACTCCCTTATTCAGCATTTACTCTTTGAAAACTTTATAAAACTGTATTTAAGAAAAAAATCTGATATGTTCCATTCACATGGCTTTCTCTACATCTCTGCTACAATTTATTGTTAAAAAGTTCATGCTTCTATTTACTTTATGATAATTGAGAACAAACCAGCAGAAATAGTCTTTATTACTTGCTTCCTTGTAAGCAGAAGCGAAATAAGGGAGTACCATAGGTTAAAGTGATAGTTTTCTCATACAGGAATTTATCAACTCCTGTCCATACGAAGGAACTTGTCACATAGCAACCAGCTTTTGACTAAGTTTTAAAGCTGAAACCAAAAAGAAGGAATATCTAAAAAATAATCAACTCCACGAAAAAAATGTATATAAAATAAACTGTAAGCTTTAAGGTGCTCTACATTTTTTGTGTTGTAAGTTTTTGTCCATCTCTTACGGTTTAGCAGTTATGAAAAATTCTGTAATATTCATCCAGAATAAAGTAGTCTTCAGAGGCTATTTCCAGAAAATTCAAGATATATAGTCTATTTGTCAAGTAAATATCTTTAATATACGACATTTTAATGAAAATCGTTACAGCCATTTTTGAGAAAATCAAAATTTTCGAAAAAAGTTCTATGTAAAGAGTAGTTTGGGGTGGGGAGATTTTTCTCAAAATCCCCGTGTCGCATCCCTGGAATATACTAAAGTTAAATACCAAGTTTGGTATTTTACAGACTTTTCGTTTTTAAGTTGGTGCGCGCGCACACACACACGCACACACCTTTTTCCTAAAATCCTTTTTTTTTTTGTATACAAGGGACCCTAAAACATATGTTTCCGTGAAATCTCGGTATCGACTTTTTGGGTGGAGTGCAATACCTTCTCTATACACTATGTACATAGTACGTGTAGAGAGAGAGAGAGAGAGAGAGAGAGAGAGAGAGAGAGAGAGAGTAAAAATAGACAACTAATTGGCAAATGAAAGATTAGATATTGAAATATTTTTACTTTCTATAATACATATACTAACTAGGAAGTATTTTATTCAACTTAAAAATTAGATACCGAGATTTCACTGGAAATGCACATTTAAGATCCGCAATATCCAAAGAAGGTCTTTTTAGATAAGATATGTGCGTGTTAATATAGAAAGATTGATAACTCTTTAGTCTTAAATACCAAACTTTATATTTAGTTCAGCATATTCCAAGGATACCACACGAAGATGTTCAAGAAAATCTCCCCCCCCCCCCCTCCATACTAATCTTCAGATTTTGATTTTCTCAAAACTGAGTAACGATGTCAATGAATGTACCGCATATTAAAGATACTTGTGTAACAAAATGTATATTTTTTATTTTCTGGGAATAGGCTCTGAAGCCCTCTTTTCTGAATTACTTTTGCATACTAGTATACCGTAAGAGAAAAATTACTACTCAGAAAATTTAGATCTCGTAAACACAATTTATTTATTACAGTTAAAATTTGGTTTTCTTTCGATTTTTTTTTTATTTAACCATTCCCGAGGTATTCCTTGTTATTGGTTTCAATAATAGTTTTAAAATGTTCTCTTACGGCAATTTGTCAACGCCGGACCACGCAAATCAACCGCAGAGCAAGCAGTTTTTAAAAGATTGACTATCGCTTTAGCCCTAGTACATTCTCCTAGTTCTTAATAAGTAGAAGGGAAGTAATGACTAATTTCGCTAATAATTATTTTGATTGGCATGAAGTATAAGAATAAGCTTAAGAATAATTTGTTAAGAGAGGTAGAGAAATTAATGTGAATGAAATATAGATTTTTAGTAAAATATCACTGTGTGTATGAACTTGGGTAACTCAAAACAAAAATTCGGATAAATACCAAACTTGGTATTTAAGATCAGTATCTTCCAAAATCCTTCACCCCTTAAAATGGAACATTTTTTTTTAAATTTTGTATTTTCTCCAGAATGGCTAGGTGTTTTGTTTAAAACAATAGATATGTGCTAAAGATGTCAAAAGTATATCCTGAATTTGACATGTGTGAAGTTCTTTTCATTCGGAGGGAATTGTGTGTAATCTTGTATAACTGGCAAGTGCTAAGCGATAGACGAAAATACACTACACAGAAAACGTAGATTTCGTAAAACACTATCTTTCAAATGACTGACTTATGCCGTTTCCGAGATATCCGTTATTAACAGCTAGCTTTTAATTCTTTATCCTACTTTTCAAATCCTTTCGAAATTGTTTTTCTGGCGATTGCATGGAAAAGCGTCCAGTTTTCTTAAAGTTTTAATTATCGCTATTTCCATTGTAGGTAGCTTTAACGAAATGTTTAATGTAGTGATTACCCGAATTAAAATTAAAAAAAAAAAAAAAAAATCAGCTTGCATAAGAGTGGTTTTTATACCCATTAATAATAGAGGGTAGAGAAAGTAATATGAATGCAACATGGAGTTTCTCAAATAGAAACGCCATTTAAGGAGGAGGTTAGCTATTTAATTTTCTCGTCCTTATACCTAAACTAAAAGGACTAGTATTAAAGTGCTTATTTTGAAATGTCTTTTTCTTAATATCTTAGAGGTAAGTTCCAATTATTCTAATGTGCAAGTATATTGTTAGAGAGCGGAAATTCTGTGGTTAAATTCATCCTAATTTTCACATGAATTTCTCTGTCCGATATCCTTTGATTTCTCTTCTACATACTAATCTTACACAGGTGTATTTTTCTATCAAAAGTTAAGAAACCGTGCGAGTAACGAGTACGACTCACATTCGGGAGTCGCGGGTTCAATCCCTATTGAGTGCGCACTGAGTGTTTCGTGGTTCTCCCTCGTCACTTACGCGAATACACGACTTCTTTACGTGTCATTTACTTCTCGTTTTTCAGGTGTGCGCGCCTCTGGGCTCGTGTGGCAATGCTGGCAGGCGGCGTGCGGATGGATGTGCTTTGTGAATGCTATACTCGTTCTAAGGGCGTGGTTTATGTCGCTGTCCTCGCGGGGGCGGGAACGATATATGCGTGTGTGCCGGTGCGTGAGATGCCCCCCCCACCGTTTTGTAGCCTTTACCTATAATGTTAAACATTTCATATTCGACACGAGGGGATACAGTAGGCTGAAACAAGCCAAATATTTTAAACGCAGGCCGCTATATTGTAACTTGCGAAGAGTAGTTGGAGGTGAGGAATTTTCTGTAAAATTCTGTGTTACATCCTTGGAAGAAACTAAACTCAAGCACACAGTTTGATATTTAATGGTCTTCTCGTTTTTGAGATATGCTGTCCACAGACACAAGCCTTTTTTTTTTCCTAATTTTTTATTCAGGGGTCCTCAAAACTAATTTCTCGGAATCGAATTTTTGAATGGAAATACAATACCTTCTTTACCTACCATGTACCTCGAACATACGTGCTAGAGAGAGTAAAACTTAATGTTTATCTCAATTTGCAGGAAACAAATGGAAGATTAAGCTTCTGTAAGCTTGTTGAAAAGTCATGAGTAAAACACGTCAGATTTTTTAATTCATGCATTTGCCTTTTACGTGCATCTACTAATTTATCCTTGATGCTGCCCCGTCTCTTCGCTCAGAAACAGGTTTCTTCAACACCTACGAAATCTTAATGATTCAGTATTATAAATAGGTTAGCATTTGCTCCTTTGTGCGTCACACTTTTGTTTCATTCACAGAAAGGATATTAAGTATAATAAGAAGCAGGTTCAATTTCCTGAAAAGTTTATCCTTGCGGATGTGGTTTTTGTCAACTGCAATTCTATTAGATGCAGAACTTAATCAAGAAAAATTATTAGATAAGTTTTGGAAACTTCTATAGAGATACATTTCTCATTGTATGTTTTCTGATTATCGTGAATTTCAACTTGAGCAAAAACTAACTCTTCCAAATATTGCAAAAATATATCTTAGGTTACGCGATTACAAAGTAATTACAATACTCAAAAGTCTGATGTACTACATTCACATTACTTTCTCTGCTTATGCTGCAACAAATTATTCTTGCAAAAATAGCTTTCCATCTATCGAATATTTTTCGCAATTTTTTATTTTCTAAAAAATGACAGCGATTTTGATTAAAATATATATTTAAGATGTTTAGAGGGCAAATAAGATGTGTATCTAGAAATGTCTGGGAATATCTTTTGAAGCGCCCTTCATTCTGAAGATTTTTCCATTCACTGATAAACCGTAAGAGAATAACAATCTGACAACACAAAATAATAATAATAATAATAATAATAATAATAATAATAATAACAATAACAACGGAAGATCTCTCAAAACATTTACATATACTTTTTTGTGGAATTAACCATTTCAGAGTTATTACCCGTTATTGGTTTTAACATTTCCAATAGTTGTCTCAAATGGGAAGATGATATTCACTTTTTCATGCAGGCCATGCAAAGAGAAGGCAATTTCAATTGCATCAATAGCGACCATCTTTTGAAAGCGTTGACTATCGCTTTTCCGTTATTACGCCTGTACTTACGAAACAAGTAATGAAATCATTGCTGCTAACTTTATCTCGATTAGCATGAAGTAGAGGGAAGAAAAAGCTTTTGTAAGAATAGTTTGTTGCATAGTAAACAGAGAAAGTCCTATGAACGGAACACCATATATTTGTTTTGTCCAAAATTTATTTAAATTACGCTTAAAAATCCTGAAATGGAAATGGGATTTATGGACCTCTTCAGTTCTCAGCGTCCCATTCTATATTGGGCGTGAAAGGACCTTAAATTTGCTCAAGAGGCCTCTATCAGGTCTTTTACGTGCCGTAAATTACTACACGGGACCAACGGCCTTACTTCCCTTCCGAAGGAAGCCATGTAAGGATTTTTATGCCCGAAAAAGTCCACTCTCCGCCGGGTTTGTACCGGCGACCTTGGGTATACGAGGTTAGCATACAAATTCTGACAACTTAATCCCCATTGAAATATCCTATAACAGATGAACCTTGCAAAATAGTTCCTAATCTTTGTATGCATCTGTATTAATTCACAGAAGCAGATACGATAGTGAAATATTTTGGTTTGTTATTTCATATTCCCTCTTGCGTGAGATGGTAAAAGTTGTAAATAGAGCCGAGAATAGTTTTAACAACAGGGTGGCAGTGCAAGCAGCACGAAGAATAAGGGCACTTCCGGACGCCACATGTACGGCATTCTACCGTCGCGCCGCCGGCGGCCTTTATAGAGATGACTCATGCAAGACCCCGCCCTTCATTTGTTTCGCCAGCAGAGAAGCCATTCAAAAAGAAGTTGCTGGAAAACAAGATTCATTTTAACTGAATGAAACCAGTTCTAGAGATATTGGGAAATGAATGAATGTTCATTTTAAACACGCGCACGCGCCTCGTGTCAACTGTATAACCATAGTTCTCTATAGATGGCCAGAAACCAGCATTCCGAGTATACATAAGCATTCCAAAAACAAATTAATACCACGTTTCCATGGGAAGTTTAAATCGATGGAGTACAATTCCATCTCAATACGATCCGCGTTTCACGTGTTAAATTCAATGCGAATCGAGATCGTTTTGAATAAGCAAGCTTCGAGAGTAAATGTATTCAACGTTTTATGTTTGTCAACTTAGAATTGAGTTTGCGATCTTTTTAAACATATTTCTTATTATGTCTATTATAAGCAGGTTTTGAAATGAAATAGTTATATTTCAGAATACAGTGCAGATTACAGAAACCATAAAAGTGGTTCTGTTATAATCTACCGCGTGCAACGAGTATAGCAGACTAGTTTCCTTATCGTATTCAAAACGATTTGTACGGAGATGATTCCATGCAACATATTTGGATTGGATCTCATTCCGATCCCACTATCTAAGAGGATCGGAATCAAAATAGGATTTGAATCCGCGTTTCCATGCAGTATTCATTACAGTGAGTGTATTCAAATCGATTTCAATTCAATGGAAACGTGGCATCACTTTGAAGTGTGGCACTTCAATTATGAAATCTTCCTAAAACAGATATCATCCAAATAAGGGTTTAGCTCTATAATCCGTTACAATCTCATAATAGTTGCGATAAAGTGTTACACGGTGTTTTATATTGTGAGTAGGAGTGTTTGGAACTCCACTAATAATATAAAACAATTTCAACACGTGGATCATACACTGTTTTAGACAATCGTCAATTTTTATAGACAAATTATTAAACATTAGATTGTTTTTACCTATTTCGTTTCTGTGATGCGCAGGATGATCACTAAAATAACCACAGGGAGTGAACATAGATACATCATTGGGTTTTGATACCAAACGACAGTCCATGAAATAGTGTCACTGATTCACTTGTGAAGTAAAGGTTTACGAGGACCCTCATTCCACACGGTTACGTCCTCAGTGGGAGGCGATACGTTACCAAGGGGAGGCCATAGGTTAAGACATTCGGACGTGGCTGGGAAGATAATCAGCTGAATCGTATCTTAATCTTGGTGGGGAAATAAGAATGAAGGCCTTACCTACCAAAAAAAATCAAAATTTTCCCAATGTTAAATATTTTCAGGATATTAGTTTTATAGAAAATCCTATCAATTTTTATTACCTTCAACTTCTGCATGTTTTATAGTTTCAAATGTTGCTTTAAGTGGTATACCTTTTTAGCAAGCTTTTATTCTAAGGATATTGTTTTAGAAGTATAGGGTCGTTAAACTATAAAGTAATCCCTGTCGCGGCCTCTCTCCACTGCGCGAGAGATCCGAAAGTCGCCGGGAAAGTGGTGCCGGCCAAGGCGCATAAAAATACGTATCTTAAGATAAATTACGGAAATTTGACCTTCTGCTCACAAATGGGCAGTACAATTTGCTGAAGTATTTTCATTCACGCGACTAAGCTTACCAACAGGAATCCTTGTGATTTTTTGCACGATGTTATCACTAAGTTTCTGTAGATTACACAGGGATTTCTGTTGCTGAGCGAGAACATCTTTACCTTGTTATACTGCCTATTTGGGAGCAGATGGTCAATATTTTCAGTATTTAAGGTTAGGACTCCAGCGCCTTTGCCGGCACCACTTTCCTGGCAACTTTTGGATCTCCCGCATAGTAGAGAGGTCGCAAGAGGTGTTATAATTTAATGACCCTATAGTTTCTTTAAGAAATGGGGAATATGTGGTATATTTCTTTTGTATATAAAGAAACCACATATGTGAATTATTGTTGAACGGAATGTGTTAATTTCTAAATAAAAGTTTTATTTTACAGAATATTTATTGTAATACTCTTGTTCTCGACAAAGAACTATTTTGATTTAATTTCCCCGTGATTTTCTTTCTTATTCTGCAATAAATTTGTTCCTCTAATTTACCTTAATCGAGATAAACATTACCAGAATGGTTTTATGGCATACTTCCTTGTAGGTACAAGAATAAGGAATAGTAAAATTTAAGAGCTGGTCATTATGTAATATTGAAATCCCAGTGTTTGAATGACCAGAATTAAAAACGAACAACTTCCCAGTTGAAAATAATCTTATCTGTTCCATTTAAATGGCTTTCTCTACCTTTTCTGAAGAAAAAAAAAACTATTCTTACAAAAGATAATCGGGATAAGCATTAGCAGAAATGGTCTTATTACTTACTTGCTTCCTTGCAAGTGGAACGGAATAAGGGAATGCACCAGGCTAAAGCGGTGGTCAAATCTTTTAAAAGCTGATGCTATGCGACTACATTCGGTTCTCTTTGTATAGCCAGGAGTAAAAAAAAAAAACAGATGGACATTCTGTGAGACAAGAATAAGTAATATATGGTGTTTTATCAACATTTTGCCATGTTAAGAGTAGTTTGGAGTGCGGATTTTCTTAAAAATCTTCGTATCACATCCTTGGAAGATGCTGAACTGGAATAGCATGTTTGTATATAGCCGACGTTTCATTTTTATCATTATCCTGTTCAGATAAGGACCCATTTCTGAAAATCCTTTTAGTAGGGGGGGGGGATTGTATACCCTAAAATGTGTAATTCCAGTGAAATCTCGCTATCGAATTTTTAGATGAAATGCAGTGCTTTAATTCTATAGGAAGCAGGTAAAAATGCTTTTGATATAAATTGCGAGCTTTTAACAAAATTTACATTTTTTGTGCAGCAAGAATTTTGTTTTATCTCTCACGGTTTACCAGTTATGAAAAAATCAACCAGAATTACAGGACTTCAGAGGCGCTTCCAGAAAATTAAAAATATCCATTTGTCATGAAAATGTTTTAAACATTCGTTTCGTATTCAGCTTACCCTCCCCCTAGTTAGGATTGATACCCTTCTAGGACTTACAAGTGAATGCCTGTCGGGGTGTCAACGGCACGAAACAGGATGGAGAACCTGGAACGAGTGGTGGGTCCGTAGCTAGGCGTGAGCAAGTGGATGATATGAAATGGAAGCGAAATGGATGATGGGAAAGGTAATGGAGCAATTGGTGGAATGAGTGGCGGGGGAAGCCGGAGAAAACCCGCTCAGCTTCGCCCACCAGTAATCCCTCATGAGGGCGCTTGGGATCGAACCAGGACCGCCTAGATGGGAGGCGAGCGGTCTAGCCACTCGTTGAGACATTTTTGAAGAAATCTTTTTATCTTAAGTGTAATTTGGGGTGAGGGGGATTTTCTTTAATTTGATACTGACTTTGGTACATAACCACATTTCGTTTGAGCAATGCTCTTCTTAAATACACATACTAACACCTTTTAAAACTTGGGGAGTGGGGGGGGGAGGTTCAGGGGAACTCAAAGGCATATTTCCGGTGAAATCTACACATCGAATGAGTGGAATACAATACTTCTCCTAGTTACTAAATGTGCCATACGTTTATCGCTTCTACACAGCATCACATGAGGATGTCTGTTAATTTGCTCGTTAATCCTTGCTATAATCCTCAGCACAGGCTGCTGCTACTGACGTCGTTCAGTTTGTTGTATTGACCCATCAAGGCAACATCCAGACCGAAACATTTCCGCCTAGTATTCCTAGATAACATTTGCTACAGTGTTTTTCAGTGTGGAAGTAAGAATGGAGGACACAGCGATTTTATTGTCTTCTAGACACGATGCACAGAAAACTGCTTATGGTAACGTATATTCTTTATTTTTATTGCCAGTACTTTTCAACTTTCAGGTATGTTCTGTTTCAAAATATCTGTTGTGCTCCATTCACATGAATCTCTACATCACTAACAAATTATTTAAAAGCATATTCTTCCGTCTGCTTTATGATAATCGAGATCAGCATTAGCAGAAATTGTCAAATTACTTGCTTCCTTGTAAGTAGAAGGAAAATAAGGGAATACACTAGACTAAAATATAGTCGAATCTTTTAAAACCCGGTAGCCATGTGGATAAAAACCAGTTTCTAGCAGGGCCAGGAGTTTACAACTTTCAGTGTTAAAAAAGTGTTTTAAATCAGAAACAAATAAGGAATATCTCAGAAATGGTCAATTCAACGAAAAAAACCTATATGACAAATTGTGTATCTTAACATGGTCTACGTTTTTTGTGTAGTAAGTTTTTGCCAGTTACACAAAATTCAGCAAAATTCATTCAGAATAAAGAGGTCTTTAAAGGCTATTCCCACAAAATTCAAGATATACATTTTATGTGCCATGTAAACATCTTTAATATACGGTATTTTAATCAAAATCGTTAGCCATTTTTGATAAAATCAAAATTTTCGAAATTTTTTCCATGTAAAGGGTAGTTAGTGGTGGGAGGAATTTTTCTCAATATCCCCGTGTCGCATCCCTGGATGATAGTGAACTTAAATACTAAGATTGGTATTTTATAGACTTTTCGTTTTTGAGTTATCGGTTCAGACACACGGACCTTTTTCTAAAAATGCTTTTTTATACAGCGGACCCGAAAATTTATTTCCGGTGAAATCTCGATATCGAATTTTTGGGTGGAGTGCAATATCTACCTTCTCTATACACTATGTACATAGTACGTGTAGCGAAAGTAAAAATCTTAAGTGCACTATTCATGTAACTTTCTCTAGCTTTTCCATATACAACCTATTCTTAGAAACTATTCTTTTATCGACATCATGTTAATCGAGATAAACATTAGCAGAATAAGTCTCATTCCTTGCTTCCTTGTAAGCTAAAGCAATAGTAAAATATTTTAGAAGTTGGTCGTTATGTAAAACAATTCATGTTCGGTGCGCTTTAAAAAAGCGTAGTTTTAAATTGAAATCAATAACAAGAAATAGATCGAAAACGGTCAACTCTACAAGAGAAACAGTAAAATGATATTTTACCGGAAATGCACGGTTCGAGGCGCTCTGAATAGATAACACCCGAGTCTAACGCGGCAGAAAAATTGACCTCGTTAAAACACACAACATATACCTTTTTTGTGGCGTTAACGATTTCTGAATGTACTTTGTCGATGGTTTAAATTTTCAAATATTTATACTTTTCTCAACTGAAGTCGCTATTCGTTCATTTTTTACTTTCTCTACCATGGATATACAATATGCACAAGTAGAAGGTATTTTATTCCACCTAAAAATTCGATCAGAGATCTCGCCGAAAATCAAATTTTTGAGGTCCCATGAATAAATACCCATTTTAGACAAAATTCTGGTGTGCGTTTATCAGCGACTATAGATATTCTTACTAAAGCTTATTTTGCCAACAGATACTTCATTTTAATCAATACAGAAATAGCTACATTACAGATTCTGTTTTAAATGACAAGGAAAATGCGACGCCTCTTCGTCCACAAGTCCATGCATGGTCCCTTGGGATTGGACTCCGGGGGGGGGGGGGAAGCGAGCGGTCTAACGACTCTGCAACAGCGCCGCCAGTTCTTTTACATACCAGGGATGGCATCATTAGGCCAGCGCCTTACCAACTGAGCCACCGAAACAGACTTGAAAGTTTATATTATATTAACAAGAATTAGATAATACGCTTTTATAAGAACAGTTTGTAGAAGAATGAATAGGGACATTAAGAATCCAACCCATCACATATTTTATTTTCTCTACACGTACTATGTGCGTAATGTAACTATAGATAGATATTCTATTCCATCCAAAAATTCGATACCGAGATTACACAGGATATAAAAATTTTAAGGCCCCCTAAATAAAAAAAAAAAAAAAAATGTTTAGAAATAGGTCAGTGTATGTCTGGATAGCATAGCCCAAAAAACGAAAGGACCATTAAACACCAAACTTGGTAGTTAAGTTTGGAATCTTCCAAGGATGCGATAAAAAGATTTTCAAAAAAATCCCCCACCCCAAACTACCCTTTACATGCAATTTTTTGTTGTTGAAAATTTATATCTAATTTTCTGGGAATAGTCTCTGAAGACCTCTTTATTCTGGATGAATTTTTTCTAAATTTTGCATAACTGGTAAACCTAAGAGACAAACGTACTACACAAAAAATGTGTATCTTCTTAAAATACACAATTTATGTCATACATTTTCTTCGTGCAGTTGACCGTTTTCGAGATATTCTGTTATTGGTTTAAGTTTTAAAATACTTAAAAACTTTTCTCATACGGGAACCAGTCAACTCGTGGTCACGCAAAGAAACTGATTTCAGTCCCATGAACAACCACATTTTAAAACATTTGACTGTCGGTTTAGCCCAGTGTATTCTGTTATTTCCCTTATACTAATAAGGAAGTAAGCAATAAGATAGTTTCTGCTAATTTTTATCTCGATTAACATGAAGTAGATCATGTGAATGGAACACTGTTTTTATTTCGCAAATGAGCTTCCATTTGAAGGTATTCATGATTTAAGTATAACTTTTGCTTGCAACCTCAATGTTAATCATCGCTGTGGCAGTTGAAAATATTCCCGCTCTTATATGGTCTGGTGCGTTACCGCCATGTCCTTGAACACTCGGAAACACCAGGTGTTGCTTCACCACCATCACGACAGCTCATTACAGTCAAACTCGTGTATCATGTGTCGTTTCACACCTAGCTTACTTGCTGCATTTCAAATTACGAAGAAAACCAATACTTTAGTTTTTCTACATTCTACATAATACGTAGGTAGACAAAAGTATTGTATTCCACCCAAAAACTCGATACCGAGATTTCACCGGAAATACACGTTTTACGGTCTCGTATAAAAAAATTTATGCTTCATTCACATGAAATTCTCTTCATCTCTGCAACAAATTGTTAAAAAAGCTTCTATTTACTTCATGCTAATCGAGAAAAAATTACTACTTGCTTCCTTGTAAGTAGAAGGGAAATAAGGAGTCTATAAGCTAAAGCGATAACCACTTTTTTTAAAAGTGGATTGCTTTGAGATTGAAATTCCTTTGCACGGCCGGAGTTGAAAAATTCCCAGTTAAGAAAAGTAAGTATTTTAAAACTGAAACCAATGACAAGAAATATCTCAAAAACGGTCAACTCCAAGAAAACATGTGTATAACAAATTGTGTGTTTAACGAGTTCTACATTTCGATATTTTTTTCAAACTACGCTCTCTTTCAATGTTTACTGGTTTATCCACTAGCAGATACTGAACGAGGCCAGGCAATGAGCAATGTTAGGTAGTGCAACACGTTTTGAAACGGGCTGTAAATACCACGCCTACTCCATCACGTCATAGTTATACTCTTGGGTGCACCGAACCTCAAGCCCGCAATTCCGCGACCCTGTACTGAGCTCTAGACATGACCAACCAGGTTGTGGCCGAGTGGTTAGACCCTTCGCCTCTCACCTAGAAGGCCCGGGTTCGATCCCAAGTGACCGCATTTGAGATTTGTGGTGGACAAAGAGGCGCATGGGCGGGTTTTCTCTGGGTTCTCCGGTTTCCCCGCTATCGTGCTCTATCTTCATTCCATGTATCAATAGTGTCATCGCCTGTGGTGCCACAAATAGTAAAAGCGGGAGTTAAACACTACGAAAAAATGACCAACCAGGTTAAAGGACGTTAAACTAAAAAAAAATGGCGGTGCCTTATGGAATCTAATAATTTGTAGAAACCTTGGATAGTACTTACTACAAATGCACAAGTACGAAGAGTCGGGGAGATCCATAGTGATCCCTGACAGTCAGCGCAGCGTCTTAGCTGATCAGAGGTGCGTCTGCCTCTCTTCCAATAGATTCATGCTACGTAAGCAATGATATCTTCCTTGTTTCAATGTGTAACAAGCATTCCTCAATTTAATTTTAGTTGGCGCGAGTATCCGCTTGTACTGCGCTATTTTACTTTACTACAGGATATCTTACGTATTGTAATCCAGTGTTATGCTACTGTTTTAGTTCGTTTGAACATATCTTATTGTCGCGCTGTAGCCATGGACGGGACGTGGCAACAGTGCGACGGAGCTGCAATTAGGTTAAGGATCACTATGGTTATCTATTACGTATTAACATAGTCAAGCGTGACACGCATGAACTTTTAGACGACCTCTGCCTAAAAACACCAAAGGCCAAATCAGTGGAAATACTCAGAAGACTCTTTGCCAGCATGATTTCAGGTTGTATTCGATAGATACCGACTGTTTATATTCGCGGCGCGACTGGAATTGGCAACCGCTTCCTTTATTCATGCAGTTACGCATGAACAAGCGGCGGGAAGATCCGGTTGGGTAATTCATTTCTTTATCCCGTGCAACTTCACTGGTCGTGCTTCCTTTGGAATTGCAGTGTGCAGTTGTTACTACGATCAATTCAGTTCATTCTTAAGACAAATATCGCCCTCCGTGGTGTAATGGATACCATGCTAGCTTCATATACCCAAGGTCGCGGGTTCAAACCCGGCGGAGGACGATGGATTTTTTCGGGTGTAAAAATCCTTAGCATGGCTTCCTTCGGAAGGGAAGTAAAGCCGTTGGTCCCGTATCGTAGATTTACCTCAAGCCTGATAAGAGAGGCCTCTGAGCAAAATTAAGCGGTCTTTCATGGGACGCTGAGAACCACAGCAGTTAAAGAGCGTCCATAAATAACACGCCATTTCCATTTTCTTAAGACAAATGTGCAGGTACCTTGGATACGTGTCTGAAATGACGGCGTACCTATACGCCGTTACTTTCTCACACGTACTGTGCACATAATGTGTAGAGAAGGTGTTGTATTGCATCCAAAAATCGACATCGAGATTTTACCGGAAATATACGTTTAGAGTCCAAAAAAGGCACTTTTAGAAAAAGGTCCGTGTGTGTGGACAGCGTGTATCTTCCAAGGATGAGACACGAAGATTTCAAAAAACTCCTTTACATGACAAAAGTTTTGAAATTCTGGTTTCTTAAAAACGGCTCTAACTATTTTGAGTAAAATACCTTATAGACACTTACATTACAAATAAAATTATCTTTAATTTTCTGGGAACAGCTTCTGAAGACCTGTTCTTTCTGGATGATTTTTGTTCCTGAATTTTGAATAACTATAAACCGTGATAGATACCTACACAAAAAATGTAGATCGTTAAACACACGATTCATGTTCTATACATTTTTGTTGTAGAATTGGCCAATTCCAAGACATTGCTTGTTTTGGTTTCCATTTTAAAATATACTTTTATACAGAAAGTGCTAGTGTCTCTTGTTATACTCCTGGTCAAGAAAAGAAGCGAATTGTAAAGACAATCGTATAACAACTTAAAAATTTTACTGTCGCTTTAGCCTAGTGCATTCCTTTAGTTCCCTGCTACTTAAAAGGAACTAAGTAATACGTACATTAATTCTGCTAATGCACCTGGATTAAAAAGGCTAATAAAGAAGAATTAGCTTTTGTAGAACTAGAGAACGTCATGTGAGTAACATCAGATTTTTTTTAATGTTACATGTATTTATTTCATATGAATTACTTCTTCCTTCTCTCTGGGAAGCAGGTGCACCGCTACTTCCTGTTAAAGCTGTCTAACGGAAGTACGCAGGAGCGCACCTCAGAATATTCCAAACATAGAAAGAAAGCCAACGAAGCTGAAGCTTTTCATAACAATAATTACACTAAACAGAGTTGATCATTTTAAACACTTCTGAAGAATAATCGCTACATATAATCTGATGTTACATTCACGTGACTTTCTCTACATAATCTATAACAAACTATTATTACTTCATGCTAATCAAGATAAACATTACCAGAAATGCTCTTTTACTTAGTTCCTTCTAAGTAGAAGGAAAATAAGGTAATACCTAGGCTAAAACAATAGTAAACTTTTTATAAAAACAGTAGTGTTGCAAAACAATTGAAATTGGGTTTTCGCTTCGCACGGCCAGGAGAAAAACAAAAGATGACCTCCCGTTTGAGAAACGTTTAAGTAGCTTAAAATTGAAACCAATAATCTTGGTATATCTTGGAAACGGCTAACTCTATAAAAATGGTATACGACTTATTGGTTTTAACGAGAGCTACATTTTTGAGCAGTAAAGTTTTGCCTGTCTCTTGCGGCTTACCAGCTATGTAAAATTCATCCAGAATGAAGAGCTCTTCAGAGGCTATTCTCAGAAAATTCCAGATATAAATTTTATTTGTCATGTAAATATCTGCAATATATGGTATTTTAATTGAAGTAATTAGAGCGATTTTTGAGAAAAACAAACATTTCAAAAAATGTTCCATGCAAAGAGTAGTTTGAAGTGAAGGGATTTTCTTGAAAATCTTGGTGTTGCTTGGAACAAATTTAAAGTACCAAATTTGGCATTTAACGGACTTTTCGTATTTGAGCTATATTGTCCACACACATTTTTCTAAAAAATATTCTTTTTACTCAGGGAACCCTAAAATACACATTTCCGGCGAGATCTCAACATCAAATTTTAGGGTGAAATACAGCACATTTCTTACCTAGGTGCGTGTAGAGAAATTAAAAATAATACAAGTTTTATTGTTCTGTTTGCTTTACGTCATTTTAACTCCTCCTAGTCATATTGCGATGTAAGGTGAGGTGGACAGTCTCATATCACTTTCGCTCCGCGCCAAGCAGATGGTGTTACGAAGACCGTTGTATCTAGATGTTCTACCATCGTATTCAGATGATAACCACAGCTAGCCTCTTAAGGTCTGGTCTCCTCGCACCATACATACACTTAGCTCCGCGACAAGCAGACGAGATGTGCAGTCCAGTTTACTGTTTATACTATCTGAACAGATGTCAGCGCAATCGAAATGCCCTCCATTTTCAGTTTTTCAATTATTTTAGACTGCAGATGGGACTTTGGATCATGGTATTAAATGATCCGAAATTTACTTTGGCGACCGAGGGAAACCGCGAAGAAACGCCTGCCAGATTGGTTGGCTCACGGGATTTGATACTAGGACCTTCCAAAAGTCATTTGTGTTACGTAATTTCCTAATTGTACTGTAAGTATTAATGACCTCTCAAACTCTTACTGTAAGTACTTACAGTGCTTGTTGGCATGGCAATTAATAAATGAATTGTAAATTTAGCTTACATTACCAAATATGTGTTCAGAATGATTATCTTACCTATGTATTTCAAAACTTATATTTTGCTATTACTTCTTACATTTTTAGCAAGGGGTTTCCGAGCCCCTTTCACCCATACTGACCTCTGGTAAGTGGTTACGTTTACGCTATATGCTCATTTACTATCGTTTTAGTGCTTCTATTGAATAGCAACGCAGGTTTTACGACAGACGCTAAGTGACAAGATATTCCTGTAAAGTGTCCTCTTTGCCCTCGCGACTTTCTGAAGGCTAGGCGGTAACTGTTCAAGGCTAAACGTACCGGCGAGTGACAAACTCCACAAACTTTATTATTAGATAGTGACGCGAGATGCATTACTGCATACATTTTATAAAGTTCAAAAAAGTTGCCATACACTTTTTTGCAATAATGTTGCGAATTTTTAGATTAAAAAAAACCTTTGAAAATCGAGCTTTGGAGAGTACAAAAAAGTATCTTTTAAAATAATCTGGAGTTTAATATAAAAGACTCGATGTTTTCATTCACACGACTCTTCATCCCTGCAACAAATTGTTAAAAAGCTTATTCTTCTATCGAGATAAACATTAGCAGAGCTTCTCTTAATTGCTTAGTTCCTTGTAAGTAGAAGGGAAAACTGATGTGATCCATTCACATGACCTACAGCTGTTCGGCAAACAAACCTTTTATTCAAACGAATAATCCTATACACATCATGCTATTCAAGATAAACATAAGCAGAATTAGTCTTGCTAATTGCTTCCTTGTAAGTAGAAAAACAAAATTCACAGTTTAAAGCGACAGTTTAAAAGCCAGTCGCTATTGAAACAATTTAAATCCCTATCTCTTTGCTTGCCAGGTGTAAATAAAGAAGAAACCAGAAAAAAAGAAGTCTTCCCGTTTGAAAAAAGTTAAAAGTGGCTAAAACTGAAATCAATAATCCGGAATATCTCGAAAACGGTTAACTGCAAAAAAAAAAAAAAAGAGTATATGACAAATTGCGCGTTTTAACGAGATCTACATTTTTGAGTAGTAAGTTTTTGTATATCTCTTACGGTTTTCCAGTTATAAAAATTCATCCAAAATGAAGGTCTTCAGAGGCGATTCCCAGAAAATTCATGATATACATTTCGTTTGTCATAAAAATATCTTAAATATAAGGTATTTTAATCAAAATCAGTTAAGAGCCATTTTTGAAAAATCAAAACTTTCGAAAAATGTTCCGTGTAAAGGGTAGTTTGGTGTGGGGGTGGGGCTTCCTGAAAATCCTCATGTCGCATCCTTGGAAGGTATCAAACTTAAACACCAAGTTTGATATTTAATGGTCTTAGTTTTTGAGCTATGCTGTCCATAGACACATACCATTTTCTAAAACTGCTCTTATTTGAACTCAGGGGTCCTAAAAACACATTTCCGGTAAAATCTCGGTATCGAATTTTTGGGTGCAATAAAATACCTTTTCTATACGCTACGTACATAGCACGTGTTATAGCAGAAGATTTTTCGATGCAACATATTTCGATCGGATCTCATTCCAATCCACTTTCTAAGAGAATCGGATCCAAGACTCGATACGTTTTGAATCCGCATATGCAGTATTCATTACGGAATGTACTCAAAATCGATTTCAATTCCCCAAGGAAACGTGGTAAGAATTCAGTAAAGTAATTAAAAATGTGCAACGAGCATTAGTTTCAACTGGTGGAAGATTAATGCACGATTTTAATTCTAAAATAGATTTAAAGAGGTAAATGACATCTTTCCCTCTTGCCATGACATCTAAAATTACACACAACCCGAAGGCAGGTCTAGCAGTTTTTGGCCAAACTTTGCGAGCACCTGTGCAAACTGACTTCCCTTCTAGAAAAGCGACAGTTGCGCATCAAGCACAAAAGAAGCAACCAAGCGCAGAGCCTCCCGTTCCAGCTTTCCGGTAAGCTAGCTCAAGAAAAGTGTAAAATGTAAGTGTTAACACTAACCGGCTTGCTGCTCTCTGCATTTTCTAAATTTAGTTCCTCACACCGTACTGCTAATTCATTTATTTTCGGCTCCTATTCAAAAACACGCTATTACAATACATATAGCTTCATCGATTTCTAATTATTTTTCCATGTCTGCAACTGTCACTAATTATTAGAGAGCGACAGTGGACACTAAAAATTTGTTTTAAAAGCTTATTCCATATACTTCAGATAAACATTAACAGAAATGATTTTATTACTTATTTCCTTGTGGGTAGAAGTAATAAACTAGTTAAAGCGATAGTCAAATGTTTAAAATGCCGGTTGATATGTAATGAATGAAATTCAAATTCGGTTTCTGCGTGGCCAAGAAAAGAAACTAATGGCTTCCCATTTGGGAGAGGTAAATATAAACCACAAACAATCTAACTCAACGAATAAAAGCAGTTTAAATAAATCGTGTGTTTTAACGTGAACCTCAGACTGTCTACCTCTTTATGGTTACCAGTTGTGCAAGTCAACCAGAGAATATTCCCAGAAATTTCAAGATATAATTTTGACATAAAAATATCTTAAACATGCGGTATTTTAATCAAATAGTCAGCCATTTTTTCGAAATTCTCTAACATTTCAAAAAATGTTCAATGTAAAAAGTAGTTTGAAGTGGGCAGATTTACCTGAAAGTTCTGTTGATACTTAACCAACTTTCAGTTTTTGAGACACAGAAGGACAGACAGACTTCTTAAAACATATTCAGGGTCCTCAAAACATGCATTTCCGTTGAAATAGCTGTATCAAATTCGTTATGTTATCCTTGAGAAAATAATCATTTTGAAAAATCGTTCACGTAAATCCACTTCTCGCAATTTTGGAAGACACTGAAATTAAAATTACCACGTTCAGCACTTTTCTTTTTGAGGCCCAGGTGGATAGACACGGAAATATATATTTTCTAAATGTATCTTTCGATTCAGAAATCCTGAAAACGTGCTGCAATTTCCACTGAAATCTCAGTATTGAAATTTTGGGTGAAATGCGATACATTTTCTATCTAATATATACATTGTACAAGGTAGAGAAGGGAATACGCTTTAGCTGCAATAAACGTGGCTTCATAGATTTCTAATTATATATGTTTTTTCACATTTGCAACAGTCTTGTCACTAATTATTACTTAGGAGCGGAAGTTTAGCACTAAAAGTAATGTTTTAGGTGTCTATTGTATTTAGAATATAAAATTGAAAATATATGCAGATATTAAAAGAAAAACAGAACCAAATACATTGCAAAATCGACATAGAACCACACTTGAATTCACAGTAAATAGTGAGCATTTTCTCCAAATTATCTACGGAAAAGTTATGGTGTATGTCACATGTATCAAGTCATACGCTGAGAAATATAAAAATGGCTATTGCCTGTCTCCAGTAGATAGTTGGCATTTTAGAATGTCCCGTCTTACTGGTTTAACCATACGAACTTAATCATAGTAGACCTATGAATTAATTGGGATTCTATGAATAGTGAAAAAAACAAAAAATAGAAATACGAATGTAACCCAATTTAAATAGTCTTTAAGAGTTGCAAATGGGCATTTCGTGACTCATCCCTGGAAGAACCTAATCTTAAGTACCAAGTTTGGAATTTTACCGACTTTTCGTTTATGAGTTATCGTGTTCACAGACATGGACACGCACGCACACACTCGTGGACCTTTTTCTAAAAATATTTTTTTGGATAAGGGGACCCTAAAAAGTGTACTTCTGGTGAAATCTCGGTATCGAATTTTTTGGTGGAATGCAATACCTTCTCTTTACACGATGTACATAGTACGTATAGAGAAAGTAAAAATCATATGCGTCTATTCACAGGACGCACCTGCAACAAGTTATTCTACAAAAGCTTATTCTTTTATATACTTCATGCTAGGTATAGGTAGAAGAAAAATAATACATCACGCTAAAGCGATAGTCAAGTTCTTAAAATGCCGGTTGCTATGTAATGAATGATACTGAAATTCGGTCTTTCATGGCACTAAAATAGGCACTAACAAACTGCTATATTTATACATGTATCTAATAATAATTAAACATATAAATACATAAAGTGAAACAAGTCCCGGAAAAAAACTGTCATTTGCAGGAGCTTACAAAACGTTCTCTGCAAATTTCAAACCTCGCAAGTAACTTTGTGTTGTACGTAAGCAAGGTATCTGTAGCATTTCCTTTACACTAAGGCATATACCTACAAGTGAATGTAAAGCACTTACCTAGTGTCATGATTGATTGGATACCGACGTTCCTTCAGTAGAAATACACTTCACTGTTTGGCGTCCAGCAACGTTATGAAAGACAACCGGCCCTACACGCCCAGTCCGTGACACGTCTAGCGCAGCAGAATATAGCCACGCGAAGCGCATGCGCAGTAGAGTACTGCCACTGCAGGTCCGTACTACGCGAGACGCATGCTATCGGAATGCTGTGCAAGCTTTCGTTTCTGACAAATACGTCACGATAGATGTACTGATTAAGCTTCAATGAATGTCATTACCAGATACAAAACAATACTGTATTATTGTAATAATTGGCATGGTGCCTTAGACAAGTGTGGGGGCGTGGTTTGTAATGACCACACTGACACTGATTCATGTTTCCACGTAATTAATAGTAGTGATAGGCACAATCGAATGTTTTCAAGATTCGAACACTTTTAAGAATCGAAAATTTCATTCGAATACAATTTCTCGAATACAATTAAGGTTTTCGCTTGGTAGCGCAGCTGCTTACCAAGCTGGAGACCTGGGTTCGATCCCCAGTACCGGCGTGGGGATCTTTTCCCCGCTGGGAGACCTGGCCCGGGGTGCACTCAGTCTCGTGAGGTACCTGGGGGGAGCTACTTGATGGAGAAGTAGCGGCTCCAGGTCATGAGGACCGCATTAACCGGCTGGGGGGTTCGAGGCGCTGACTACGTCTCATCCTCCAATACTACACCCCATCCATGACGTGTGTAGTGGACCGAGATGGGGGACGCAGCGGCCGGGCGGTAGGCCAGGGTTCCCCGTGAGCTGTCGTGCCATGGAGTTATAAAGGTTTTCGCTAATCAAATCCGCCTGCATTCATATGTAAGCTCTCGGATGGTATGTAATCGAGTGATGTTCTTCAGTTCTCATCATGGTTGTTCTCGAATAAAACATCCAGTTCAAATGAAGGACGAAAAACACAACCGTTAGATGTTGATACTATTTTTTTACTTTCTCTGTACTTACTATAGTGTATAGAGAAGGTATTGTATTGCACCCAAAAATTCAACACCGAGATTTTACCGGAAATGTATGTTTTGAGACTCCCTGAATTTAAAAAAAAGTTAGAAAATGGTCCATGTGTGAGTCTCTGGACAGCATAGATCAAAACCGAAAAGTCCGTTAAATGCCAGACTTAATATTTAAAGTTCAGCATCTTCCATGGTTGCGACACGTAGCCCACTTCCAACTACCCTTTACAAGGAAAACATTTCGAAAATTTTGTTTTTTTTCAAAAATGAATCTTAACGATTATTATTAAAAAGTCTTATAATTAAGATATATTTGTATGATTAATAAAATGTATATCTTAAATTAACCTCTGAAGACCTCTTTATTCTAGATGAATTTACTTGATTTTGCTTAACTTGTAAACCGTAAGAGATAGACAAAACTTACTACACAAAATATGTAGATCTCGTTGAAATACACAGTTTATGTAATATACATTTTTTCATGGAGTTGGCCATTTTTGAGATTTTCCTTGTTTTTGGTTTCAGTTTTAAAATCTTATTTAAAACTTGTCACATCGGAATTTGTCAACTCCTGGCAATGCAAAGAAATGAATTTGATCCACATGGCAACCAGTTTTTATAGATTTGACTATCGTTTTAGCTTAGTGTATTCCCTTATTTGTCATGTGAATGGAACACATCAGGTTTTTTTAATAGGTGCTAGATTTTACTATTTTCTGCATACGCAGGAAGTATTGGATGTCAAAGAAAACGACCGATAGATACAGTATAGTATACTTGAGTGATTAACTCCTAAATAATTCACTGCAGCGCACTAGCTTAAATGTTTGCTCTGCATGTGCGGAAGCTGTGCTTGCTGCAGTAATTCTAAAGCTAGTCATGGCAGGAAAACGTATTTGAATTCAGAAATGTTAAGATATTTGTAAGACATTATTAAGCATACTTAATTTTTACACTATAGGCATGTAAAAGAAAAATGCAAAAGATTATAGAACCTAAATATCTGAAAACTCTTTTACAAAATAAAATGAATTATTCATAAGCCAAGATGTTTATTATCACTCAGTACACTCCTTACCGGTAAGTGCCCAAGCATATGAATCAGATTTAAGTCAAAGCACCAATCAGGTGTAACTATGCCAGCATCATCTCGAGACGAAGTTCCTTTGTTTGTATGGATAGGAGTTGACAAATTCCTGTATGAGAAAAGTAAAGCTTTTTTAAAGCTGAAACCAATAACAAGGATTATCTAAAAACGATCAACCCCACGAAACAATTGTATATAACATAAATTGTGTGTTTTAACGTGCTCTACATTTTTTGTGTGGTAACTTTTTCTCCATCTCTTACGGTTTAGCAGCTATGAACAATTCCGTAAAATTCATCCAGAATAAAGAGCTCTTCAGAGGCTATTCCCAGAAAATTCAGGATATACATTTTTTTTTGTCAGGTAAATATCTTTAATATATGATATTTTAATCAAAATCGTTAGTGCCATTTTTGAGAAAATCAAAATTTTCGAAAAAAGTTCCATGTAAAGGGTAGCTTGGGTCACATCCCTGGAAGATACTAAACTTAAATACCAAGTTTGGTATTTTACCGACTTTTCGTTTTTGAATTATCGTGTTCACAGACACACGGACACACACACATACACACACAGACAATTTTTTCTGAAAATGCTTTTTTTTTTTTTTTTTTTTTTTGTTGTTGTTTTGTTTTGTTGATACAGGGGACCCTAAAACATATATTTCCGGTGAAATCTCGGTATCGAAGTTTTTGGTGGAGTGCAATACCTTCTGTATACACTATGTACATGGTACGTGTAGAGAAAGTAAAAAAATGAATATGGTGGTAAGAGCTTGTGACTTTGAAAGATGTGTTGGAATATGTGTAGCAATCCGGATCAAAGGTGAAGAAGAAATGAATCATTCCCTAACCCTAAGAACGCAAATGTTGCGGAAACCTATTGCATAATAGTAATAAATACACTTTATCAGAAATGTAAAGATGTCTGAGATGTGCTTTGTCGCCAATGTGGGTTCTGATCCTCTATCTGCATGCTTTGTGCCCATCGTTTGCTATCTGAAGTGTTCCATTCACATGACTTTCTCTACATCTGTGTAACAAATTATTGTTAAAAAGCTTATGCTTATTTTTAATTCATTCTAATCCAGAAAATATTAGCAGAAATATTCCTTTTTACTTGCTTCCTTGTAAGTAGAAGCGAAATAAGGGACTTCCTTAGGTTAAATTGAAGTCAAAAGTCCATTGTTTGTATGGACAAGAGTTGACAAATTTTTGTATGAGAAAAGTATACGTTTTTTATTGCTGAAGCCAATAACAAGCAATATCTTAAAAAACGACAAACTTCACGAAATAAATGTATATAACATGAATTGTGTGTTTTAACGTGCCCTACATTTTTTGTGTGGTAAGTTGTTGTCCATCTCTTACAGTTAAGAAGTTATGCAAAATTTCTTAAAATTCGTCCACAATAAAATAGTCTTCAGAGGCTATTCCCAGAAAATTCAGAATATACATTTTTTCAGGTAAATATCTTTAATATACGATATTTTAATCAAAATCGTTAGACCCATTTTTTAGAAAATTAAAATTTTCGAAAAATGTCCCATGTAAAGGATAGTTTGTGGGGGGGGGTGATTTTTTTTTAAAATCTTCGGGTAGTTTGGTGTTTAACGGTCTTTTCGTTTTTGAGCTATGCTGCCCACAGATACACACACACGGACATTTTTCTAAACATGCTTTTTTGAATTCAAGAGGACCCAAAACATGAATTTCCGGTGAAATTTCGGTATCGAAATTTTGGGTGCAATATAATACCTTCTCTATACACTATGTACATAGTGGGTATAGAGAAAGTAAAAATCTGATGTGCTCTATTCACATGACTTTCTCTACATATCTATAACAAATCTTTGTTTATAAGCTTATTCTTCTATCTACTTTATGATAATCGAGATAAACATTAGCAGAAACTGTTTTATTACTTAGTTCCCTATAAGTAGAAGGGAAAAGAGAGAATACACTGGATAAACCAACAGTCAAATGCTGCTATGGGCCTCAAATTCGTTTCTTTGCGTGGCCAGGAGTTGACAAGTTCCCGTATGAGAAAGGTTTAAGTATTTTAAAGCTGAAACCAATAACAAGGAATATTTCGAAAATAATCAACTCCACGAAAAACAATGTATATAACGTAAAGTGTGTGCTTTAAAGAGATCTACATTTTTTTGTGTAGTAATTTTACGTCTATCTGTTACGGCTTACCAGTTATGTAAACTTTAGAAAAAATAATCCAGAATAAAGAGGTCTTCATAGACCATTCCCAGAAAATTCAAGACATGCATTTTATTTGTTATGTAAATAACTTAAATGTAAGAGATTTTAACCACAATCGTTAGAGCCGTTTTTGAGGAAACCAAAATGTTCGAAATTTTTTCCACGTAAAGGGTAGTTGGAGATGGGGGGGGGTCCTCTTGAAAATCTTTGTGTCGCATCTTTGGAAAATAATGAACTTAAATATAAAGTTTACTATCTAACGGACTTTTCGTTTTTGGGCTATGCTGCCCACAGGCGCGCGCTCACACACACACACACACACACACACACACACACACACACCACACGGGTCTGTTTCTAAAGGTTTTTTTTTTTGAACCAGAGAATCCCAAAACATATTTTCCATGAAATCTCGGTATTGAAATTTTGGGTGCAATACAATATCTTCTCTATACACTATATACTTACGTGCAGAGAATAATGACCTCAGCGAGATTCTATGTTTGTGGAAAACAGCTGATTCTCAGGGAAGCATTGAAGATTGCTGAGAGCGTTCTTCGGAATCTTCTTGAGTACAATGCTTGGAATCAGATCGTGCCCTGGTGACTGTTAGGTAGCTGCCTAACAAAGGTTTCCAGTTCATGAACAGAAGTGGGAGAAGTTGGAGATGAAACACTTTTATAATTTCATTTGTGGTATGCTCATTAGTTCTTTTATTAGGATAAATGTGTGTTCGTAATGCAAAGCAAGCATATTGTATTTTGTGCTGATGTCGCCAACAGTCTGTTCATTGACGTAGTGCTTTGTTCTCACAGAATCTATTTGGTGGCTTTCCAGAGTGTGTTATCATTTGTTGAATGCCTTGATAAGCATGTATGGTATATATTCGAAACTGGTCTAATTCGTGTTTTGCGAATGAAACCATTAAACTTTCCTCTTAAAGGTATGTATGAGTGAAATTCCATGAAAAATCACAAACAATCGACTGTTTTTATTTTAATTCCATAAAATAATTTAAACATTCCTGAATAGAAAAAATGTATAACTGGCCAAGAGGCCCCATGTTTAAATTCCTTTTCCTATTTAAAATATACCTTTTAAGGATTTTAAACTCAATCAAAGTTACTCCTCCTTTTGCCTACATCCGCATTCTTAGACTGGTTTTTACTTTCTCCATACGCACTATGTACATAGTGTATAGAGAAAGTATTGCACTCCACCAAAAAATTCGATACCGAGATTTCACCGGAAATATATGTTTTAGGGTCCCCAATATCCAAAAAAAGCATTTTCACAAAAAGGTCCGTGTGTGTGTGTGTGTATGTGTGTGTCCGTGTGTCTGTGAACACGATAACTCAAAAACGAAAAGTCGGTAAAATACCAAACTTGGTATTTAAGTTTAGTATCTTCCAGGGATGCGACACGAAGATTTTGAGAAAAATCCCCCCACCCCAACTACCCTTTACATGGAACTTTTTTCGAAAATTTTGATTTTCTCAAAAATGGCTCTAACGATTTTGATTAAAATGTCGTATATTAAACATATTTACCTGACAAATAAAATGTATATCTTGAATTTTCTGGGAATAGCCTCTGAAGAGTAGTTTATTCTGGATGAATTTTACTAAATTTTGAATAACTGCTAAACCGTAAGAGATGGACAAAAACTTACTACACAAAAAATGTAGAGCACATTAAAACACACAATTTATGTTATTTACATTTTTTTCGTGGAGCTCGTCGTTTTCGTGACATTCTTATTTTTGGTTTCTGCTATGAAAAACGTATACTTTTCTCATACAGGAACTTGTCAACTCCTATCCATATAAACAAAGGAACTTCATTGACATAGCAACCAGCTTTTGACTATCACTTTAACCTACGGTTGTCCCTTATTTCGCTTCTACTTACAAGGAAGCGAGTAATTAGACTATTTCTGCTATTTTTTTTCTGATTAGCATAGAGTAAATAGAAGTATAAGCTTTTTAAGAATTATTTGTTGCAGGGTTATGGAGAAAGTCATGTGAATGGTACACATCAGATTTTTGTCCTTCCGACCCGAATTTGTAGATTATGCCAAGAATGTTGGATGTAGAATCGTCTCATAGAGCTGCTGCTTGTATGTGGCAGTGGAATTTCTCATACATATAATGTGAGACAAAGTATTATCTGTGTATATATAAGAATATTTTTCGTACATGTTCACAAAGGTATAATGAATAAGAATTGCCCTAGGTTTTACTGTCAGATGTATTTAAGCATATACTAGGGTCGGCTGATAAGTCCCGGGCCTCTCAATGAAAACAGCATTTAATTCTTTACTTTTCTCTAGCCCCGTATGTACAATGTACATAGGGATAGAGAAGTATTGTATTCCACCCAAAAATTCGATACCGAGATTTTACCGCAAATACATGTTTTAGGACCCCCTGTATCCAAAAAAAGCATTTTCAGAAAAAAGTCCGTGTGCCTGTGAACACGATAACTCAAAAACGAAAAGTAGCTAAAATACCAAACTTGGTATTTAAGTTTAGTATCTTTCAGGGATTTGACACGAAGATTTTGTGAAAAACCCTCCCACCCTAAACTACCCTTTACATGGAACTTTTTTCGAAAATTTTGATTTTCTTAAAAATAAAATGTATATCTTGAATTTTCTGGGAATAGCTTCTGAAGACCTGTTTATTCTGGACGAATTTGGCTTAATTTGGTCTAACTAGTAAACCGTAAGAGATAGACAAAAACTTACTATACAAAAAATGTAGGTCTTGTTAAAATACACAAGTTATGTCATATACATTTTTCTCATGGAGCTTACCGCTTTCGAGGTATTCTTTGTTATTAGTTTCAGTTGTGAAGTACTTATACTTTTCTCAGAGGGAGTGTCAGTTTTTCTTTTGCTCTATTCCTGGCCAAGAAAAGGAGTGATTAGTAATGGCAATCGCATAACGACAGCTTTTAAAACATTTGACAATTGATTTAGTCTAGTGTATTCCCTTATTTTCTTCCTACTTATACGGAACTAAGTAATAAGAACATTGTGCTAATGTGTACCTCGATTAGCAAGGTGCAGAAAGAAGAATAATCTTATGTAAGAATTTTGTAGAACAGCTAGAGAAAGTCATGTGAATGTAACACATAAGATTTTTGTTGTTACTTTATTTCTCAACATAATCTCCAGAAAGGCTAATAACCATCTCTGTAGTGTGATTTATCAAGGTCCTCAAAATAGCTGTTTACCGCATCAATGCTGTGAAATCTTCGTCCTCCAAGAAAGGTTTTGAGGTTTGGGAACAGGTATTAGTCACTAGGTGCTAGATCTGGCGAATAGGGCGTATGTTTAAGCAATTCGAACTTTAATTCGCACATTTTTCCCATTGCAATGACAACGATGTGCCGGAGCTTTGTCGTGATGAAACAAGATTTTTTTTTTTTTTTTTCCAAAAATGAGGTCTTTTTCTTTTCAACTCATCACTCAAACGTTGCAGTAAGCTTGCGTAGTATAGTCACCAATAATACTTTTACACTTTTTCAAGTAATCAATAAGAATAATTCCCTGTGCATCCCAGAAAACACTCTCCATAACCTTGTTAGCTGACAAAATTGACTTTGCCTTTTTTGGAGTTGGTTCACCTGGCGCAATCCACGTTTTGACTGTGGTTTACCTTCTGGAGTGTAGTGATGTATCCAAGTTTCATCCATAGTAATAAGCCGTCTCAAAAATTTACTGGGATTTTTACGGTAGAACTCCACATTCTTAACAGATAGTTTTTCTTTACAACTTTGGATCTTGCACAGACCTTGTGAAAGCCCAAAACATTATTTAAAATATTACCCTCACTTTCTTTTGACATGTTTACAGCCCCTTCTATCTCAAACAACTTTAGTCTGTGGTCTTCAGTACTAAACGATCTCTAGAGTTGTCACTTCTACAGGACGTCCAGAGCGAGGCTCATCACCAGTGCTCATACGTCCCATTTTAAACTCTGCAACGCACCTTTTAATCATTGAATATGAAGCGGCAGAATCTTTCAAGGGCAGCGCCGTTACACCACTCGCCTCTCACCTAGACGGCCCGGGTTCGATCCCAAGCGACCGCATGCGAGATTTGTGGTGGACAAAGCGGCGCAGGGGCAGGTTTTCCGGTTTCCCCCGCCATCGCATTCCACCGGTGCTCCATCTTCATTCCATGTATCATCAGTGTCATCGCCTGCGGTGCCATGGTACTAAAAGCGGGCGTTAAACACTATAAAAAAAAGCGTCTTTCAATGTACTGTCCATTTTCTCCTTGATTTCTCTAGGCGTTAAGCCTTTTAAATGGAAGTATTTAATCACTGCTCGTTTTTCCAAATCCTCCATTTTCGCGAAAACTCTAAAGTTGTCTTGTTTAAATTGCTGTCATTCGAAAACCAAACAAGCTATTGACCTGTAACTATGGATACGAACTAGTCTAGAGTTAAATTATACGACGCCACCGTCTAACTGGCCTAGTGGCGCTATATCTGTGTGAGGCCCGGGACTTATCAGTCGACCCTTGTATGTTTTCAATTTTCAAACACAAAAAATCACATATATTCATAAGGTTAACAATTTTTTGAGCTAAGCGAAGGGAGACACAGAGGAGCCTAGGGCAATTTCAAAAAGAGCAGATGTATTGTGAAACTAGGTTTAAATTTTAGACTTTTTTTTTTTTTTTTTTTTTTTTTTGTCGCAAGGACTTTTTAGTCAAGCAGCAAAAACTTAAACAAATTTTACCATACCTTCCAAACCATTAGAGCAAAATGGATGAAATTTGCATATAATTTATTTGTTTTATATTTATATATTATATAAATGTATATCTTATAAATGTTAAAAAGTTTATTAGTTTGGAATTTCCAAATTTTAGTCATACATGCCCTTAACCATGGTCTCCTTTCTCGTTTCCATTGACGACGAATATGATGTTTCTCTTAATTAATTTCAAAATAAACTATTGTAAGCAGAAGTGTGGTCTTGACCTCTTAAAGCAGGTCATTGATTCCTTGATAGTACGCGATGATGTAGTATGTATATTTTCAGTGAAGTTTGCAGCAGCATTTTCAACATCCATTATGGTTGTTAGGCGATTGAAAAGAGAGTCCCGGACTGATTGGAATTTTACACAATGAACATAACCTGTAATCAAGCGTGGTGCTTTTGCTATGATATTGGTATTTAATTGAAATACGATAAAGAGAATTGGGCAATTGTCCGAATCAAGTGATGTTATAGATGTGACATATGTAGGTAGATGCATGTTCTTATAAGTACTAATATCAAGAATATCCTTAGTCGTGTGGTCAGCGAGCTGACTTCTCAACTGGAGCTCCCGGGTTCGATTCCCGGCAGGGGCGGGAACTTTTCTTTAACCAGAATTTATTCCCTATCCCCCGTAGTCTGAAAGTATATATGTGAGAGTGAAAATAAAACGACTTAAACCCCATAAAGAACCTACAGACGAGTTGTATCTAATGCAAAGCCCCCGATATGTTAAAGGGGGCTATATAACAATAAAAAAAGAGAATACATGATGAATATTTGAATTATATGGATAATATGTTGATTCGACTGGTGCAATAACATGAAGATTCTGTTTATAGTGTCATAAAGATGACGTCCGTTTGGATATGTGGTTCTGCAAGCCCAAGCCTCCCCAAATAGAGCTAAATCTGCTGTTGGAAAGAGCAATGAAACATAGGTTGCATTAAGTTGATAAGATGGAGGCTTGTAGGCACAAACTACGATAATGAATTCTGATACCAATAATCTCAACTTCTGTTGAGTAGGATGTAGTATTGGATGATGGCTAAAGTTGGTCTTTATTATTATTATTATTATTATTATTATTATTGCTACACCTCCCAAAGAAATCTGAACATTTCTGTCATGTCTGTAGAGTTTATACTCAGGTATTTTAAATGATTCGTTCGATAAAATGTGGGTTTCCGTGACACAGACTATCCATGCTATGTACAGATAAGATACCAGGAAATTAGGCTCTCTTAGAGTGAAGACCATTGGCATTCCAGTTTAAGATTAATTGATGAATCGACAGTGTTTTACGTCTGGCATTTTGAGAAGTTGAGGATAACAGAGAAAGAAGAAAATGCTGAACTGCTGGTAAAGTGATGTTAAGAAAGAGACAAAACGAGGATTTGCTTGGTTTAATAAACTAGAGAAAAAAGAAGAAAATGAATGCTATGAACACAAACGAAAACAAAACTTGGGGCTCACTTACAGCACAGAAGCACAGTTTTATATTATTAAATGATGAGTCGACAGTGTTTTACTTCTGTCATTTTGAGGAATAAAGGTTACAGACAGAAGAAACTGCTGAATTGCTGGTAAGTGTAATTTTAAGAAAGAGACAAAACAAGAATTGCTTGGTTTAATAAACCAGAGAGAAAAGAGGAAAATGAATGTTATGAACAGACAAGAAAACAAGAAATGAGACTCGCTTAGAGCGAAGACCATTGGCATTCCAGCTTACGATTGTTAATTTCTGAATAGACAGTGATCTGCATGTTGCCATTTTGAGAAACTGAGGATAGATATCAGAGAAAGAAGAAACTGCTGAGTGCTGGTAAGTGTGATATACGAGGAATTGTTTGGTTTAATAAGCTAGAGAGAAAAGAGGAAAATGAATCTGAAGACAAATCGTTTGTTTAATTTGTCTGTTGTGGTGTTCGTGCACATTAGCTGCCTTTGTAATAGCTGCGAAGCGATGTTGCTGAATAAATGGTTTGTGTGTTAATTGGTTGCTGTTGTTCTTTTCTTGTCCATTGTTGACTAACTGGAGTAGAATTTTGTGGATTATCTTGTTTGCATTTTGTAGTGAACGATTCATTTGAGTTTGAGATGTGAGGTGACACGTATGAGGTGTTCTTTCAAATCAAGTACTAGATGCTGCATTAACATTTTTTTGTTTGTTTCATTTCTCAACATAATCTCCAGAAATGCTAATACATTTGTCATTGGTGTTCTAATTTAATTAAACCATCTCTGTAGTGCAGTTTATCAAGGTCCTCAAAATAGCTATTTACCGCATTAATGACCTCCTCGTTGCTGTGAAACCTTCGTCCTCCAAGATTTTTTTTAAGGTTTGGGAGCAGATGGTAGTCACTGGGTGCTAGATCTGGCGAATAGGGTGGATGTTTAAGCTATTCCAACTTTAATTCGCACATTTTCCCCATTGCAATGAGTGAACGATGGGCCGGAGCATTGTCGTGATGAAACAAGATTTTTTGTTGTCGAGATCTTTTTCTTTTCACCTCATCATTCAAACGTTGCAGTAAGCTTGCGTAATAGTTCCCATGATACTTTTACCCTTTTCCAAATAACCGATAAAAATAGTTCCCTGTGCATCCCAGAAAACAATCGCTGAACCTTGTTAGCTGACAAAATTGACTTTGCCTTTTTTGGAGTTGGTTCACCTGACGCAATCCACTGTTTTGACTGTGATTTACTTTCTGAAGTGTAGTGATGTATCCAAGTTCCATCCATGGTAATAAGCCGTCTCAAAAATTCACTGGGATTTTTACGGTAGAGCTCCATATTCTTAAGAGAAACAGTTTTTCTTTGCAACTTTAGATCAGGTGTGAACAAACGCCGCACCCATCTTGCACAGACTTTGCGAAAACCCAAAACATTACTTAAAATATTACTTGCACATTCTTTTGATATATTTACAACCTCTGCTATCTCAAACAACTTTAATCTGCGGTCTTCCAGTATTAAACGATGCATTTTTTCAATGATCTCTGGGGTTGTCACTTCTACAGGGCATCCAGAGCGAGGATCATCACTAGTGCTCATAGTCCCATTTTAAACTGGGCAACCCACCTTTTAATCGTTGAATATGAAGGGGCAGAGTCTTTTAATGTACTGTCCATTTCCTCCTTGATTTCTTTAGGCGTTAAGCCTTTCAAATGGAAGTATTTAATCACTGCTCCATTTCGTGTCTAAAGTTGTCTTGTTTAAAATACTGTCATTCGAAAACTAAACAAGCTATTGACCTGTAACTATGGATACGATCTAGTCTAGAGTTAAACTATACAATCCTACCGTCTGCTAGTGGCGCCATTTCTGTGTGAGGCCTAGGACTTATCAGCCGACCCTCGTAGATGGTCAATGGTGAACACCTTTTGTATCTCTACACTTGTGTCGAGTTGAAGTTCGTCGGAGATTCAGGATTAGGCGATCTTAGGATCGAATGATGTCTGGTCCTCCGGCTAGCTATATATGGGAACTTATGGATGTTGACAGATGACAAATAAAATAGTACACAAATTGACTATTTGGAAGCGGTGATTAATTTAACATCTGCTGCCCTTTGTCTTTGTTTTTGCACGAATCTTACAGTTTCTTAGTTTTTGGTCTATTTGGAATCACACTTCCTCGCACTTGAGCTTACTATAATAGAGTAACTTAAGATTCTTGGCGGTGCGAAGTTGACTAGGAGCGACGTGGAGTCTGCGCGTGTTATGACCAACTTGTGCCCGGACTTCGTCGAGAAACTCTATTTATATTAACTGCAACCCACGCTGATTTTGCCAGTTAGAAAAAGTGATGCTTGACTAGAATTGGCGGGCATTTTTGTTTAAATTTAAATATTATTTTCCCATTGGCTCAAGGGTAGCGTTAGGACGCCTTCTCCAACGGGGTGGGATGTGATGGTGCCTGTATGTCAGCAGGCCAGATGTGAGAGTGCTACACTCTCCGTGAAAATTAAATTGTACCTGTATATAGAGCTTTACCGAGAAACAAATTTTAAATTACGTCACTATTTTTATCTCAAAATAGCTCAAAGTTAAAAAAGGTGTTCAGTATTGCACATTGTATTCCAAATATTACCGGTTTATATTAATTTGGATGTTGGTTCTCATTAATTATTGCTAAATTATTATTATTTAACTCTTCGTTTTAGTTGGTCTGATATATCGCCTCAGATATACATTTCACTTATCTTTCGGCAGAACGAGCAGCCTCTGAGTGTTCCTCTTTGCAGTTTGGTGGCGTAAACTTGGTTTAGGACATTGTTAGAAATGACGGGCTTCAGACATCTAAACATGTGATTCAGTTGGCAATAGTTCATGTGTGGCAGTAATTTTGGCAGTTCGTGACTGATATTTCTCTTGATTGCGTGCGTGGTTCTAGTTTAATTACTCAGTAGTGTAAACGTGTTAAACTTAGGATGGATTTACCCTGATTGCTGCATTCTAAATCTGCTGCACAAAGCGGCATTGCTTGTTTGTTCCTTCCTAGAACGCGTGCTACTTTGAGAACTGGACAATTCGTTTTCTGTAATTCTAGCGTTATATCATCATTAGAAATGGAGTAAGGAACAGAGAAATTTTATTTTATTTTTTTTTTTTTTTACTTTCTCTAGCCCCGCATGTACATTGTACATAGGGATCAAAAATTCGATACCGAGATTTCACCGGAAATATATGCTTTAGGGTCCCCTGTATCCAAAAAAAGCATTTTCAGAAAAAGGTCCGTGTGTGTGTGTCCGTGTGTCTGTGAACACGATAACTCAAACACGAAAAATCGTTAAGGCGCCAAACTTGGTATTTAAGTTTAGTATCTTCCAGGGATGCGACACAAAGATTTTGAGAAAAATCCCCCCACTCAAACTACCCTTTACATGGAAAAAATTCGAAAATTTTGATTTTCTTAAAAATGGCTCTAACGATTTTGATTAAAATATAGTATATTAAAGATATTTACCTGACAAATGAAATGTATATTTTGAATTTTCTGGGAATGGCCTCTGAAGACTTTTATTCTGGATGAATTTTACGAAATTGTGCATAACTGCTAAACCGTAAGAGATGGACAGAAACTTACTACATGAAAACTGTAGAGCACGTTAAAGCACACAATTTATGTCATATACATTTTTTTTCGTGGAGTTGATCATTTTTAAGATATTTTTAGTTTTTCGTTTCTGCTTTGAAAAACATACTTTTCTCATACAGGAATTTGTTAAACTCCTGCCCATACAAAGGAACTTCAGTTACATAGCAACCAGCTTTTGGCTATCATTTTAACCTATGGTACTCTCTCATTTCGCTTCTACTTACAAGGAAGCAAATAATAAGACTATTTCTGCTAATGTTTCTCAATTAACATGAAGTAAATAGAAGCATAAGTTTTTTAACTACAATTTGTTGCAGGGATGTAGAGAAAGTCATGTGAATGGTACACGTCAGATTTTTAATATTATTTATTTAAGGTTGCAGAACTCAGCGCTTTTTTTTTTGTTTTTTTTTGGACCACAACATTAAATAACAAAATACAAACATCATATAAGAACAACGATGGAACAAATATTTCTAAAACATACATAGAACATTAGATAGGTAATTAACAGTATCATTACAAATCACCAAGGGATACAACGTAATGTGTTACAGTTTAATTTAAACTCAGAAATATCTTTAAAATAATAAACAGTATTCTGAAAGAAGTTTGGATTATTCAGAGCTGTGGCAATACCTGATATTCTATATTTCAGTCTAAATGTGTTCTAAGGATGTGGTGCAGTGTTCCAGGGTGTTTTATAGGTGCTGCGGCTATCAAATAGGAATGTATCGCCCTCCGTGGTGTAATGGTTACCATGCTGACTTCATATACCCAAAGTTGCGGGTTCAAACCCGGCGGAGGACGATGGATTTTTTTGGGGCGCAAAAATCCTTAGCGTGGAAGGGAAGTAAAGCCGTTGGTCCCGTGTCGTAGATTTACGGCACGTAAAAGAACCTTAAGCCTGATAGAGAGGCCTCTGAGCAAAATTAAGCGGTCTTTCACGACCTGTACAGAATGGGACGCTGAGAACCACAGCAGTTAAAGAGCGTCCATAAATAAAACGCAATTTTTTACTTTCTCTATACGTGCTATGTACATAGTGTATAGAGAATGTATTGCACTCCACCAAAAAATTCGATACCGAGATTTCACCGGAAATACATGTTTTAAGAGGTCTTTCACTCCCAGTATAGAATGGGACACTGGGAATTATAGTATAGCTAAACAGCGTACCAAAGTACATGAATAACACTTTTTTGTTGTTTAGTCTGTGATCAATTTGTATTCGAGTATTTCTAAACGTAATAACAATGCTATTGTGTAACACTTTTATAGCGTTTACGAGTGCGACACTGAACATTTTTAAAAAATCAAAAAAGGTTTAGTTTTAAAAATATTTGGCTCTAACGATTTTCATTAAAATGCTGTGTATTAGGAATGCTTACATGGCAAATAAACTATATTTCCTAATTTTCTAACCTAAATTTCTTGGAAATAGCCCCCAAAGATTGACTTTTGCATAACTGATAAACCGTAAGAAATAAACAAAAACTTACTAGCTACACAAAAAATGTAGCACACATTAAAACACACAATTTATGCCATATACAGTTTTTTTACTTTTTCTACACATACTATGTACATAATGTATAGAGAACGTATTACACTCCACCCAAACATTCGATACCGAGATTTCACCGGAAATATGTGCTTTAGCGTCCCCTTTATTGAAAAAAAGCATTTTCAGAAATAGACCCGTGTGTGTATGTCCGTGTGCCTGTGAAAACGATAACTCAAAAACGAAGAGTCTGTAAAGTACCAAACTTGGTATTTAAGTTTAGTATCTTCCAGGGATGCGACACGAAGATTTTGAGAAAAATCCCCCGACCTCTAACTACCCCTTACATGGAACTTTTTTCGAAAATTTTGAAATTTTCAAAACTGGCTCTAACGATTTTGATTAAAATATAGCATATTAAAGATATTTACCTGAAAAATAAAGTGTACGTCTCGAATTTTCTGGGAATAGCCTCTGAGGACTACTTTATTCTGGATGAATTTTACCGAATTCTGCATAGCAGCTAAACCGTAAGAGATGGACAAAAACTTACAAAAAAAATCTGATGTGCACCATTCACATGACTTTCTCCATATCCCTGCAACAAATAATTCTTAAAAAGCTTATACTTCTATTTACTTTATGCTAATCAGAAAAAAAAATAGCAGAAATAGTCTAATTACTCGCTTCCTTGTAAGTAGAAGCGGAATAAGGGACAACAGTAGGTTAAAGTGATAGTCAAAAGCTGGTTGCTATGTCAATGAAGTTCCTTTGTTTATATGTATAGGAGTTGACAAGTTCCTGCATGAAAAAAGTATACGTTTTTCATAGCAGAAACCAAAAATAAGGAATGTCACAAAAACGACGAACTCCACAAAAAAAATGTATATAACATAAATTGTGTGTTTTAATGTGCTCTACATTTTTTGTGTAGTAAGTTTTTGTCCATCTCTTACAGCAGTTATTCAAAATTTAGTAAAATTCATCCAGAATAAACTACTCTTCAGAGGCTATTCCCAGAAAATTCAAGGTATACATTTTATTTGTGAGGTAAATATGTTTAATATACGAAATTTTAATCAAAATCGTTAGAGCCATTTTTGAGAAAATCAAAATTTTCGAAAAATGTTCCATGTAAAGGGTATTTGGAGATGGGGGGATTTTTCTCAAAATCTTCGTGTCGCATCCCTGGAAGATACTAAACTTAAATACCAAGTTAGGTATTTTACCGACTTTTCGTTTTTGAGTTATCGTGTTCACAGACACACGGACACACACACACACACACACACACACACACACACACACACACACACGGATCTTTTTGTGAAAATGCTTTTTTTGGAAATTGGGGACCCTAAAACATATATTTCCGGTGAAATCTCGGTATCGAATTTTTGGGTGGAGTGCAATACTTTCTCTATACACTATGTACATAGTGCGTATGGAGAAAGTAAAAAATCTGATGTGTACCATTCACATGACTTTCTCCATATCCCTGCTACAAATTATTCTTAAAAAGCTTATACTTTTATTTACTTTCTCTAATCAGAAAAAAATAGCAGAAATAGTCTAATTACTCGCGTCCTTGTAAGTAGAAGCGAAATAAGGGACAACCGTAGGTTAAAGTGATAGTCAAAAGCTGGTTGCTATGTCAATGAAGTTCCTTTGTTTATATGTATAGGAGTTGACAAGTTCGTGCATGAAAAAAGTATACGTTTTTCATAGCAGAAACCAAAAATAAGGAATGTCACAAAAACGACGAACTCCACAAAAAAAATGTATATAACATAAATTGTGTGTTTTAATGTGCTCTACATTTTTTGTGTAGTAAGTTTTTGTCCATCTCTTACAGCAGTTATTCAAAATTTAGTAAAATTCATCCAGAATAAACTACTCTTCAGAGGCTATTCCCAGAAAATTCAAGGTATACATTTTATTTGTCAGGTAAATATGTTCAATATACGAAATTTTAATCAAAATCCTAGAGCCATTTTTCAGAAAATCAAAATTTTCGAAAAAAGTTCCATGTAAAGAGTAGTTGGGGGTGGGGGGATTTTTCTCAAAATCTTCGTGTCGCATCCCTGGAAGATAATAAACTTAAATACCAAGTTTGGTATTTTACCGACTTTTCGTTTTTAAGTTATCGTGTTCACAGACACACACAGACGGACCTTTTTGTGAAAATGCTTTTTTTTGATATTGGGGACCCTAAAACATATATTTCCGGTGAAATCTCGGTATCGAATTTTTGGGTGGAGTGCAATACTTTCTCTATACACTATGTACATAGTGCGTATGGAAAAAGTAAAAATGGTTTGAATCTGTCAACTCCTCTCCATACAAACAAAGGAACTTCAATCACATAGCAACCAGCTTTTGACTATCACTTTAACCTATGGTACTCCCTTATTTTGCTTCTACTTACAAGGAAGCAAGTAATAAGACCATTTCTGGTATGTTTTTCTCGATTAGCATGAAGTAAATAGAAGCATAAGCTTTTAACAATAATTTGTTGCAGAGATGTAGAGAAAGTCATGTGAATGGAAAACATAGACTTTTATTGTTTAGTCTTTGATCAATTTGTATTCGAGTATTTCTAGAAGTAATAAGAATGTCATTGTATAACAGCTTTATGGCGTTTACGAGTGCGACACTGAACATTTTTAGAAAATCAATAAAGGCTTGTTTTTAAAAATATTTGGCTTTAACGAGTTTCATTAAAATGCTGTATATTATGAATGCTTACATGGCAAATAAAATGTATATCCTAATTTTCTAACCTAAATTTCTTGGAAATAGCCCCCGAAGATTGACTTTTGCATAACTGATAAACCGTAAGAAGTAAATAAAAACTGACTAGCTGCACAAAAAATGTAGATCACATTAAACACACACAATTTATATCATACAGTTTTTGCATACCTAAGCATGTCAGATATATTCCCTGATATTGGTTCTAGTTACCAATAAAGCTTACCTCCTACGGACAGAGCTCATCCGTTTCACATCTGTTTTGTTTTACTCCTGAACATGGAAGGAGAACCGAATTCCAATGACATAGAAATCAGCTTTTAATACATTTGACTATCATTTTAGCCTAATGTATTCCCTTGTTTCTTTTCTATATAGAAGGAACCAAGTAATGCGTCCATTTCGGGTAATATTTATCTCAACTATGTAGCATGTTGTATATAAAAATAATTTTATCTGAGAAAAGTTTGTTTGCAGAACGTGTATAGAGAGTAATGTGAATATAACAGTTTTTACTTTATCTACACGTACTTTGTGCATAGTGTATAGAGATGGTATTGTATTGCATCCAAAATTCGATGCCGAGATTTCACCGGAAATGCATGTTTTGGGACCCCCGAAATCCAAAGAAAGGCTATTTTAGAAAAAGGTCCGTGTATGTGTTTGGGCTGTATAACTCAAAACGAGAAGCCCGTTAAATATCAAACTTGATATTTAAGTTCAGTATCTTCAAATAATGCGACATGAAGATTTTAAAGAAAATACCCCCACCCACAACTACCCTTTACGTGGAAGAAAATTTGAAAGTTTTCATTTTCTCAAAAATGTCTCTAAGATTTTGATTAAAATCTCTTATATTTAAGATATTTACAAGATAAATAAAACGTATATATTGAATTTTCTGGAAATAGCCTCTGAAGACCTCTTTATTCTGGATGAATTACTTTGAATTTTACATAACTAGTAAACCGCAAGAAATAGACAATTCTTGCTACACCGAAAATGTAGAGCTCCTTAAAACACACGATATATGTCATGTACACTTTTCTCGTGGAATTGACCGTTTTCGAGATATTCCTGGTTATTGATTTCAGTTTTAAAATACTTAAACCTTCCTTATGCAGGAACTTGTCTACTCCTGCCCACGCAAAGAAACGTATTTCTGTCCCATAACAACCACATTTTAAAACATGTGATTGTCGGTTTAGCCTAGTGTATTCGCTTATTTCCCTTTTACTTAAAAAGAAGTAAGTCATAATATCGTTTAGATTGCCTCCGTGCTCGAGTGGAAAGCGGAGGTCCCGGGTTCGTCTCCCGGCTGGGGCGGGGAATTTCCTTTAGCCAGAATTATTCCCTATCCCCCACAGAGTCTGGCAGTATGAATGTTAATGTGCGTGTGTTTAGTGATATTGAAATGATTAACCTAATGTTCTAAACCTACAGTAATACGAGTTGTATCACAAGTCATAGTTAAAGGGGGTTATACAAATGAAACAACTAAAAATAAGATCGATTCTGCTAGTGTTTATCTCGATTAGCACCAAGTAGATAATAGAAGAATAAGCTTATTAAGAATAATTTGTTACAGAGATGTAGAGAAAGCCATGTTAATGGAACGCATCTGATTTTTACTTTTTATATGTTTGTAGAGTGAGCCTTTTCCGAGATATTCTTTGCTACTTGTTTCAATATTATATACTTAAACTTTTCTCAGACATGAATTGGTCATTGTTTTTTCTCTTCTAAATAATAAGTCCATTTCGGCTAATATTAATCGAAATTGTGTAGCATGGTGTATGTAAAAGAATATTTTCTGAGAATAATTTGTTTGAGAAGAGGTACAGAAAATAATGTGAATGTAGCACAGTTGTTTCCCCCTGGTGCGAGCCTACATGCTGCAGCCTGATGGCCAGCGCGTAGAAGCGGCCCCCCTCCCCAGGTAGAAAGGTGCCCCTATGATGCCAAATACCGCTCAACAGTTGAGTGTAGCGTGACGTGTACTCAAATGCCATCATCATCCGCTTTCTATAGATGACGTCACTCCCGAAGTGGCCTGCCTTCACCGCAGCGTCATTGCCACGTATTTTTCTTCATTAACATTTCCGAAGGACCGCCACTTGGAAGAGTCTCATTGGCTGCCATGTGACTTTTGAATTGTGAAGATCCCGTGACACTGACAACTGCCCGAGGGCAAATGGAGAACTGCCTAGAGGAGGGGATCCATTACATAAGGTTGCACCATGCACTCGCAATTGAAACGCCCTTGCTATTATCAATAGCACGGGTTCTTGTTTTTCACCTTCGGCTGCCTTTACAATCTGTCGCTCTCGGAAGTGGATTTCGTGTCGTGAGGTTTCAGAACATAGGTGGAAAATAAATAAAAATTAATCATAAACGCCTATTAAGTTTGGGTGAATGTATGTCCTTCTTGTTCCCTATTTTTTTAAATGACGCTCTATGATATTAAACATAATTCTGTGGCATTTGGATAGAACATGATGACTCCAAAACTGGCCTTTTTGTACTAAGACAGCAGTGACATAAAAGAAACAATCCTCTACCGTTTGGCAAAACCCTGGAAATATCAGGGCTTCACCAAGTGATAGAGGGTTGTTTCTGGAGATATCAGGGCTTCACCAAGTGATAGAGGGTTGTTTCTGGAGAAATCAGGGCTTCACCAAGTGATAGAGGGTTGTTTCTGGAGATATCAGGGCTTCACCAAATGATAGAGGATTGTTTCTGGAGAAATCAGGGCTTCACCAAACAATAGAGGATTGTTTCTGGAGAAATCAGGGCTTCACTAAATGACAGAGGATCATTCCTGGAGATATGAGGGCTTCACCAAATGATAGAGGATTGTTTCTGGAGAAATCAGGGCTTCACCAAACGATAGAGGATTGTTTCTGGAGATATCAGGGCTTCACCAAGTGATAGAGGGTTGTTTCTGGAGATATCAGGGCTTCATCAAACGATAGAGGATTGTTTCTGGAGATATCAGGGCTTCACCAAGTGATAGAGGATTGTTTCTGGAGATATCAGGGCTTCACCAAGTGATAGAGGATTGTTTCTGGAGATATCAGGGCTTCACCAAGTGATAGAGAATTGTTTCTGGAGATATCAGGGCTTCTTCAAACGATAGAGGGTTGTTTCTGGAGATATCAGGGCTTCACCAAATAATAGATGATTGTTTCTGGAGAAATCAGGGCTTCACCATGTGATAGAGGAAAATTTCTGGAGATATCAGGGCTTCACCAAGTGATAGAGGATTGTTTCTGGAGATATCAGGGCTTCACCAAGTGATAGAGGATTGTTTATGGAGATATCAGGGCTTCACCAAACGATAGAGGATTGTTTCTGGAGAAATCAGGGCTTCACCAAACAATAGAGGATTGTTTCTGGAGAAATCAGGGCTTCACTAAATGACAGAGGATCATTCCTGGAGATATGAGGGCTTCACCAAATGATAGAGGATTGTTTCTGGAGAAATCAGGGCTTCACCAAACGATAGAGGATTGTTTCTGGAGATATCAGGGCTTCACCAAGTGATAGAGGGTTGTTTCTGGAGATATCAGGGCTTCATCAAACGATAGAGGATTGTTTCTGGAGATATCAGGGCTTCACCAAGTGATAGAGGATTGTTTCTGGAGATATCAGGGCTTCACCAAGTGATAGAGGATTGTTTCTGGAGATATCAGGGCTTCACCAAGTGATAGAGAATTGTTTCTGGAGATATCAGGGCTTCTTCAAACGATAGAGGGTTGTTTCTGGAGATATCAGGGCTTCACCAAATAATAGATGATTGTTTCTGGAGAAATCAGGGCTTCACCATGTGATAGAGGAAAATTTCTGGAGATATCAGGGCTTCACCAAGTGATAGAGGATTGTTTCTGGAGATATCAGGGCTTCACCAAGTGATAGAGGATTGTTTCTGGAGATATCAGGGCTTCACCAAACGATAGAGGGTTGTTTCTGGAGAAATCATGACTTCACCAAACGATAGAGAATTATTTCTGGAGATATCAGGGCTTCACCAAGTGATAGAGGGTTGTTTCTGGGATATCAGGGCTTCACCAAGTGATAGAGGATTGTTTCTGGAGATATCAGGGCTTCACCAAGTGATAGAGGATTGTTTCTGGAGATATCAGGGCTTCACCAAGTGATAGAGGATTGTTTCTGGAGATATCAGGGCTTCACCAAACGATAGAGGGTTGTTTCTGGAGAAATCATGACTTCACCAAACGATAGAGAATTATTTCTGGAGATATCAGGGCTTCACCAAGTGATAGAGGGTTGTTTCTGGGATATCAGGGCTTCACCAAGTGATAGAGGGTTGTTTCTGGAGATATAAGGGCTTCACAAAGTGATAGAGGATTGCTTCTGGAGATATCAGGGCTTCACCAAACGATAGAGGATTGTTTCTGGAGATATCAGGGCTTCACCAAGTGATAGAGGATTATTTCTGGAGATATCAGGGGTTCACCAAGTGATAGAGGGTTGTTTCTGGAGAAATCATGACTTCACCAACACGATAGAGAATTATTTCTGGAGATATCAGGGCTTCACCAAGTGATAGAGGGTTGTTTCTGGGATATCAGGGCTTCACCAAGTGATAGAGGATTGTTTCTGGAGATATCAGGGCTTCACCAAGCGATAGAGGATTGTTTCTGGAGATATCAGGGCTTCACCAAGTGATAGAGGATTGTTTCTGGAGATATCAGGGCTTCACCAAACGATAGAGGATTGTTTCTGGAGATATCAGGGCTTCACCAAGTGATAGAGGATTGTTTCTGGAGATATCAGAGCTTCACCAAATGATAGAGGATTGTTTCTGGAGAAATCAGGGCTTCACCAAACAATAGAGGATTGTTTCTGGAGAAATCAGGGCTTCACCAAATGATAGAGGATCATTTCTGGAGATATCAGAGCTTCACCAAACAATAGAGGATTATTTCTGGAGATATCAGGGCTTCACCAAATGTTAGACGATTGTTTGTGGAGATATCAGCGTCTCACCAAACGATAGAGGATTAACTCTTTTATATCACTGCAAAAAGGCCAGTTTTGGAGTTATCATGTACTGACAAAATCCTCAGAACCTTCCTCCCACAAGACTACGACGATTCAAGAATAAATGGTAAAGCTATACAGTGGTTGCAGTACACACACACACACACACACACACACACACACACACACATACACACAATTGTCTTAAGAAGTAGTTTAAATGACTTCTACTGGCGATCCATATTTGAAAGTGTTGAAAACATTAAGCTGCTCAGATGTGAAAGATTTCCGATTTGTTTATTTCTTCTTGGGATCATTGGGGTTTTATCTTCACAGATCCCTCGGCTATGCTTTGCTATTAAGGCCTTCCACCTTGGGCTACGCTTTGCGGCCTAGGGCCCTAAATGTTTATAGCAGACCATTATGTAACTACAAAACATCTCTAATGACAGAATAACAGAAGTACCCGCGTAATGAAGTAATGCCAAGCGGTGTAACCCTTGTATAGTAATATTATGCTTGGAACAACCATAGTTTGTAATAATAATAATAATAATAATAATAATAATAATAATAATAATAATAATAATAATAATAATAATAATAATAATAATAATAATATTTTACATTCTGTACCAAGTACTATGTGCATATATAATAGGTAGAAAAGGTTTAGTATTCCACCCAACAATTTAATTTATAAATTTCACCGGAAATGCACAATTTGAGGACCCCTGAATCTAAAAACGCAATTTTAGAAAAAGATCCATGTGTGTGGATAGCATAGCACATACCAAATTTGATATTTAAGTTTAGTATCTTCCAAGGATGCGACACGAACATTTTCGAGAAAATCCCCCCACCCCAACTACCCTTTACATGAACAATTTTTTTTAAAATTTTGTTTTTCTTAAAAATGGCTCTAACGATTTTGATTAAAATACCTTATATTAAAGTTGCCAAATAAAATGATTATTTTGAATTTTCTTGGAATGGTCCCTGAAGAACCCATTATTCTGGATGAGTTTTGAATAACGGTTAAACCGTAAGATATAGACATAAACATACTACACAAAAAATGTAGATCCTGTTAAAATACATAATTTATGCCAAATACGTTTTTTATGTTGAGCTAACTGTTTCGGAGATATTCCTTGTTATTGGTTTCAATTTTAAACTACTTTTACTTTTCTCAAAAAGGACGTGACGTTACTTTCTTCTTTTACTGGAGGCCATGCAAAGCGAACCGAACTTCTGTTGTTTCACATAGGAGTTTTTAAAAGATTTGACTATCAAATTTAGCCCAGTGCATTCCCTTATGTCTCTTCTACTTACAAGGAAGCAAGTAATAAGAATTTCTGCTAATATTCACCATGATTAGCATATCGTATATAAAAGAGTACTCTTTTGTAAGGAAAATTGTTTGTGTAACAGCCAGAGAAAGCCATATGAATGTAACACATCAGATTTTTTAGACAGTTGATGCTAAAAGTAGGTCTTTTACCAGATGTCAGTAGTGTTAAAACTAGAAAATTCTGTCACTCAGTGTTATTAAATTATAACACTCTAATGTAGCCAACTTTGCTTTATGCGTCCACGGCCTCATTCAAGTGTCTATGTCTCTCTAAGCTTGTATCGATCCATAAAATGGCGAATAATTTGAATGTCATGAACAAGGCGAAATTACAACTGCTACCAAAAGATTCAAGAAATAAGTATGATATAGATTTATTATTTTCACTGCCTCCCTTGTATAGAATGTTTTCCGTTCTGTACGAATGTCGTCATGCTAGCACTGATGCTAAGCAAGGCAACAATTGAATATCGCAGACCATTAAGCAAGAACTTCGTGAAATAGGTAAAACATTTATTTATAATTATAATATGTCTATAAATATTTACAACTGTCTAAACTAGTGTATGACACACGTGTTAAAGTTGTTTTATATTAATTCAAGATCTTCTCGGGCTTCTAGCCAGGTAAAAACTTGGCTTGACACCAACGTTTCGAAGAAGTGCATCTTCCTCGTCTTCAGGGTGAACTGAAGACGAGGAAGATGCACTTCTTCGAAACGTTGGTGTCAAGCCAAGTTTTTACCTGGCTAGAAGCCCGAGAAGATCTTGAATTAACACGTCGCCAGGAAAGCTATAGTTCTTATTTTTGTTTTATATTGTTGGTAGGATTACGAAACTCTGCCTACGACCTTGTTTAGCAAGTTTCCTTCACACAATATAAAATACCATTTTTACCACAGGTATCATAAATGAATATTTCCTCCCATAAGACAAAACGATTCTTGAATAAATTAATAATAATGTTTTAAATTCTCTACCAAGTACTATGTACATACATGTTAGAGGAGGTATAGTATTCCACACAAAATTTTAATTTAGAAATTTCATGAAAAGTCCGATTTTGAATGTGTGTCTGTGTCTGTGGACAGCACAGCTCAAAAACGAAAAGTTCGATAAATACCAAACTGTGTGTCACATAGCGATCGACTATTTAAAAGATTTGACTATCGTTTTAACATGGTGTATTCCCTTATTTCTCTTTTGTTTTCAAGGCGGTAAGTAATACGAGAATTTCTGCCAATGTTCATATGGTTAGCCTGATGTAGTTAAAAGAATACTCTTTTGTGTTTGTAGAACAGGCAGAGAAAGCTATGTGAATGAAACACATCAATATCTGAGTTATGCTGTTATCGGACACACAGACAACACGTAGACAAAGAGACAAACAGACAAACACACACACATACACACATACATATTCACGAACCATTTCCAAAAAGATACCTTTTTACTTTACACGTACTATGAAGGTATTGTATTGCACCCAAAAATTCGATACCCAGATTTCACCAATAATTATGTTTTGAGACCCTCTGAATCAAAAAGCATTTTTAGAAAAATGTTCATGTGTGTGTATGTGTGTGTGTGTGTGTGTGTGTGTGTGTGTGTGTAGGAAGTATAGCTCAAAAACGAAAAATGCGTTCAATACCAAACTTGGTATTTAAGTTCAGTATCTTCCAGGATTTGTTCCAGCAAAATCTTCGCACTCCCAACTGCCCTTTACATGGAAACATTTTGGAATTACACAAAAAAATTTAGATGTCGTTCATATAATTTATGTTATATACATCTTTTCGTGGAGTTGACTGTTTTTGAGATACTCCTTGTTATTGGTTTCAGTTTTAAAAGACTTATATTAGCATTTGTCAACTCCTGGTCATGCAAATAAAGGCACTTCAATCACCAGTTCTAAAACATTTGACTGTCGTTTTAACCTAGCGTATTCCCTTCTCCTTACAAGGAAGCAAATAATAATGCAATTTCTGCTATTTTTTGTCCATTAGCATGAAGTAAATAGAAGAATAAGCCTTTTAACAATAGTTTGTTGCAGAGAAACTCATGTGAATGGAACACATCAAATTTTTATGATTAAGGAATCCTCAAAATATGTATTTATTTCCTGTGAAATTTTGTTATCGAGTTTTTGGGTGGAATTCAATAACTTTTGTACCTATTGTGTAAATGTGCCTATTCTGTACGTGATAGAGAAAAAATTTGTAATGTTTTTGTTCACCCTGTGAAGGGTCGGTCAGTGGATGAAGATAGGCAAGGCTGAGGGAAGTGAGGATCTGAAGGATTTATAAGTAAGATGGACTTATCCGGTACGTCATCAACCGCCTTGGTAAGCGAGAATTCTTACCCTAACAAGGTACATTGAGATAGCTTGCATGAAATGGCGTATTAATTAAAGTATCTGCCCCTCCCCCGCAAAATATGTGTTACATTTACTTGACTTTCTGTTCTCAGCATCGCTTTTACTTTCTCGAGCAGTATGTAAAATAACATAATGGTTATAGAAGGTATTGTATTCCACCGGGAAATACGAGTTTTGAGACACTTTTTGAATTAAAAAAGACATTTCTAGATAAAGGTCCACGCTTTGAATAGCATAGCTCAAAAACGAAAAGCTGGTCAAAGCCAAACTTTATATTTAAGTTCAGCATTTTCCAAGGATGCAACACGAAGATTTTCATAACGTCGTAAGTAATACCACGAGTGTTTTCATCTCGTCGATAATTCTCGAACGGAGCGAAGCGACGGAAGTCAATTGTCCTAAGAAATGAAAACACGAGTTGTATTTGTTAAGACAATTCAGCGAAATAGACTAATAATATTTTATAACATATAGGAACGGAGATATTATCAGGTTATGATCGTAATACTTACATTTGCTCTCAAATAGTAGTAGGGGCATTCGACCGTGTTTATTTACTGAATGTTTTTTATCTTTCTTCATTGCCTCCTGAATTATATGGTCGACGTGTCTACACGCAAGGCACGAATATCGATAGTAACAATAGAAATACGGAACAATTATTTTATTTCAGCTTTTAATAAGTAATACATGAAATGGAAACAAACGTCATTTTATTTGAGATTATTGCACTCATCTCATATATAAGAAACACAAATAATGATTATTTTCACTCCTTTTTTAACTAAATACATTATGAACTGGATAAAACTTTAAATAAACATTGTAATTTAAGGATTGAAAGTACAAATGTAAAATGAATGTTGGCTGACTGGATTGTTACCTTGTTACCAATAACCAAGACAGGAGATTAAACAAACGAACACAGGTGCGACAAGATTTCAAAGTAATGAACATCAGTTGCGATATGTTTCGACAATATCGCTCCAATCAGATGACCACGATTGGTGGAAATTGCCTAATCTCGGCCATTGCATAGGAGAGCTAAATTGTCAAGAAAATCCCTCCACACTTTATATTGACAAGTTTTTGAAAATGTTGATTAAAAGGCAATATAGAATGCCTCCGCGGTCGAGTGGTCAGCTAGCTGACTTCTCACCTGGAAGTCCCGGGTTCGATTCCCAGTTGAGGCGGGGAATTTGTCTTTAACCAGAATTATTCCCTATCCCCCACAGAGTCTGGAAGTATGTATGTAAGAGTGAATGTGTTTATTTGAGGAAAATAAAACGATTTAAACTCAACGTACCCAAGCTACAGATAACGAGTCTTAGATGTTAAATAAATGAAACAATAGAAAAAAATACAGCATATTTAATATATTTTCATGAGAAATGAAAAATACCTGTCTTGAATTTTCTGGGAATAGCCTCTTAAGACCTCTTCATTCTGGATGAGTTTTGTATCATTAGTAAACTGTAAGAGATAGAGAAACATTTGCTATAAAATATAGATTTCGTTAAAACACACAATTTATGTCATACTTTTTTATAGACTTAACCATTTCCGAGATATTGCATATTATTGATTTAAAATTAAAAGACATATACTTTTCCCAATCACAGAGTCCTCATTCGTTTAACATCCCTTTTATTTTAGGCCTGGTCATTCAAAGATAACTTAATTTCAATTAAAGGAACCAACTTTTAAAAGACTTGAACTATCGCTATAGCGTATTCCTGTAACTTCTATAACTGGAAGTTTCGGAGCCCGGCTACGGACTACAGAAGGAACCAACAAGTGCCGGTATGTGAAGTGAAATGGTTAAAAGTCAGTCTGTGAGTGACGTGAACGTAATGACTCAGCTATTTGTGTATCAAAAAGGTAAAATTTTGTATTATGCGTAGTGCCCCAGTGACGAATAAAATAATTCATCAGAAATTGACATTCTCATTTCTTCCAATATATTCATGACAAACGAGATGTTTATGTTGAATTGTATGAGAGTAGCCTCTAAAGACCTCTTAATTTTGGATCACTATTGTATACCTCGTAAATCATAAGATACAGACTAAACCCTACCACACAGAACACGTAGATCTTATTAAAACACAATAGTGTACCTTTAGTGTTAACCATTTACAAGATATTCCTTGTTATTTGCTTCAATTTTAAATTCTTAAACATTTCTCCAGAGGTAAGTCAACTTTCATTTCATTCTCCTGAGAATGCAAAAGAACCGAATTTCAATTGTTTTACAAAGCGAAGTGTACTGCATTATATCCCTTCTACTTACAAGGAAGCAGGTTATAAGACCATTTCTGGTATTGTTTATCTTGATTAGCACGACGAAGATAAAAGATTAATGTCGTGTAAGAATTGTTTGTTTGTGGAACTGTTAGAGAACGTAATGTGAAATGGAACACACAAGATTTTTTTATTTAAAAGTTAAGGCACCAGAAATGAAATGGTATTTTATTTATGGACCCCTTTAACTACTGTAGTTTTTAGCGTCCCATTCTAAAGGGTGTGAAAGACCGCTTAATTTTGTTCAGGCTTTAGGTTCTTTTACGTGCCGTAGATCTACGACACGGGACCAGTGGTTTCACTTCCCTTTGCCTTGAGGTTCTTTAAGTGCCGTAAATCTATGCCACGGGACCAACGGCTTTACTCTCCTTCCGAAGGAAGCCATGCTAAGGATTTTTTACGCCCGAAAAAAATCCATCGTCCTCCGCCGGTTTGAGCCCTCGACCTTGGGTAGCGTGGTAACCATTACACCACGGAGGGCGACAACGGTACCAGAACCATATATGTGAGAAAGTCTGTTAACGTGGGTGCAGTTCAGAAATATGTGAGCTGAGTTTGATCTCTAACCTTTCAATGCAGCAAGACACCCACTTATGACTTTCATGCAGATGTTGAGTCATTAGTGTCTATTAAGGTAAATGCTAGCTTAAACAGTGATTATAGTGGGCTAGACTATATTCTTCCTAGATCCTAAAAGTGGCATGGGCATTACTGGTTCACGAGCCAGAAGTGGTTTTTGGCGTTGCGGAAGTACTGTTTTTACTTTCTCTGCACGTACTATGTACATAGTGTATGGAGAAGGTATTGCATTGCAACCAAAAATGTAATACCAAGACTTCACCAGAATTATATGTTTTATGGTCCCCTGTGTCCAAAAGAAAAGAAAAAAAAAAAAAGCATTTTCAGAAAAAGGTCCATGTGTCTATGAACACGATAACTCAAAAACGAAAAGTCGGTAAAATACCAAACTTGGTATTTAAGTTTAGTACCTTCCAGGGATGCAACACGAATATTTTGAGAACAATTCCTCAACCCCAAACTACCCTTTACATGGAACTTTTTTCGAAAAGTTTGATTTTCTCAAAAATGGCTCTAACGATTTTGATTAAAATATCGATGTGAAAAATGACAAATAAAATGTATATCATGAATTTTCTGAGAATAGCCTCTGAAGACTACTTTATTACGGATGAATTATACGAAATTTTGCATAGTTGCTAAACCGTAAGAGATAGACAAAAACATACCACACAAAAGAAGTAGAGCACGTTAAAACACTATGTTATATACGTTGGTTTTTTTTCGTGGAGTTGATCTTTTTTGTTGATATTCCTTGCTTTTGGTTGCAGCTTTAAAAAAACCAACCCTTTTCTCATACAGGAATTTGTCAACTCCTGTCCATACAAACAAGAACTTCAGTCACATAGCAACCTGCTTTTGGCTTTCACTTTAATCTATAGTACTCCCTTATTTCGCTTCTACTTACTAGTAAGCGAGTTATGAGACTATTTCTGCTATTTTTTTCTCGATTAGGATGCAGTAAATAGGAGCTTAAGCTTTTTAACAATAATTTGTTGCACAGATGTAGAGAAAGTCATGTGAATGGAACTCATCAGATTTTTTGTAGTGTTTAGCTCCCGCTTTACTATTTGTGGCACCGCAGGCGATGACACGGATGATACACGGTGGAATGCGATGGTAGAAAACGCACCTCTGTCCACCACATTCCGTCACTTGGGGTGTGACGGAGGTGAGAGGCGAGTAGTTAAGACTGGTGTAAGGAAGTTTAGTGCACCTGATAGATACACATGTATATATATAATTGGCGCAACAGATCTGGACATGTGAAAATCTTAACGAGAGCTAGGAAGCGAGTTGTATACCAGATAAATAGTTCCACTACACCACGGATAATACTTCAGTCCATATGCATTAGATCCCTAATTTAAAGCATGATCAAATACTCTGTTGTAATAAGGTCTTAAGGTAAGATTTCCCTCCTACTGATAATTTTCTCTAAAACGAGTACAACATTTTCTAGCATATACTTGCCTGCCATCTGTTAGCCGAAACCATAATAACGAAACACATCTGCTTCCGTTTCAGGCTTGTATGTGGCGCTGGCAGTGCACAGCTGTATCGTTTCTTTTGTATATTTACTACTAATAATTTTTATGTGTAAAACACTCATTATTTTCTCAATACCTTCTTCTAGGAATAAAAAAAAATTCTAATGGCTGCATTTAAATGACTTTCTCTACATCTCTGTAACAAAGCATTATTAAAAAGCTTCTTCTCCTATTGTCTACGTCATGCTAATCCAGATAAACATTAACACAAAACATGTAGATCTCGTCACACAATTTATGGCATATACGTTTTTGTTGTAGAGTTGACTGTTCTAGAGTTGTTAATTTTTATTGGTTTCAATTTTAAAGTAACTTTTATCAAACGGGACTTTGCAAAGCGAACCGAACCTCAATTGTTTCACATAGTGACCAGCTTTTAAACGATTTGACCATCGCTTTAACCTAATGCATACCCTTCTCTTATAAGGACGCAAGTAATAAGACCAATTCTGCTAATGTTTATCTCGATTAGCGCGATGCAGATAAAATAAAACTCTTTAGTAAGAATAGTTTGTATAAGAAACAGCAAGAGAAAGTTATGTGAATTTAGCACATTTTTGGAAAAAGGTCCGTGTGTCTTCTAAATGGGGCAACAACAAAGCAGAGCTGGCTCAAAAGTCTGTTGAGAAAAATCGTTTAGATTTCTCTTTCTAAAGTTTACTCGGCGGCGCCGTGGTTGAGTGGTTAGCGGACCGGTTCGATCCCAAGCGCCGCATGTGGGATTTGTGGTGGACGAAGCGGTGACTGGGTAGGTTTTCTCCGGATCCTCCGGTTTCTCCCACCACTCATTCCACCAAATTCTGCATCATCATCTTTCATTCATTTCGCTTGCATTTCGTATCCACTTCCTCACGTTCATGCCTGTATACGGCTGTTCCTTCCAGGTTCTTCATTCTCTGGTTTCGTGCCGTTGGCTCCCCGACAGACTTCTGATCCCTAGGCATCCGCTTGTCCTGGGGGGGGGTGTCAGTCCTAAAATGGGGAGAGTAAGCCGACTACGTAACGAAGTTTTACTCCGTATGTGTATCAGACGAACTCTGAATCATTCACTAAATATTATGCCACCACCTCAACTTAAAGAATACTGTGTACAGTTCCGGGATATTCTTGGTTATTATTGGTTTCAGTTTTAAAATACTTATACTTTTCTTAAACGGAAATCGTCAGTCATTTCATTACTCTTTTGTTTTACTCCTGCCAATGCAAAAAGAACCGTATCACATAACGGCAGTGGCCGTCCGTGGTGTAATGCTTACCATGCTAACTTCAAATACCCAAGGTCGCGGGTTCAAATCCGGCGGAGGACGATGGATCTTTTCAGGCGTAATAATCCTTAGCATGGCTTCTTTCGGAAGGGAAGTAAAACCGTGGGTCCCGTGTCGTAGATTTACGGCGCATAAAAGAACTTCAAGCATGGTAGAGAGGCCTCTGAGCAAAATTAAGTGGTCTTTCACACCCAATTTAGAATGGGACGCTGACAACCACAGTAGTTAAAGAGCGTCCATAAATAACACGCCATTTACATGTTTTACATAACGACAATTTGTAAAAGACTGTCGCTATAGGCTATGCATTCCCTTATTTCCCTTAAGGAAGCAAGTAATATAACAATTTCTGCTAATTGTTATCTCAATTAGCATGATGTAGACAAAATAATAATCCTTGCAACAATAGATGAAACACATCCGATTTTTTAAATCAGAGCTTCACAAAACGTGTAAAATCTCGACATCGAATTTTTGGGAGGGTTGCAATGTTTCCTCTCCTTACTGTACATAATGGAGAAATTAAAATCTAATGTGTTACACTCACATGACTTTCTCCAGATTTTCTACAAAGAAACTTCTTGCAAAAGATAATTCTTCTATCTAATTCATGCTAAACGAGATAAACATTAGCAGAATTACATTATTACTTTGCTCCTTATAAGTAAAAGGGAACTAAAGGAATACGTTAGGCTAAAGTGATAGTCAAATGTTTTAAAAGCTGTCGTTATGCGATTGTCATAGCAAATCGTTTCTTTGCTTGACCAGGAGTAGAACAAAAGAAAAACGGACACTTCCTGTCTGAGAAAAGTATAAGTACTTTACAATTGAAACCAATAACAAGGAATATCTCGGAAACGGTTACCTCCACAACAAAACGCAAAGGACATAAATTGTGTCTTTTGACGAGATCTATATAATATATATATTTTGTGTAGTAAGTTTTTATCTATCTCTTACGGCTCAGCAGTTAAGCGAACTTCGGCACAATTCATCCAGAATACAGAGATCTTCAGAGGCTATTCACAGAAAAGTCAAGATATACATTTTATTTGGGATGTAAATATCATTAATATATGGTATTTTAATCAAAACCGTTAGAGCCATTTTTGAGGAAATCAAGATTTTCGAAACATTTTCCACATAAAGGTTAGTTGGGGGTGTGGGGATTTTCGTGTCACATCCTTGGAAGATACTAAACCTAAATACCAAGTTTGGTACTTATTTAGCGCTCTTTTCGTTTTTGAGCTATGCTGCTTACAGACACACACGGACCTTTTTCTAAAATGCTTATTTCGGACTTAGGAGACCCCAAAACATATATTTCGGTTAAATCTCGACATCGAATTTTTGGGAGAAATGCAATGTTTCCCTCCGTACTGTACATAATGAAGAGATTAAAAAGACGCAAAGAAGAGAATAGCGTAAGAGAAGATGAGTTAGTAACTTATAATAGCAATGCTATAAAGCTGTTTCATTTTGATGTATTCGGCTCACTACGTCACACTAAATCACGTCATGAGTCCATTGCTCCCACTGAGACACAGGCACATGAGCTTGACTCACGCATTTCTTTCGTAAGCGTACTACTTCAAGTGGGCCATGTTCTCGTCCTCCAACGCACTTCAGTGACTCATACATATGTACAGCAATATTAATTATACTTCTCCATGTTCAAGCGCAGTGTTCCTCAACTGTCGTGCCGCGACACAGTAGTGTGCCGCTACAAGGTAAATGATGTGACGCCAACAATGATTGTAATACAAATGTATGGCCCCCCGCTGACGATAATAAAGTATGGACTTAATTAAAGAGCATTTACTATCGCTGGTTGAACAAGGAATTTATGTGTTAATTTGTTTTATCATACGAACCGTGCGTAGCACCGGAATTGGATAAGTAGAGTCAGACTAAAAAATTCAATGCCATAGCCATGAAGCCCGCGACTTAAAGTACTTACGACATTGTAAGTCGCTATTGGGGTATGTCATCTCAAAGTAATTTGAGATCACCTTGTGTTTTACCGGGAAACATGCGAGTCAGTTGAGAATTTAATGCTGTACCAGCATGTTGCTATGGTAGCTCAGTGATAGAGCAACCACCTAGAGACCGGGAGATCTGTGCTTCAAATCCCGGCTATGGCATTGCATCTTTCAGTCTGACTCTACTTATCCAAAGGAACATATGCTTTAGCTTTTCTATAGTCTGATAAATGAGGTAGAACTTTTCATGCTCTTGAATAAGAAATCTGCGGCACAGTCAGGTGATGAAAAAGTGCCTGCGTTACCTCACGTTCCTTGTGTCTATTTGTCTGCTTGAAAGATCCGAATAATCTGTAGGAAAACAGTTTAAAATATACATTGTGATCTATTTTTACTTTCTGTAGCTCGTAAATAATACATAGATAGAGAATTTAAAAACCAAATATTTTAAAATTATTTTATTTGTTAACAATGCTATCAATTGACAGGATTATATCAGTGATGCCGGTGTACCGAAATTTTGTCCCGCAGGACTAAATCTACTGACATGGGGCTGTCGCTTTTAAGAACACTTAAAAATCATCGGCATGGGCCGGGTTTGAACCGCGACCTTGACTTCAGAAAGCCAGCACCAGGCCAACTGAGCTATCCAGACCGACATTGATGCAGAAGCAATTGCATTCCACCCAAAAATTCGGTACCGAGATTTCACGAAATACAGGTTTTTATGATCCCCTGCATTTAAAAAAAATTAAAAAAAGGTCCGCGCGCGCGCGCGCGCGTGTCCGTATATTTGTAAGAAACATAACTCAAAAACGAATAGTCAGTTAAATACCAGCATCTTTCAAGGATGCCGCACGAAAATTTTCAAAAAATGTTGTGTGCCGCACACAAAATTATCCTTTAGATGCAAAATGTTGATTTCTTAAAAGTAGCTCTAACAACTTTGATTAAAATACGTATATCAAAGATATTTACATGATAAATAAAATGTATATCTTGAATATTTTGGTTATAGCCTCTGAAGACCTCTTCATAATTGATGACTTTTGCATAGCTGGTAAACAGTAACAGATAAACATAAACTTAGTACACAAAAAATGTAGATCTCGTTAAAACGCCGAATTTATGTCCTACACTTTTTATGCGGAATTGACCATTTTCGAGATATTACTTTTTATTTATTTCAATTTAAGATATTAAACTTTTGGCAAATGGTAATTTTACATTTCTGTCTCTTTTTACTCCTGGCCATGCACAGGAATTTTAATCACATACCGACCAGCATTTAAAAGATTTGACTATCACTTTTGCCTAATATATACCCTAATTTTCCTTCTATTTGCAAGAAAGCAAGTAATAATACCTTTTCTGCTAATGTTTATCTTGATTAGCATGAAGTATATAGTTGTAAGAATAGTTTGTTACAGAATAGGTAGAGGAAGCCATATGAATGGAACATTAGCTTTTGTAAAGCAATATTACAATACTACTTATACCAGTTACTTAACTTCAAATTGTGTTCTTTTTTCTGATTATCAGCATTTAAACTTCTTTTTCGTAGCTTTACTTTTACGCAAAAGTTTCGTATTTGTTTATTTATAGTTTTATAAAAATTCAAGTATTGCACTTCTGTTAAATCCTAATTTTATGGAATGTTATTTCTCAATAATTTGTAGTTTCATAATTAGTATTATAAATTATTATGTATAACGGAATGTGTGGTGTAACTTTTTCTATAAACGTTTATCTCGATTGAAATGAAGTGGATAGAAAAACAAGCTTTAATAAGAGTACTTCTGTACCGAATAATAAGTTATATAGAAGGTAGAGAAAGTCATGCGATGTCAGATTTTTCCTTTTCATCGTTCTTTTTGTGTTCCTGCAAAGTGAAAAATTTTAATTAAGGTTTAAAATATTGTATTTTTACTTTCTTTACACATACTATGTACATAGTATATAGAGAAGGTATTCTACTGCACTCAAAAATTCGATACCGAAATTTCACCGGAAATAGTTTTGGGTCCCCCTGAATCAAAAAAAAAAAAAAAAATGCAGAAAGGTCCTACGTGCGCGCGCGCGCGCGCGCGCGCGTGTGTGTGTGTGGGTCTGTGGACAGCAGAGCTCAAAAAAGTTCGGTATTTATTTTCAGTATTTTCCAAGGATACGACACGAAGATTTTCAAGAAAATCCCCCCACCCTAAATACCCTTTACATGGAAAAATTCTCGGAAATTTTGATTTTCTCAAAAATAGCTCTAACTATTTTTATTATAATATCATATATTAAAGATATTTACCTGACAAATAAAATGTATATCGTGAATATTCTGGGAATAGCCTCTGAAGTCTATTTTATTCTGGATGAATTTTACGGAATTTTGTATAACTGGCGCACCGTAAGAGATAGACAAAAACTTACTTAACAGAAAATATAGAGTACGTTAAAACACACAATTTGTCTTATATACATGTTTTTCTTGGAGTGGATCGTTTTTGAGATATTCCTTGTTGTTGGTTTCAGCTTTAAAAAACATATACTTTTCTCATATGGGAATTTGTCAACTCCTGTCCATAGAAACAAAGGAACTTCAGTCACATAGCAACCAGCTTTTGACTAATACAAGCCTATGGTACTCCCTTATTTCCCTTCTACTTGCATGAAAACAAGTAATGAGACTATTTCTGCAAATTTTTTCTCGATTAGCATGAAGTAAAAAGAAGCATAAGCCTTTTAACAATCATTTGTTGCAGAGATGTAGAGAAAGTAATGTGAATGGAACACATCAGATTTTTATATTGTTCGATTTATACTCCGCCTTTAACCGCATGGTCTACCGGCGGTATTTCCCTTTGGAACATATTGCTTATCGACAATTGTGTTAAATTACGTAATCTTGTCGTTAGAATTATATTTTCTTTAATTTTATCACACTCACAGTCTTATTCATCCTTCTAACTGAGGGGATGGTAGAAAATAATCTGGGCTAGAGAAAAATTCCCACCCCAGCCGGCAATCGAACCCGGGACCCCTTGCATTAAAAAATCGAACCCGGGATCCCTTGTATAGCAGGCAGGGGCTCTACCGACTGAGCTACGGGACCAGCCACTTGTTGTATTTGTCTTATACCTGGAATGAATTCTTATCTGTATTAACAAATAGAACAGAAAAAAGAATAGTATGTAGAAGAGTGAATAGAGAAATCCATATGAGTGCAACACTTTAGATTTTATACCTTCTCACATACCTAGTAGGTAGAGGAGGCATTGAATTCCAGTCAAGGGGGCGATGTGAATGCATGTATTGAAGCTCCCTAAATTAAAAAAGGGTGTTTTAGACAAAAAACTTTTGCGGTGTGTATAAGTTGAAAGTTTAAAGATTAAACAACAGAGGGGAACACCACGTACACTGTGATTTCTGCAGATTTATTGTGGCTACATCCCAAGAGAACTAAATGAGGCGAAGAAACCATCGGAGGCCACAGGCCGCAGGCAGACAGGCCACCAAGGATGTCCCTAAGGTCTCAAGCCCGATGACGCGTCCCACTAACGGGCCGTCAAGGGGGGCGTGCAAGCGACCCGCCGATCATACAGCAACCTAGTGTCCTCCGCGCCACCTCCCCGCACTGCCATACGTCGCAAATCTGGAAGCACATCTGAAAGATGTGAGAGAAAGGGAAAAAGGGGAAGTGACGGAAAAAAATCGTGGTGGAAGAGAAACTATCCCAGAATTCGCCTGGTAATCCCGGGAAACCATGAAAAACCCATGGGTCAGAGTGAACGATCGCCGGGGATCCAACCCAACACCTCCAGAATGCGAGTCGAACACGTTATTCTTAATTCAGTAAAACCAAAAATTAAATGTCTAATAAGTACCAAACTTAAAGTTTTTAAAAATAATGTTTAGTAGTAGATCAGTAGTTACCCTAGAAGTGTCAATCACAAGGACAATAGAAGAAGTCGGGCCGAACATTTATGCATGGGAGCTGTTGGGATTGAGTTGGACTCGACGTAGCAGTGGCCCGACACCCGAGGGAGATTGGGTACGTCTGGGCGGGGTTATAGGACCCAAGTTAGTAGAGGTCGCCCCCACCGAGGTCTTCCGTTGTTTTCTCTTAAGGGTTGACGCGCGTAAGTAGCGTGTCTACTTCCATCCGGTATATAAAGTAGGCACCAGCCTAACGGATAAGACCTCAAGACTTGATCCCTGGTCGCACGCACACCTAAGTAGTCAGGTCAGTGCTCGCCAGGTAAACCATTAGACATAGGCTTACCATAAGAAACTTACTACATAAAATGTTTAGTTTTTTTTTTTTTTTTTTATCAACAGGCTATATATTTCAAAATGACTTTATAACGTTGCTGACTGTAAGATTTCGAAATTTAACAAAATTTATTACTTTCTCTACACGTACTATGTACATAGTGAATAGAAAATATATTGTACCCATTGCACCCAAAAATTCGACACCAAGATTTTACCGTAAAAATATGTGTTTTGAGACCTCATGAATTAAAAAAAAATAGCATTTTTAAAAAAAATGTCCGTGTGTATGCATGAGTGCGTGTGAGTGTGGGCAGCATAGCTCAAAAACGATAAGATCGTTAAATACCAAACTTGGTATTTAAGATTGGTATCTTTTCCAAGGATGCGACACGAAAATTTTCAAGAAAATTTCCTTACCACCAACCAGCTTTTACACGGAAAAAATTTCGAAAGTTTAGATTTTTCCAAAAATGGCTCTAACGATTTTGATTAAAATCTCTTATATTTAAGATATTTGCATGCCAAATAAAATATATCTTACATTTTCTGGGAATAGCCTCTGAAGATCTCTTTATTCTGGGCGATTTTTATTGAATTTTGCATAACTGTGAAACTGTAAGAGATAGACAAAAACTTGTCCATGTGTGTTTTATCGAGATAAATGTAGATCTCGATTTATGTCTCATACGTTTTTTTCGTCGAATTTGCTATTTCTGAGTTATACCTTATTATTTGTTTCAGATTGAAAATACTTAAACTTTTCTCACACGGAAAGTCCTAAACTCCTGGCCATGCATAGAAAGGGATTTCAACCACATGGCAACCAGCTTTTAAACATTTGACTATCATTTCAGTATAGGTATTCCTTTATTTCCTTTCTACCTACAAGGAAGCAAGTAATTAAGACAATTTCTGCTAATATTTATCTCGATTATCAAAAAGTAGATAGAGGAATATGGTTTTTAACAATAATTTGTTACAGCGACATAGAGAAAGTCATGTGAATGGAACACATCAGAAGTTTACTATCTGTCTATTTACATTAATGTTAATTCAATAAAATAAAATGAGGCAGTGCAGTAAGTCTTTTAGGCTGTCGTACAGGAGGTCAACAAACTCCACTTAGTCCCCCGCTATCTAATCTAATGCAATGGTTAGCACTTAATGGTTGTAAAAGTTATATAAGACTATATGACAATCCATAGAGAAAACCATCTGAATGCAGCACGAGCATATCAGACATTTTTACATTCTCTATCACGTATGTCAGGCATCTCGAAAGTCGACGTCACCAGTGATACTGTACCGCACTACAAAGGTATTGAGGGCAGTTGGCAGTAGAGGACAGAGTCTCAGTGCTGCACTGTAAATGCCTGCCACAGGTCTCAGTGAAGACTGAACTTGGTAGAGGAATTACCATACAAGAGTATTCAACTCTACTTCACTGTACATGCGACAGCTTTTAACTGCGCAAATACGAATAATCAGTCATGCAAAGAACTATTTCAAATATTGGGTATACTCACCTTAACTTGTGTTTTTATACTATCCATTTTAAAATTCTACACAGTTAATCGACATGGTTTACGAGGGTCGGCTTATAAGGGCCTCTCAAATGAAAACAGTTAAAAACATTTTTTTTTTTTTTGCTTTATTTCTCAACATAATTCCCAGAAAGGCTAATACATTCGTCATATCGGTGCTTTAATTTAATTAAACCATCTCTATAGTGCGATTTATCAAGGTCCTCAAAGTAGCTATTTACCGCATCAATGACCTCCTCGTTGCTGTGAAACCTTCGTCTTCCAAGATTTTTTTTGAGGTTTGGGAGCAGATGGTAGTCATTGGGTGCTAGATCTGGTGAATAGGGCGGATGTTCAAGCAATTCCAACTTTAATTCCAACATTTTTTTTCCATTGTAATGACTGAACGATGAGCCGGAGCATTGTCGTGATGAAACAAGTTTTTTTTTTTTTTTTTTTTTGTTTTTTTTTTTGTTTGCCAAATGAGGTCTTTTTCTTTTCATCTCATCACTCAAACGTTGCAGTAAGCTTGCGTAGTAGTCACCAGTGATACCGTTTTCCAAGTAATCAATAAAAATAATTCCCTGTGCATCCCAGAAAACACTCGCCATAACCTTGTTAGCTGACAAAATTGATTTTGCCTTTTTTGAAGTTGGTTCACCTGGCGCAATCCACTGTTTTGACTGTGGTTTACTTTCTGGAGTGTAGTGATGTATCCAAGTTTCATCCATGGTAATTAGCCGTCTCAGAAATTCACTGAGATTTTTACGGTAGAGCTCCACATTCTTAACAGAAACAGTTTTTCTTCGCTACTTTTGATCAGGTGTAAACAAACGCCGCACCCACCTTGCACACACCTTGTGAAAGTCCAAAACATTACTTAAAATATTACCTGCACGTTCTTTTGATATGTTTACAGTGTTTGCTATCGCAAACAAATTTAATCTGCAGTCTTCCAGTACTAAACGATGACTTTTTTTCAATGGTCTCTGGAGTGCCACTTCTACAGGGCGTCCAGAGTGAGGCTCATCACTAGTGCACGTACGTCCCCATTTAAACTCTGCAACCCACCTTTTAATCATTGAATAGTCTTTCAATGTACTGTCCATTTCCTCCTTGATTTCTTTAGGCGTTAAGCCTTTCAAATGGAAGTATTTAATCACTGCTCGATTTTCCAAATCCTCCATTTTCGTGAAAACTCTAAAGTTGTCTTGTTTAAAATGCTGCCATTCGAAAACTAAGGAAGCTATTGACCTATACCTATGGATACAAGCTAGTCTAGAGTTAAACTATACGATGCTACCGTCTAACTGGCTTAGTGGCGCCATTTCTGTGTGAGGCCCGGGACTTATCAGCCGACCCTAGTATAACAAACATGGAAGTTCATACGCAAAAGAGATACATTCATCGTCCCAATGCTGATCTTCGTTGATTTCAGAAAGGTGTATATCACAAAACAATCAAGACATTTAATGGTTTCCCAGTAATTTAAAGGAAAAAGTGAGCAATTTCAGTGTTTTTATGGCTTCCCATAAGGAGTACTTACGTAATAAATTATTTTACTCTGTAGATGAATATTTAAGAGACAAATCTGTATGGCAATACCTTAATAGCTAATGTGTTTATAAGTATTATAATATTGTATTTTGTGCATATTAGTGTGTGTATGTGTTTTTTTATACACAAATTAAAATGCTGTATACTTGACATGCACGAATGGGTCAGATGATTTTTTTAGTATTTAGCAAATGATATGTTGACTGTTATACTTTTTAGTTAGTACATAATTGTAAATTTGAGCATTTTTGCATGTAAATACTCTAACATATTTGTAAATATGTATTGTAAATTGTGACATGTATGCACTTAGGAGTGTACACGATATAATAATCATATTTTAGTTTTATATAATTGCTAATAGTAACTATTATGTCGATAATTAGAAAACTACCATCTGATATTTCATCAGTGTTACATAATAAAATGATATCTATTTATACATTTTTAAAGATTTTTATACTCTTTTTAAGTGTGCATATGAAGTACATATGCTTTTATGCAGTACATTAAGTGTAATGTAATGACGTACAGGTCTCAAAAAACAAACGATGTGATTATATGTCTATTCTGCTGTTTTTGTAACCCGAGCTTTTAGCACTAGAGCTACTTGTTTATTTCGTAGTTTATAAACACACGTATACATGTATACAAGTTCTGTTTTCAGTGACTTGCCGGCCAAAACAATCCTAGAGAGTGCAATCTAATCTAATAGATTTCATCCGGTATCCGAGATCGTGAATGTGATTTTACTGTTTTCAATTTTGAAAAATTCTTAAGTTCCTGGAGCTGTATTGCACGCTGCATCCCTATACTAGGATTATGAATTATTCACTTTTATCTATTATTACATTTTTACATCTCTAAGAAAATATTAAGCTTCCATTTACAGTACCTTCTAAAGTATGTTTAAACACAAGTTTATTAAATTATCCTCGCAAATATCACTTAATGATAATTATGATAATGTTAATAAAGATAATAATAATAATAATAATAATAATAATAATAATAATAATAATAATGACTATAGCATAATAAGCCCTTAGAAAATCCAAGAAATTACAATCGTAGCATCGAAAAACGTATGTATTTAATAACTGTCGTGTTACTAGGTGGCAGGTAAAGTTTCAGCTATACATCGCGTGGTTTTGCTGCCATAGGCGATTAAATCAACAAGCCTGTGCTTCTTTAGAAAGATCGGGAAGGGGGATAGTTTCATGCGGTGATTAAATACTTCTATTTAAAAGGCTTAACACCAAAAGAGATAAAAGTCAGGTTGGATGAAGTTCATGGCACATTGCTCCTGCATTTGCGACAATTTACTATTGGATAAATGAATTTAAACGTGGCCATACACCCACAAATGATAATCATCGTTCCGGACGTCCAGCATCCGAAATGGTTGACAAAATCCAGGATATGCTTTTGAGTGATCGACGAATCAAAGTTCGCGAAATAGTAGAGGCCACAGGCATAGCACAAGGTAAAGTGTTCTCAGCTTTGCATCAAAAATTAGATCTGAGGAAGGTCTCGGCAAGATGAGTGCCGTATTTGCTCTCATTGGAGAATAAACGGAATCGTATGATCGAACCGGAAGCTGGTATGGCACTTTTCCATTGCAATTCTCACGGGTTTCTGCGTCGATACATAATTGTGGATGAAACATGGTCACACAAACTACACTCCAGAGACAAAATTACAGTCAAAACTGTGGGTTTATAAAGGCAAACTGACTCTGGAGAAGGCAAAGGTGGTAAATCTGCAGACAAGGTGATGGCCTAGGGTATTTTGGGATGCACGCGGAATCATCTACATTGATTACTTGCAGAAAGGAAGAATGATAAATGGAGAGTATTATACATCTTTATTGCACCGGTTGAACGGAGAAATAAAAAAAAAAAAAAAAAAAAACGCCCTCACGTGACAAAGAAAAAGATCCTCTTCCATCTAGATAACGCAGGGGTGCAAACCTTCGCAGTTTCGGTGGCGAAAATTGTAGAATTAAGGTTTGAATCACTACAACATCCACCGTACTCAACAGATTTGATCCCCCAGTAACCTTTTTTATTTCCAGTCTTGAAAAAGTGGCTCGGCGGAAAACGAAGAGGTGATCTCCCAAGCAGATTCCTATTTTAAGGGCCTTCCGAAATCCTACTTTTTGGAGAGCCTAAAACAGTTGGAGAAACGCTGGGAAAAGTGTATCGAGTTAAAAGGAGGTTATGTTAAAAAAAAAATACCAAATATAATTAACACTTATAATCCTTTTTCTATCTTTTCTAAGGATTTTTGAGCGCCCCTCATAATATATGATTTGGTATGATAATCAGTGTGTTTACACTTGATTAATTTTGTTAAAATTATTTGCCTGTAATGACCACGTGCTCTTTGTGACGTACAATGTAATGACGTCTTATATTAGCCTTATATATCCCCTTTAAAGTCTTAGAACGAATAAGACATCTTACGTTTTTGTCAGAAGCAGTACAGAAAAATTGCCCCTCCCATTCTCCATGGATTCTTATGATTTGGAGCAACTATTTCACTATGATAGACAGTCCGCAACTGCACGTCTCAGAGAAGAGGCGAATGGACTGTAACGTTACGTCATAGCCCACACCATCTTCCCCTCATTCAGGGGCTGTATTCGCGAAAGCACTTTTGTAGACGTCTGACCTACGTAGTAGATAGAGAAGGTGTCTTTTTCATTCCACTAAAATCTCGATACCCAAATTTCACCGTAAATGCATGTTTTGTCCCATTTATTATTAAAGTATCCCTAGAAAAGGTCCGCGCACGCATGCCTATGAACAGTATAATTCAAAAACTAAAAATTGGTTGAATACCCAACTTGGCATATAAGTTCAACGTCGTGACGCGAAGCATTTAAAGCAAATTCCATCACCCCAGACTACCCTTTAAAATTTTCTAAATTTTTGAATTTCCTAAAAATTGTTTTGATTAAAATTTAAATTTTTAACACATTTTTGTGACAAACAAAATGTAGACATTGAATTTTCTAGGAACAAACTCTTAAGTCCTCTTCTATCTTAATGGCGTTTGCATAACTGGTAAACCATAAGAAATAAACAGAATCTTAATGTACAAAAATATAGATTCGTTAAAACACACAATTTATGTCACATATTTGCTTTGTGTAGTTAACAATTTTTGAGATAGCCTTGTTATTGATTTTAATTTTAAATCACTTAGATATTTTTTCAAATGGGAAGTCTTGATTCGTTTTGCTTCCTCCTATTCAAGCAAGGAGAACGGGGTTTCAAAGTAATTGCATAGCCACTATCTATTACAAGATTTGACTACTGCTTTAGCCTAGCGCATTCCTTCATTCCCGCGTATAAACAAGGAGTATGTAATAAAAATATTTCTGCAAATTCTTATCTCGATATTTATATGTGAAGTAGATAAAAAATAAATGGTTAAGAATAGTTTTACTGCAGAACAGATAGAGAAAGACATGTGAATGTAACAATACTATTTTAAAAATGTGTATGAGTGTGTGTGTGTGAACAGCATAACTCAAAAGATTTCCAAGAAAATCCCTGCACCCCAAACTACACTTTTCGTGGAACTTTTTCGAATATCTTGGTTTTCTCAAAAATGGCTCTAACAATTTTGATTAAAATACCATAGAATTTAAGATATTTTCAAGACAAAAGAAATCTTGAATTTTCTGTGAATAGCCTCTGAAGTCCTCTTTATTCTTAATGAATTTTGCATAACTTGTAAACTGTAAGAAGTAGACAAAAGATTATTGCAGAAAAAATTAGATGTGTTGAAAACACATAACTTATGCCAAATACATTTTTAGGGTCTCCTGTTTAAAAAAAAAAGCATTTTTAGAAAAAGGTACACGTGTGTCCGTGTGTCTGTGAACATGATAACTCAAAAAGGAAAAGTCGGTAAAATACCAAACTTGGTTGTAGCGGGATCTCCGCTTTCGTCTCCTCCGGCATCCTCTGCTCAGTAGTTGAAGATTCCACTCCTAATATCTCCTAATTCTATCTCAGGTTGCTTTGTGGGTGAGGCGAAAATTAAATAACACTGCATTTTCCGTTACTACTTAAATGTATTATTTCACAGGTTTAATAGGCGGCCAACTTGTTTCCTTACAAAAGACGTTTCTATTAAATACCTTCCCACCACTTAAATCAATAATCAGGAGCCTATTATAACCATCTGCACATCGTCCCCCCACCACTTAAGCACGTGGACGTGCGCACAACACAATGTAAGAGTAACTGTATAAGAATAAGAATCAAAGTCAAGAGTAACCACAAACGAGATATGTTCTCTCTTATATACTGGCACTGGGTGAAGCCAACCTTCGCGCCATAAAATATAACATTATCCTTGTTTGGTCCCTTGGTAGCATCACTTCACATGCTATGAAAATAAATTGTGTCAGTTTTGCTGGCATCGCGTCTACATGACGCGTTTGGGAAAACCCAAAGCTTCCCTCTCACTTTAACTTTCTTCTTGCTTTGTCTATTTCTCCAATTCCCTGTGCTCCCTGGAGGACAAGTCACTACGCCTGTTTCACTTACTTCTATCTCTGTCCTTTTCTATTTTACATTATTTAGCCTAAATCTGTGCTCATTAGCAAATGGTGGTTGGTGGACTGTTACCTGGAATTAAGCTAGCTCGCTTTCCCTTAATTACCTAAGGGATTTATGCATATTTCTACCACTAAATATTCACAACTATTTTACATTGTTTTCTATGCAATTTAATATTACGTACAATTTCCCTTTTATATGCTTTGTGAGCATATAGTATATCCTCCTACATGGTATATAAGTTTACTATCTTCCAAGGATGCAACACGAAGATTTTGAGGAAAATCCCCCCCACCCCAAACTACCCTTTACATGGAAAAATTTTAGAAAATATTGATTTTCTCAGAAATGGCTCTAACGATTTCGATTAAAATGCCATATATTAAAGGCATTTGTACGGTTAATAAGACGTATATCTTGAATTTTCTGGAAATAGACTCTATAGATCTCTTTATTCTGGGTGAATTTTGATGGATTTTGTATAAATAGTAAACCGTAAGAGATATACAAACACTTACCACACAAAAAATGTAGATCTCATTAAAACACAAGTTTTTTTCGTAGAGCAGACCATTTTTGAGATATTCCTTGTTATTTGTTTCAGTTTTAAAGTACTTAAAACTTTTCACATACGAGAATTTGTCAACTCTTAGCAATGCATAGACACGGATTTCATCTTAGCGTCATTTAGCCTAGTATTTTCCCTTATTTCCTTTTTGCTTACAAAAACCACTTCTGCTAATATTTATCTCGATTAGCATGAAGTAGATGGAAGCATAAGTTTTTAACAATACTTTGTTACAGAGATGTTGAGAAAGCTATGTGAATGGAACACATCAGATTTTTTTTTTTTGTGAGCCAATTGTTTATATCGCCTTTTTGTTTTTTTTTTTTTTATCATTTGACTGTAGTTAACAACAAAAATACCATTTATATAAACGAATTGAAGAGAAAAATTACATATTGTATAAATTCATGTTGAATGTTTGTGAAATATCTTTGGGGAATATTTAAAGACAGCATCTGAGTTTGTATATCTAAATCTTCTCTTTGGAATTTTTATACGCAAGCATTGTTTATTCATGCATTCAAATGTTTCTTGCTTGGCCGGCACAATTTTCACCGCACTGAATATAAATGAACAGAGTGGCATACATCCGTGCAAAAGTAGCACAACTATGCTTTCATAACTGGAAGGAATTACAGCTCCATATTTTCTGCTAATATTTTGCCAACAAACGAAAAGCGCTTCCTCGTTAAACTTGTCCGAGAATCAACCCCAGAGACTGGCTGGCTCTCTTGATTTTCAACTGTTTTTTGCGCTTTGCCAACAAACGAAAAGCGCTTCCTCGTTAAACTTGCCCGAGAATCAACCCCAGAGACTGGCTGGCTCTCTTGATTTTCAACTGTTTTTTGCGCAACCAGTTACGTGCTTGGCCGGAGGAAAGCATTTAACACACCTGCATTTCTGCGAACTACCTCAACGTAGTTGCTGTTACCATGCCTGCTGTCGTATCGCTGTTTTGTCTTGTTGCCATGTTGTGAACACTGCTCTTCATTTGCTGTCAACCACACAGGTAAGTGAGCTGGAATATGTATGGAGATTCAACAACCCCAAATGTTGTGAATTGTGAAATCGTTCTGTGAACATTCGACTGTGAAGCAAGTGACATTTCGCCGATTACGGCTGCTTTGGAAAGACGTATAATGGAGTCTAATTTCTGCCATATGTGATGTCACAAATTATGCTGTTGTGTATATTATCATTTCGCAACGTAACCTTTACATTCCTGACTATAAACTTGAAGAGCAATCTTACTGCTCAGAAATAAAACAGTTAATGGTTAGAATTTACCAGCAATATTTTCTCACATCATAAAAAAAAAAACAACAAAAAAAACTTCTATAGTCATATCGGGGGCTTTGACGTGTGAAACAGCTCACCTGATCACTGTAGGTTACTGCCATTAGGTTTGTCATTTTTACTTTCTCTACCCGTACTATGTACATGGTGAATAGAGAAGGTATTGCATTCCACCCAAAAATTCGATACGAGATTTCACCGGAAATATGCGTTTTAGGGTCCCCTATAACCAAAAAGAGTATTTTCAGAAAAAGCTCATTTGTGTGTGTGTGTGTGTCTGTGCAGCATAGCTCAAAAACGAAAAGACCGTTAAATACCAAACTTGGTATTTAAGTTTAGTATCTTCCAAGGATGCGACAAGAAGATTTTCAAGGAAATCCCCCCACCCCCAACTACCCTTAACATGGAACTTTTTTTTCGAAAATGTTGATTTTCTCAAAAATGGCTCTGACGATTTCGATTAAAATATCTTATACTAAAGATATTTACCTAACAAATAAAATGTATATCTTGAATTTTCTGGGAATAGCCTCTGAAGACTACTTTATTCTAGATGAATTTTACATAATTGCTAAACCGTAAAAGATGGACGGAAACTTACCACACAGAAAATGTAGAGCACGTTAAAACACATAATTTATGTCACATACATTTTTTTGTGGAGTTGATCGTTTTTTAGATGTTCCTTGTATTTGGTTTCAGCTTTAAAAAACTTATACTTTTCTCATACAGGAATTTGTCAGCTCCTGTCCATACAAACAAAGGAACTTCAGTCACATAGTAACCAGCCTTTGACTATCACTTTAACCTATGGTACTCCCTTATTTCGCTTCTACTTACAAGGAAGCAAGTAATAAGACTATTTCAGCTAATTTTTTCTCGATTAGTAGATAGAAGCTTAAGTTTTTTAACAATAATTTGTTGCAGAGATGTAGAGAACGTCATGTGTCTGGAACACGTCAGAATTTTTGAGTTAGGAAGTCTCAAAGAATGTATTTGCGGTGAAATCTCGGTATCGAATTTTTGAGTGGAGTACAATACCTTCTTTATCCACTGTGTGCATTGTACATAAATGCTAGAGAAAGTAAATATATGATGTATATCTCTGTTTATTCTTATATGAACTGTTCTTACAAGCGCTTATACTTGCATCTGTTTCATGTTATCCAAATTAAGGTTTACAGAAATTGTCTTATAGCGTAGTTCCCTGTAGGAACAAGGACATTAAGGGAACACAGTAGGATATAAGTTTTACGCCTTAGTAAACTCTTGTAACAGCGCATCGCTATGACTTTGAAATGCATTTCTCTTTGCTTGGCCATGAGGGAGGAGAAAAAAAAAAACGAATATCGATCATCCATCAGAAAAAGGTATACCTAAGCTTTAAATAATTCAAACCAATAGCAAGGAATATCTGAAAAATAGCTATTATAGCTTTTTAGTTCTCCAAAGGTCATCTGCAATGAAGAGGTTTCAGAGAGTATTCCAAACAAAATTGTAGATATACATTTCATTTGTGATGAAAATATCTTAAACATACGGTATTTTATCAAAATTGTTAGAGCCAGTTTGTGAACATCAACATTTTCGAAAAAATTCCATGTAAAGAATGGTTTGGGGTGGGAGACTTTCTCGACAATCTCCGTGACGCATTTATGGAAGATGCTGAACTTATTTAAGCGATTTTTCGTTTATGAGTTATGGTATTCACACACACACACACACATAAACACACACACACCACATAAACACACACACACATAAACACACACATAAACACACACACACATAAACACACACACACACCACATAAACACACACACATAAACACACACCACATAAACACATACACACCACATAAACACATACACACCACATAAACACACACATCACATAAACACACACACCACATAAACACACACACCACATAAACACACACACCACATAAACACACACCACATAAACATACACACCACATAAACAAACACACACACCACATAAACAAACACACACACCACATAAACAAACACAGAGCCCTTTTACTAAAACATTTTTTCAGGATCCACAAAATATGTATTTCTGGTGAAATCTCGGTATCGGATTTTTGTGTGGAATGCAATACCTGATCTACCTATTATGAACAATTTACTGAGAGATGGTAAAAATGGCATACCTATTTTTTTTTATTTATTTTGTTTTTTTAGTTTAACGTTCTTTAACCTGATTGGTCATATCGAACGATGAATAAAATTGGTGAAACGTTGCTCAAATGACCTCGGGGTCCATGGAGCTTAAAGTTACTCGACACTCGTCTTCTCAGGATAAGGGAAAACCCCGAAAAGAACCTTATCCGGATAACTCACCCTAAGCGAGATTCGAGCTCGCAACTTTGAATATGAAATAGACACGCTACCACCACACTACCCAGGCGGGCTATTCCTAAAGCTGTCCGTTTCGTGGTCAGCTTACCCTCCGTATTTAGGACTTAAAGGGGATGCCTAGGGGTTAGAAGCCTGTCGGAGAGTCAACGGCACGAAACGACAAAATGGAGAACCTGGAACGAGTGGTAGGCCCTTAACCAGGCATGAGCGTGAGGAAGGGGATGATATGAAATGCAAGCGAAATGGACGGTAGGGAAGGTGGAGCAATTGGTGGATTGAATGGCGGGGCAAACAGGAGGACCTAGAGAAAACCCGCCCAGACGCCGCTGCGTCCAACACAAATCCCACATGCGGGCGCTTGGGATCGAACCCGGGCCGCCTAGATGGGAGGCGAGCGGTATAACCGGCCACGGCGCCGCCTCAACTTGTCCCTTAATACGACGTTGCTTCAAAGGTCGATAATCTTCTACACCCTCGCAGAGTAAAATACTGACAATTCTATTTATATGCAGAGCCAGGTGGTTCAGGTGTTTCGTCTGGGACTGGTATTCGGCAGGTAGTGGGATCGGTTCTCCGTGGCCCACCTCTCTGTCTCATGAGTTTTCGGAGGTTTTTCCAGGTCACTAGGCGAATCCTGGAGAGGATTCTTTATTCCCCTAACTTCCTGTTCCTTCATTTCATCCCAACCGGTCTCTTTCAAAGCTGCAAGTGTCGACGAGCCCTGCGGTAGAGGCGCCATTTCGTGGAGGTGACTGCGCTCGGTAGCGGGATGGCGTTAGAGGTTGTCTACGGACTCGGGTGGTGTATCTGGGATTCAGCCATGGGCTCTTGGCACTCCCTGCATTAAGATGAACTACTTGTGAATTGTTAGGGGCCCTCCATGATGGCTCTCTCACTGTCCGGATGTCGGTCACCCTCTGAAATTACACTCATCTCATCCTTCCTTCAGGAGTCTGACGTATAATAAGCCCACGGCTGCAGTGTGGCATACCCCCGTAACGTATACACACACACACACACGCACAACACTTCGATGTGTATACCCAAAGCGACTTTTACTCCACATTGTCTGTGACATTACTGTCATTAGAGGGTAGACGTTAGAATATGTTAACAGCGTGGGACACCTCGATAGTTACGACCAAGTACTGATCTATTGCGGCCTACCATCCCCCGAGGGAAGGGATGAGAGGAAGGGAAGCACGGGTCAGCACACAGAAATCCACTAAGCGCAGAGACGCACGGAAGTCCCTAAAAGTTAACTAGATGGCAGGCCTGGAGCGCCACGGAGGCCGGAGAGCTCTACAACGGCACCAAGCCTCAACCAGCGCAAGCAGATGGAAGAGAGTTTCACTCGAAGCAAGCAACCGTGCCATCTGCCTGTAAAGCCTCAAGCCACGCCTGCCGCAGACCTGAAAGATGAAGAAGGGAATTAAAATGAAGGAATGAAAGGGAAAGGAACCGTGGTAGATATACAGTAACCCAGCATTTCCCTAAGTGGCCTCAGGAAAACCACGGAAAAACCCAGGGCAAGAGTGCGCGGTCAACGGAGAGCGAACCCGGAGCTCCCGAATGCCAGGAAGAGCATTTGCAGCAAACTTTCTTAGAGTTTTGTCCATGGCAGAACAGATAAACGAAAGTACAATACACAATCTCTAGAGAGAATGGGATTAATATCGACTCTGCGTCTTCTAATTATTTATTAGAACGTAAAGGTGACTTTGGATTAACTAGCAGCAACAGAAGGTACACATTTGCAAAAAGTTGGAATCTTGCCACAAATCTAGTTGCATTTTGACGTGTTTGCCTTTCCTGTTATATAAGAAGAGTTCTGCCGCCTAACCAGTAACCTACATTATAAAATTATTTTCCTTGAATCTGCATATGCACCTGCACCATAATGAGTTGAGCATTTGTATTTTCGGAAGCAACACTTCTTCACAAAAAATCCGATGTGATCCATTCACATGAGTTTCTCTAACTGCTCCACAAACTTGTCTTACAAAAGATTATCCTTTTATCTACAACATGCTAAACAAGATAAACATTATCAAAATTGGTCTTATAACTTGCTTCTCTGTAAGTAGAAGGATATAACAGAATCCACAGGCTAAAGCGATAGTCAAATCTTTTAAAAGCAGATTGCTTTGTGAAAAATTAAAATTTGGTTCTCTTTGCTTACTAGGAATGACTTCCCATTTGTGAAAAATTTTAAGTATCTTAAACTGAAACCAATAACTTGGAATATCTCGACAACGGTTAAGTGTACAAAAAATGTATATGACTATTCAAACAATGCAACCGTAAGCGTAATGCAAGAAGTTGCCACGGGCTTATAGATGCGTTAATTACACTGCAAGTTTTAAATTAAATAACATAACCAACAATATATATCGCCGAAATGTATATACGCGCATCACTTCCGAACGACTGCACCAAATTGAACAATTCTTTTTTTGTTGTATTCGTTATTGTCAGGACACGGTTTGTGGAAAAGAAAATGTTTAAAAATAGTGTGGGGAAGTTTTTAAAGTCTCATAATATGAATCAGCATACAATGCAAGGGAACGCATTTCAGGTAATAGCCGCCAGATGGCAGTGGTACCACAGTTATTTGTTGCTAAATTTCCCCCGTTTAATGTTAAGGTATCGCACCAGTTTATCGTGACTGACGCAACGCAACAGTGAAATGTAAATACATTTTTACTTTCTCTATACGTGCTATGTACATAGTGTATAGAGAAGGAAGGTATTGTAATGCACCCAAAATTCGATACCGAGATTTAACCGGAAATACATGTCTTGAGACCTCCTGAATCCAAAAAAAGCATTTTTAGAACAACTTCCGTGTGTGTGGGTCTGTGTGTGCGTGTGTGTGTGTGTGCGCGCGCGTGTGTGTGTGTGTGTGTGTGGGAAACAGCTCAAAAACGAAAAGTCTGTTAAAACTAAACTTGGTATCTTCCAAGGATGCTACACGAAGATTTTCAAGAAAATCCCCCCCACTCCCAACTACCATTTACATGGAACTTTTTTCGAAAATGTTGATTTTCTAAAAAATGGCTCTAATGATTTTGATTAATATATCGTATATTAAAGATATTTACCTGACAAATAAAGTGTATATCTTGAATTTTCTGGGAATAGCCTCTGAAGACTACTTTATTCTAGATGAATTTTGCATAACTACTATACCGTAAGAGATGGGCAAAAACTTAACAAAAAAAAAAAAAAATAGCATGTTAAAACACACAATTTATGTAATATACATTTATTTCGTGGAGTTGATCATTTTTTTTTTTTTAGATATTCCTTGTTTTTGGTTTCAGCTTTGAAAAACTTATACTTTTCTCTTACAGGAATTTGCCAACTCGTGTCCATACAAACAAAGGAACATCAGTCACATAGCAACCAGCTTTTGGCTTTCACTTTAACCTATGGTACTCCCTTATTTCGCTTCTACTTACAATAAAACAAGAAATAAGACTATTTCTGCTAATTTTTCTCGATTAGCATGAAATAAATAAAAGAATAAGCTTATTAACAATAACTTTTTACAGAGATATAGAGAAAGTCATGTGAATGGAACACACCAGATTTTTATGTATTACCTGTCCTTTCCTTACTCCTATCGTTTAAAATAAAGAAGCGAAGAGGCTTTCCTGATGACGCATACCTAGAGTAAGTACGTATTTGCCGCTAGATGGTCATAGTTCTGCTTAATTTTTCTTCCCCGTTCAATGCTAAGGGAATGCACCCGGTTATGGAGTCAATGACGCAAGATAACAGTGGTCCCTTGGTCACATCGTTTAAATAAAGAAATAAGTGTATTTTGTTGTAATTCTTTGAAATGAACAAGTTTATAAAGTATGCACATAACCAATAATCCTTCTTGGATTTTGAAAATGGCGGAGATGTGACGGGATCCGGATAGTAAACCATGTTTTGGTAACTTCATATTGCAGATGTTGGTTATTTGAGGTTATGTGGTACATGAGCTAGCTAAAGGTGATTTCATCAGAACATGAAGATACCCCCGTCAACATCACACTGCAATTATGGTGCTCTTAATACATTTGATCAAGTAATATTTTGGGTTAAATGGATACATTTATTTCACAAAGCTATCATCAAATAAAAACTTATCACTTGCCCAACCAGATGTACTTGCTCTTTAGTTATGTCATTGTTAGCCTTAAAAATGGCTGTTTTGACATAGCAGAAAACAAAGAAAAAGGTTGAAAACATTAGGAGTAAAGGAAAGAAAGCGATTCGGAAGACGTATGAATGTTACTTTGTGACTTTCTCCTTAATGTAGTTCATTACCTATTTCAGCGTTTACTCGCCATACTAAGGAAGCGCTGCCATCACTGTTATTCTGCCAACAGCATCCTTGCTTACCCACGCTGTTAATTGCTTATGTCTTCCTTTCCACATACCTTATGGCTTCATCCTTTTCGCAATACCAACTATATATGCTACATTGCATAGACCATTACGCTTTATTACGTTTTGCAGATGCAAAGGCATTATTAGACATTGACAGTGGGAAACTTTCTGTTGATACTTCTACTGACCGCATTTCGTTTCCACCAAGTTTTTGTTACTTCACAACGTCAAAGGAAGAATAAATATCGAAAATGTTCTTAAATATTGGCATAAATTACAAGAATTATGCTTGGTTGAGCGAACGAGTCATTTTAGCAGCAACTAATAAGAATGCAGATGATTTGAATGTGAAAATTCAGAGTAAAATTTATGGACAACTGCATTCATTAAAGTCGTTCGATTCCATTTCCGATCTAAATGAAGTCGTCAACTATGTAACTGAATTCCTAAATTCATTGGATTTGCTACGATTACCGCCACACAATTTACAGCTCAAGATTGACTCGGTAATAATTATGCTACACAATCTCAGTCAGCCAAAATTATGTAACGGAACAGGACTCGCTGTTAAAAAATTATGAAAATATGATCATAGGAAAGTTATACTATACTACTACTATTATCATAGGACTGTTCAAAGGCGAGGATGTGCTTATTCCAAGAATACCACTAATGCCAACGACTTTCCTTTTGAATTTATGCGTGTTCAGTTACTCGTGTGCCTTGCATTCGCAATGACAAATAATCCCAAGGCCAATCGTTAGAAATGTGTGAAATATGCCTTTAATTGCCGTGTTTTCACATGAACAATTGCACGTTGCATGCTCGAGAGTCTGCAAACCATCGACGCTATTTGTTTTCTCTCCGGAAGGAAAATTGTACATTACAAGGCACTACAATAAAGCACTGTCAAATTATTTAAATGTAATTTTATTTCATTGCATGGTCGTATTGTAAAAAGAAGATTTTTCGTTAGGTACCCCACCCGTGGGAAGCCGGGACGGGAAGCTAGTTTCATATAAAAAGCCACTCCATCCGTTATAAATAAACAAGTTATAAATATTTGATGTGATCCATTCACATAACTTTCTCCAGCTGTTCCACATACAAACTATTCTTACAAAATATTAATCTTTTAGATAAACACTAGCAGAGTTGGTCTTGTAACTTTCTTTCTTGTAAGTAGAAAAGAAATAAGACAGTTAATTGAGCTGAAGCGATAGTAAAAGCTTTTAAAACAATTGAGGTTCGGTTCGCTTTGCATGGAAAGTTGGGTAGCTTAAAATTGAAACCAATAACAGGGAATATCTCGAAAACGGTCAACTATGCAAGAAAAACGTATGTTATACAAATTAGTATTTTTACAAGATGTACATGTTTTGTGTAGTAAGTTTTGTCTATTTCTTACGATTTAACCGTTGTTAAAAATTCTGCAAAACTTATCCAGAATAAAGTTCTTCAGAGGATATCCCCAGAAAATTCAAAGTATGCATTTTATTTCTGGTATAGATATTTAATATGTAGCATTTTATCAAAATGTTAAAGCCATTTTTGATAAACCTAAAATTTTCAAAACTTTTTCATGTAAAGGATAGTTTGGGCTGGGGGGGGTGGATTTTTCGCAAAATTTTCATTCTTGGAAGATAATAAAATTATATACCAAGTTTGGTATTTTACTGACTTTTCGTTTTTAAGTTATCGTGTTCACAGACACACGCACACACCCCGGATCTTTTTATAATTTTTTTTGTGGATACAGAGTATCCTAAAACGTATATTTCCTGTGAAATATCGGTATCGAATTTTAGGATAGAATGCAATATCTTCTCTATACACAATGTACATAGTAGTGTAGTAATATCATATAAAAACTCACGCCCTTTTATAAATATTATAACAATTTGATGTGTTCCATTCATATAACTTTCTCTAGCTGTTCCATGTACAAACCATTCTTATAAAATATTATTCTTTTATTTACTTCATGTTAATCAAGATAAACATTAGCAGAATTGGTCTTATTATTTTCTTTCTTTTAAGAAGAAAGGAAATAAAGGAATTCATTAAGCTGAAGCGATAGTCAATTTTTTAAAACAATTGAGGTTCGGCTCACTTTGCATGGAAGGTTGGGTAGTTTAAAAATGAAACCAATAACAAGGAATATCTTGAAAACGGCCAGCTGTACAAGAAAAACGTATATGACATAAATGATGTGCTTTAAAGAGATCTATCGCTCTCCGTGGTGTAATGGTTACCATGCTAGCTTCATATACCCAAGGTCGCGGGTTCAAACCCGGCGGAGGACGATCCTTAGCATGGCTTCCTTCGGAAGGGAAGTAAAGCCGTTGGTCCCGTGTCGTAGATTTACGGCACGTAAAAGAACCTCAAGCCTGATAAGAGAGGCCTCTGAGCAAAATTAAGCGGTCTTTCACGCCCAATATAGAATGGGACCCTGAGAACCACAGCAGTTAAAGAGCGTCCATAAATAATACGCCATTTCCATTTTAACGAGATCTACATGTTTTGTGTAGTAAGTTTTGTCTATTTCTTATGGTTTACCAGTTATGCAAGTTATAGCTCTTCATAGGCTATTCCCAGAAAATTCAAAATATGCATTTTATTTTTGATATAAATATCTTTAATATACATAATTTTTATTAAAAGCAGCCATATTTGTGAAAATAAAGTTTTCAAAACTTTTAGTTTGTGGTGGGAGATTTTTTTTTTTTTTTTTTAATCTTCGTATCGCATCCTTGAAAATACTAAACATAAATACAAAGTTTGGGATTTAAAGGTATTTTCGTTTTTGAGATATGCTGTCCACAGACACACAGGACCTTTTCCTAAAAAAAATTCGGACTCAGGGCACCTCAAAACTTGTTTCCGATGAAATCTCGACATCGAACTTTTGGTGGAATACAATCCCTTCTCTAGCTACTATGTACATTGAATGCACATCCGTGCTAGAGAAAGTAAACATTGCACGATTATAGCTACCCTTTAAAAAGCTCTAGCGTTAGCGATGTTCAAAATATGTTCCAAGGTCATTGTCAAAGCTTGGTACGGCACGGGCCTGTGTGTACAGTAGGCGCTGTAAAATCTCCATTGCGATCGTCTGCGGATAGACAGCAGCAGTGCATAGATTAGATTGCGTTCTGTAGGCCAAGGAGGCCTTGAACATAGAATATTTCAAAGTACACTAAATTAAATAAACCAAGTATACAAAATTTAAAATTTTCGCATTACAACTAATAATAAATATTTTAAACTTGGCTTTTACAGTCTATATCACTATACGTGCTTACATTTTTACTTTCTCTATACTCACTATGTACATAGTGTATAGAGAATGTATTGCACTCCACCAAAAAATTCGATACCGAGATTTCACCGAAAATATGTTTTAGGGTCCTCTGTATCCAAAAAAAATATTTTCAGAAAAAGGTCCGTGTGTGTGTGTGTCCGTGTGTCCGCGTGTCTGTGAACACGATAACTCAAAAACGAAAAGTCGTTAAAATACCAAACTTGGTATTTAAGTGTAGTATCTTCCAGGGATGCGACACGAAGATTTTGAGAAAAATTCCCCCACCCCAAACTACCCTTTACATGGAACTTTTTTTCGAAAATTTTGATTTTCTAAAAAATGGCTCTAACGATTTTGATTAAAATATCGTATATTAAATTTATGTACCTGACAAATAAAATGTATATTTTGAATTTTCTGGGAATAGCCTCTGAAGACTACTTTATTCTGGATGAATTTTTCATGACTACTGAACCGTAAGAGATGAACAAAAGCTTAACCCACAAAAAATGTAGAGCACGTTAAAACACACAATTTATGTTATATACATTTTTTCGTGGAGTTGGAGATATTCCTTTTTCTTGGTTTCAGCTTTGAAAAACATACTTTTCTCATACAGGAATTTGTCAACTCCTGTCCATACAAAGAAAGGAACATCAGTCACATAGCAACCAGGTTTTGGCTTTCACTTTAACCTATGGTACTCCCTTATTTCGCTTCTACTTATAATAAAGCAAGAAATAAGACTATTTCTGCTAATTTTTCTCGGTTAGCATGAAATAAATATAAGCTTATTAACAATAATTTATTACAGAGATATAGAGAAAGTAATGTGAATGGAACACATCAGATTTTTATATATAAAGGCGTCCAAAATTAATGTTAAGATCTACATTCTGAAAATATTAAATGTATACATAACATTTTTGTCAATTTATTTCTAAATTGTTAGGCATTACTCTCAAAACTACATATACAAAGTATAAATTTCAAATTGGAATACTAAAACATGCCCTGGCATTTAGTATTGCAATGTGGTGGTATTTAGTGTGGTGGTAGCGTGTCTGCCTCACATTCAAAAGGTCGTGAGTTCGAACCTCGGAAAGGGTGAGTTACCCGGATAAGGTTTTTTTTTTTTTCAGGGTTTTCCCTTGTCCTGAGAAGACTAATGTCGAGTAACTTTAAGCTCTGTGCACCCCGAGAACATTTGAGTATCATTTCACCAATTTCATTCATCGTACAATATGGCCAACTAGATTAAAGGATGTTAAGCTACAAAAAAAAAAAAAAAAAAAAAAGAATGCAATAAATATTAATTTTCTAGTCCATTTAATGAACTAGTTCTAAACATAAAAATCTTCACTTGACTTTTAGTCTGTGTCATTTCACTCAATGTTTACATTCTTAGTTATGTGTACGGAATTTCAACATTGGGTATTAAAATATACCTACATTTTTTCAGATTAAAACGTGGATATATTGACATATGAAATACACTTAAAGTTTACATATTTAGCTATATGTAAAGAGTGTCAAAATTTAATATTAAGATATGCATTCTAAAAATATTAAGTATGTACATTAAACATATAATCACTTCACTTGGCTTTAATAGTCTATGTCACTTCACTTAATTCTGGCAGTATAAGAAAAGAATTAAGCTGATTGTTGATTTAAGTATGCTTCTACAAATTAAATTGACTTATCAAACAGATATTGCTTAAGAGAAGCTTTAAAAATATTGTAGGAGCTAACTTTTTCCTTGACATTACTGGGAAGACCATTAAATATTTTAATTGTTTCATAGTATACGCCTTTCTGAAAGCAAGAAAGTTTTGCTTGATATTTCCTTTTTGCCCGGTGTTAAAATGGTCTATTTCCACGTTTGTTATAAAGCTATGTTAGTTATTGACATAATATTTTAAAATGGATGGTATGTATGCCTAAGGCAATATTAGAATACCCAGCTTATGAAAGAGTTCTTTGCATATTTACTGTGAGTGTTGCACATTATATGTATAAGTTTCTTTTACATTAGAAATGTACGTTTTTTACAAACTATTCCACACTCCATAGTGAAATTGAAATACGCAAAATTAACCAGAAGAAGGTTAACAAGAGCTCGAATGGCATAACATACATAGAGGAAAGAATGCAAAATTCTTCCTTTATGTACGTCGCCCTCCGTGATGTAATGGTTACCATGCTAACTTCATATACCCAAGGTCGCGGGTTCAAACCCGGCGGAGGACGATGGATTTTTTCCCTTCCTGCGGAAGGGAAGTAAAACCGTTGGTCCCGTGTCGTAGATTTTCGGCACGTAAAAGAACCTTAAGCCTGATCGAGAGGCCTCTGAGCTAAATTAATCGGTCTTTCACGCCCAGCATAGAATGGGACGTTGAGAACCACAGCAGTTAAAGAGCGTCCATAAGAAAAACTCCATTTCCTCTATGTACGCAACGCGGGAATAAAGTATGCATAGCGCGATGAGTCTATGAGTCTAGATGAATGCTTCCATTGAATAAATGCGTGCAAAAGTGTTGCAACACTTACACCTCATTGGGAATACCCCATTAAGATTTTACATTGCGCATAAAATAACGTTTAAGTTATTTCCTCTTGGGCAGTGCACCAGTATCGATCCCTGCACTTCCATGTATGTCTTTGTGATTTATTTGCAGTTTTACTGCAGGACGAGTGAAGGTGAACTGCAGATATCTGACTAGTAACTACACGTTTCGTTCTAAGGTAAAAGACGGATAGAGGAAGTTGAACCGATAACCAAACCTGTTTATGTTGGTTGGCCTCTTTCCATAGCATCAGCAACAACTGAAGGCTACAGTGCTTTAAAAAAAAGTTAAGTTGCATTCCCATGCATTGCTCTACCTTCTATTGTGTATTAATGAGTACATAAAACTAGTCCTACTTTCCCTACTACGTACAATGTACATAGTAGGTAGAGAAGGTATTGCATTCCGCACAGAAGTTCTATACCGAGATTTCACCGAAAGTGTATATTTTGAGGATTCCTGAATCCAAGAAAAGCATTTTTAAGAAACACTTCCATGTGTGTGTATGTCTCTGAACAGCGTAACTCAAAAACGAAAAGTCAGTTAAGTACCAAGATTGGTATTTAAATTCATTACCTTCCAAGAATACACCATAAAGATTTTCAGGGAAGTCCCCACCCCAAACTACCCTTTACGTAGAAAATGTTTGGAAGTTTTCGATTTTATCAAAATGACTAACTATTTTGGTTAAAATTCCATATATTATAGAGATTTACGTGACAAATAACATCTTGAATTTTTGGGAAGAGCCTCTGAAGCCCTCTAAATTCTGGATATCTGGATATATTCTTTTGCATAACTAATAAACCATAAGAGATAAACTATGTCTTACTGTACAAAATTATAGATATTGTTAGAATAAACAATTATTTTAAATACATTTTTACATTCTCTTCACTTTCTATATATAGAGAAGGTATTGTATTGGACCCAAAAATCCGATACAGAGAATTACACCGGAAATACATATTTTGGGACTACCTGAATCCAAAAGAAAGCATTTTTAGAAAAATGTCCATGTGTGTATGTGTCTTTGGGCAGCATAACTCAAAAACGAAAAGTTCTTTAAACACCAAACTTGATATATCTTCCAACAATGCGACACGAAGATTTTCAAGAAAATCTCCCCACCCCTATCTACCCTTTGCATGGGAAAAAATTACATTTTGGATTTCTATTGAGAGGCCACGGAGATGTATACGCCTTTGAAGTGTTTGTCCCAGATGCAGGCGAAACGTCTGGGGAACAAGGGGAGAAGCCCAGTGGACCACGGCCAACAAGCCCGGTTTTGTTTTCTATAAGTTATTCTAACACCAGCCGAATTTTAATGTACTATACAAAAATTGTAGATGTCATTAAAACACACAATTTATGTCATATACATTTTTTTTTTCGTACAGTTAACCGTTTTCGAGATATTCCTTGTCTTCGGTTTCAGTTTTAAAATACTTAAATTTTTCTCATGCGGAATTTGTCAACTCCTGGCCACGCAAAGAAATGGATTTCAATCCAATAGCAACCACATTTTAAAACATTTGACTGTTGGTTTAATCTAGTGTATTCCCTTATTTCCCTTTTATTTCTGAGGAACTAAGTAATAAGACAATTTCTGCTAATGTTTATCTGATAAGCACGAAGTAGATAGAAGGATAAGCTTATTAACAACATTGTTGCAGAGATGTAGAGAAAATAATGTGAATGAAGCACATCAGATTTTTTTTATTTGTATTTATTTATTGTTGTGGAGCTGGCCATTTCCGAGATATTCCTTGTTTTTGGTTTAAATTTCGGAATAATTATACACAAATGATAATTGGTTATAATTATTAAAAACTGCCATACTTTAAATTTTCCTGTACGCCTGACTTTATTGACGAAATCATGAATAGTTGACCTGCTAGGTATTCGAACACCTACAAACCAACCGATGTTGAAATTCTCTACGGCACCTTCTTGCAGAAGAGTGTTTCCAGTGCACATCATGCAGAAAAGTGATTAATGAACAAATTATCATAAGTAATGACACTAGTGTTTTCATCTTGTCGATAATTCACGACCGGAGTCAGTTGTCCTAAAAGATGAAAACACGAGTTGTACTTGATAATACAATCTGCGAAATAGACTATTAATCATTTATAATATATAGCAAGGGAGATTTTATCGGGTTATAATTGTAATACTTACATTAGTTCTCAAATGGTACATGAAGCATTCGACCATGTATACTTACCGAATGTTTTTTTTTTCTCTCTGTTTCATTCTTTTCATTTATTCATTCATTCATTCTCTTTTTCTTTCTTCAGTGTCTCCTAAATTGATATGGCCGACCGTGTCTACACCCAATGTACAAATATCGATAGCAACAATAGAAATAAAGAATAATTATTTTATTTCAGCTTTTAATAACTAATATATGAAATTGAAACAAACATTACTTTATTTGAGGTTATTGCACTCATCTCATACATAAGAAATACAAATAATGATTATTTTCACTCCTGTTTTGAACTAAATACATTATGAATTGGATAAAAATTCAAATAAACATTGTAACTGAATTAGTTGAAAGTACAATTGTGCAACTGACAGTTAAAAAAGGTGAAGATTGGCTACCTAATGTCATCTTGTTACCAATGACTAAGATAGGAGATTAAACAAACGAACGTCAGGTGCGACAAGATTTCAAAGAAATGAACACCACCTGCGATAAGATTTTTCAACAATATCGCTCCAGTCAGATGACCGCGATTGGTTGAAATTGCCTAATCTCGGTCATTCCATTGACGCTTCAATAGTTGAGCTGAATTGTCACCAAGAGACAATATAATGTTACTCTAAACACGTCTAAAGATTTCTTTTTCTCACAATACATCCAACTCGACTGACGCATCAGCGGTAGCTACAGCACATTCTGCCGGCAGGCGCGCCACATCTCACCCAGGCCAATGCATCCGCGGGGCGGTCTGGCTAATCTAAGAACGCACGGTATAATCGGTATTTTCGCGGGGCGAGAAGTGAAGGGGAAAGTCACTACAACAGACCGCCTCTCTTGCCATGCGAAGCATAGCCGACGAATCTCGAGTACAGCCAGAACAGCTCCTGATACTTGTTAAGGTATAGCGAATCTCGGATTCCTAATTTGACTTAATGGTATAAAATCAGAAGTTCATTTAAAAAAAAAAAAATCTGATGTGTTCCATTCATATGGCTTTCTCTAAAGCGATAGTCCCGTCCTTTAAAAGTCGGTTGCTATGTGAAACAATTGAAAATCCAATTTCTTTGCTTGCCAGGAGTAAACAAACGAGAAACGAGAAAAAAGATGTCTAATCGTTTGAGAAAAGTTTAAGCGGCTTAAAATTGAAACCAATATTCCGGAATATTTCGAAAACGGTTACCCCCCCCAAAAAAAGTATATTATATAAATTCTGTGCTTTAATGAGATCTACAGTTTTTGTAAAGTAAGTGTTTGTATGTCTTTTAAGGTTTGCCAATTATATAAAAGTTATCCAGAATGAAGAGGTCTTCAGAGGCTATTCCCAGAAAATTCAAGATATACATTTCCTTTGTCGTAAAAATATCTTATACATAAGGTATTTTAATCAAAATCGTTAGAACCATTTTGGAGAAAATGAAAATTTCCGAAAAATGTTCCATGTCTTTGTGTCGCATCCTTGAAAGATGCCAACCTTAAATAACCAAGTTTTGATTCAGGGGGCCTCAAAATATGTATTTCCGCTGAAATCTCGGTATCGGTAATTTGGACGCAATACAATACATTCTCTATACAAAGTACATAGTATGTATAGAGAAAGAAATAGATGGAGGTCATTATTTATTATTTTTTAATTTAAAGGTATTTATTAGTATTATTTTTATTATTGAAATATCAACACCTCTATTAATTACATTTTATTGGAAATACTTCTCTGAACAAGGGCTCTGGAGCTTGTATCTCCAAGAATTTAATCATTCTTTGTCAGCTGAGAAGCAAGCCAGCTGATGTTCTGAATTGCTGCTGGCATTGGAAGTTATTAAACTCAATGAGAGATGTCTTGCCGTAAAGAACGTAAACAAACAGTTAAGTAAATGCAATCAGCGGAACAAAACAACACACTAATGATGGTTTCAATTTAAAAGTGCGGTACGTCATCTGGATCTTAGCTGATGAGGGATGTATCTTTGATAGTCTCAGTTTATACTTCGAAGTTTCCAGTATCTCTCAGAGAATCCTCAAGCAAGAGCTCTGGCTACTTCAACATGCTTTCTTTCCGTAAGTACGTCTGCAGAAGGTTTGCTAATTAAGAATATTCCATTAACAAGTGACTGCTAAAGAGTTGCTATCGCATTGTTTCTGGTTATTTTAGGAGGCGCGGTGCTTCTAGATCAGGGGTCACTATCTGGTTGTTTTTCAATAAGCACAGAGCGAAAATTTGCTCGATGCTCCTGCAAATCGTTGTGGATTGCAAGAGTAACTGTCAGTATTGCCAACACATGATTATTTTTTTCGTCTGACCCACGCCCAAAAATCTTATGTTCCATTCACATGAGTTTATCTATATCTCTGCAACAAATTATTGTTAAAAAGCTTATTGTACTATTTACTAAGGCTAATCGAAAAAAGTTAGCAGAAATGGTCTTATTACTTGTTTCCTTGTAAGTAGAAGCGAAATAAGGTAGGTTAAAGTGATAGTCAAAAGCTGGTTGCTATGTGGCTGAAGTTCCTTTGTATGGACAGGACTTGACAAATTCCCGCGTGAGACAAGTATGCTTTACAAAGCTGAAACAAATAACAACAGATATCTCAAAAACGATCCACAACCCGAAAAAATGTATATAACAGATTGTGTGTTTTAACGTGCTCTACAGTTTTTGTGTGGTAAGTTTTTGTCCATCTCTTACGGTTTTGCAGCTATGCAAAATTCCGTAAAATTAATCTAGAATAAAGTAGTATTCAGAGGCTATGCCAAAAAAATTCAAGATATACATTTTATTTGTGAGGTAAATATCTTTAATATACATTATTTCAATCAAAATTGTTAGAGCCATTTTTGAGAAAATCAAATTTTTTGAAAAAAGTTCCATGTAAAGGACAGTTGGGGGTGGGGGATTTTCTTGAAAATGTTCATATCGCATTCTTGAAAGATACCAAACTTAAATACCAAGTTTGGTATTTAACGGTCTTTTAGTTTTTGAATTATGCTGTCCACAGACACACACGGACATTGTTCTAAAAATGCTTTTTTGGATTCAGGGGGACCTAAAACATGTGTTTCCGGTGAAATTTCGGTATCGAATTTATGGGTGCATTACGATACCTTCTCTATACACTATATACATGTACGTGTAGAGAAAATAAAAATCTGATGTGCTCCATTCACATGACTTTCTGTACCTCTCTGTAACAAATTATTGTTAATAAGCTTATTCTTTTATCTACTTCATGCTAATCGAGATAAACATTAGCAGAAACGGTTTTATTACTTAGTTTCTTATAGGTAGAAGGGAAATAAGGGGATACCTAGGCTAAACCGACAGTCAGATGTTTTAAAATGTGGTTGCTATGTACCATATATAAATCCGATTCTTTCGTGGTCAGGTGTTGACAAGTTCCCGAATGAGAAAGGTATTAAGTATTTTAAAACTGAAATCAATAACGAGGAATATGTTAAAAACGATCAACTACGATAAAAAAATCTGATGTGTTCCATTCACATGACTTTCTCTACATCTCTGCAACAAATAATTGTTAAAAAGCTTATGCTTCTATTTACTTCATTCTAATCGAGAAAAAATTAGCAGAAATAGTCTTATTACTTGCTTCCTTGTAAGTAGAAGCGGAATAAGGGAGTACCATAGGTAAAAGTGATAGCCAAAAGCTGATTGCTATGTGACTGAAGTTCCTTTGTTTGTAAGGACAGGAGTTGACAAATTCCTGCATGAGAAAAGTTTTTAAAAGCTGAAACATAAAACAAGGAATATCTTTAAAACGATCAATTCCATGAACAAAATGTATATAACATAAATTGTGTGTTCTAATGTGCTATACATTTTTTGTGCCGTAAGTTTTTGTCTATCTCTTACGGTTTACCAGTTACTTATGCAAAATTCCGCAAAATTCATTCAGAATAAAGATATCTACAAGGCTGTTCCCAGAAAATTCAAGATATACATTTTATTCGTAATGTAAATATATTTAATATAAATCAGGCGTAAAAATCTTCAGCACGGCTTCCTTCGGAAGGGAAGTAAAGCCGTTGGTCCCGTGTCGTAGATTTACGGCACGTAAAAGAACCTCAAGCCTGATAGAGAGGCCTCTGAGTAAAATTAAGCGGCCTTTCACGTCCAGTATAGAATGGACGTTGAGAACCACAGTAGTTAAAGAGCGTCCATAAATAAAACGCCATTTACATTTTTCTTTAGTATAAATACGATATTTTAATCAAAATCGTTTGCAATTTTTTAGAAGGTCAAACATTTTGAAATTTTTTCCATATAAAGGGTAGTTGGGGGTGGGAGGATTTTCTTGAAAATCTTCTTGTCGCCTCCTTGGAAGATACTGAACTTGAATACCAAGTTTGGTATTTAACGAACTTTTGGTTTTTGAACTATGCTGACCATAGACATACACAGACACACACACGCACAGACACACAGACACAAACACACACGCCCAGAGCACACACAGATACACACACGGACCTTTTTCTAGAAATGTTTTTTTTTTTATTCAGGTCACAAATCATGTAATTCCAGTGAAATCTCGGTATCGAAATTTTGGGTGCAATACAATACCTTCTCTATACACTATGTATATAGTACGTTTAGAGCAAATAAAAAAATTAATTAAATTAAAACTCAAGGTCAACCTTTTGAAGGAAAAAAAAAATCTGTTTACTTCTGAAATATGAAGGAATATAATTGTACAAACTGCAAACAATGTAAGAGCAGCTTCTGTAGTTGCACATTCTTAGTGTGCTAATAAGCAATTTTGACTGTGAAGTTGAAAAGGGTTCAGCTGTTTTTAAATGTTACCTACTTTTTCCAATAAATGTGACAAACACACATTCACGTTGCATTACCAATATTTGTACCACGCACTTCTAGGTTCCCCGGGCACCTCTAACAACCATTTCTTTAATTGTTCACTATTTAACCATTATTTTCTATTCTAAAATGTTTTACATACCGCTTAGCCTTCTGTTCAGTAAGGTAATTAAAAATATGATATGTTCCATTCACATGACTTTCTCTACAACGCTGTAACAAAGTATTGTTAAAAAACGTATTTTTCTATCTACTTTATGATAATCGAGATAAATATTAGCAGAATTTGTTTCAACTATTTGCTCTCTTGTAAGTAGAAGGAAATAATGGAATACACTAGGCTAAAACGATACTCGAATCTTTTAAAAGCTGGTTGCCATGTGGATAAAATCCGTTTCTATGCAGAGCCAGGAGTTTACCACTTTCCGTGTGAGAAAAGTTTAAGTATTTTAAATCTGAAACAAATAACAAAGAATATCTCAGAAATGGTCAATTCCACGAAGAAAAAAACGCATATGACATAATGTGTATGTTTTAATGTGATCTACATTGTTTGTGTAGTAAGTTTTTGTCTATCTCTTACGGTTTACTAGTTACACAAAATTCATTCAGAATAAAGAGATCTTTAGAGGCTATTCACAGAAAATTCAAGAAATAGCTACAATGTATCTGTTATGTAAATACCTATCTTAAATGTAACATTTTAATCAAAATCGTTAGAGCTAATTTTGAGAAAAATAACATTTTCGAAATCTTCTCCACGTAAAGGTTAGTTGAGGTGGGGGGATTTTCTTGAAAATCTTCGTGTCGTAGAAGATATTAAACTTACCTAAATATCAAATGGTATTTAACGGATACTTCGTTCTTGAGCCATGCTGCCCACAGACACACACATAGGACATTTTTCTAAAACTGCTTTATTTGGACTAAGGAGGTCCCAAAACATGTATTTCCGTTGAAATCTCGGTATTGAATTTTTGGGTGCAATACAATACCTTCTCTATACACTTATGCACATAGTACGTGTAGAGAAAGTAAAAATAGTGACGTTTATTACTTTACTAAGTAATAACTCCCTGGACTGCCTTCAAGGTCGAGTAGTCACTGAGCTGACTTCTGACCCGGAGGTCCCGGTATTTTTTTTTTTTTTTGGTAGTGTTTAACGCCCGCTTTAACTACTAATGGCACCGCAGGCGGTGACACTGATGATACATGAATGATGATGGAGCACCGGTGGAATGCGATGGCGGGGGAAACCGGAGCACCCGGAGAAAACCCGCCCCAGCGCCGTTTTGTCCACCACAAATCTCACATGCGGTCGCTTGGGATCGAACCCCGGCCGTCTAGGTGAGAGTCGAGTGGTCTAACCACTCGGCCACGGCGCGGCCCCCCGGAGGTCCCGGGTTCGACTCTCGGCCAGAGAGTGGAATTTTCCTTTAATTAGGATTATTCTCTACCCTCCATACAGTCTGGTAGTACGCATGTGAGAGTGAATGCGAGAGTGAAAAACCTAGTGTAACATGTCCAAAGAGAAAATTACTAATATTTCAGTAAAAAGCCCCCGATGACCAATGTAGTTAAATGAGATTATAGAAATGAGAGGGAAAAGTATGATCTTTCCATTCACATGAGTTTATCTGTTGTTACACAAACAGCTTTCCTTACAAAAAAAATATTCTTTTATTTATGGCATGAACATTAGCAGAAACGGTCTTATTACTTGCTTCCTTGTAATTAGGAGGGAAATAGGGGGGGGGTACACTAAGCTAAAACGACAGTCAACTCTTTTAAAAGCTGGGTACTGTGTGAAACAATTGAAGTTTGGTTCGCTTTGCATGTCCTGTAGTAAGACAAAGATGAAACGCAACGTCACTTCCGGTTTGAGAAAAGTTTTTAAGTACTCTTAATATTGAAACCAATAACAAGAAATATCTCCAGATACAGTCAGCACTACATATAGAACGTAAATGACATAAGTTATGTGTTTTAACAATATCTCCATTTTTAGTGTAGTACGCTTTGTGTATCTTTTACGGTTAACTGTTGTGCAAAATTCTGTGAAACTAGTCCAGAATGAATAGATCTTCATAGGCTATTCCCAGAAAATTAGAGATATACATTTTATTTGTGATGTAAATATCTTTAATATACGGTATTTTAATCAAAATCGTTAGTAATTTTTGAGAAAATCAAAAATTTCAAAAATGTTTGTACGTAAAGGGTAGTTTATAGTGGAGCGAATGTCTGGAAAACAGACTCACAAATTATGATTTTCTAAAAATGTGTATATATATTTTTTTTTTGGTTTGCTTTCTTATCCTGGAAATCTCAAAACATGTATTTCCGGTGGTCTCATTATTGACTTTTAAGGTGGAGTACATTACTTCCCCTACTCCCTAAACGTAGTAGAGAGCAATGTGAGTCAGTTGGGGAATCTAATGTCATGAGGCAAGCTATCATGGTAGCCCAGTAAGGAAAGTCGAAGGTTCGCAGTGGCATTGCACTTTCATCTCTCTACTGAGTATATTAAGTAGGTGAAGTCTTGTATTCCGTCGCGTTTTGAGACTCCCTGAATCCGAAAAGTTAATTATTAGTAACAGAACCGTGTGTGTGTGTGTGTGTGTGTGTGTGTGTGTGTGTGTAGGGGGGTAGTGTTTAACGCCCGCTTTTACTGCTCTGGCTCCGCAGACGATGACACTGATGATGCATGAAGATGGAGCCCCGGTGGAATGTGATGGTGGGGGAAACCGGAGAACCCGCCCCTGCGCCGCTTTGTCCACCACAAATCTCACTTGCGGTCGCTTGGGATCGAACCAGGATCGTCTAGGTGAGAGGCGAGTGATCTGACCACTCGGCCACGGCGCGGCCCTGTGTGTGTGTGTGTGTGTGTGTGTGTGTGTGTGTGTGTGTGTGTGTTTCGACTCGAACACGATAAGTTGGTTAAATAACAAACTTAGAATTCAAGTTAGGTATCTTCCAAAGAAGATTTTCAAGTAAATCCCCCTACATGGAACATTTTCTCAAAAATGGCTGTTAATGATTTTGATTAGAATTCCGTGTATATAATATGAGTGTTAGTATCTTCAGGACAAATGAAATGCATATCTTGAGTTTCTGGGAATAGCCTATGAGGTTCTCTTCATTCTGGATGAGGTAGACAATGTAGATCTAAGTAGACTATTATAGCCCGGCTAGCTCAGTCGTTAGGGCATGAGACTTAATCTCAGGGTCGTGAGTTTGAGCCCCGCATTGGGCGTTTAATTTTGTCGCCCTCCGTGGTGTAATGGCTACCATCATATACTCAAGGTCGCGGGTATTAATCCGGCGGAGGACGAGTGATTTTTTCGGGCTTCCTTTGGTAGGGAAGTAAAGCCGCTGGTCCCATGTCGTAAATTTACGGTACGTAAAAGAATCTTAAGCCTGATAAACATACCTCTGAGCAAAATTAGGCGGTGTTTCTCGCCCAATATAGAATGGGCCGCTGAGAACCACATCAGTTAAATAGCGTCCATAAATAAAACTCCATTTCCATTTTTCAGATTTCTTTTGAAGAGTCAACCATTTCAATGATGTTCCTTGTTATTAGTTTAAATTTTGCAATACTTTTACTTGTCTCAAATGGGAAATCGTTTGAGTTTTCTTTTTCCATCCTGGTCACACAAGGGGAACGTAATTTCAATGCCATGTTTTAGAATTATCTATTTTTCGTTGCTAATAACTTGGGCATATTGCAACAGATCTGTTGGTAAGATATTTCGTTGATCATATGTCGTGGACAGTAGCCTTCAAGGTGTCATTCGGCCGCGCCCTGGCCGAGTGGTTAGACCACCTAGCCGGCCCGGGTTTGATCCCAAGCGATCGCGTGTGAGATTTGTGGTGGACAAAGCGGCGCAGGGCGAGTTTTCTCCGGTTTTCCCCGCCATCGCATTGCTCCGTGCCGTAAGTAATAAAAGCAGGAGTGAAACACTACTCATTCCCGTACCATACCATGCGTCAAGCCGTCTAGTCTAACTACTCTACCATGTGTAGTCAGTCCAGGTGTTTTCACTATTTATGGAAAGATAGCAGCGCAATCGCTATTACCATCTATGACGGTCATCCAGAAAGTGACAGACGATTTGGCATAACTAAATAATAACGAAAGGCATCAACACAAAGCTTTATTTATAAAGTTACATACAGTCCTTACTCTATTTCTCAATGTAATCTCCATTCTCTCAAGGCATTTATTGTCACGTGGTACCAGTTTTTCGATGCCGATGTTCTACTTTTCTACCTCCAAAGGGCTCATTCACTTTTTGAATGCACAAAATGTTAGCCAATCTAATTTTATAGGCAAATAACGTGTATGGTGATAATGCAAAGAACGAATCTTCAGTTTGGAAATTGCGCATAATTTGGAGTAGCCGAGGAAGAACCAGTATACAAGACAAAGACCACAGCGCAAGTTCATCAATTGTTATGGAACAGTTGAAAGTAAATGTTAATAAAGCAATTCAGGAAAATCTGATGTGTTACACTCACATGACTTTCTCTAGCTGTTCTACAAACTTCTTACATAAGATTATTCTTCTTTCCGCATCTTGCTAATCGAGGTACTCATTAGCACAATGTTCTTATTACTTAGTTCCTTATAAGTAGAAAAAAAAAAAAAAAAAAAAACATGGGAATACTCTAGGCTAAAGCCATAGTCAAATGTTTTAAAAGCTGTCGTTATGCGATTGTCATTACATATCCCTTCTTTTCTTGCCCAGGAGTAGAACAAAAGAAAACCGCACACTCCCGTCTGAAAAAAGTATAAGTACTTCACAACTGAAACTAATAACAATGAATACCTCGAAAACGGTAAGCTCCATGAGAAAAATGTATATGACGTAAGTTGTGTATTTTAACAAGGCCTACATTTTTTGTATAGCAAGTTTATGGTTTATGGTTAACTAGTTATGGCAAATCAAGCAAAATTCATCCAGAATAAAAAGGTCTTTAGAAGCTATTCCCAGAAAATTCAAGATATGCATTTTATTTGTCAGGTAAATATCTTTAATATACGATATTTTAGTCAAAATCGTTAGAGCCATTTTCAAAAAAATCAAAATTTTCGAAAAATGTTCCATGTAAAGGGTAGTTTGGGGTGGGGGGATTTTTCTCAAAATCTTCGTGTCGCATCCCTGAAAGATACTGAACTTATATACCAAGTTTGGTATTTTGGCTACTTTTCGTTTTTGAGTTATCGTGTTCACAGACACACGGACACACACACACACACACACACACACACACACACACACACACACACACACACACGGACCTTTTTCTGGCAATGCTTTTTTTTGGATTCAGGAGGTCCTAAAACATGTATTTCCGGTGAAATCTCGACATCGAATTTTTGGGTGGAATGCAATACTTCTCTATCCCTATGTACATTGTACATACGGGGCTAGAGAAAGTAAAAACCGTGTTTCATGTGGAAACCATATAGAACTTTTGGGGTGAAAAAATTTCCCAACCTCAAAGTGGCAGTATATCTTGGCTCAGATCTTTGGCAAGATATTCGTTATTATTGGTTTCAGTTTTAAACTAATTATTTTTTTTTCAAACGGTACCATGTAAAGCGAATCGAACTTCAATCGTTTCACATAGCGACCAGCTTTTAAAAGATGTGACTACCACTTTAGTATTCCTTTATTTCCCTTCTACTTACAATGTAATAAGACCCATTCTATTTATGTTTATCTAGATTAGCATGACGTAGGTAGATAAAGAAGTAATCTTTTGTAAGAAACATTTATTTGTAGAACACCTAGAGAAAGTTATGTAAATTTTCAGTCTTGAATCTGCCTTTCGAGCTTTAATCTACACTGGGTTTTGTGTGTAAGAAATGGAAATGGAGTTAGATTTATGGACGCTGTTTAAACTGCTGTGGTTCTCAGCGTTCCATTCTATTCTGGGCGTGAAAGACGCTTAATTTTGCTCAGATGCCTCTGTAATCAGGCCTGAGGTTCTCTTACGTGCCGTAAATCTACGACCCCGACCTTGGATATATGAAGTTAGCATGGTAACCATTACACCACGGAGGGCGACAAGAACAATGAATGATATACATATAAATTAACGGCGTGGAAGGTAGCCCATTGACGGGCGTTTCCATGCCACTCCTAGTAAGCCCTTAGCACCCGAACTTTTGTGAGGTTCAAGGGTTCGTCTGTGTTTAGAATTTGCAAAGATTAGTGCCGATGTAACTTCGATATTTACTATGCTGATACAATTCTCCGCTATGGTTGCCAACCGGAGGGGCGTATGCTTGCTTGTCTTTGCGGAATATAATACATCCGGTAGCTTAGTCTGCAAAATACGTTCAGTGCAAGATGGCCCGCGGCATCGGTACGGTCACTGCAACGGAGAAGGTGTTACAAATGGGTATGTAAGATTCGTTTACCTGTGGTACCGGAACTGAATCTCTTATTACAGCTTTAAAACTATGTAACTAACTCCTTTATCGCGCAATACAGCCCTACACGGAAAATCCTTTCGGCGTGATAAATAGATACGTAGACTGTGACTGAAATGACTTCTGCACTGGTAGCATTTTGTGCAACTAAGTGGGACATTAATAAATTATTTAGTGTAATTACTGAAGAAAACATATTTAATCATTTAATACAGTATACGTGAAACTTGTGCAGGTTGCTTCAGCTACCTGAAAATTAACTGAACGTTCATTAATGATTTGCTTCTTTTTATTACTATTATTATTATTATTTGCTTTTTGTTTTTACAATTCCAATGTAAGGTTAAAAGTAAACATTTGCTTTACAAAGGTTATATTGACACTACAAAATTGTTGCACTTCTATTCACACATTTATTGGACATTCCTTTTGCCTTCTTTCTCTCGTAAGCCTTCTCAACGTCATAATTGTTGTGGAATTCAGTTTAAACTGCTTTTCTTTTGTTGCCCACTAAAGGCCTGCATATGACTTCTGCAACTGCACTGAATGCTAAGCAAGAAGTAAGTAATAATGGAGTTTTCTTTATTGGTCATCTCCTTAATGCGGTGGTAGCGCGCCTGTTTACTACGCAAGAGGCCCGTGTTCGATTCCCGGTACTGGCGTGGGGATTTTCTTACGCTGGGAGACCTGGTTCGGGTGCACTCAGCCTTGTGATGTCCCTGGGGGGCCAATTGAGGAGCAATTTCAGGAAAAGCTCCAGGTTGAGTTGACCGCATTAACCGGCCGGGAGGGACTCGGGGCACTAACCACGTCCCACCCTCCAGCACTGCACCTCATCCATGGCGCTTGTAATGGGCAGGGGTGAAGGATACATCGATTGGGCGGTAAGCCTTGGCCCGACTTTGGGCTGTTGTGCCACGGAAATGTTATTATTATTATTATTATTATTATTATTATTATTATTATTATTATTATTATAGTTATTATTATTATTATTATTATTATAGTAATTATTATTACTCCCTGCCTGCTTACCCTCATATGATGGACTTACATACCCCCAGGACTGCCAATGCCTGTTGACCAGAGCAGATGGGCTATGGGTCAGATAAAACATCCAGGGATGGAGGAACAGCCCAATGCTTGGAATGTACCCGATGAAATAGATGTTTATGAATGGCGGGGGTGGGGGATGAAGGGCACGGGAAAACCCGCCCAAACACTGTTTCACTCACCACAAATCCCACATGCAATCACCTCTCAGACGAGCGGTCTAACCACTCTGTTACGGCCCCGTCAGGTCATTAATTTAAAATTTGAAAGAAAAAATCTGATTTGTTCCATTCACACGACTTTCCCTGCCTGTTGTGCAAACAAAGTATTCTTAGAAAAGACCATGCTAATCGAGATAAACATTAGGAGAAACGGCCTTATTATTATTTAGTTCCTTGTTAGCAGAAAGTAAATAAGGGAATACACTAGGCTAAACCGACAGTCAAATGTTTTAAAATCTGGTCACTAAATGAAACAATCGCAGTTCGGCATGACCAGCAGAAAAACAAAAAGAGACCAGACGAATGATGACTAATATCTCGGAATTTTCATGTAAATACAAATATCATCAATATTCGGTATTTTAATCAAAATCTTTAGAGCAATTTTGAGAAAATAAAAGATTTCGAAAAATTTTACACATAAAAGGTAGTTTGAGGTGGAGGATTTTTCTGGAGAGAGAGAGAGAGAGAGAGAGAGAGAGAGAGAGAGAGAGAGAGAAACTTCGTGCCGCATCCTTGGAAGATGCTAAACTTAAGTATCAAGTTTGGTATTTAACTGACTTTTCGTTATTGAGTTACCGCGTTCACAGACACACGGCACACAAGCGCGAACCTTGTGTTTTTTACGCTCTCTACACGTACTATGCATAGAGTGTATTGAGAAGGTATTGTAATGCACCCAAAAATTTAATACAGAGATTTCACCGGAAATAGATGTGTTGGCTTGAAAAAAAAAAATTTTTTTAGAAATAAGTCCGTATGTGTGTGTGCATGCGTGCGTGCGTGCGTGCATGTGTGTCTATATATGTGCATGTGTCTGGATAGCATAGTTCAAAAACGAAAACACTCAAACTTGGTATTTAAGTTTAGTATCTTCCAGGGATCCGACACTAAGATGTTCAAGAAAATCCCCTCACCCCAAACTACTCTATACATGAAACAGTTTACAAAAAATTTGATTTTCTCAAAAATAGCTCTAACGATTTTGATTAAAATACATTATGTTTAAGATATTTTTATGACAGACGAAACGTATACCCTGAATTTTCTGGAAATAGCCTCTAAAGACCTCTTCATTCTGAATGACATTTATGTAACTGGCAAACCGTAAGAGATATACAAAAACTTACTACATAAAAAATTTAGACCGTATTAAAACACACAATTTATGTCATATGTATATATATATATATATATATATATATATATATATATATATATATATATATTGTAGAGTTAACTGTTTTTGAGATATTCCGGATTACTGGTTTCAATTTTAGCCTCTTAAACTTTTCTCAAACGGGAGAAATCTTTCTTCTCATTTCTCGTTGTTTACAGAACCTCAATTGTTTCACATAGCGACCGGTTTTTAGTACGAGACTGTCGCTTTAGCCTGTGCATTTCCTTACTTCTCTTCTACTTATAAGAAAGCTAGTAATAAGACTAATTCAGCTTATGTTTATCTTGAATAGCATGATGTAGATAACAGATTAACTTTTTGAATAAATGGTTTTTCTGCCGAACAGCTAGAGGACATCATGTGAATGGGACACATTAGATTTTCCCCTCCTACTTACAAGAATCCAAGTAATAAGGACAATTTCTGCTAATGTTTATTTCGATTATCATGAAATAGATAGAAAAAAAATCTGAAGTGTTACACTCACATGACTCTCTCTAGCTACTCAACAAACAAGCTTCTTACAAAAGATAATTCTTATTTCAACACCGTGCTAATCGAGATAAACATAAGCAGAATTTTATTACTTAGTTCCTTATAAGCAGACTAAAACTAAGGGAATGCACTAGGTTAAAGTGATAGTCAATTTTTTTAAAAGCTGCCGTTATGCGATTGTCATTGCCAATCGCTTCCTTTCTTGGCCACGAATAGAACAAAAGAAAAACGGACACTTCCGTGTGAGAAAAGTATAAGTACTTCACAATTGATACTAATAACAAGGAATACCTCGAAAACAGTAAGCTCCACGAAAAAATGCATATGACATAACTTGTGTATTTTAACAAGATCTACATTTTTTTGTTAGAAGTTTTTGTCTTATCTCTTACGGTTTACTAGTTATGCCAAACTAAGCAAAATTCATCCACAATAAATAGGTCTTTAGAAGCTATTCCCAGAAAATTCAAGATATACATTTTATTTGTGATAGAAATGTCTTTAATATGTGGTATTTTAATCAACATCTTTAGAGCCATTTTTAATAAAAACAAAATTTACGATAATTTTTTATGTAAAGGGTAGTTAGGGGTGGGGGGATTTTCTTGAAAGTCTTCGTGTCGCATCCTTGGAAGATATCAAATTTGGTATTTAAGTTTGGTATTTAACGGTCTTTTCGTTTTTGAACTATGCTGTCCATACACACACACTCACACGCGCGCGCGCACACACACACACGCGCGCACACACACACACACGGGCCTGTTACTGAAAATGCTATTTTTGGACTCAGGGGGTCCTAAAACATGTATTTCCGGTGAAATCTCGACATCGAATTTTTGGGTGGAATACAATACTTCTCTATCCATTCGGGGCTAGAGAAAGTAATAAGATTTTTAACAATATTTTGCTACAGAGATGTAGAGAAAGTCATGTCAATTGAACAGAGATTTTTTTTTTTATTCAGGAGACCCTAAAACAAGTATCAAATTTGTGGGTAGAATGCAAACCATTTTCTACTTCGTAATGTATAAGAAGCAGAAAAAGTAAAAATCTGAGTGTTCCATTCACACGACTTTCTCTATATCACTGAAACAAATTATTCTATTTATTTCATCTAATGGAGCAAAAATTAGCAGAAATAGTCTTATTACTTGCTTCCTTGTTAGTAGAAGCGAAATAAAGGGGTACCATAGGTTAAAGTGATAGTCAAAAGCTGGTTGCTCTGCGACTGAAGTTCTTTTGTTTGTATGGACATGAGTTCAGAACGTCCTGTTTGAGAAACGTATAAGTCTTTATAGCTGAAAAAAAAAAACCAAGGAATATCTCAAAAACAATCAACTCCACGAAAAAATGTATATAACATAAATTGTGTGTTTTAAAGTGCTCTACATTTGTTGTGTGGTAAGTTTTTGTCCATCTCTTAGGGTTTAGCAGTTATGCAAAATTACGTAAAATTGACCGAGAATAAAGTAGTCTTCAGAGGCTATTCCCAGAAAATTCAAAATATACATTTTATTTGTCATGTAAATATCTTTGATATACAACATTTTAATCAAAATCGTTAGAGCCATTTTTTAGAAAATCAAAAATTTCGAAAAATTTTCCTTGTAAAGGGTAGTTTGGGGTGGGGGATTTTTCTCAAAATCTTCGTGTCGCATCCCTGGAAGACGAAAACGAAAAGTCGGTAAAATACCAAACTTGGTATTTAAGTTTGGCATCTTCCAAGGATGCGACAAGAAAAATCCCCCAACTCCAACTACCCTTTACATGGAACATTTTTCGAAATGTTTTATTTTCTTAAAAATGGCTCTTAACTATTTTGATTAAAATGTCAAATATTAAAGATATTTACCTAACAAATAAAATGTATATCACGAACTTTCTGGGAATAGCCTCTGAAGACTACTTTATTCTGGATGAATTTTACGTAATTTTGCATAACTGCTAAACCGTAAGAGATGGACAAAAACTTAACACACAAAAAATGTAGAGCACCATAAAACACACAATGTATGTCACATACATTTTTTTTCGTGGAGTTGATCGTTTTTAGATATTCCTTGTTTTTGGTTTCAGCTTTGAAAAACTTATACTTTTCTCATACGGAATTTGTCAACTCCTGTGCATACAAACAAAGGAACTTAGTCACATAGCAACCAGCTTTTGAATATCACTTTAACCTATGGTACTCCCTTATTTGCCTTCTACTTCCAAGGAAGCAAGTAATAAGACCATTTCTGCTAATGTTTCTAAATTAGCAAGAAGTAAATAGAAGAATACGCTTTTTAACTATAAGAGAAAGTTATGTGAATGGAACACATCAGATTTTTCTGTTAAAATTGTTAATAAGCTTATTTCTCTATCTACTTCATGCTAATCTATACAAACACTAGCACGAACTGTCTTATTACTTAGTTTCTTATAAAAGTAGGAGGGAAATAAGGGAACACACTAGGCTAAACCGACAGTCTCCCAAGGATGTGACACTAAGACTTTCAAAAGCATCCCCCACCCTCTACTACCCTTTGCATAGAGCATTTTTCGAAAATTTTGATTTTCTAAAAAATGTCATATTAAAGATATAACAAATAATGTGTATATCTTGAATTTTCTGGTAATAGCCACTGAAGGTATCTTTATTCTGGATGATTTTTGAGGAAATTTGCATTACTGGTAAACCGTAAGAGACAGACAAAAACTTACTGAATAGAAAATGCTAATCGAGAAAAATTAGCTTCCTTGTAAGTAAAAGCGAAATAAGGGGGTACCATAGGTTAAAGTGATTGTCAAAAGCTGGTTGCTATGTGACTGAAGTTCCTTTGTGTGGACGGGAGTTGACAAATTCCTGTATGAGAATAGTATAAGTTTTTTAAAGTTGAAACAAAGGAATATCTAAAAAACGATCAACTCTACGAAAAAATGTATATAACATAAATCATGTGTTTTAACGTGACCTACATTTTCTGTTAAGCTAACTTTTTGTCTATCTTTTACGGTTTAACAGTTGTGCAAAATTCTGTAAAAGTAGTCTTCAGAGGCTATTCCCAGAAAGTTCAAGATATTCATTTTATTTGTCAGATAAATATCTTTAATATACGATATTTTAATCAAAATTGTTAGTCATTTTTGAGAAAATTAAATTTTCTGAAAAAAGTTTCATGTAAAGGGTAGTTGTGGGTGGGAGGTTTCTCATGCAAATCTTCCTGTCGCATCCTTGGAAGATGCCAAACTTAAATACCAAGTTTGGTATTTAACGGTCCTTTCGTTTTTGAGTTATGCTGAACAGGCAGACAGACACACATTAACATACACACACGGATCTTTTTCTGAAAATGCTTTTTTGGATTCAGGGGGTCCTAAAACATGTATTTCCTGTGAAATCTCGGTATGGAATTTTTGGGTGGAATGCAATACTTGCTCTATACACTATGTGCAGAGTACGGATAGAGAAAGTAATAATTATGAATATAGGACATCTAGAATCATGTCAAGCTTTGAGGATGTATCCTAACATTGTTGCTAAATGCTAGAAGGGGAATGACTCCATTGTCACTTCCTGAGCATCTCTCTCTTCTCTCTCTCTCTCTCTCTCTCTCTCTCTCTCTCTCTCTCTCTCTCTCTCTCACACACACACACACACACACACACACACACACACGCAACTCAAATGCAAGCTGAAGAAATCTTAATTCATTTTCTTGGTTTTACAACTGATATCATTTGCCTACAGGTGCAGTCATGCCAGGGGATGGACTCCCAGGGCTGGAATGCAGGGTTTACAACAGGCGCTGGGCGATGCTTGCCATATTTGTCTTTACCTCAATGGTTAACGCTTCACACTGGATTCAGTACTCCATCATTGCCAACATTGTAATGAGATATTACAATGTGAGCAGCATTGCAGTAAATTGGACTTCAATGATATATATGACATGCTACATCCCTCTTGTGTTTCCAGCCTCTTGGGTTCTGCAAAAGAAAGTAAGTACAGTGGACAAGTAAGAATTATTCTTAGTTTGTTACCATTACACCTGCCTTGCCTCATCATATAGTCCCTAACCCCCGCCGCTGAATCCTTGCACTTGACAGTTCGGGTGGTTTCGCGTTAGGTCGGCTATGCTGTCTTTGCGGTGTTGCCAGAGTAACTAGTAAACAACAGCTGATTACAAATATCTCTATCGTGTGTAAAGACGAATATAAACAGTGTACATAGTAAATGAATGTGAATAATGAAACTAATTCGTTATTATGGATCTTAATTGAAAATAACAGTGATACCATGACGTATGTAGCATTCATTACGTATTTACGACAATATAGAACAAATTAATGCTAAATAGCTTGTTACAATGAAAGAAAGGTATAACGAAGTGATTTTCACCGGTAGAGAATTTTAATGACTCAATCCCATCCAAGTCTCCGTCGTCATCATTTTCGGATGCATTGTCGTCATTATCATCATCGTTACCAAGACATATCATTAGTGGTTGACATTCACTGATGATTCCGTCTAATTCCTGTGTTTCTTCGTATTGTTTTGTGCGCATGATTCACTTTCTTCTTCCATGAAGCGCGTCCACCCTCGCCAAACCTTTCCGCAAAAGTCTATCTACCTCTATAAATGTGAAAGTCTTGTTATGCTCCCTCACGTACAAACAAACACCAACAACACTATCAACAATATCAATATAAATTACAACGAATAATATGTAGCTTGCAAAGAACTGCTCAACGCACGTGTTAAGAGTCCACAAATTGAGCACGTGGTTGAAATAGCCAGATATTGCAACAGTGCGGCATCTGGATCAGTTTCCGTTGTCTTTCCGACCGACCGGAGTGCTGCTTTGTGATTGGTTCAGAAAGTCAAACAGGTAAAGGTTTTCATCTATTTTAGCTAATGTACCAACTAAACTGTCAAATGCAAGGATTCAGCGGCGGAGGTATAGACTGCACAGTCCTTCCTCAGTTATGTCATACCATTCTGGGGTTATAGCAACTTACAAAAGAGTTAATAACTGGAAAATCTGTAACGAAGCCTGCAAAGTGATGTGATTAATATTGATGGTAAGAGTTAAGTTAGTTTGTACACCACTTACTAATTACTTATAGGGACCGGTTTCAGGAACACAGGTTGTTCTTATTTTCATAAGCAATATAACGAGAGCTCCAACTTTTATCAATAAATTCGCAAGCAACTTGTTGCAAGTTCTATTTAATACGACTATTTTGTGAATAAAATAACAATGATTAGCTTATATGAACACGAAGAATAATATTCCTAAAACCCCATTTGTCATAACGTATATTTGCACCAAAATCACTGTAACTTGATGTCCATTTCATAAATTTCAGATCTCTTTATGTTGTATTGCTACATTATATGTTGTGACGCAAAATAAAAGAATGTTTTGGTTTAGTTAAGCACGATTGAAATGAATATGTCTATTGGAAATTCCGCCAATATGTACGGGAGTAACACTGCACACTGATATTCAGAGAGAAAACAAATGTACATGGGTGCGATAAAAAATGCAGAGATGATGAGTTCCAATTTGTTGTAATTTTATGCGACAATGTACTGTCTTGGCCACTTCCTATTATCACGTGTCATGAACGAAATATTCACCATAAAAACAAAACAGGAAGGTTATCTTGCCATTTCTTGACATCAAGATAGTCAAACATCTGGAGTACATAGGAAAGCTACAAACACAGATAACTACATAAAGATAAAACAAAATGTAAATGGCGTGTTATATATGGACACTCTTTAACTGCTGTGGTTCTCAACGTTCCATTCTATATTGGGCGTGAAAGACCGCTTAATTTTGCTCAGAGACCTCTCTATCAGGCTTGAGGTTCTTTTACGTGCCGTAAATCTACGACACTGGACCAACGGCTTTACTTCCCTTCCGAAGGAAGCCATACTAAGGATTTTTACGCCCGAAAAAAATCCATGGTCCTCCATCGTCCTCCGCCGGGTTTGAACCCGTGATCTTGGGTGTATAAAGTCAGCATGGTAACCATTACACCATGGAGGGCGACATAAAGATATAAAGATCATTCAATAAACAACCAGAACATTTTTTTTTAAATTCATTTATTACTGGAATGGAATTTGACAGTTATTATTTTTCAATATAATCCCCCCCCACCAAATTCTATGTACTTATGCCAGCGATGGATAAGCTTCTCGATTCTACGTGAAAAGAATTCTTGGGGCTTGTACATAACCAGTTCTGCACTGCCTCCTAGACTTCCTCATCCTCTGTGAACCTTGAGCCACTAAGAGCTTCTTTCAGTGGATTAAAACTGTGATAATCTGAAGGTGCCAGATCCGGAAGATACAGGGAGTAGGGCAACAATACGAATTTCAGGTCTTTGATGGTATCTAATGTGACTAGCATTTTTGGCCTCACATTGTCATGCAGTAACAGTACGCCACTGAACATTAGTTCACACCGCTTCCTCAAAATTGTTGGTATCAAATTTTAGCATATAAGGTTTGCACACATCTCACTGTTTATGTTTTGACCTCTCGGCATGTAATGTTCAAGAATTACTCCCTCATGGTCCCAACATGGCCTTACCAACACATCTTTCAGTTAGCATCTTTTTTGGTTTTGGAGCTCCTCGTTTAAACTATCTGCCCACACAAATACTTATGTTCGACTCAAACAACTTTCACCATATTGCACTGCCATCTGACGGTGAATTTTGGTTCGTTTCAACCCTTCTGCTCACAAAAATCTAATGACACTCTGCTGCTCCTGCTGGTGCAAACCTGTAACTTGTTTTCAGTGAATACCAGCATTCCGTTCACGAGGCCATCTGATAATAGCTCTAGGACATCATCAAAACATAGCAAAGAGGCACAGCTTTGTTGAAGTTTTGTATTTTTAATTTCTCTTCATGTACTATGTACATAGTGTATAGAGAAGATATTGTACTCCACCAAAAATTGATACCGAGATGTCACGGAAATCTATGTTTTAGTATCCCCTGTATCCAAAAAAAAAAATCATTTTCAGAAAAAGGTCCGTGTGTCCGTGAACACGATAGCTCAAAAACGAAAAGTTAGTAAAATACCAAACTTGGTATTTAAGTTTAGTATCTTCCAAGGATGCTACACGAAGATTTTGAGAAAAAATCCGCCCACCCCAAACTACCCTTTACATGGAACTTTTTTCGAAAATTTTTTATTTTCTCAAAAATGGTTCTGACGATTTTGATTAAAATATTGTATATTAAAGATATTTACCTGACAAACAAAATGTATATCTTGCATTTTCTGGGAATACCCTCTGAATACTACTTAATTCTGGATGAATTTTACCGAATTCTGGCTCCATGGTCGAGTGGTTAGCGAGCTGGCTTCTCATCCGGAGGTCCCGGGTTCGATTCCTGGCTGGGGTGGGGAATAATTCTTTAACCAGAATTATTCCCTATCCCCCACAGAGTCTGGAAGTATTATTGTGAGAGTGCATGAGTGTGTATTTGAATAAAATAAAAACGATTTAAATCCAAGGTACCCAACCTACAGACAGCGGGGCTATATAATGAAACAATTAAACAAAAATCTGTTTCATTTAGAGTTTCAATTAAATAATTAGAAACCAGATTTAATGTAAACTAATCTTAGATTGGTCCGCAAATTAGACCTCCCTCTTCCTATTGCAATCACATTGCACAATAGCATATGAAACATGACCTCTACATATGCATAGGTACCCATGTGCCCTGTGAGGAATGTGTTTATTGCAATATGTGTCGGCTATACAGAGTGTATCTTTATTGGTTTAATATATTTGGGGGGTGTGTTCCTGGTATCAAAACAGTAAAAAAAGTTTACTTGAACATGGGTCTGAAAATCATTTATTTCAGAGTTACAACGCAAAATCAAAAGTTACAAAAATTGCCTGAAGTGGCTTCCTCTTGCTTCGATGCATGCAGTACACCATCTGGCATACTCTGTTGTTGAGAGAGAAACTGTTGATGGTATCTTATTCACGGATGAGGCTGATTTTACCCGTGATGTCATCTTCAGTTTTCATAACGCATTTGAAAGTCCTAATGAAGTACGACAGGACTTACTGCATGCATTGAAGCAAAAAGAAGCCACTTCGAGCAATTTTTGTAACTGTCGATTTTGTGTTGCAACTCTAAAATAAAAGATCCTGTATTATCTGTAAATCTGAGTAGAAGTTATTGCTTTGCAGTGTTTAAGCTTATGACCAATCTTGCTGTGTATTATATTCTATAAGATACCATTAGCACTAACTACTGCTTTGGTGAACGCCATGATCATAATAGTAGTTGGTCTGCATTGTCTGGGCAAGTGTTGACATCACGGAGTACCAGAGGATGTTCTTCGAGAAAACGGTGCCGTGACAGCATACGCCAAAGACATTTCTCAACCGCTTAAAATAAGTTTCAAACTTCGCGGGTACAGCAGTGGTGAAACCTGGCGGAAATGGAATAGATTCCGCCAAGGTCGCGACATATGCGGCAGATTTTCTGCGTTTCATTTCACACCAAAAATTAGCTGTTAATGGGCCTATGAGCACTCTCATTGGAAAATAGATTAATCTCCGAGACTAAAATAAAATTAGAGGACTTCCTTTCACATCAGTGGTTGCATATAAGAACTGGAAACCAACGGCCAAGCACAAAGAGAGAGGTTAGCTGTGGGCATATAATCTCTGTGCTGCCCATAATGTGAATTTACGCGCAAATTCGAATTAGGTGAAACCTATGTTATATTAAGTAGCATAAATACAAAATCTTATCCATCATCATCATCATCATTACAATTATGCTGTCGATCCCGCAACCGTTGTATCATCGCACCCATACCGTACATTTCCGTACTCCGTTTCCCGCTCAAAGCGTGAATTTTCGTGCAATTTCAAATTAATTTAAAAAATAATGGAACACTCAAGTGTTCCTTAGTCTGTTCAAAATATATCGCAACCTTTAAAGTTCGCTTAAAAATTAAGTTCTGAAAAGTGGGAGTCGTCTTGCATTCAAGATCGTCTTATATTCGGAAAAATATGAATTACATTTACCTAGTTAGTGAAATCTAAAATTTTAATAACGATAATAATAATAATAATAATAATAATAATAATAATAATAATAATAACAACAACAACAACATAGGTACAATGAGATCACGTAATATTTCTTTGTAAGTTATCAGTACACTGAAAGTTCACTTTTAGGAAGAGGGTAAACAACAATAACAAACATTTAGCGGATTTTAACTTTGGTTTAACGGAAAAAATATATCGGAGTTGGCAACGCTGATCATGTGGTTGCCGTCTCGCGCTAATGACACAACTATTGTCAGTTTACCACCAACATTAAGAGCTTGGCTTGTCTTAACTAACAGAATGGCAGCTAACACAATCAACGTATTTCATGGTCAAGGAAAGTGTCTGATGAGAATTTTACGAACATTTATAGCGCGCAGTATCACTGGCTTAGATCTAAATGTTGATGTTTCCATTCCACGAATGGAAAACATCCCAAGCATTTCAACTGGAGATCCTTGCATGTGTTATCGCAAATCGATCTATATATCATTGTTAGATTTCTTCGTATTCGGAGCTTGGTGAACGTTTCTGCAAGGAAAAACACCAGACTGTGCTGAATGAGTCCACTGGTATAAGTGTGAGTAAATGCTTGGAGTGGTTCTGCGTTATTTTAGTGAGAGGGAAAATTCATTTGTTTCATGTTTCCTAGGACTTGTCCCCCTAGAAAATGCAGATGCAAGAGGGATTGCTTGATAAAACAACTAGGTTTGCAGCTGAAGAACCTGGCAGGAATTGGACTGATAATGCGTCGGTAATGACGGATGTGAATAATGGTGTTCACAAAATTTTGAAAGAGGAATATGGTCTACAGAATCTGAGTCTAATACGATGCCTGTGCCATTCCCTACAAGCGGTTACTAGAACTCTTGGCCACTGGGAAGAGCTAAAATAGCATTTTCTCTAATGAGATAGAAGCGTAACTGATACACTGCTGATCAGTTGTATAACATGTACTGTGACGAAAGGAATCTTCTGTATCTAATATATTTAAAGTCTGCGTTAGGAGCATTTCAGCACGCCGTTAAGATGTTCGAAGGAGAACAAAGTGACCGTACTAAACTCTATCTTCTCAAGTACGTTAGTAACAGAAGTGTGATCCCAACAAGGATTGACCTTTTTTCTGCAAACATAGAACTTCTTGAACCCTCACCATATTCTTGGAGGCACTTTCGAAAAAAGGACTGAATGAATCTTCTCTAAGAAAGGAAGACCAACAAAACATGAAAGAGAGATGCATTAACTTCTCAGTGAAGCTTTGTGAATAATTACAACAAAGACTGCCATCAAAGCCAAAAGCACCTACTGGAGAAAATGTATATGTTGAGTGTACAAAAATTAAATCTTAGACACAATGAAGTTAGTGGAGGAGTTTGGTTACGAAGACAGATTTACCTAATTGTTCACCAATGGTGCAGCATAAGGCAAATAAAATGGAAAAATAGTGATAATATGGTAGCCATCTGGAGTAAAGTCAGACAATATATACACACATATACATTTTGTGACTTGTACGGTTTGGCTATCACGGTGCTGTGTTTACTGCATACAAACGCCGAAGTGGAGCGTGTTTTCAGTGAGATGAACATTGAGAAAACGAAGTTACACCAATTACATAATTACACTTTAAATGCAATTTGGACAGTTAGAAGCACCTTAAGGCTATTCGGCAAATGTCATGCTTACGAACTCCCGCAAGAGGTGACAATTTAATTGGAACAATTAAAACCTACTCCGCGGCTTCCACAACCAGACAGACATGTGCTTCAGTCAGCAAATAATTGGAGGATATCTGCTCCGTTTCAGACTCTGTATAGGTGAGTCCAACATTACATTTATAATTTACGATAATATAAAGTTGCAATTTCATTTAGCGACAAAAACTAGCGACTTTTAACTTTCATCATCTAGCAACAAATTAGCGAAGTTTTACTTGAAGTTAGAGACTGAATCTAACTATGCATTGGTAACACTGCTGAGAAAATGGTTAGGTGAACTTAAAGAGACGAGAGAGAGAGCAGTCAGAAGATAAAGTGAAGTAAAAGTGAGGTTATGTTGAAATGGGAAGCAGGATGGAAAATGGAACTGAAGTAAGGTTAAATAAAAGGAACACATTTAAATCATCCACAAAATGGTGGCGGTGGCTTTGGTATCGTCGACGACGATGATAGAAAAGTGGCGAATGGTCTCCATACACAATATAACCATGCTGTTAAGTGTATGGGATGGGATCCTGGGATGAAATTGTAAGTATGATAATATGTATCTGATTAAGTAAGCACAATATATATTCACTCATTCATCAATCCATTAACTTCAGTCACCAGCACCTTGCCCTGTGACGTAATTACATAGAGCAGGTTCGCCTGTAAACAAGGACGTCTGGGGCACTGTTTACTCTGCACGGCTGACAATGGGGTAAGCAGAGCATATAGTGGCGGGACCCATCTGTCTAAGTGACACATTCTCCTGTATTGTAAATCTTAAACAATTGGCTGTTATGTATTCAAAATTATTAACTTAATATAAATAACGGTAATTATAGAGAACTTGGGCCCCTCTAGAAATTAAACAAATTGTAGTTTGACTAAGTTTGGTTCATACTTGTTACATTTTCACCAATTTTTTTTATCGGAAAAGCTCCGTAATTAAGTTAGACCCTAATTTATTACGTGCGCGTAGCGATCCTTTTTTGTGAATATTTATGAAGTATGCTGCTTAGAAGGAGTAGAATATAAATAAAGAAGTCTTGTAGTACTTTTGCAATGTAAATATATAATAATACTACACACTAAAGTGCCTAAAACCTGAGTTTCATTGTCGGCGGCAGGCGAACAGTGTTGTGGAATGCAACACCGGCATATGTCGCTCGACGCTTTGCTGATGTATGACAAGTATGTTTCACGCAGATACAGCTGTTCAGTGAATTTTATTATGCAGAACTTCGGCCACTCTAAAATCGAATGAAACTAAGTGCGATTGATCGACTTTGTATTTATGATGACAATTTCAAAGCCTGTGGATTTCAAATTTAGCGCGAGGTTAGGTTCCAATCCGTTTAGGTTAGTGTGTGTATATACATTTATGTTTCTAATTTTATATCGTGATATTACCTCATTATCGATATTTCCAACAACTCCTAACAGCGCAATGGATACAACATTAGTTTTTTAAATCATCTCCCCACCCATAATCCCTCTCTAACCACATCGGTCCCGTTAGAGTGCACAACTGGCATAAGTCGCAGAGAGAGTTAGCGGCCCAACTTGTAAATAATTACCAAAGAATTATTCCTTTATCCTTGTGAACATGGTTTTACTGCTTTTATAATGCAGGTAAAATTATATGATGGTTGCAGCACATACACAAACAACTGTCTTAAGAAGTAGTGAAGTGACTTCTACCTGGTGATCCATATTTGAAAATGTTGAAAGCATTAAATTATTCAGATGTGAAAGTTGCCAGATTGCCTAAGTTTAGCCTTCTTCTTGGGAACGTTGGATTTTAGCTTCACAGATCACTTGACTGCGCTTTGCGGCTTAGGGCCCTCTATCCTAGGATGTCTGTTGCATAAACCAATGGTTTATGGTGCCCCAAAAAGATAAAAATCCAAAGGATTGACGTTGGTGGGACGTGCAGGCCCTGAAACTGGTCCACCTCAACCTATCCATTTGTCATGCTAGATACCAGACAGTGCATCTTGAATAATGAGACTAAAATGTGTTAGAGTATCATGCATAAACCACATATTTCTTCTTATTTGAAGAGGCACATTTTCTAATAAGTCTGGGAGAGTGTTCAGAATTTTCAACATCCCCAAATGTTGAAAAAGTATTTTTGAATTACCATCTATACATGATAGAGTAATTAATAAAGTTAGTGGGTCGAAAGTGATGTGAATGTTGAAACAGATTTAATGGGCCATAGTCCTTGGGAATTGCTTTAGAAAAAAAGAAAATAATCTGTAATTATAATTTCTAGCCAATGTATGCCAGAATAAATTGGTGTAAGCAGAAAACGCGCCAAGTTCAGCATAAGAAAATAATACATTTCTAAAAGAGAAACATACTATTAAATGTAATGATTACTAAAAAATGTATAACCAAATGTAACTTTATTTCAATGAAGAAAATGTATTAAATAATTAAGTGTTAATATGTAAATATGTATATGTCGCATTATTGATGCGCGTAAAGCATCACAGGAATAGGAAGCAAGCAACGAACCTCTTAGCATCCCTTCTGGAAAGAAGGATGCGAGCCGTATGTGATGTATGCAAAGTTTGGAAATATTGTATAGTCTGATTGTTATTTGTAGCCATCGACTTTCTTTTTAGTGGTTAATGCTTAATAAAAAGCATATTACTCCAGAAATACGGATCTAGTTTCCTTACTTATTGTAATTTAAGGATACATACCTTCTTTCACAAGTCTCCTGAGAACCCAAATACTCGCGATTCTGCTAGACCGAGGCAAATAAAACATTAGCATGATATCATGAAAGAACAAATAAAGATATATATATATATATATATATATATATATATTGCAATGTAACAATATTTTTACTTTCTCTAGCCTCATATGTAAATGTATGTAGGGATAGAGAAGGTATTGTAATGCACCCAAAAATTTGATATCGAGATTTCACTGGAATACATGTTTTGGGTCCCCCTGAATCCAAAAAAAAGCATTTTAACAAAAAGGTCCATGTGTGTGTGTGTGTGTGTGTGTGTGTGTGTAGACAGCATAGCTCAAAAACGAAAAGACCATTAAATACCAAACTTGGTATTTACCTGATAAATAAAATGTATATCTCGAATTTTCTGGGAATAGCCTCTGAAGACTACTTTATTCTGGATGAATTTTACGGAATTTTGCATAACTGCTAAACCGAAGAGATGGACAAAAACTTAACACACAAAAAATAGACAGCACCATAAAACAGACAATGTATGTCATATACATTTTTTCGTGGAGTTGATCGTTTTTTTAGATATTCCTTGTTTTTGGTGTCAGCTTTGAAAAACTTAAAAATTTTTCTCATACGGAATTTGTCAACTCCTGTCCATACAAACAAAGGAACTTCAGTCACATAGCAACCAGCTTTTGAATATCACTTTAACCTATGGTACTCTCTTATTTGCCTTCTACTTCCAAGGAAGCAAGTAATAAGACCATTTTTCTAAATTAGCAAGAAGTAAATAGAAGAATAAGCTTTTTAACTATAATTTGTTGCAGAGATGTAGAGAAAGTCATGTGAATGGAACACATCAGATTTTTAAAAAAAGGTCCATATGTATGTTTGTGTATGTTAGTGTGTGTGTGTGTGTGTGGATGACATAGCCCCAAAACAAAAAGAGCCTTAAATACCAATCTTGGTATTTCGGTTTAGCATCTTCCAACGATGCGACTCGAAGATTTTAAAAAAAATCTGCCCAACACAAACTACTCTTTACATGGAAAAAATTTCAATAATGTTGATTTTCTTAAAAATGGCTCTAATGATTTTGATTAACATCCTGTATATTAAAGCTATTTATATCTGAAATAAAATGTATATCTTGAATTTTCTGAGAATAGCCCCTGAAGACCTCTTTGGATGAATTTTGCTTATCTGCTAAACCATAAGAGGTAGACAAAAACTCACTGCACAAAAAATGTACATCACGTCAAAACACATAATTTATGTCCTTTATGTTTTTGTTGTGGAGGTAACCGTTTTCAAGATATTCCTTGTTATTGGTTTCACTTGTGAAGTACTTAAACTTTTTTCAGACAGGAAGTGTCCGTTTTTCTGTTGTTCTACTCCTGGACAAGCAAAGAAGCAATTTGCAATGACAATCACATAACGATAGCTTTTAAAACATTTGCCTATCACTTTAGGCTAGTTGCCTTCTACTTATAAGAACTGAGTAATAAGAGCATTCTGCTAGTGTTTATTTTGATTAGCATTGTGTAGAAAGAAGAGTAATCTTTTGTAGGAAGTTTGTAGAGCAGCTAGAGAAAGTCATGTGAGTGTAACACAGTTTTTTTTTTTTTTTTTTTTTTTTTCCCTCCATTCATCTTTGTAAACATACTTGAGATAAGATAAAAGTAAGTATCTGCAGAAATGTTCTGTTCCAGGGCCTTCGGTTCACACTTCTGTGTGGAGGTGTTATAATGACGACTGGAGCCTGGCTCAAGGTTTTCTCTGCAGATCCTGAACGATTCTACTTGACCTTCATGGGACAAATACTAGTTGGGTCAGCTCAGATATTTATCTTAGGAATACCAGCACATCTTGCAGCAGTTTGGTTTGGCCCAAGGGAAGTGTCCACAGCATGCTCTCTTGGAGTATTTGGTAACCAGGTAAGTATATTGCTATTACTTATTTCATTCCTAACCAGGTTGACCAACTTTCAAACATGAAAATAAGGAAGATTGGGTCATAGCAAATTTAGTCTGTCCACGCACTCGGTGCTAATTGCTGTATGCCACTACCATAGAAAGGCGCAGATGAAACCATGTATGTGGGTACAGCAGCTGTGTTTTGTCATGTTTCCATGTGCACAGTGCAAAACATCACACAGCGGTTTGGATGTTTTTGGGTCTCAATTTTTTTCCAGTCAACATTTGACGCCTGTTCATATGTGAATACAATTTTGCCCCCTCTCTTTTTTTTTTCTTTCTTTCTTTTTTTAGAGAATGAACAGGCATTTTGCCTTTTTTCAACAAGACTCTGCAACAGCTCATACATCCATACTTCGATGAGAACAATTTAAAGTGTGTTTCAGGACAATTATTAGTCTCACAGCCTAACCCCCTGCAATATCTCTGGGGTAACTTAAAGCACAAAGTGTACAAGACAAACCCACACCCTGTAAGAATTAAAACAAAATATCTGCTTGGAAATTACCAGCATTTCTCAACGTGAATTATGACATGTGTTGGATAGTTTCCTAAAGAGGTGCCAAAAATGTATGGAAACAGCAGTGGCCAGTTTCAGCATCTCCTTTAATAGCATTGATAAGTCAAACCTTTAAAATTAGTTTTAAAAAGTTACATGGTTTCATCTATGCCATGGGTGCACAAACAGTGCTCTTTGAGTGTGAACGCAAGCCACAATGACATCTCTAGAGCGCTAACTGTGTGATAGAGAACAATGACATAGGGCAGTTTTAAAGCAGTTGTCTGGTGGATTGTGTGTTTTGTGCAGCTGGTTGCTTGCGTATCCTTCTATAATGGAGGAATCTAAAAGGTGGAAAAGTAACCATCAGACAAATACTTTCAACGTTGCATGGGAAGGTGATTACTTTATGATAGCAGCTGGAACAAATTCTCAGTGCCTTACAAAGTGCTTGTGATGGAGCACTGTTCAGTGATTATGTTGAAGTATTAATTGAAATTCAAAATTAATTCAATTTTAGATTCATTTGAGAAGGAGTTTCAAATTCTCGCAATTCCTTTCTCAACATCAGTTGAAACGTGTCTCATGATTTGCAGCTTGAACTTATTGATCTTTAGTGTGATATAAGAGCTAAAGATCATTTCAATAATACCACTAACCTGAATGATTTTTACAAGATTGTACCTCAACAAAAATATCCACAACTACACAGGCTAGCTGCGAAGATGATCTCAATGTTTGGTTCGACATACGCCCATGAATGACTGTTTTCTATCATGAACTTAAATAAAAACAGGTATTGAATATCTATGACTGATGATTCATTAAGATCAGTACTTTTTCTTTCAGCTGCCAATCACATAAAACCACGTTTTGATGTATTGGTATAGATACATAACATATAACTAGTTTGTATTGGATTTAATCTGCTATAGAAGGCAATAGTTTGTTTAAAATAAATATTTTTCCTAACCATAAATTAATAAAATAATGTTTTGAGAAATCATTTATGAAAGCTTGCACTTCTTTTCATGTACGTACTGTACAATACCTCTCCTCTCTGTCCACTTGTAAATAAGAGTGCTGCCAGTACCTGTACCCCGCTTGTGAACTGCGAGCCGGCTTTGGGAGTGCAAACCCTGTGCAGGGCTGATCTATGCCTTTCTATGATAGTGATAGATGGCAAGAGCACCAAGGGCGCAGACAGGCAAAATATAGCGCAGCCAGTTTGGACGTTTTTGGATAACCTGCTTTTAATATACTTCAAAATATTCAATTCTATTTGTTGTGTGATAATACTGAATACCCTTACAATTAGAATCTCTATTTATTAGATTAAACTTACTTTCATTTAACTACAGATACTGCAGTAGTTTTGATTTTTAATTTGTCTAGCATATATATATATACATAGTAAATAAAGAAGTTATTTTGTTACCCAGAGTTCACAGAATATGCATGTTTTGAGGATACCTGAATCAAAAAAACAAAACAAAACATTTTTAGAAAAAGTCTCACTTTTTTGTGTGCATGGGGGCAGTATAACTCAAAATTGAAAACTAGGTTAAATACCAACTTAGTATTTTAGTCCAGCATCTTCCAAGAATGTGACAAAGAAACTTATTCTACCCTAAACTATCCTTTACATGGAACATTTTTAAAAAAATTTGATTCTCTCAAAAATACCTCTAATGATTTTGATTAAAATTCTGTATATTAAAGATATTTGCATGCCAAACAAAATATATATCTTGAATTTTCTAGAAATATCCTCTGAAGACCTCTTTATTCTGAATAACTTTAGCATGGCAGATTGTGATAGACAAACTTAGTACACAAAAAATATAGATCTTGTTAAAACATACAATGTATGTGTGTACATTTGTTTTGTGGAGTTAACCATTTCCAAAATCCTTTTTATTGGCTTCAATTTTGTAATACTTATACTTTTCTCAAATAGATATATCATTCATTTCATATTTCTTGTTTTACTCCTAGCTATGCAAAGAGAACCAAATTTGAATTGTATCACAGAACAACAGCTTTTAAAAGATTTAACAATCGCTTTAGTAAATTCCCTTATTTCCTTTATACTTACAAGGAAGCAAATAATAAGATCATTTCTGCTAAAGTTTATCTCAATTAGCTTGAAGTAGATAGAATAAACTTTTGTAAGAATAGTTTCTTTGCAGAATAGGTAAAGAAAGTCATATGAATGGAACAAATCAGACTTCTTTAGATTATATTTAGTAAGATATTGAAGCAGTTAAAATTTAGTTGAGTCGATTTTGTAACACTACATCACTTACTTTTTTATTTCGGAAAACATGTTTCAGAAGCCATGTGCTTCCATTGTCAATTCCTTTGGTCGACTACCGGCATTTCAAAATTGAAATCCCGCCAGGCGATCTACTCATCCAGAAGTTCATCAAACCACCACCAGGGACAGAGACAACCACCACAGCAAGCAATGCCGGTAGTCGACCAAAGGAATTGACAATGGAAGCACATGGCTTCTGAAACATGTTTTCCGAAATAAAAAAGTAAGTGATGTAGTGTTACAAAATCGACTCAACTAAATTTTAATTGTTAAAACACATCACTGTCTCAAAGTCCACCATATATCAGGATAATATTGAAGCAGCTTTGATTTTCTCGCCTTGCTGTCAAAGCTCCAAGAACTCTACAGTCTTAGTCAAAATTGACCATAGCCATTATTTCCATTATAAGTACCTAATTGATTCTAGGCTATTTTCATTCCCTTGCTCTGTTCATTTATAGTTCGTATTGAGAATGCTCTATGTATGAGCATCAAAAATTGTTACAACAGTTTGAGTAGGTATCTATTGTTGGCTACTCTTGCACCAAGGTTAAATTAGAAGTTCCAACATAATATATCTTTGTTGCTGTATATTCGTAGGTCAGAACAGAAATAAATCAATACTATTTAGAAAATTATCTAGGTTAGTGGCAAGTGAATTATGAATTATAAACATATTCAGTAATGAAAACTCTGATGTGTTCCATTCATACAACTTTCCTTCATTTCTGTAACAAATTATTGTTAGAAAACTTATTCTTCTATTTACTTCATGCTAATCAAGATAGACATTAGCAGAAACGGCCTTATTACTTATTTCCTTATAAGTAGAAGGGAAATAAGCAAATACACTAGGCTAAATTGACAGTCAAATGTTTTAAAATGTGGTTGTTATGGGACTGAAATCAGACTATTTGCGTGGCCAGGAGTTGACAAGTTCCTATATGAGAAAACTAGCAGTAGTTTAAAACTGAAACCTATTACAAGAAATATCTAAAACAAAAAAAAGTGTATAGCACAAATTGTGTGTTTTAATGAGATTCACAACTCTTATGTAGTAAGATTTTGTCTATCTCTTACGCTTTACCAGTTATGCAAAATTTTGCAAAATTCATCCAGAATAAAGACATCTTCAGAGGCTATTCCCAGAAAATTCAAGTTATACATTTTATTTGTCGTGTAAATATCTTTAATATACAATATTTTAGTCAAAATTGTTAAAGCCATTTTTGAGAAAATCAAAATTTTCGAAAATTTTCCCATGTAAAGGGTAGTTTGGGGTGGGGGGGGATTTTCTTAAAAATACTTGTGTTGCATCCTTGGAAGATACTGAACTTAAATACCAAGTTTGAAATTTAACAGACTTTTCGTTTTTGAGCTATCTCTCATACATGCATGCACGCGCACACCTTTTTTCTAAAAATGCTTTGTTTTGTATTCAGGGGATCCTAAAACATGTATTTGCAGTGAAATCTCAGTTTCAAATTCTTGGGTGAATTGCAATACCTTCTCTATACACTATGTTCACAGTACATATAAAGAAAGTAAAAATGAATGACAAAGAATGATAACCTATGAAAAATATGAAAGCATTTTAAGATCAATATGGGAATTGCAGAATATAAATCTAACAATATGGGAGCTCCCAGCAAATACATGAGAGCTGGAGTTGGTCACCCAATTAGCTTATTACTAAAAAAAAAATTGCAAATTAATAAAGAAAAAATATGTTTGTTTCCGCTTGCTTAATGTCAATGAACACTGATTTCATTATAGTTAAAAACTTATATTTTTCCTTACCAGGGATACAATAAAACATTTTGTTGGTACCTTATCTAAAGGTTGGAATTGCACTCGGCTTCTTGATCCCTCCTCTAGTGGTTGGCAACCATAAAAACCTGGAAGATATTGGGGCAGATCTGAAGGTTCTGTACTATGGCACGGCGGTTGGACCAACAATTGCTCTTCTACTACTTCTGATATGTAAGTAAGCTTAATCGTTTAATTATTAGCTGTTGAGAAATAGATGTTGATATTCTAAATTATGAGGGGCATTCAATAAGTCCTTAGTGTGTTAAGTTTATGTCCTTCTCTAAGAGTTTACCAGTAATACAAAATGATGTAACTTGTTTTCTGAATGAATAGGACTTCACAGGCTATTCCTAAAACAGTTAAGATATGCATTTTATTAATGTTATAAATATCCTAAATAGATGATACTTTAATCAAAACTTAGGGAATTTTTGAGAAAATATAGATTAATGAAAATTTAAAAAAACATACTTTTTCTAAAAATCTGATGTGTTACATCTACATGACTTTCTCTATATATTCTGCAAACACTCTATTTTTACAAAAGATTATTTTTTCATCTATATTATGCTAATCAAGATAAACATTAACAGAAATTGTCTTATTACTTCCTTCTAAGCAGAAGGGAACTAATGGTATATACACTAGGCTAAAGCCACAGTCATATTCTTAAAAGCAGTCACTATGTAAAACAATTGGAATTCGGTTCAGTGCAAAGGGCAGCTGTAAAACAAAAGATGTCTTTGCGTTTGAGAAAAGTTTAAAATTGAAACAAATAGCAAAGAATTCTTTGGATAGGTTAACTATTCAAAAATATGTATTCGATACATATTGTGTGTTTTAAAGATGTAAAGAGATTAATGCAACAGCAAATGGAGCCATTATGCAACTCTACCACGTATGGAATAATGCAAATATAACAAGGAAAACAAAACTATGTCACTTCAATACAAATGTGAAATCAGTAATACTTTATGACTCTGAAACATAAGATAGTTTGTTACAGAATAGGTACCTAGTGAAAGTCCTGTGAATGGAATACATCAGATATTTTCATTATTTTCTTTACTTTAAAGAATTTAAAACTTACTTAAGTGTGTTGCATTTACAATACATTTTCTTACATTTAATGTGTTTTCTGTCATTTTGCTTCCTTTTTTTTTACAAGATACTTACAACATTTCTTAACTTGTGTATATTCGCCATGTGTGATTGTGCTTATTGCCAACCATGCTCGTGACATAAGTGCTGCCATCTTGGATGCTCTTTTCATAGGCACTCCTACCCTGTAGTTGGTTAAAAATGTATGTAAAGGAAGAACGGTATGCATCTAGTAACTCATTGTGTGCGGTACATAATATTGAATCTCCAGGCACAGTGTAGGTGATGTATTATTAACTTGTCTTGCACCAAGCTGCCCATGTTGAAGTGATTGGAATTCCTTCATCCTCACTATGGTAATACATATCAAATGATCACATTGTAAGGGAATGAGGCAAACAAGAAAAAGGCTAAATACAGTAATATTGCCTAGCATGTTAAAGCAAGTTCACTCAAACGGGATACAAGAATCAAGTTTTAGCAATATAGCACATTTAGAGAAAACAAGACCAGCAGCCTTCGCTCTGTCTATTTCAAAGGTCTGGGATTAAACCTTACTTCTCAAGGAAATATTGTTGAAAAGTCAGTGTTACTCCACCAATAAGTTTCTGCTAATAGACAAAATAGAGAGGCACGGGATCAAACCACACTTCTTGCTAACAGTTTCAGAGAAGTGGCAACTCAACTTGAGGGAATAGCTATGGAGGATTAAAAGAATTATAGAGACAACTTAAAGTTTGATTTAAATAAGATAATATATTTAACTTTATTTTGAAGGTTTCAGTAGGCGAGTGTTTGGCTTACAGTAGCAGAGTTCCCTAACCTGAATCATCTTTTACCTTATCACTAAGCTGAAGAGAGGGTAACACCCTAATTTCTTAACTTGAGAAATGTGTCATGAGTGTGTCTGGGCGAGGGCATAGGAGGGGTTCAGAGTGTCACGTTGAAGGGTAGTAACACAAGCAAAGACCGAGAGAGAGAGAGCTTCAACTTGGAGTTTGTGGTGCTTTATATGGCTGAAGGCTACCCAGCAAGGTTTTTGCAATATGTCAACAGCTATTCTAAATCTAGAGTTAAACCTTACTAGCCAATCAGAATGGAGTATTCACATTATTCTCAAACATCCTGAGTGATGTGTGCAGAAACTTTGTTCAATTCTGCTCATAAACCTGCAGAAGTTGATGTCATTGTAAAACCCAACAGGTTTTGTCATCAGAAGGGATTAAACCAACAACTTCCGTTTAGGAATGTCCCAACTCAAGAAAGTCAAGTAAAAGTATAGAATATAAAATTTCAACTGATTCAGAATACCTACCATAAAACAGACAATAAAATATTCCCAAATTAATATAAGTTAAAGCTCTCGACACTGACACATGACACACTTCCCTGCTTCAAAAAAGCAGCACATTGATGTTTTTTTTTTTAAAAAAAACATACACACACACACACACACACACAAAATACTTGTAATAGGAAGTAACAAGCAATAACAGCGGTGGGGGAACCAAACACTGCAAATATATATGTAAGCACAATACAATGGTTAAAAAAAAAAAAAAACTGGTGCACCTATGTAAACAGGCAGAAATTAAAAACTACAATAGCTCATAGGTGTGACCCAAATGACAGGAAAATACAAACATACTGTGTAGCACCTTAAAATAAAGAAAGGAAAAAGAAAACAAAAACAGGAGGATAGGCAGGATTAAAGGGAGAAGGAGAAGAAAATAAAACAGGACTATGATCCAGCGACGCTCCCACGAGGCATGGCAAAAATATCCAGCTCAATACTGAACAGTTTCTTGTCCAAGCATGTGCACATGAGACTCTTCGAAGTAAAAGTTGGCTTTGCAAGTCTCTCCTTGTCAAACGCAGCCCCAGAGTACTATCTCTGATATTTAGCTATGCACTAGCCATGTGAAGCTCACGACTATCCTGTGGTAAAACACTTTGTCCGAAACACGCAGGCAGTAGAGGAAGTCCAGTGTATAAGAGCATGAAGATACAGCATACGTGGTTGCAACAATCAGAGAATTAAATGCCCAGCAAACAAAGTTCCAATTGTTAATACAGTTTCTCTATAGGGAAACAAGTCTAGTTTGATAGTGGATGCCAAATATGTGGGTGGCACTCTTACATGTTGAATGTCTTGCCCACATGCACTGTCGGGATATAAAGTGTGTACCACGTAATGAAGAGCTGTAATCCAATGGGGTAGTTGATACCGTCCTACCCAGGAGCCATCGACATCCACAGAGCTGCTTATCTTCGACCCAACACATATTCATATGTCTCAAGTGCAACGAGGCAGGCTGCGACATCCACCAAGAAACAAAACATAACAATGGATTAGGGAAAGGGAGAAACAAATAAAAGGGAATATAATATTTAGAGTTCTGAAGGGAAAGAGAGGAGACTGCATGAACTATATGGAAAAATTAAAGGTAGTATGAGCAAACATGAGGACATGATAAAGAAAAGAAAATAATTATTGAAAAAGGAAAGGTGCTATTTTAAATAAAATGTTACAATACAGTATTTACTTTGAGAAAAAAATGAATACAATCAATCCATAGATATTCTAAAAGTAGTGTGAAACATCCAAGTAATAAAATCAAAACAAAATGATCAAGCCTATCTCCTAGATGAGTTAGGACACATGTTCAAGTAAAATTAAATTTTGAACATTTCTGCTAATAAATACAAATTTGGAATGTTGTAAACCATCTATCAGTTACTCAGATGTTTCACTAAAAATTATAGAGGAACGAATAGCTCACATAAGATAACTTGATAGGAATAAACATGAAGATAAGTATCAACTCAGTGATTCATTCCATCAACATAAAAAGGGAAATCAGAATAAATATATATATATATATTTAAGGTCATTAAATTATAAGGTAACCCCTCTCATGGCCTCTCTCCACTGCACAAGAAATCTGAGAGTTGCCAGGAAAGTGGTGCTGAAAATATTGACCATCTGCTCCCAAACAGGCAGTATAACATGTTCTCACTCAGCAGCAGAAATCCCTGTGTAATCTACAGAAACTTAGTGATAACATCATGCAAGAAATCACAAGCATTCCTGCTGCTAAGCTTAGACGTGTGAGCGAGAATATTTTAGCAAATTGTGAGCAGATCAACAGTTCCATAATTTATCTTAAGATACATATTTTAGTGTGCCTTCGCCAGCATCACTTTCCCAGTGACTTTCAAATCTCTCGAGCAGTGGAGAGAGGCCACAACAGGGGTTATCTTATAATTTAACAACCCTTTATATGTATAAATATATAAAATACAATATAAATATATATAAAATAGAAGGTATAAAATGAAATACAGAGTCTCTAGTCAACTGTAATGTATACTAATGAGTATCTTAATAGCAAGCAATGTAGCATGTAAGAACAATGTGATCAGAGTTAAATAAATCTTTTAGGATGCCCTGGTAACTAATTTAAAGTCAATGTGCACTGGAGGCTGAAAATGAAAACTAATTATCACACGTAAGCAACACATAGGCACACCTGACAAAGTACTACAAATCAAAATAATTTAACAAGAGAGAAATCTAGAGGCATTGTCCTCCGGCAATAATAGCAAGCACAGTCTCATGTGGTAGCTATATTGTCGAAAGTATTGTCCCTCTGAATTAATCAACAAGGTTGTGTATCACGTATCTTACAATGGGGTGTAAAGTTTGGACACTTTATCAGGGCATCATACAAAGAATAATGGCTTCCTTAAGATCGAAAACTCTGTCACAACAATGATGTTCACAAATTATTTTAAGTTGAACTTTCTGTACAATACTGTGCATTGTTGCATTGGGCATAAAATATTTACAATAAATTATTCACAAATTGCAGGAATACTCATGATAACTCACAAATTACTGATACAGAGTGCAATACTCAACAATATGCAGCTAAAACAACATTAAACAGAGCTTCCATAACATGTCATTAAAATAAAACATAAAAATCTTCTCCAGCTGCTACCTCAAATATTGCCTTTCAATGGGTCTCTGATAGAATAGAATGGAATGTTTATTGTCATATAATGTTTACATTGTGAGCCTAAGCTCGTAAATTGGTGACGAGTCAAAAAATACACTTGAGTAACTTAAATTCTAATATGTATATGATATAAAATTATTTTTAAAATATATTGAAACATTGATTTGTAAATTTATGGTAATAATATAATATGTATATTAGCTTAGTGACTCCAACATTGTGTAATTCATGAATTCTTGTATAGAGTAATATGTTTAATTTACTAATATTTCTTTAACTCTTTTTCTGAATAAATTTAAGGTTTTTATATTTTTGATTTTTTGTGGCAGTTTATTATATATGTAGGGGTTGTCAGAGACAATACAACTACTATTGTGGGGGAAAGGGGGTCAGTGCTGCAATCAAACACCTTCTAATTATACTCACAAAACTAATTCTTCCAGTTCAACTTGTTTATTTGTCTCAGGACTCTGAAAAGCTCAACATACATGATAGTCAATTACTTTATGGGCGCGACCCATGCATAAACTATTTCAACATGTGTGTACAAAAACAAAATTAACTCTCTATAGTTCCTTGAACTAAGCTCTTCCTAGATTACCACTCAATGGGATCTTACCGTACACCCAATAAAATAATCTTTATATTTCACCACAGTAATATAACCTATACCAAGGTTATTTTCTGCACTGATTACTATTTCATGAAATCTTGTGGTTTACTCAAGCAAGTAAATAATTGTATTATGACCTGTAACAAATGTACTCTTAACACAAATTATTCCTTCATGGGTTGTCCTCTGTGGTATAGTGGTTACCATGCTAGTCAAGGTCATAGGTTCAAACCCAGCAGAGGACAATGGACTTTTTTAGGAGTAAAAATCCTTAGTATGACTTCCTTTGCAAGGGAAGTAAAGCTGTTGGTCCCATGCCATAGATTTACAACATGTAAAGGAACCTTAAGCCTGATAAAGAGACCTCTGAGCAATATTAAGTTGTCTTTCATGCCTAATATAGAATAGGATAATGAGAATCATAGTAGTTAAAGATCCAATTCCATTTTCCCCTTCATGAGACACAGCGGTTTACCCACGAAAGAAAGTAAGCATTTTACTCGATTACTCAACCATAAATCGGGGGGGGGGTGCTCATGGCCAACCATCCGAACTCAAAATTACAACTCTGACAATCCCTAGATATTAACACAATTAAGTTAGCCATTGAGAGAAAATATCTGTCTTAAACAGTGTACTACTGAACCAGAGCTACTCTTATCTAAGGAGTATTGTCAGGAAGTGACAGATATGTCACATCCCTAAATATTCCAGCAATGACAATGTGCAGCCTGTTAAGACTCATAGATGCACACAAAATAAAGAGAGAGAGAGAGAGAAAGAGAAACAGAAAAAAATTATATTACCTATAGAAAGAAGTTCAAACTGGGTCATCATCTGGTTTCAGTTACGAGCAGGAACTATGTTCAATGGATGATCCTTGAAGACGAAGTCAGCCAAGAAATAATTTGCATTTCTTTTCTATTAGCAAAACTAGTAGTTGGCCTCAGCATAGTGATAAACAGTACTTTTCTGAAATCACAACTCAAAACAACCAATAAGTCTTATGCAACAATAAAAGTAAAAAGAAAAGAAATTGGAATAATCCATTCAGAACAATCTGCCATCCTTTGCATTATCATAACTAGCTATGCACATAAACTATATTAAGTGTGTATAACAAATTGAAATTATTTAACATGAAAAAGAAAACTGTCGTAACATTGTACACAACAGAGAGCTGAAGCTATTAAAATATAAATTAAAATTGCCTGCAGATTACAACTATTATATTTACCAATATAAATGTTTTATTGAAGATATATTGTAATTATTAAAGGTATTTAAGTACAGACTATTCCTAGCTAGAATGAACCAGGATCTGAAGAAATAAGACCAGCAAAAGTGTTAGTTATTGGTGATTCTTTAATGAAATTTGCAGGTGAAGTTTCCAAGGAAAAGGGAGTGTATGCTGTTTTCCAGGAATAAAAATGTCCGAGCTTCAAAATCAAGTGGATAAAATGCACTTAAAGCAAATGAAGCCTGATATTGTGGTAATACAATATTAGTACTGAAGAAAGATCTTAAGAAATAAAGGGTGACACTGTGGACTTGGTAAACAAAATTAGAAAGCAGTCATGTGATACTAAAATCATAATAAGTGGTGTTTTACATAGATGAAACACAAGTACAAGGTTTGTTAGAAATATCCACAAAACATTGACTGTGTTCTATTAAAAATTGTTTAATGGTTGATAGCACCTTCTGGCTAAATGGTTGGGACTTTAGCAGGGATGGGGTACATTTAAACAGAAGGGGTTATTTTAAATTTGGGTAATTATTGAATGATACTATCCTTTCACTGCTAAGGGAAACTGGCAAACTCCAGGTGGATGCAATTTCAGGTAGGGCTACCATGAAGGGCAGCACATTAAAAATGTTACATCAAAATGTGCAATATATATCGAAGGAAATGCTTGATTTTGAAATTATGATTATAGAAAATATCCTTGATGTAATATGTATAACTGAGCATGGGCTGAAAGACACAGACATTAAAAATTATCACTTCAGGGATACAACTAGACAGCATGTTTTTGTAGGAAGAATTATAAAAGTAGTGGAGCAGCAATATTGAAAAAATTATTAATTATTGTGGATAAGCTTACAGATTACAGTATTGAAAAAGATATAGAATTATCTGTTATTGAATTGTGTTATAAATCAATAAAATATAAAATTTGCTGCATATATAGTGTATTTTTCGGACCATAAGACACAGTTATGATTTTGTTAAGAAAATTTTGAAATAAAAATAATAAAGGTTTTCTCTATTACTTGCATAATGTAGGTATACCATAAATTTCACTCGTTTTGAAGCACAACAAAAAGTATCCTTTAGACTTCATTTTCACTTTCGCTCATATCTGAATTTCTGCTCTCCGCAGATCATTTTCTTAGTTGGTGGGGGCCAAAAATGATTTTCTGCTGCCCTATTACCATGCTTTTTTGCATATTTAACAACTTCTAATTTGAATGTAACACTGTATGAGAATCTCTTCTGTTTAGGCCACATTGTATACAGACATGAGAGCTTAGAAAAACTCACAACTGAATGTCACTTTCACAGCAGTACACTTGCTACTGGCAATTAAACATAAAAGAAAGGGGCTGTTAGAGAACATTTACCTTGCTCTCGCATTCTTTAATCCATTATAGAGCAAAACTGCCATTAGGGTATGTCATTAAGGCTCCTATTCTTCTAATAGTTGCTTTATGCTATATTGAACCTTGAACCTGAATTAGGTAGCAGGTATACAGTCCACAAGGCTCACATTCCCTTGCCAATGATCCATGTATTGTTAAAACTACTGATAATTTAACTGGTTTTCACATGTGAACTTTGGACCATAAGACGCAGTTAAGTTTTAGACAATATTTTATAATGAAAAAAGTGCGTCTTATGGTCCGAAAAATACGATAGGTCTCCAGCGGAAATGTTGACAACTTTTTTATGAAATTAGAATCAATTTTTCATATAATAACAAAATCCAATAAATATATTATAATTTTGGATGATTTTACTATAGATATAATAAAGATACAGCCACATCAACAAAGTTTAGGAATTTGTTGCTATCTTTCAATATTAATCTAACAGTAACTCTATCAACAAGGATAACAACAATTATTGCTAATATAGCAAGCAATATCCAAAGCAGTTTTTTAAAGCAGAGGTTATACACACCTTAATATCAGATCATTTGGCTCAATCAATTTTGTCAGAATTAGGGAAGAGCTTATCTAATATCACATGAACAATAGTAAACAAACTATAACTTTTCTGACTCTAACTTAGAGATATTCCAAGAATTGATTAAAGGAGAAGATTGGGCTATTGTAGTTGAAGCAAGTGATGTTGATGAAAAATTTAATGTACCTATCTGTAGAAATTATGAATTATTACCTTACAAGGGAGAGTTGATAACTGAGCTTCCCAAACATGACCTTAATTATAAAATGTAAGTGATGTAAAAGTGTTACAATTGATTCAAATAATACTTATATGTAGTATACATCACTGTCACAAAAACCTCAACACAGTAACTTATGATTTATTTAAAAAATTTGAAACTGATATTTAGAAAATAAGTATAAACAGCAAAAAAGGCAATATCAACATTTAATTAAAACTACAAAATATAAATATACTAATGGTATCCTAACAAATAGTAATAATAAATCAGCAGTTTTGTGGAAAGTAATAAATACTGATAGAAACAAAAATTATACTAAACAAATTACTATAATTATTAACATAAAACTAAATAATAATACTATAACAAATCCTAACTTAATTGCTGATACATTTAATTATCATTTCAATAATATTGTTAAGGAAAATGTACATGTAACTAAAAATGCTAATAAGCATATCTTTGATAATTGAATCTCTATATTTAGCGCCAGTTACTAACTCAGAAATATGCAACATCATTAGGTCTCTCAAAAATAGTAAAAGCATTGGAAATGATGACATATCTAACAACCTGCTAAAAATAAGTAACAAATTTATTGCGCCTGTCTTAGCAAATATAATAAATATGTCAGTCATTACAAAGTGGTAAATTCCCAGAGATACTGAAAATTGTTAAAAGTGGTGCCCTTATTTAAACATGGAAATGTCAACGATGCTAATAATTACAGACTCGTTTTAGTATCATCACTTTCTGAGTTTGAGTGTTGTTTTATATATTGTATAGCCAAGGAGAATATGACTGTATGTATAGTTGTAATTGATGAAGTCTATGGTAAATTTTATATGTACCCGATGAATGATAAATAAATTCAAATTCAAACTTAGCAAAAATTTTGAGAAGGTTTTTGAATGTAGATTAATAAAGTTTTTAAATAAACACAATGTACTGAATGTTGAGCAACATGGCTATATGAAAGGTAGATCAACAGAAACTGCCCTTATAGAATTTATTCATAAGAATTTAGTAGCTTTAGGTAATAAAGAGTTTGTAATGGATATATTTGTTGATATGAGTAAAGCTTTCAACTGTGTGAATTTAGACAGTTTGGTGGAGAAATTAGACAGTTATGGTATAACAGGAGTACCACTAAAGTGGATATGATCATATAAAGGGAATGGAAGGCAACTACAGATCAACATTAAATACAGTAAAATATTAAATACCATAGGGTTTTGTACTGACACCCTTGTTATTTAAAATATACGTTAATAATATTAGTTCATGTAAGACACTAAAGAATAATGAGCTAATATTATATGCCAATGACATAGCAAAATGCTGCACACACAAATGTTTACAGGATTTGGAAATTAATGCTAATATTATAATTAACCATCTCACTCAGATCTTAAATCAGAATAATTTGAATATTAATATTAATAATACTAAGTATATGCTTATATCTAATCGAGAAGCTGATTTCAAACCTGATGTAAATATGATGGAAAAAGCTTAGAGGAAATTGAAATCATAAGATATCTTGGAATCATGTTAAACTTAAACTCTTGGCGCAACAGCCCATAAGGGGCCAGGGCCTACCTATACGGCTGCTGCATCCCCCAACCTGGCCCAGGACAGGCGTTCATGGATGGGGTGCAGTATTGGAGAGCCAATGGCTTGAGTTCCTCCCAGTCGGTTAATGTGGTCCTCTCAACTTCTCCTACAAGTAGCTCCTCAATTGGTCCCCCCCCCCAGGAACCTCACGTGGCAGAGTGCACCCTGAACCAGGTCTCCCACCAGGGGAAAAATCCCCATGCCGGTACCGGGAATCAAACCCAAGTCTCCTGCTTGGCAAGCAGTTGTGTTACCACCGCCCTAAGGAGATGACCCCTTGGAGTCACATTAGACAATAATAACTGGTGCTCGCATGTTGATGAATGTTGCAGTAAACTGAATAGTTATTTATTTATTATAGTGGTAATGCTTCTCTCTCTATGCAAAAGAGAGCATTATAATAAAAATATCCTGTATGTTGGTGATAACACAGTTAATATTACCTGGGTACTAGTACTTACAATGGTAAGTTGCCATTAAGATAGGTCTCTGAAGTGAGACATACTAGTTGGTAAAACACACATAATCGGTAATTTATTTAAGATATATGGCATCTTTTGTAGCACAGAAGTATTATTAAATATTTACCATGGTTTGTTTATGAGTTATGTAAAATTCTGTGTAACAATATGGGGAGCTACTTCTATAGAAATTAACAGAATTTTTATCCTTCAAAAGAATACAATTCATACAATGCTAAAGTTAAATACAAGACAAAGTATAAAACCACATTTTATAAAAATGAATATACGTACTTTCCTGACTTAATAATTTTCTAAACTGCACTGCTTACAAAGACAAATTATAATAAAATAAACTATTAAAATCATGAATATAACACTAGACATAGGAATGACTACAGTGTAGTATACCATAGACCAGTAATATTTGAACTGAGTTCAAAGTATAAAGGAGTTGTATTGTGTAATAAATTTGCTAATGAAATAAAGTCAACAATGTAAATAAATTCAGAAAAGAACTGCGTAAATATTTAGTAAATAAGGCATTCTATTCAATTGAAAAATTTGTTAATAACTGATGTAGTTCTTATATTTCTATTGTGTTTAATTGATTTAACAATTTTTGTTTCATTTCGTAATCGGCTTACCCTCCCCATATTTGTAGGAGTGACACCCCCCTAGGACTTGCAAGCCAATGCCTAGGGGTCACAAGCCTGTCGGGGAACCAACGACACGAAACCACAGAATAGAGAACCTGTTACAAGGGGTTAGCCTGTAGCCAGACATAAACATGAGGAAGTGGATGATATGAAATGTAAGCAAAATTGATGATTGGAAAGATGTTGATGGAGCAATAAGTGGAATGAGTGGCAGAGGAAACTAGAGGGCCTGGAGAAAACCTGCCAAATGCTGCTTCATCCACTGCGACTCCCACAAGCGGGCGCTCAGGATCAAACCCAAGCCACCTAGATGGGAGGCGAGCAGTCTAACCACTCACTCACTTACCTGTTGTATGTAGAACCAAACTGATAATGTCTAATATATATATATATATGTAATCTCTATGGACAAGAAATTGAAATTGAAAAGAATATAATGTGTTGTTGTTGTTTAGTCTTTCAGAGAGAACCACCTTTACCTCCAAGTAAAGCACAGGCAATGCTCAGAAAAAGTGTGAATGTTTCAAAAGCCAACATTAATGAGCAAACCTTCATGGAATCATTGAAATCATTGATGACAAACAGAAATTACCTTCTGCTTCTAGTCAGCTATGGCATAAATGTAGGAACATTTTATGCAGTGTCCACACTCCTCAATCAAATTGTGTTATACTATTTTCTGGTAAGTGTAGAATTTGCATGTTATTTTAAAATAAAACATAGTTACTTAAGGAATGTGGGATGTGTAAATGACTCAAGAAAACAATTTTTTGTCTTCTCTTTTTTAATAATCTAAAAAGATATTCTGAACTTAAGAAAACCAAAAGCAGCAATAAGTCTGCCAACCTGCAAATACTCAAAATATACCAGGCTTACCAATATAATGAATGCAGAAGACTGCAATGTGCTTCATCTCCCTCTTAAACGACACCCTCGTCACTAATAAAACAAAAGAACAAGATCAAAGTTAACAAATAGAGAGCTTGCACTATGACCTTTATCTTCAAGCAAAGCACAGTGTGAATGTTTCAAAAACCAACATTAATGAACAAACCTTCATTAAAGTCATTGATGAAAAACAGAAATTACCTTCTTCTTCTAGTCAGCTATGGTGTAAATGTAGGAACATTTTATGCAGTGTCCACACTCCTCAATCAAATTGTGTTATACTATTTTCTGGTAAGTGTAGAATTTGCATGTTATTTTAAAATAAAACATAGTTACTTAAGGAATGTGGGATGTGTAAATGACTCAAGAAAACAATTTTTTGTCTTCTCTTTTTTAATAATCTAAAAAGATATTCTGAACTTAAGAAAACCAAAAGCAGCAATAAGTCTGCCAACCTGCAAATACTCAAAATATACCAGGCTTACCAATATAATGAATGCAGAAGACTGCAACGTGCTTCATCTCCCTCTTAAACGACACCCTCGTCACTAATAAAACAAAAGAACAAGATCAAAGTTAACAAATAAAGAGCTTGCACTATGACCTTTATCTTCAAGCAAAGCACAGTGTGAATGTTTCAAAAACCAACATTAATGAACAAACCTTCATTAAAGTCATTGATGAAAAACAGAAATTACCTTCTTCTTCTTCTAGTCAGCTATGGTGTAAATGTAGGAACATTTTATGCAGTGTCCACACTCCTCAATCAAATTGTGTTATACTATTTTCTGGTAAGTGTAGAATTTACATGTTATTTTAAAATAAAACATAGTTACTTAAGGATTGCGGGATGTGTAAATGGCTGAAGAAAACAATTTTTTGTCTTCTCTTTTTTAATAATCTAAAAAAAATATTCTGAACTTAAGAAAACCAAAAGCAGCAACAAGTCTGCCAACCTGCAAATACTCTAAATATACCAATCTTACCAATATAATGAATGCAGAAGACTGCTAACATGCTTCATCTCCCTCTTAAATGACCCCCTTGTCACTAATAAAACAAAAGAACAAGAACAAAGTTAACAAATAGAGAGCTTGCACAATAACCTTTATCTTCAAGCAAAGCACAGGTTATGCCCAGAAAAAGTGTGAATGTTTCAATAGCCAACATTAATAAACAAACCTTCATAGAATCACTGACAGCAAACAGAAATTACCTTTTTCTTCTAGTCAGCTATGGTATAAATGTGGGAACATTTTATGCAGTGTCAACACTCCTTAATCAAATTGTGTTGTTCTATTTTGTTATTTTAAAATAAAACATAGTTAGTGTAAATGGCTCAAGAAAACAAAATCAAAAAGATTTTTGAACCTAGGAAAACAAAAAACAGCAACAAGTCTGGAAATACTCTAAAAACATACCAGGCTTAGCAATATACAGAATACAGAAGACGGCCAACATGCTACATCTCCGTTGACCCTCTAAAGCAACTCATAATAACGAAGTTAACAAATAGAGAGCTTGCTCAAAATCTCGATACAATATAACAAAACCTTAAAAGGTGGAAACATGAAGTCCCCAAACAAAATGTTGACAGTAGTAAAGAATTTTGATATTCTCTTCATAATATACGAGGCAGAGTCAATAAGTATCTGCAATGTTGCTCTAATTGTCATTAGGGGGGGGCTGTATGGCATTGTGTGCTCATCAGCTGCTAGATGGCACTGTTGGCCACATCTGTGGTGGGTTTCAGTGTTATCAGATCAGTGCAGCTTGCACTGTTGCAATGTAAAGAAGGCCGCACCACTCCGTGTGTGTACCAGGGAAGAACAAAGTTCCATAATCTGTTTTTTGTGGTCTGAGAGTGTACCAGAAGCGGAAATTCAGAGCAGACCGTCAGCACAATATGGGGACAATGTTGTGCCACAGCAAAGTGTTTACCAGTGGATTGAACAGTTCAAAAGGGGTCGCACAAGTGTGATGAATGAGGAACAATCTGGGCATTCATCTGCAATCATAACAGATGCCACTATTGATGAGTAACTTGATGACGTGACAAACTAGTTGCATATTAGTCATGGTTCTGCATATGAAATTGTGTAAAACAGCTTAACTTTGACAAAGTCTGTTCGAGGTGAATTCCAAAAGAACTCGCAGAAGAGCATAAGCACAATTGTCAGCACCTACTGGACCATCATGCTAACAAAGGTGAAATGGTCATCACTGGGGATCAAACATGGATTCACCACTTTGAACCAGAGAGTAAATGTTAGAGCATGGAATGGAAGCATCCTGGATTCCCAGTCAGAAAGAAATTCAAGAGTTAACCTTTGATGGCAAAAGTGATGTTCACAGTGTTTTCGGCCTCTCAAGGGCCAGTCCTGGAACATTACCAGGAAAATGGGGAAACAGTGAACATTACAATGGCATGGTACTAAAAAAGAACTACATCACAACACACAAAATCTGAGAAATATTATAACTTCTCAATGACAAGTCACTACTATTACTAAAATGCCTGAAAAGAAATAGCATTAGTATGAACAAAAAATTATAGTTACAAGTATAAGAATATGATAACACTTACTCAACTAACTGAAAAATACAAATGAAAAGACCTTAACATATTGCACTGAATTAGCACATGTAACCAACAAACCAAGGGCATCAAAATGCAGTATTTTCCACTGTATTACACTTTTTAAGCACAATTACAAAACAAGATAGACAAAATTGAAGTCTGAGCGAAAAGAAGCATTAATTCCTTTAGGGGCAAAAATATTCATTCACATAATATATCTCTCAATATTACCTCTATTTAGGGAACGCTCTGTAGCAATCAATATCACATTCACATATGGAATGTTATGCAGCAATTACACACGGGGATAAAAAAAATTGTACAAAAATGAGGCCTAATAAAGATGAAAATCGATTTAGATCGGCAAATATAGGCTACACCTACTGTAGCCAACCAAAGATATAAACAAACACACATGGGCATAAAATACCATAAAATCACAGTATACCAGTAATGTAACTCCATGGCGCAACAGCCTGCGAGGGGCCTTGGCCTACCACCCAGCCATTGCATCTCCCATCTCAGCCCAGTAAGGTGTCATGAATGGGGTGCAGTGCTGGAGGGTGAGACGTGGTCAGCACCTCGGGTCCCTCTTGGCTAGTTAATGTGGTCATCTCAACCTGGAGCTGCTACTTCTCAATCAAGTAGCTCCTCAATTGGCCCGCCAGGGACCACACAAGGCTTAGTGCACCCTGGAGCAGTTTCCCAGCGGGGGAATCAAACCCAGGTCTCCCGCTTGGCAAGTTTTTGCACTACCACTGCACTAAGGAGACGACCACAGTATACCACATACACAACACTTGATCAAAATTACACTTAAACCTTAACACACACTGCTGTTTTAAAAAAAAAAAAAAAATCGCACACACATTAGAATACCAAGTTAATATAAAGCATGACACGATGTACACTTTTTGTAGCAAATGCAACGCTAACATACAAGATAGCGGAAAGACCAGCATTATATGCAGTTACCAAAACAACCAAAACAAAGCTAAAAGAAAAGTATTAATGTCAAAATCACATGAAACAAATTTAGACTTAGAAATTTGAACAAAGCAATTGACCACTTGCTCACATAACGAACATCTTTACCCATGCATGAAACTCGCAAACACAGATTACACAGTAAAAATCACTTTTCAAATCTGAAAGCCAAATAAAAGACATTGTAAACTCACCCAACTTTAAAATGCCACCACAGAACTTTACAATTATATGAGAAAGAAAAATGCAGGTAAAATTTTTTTGGGATATTCTTTAGATTACGTCTTACAAGAATTATGTCCGTGTCCAATACAGGAGAGCTTTGCAAGGTGTACGAGGGCTGATGGAAGTGGCCAAAGTTGCCATGTAATTTCAGTACTGCTAACCTTGCTATTTGTGTGTGTATTTGTTACCAACCTCCACACCAGCACCCCAAGCACAGTTTTCCAGATGTTTGAAATTCTACATGTACCATTGTTATGAAGGAAGCAGTTTACTGTTTTTTGGTGGCAATTGTTCCTTTATCAACACGGTCAAATTGGCAGCATCTTTACTTTAAAACTGAGGTGTATGTCTCTGGAACTGAGTACATAAAGATAGTAACTGGAAATTGTTTCCGATTGCAATGGCTAGGTTTCAAAGTTTTATTGAATTCGCACCTTTGTGCAATGATGAGGAAAAATGCATTCGTTTACTCTACAATGAAAGCCTGCTAAGAACCTGAATGTTATGTTTGGAATATGATTTCCTGTTACATCCTGTGTCTAACAGGATCAAGCATACCAGACATTTTCAACAGGAGAGGCCATGTGGACAAGTTTTCGGAGTCCGTGGCAAAAGGCACCTGGTTTGAGAATTTCAGATTACCACTTGACCAAGTACATACAGTTTTGCAAATTATCATTCAAACTGTTGTTCAAAGTTCTCATGGATCAACATTAGCCACACAACAATAGCTGATTGTTTTAGCTACTGTTGGGAGGTGTGCATCTCCTCAATGGACGACAAATACATAAAAAGGGGTAAAATAGGCGATACTGAATACATTGGTCAAATCGATGAATACAAAGTTTGAAGTAGGAAATACCAGTAGGAAACAGGATCTTTGAAATGATAACATAGCATTAATGAGATGCAGAGACAATATGCCCCAAAAAAAGAGATGTTGCAACACTCTTTGCATTAATTGAGGAGCATGTGCAATTCACCAGCACAATCCGAACGACTGCTGGGATGGATAGTGGGTTAATGGCGCACTTATCTGTGAACTACAGCAGCATTTCATGGACCCAGTAACACAGTCCACACCAACAGCTGGGGAGTACACAGTGGGTTAATGGCGCACCTATCAGTGAACCACAGCAGCATTTCATGGACCCAGTAACACAATCCACACCAACAACTGGAATGGATACAGTGTGTTAATGGCGCACTTATCTGTGAACCACAATGGCATTTCATGGACCCAGTAACACAGTCCACACCAACAGCTGGGGTGGATACAGTGTGTTAATGGCGCACTTATCTGTGAACCACAATAGCATTTCATGGACCCAGTAACACAATCCATATCAACAGCTGGGATGGATACAATGTGTTAATGGCGCGCTTATCTGTGAGCCACAGCAGCATTTCATGGTCCCAGTAACACAATCCACACCAACAGCTGGGATGGATACAGTGTGTTAATGGCGCACTTATCTGTGAACCACAATAGCATTTCATGGACCCAGTAACACAGTCCACACCAACAGCTGGGGTGGATACAGTGTGTTAATGGCGCACTTCTCTGTGAACTACAGCACTATTTCATGTACCCAGTAACACTATCCACACCAACAGCTGGGATGAATACAGTGTGTTAATGGCGCACTTATCTGTGAACCACAGCAGCATTTCATGGACCCTGTAACAAAATCCACACCAACTTCTGGGATGGATACTGTGTGTTAATGGCGCACTTATCTGTGAACCACAATTGCATTTCATGGACTCAGTAACACAATCCACACCAACAGCTGGGATGGATACAGTGTGTTAATGGCGCACTTATCTGTGAACCACAATAGTATTTCATGGACCCAGTAACACTATCCATACCAACAGCTGGGATGGATACTGTGTGTTAATGGCGCACTTATCTGTTAACCACAATAGTATTTCATGAACCCAGTAAGACAATCCATACCAACAGCTGGGATGGATACTGTGTGTTAATGGCGCACTTATCTGTGAACCACAATAGCATTTCATGGACCCAGTAACACTATCCATACCAACAGCTGGGATGGATACACTGTGTTAATGGCGCACTTATCTGTGAACCACAATAGTATTTCATGGACCCAGTAACACAATCCATACCAACAGCTGGGATGGATACAGTGTGTTAATGGCGCACTTATCTGTGAACCACAATAGCATTTCATGGACCCAGTAACACAATCCATACCAACAGCTGGGATGGATACAGTGTGTTATGGCGCACTTATCTGTGAACCACAATAGTATTTCATGGACCCAGTAACACTATCCATACCAACAGCTGGGATGGATACAGTGTGTTAATGGCGCACTTATCTGTGAACCACAATAGTATTTCATGGACCCAGTAACACAATCCATACCAACAGCTGGGATGGATACAGTGTAATAATGGCGCACTTATCTGTGAACCACAATAGTATTTCATGGACCCAGTAACACAATCCACACCAACAGCTGGGATGGATACTGTGTGTTAATGGCGTACTTATCTGTGAACCACAATAGCATTTCATGGACCCAGTAACACAGTCCACACCAACAGCTGGGATGGATACAGTGTGTTAATGGCGCACTTATCTGTGAACCACAATAGTATTTCATGGACCCAGTAACACAATCGATACCAACAGCTGGGATGGATACTATGTGTTAATGGCGGTCTTATCTGTGAACCACAATAGTATTTCATGGTCCCAGTAACACTATCCACACCAACAGCTGGGATGGATACAGTATGTTAATGGCGCACTTATCTGTGAACCACAATAGTATTTCATGGACCCAGTAACACTATCCATACCAACAGCTGGGATGGATTCTGTGTGTTAATGGCGCACTTATCTGTGAACCACAATAGTATTTCATGGACCCAGTAACACAATCCATACCAACAGCTGGGATGGATACTGTGTGTTAATGGCGCACTTATCTGTGAACCACAATAGTATTTCATGGACCCAGTAACACAATCCATACCAACAGCTGGGATGGATACTGTGTGTTAATGGCGCACTTATCTGTGAACCACAATAGTATTTCATGGACCCAGTAACACAATCCATACCAACAGCTGGGATGGATACTGTGTCTTAATGGCGCACTTATCTGTGAACCACAATAGTATTTCATGGACCCAGTAACACAATCCATACCAACAGCTGGGATGGATACTGTGTGTTAATGGCGCACTTATCTGTGAACCACAATAGTATTTCATGGACCCAGTAACACAATCCACACCAACAGCTGGGATGGATACAGTGTGTTAATGGCGCACTTATCTGTGAACCACAATAGCATTTCATGGACCCAGTAACACTATCCATACCAACAGCTGGGATGGATACAGTGTGTTAATGGCGCACTTATCTGTCAACCACAGCAGCATTTCATGGACCCAGTAACAATCCATACCAAACTTGGGATGGATACAGTGTGCTAATGACGCACTCATCTGTGAACCACAGCAGCTTTTCATGGACGCAGTAACACACTCCACACCAACAGCTTGGATGGATACAGTGTGTTAATGGTGAACTTATCTGTGAACCATAATAGCATATCATGGACCCAGTAACACAATCTACACCAGCAGCTGGGATGGATACAGTGTGTTAATGGCGCACATATCTGTGAACCACAGCTGCATTTCATGGACCCAGTAGCACAATACACACCAACAGCTGGGCAGATTCCGTGGGTTAATGGCGCACTTATCTGTGAACCACAGCTGCATTTCATGTACTCAGTAACACAAACCATACCAACAACTGGAATGGATATAGTGTGTTAATGGTGCACTTATCTGTGAACCACAGCAGCATTTCATGGACCCAGTAACACAAACCATACCAACAACTGGAATGGATATAGTGTGTTAATGGCGCACTTATCTGTGAACCTCAATAGTATTTCATGGACCCAGTAACACTATCCATACCAACAGCTGGGATGGATACAGTGTGTTAATGGCGCACATATCTGTGAACCACAATAGTATTTCATGGACCCAGTAACACAATCCATACCAACAGCTGGGATGGATACAGTGTGTTAATGGCGCACTTATCTGTGAACCACAATAGTATTTCATGGACCCAGTAACACAATCCACACCAACAGCTGGGATGGATACTGTGTGTTAATGGCGCACTTATCTGTGAACCACAATAGCATTTCATGGACCCAGTAACACAGTCCACACCAACAGCTGGGATGGATACAGTGTGTTAATGGCGCACTTATCTGTGAACCACAATAGTATTTCATGGACCCAGTAACACAATCCATACCAACAGCTGGGATGGATACTGTGTGTTAATGGCGCACTTATCTGTGAACCACAATAGTATTTCATGGACCCAGTAACACAATCCATACCAACAGCTGGGATGGATACTGTGTGTTAATGGCGCACTTATCTGTGAACCACAATAGTATTTCATGGACCCAGTAACACAATCCATACCAACAGCTGGGATGGATACTGTGTGTTAATGGCGCACTTATCTGTGAACCACAATAGTATTTCATGGACCCAGTAACACAATCCATACCAACAGCTGGGATGGATACTGTGTGTTAATGGCGCACTTATCTGTGAACTACAATGACATTTCATGTACCCAGTAGCACAACCACACCAACAGCTGGGATGGATACAGTGTGTTAATGGCGCACTTATCAGTGAACCACAAGAGCATTTCAGGGACCCAGTAACACAGTCCACACCAACAGCTGGGATGGATACAGTGTGTTAATGGCGCACTTCTCTGTGAACTACACCACTATTTCATGTACCCAGTAACACTATCCACACCAACAGCTGGGATGAATACAGTGTGTTAATGGCGCACTTATCTGTGAACCACAGCAGCATTTCATGTGCCCAGTAATACAATCCACACCAACAACTGGAATGGATACTGTGTGTTAATGGCGCACTTATCTGTGAACCACAGCAGCATTTCATGGACCCTGTAACAAAATCCACACCAACTGCTGGGATGGATACTGTGTGTTAATGGCGCACTTATCTGTGAACCACAATTGCACTTCATGGACTCAGTAACACAATCCACACCAACAGCTGGGATGGATACAGTGTGTTAATGGCGCACTTATCTGTGAACCACAATAGTATTTCATGGACCCAGTAACATAATCCATACCAACAGCTGGGATGGATACAGTGTGTTAATGGCGCACTTATCTGTGAACCACAATAGCATTTCATGGACCCAGTAACACAATCCATACCAACAGCTGGGATGGATACAGTGTGTTAATGGCGCACTTATCTGTGAACCACAATAGTATTTCATGGACCCAGTAACACTATCCATACCAACAGCTGGGATGGATACAGTGTGTTAATGACGCACTTATCTGTGACCCACAATAGTATTTCATGGACCCAGTAACACTATCCACACCAACAGCTGGGATGGATACAGTGTGTTAATGGCGCACTTATCTGTGAACCACAATAGTATTTCATGGACCCAGTAACACTATCCATACCAACAGCTGGGATGGATACTGTGTGTTAATGGCGCACTTATCTGTGAACCACAATAGTATTTCATGGACCCAGTAACACAATCCACACCAACAGCTGGGATGGATACAGTGTGTTAATTGCGCACTTATCTGTGAACCACAATAGCATTTCATGGACCCAGTACCACTATCCATACCAACAGCTGGGATGGATACTGTGTGTTAATGGCGCACTTATCTGTGAACCACAGCAGCATTTCATGGACCCAGTAACAATCCTTACCAAACTTGGGATGGATACAGTGTGCTAATGGCGCACTCATCTGTGAACCACAGCAGCTTTTCATCGACGCAGTAACACACTCCACACCAACAGCTTGGATGGATACAGTGTGTTAATGGTGCACTTATCTGTGAACCATCATAGCATATCATGGACCCAGTTACACAATCTACACCAACAGCTGGGATGGATACAGTGTGTTAATGGCGCACGTATCTGTGAACCACAGCTGCATTTCATTGACCCAGTAGCACAATCCACACCAACAGCTGGGCGGATTCCGTGGGTTAATGGCGCACTTATCTGTGAACCACAGCTGCATTTCATGTACTCAGTAACACAAACCATACCAACAACTGGAATGGATATAGTGTGTTAATGGTGCACTTATGTGAACCACAGCAGCATTTCGTGTACTCAGTAACACAAACCATACCAACAACTGGAATGGATATAGTGTGTTAATGGCGCACTTATCTGTGAACCACAATAACATTTCATGGACCCAGTAACACAATCCATACCAACAACTGGGATGGATACAGTGTGTTAATGGTGCACATATCTGTGAACTACAATAGCATTTCATGGACCCAGTAACACTATCCATACCAACAACTGGGATGCATACAGTGTGTTAATGGTGCACTTATCTGTGAACTACAATAGCATTTCATGGACCCAGTAACACAATCCATACCAACAACTGGGATGGATACAGTGTGTTAATGGTGCACTTATCTGTGAACTACAATAGCATTTCATGGACTCAGTAACACTATCCATACCAACAACTGGGATGGATACAGTGTGTTAATGGCGCACTTATCTGTGAACTACAATGACATTTCATGTACCCAGTAGCACAACCACACCAACAGCTGGGATGGATACAGTGTGTTAATGGCGCACTTATCTGTGAACCACAAGAGCATTTCATGTACCCAGCAACACAATCCACACCAACAGCTGGGATGGATACAGTGTGTTAATGGCGCACTTATCTGTGAACCACAGCAGCATTTCATGTGCCCAGTAATACAATCCACACCAACAACTGGAATGGATACTGTATATTAATGGCGCACTTATCTGTGAACCACAGCAGCATTTCATGGACCCTGTAACAAAATCCACACCAACTGCTGGGATGGATACTGTGTGTTAATGGCGCACTTATCTGTGAACCACAATTGCATTTCATGGACTCAGTAACACAATCCACACCAACAGCTTTGATGGATACAGTGTGTTAATGGCGCACTTATCTGTGAACCACAATATTATTTCATGGACCCAGTAACACTATCCATACCAACAGCTGGGATGGATACTGTGTGTTAATGGCGCACTTATCTGTGAACCACAATAGTATTTCATGGACCCAGTAACACAATCCATACCAACAGCTGGTATGGCTACTGTGTGTTAATGGCGCACTTATCTGTGAACCACAATAGCATTTCATGGACCCAGTAACACTATCCATACCAACAGCTGGGATGGATACAGTGTGTTAATGGCGCACTTATCTGTTAACCACAATAGTATTTCATGGACCCAGTAACACAATCCATACCAACAGCTGGGATGGATACAGTGTGATAATGGCGCACTTATCTGTGAACCACAATAGCATTTCATGGACCCAGTAACACAATCCATACCAACAGCTGGGATGGATACAGTGTGTTAATGGCGCACTTATCTGTGAACCACAATAGTATTTCATGGACCCAGTAACACAATCCACACCAACAGCTGGGATGGATACAGTGTGTTAATTGCGCACTTATCTGTGAACCACAATAGCATTTCATGGACCCAGTACCACTATCCATACCAACAGCTGGGATGGATACTGTGTGTTAATGGCGCACTTATCTGTGAACCACAGCAGCATTTCATGGACCCAGTAACAATCCTTACCAAACTTGGGATGGATACAGTGTGCTAATGGCGCACTCATCTGTGAACCACAGCAGCTTTTCATCGACGCAGTAACACACTCCACACCAACAGCTTGGATGGATACAGTGTGTTAATGGTGCACTTATCTGTGAACCATCATAGCATATCATGGACCCAGTTACACAATCTACACCAACAGCTGGGATGGATACAGTGTGTTAATGGCGCACGTATCTGTGAACCACAGCTGCATTTCATTGACCCAGTAGCACAATCCACACCAACAGCTGGGCGGATTCCGTGGGTTAATGGCGCACTTATCTGTGAACCACAGCTGCATTTCATGTACTCAGTAACACAAACCATACCAACAACTGGAATGGATATAGTGTGTTAATGGTGCACTTATGTGAACCACAGCAGCATTTCGTGTACTCAGTAACACAAACCATACCAACAACTGGAATGGATATAGTGTGTTAATGGCGCACTTATCTGTGAACCACAATAACATTTCATGGACCCAGTAACACAATCCATACCAACAACTGGGATGGATACAGTGTGTTAATGGTGCACATATCTGTGAACTACAATAGCATTTCATGGACCCAGTAACACTATCCATACCAACAACTGGGATGCATACAGTGTGTTAATGGTGCACTTATCTGTGAACTACAATAGCATTTCATGGACCCAGTAACACAATCCATACCAACAACTGGGATGGATACAGTGTGTTAATGGTGCACTTATCTGTGAACTACAATAGCATTTCATGGACTCAGTAACACTATCCATACCAACAGCTGGGATGGATACAGTGTGTTAATGGCGCACTTATCTGTGAACTACAATGACATTTCATGTACCCAGTAGCACAACCACACCAACAGCTGGGATGGATACAGTGTGTTAATGGCGCACTTATCTGTGAACCACAAGAGCATTTCATGTACCCAGCAACACAATCCACACCAACAGCTGGGATGGATACAGTGTGTTAATGGCGCACTTATCTGTGAACCACAGCAGCATTTCATGTGCCCAGTAATACAATCCACACCAACAACTGGAATGGATACTGTATATTAATGGCGCACTTATCTGTGAACCACAGCAGCATTTCATGGACCCTGTAACAAAATCCACACCAACTGCTGGGATGGATACTGTGTGTTAATGGCGCACTTATCTGTGAACCACAATTGCATTTCATGGACTCAGTAACACAATCCACACCAACAGCTTTGATGGATACAGTGTGTTAATGGCGCACTTATCTGTGAACCACAATATTATTTCATGGACCCAGTAACACTATCCATACCAACAGCTGGGATGGATACTGTGTGTTAATGGCGCACTTATCTGTGAACCACAATAGTATTTCATGGACCCAGTAACACAATCCATACCAACAGCTGGTATGGCTACTGTGTGTTAATGGCGCACTTATCTGTGAACCACAATAGCATTTCATGGACCCAGTAACACTATCCATACCAACAGCTGGGATGGATACAGTGTGTTAATGGCGCACTTATCTGTTAACCACAATAGTATTTCATGGACCCAGTAACACAATCCATACCAACAGCTGGGATGGATACAGTGTGATAATGGCGCACTTATCTGTGAACCACAATAGCATTTCATGGACCCAGTAACACAATCCATACCAACAGCTGGGATGGATACAGTGTGTTAATGGCGCACTTATCTGTGAACCACAATAGTATTTCATGGACCCAGTAACACTATCCATACCAACAGCTGGGATGGATACAGTGTGTTAATGGCGCACTTATCTGTGAACCACTATAGTATTTCATGAACCCAGTAACACAATCCATACCAACAGCTGGGATGGATACAGTGTGTTAATGGCGCACTTATCTGTGAACCACAATAGTATTTCATGGACCCAGTAACACAATCCACACCAACAGCTGGGATGGATACTGTGTGTTAATGGCGCACTTATCTGTGAACCACAATAGCATTTCGTGGACCCAGTAACACAGTCCACACCAACAGCTGGGATGGATACAGTGTGTTAATGGCGCACTTATCTGTGAACCACAATAGTATTTCATGGACCCAGTAACACAATCCATACCAACAGCTGGGATGGATACTGTGTGTTAATGGCGCACTTATCTGTGAACCACAATAGTATTTCATGGACCCAGTAACACAATCCACACTAACAGCTGGGATGGATACAGTGTGTTAATGGCGCACTTATCTGTGAACCACAATAGCATTTCATGGACCCAGTAACACTATCCATACCAACAGCTGGGATGGATACTGTGTGTTAATGGCGCACTTATCTGTGAACTACAATGACATTTCATGTACCCAGTAGCACAACCACACAACCGCTGGGATGGATACAGTGTGTTATTCGCGCACTTATCTGTGAACCACAAGAGCATTTCATGGACCCAGTAACACAGTCCACACCAACAGCTGGGATGGATACAGTGTGTTAATGGCGCACTTCTCTGTGAACTACACCACTATTTCATGTACCCAGTAACACTATCCACACCAACAGCTCGGATGAATACAGTGTGTTAATGGCGCACTTAACTGTGAACCACAGCAGCATTTCATGTGCCCAGTAATACAATCCACACCAACAACTGGAATGGATACTGTGCGTTAATGGCGCACTTATCTGTGAACCACAGCAGCATTTCATGGACCCTGTAACAAAATCCACACCAACTGCTGGGATGGATACTGTGTGTTAATGGCGCACTTATCTGTGAACCACAATTGCATTTCATGGACTCAGTAACACAATCCACACCAACAGCTGGGATGGATACAGTGTGTTAATGGCGCACTTATCTGTGAACCACAATAGTATTTCATGGACCCAGTAATACAATCCATACCAACAGCTGGGATGGATACAGTGTGTTAGTGGCGCACTTATCTGTGAACCACAATAGCATTTCATGGACCCAGTAACACAATCCATACCAACAGCTGGGATGGATACAGTGTGTTAATGGCGCACTTATATGTGAACCACAATAGTATTTCATGGACCCAGTAACACTATCCATACCAACAGCTGGGATGGATACAGTGTGTTAATGGCGCACTTATCTGTGAACCACAATAGTATTTCATGGACCCAGTAACACTATCCACACCAACAGCTGGGATGGATACAGTGTGTTAATGGCGCACTTATCTGTGAACCACAATAGTATTTCATGGACCCAGTAACACTATCCATACCAACAGCTGGGATGGATACTGTTTGTTAATGGCGCACTTATCTGTGAACCACAATAGTATTTCATGGACCCAGTAACACAATCCACACCAACAGCTGGGATGGATACTGTGTGTTAATGGCGCACTTATCTGTGAACCACAATAGTATTTCATGGACCCAGTAACACAATCCATACCAACAGCTGGGATGGATACTGTGTGTTAATGGCGCACTTATCTGTGAACCACAATAGTATTTCATGGACCCAGTAACACAATCCATACCAACAGCTGGGATGGATACTGTGTGTTAATGGCGCACTTATCTGTGAACTACAATGACATTTCATGTACCCAGTAGCACAACCACACCAACAGCTGGGATGGATACAGTGTGTTAATGGCGCACTTATCAGTGAACCACAAGAGCATTTCAGGGACCCAGTAACACAGTCCACACCAACAGCTGGGATGGATACAGTGTGTTAATGGCGCACTTCTCTGTGAACTACACCACTATTTCATGTACCCAGTAACACTATCCACACCAACAGCTGGGATGAATACAGTGTGTTAATGGCGCACTTATCTGTGAACCACAGCAGCATTTCATGTGCCCAGTAATACAATCCACACCAACAACTGGAATGGATACTGTGTGTTAATGGCGCACTTATCTGTGAACCACAGCAGCATTTCATGGACCCTGTAACAAAATCCACACCAACTGCTGGGATGGATACTGTGTGTTAATGGCGCACTTATCTGTGAACCACAATTGCACTTCATGGACTCAGTAACACAATCCACACCAACAGCTGGGATGGATACAGTGTGTTAATGGCGCACTTATCTGTGAACCACAATAGTATTTCATGGACCCAGTAACATAATCCATACCAACAGCTGGGATGGATACAGTGTGTTAATGGCGCACTTATCTGTGAACCACAATAGCATTTCATGGACCCAGTAACACAATCCATACCAACAGCTGGGATGGATACAGTGTGTTAATGGCGCACTTATCTGTGAACCACAATAGTATTTCATGGACCCAGTAACACTATCCATACCAACAGCTGGGATGGATACAGTGTGTTAATGGCGCACTTATCTGTGACCCACAATAGTATTTCATGGACCCAGTAACACTATCCACACCAACAGCTGGGATGGATACAGTGTGTTAATGGCGCACTTATCTGTGAACCACAATAGTATTTCATGGACCCAGTAACACTATCCATACCAACAGCTGGGATGGATACTGTGTGTTAATGGCGCACTTATCTGTGAACCACAATAGTATTTCATGGACCCAGTAACACAATCCACACCAACAGCTGGGATGGATACAGTGTGTTAATTGCGCACTTATCTGTGAACCACAATAGCATTTCATGGACCCAGTACCACTATCCATACCAACAGCTGGGATGGATACTGTGTGTTAATGGCGCACTTATCTGTGAACCACAGCAGCATTTCATGGACCCAGTAACAATCCTTACCAAACTTGGGATGGATACAGTGTGCTAATGGCGCACTCATCTGTGAACCACAGCAGCTTTTCATCGACGCAGTAACACACTCCACACCAACAGCTTGGATGGATACAGTGTGTTAATGGTGCACTTATCTGTGAACCATCATAGCATATCATGGACCCAGTTACACAATCTACACCAACAGCTGGGATGGATACAGTGTGTTAATGGCGCACGTATCTGTGAACCACAGCTGCATTTCATTGACCCAGTAGCACAATCCACACCAACAGCTGGGCGGATTCCGTGGGTTAATGGCGCACTTATCTGTGAACCACAGCTGCATTTCATGTACTCAGTAACACAAACCATACCAACAACTGGAATGGATATAGTGTGTTAATGGTGCACTTATGTGAACCACAGCAGCATTTCGTGTACTCAGTAACACAAACCATACCAACAACTGGAATGGATATAGTGTGTTAATGGCGCACTTATCTGTGAACCACAATAACATTTCATGGACCCAGTAACACAATCCATACCAACAACTGGGATGGATACAGTGTGTTAATGGTGCACATATCTGTGAACTACAATAGCATTTCATGGACCCAGTAACACTATCCATACCAACAACTGGGATGGATACAGTGTGTTAATGGTGCACTTATCTGTGAACTACAATAGCATTTCATGGACCCTGTAACACAATCCATACCAACAACTGGGATGGATACAGTGTGTTAATGGTGCACTTATCTGTGAACTACAATAGCATTTCATGGACTCAGTAACACTATCCATACCAACAACTGGGATGGATACAGTGTGTTAATGGCGCACTTATCTGTGAACTACAATGACATTTCATGTACCCAGTAGCACAACCACACCAACAGCTGGGATGGATACAGTGTGTTAATGGCGCACTTATCTGTGAACCACAAGAGCATTTCATGTACCCAGCAACACAATCCACACCAACAGCTGGGATGGATACAGTGTGTTAATGGCGCACTTATCTGTGAACCACAGCAGCATTTCATGTGCCCAGTAATACAATCCACACCAACAACTGGAATGGATACTGTATATTAATGGCGCACTTATCTGTGAACCACAGCAGCATTTCATGGACCCTGTAACAAAATCCACACCAACTGCTGGGATGGATACTGTGTGTTAATGGCGCACTTATCTGTGAACCACAATTGCATTTCATGGACTCAGTAACACAATCCACACCAACAGCTTTGATGGATACAGTGTGTTAATGGCGCACTTATCTGTGAACCACAATATTATTTCATGGACCCAGTAACACTATCCATACCAACAGCTGGGATGGATACTGTGTGTTAATGGCGCACTTATCTGTGAACCACAATAGTATTTCATGGACCCAGTAACACAATCCATACCAACAGCTGGTATGGCTACTGTGTGTTAATGGCGCACTTATCTGTGAACCACAATAGCATTTCATGGACCCAGTAACACTATCCATACCAACAGCTGGGATGGATACAGTGTGTTAATGGCGCACTTATCTGTTAACCACAATAGTATTTCATGGACCCAGTAACACAATCCATACCAACAGCTGGGATGGATACAGTGTGATAATGGTGCACTTATCTGTGAACCACAATAGCATTTCATGGACCCAGTAACACAATCCATACCAACAGCTGGGATGGATACAGTGTGTTAATGGCGCACTTATCTGTGAACCACAATAGTATTTCATGGACCCAGTAACACTATCCATACCAACAGCTGGGATGGATACAGTGTGTTAATGGCGCACTTATCTGTGAACCACTATAGTATTTCATGAACCCAGTAACACAATCCATACCAACAGCTGGGATGGATACAGTGTGTTAATGGCGCACTTATCTGTGAACCACAATAGTATTTCATGGACCCAGTAACACAATCCACACCAACAGCTGGGATGGATACTGTGTGTTAATGGCGCACTTATCTGTGAACCACAATAGCATTTCGTGGACCCAGTAACACAGTCCACACCAACAGCTGGGATGGATACAGTGTGTTAATGGCGCACTTATCTGTGAACCACAATAGTATTTCATGGACCCAGTAACACAATCCATACCAACAGCTGGGATGGATACTGTGTGTTAATGGCGCACTTATCTGTGAACCACAATAGTATTTCATGGACCCAGTAACACAATCCACACTAACAGCTGGGATGGATACAGTGTGTTAATGGCGCACTTATCTGTGAACCACAATAGCATTTCATGGACCCAGTAACACTATCCATACCAACAGCTGGGATGGATACTGTGTGTTAATGGCGCACTTATCTGTGAACTACAATGACATTTCATGTACCCAGTAGCACAACCACACAACCGCTGGGATGGATACAGTGTGTTATTCGCGCACTTATCTGTGAACCACAAGAGCATTTCATGGACCCAGTAACACAGTCCACACCAACAGCTGGGATGGATACAGTGTGTTAATGGCGCACTTCTCTGTGAACTACACCACTATTTCATGTACCCAGTAACACTATCCACACCAACAGCTCGGATGAATACAGTGTGTTAATGGCGCACTTAACTGTGAACCACAGCAGCATTTCATGTGCCCAGTAATACAATCCACACCAACAACTGGAATGGATACTGTGCGTTAATGGCGCACTTATCTGTGAACCACAGCAGCATTTCATGGACCCTGTAACAAAATCCACACCAACTGCTGGGATGGATACTGTGTGTTAATGGCGCACTTATCTGTGAACCACAATTGCATTTCATGGACTCAGTAACACAATCCACACCAACAGCTGGGATGGATACAGTGTGTTAATGGCGCACTTATCTGTGAACCACAATAGTATTTCATGGACCCAGTAATACAATCCATACCAACAGCTGGGATGGATACAGTGTGTTAGTGGCGCACTTATCTGTGAACCACAATAGCATTTCATGGACCCAGTAACACAATCCATACCAACAGCTGGGATGGATACAGTGTGTTAATGGCGCACTTATATGTGAACCACAATAGTATTTCATGGACCCAGTAACACTATCCATACCAACAGCTGGGATGGATACAGTGTGTTAATGGCGCACTTATCTGTGAACCACAATAGTATTTCATGGACCCAGTAACACTATCCACACCAACAGCTGGGATGGATACAGTGTGTTAATGGCGCACTTATCTGTGAACCACAATAGTATTTCATGGACCCAGTAACACTATCCATACCAACAGCTGGGATGGATACTGTTTGTTAATGGCGCACTTATCTGTGAACCACAATAGTATTTCATGGACCCAGTAACACAATCCACACCAACAGCTGGGATGGATACAGTGTGTTAATGGCGCACTTATCTGTGAACCACAATAGCATTTCATGGACCCAGTACCACTATCCATACCAACAGCTGGGATGGATACTGTGTGTTAATGGCGCACTTATCTGTGAACCACAGCAGCATTTCATGGACCCAGTAACAATCCTTACCAAACTTGGGATGGATACAGTGTGCTAATGGCGCACTCATCTGTGAACCACAGCAGCTTTTCATGGACGCAGTAGCACACTCCACACCAACAGCTTGGATGGATACAGTGTGTTAATGGTGCACTTATCTGTGAACCATAATAGCATATCATGGACCCAGTTACACAATCTACACCAACAGCTGGGATGGATACAGTGTGTTAATGGCGCACGTATCTGTGAACCACAGCTGCATTTCATTGACCCAGTAGCACAATCCACACCAACAGCTGGGCGGATTCCGTGGGTTAATGGCGCACTTATCTGTGAACCACAGCTGCATTTCATGTACTCAGTAACACAAACCATACCAACAATTGGAATGGATATAGTGTGTTAATGGTGCACTTATGTGAACCACAGCAGCATTTCATGTACTCAGTAACACAAACCATACCAACAACTGGAATGGATATAGTGTGTTAATGGCGCACTTATCTGTGAACCACAATTACATTTCATGGACCCAGTAACACAATCCATACCAACAACTGGGATGGATACATTGTGTTAATGGTGCACATATCTGTGAACTACAATAGCATTTCATGGACCCAGTAACACTATCCATACCAACAACTGGGATGGATACGGTGTGTTAATGGTGCACTTATCTGTGAACTACAATAGCCTTTCATGGACTCAGTAACACTATCCATACCAACAACTGGGATGGATACAGTGTGTTAATGGCGCACTTATCTGTGAACTACAATGACATTTCATGTACCCAGTAGCACAACCACACCAACAGCTGGGATGGATACAGTGTGTTAATGGCGCACTTATCTGTGAACCACAAGAGCATTTCATGTACCCAGCAACACAATCCACACCAACAGCTGGGGTGGATACAGTGTGTTAATGGCGCACTTATCTGTGAACCACAGCAGCATTTCATGTGCCCAGTAATCAAATCCACACCAACAACTGGAATGGATACTGTATATTAATGGCGCACTTATCTGTGAACCACAGCAGCATTTCATGGACCCTGTAACAAAATCCACACCAACTGCTGGGATGGATACTGTGTGTTAATGGCGCACTTATCTGTGAACCACAATTGCATTTCATGGACTCAGTAACACAATCCACACCAACAGCTTTGATGGATACAGTGTGTTAATGGCGCACTTATCTGTGAACCACAATAGTATTTCATGGACCCAGTAACACTATCCATACCAACAGCTGGGATGGATACAGTCTGTTAATGGCGCACTTATCTGTTAACCACAATAGTATTTCATGGACCCAGTAACACAATCCATACCAACAGCTGGGATGGATACAGTGTGATAATGGCGCACTTATCTGTTAACCACAATAGCATTTCATGGACCCAGTAACACAATCCATACCAACAGTTGGGATGGATACAGTGTGTTAATGGCGCACTTATCTGTGAACCACAATAGTATTTCATGGACCCAGTAACACTATCCATACCAACAGCTGGGATGGATACAGTGTGTTAATGGCGCACTTATCTGTGAACCACTATAGTATTTCATGGACCCAGTAACACAATCCATACCAACAGCTGGGATGGATACAGTGTGTTAATGGCGCACTTATCTGTGAACCACAATAGTATTTCATGGACCCAGTAACACAATCCACACCAACAGCTGGGATGGATACTGTGTGTTAATGGCGCACTTATCTGTGAACCACAATGGCATTTCGTGGACCCAGTAACACAGTCCACACCAACAGCTGGGATGGATACAGTGTGTTAATGGCGCACTTATCTGTGAACCACAATAGTATTTCATGGACCCAGTAACACAATCCATACCAACAGCTGGGATGGATACTATGTGTTAATGGCGCACTTATCTGTGAACCACAATAGTATTTCATGGACCCAGTAACACTATCCACACCAACAGCTGGGATGGATACAGTGTGTTAATGGCCCACTTATCTGTGAACCACAATAGTATTTCATGGACCCAGTAACACAATCCATACCATCAGCTGGGATGGATACTGTGTGTTAATGGCGCACTTATCTGTGAACCACAATAGTATTTCATGGACCCAGTAACACAATCCATACCAACTATGTGTTAATGGCGCACTTATCTGTGAACCACAATAGTATTTCATGGACCCAGTAACACTATCCACACCAACTGCTGGGATGGATACAGTGTGTTAATGGCCCACTTATCTGTGAACCACAATAGTATTTCATGGACCCAGTAACACAATCCATACCAACAGCTGGGATGGATACTGTGTGTTAATGGCGCACTTATCTGTGAACCACAATAGTATTTCATGGACCCAGTAACACAATCCATACCAACAGCTGGGATGGATACTGTGTGTTAATGGCGCACTTATCTGTGAACCACAATAGTATTTCATGGACCCAGTAACACAATCCATACCAACAGCTGGGATGGATACTGTGTGTTAATGGCGCACTTATCTGTGAACCACAATAGTATTTCATGGACCCAGTAACACTATCCTTACCAACAGCTGGGATGGATACTGTGTGTTAATGGCGCACTTATCTGTGAACCACAATAGTATTTCATGGACCCAGTAACACAATCCATACCAACAGCTGGGATGGAAACTGTGTGTTAATGGCGCACTTATCTGTGAACCACAATAGTATTTCATGGATCCAGTATCACAATCCATACCAACAGCTGGGATGGATACTGTGTGTTAATGGCGCACTTATCTGTGAACCACAATAGTATTTCATGGACCCAGTAACACAATCCACACCAACAGCTGGGATGGATACAGTGTGTTAATGGCGCACTTATCTGTGAACCACAATAGCATTTCATGGACCCAGTAACACTATCCATACCAACAGCTGGGATGGATACTGTGTGTTAATGGCGCACTTATCTGTGAACCACAGCAGCATTTCATGGACCCAGTAACACTATCCATACCAACAGCTGGGATGGATACTGTGTGTTAATGGCGCACTTATCTGTGAACCACAATAGTATTTCATGGACCCAGTAACACTATCCATACCAACAGCTGGGATGGATACTGTGTGTTAATGGCGCACTTATCTGTGAACCACAATAGTATTTCATGGACCCAGTAACACAATCCATACCAACAGCTGGGATGGATACTGTGTCTTAATGGCGCACTTATCTGTGAACCAGGATGGATACAGTGTGTTAATGGCGCACTTATCTGTGAACCACAATAGTATTTCATGGACCCAGTAACACTATCCATACCAACAGCTGGGATGGATACTGTGTGTTAATGGCGCACTTATCTGTTAACCACAATAGTATTTCATGGACCCAGTAACACAATCCACAGCAACAGCTGGGATGGATACAGTGTGTTAATGGCGCACTTATCTGTGAACCACAATAGTATTTCATGGACCCAGTAACACAATCCATACCAACAGCTGGGATGGATACAGTGTGTTAATGGCGAACTTATCTGTGAACCATAATAGTATTTCATGGACCCAGTAACACTATCCATACCAGCAGCTGGGATGGATACAGTGTGTTAATGGTGCACTTATCTGTGAACCACAATAGCATTTCATGGACCCAGTTACACAATCCATACCAACAGTTGGGATGGATACTGTGTGTTAATGGCGCACTTATCTGTGAACCACAGCTGCATTTCATGGACCCAGTAACACAATCTACACCAACAGCTGGGATGGATACTGTGTGTTAATGGCGCACTTATCTGTGAACCACAATAGCATTTCATGGACCCAGTAACACAATCTACACCAACAGCTGGGATGGATACCGTGTGTTACTGGCGCACTTATCTGTGAACCACAGCTTCATTTCATGGACCCAGTAACACAATCCACACCAACAGCTGGGATGGATACAGTGTGTTAATGGCGTACTTATCTGTGAACCACAATAGTATTTCATGGACCCAGTAACACAATCCATACCAACAGCTGGGATGGATACAGTGTGTTAATGGCGCACTTATCTGTGAACCACAGCTGCATTTCATGGACACAGTAACACAATCCATACCAACAGCTAGGATGGATACTGTGTGTTAATGGCGCACTTATCTGTGAACCACAATAGCATTTCATGGACCCAGTAACACAATCCATACCAACAGCTGGGATGGATACAGTGTGTTAATGGCACACTTATCTGTGAACCACAATAGTATTTCATGGACCCAGTAACACAATCCATACCAACAGCTGGGATGGAATACAGTGTGTTAATGGCGAACTTATCTGTGAACCACAATAGTATTTCATGGACCCAGTAACACTATCCATACCAACAGCTGGGATGGATACAGTGTGTTAATGGCGCACTTATCTGTGAACCACAGCAGCATTTCATGGGCACAATCCACACCAACAGCTGGAGGGCATACAGTGTGTTAATGGCTCACTTATCTGTTAACCACAATAGCATATCATAGAACCAGTAACACAATCCACACCAACATTTGGGATGGATAAAGTGGGTTAATGGCGCACTTAAATATGAACCAAAATAGCATTTCATGGACCCAGTAATACAGTCCACACCACCAGTTGGGGGTATACAGTGGGTTAATGGCTCACTTATCCGTTAACCACAATAGCATTTCATGTACCCAGTAACACAATCCACACCAACAGCTGGAATGGATACAGTGTGTTAATGGCGCACTTATCTGTTAACCACAATAACATTTCATGGACCCAGTAGCACAATCCATACCAACAGCTGGGATGGATACAGTGGGTTAATGGCGCACTTATCTGTGAACCACAATAACATTTCATGGACCCAGTAACACAATCCACACCAACAGCTGGGATGGATACAGTGGGTTAATGGCGCACTTAACTGTGAACCACAATAGCATTTCATGGACCCAGTAATACAGTCCACACCAACAGTTGGGGGTATACAGTGGGTTAATGGTTCACTTATCTGTGAGCCACATAGAGCGAGTAACACAATCCATACCGGCAGCTCGGGAGTACACAGTGGGTTAATGGCTGGGGGTTATGAAGCACACTTATCTGTGAACTACAGCAGCATTTCATGTACCCAGGAACGAATGTTCCACACCAACAACGCTTGAGTCCCACTCGCGTTCTTTCCAGCATCGCCAATTCATGGACGGTATCATAAAGAACCAATAGCCATACATTTGGCAGAGTACCTGTGGCGACAAGTCATAAAAAACAGATTAGCTGACCCCTTTCTGAATTAATCAAGTACATTCTAAAGGTTTACCCTGTATTGCAGTTCATCAATTAAAATATGTCAAAAACAAATTAGTTTAAATAATATTTTTGTATAGTTAAAACAAGAGAACATGACAATAGTTACAATGAATTGGTGTTTAATGTGCTGGCAACAAAAAGTAGTGTGGTTGCAGGAGCAATGTTGGCAGCATTGAAAGTTGTGTCTTGTTTAGTTATGACTTCTCTCAGAATCTGCTGAAGCAAAGAAGTTAGTTTTAAATATGTGGACTCAAAATTCACCAATATATGTACTTAAGTCACCTGAGCTCATGAAATGTGTGGTTCTAAGAAGCATTTATAAAGTTAATGTTGTTGAAAGTAAACAATAAAACTGAAAAATATTAATTTTGGACCCTTTTTCATTCAGGATGCTGAGGAAGATGCAGGAAGAATTGGACTAACTATAGTGTTGGCAGGTATAGTGGGATCAGTAACTGGAGGTGTAGTCTTGGATAAGACACACAAATTCAAGTAAGTAAATATATACCTATTTGTGGTGATATTGTTAAAATCATGATGTGGGCAACACTGAAAATATTTAGAATGTCATGTTTTTAAAAACAAATGAAATTTGTTTATATGTTTGTTGGCGGCCGGAGGTGTTGTAACGCGTTCCAGCAGTCAAAATTTACGCTCAAATACAAACGGTAAGGACAGTGAAACCCAATTAGAAGTGTTTTATAAGTCAGTAAACATGATATCAACAAGTACAAATGAAGGCAATGCAATCCAAGACGCAAGTGATAAAATTTCTAGTTCTGAAAATACGCAAATGCAACCGTCCACTTCGCACTCGGCACGTGATGCGTAAACAATAGCATCGCTTCATATGGTAATAAATATTCTACATAGAGATCTACTGAAAGCTCAAAAGGAAATAGATTAACTGAAAAAGAAGATTAACTGTGACTGTAGTAAACCAACTTTTGCGACGGTTACAAGGAAGCATTCAAAAATGGCGGTGGGTCGTTTATCAAAGGAACGCAACAAAGAAAACCCCATGGCTCACAACAGAGTTGAAGTGCTGGATAAAATAAAAGAAACCAATGTTGAAGAGGAGATTAATGTAAATCTGCGAAATTTGGATGACACTATAAGTAAAAAGAAAGTGCTAGTCATAGAGGATTCGATTTTCAAATTTTCAGGTGAGGCATGTAGGGAAAAAGGCTATCAAGTGCGATGCTACCCAGGCATAAAGCTGGCTGAGCTACGTGAAAAAGTGGAAAAAATGAATTTGAAGGACGAAAATCCCGAAACAGTCCTGATACATGCAGGAACAAATGATATAAGACCAGGGATAAGAGCAGAAGATATAATGGGGGAAACTTTAGATCTTGTAAGTAGCATCAGAACTCAAGTGCTTGACACGAAAATTATAATCAGTGGTGTACTTAGAAGACGTGACGTGAACACAAAGAGGATCATGAAAATTAACCAAGAACTGGACTGGATGTGTGCTGTGAAAAACTGCCTAATGGTTGACGGAAATTACTGGGAATATAATAGTGATTTTGCTAAGGACGGAGTGCATTTAAACAGGAAGGGATCATTTAACTTTGGTGAGTTATTGAACAATGCAATATATTCAGTGATAAAGGAAAACTAGTAAGTAAGGAGGTGGATGCTGTTTCACTTGTTACAGGTAATAAACATTGTAATTACTCCACTAATCATGAGAAACAAACAAATCACGTAGAAATTGGGTCATTAGGTACTCATAAATTAGTTGGGGAAAGAAATATTAATCAAGGTACAAATATAGTAAATAAAAACTATATTAATCTTTTTAATAGCAACAATGATGGTGAGCGTACAATGCATAAGGTTGTAAACCAGCATGATGCAAACACTCTCCAAGTATTTCATTTAAACATACAATACTTAAATAATAAAACAGCTGCTAGCTGTTGTAACAAAGCATGGGCTAAACAAAGAGCAGAACAATTTATGTAAAATAAATGGTTACAAAATTGTTAGAAGCTTTGCTAGAACTACTTATAAGGGTGGAGGGTTTTAATCTTGGCCACAAATGAAATAGCTATATCAGAGGTTGTTGTAAATACATATCAGTTGGAAATGCATTTTGAAGTGGCAGCTGCAAAAATAATTATAAAACAGAAATCCATTTTATTACTGGGGATATACAGATCACCAAGTACTCCTTCGGAGCACTTTGTTGATTATCTTGGAAGACTTTTTAGCTCAAGTTTGCACTAAATATAATCAGGTAATCTTGATGGGTGATTTTAACATAAATCTAGACCATACAAAAGGAGAGTATAAGAAACTTTACGAGTTATTTAACACTTATGGAATTAGGGATTTGATACACGAGCCTACAAGGGTAACACATTCATCATCATCTGTTATTGATCATATTGCTACAAACCTGAATTTTGAGGTAGTAAAAGCATACAATATAAACACTCACATTTCTGACCATTATGCTCAGTATGTGAAATTTAAGGGCTTAAATTACAGTAAACAAAGCAATTATGAAATCAAAACTTTTCGTGATCTGAATGAGAAATGTATTGGTCATTTGGTAGAATCTTTAACAGACGAAAATTGGGACATAGTATATAATGCCAAAACTGTAGATGAAAAATGGAACCAGTTTTATAATGCATTTAGCACTCACTTTAATGCATGCTGTCCTATGAAAACCAAAAAGGTATATAAGAATAGTTATGGCCATGTTAAACTCACCACAGATATAATAAAACTAAAAAATGAAATGAAGCATTTGTATGAATTGCATAAATCTAGTGGTAGTGTTACTTATAAATCAAAGTACAATATCATAAAAAAGAAATATCTCAAAAGCTTGGAAGATTTAAAAGTTAATGTCTATAAAGAAAAGTTAAGTAAATCAGGGAATATTAGTAAAACTGTATGGGGCTTTTTAAATGTAGCTAGATCGGAAACAAAAGCACACAAAAGTTTAGAACTCACTATTGGTGATGAAACTGTAAAAGAACGAAACTTTGTATGTAATGTAATAAACAATTATTTTCTTAGTGTAGGAGAGATTTCTGCTGGCAGGAATACACAACATTCCTGTAAAAACACTGTAAAACCATCATTTTTTATTTATCCAGTATCTACAACAGAGATTCTAAATACAATAACTAAACTACCAAAAAAAGCCACAAGTGGATGGGATGAAATCAGTGTGATTCTCTTAAAACATTGTAAATATGTTCTGGCCAGTCCCCTCGAACATCTAATAAACTTCTCTATTTTATGTGGTAAATTTCCAGAGTGTCTGAAACAGAGCCTAGTACGCCCACTACATAAAAAAGGAAATGAGAATGACATAAATAACTACAGATCAATTAGCCTAACATCAGAAATAGCAAAGCTCTTTGAAAGGCTTTTATTAGGCCGGTTATTAGATTTCTTAGACAAAAACAATATTATTGTAAATTTTCAGCGTGGATTTAGGAAAGGGCGATCAACAGCTACTGCAATTAATGAATTTATACATCTAGTCATTGAAAACTTTGAAAAAAATGATAAAGTAGGGTCTTTATTCTTTGATCTTTCAAAAGCTTTCGATTGTGTTGATCATGCGATACTATTACAAAAACTGGAGCCATATGGAGTAAGAGGCTTGGCAAGAGATTTGATCAGATCATATTTGGTAGACAGAAGACAATCAACACTATTGTACGATAAACGGGGCAAATCAGTAAGAAAAGTGCAATCAAAATTTAAACGTGTTATGTATGGCGTACCACAAGGATCAGTGTTGGGACCACTATTATTTATTTTATATGTAAATGACATACCAATTTCAAAAAATACAAATATAATAGCTTATGCAGATGATACTACTGCTGTATGTCACGGGGCAAATGTAGATATATTAAATCTATTGACTCAGTTATTAACTACTTTAAACAAAATCACCTTACATGCAACATGACAAAAACAACCTTAATTCATTTCTCACAGAGTAATATAAACACCACAAATTTCTCTTTACCGGTAAATAATAGCAATATTCATGATGTAAGCAAACATAAATTTCTAGGAATAATTCTTGATAGAAAATTAACATGGGCTGGACATATAAATCGTATTTGTGACAAAATTAGTAAATCTGTCTATCTGCTACATCATTTTAAAAATATCCTAGATGAGAAGGGGCTCAAAATGATTTATTATGGAGTTATATACCCATATTTACTGTATGCGATAGAAATTTGGGGTTGTGCTGCTACAACCCATATGGAAAGGTTATTTAGATTACAAAAACAGGCAGTCAGATTGATTTTCAATATGAGCTCTCGTGAATCATGTAGGGGAATATTTAAAGATAAGCAGATATTAACATTGTATTCTTTGTATGTCTATAAAGTTGTAACCTATGCAGTTCAGAAACAAAACCTAAAAAATCTGATGTGCACCATTCACATGACTTTCTCTATATCCCTGCAACAGATTATTCTTAAAAAGCTTATACTTCTATTAACTTCATGCTAATCAGTAAAACATTAGCAGAAATAGCCATATTACTTGCTTCCTTGTAAGTAGAGGTGAAATAAGGGAGTACCATAGGTTAAAGTGATAATCAAAAGCTGGTTGCTATGTCACTGAAGTTCCTTTGTTTGTATGGACAGCAGTTGACAAATTCCTGTATGAGAAATGTATAAATTTTTCATAGCAGAAACCAAAAATAAGGAATGTTACAAAAACGACGAACTCCGCGGAAAAAAATGTATATAACATAAATTGTGTGTTTTAACACGCTCTACATTTTTTGTGTGGTAAGTTTTTGTCTAATATGGTTTAGCAGTTATCCAAAATTTAGTAAAATTCATCCTGAATAAAGTACTCTTCAGAGGCTATTCCCAGAAAATTCAAGAAATACATTTTATTTGTCAGGTAAATATCTTTGATATACAAAATTTTAATCAAAATCGTTAGAGCCATTTTTGAGAAAATCAAAGTTTTGGAAAAAAGTTCCATGTAAAGGGTAGTTGGGGGGTGGGGGGATTTTTCTCAAAATCTTCGTGTCGCATCCAAATCAAAATCTTTTATTGTTCTTTATAAGATACTAAACTTATATACCAAGTTTGGTATTTTACCTACTTTTCGTTTTTGAGTTATCGTGTTCACAGACACACAGACACACACACGGACCTTTTTCCTAAAATGGTTTTTTTTTTAGATAAAGGAGACCCTAAAACATATATTTCCGGTGAAATCTCGGTATTGAATTTTTTGGTGGAGTGCAATACATTCTCTACACACTATGTACATAGTGCCTATAGAGAAAGTAAAAACAGCAATATCCATAGTCATTACACCCGACACAATGATGATTATTTTCGGCATCTTCTTAGCCCCACAAAACAAACACAGCATAAAAAAACCTTCTAAAGAACAAGTTAGACAAAACACCTGTACCCAAGAAACAAGGAATTTACAAATTCAAATGTAAAATCTGTGATAAAAGATACATAGGACAAACCAGAAGAAACATAGGAATCAGGTTGAAGGAACATCTGGCACACTTAAGAAACAACCAAATGGAGAAATCAGCAGTAGCCTCACATGCTTGGGACAATAGCCATAGAATCAAAATTAATGTCCACTTATTAAAATCAGTACAGTAACCGCTAGAATTAATCATGTGGGAAAAGATCTTCATTTTAAGGCAGAAACTTAGCCTTATGAATTTTGGAATTCCCGTAGATGACAACCCGCTCTACAAGTTCATTTGTAATTTATTACTTAGTGAACCAATTCAAGTGTAAATTCAACCCATTTTATCCAATGTGTAATTATGCTTCACTGTGTACCACCTCCAGTATTTTGTTTCTTTTGATCATTAAAAATTTTTATGTAAAACAATATCTTCTTTACCTACAATGTATATAGTATGAATAGAGAAAGTAAAAATGGTATTATAATAATTATATATGATGTAAGAGCATAAAGTTATGGTGTTTGATTCAAGCAGGAATATTTTGAAATGAGACGGTCAAGTTTCACTACCACATGCGAATCAAAAAGAAACTTTATGTTCATGTATCATACTATGTTTTTTCTATAAGAATTTTATGATATTAAAAGAAAAGCAACAAAAGATGAAATAAATTTGAAGTTAAGTTTGAGCCATTCTGAGACATTAATTAATATATGGAAGCCAAGCATTTATTTTTTGTTAATGGAAGGAAATTTATGCCATATTGATTTATTGATTATGTGGTAAAGGAAAAATTAATTACTGAAGGTAATTAGCTTGTAAGTGTTCTGTGAATATCAAAATGTTGAATTTAATGTGCATTTTAAGTATAAGTTCATTTATGATCAGAACTAATTATTTAAAAAAATTCAACAATGGTAATTGCATTGCTATGCGCATGAAAAAGGAAGTTGTTCTTCTAGTATACCGTATCCCCAAGCATTGTATACCCATATTTAAATATTCACTAAGTGCAAATACTTATGAAATAAATATGTGTACCAAAAGTAATTTATTTATAAATGAACGGAAGTCTGTATTATATACTTCCTTAAAGAATGTTTAATAAGGAGAAACATGTAGAACTAAGCCTTGAGCCTATATAATAGCTGAATAGGTGCTCAACCTTTGTCATTCCTTATTGGTCAGTCTTCATGTGAACATCATTGCTCGGCACAAGGGTAGCATCCTACGCATTTGGCGGGAACGCGTGCTGTTACTACACTAGAGGAATGCAATCTTAATTTATCTGTGCCATCATAAAGTGTTAATAATTTTTGTATCTAGTGATATTGAATAATATATAAGAACATCTTACTACTGAAACCAGTGTATCACTTACAAAATAAATAAATGGCCTGTTATTTATGGACACTCTTTAACTGCTTTGGTTCTCAGCGTCCCATTCTATATTGGGCGTGAAAGATCACTTAATTTTGCTCAGAGGCCTCTCTTATCAGGCTTGAGGTTCTTTTATGTGCCGTAAATCTACGTCACGGGACCCACAGCTTTACTTCCCTTCCGAAGGAAGCCATGCTAAGGATTTTTAAGCCCGAAAAAATCCATCGTCCTCCGCCGGGTTTGAACCTGCGACCTTGGGTATATGAAGCTAGCATGGTAACCATTACACCACGGAGGGCGACTGAATCACTTACAAGTATTATATTATCTGTAATGCATTATCTCCCTCACGGCCACGATCCTGAGATGTAATAATACCTATTACATTGAGTGATACTAAAAAAAATCTCAATTAGCTTGCTGACATATTTGTAATAAATTGTCACCTAACCGATGAGCAAAAGGGATTTTGTAATAATTCATTTATTTATTTTGCAGCATTAGGGCAGGTAGTAAATTTGATTCTGCTTCTTTTGCAGCTCTAAGGATATTATTCTCAAAATCTGCCATTTTCTCAAAATACATCACAAAACAATAATAATATTGGTTTGTCACAACCTGTTATAACCAATGTATATACTCTAATATCATGAATTATTTTGGCAAGCTTAAAGTTGGAACAAAATTACTTTATGCACTTCTTTGTGCGTGAATTCTGTATAAATCAAATTGGCGATCTTAAATGAGCTTGTAAACTACTCAATTACGCTCGGTTGTAGAAAAAATAATTTTTGTCACTATTCATCATTACTAAAATACCAGTAATTGACTGTTAAACTTGAGCCATTGCAGTTTTACACTTACTAGGAGTAAATATATATGCATAATCCTTTGTAAGTAATTTGATATTCCTTCATGTTTACATAACTGTATATTTTATGTTTATTATAAGTATGGAAATTATGTTTGTATTTTCAGAGAAGCAACATTAGTTGTATACCTGATGGCTCTTGTTGGAATGCTAGCCTTTACTTTCACATTAAGCCTGAATCAAATATGGATTGTATATCTCACAGGCGCCCTCCTTGGGTAAGTAAATAGCAGCAGCTACTTATCTATACTAAAAATTGTGTATAAAGAGAAAAACATTTTCTGAATTACTTATGTAGATGTGTGTATGTAGGGTAATCTGAAAAACCACTTAACTGATTTTGATTTTAACAATCATATTTCATGAGTACTTAAGATATGAGACATAGTTGACTGGATAAAAAACACAAACCAGCTGGAGAATTGAATGCCACACTGGCATGTTGTCATAGTAGCTCAATGTTTATTTATTTATTTTATTCTTTTTCCGGAACAACTACATGGAGAACAGGAGAATTATATTTAAATCCTGGCTGTTGCACAGAATTATCCAGCTAGTTCTAGCACTAAAACACATACCCTTAATAGGGCTTTAACATAACATTACAATTATGAAATTAAATATTACCTATATCTTAATATGCTGTCCAGAATGTCACATCTCCCCCAACTCACTGAAAGTCAACACCCTCATCGGCAGCAAAAAAATATACCCAAATTAATACAAATACAAGGAGCTTTAAAACATTGTCCAGAATAACACAATATACCTCTTAAAGCAGCATTTTGTTATTCAGTTTTCTTGTGGTATGCAAAGAGACTGGAATTTCACATAACAACCCTCCTATATAAGATTTAACTATCACTTCACCTACATATCGAACTTGTTCCTGCAAAAATATGTGTAATAAAATATTTCCGCAAACTATTATCTTGATCAACAACAGATATGAGGACCATTATTTATATTTTGAGCCTTGGCAACACTGATTGCTGTAGGTGCCATCTGGTGTTTCCTCTGGAAAGTTTGATATTGTGGACCTTAACCTACTTCAGATATTTTATTAATACAGCATTATTTATGTTGTTTACAGTGGCTCTAAAATTGTGTCTCAGCAAAAAGATAGAATTAACCGGTGATTTACTATCACTTTCAACACACATTTATCAAGATACAAGTGATTGATCAACTTACCACTGCATTTGGCGATGAAGCACCATATTTTGCCATTGTGAAACACTGGTAAAATGAGTTTAATCATGGCTGCTATCACTCACTGACAAAATTTGTGGAGGTCGTCCAAAATCAGTTGTGCCAAAAAACATTGATGCTGTGCAAAAATTGATAGCGCAAGATGGTCAAGTCACATACTGTGAAATAGAGGCAGCCCTAGGCACTAGTTCCACCAGCATATGTTAAATATTGTATGATAGTTTAGCCATGAAAAAGTTTGTTTTCGTTGGATCCTACATAATTTGACACAGTCTTAATAGGATGCTCATGTCGATTGATGCACAAAAAAATGCTCAAGAAATACAATGGTGGGGCTTCAAAAGATGTATATAACTTTGTAACAGGTGATGAATCATGGATGTACGAGGGCTGATCAACAAAGACTGAGACTGATTTTTTCCTGTAGCTTCCGTGATAGTTTCGTATCTGTAACATAAATATTTGAAAATAGTGGGTTTTTATATATAATGTCGGTAGACGGCAGCACTCTCATATCGGTGGGTTGGTAGTAATGCTCTATTTTTTAGAGCTTATGTGCATTTTGCATACCAGACAATGGAGGTGACGCAAGAGGAGCAGTACAGTGCAATCAAATTCTGTTTTCGTTTAAACCATACAGCCACTAAAACTTATGAAAAGCTGAAGCAAGCATACATTGAAGATGCACTGCCTCGTGCAACAGTGTTTAGGTGGTTCAAGGACTTCAAAGAAGGCCGACTTGTCAGTGTTAACCAAGGTAGGCTGGTGTTTCGGCTTCTGCTGTGACTGAAGTCAACATCAACACAGCTGCTGTGATTGTTCGAGAGGATCGGTGTATAATATTACGTAACCTCAGTGAAATGTTGAGAATTTCATATGGCAGTGTGTTTACAATTATGCACGACCATCTCCATATGACCCAGGTTTGTGCTCGTTGGGTGCCACGTCTGTTGATCCCCAAACAAAAGGCTGTGCAAATGGAGACAAGCCGTGAGGTGCTGCGTCTCTTTGCTGATGGAGGGGATGCATTCTTTAAATTATCACCAGTGATGAGTCATGCCTGCATTATTATGATCCTGAAGGAAAACAAGTCAGCACACTGTGGAAATCGCCAGGTTCTCCAACACCAAAAAAGACAAAAGTTGTTCCATCTGCAGGGAAAGTGATGTGATCACATTTTTTGACTGTAATGGAATGATTTACCAGCATGCAGTTCCCCCTCACACTACTGTTACAGCAGCATACTACATGTCAGTATTGGCTACACTGAGGAAGCACATTGCAAAGAAACCAATAGAGCTTTCTTGGACTGGGTGGCGACTTCATCATGACAATGCGCATCCTCATGTCGCAAATCAAGTCATGCAGTTTCTGGCTCGATTCAACATTACCTGTGTACCACATCCCCCTTGCCCCTGTGACTTTTTTTTTATTCTCATCACTAAAGGCAAAACTTAGGGGTATTCGATTTGAGAACTCTGAAGCAGTGCTCAAGAAATGAGGCAATTCTCAAGGACCTGACAAAGAATGGTCTGCAGCACATGTTCAAGGACTGGCAGAGACACATAAAAAGTGCATTGAAGTAGGAGGAGACTATTTTGAAAAAGATCATGTAAGCATTGAATTGGAGTAATAAACATCAGTCTCAGTCTTTGTTGATCAGCCCTCGTATGTATATGAGCAGGGACAAACAACAGTTAACTGTATGGATGTTTCAAATTGAACAAAATCCACAAAAGTTGTTTGCATTCAAAGAACTTTGAAACAAATAGTCGCCTGTTTTTCCAGAAAAACTGGTTATGTTGCAACAGTTGCCTTTAGAGAAACCTAAAACAGTCATTCTGAATTATACATGACTATCAACAAGGTATGAGGTAAGTAAGTGAACTATAGTGTCCATATTTTACTCAAATTAGTTACGTAATTAATTTATACATGACTATTTGTTTGTCAGAAGTCGTCGGTGAAATAAGGAAAACAAACAAGTGTGATCAGATTGTTCATCAAGACAATGCGAGCGCTCACACATCTCATCTAACAACCGACTATTTGAACACTCAAAAAATTGAAATGATGACTTATCTGCCATACACTCATGATTTGGCATCCAATGACTTCTTTTTGTTTCCGAACATCAAAAATAAAATATGCGGACGATTTTTGTCCTCAGAAGAAGCTGTTGATGCAATTAAAAAACCATGTTTTGGAGGTGTCTCAAGCAGATTGGAAAATATGCTATGACAAATGGTTTGAATACATGCAAAGTGTATAATAAAGTTTATTATAAAGAAGAATATTTCCAGAGATTTTAATGACAAATTACTGGCTTTTTTATTATAGGACCAAAATATAGTGTCCCTCATAGAGAGAAAAGAGCAGACAAAGAAGTTGGGGATTTGAAGTGGAACAAAATGTGCAAGGAAATGGTAGTTATGAAATTATTTACAGTTAAGGTAGAGAAAGGATTTAAGATAATGAGCTGTGCAGGTTTACAAGGAAAATAAAAGAGAGAAAAAAAAAAGGACAACGGGACTAGAGAAAGGAAGCCAAGAGAAAACAGAACAAGAAAAGAAGGATTCAATGGAAAAACTTGCTGCTATTTTACATTCATCTGACTTTATGCAACAAACTATTCCTACAAAAGCTTTGCTAATTAAGATAAACATTAGCATAAATAGTTTGATTACATTGTATTTTCTTGTAGGTGCAAGGGAAATAAGGTAATACACTATGCTAAAGTGATGGTCAAATCTTTTAAGAGCTGGTTACTATGTGAATGCCTTGAAATTCTGTTCTATTTGCATGACCAGGATGAAAAAATATAAAAACAAATGAATGACTTTGCATTTGAGTAAAATATAAGTATTGGGAAAATTAAACCAAGGAATATCTCAGAAATATTTAACTCCATAAGAAATGTATTTGACATTATGTGTGTTTTAATGAGGTCTAAACTTTTTGCGTTATATGATTTTGTCTTCCTCTTATGATTTAGCAGTTATGCAAAAGTTTTCCAGAATAAATAGGGCTTCAGAGGCTATTCCTAGAAAATTAAAGAATTTATCTTGTCATTAAAATATTTTGAACATATGGTATTTTAATCTAAATTATTAGCATTTTTGAGGAAATAGAGCATTTTGAAAAATCTCCCATGTAAAGGGTAGTTGGCTAGGAGGATTTTTCTGCAAGTCTTTGTGTTGCATCTTTGGAAGACGCTAAACTTAAACATCAAGTTTGGCTGTAATGTAAAGAAATGTAAAGAAGCTGGTAACTGTGAAGTAAAACATGAAAATATAACAATAATTTGTAACAATTCTTCACTAATTTGTTTTAAATCCACAGGACTAGTTTTGCAATCAAAAGATCTATTGTATCCTCAACTAAATTTCTCTTTACTCTTGTTTATGTTTACATTATTTATTATCATATGTAAATAAATTATTGTTATATTAATCAAGTTTGGTGGTTAGCAGATTTTTTGTTTCTGATAGACTTTTGGCACACTCACAGACCTTTTTCTAAAATTTCTTCTTTTTTTTTATTTAGGGGCATAGTAGAGAAAGTAAAACAGAAGTAAATCGGCAAAAAACATATTAAATATAAGAAAAAGTAATATATGCATGTGTGGACGTCCTGCTAGTTGTAAAGCTGGTGCACATCTCCCCCGTCGTATGGGGAAGGCCTATCATACCCATCGGGGTGCTCTTAACCAAATGTCTCAATAGGTCGGCACATTTATTTTAAGCAAATTAGAGTGCTTAAAGCAATACATTACATTTAAATAAAGTGTTATTTTAAGAAGGAAATTTTCAATTTCTTTAAAGTAAATTGAAAAACTAATAAGCCTTTACCAGTACCAAGAACCTGAGGGAAGTAGAAACAAGTAAAATAAGAGATCCAATCAGTCTTTTTTCTGATATCATCTCTGTTGTAACTTATTTATTCATTTATGAGTAAATATTCTTCATTAATGTCCATTTCTCTTTCCACAGGTTTTTCATGACAGGATATCTTGGAATTGGTTATGAGTTTGGTGCAGAATTAACCTATCCCATACAGGAAGGAACTTCATCAGGCCTGCTGAATGCTTCAAGTGAAACTTTTGGAGTTATTTTTACTCTCATTGCTGGTGAAGTTTTGGAGGCTTATGGGGATCTACCAACAAATCTTACATTATGTGCTTTGCTTCTGATTGGTTTAGTAATGACATTCCTCATTAATGGCAGTGATCTCAAACGTCAAGCTGCAACCTCAGTAAAATATCATTCCCAAGTGCACATAGAGCAACAGAAACCTTTATCTGCAGCAGAAGTGTAACCATTCGTTCATTAAATTAAAAAGCTGTATGTACCTGGCACTCTAGCCATTATACAATGGTCAAGCAAGTGCTAAAATGTGATAACTTATTATTTTGTTTAGGAAAAAAGAACGTAACTCAAGTATGCAAAGCATATAAAGTACAAAAGGTGATTATGATAATTCTAAAAGTGAATGTACAAATAGTGCTAATATCGCAATTTATAAATGTTGGTAGTGAACCAAAAGAAAAACAAAATTTAGCATGTTATAAAATAGGACATTACAGCAGAGCTAAGAAAATACTTTCCATGATATATATGTTAGTGAGGTGCAAATACAAGTGCGAAAGAAAATCTGTGTTATTTTAAACATAAGTTTTGATTATGAAAGCACAAATGTGAACATTAAGACAGTATAAAGAAATATAAGGAAAACTTTTTTTTGTTGTGCCTTTTACTTCCAACAATCTCTTTAATATTGTATCATCAATTTTGTAAGATAGTATATGCTCAGTGGCTTGGCAGCTTCTCCAACAAGGTTCAAACACACACTGTGATTTGGTTTTTGTGTGCAAAAAACACTGCTGGGCACTATTCGCAGTGTATGAGCTTACAACACATGCTCAAATGGTGCAGAGAATTCAAAGGATGTCCCTGACCAGCAGCATTCTGCATGGCCATTGGTGTTGAATAAAACAATTGTGAATGGAAAGAAGCAATACTGAAAGATAGAAGGTTGACGGTTCAGGAGCTCTGCAAGGTGTCAGCAAGACCTGCAATCACAAATTTTTTGACACAACATTTAGGATATACCAAGGTTTCTGCAAGGTGTGTCCCAAGAATGCTTACGGAACACCACAGACAGACACGAGTTGAAGTGGCACGCAAATTTCTTCAAGCCTACGAAACTGATGGTGAAGAATGCCTGGACTCTATCGTCACTGGGGACCAAAGCTGGGTCCACTACACAACACCGGAAACAAAACAACAATCCTGTCAGTGGAAACATCCAGATTTGCCAAATCTGCGGAAGTTTAAACAAACATTCTCTGCTGGAAAAGTGATGGCGAGTGTTTTGGGACAGGAAGGGTTTATTGTTGTGAGAATTCCTGCCTACTGATACAACAATCAATGCGGACCACTACTATGAGACATTGAAGAAACTCCAAAGCAAGAGGAGAGTATGCTCACGAAGGGAGTGCGTTTCCACAATGCTCGTACTCACATTGCCCATGTGACAAGCAATCTTATCAACGAGTACCAGTACCAAGAACTGAGGGAAGCAGAAAAGAAAAAAATTATACCCAATACTGATATAGTTAAAAATCTTCATTAATGCCAATTTTTCTTTTCAGATGTTTTTCATGGATATCTACACAGGTTTTATGATTCTTGGAATTAGTTATGAGTTTGGTGCAGAATTAACCAATCCCATACAGGAAGGAAAACCAGTGAACCTTTTAGAATTATTTTTACTGTCATTGCTGGCAAAATTTTGGAGGCTTATGGGGATCTACCAACAAATCTAACATTATGTGCTTAGCTTCTTATTGGTTTAGTAATGACATTCCTCATTAATGGCAGCGATCTCAAACGTGAGGCTGCAACCTCAGTAAAATATCATTCCAGAGTGCACATAGAGCAACAAAAACCTTTATCTGCAGCAGAAGTGTCACCATTCGTTCATTAAATTAAAAAGCTGTATGTACCTGGCACTCTAGCCATTATACAATGGTCAAGCAACTACTTAAATGTGATAATTTTTTATTTTGTTTAGGCAAAGAAAATGTAGCTGAAATATGCTAAGCATATAAAGAACAAAAAGTGAATATGACAATTCCAGAAGAGAAAAACTGACTTAAAAAGAATGTACAAATAGTGCTAATAGTACAGTTTAGGTAATGTTGGTAGTGAACTAACAAAAACAAGAAATGTAACATGTCCATAAATATAAAATAAAGAAACATTTTTCTTGAAACCTGCTGAGCTAAAATGTCTTAATAGTTATAAAATTAGGAAACAAATTCTTGATGCAACAGATCTAAAATGTCTGATAATTATAAAATTAGGAAACATAATTCTTGATACAGCAAAGTAAAATGTCTGATAATTATAAAATCCATGAAACATAAATCTTGATGTAGCAGAGCTAAAATGTCTGATAATTAAAAAATTAAATGAGCATTATTCCTGATACAGCTGAGCTAAAATGTTGAATAATTACAAAATCAAGAAACATAATTCTTGATGCAGCAGAATTAAAATGTCTGATAATTATAAAATTAGGAAAAATAATTCTTGATATAACAGATCTAAAATGTCTGATAATGATAAAATCAAGAAACATAATTCTTGATGCAGCAGAACTAGTTTGTCTGATAATTATAAAATCCATTGATTCAGCAGAGCTAAAAATGTCTGTTAATTATAAAATTAAGAAACAATTCTAGATATAGTTGAGATAAAATGTCTGATGGATTACAAAATCAATTGATACAGCAGAGATAAAAATGTCTGTTAATTATAAAATTAAGAAACATAATTCTTTATATTGTTGAACTAAAGTGTCTGATAATTATAATTATAAAAGAGAGCTAAAATTTCTGATAACTATAAAATTAGGAAACACAAATCTTGATACAGCAGAGTTAACGTGTCTGATAATTATAGAATTATAAACTTCTCAGACCTACAAAACTGTTGGTGAGAAATTCCTGGACTCTTATTGTCACTGGGGATGAGAGCTGTGTCACAACTCAGCACCAGTAACAAAACAACCAACCTGTCAGTGGAAACATCTGGATTTGTCGAAACCATAGAAGTTTAAACAACCACTGTCTGCTGGAAAAGTGACAGCGAGTGATAATTGGGACAGGAAGGGGCTATTGTGTGTGAATTCCTGCCTATGTGTAAAACAATCAATGTGGACCACTTCTGTGAGATGTTGAAGAAACTTCACAGTGTGATCCAAAACTAGATGATCCCTGATTTCAGCAAAACCTTAAGCACAAAATTTTGACAGAACATTTAGTTTGTATAAGATGGGTCCTGAGAGTGCCTATGGAAGACCACAGACAGAAATGTGTTGTAGTGGCCTGCAAATTTTGCAGATGTACAATTCGATTGGCAATGCAATCTTAAGACTAGAGCTGGGTCCACTATATGTCACTGAAAACAAAACAACATTCCTGTTAGTGGAAACATCCAGATTTGCCAAAGATGCAGAAGTTTAAACAAACACTGTCTGCTGGAAAAGTTATGGTGAGAGTGTTGTGCCTGTTCCTGTCTACTAGTACAACAAACGATGAAGACCGCTACTGTGAGAAGTTCAAGAAACTTAGTAGCGCAATCCAAAAATAGAAGTATGCTCACAAACGGAGTGCATTTCCTTCAGAACAGCACTCATCTGTACATTGCCCATCTGGCAATCAAACTCATCAACAAGTACCAGTACCAAGGCCTGAGGGACACAGAGAAGAAGAAAAATAAGAGATCCTGTTGTTGATATAGCAAGTACAAATACAAACAATATATTATAATAAACAACCATCACTGTCCTAGGAGTACATCAGTTTTTTTTCTGATATCATCTCTGCTGTAGTTGAATTCAACATTTATGAGTAATATTCTTCATTAATGTCCACTTCTCTTTGCACAGGTTTTTCATGACAGGATATCTTGGAATTGGTTACGAGTTTGGTGCAGAATTAACCTATCCCATACAGGAAGGAACATCATCAGGAATGTTAAATGCTTCAAGTGAACCTTTGAGAATTATTGTTACTGTCATTGCTGGCAAAGTTTTGGAGGCTAATGGGGATCTACCAACAAATCTAACATTATGTGCTTTGCTTCTGATTGGTTTAGTAATGGCATTCCTCAATAATAGTAGTGATTTCAAACATCAAGCTGCAACCTCAGTAAAATATCAAACGTCTGATATTTATAAAATTAAAAAACAATGCTTGATGCTGCAGAGCTAAAATGTTTGATAATTGTAAAATTAAGAAACATAACTCTCTACATAGCAGAGCTAAAATGTCAGATGATTATAAAATCAAGAAATATAATTCTGGATACAGCAGAGCAAAAACGTCTGATAATTGTAAAATCAAGACACACAATTCTTGATGCAGCAGAGCTATTTTGCCTGATAATTATAAAATCATTTGATACAGTAGATCTAAAAGTGTCAGTTAATTATAAAATAAGGAAACATAATTGTTGATACAGCAGAGATAAAATGTCAAATAATTATAAAATTATAAATTTCTCAGACCTACGAAACTGATGGTGACAAATTCCTGGACTCTTATTGTCACTGGGGATGAGAGCTGTGGAGACTTCTCAGCGCCGGTAACAAAACAACTAACCTGTTATTGGAAATATCCTGATTTGTCGAAACCATAGAAGTTGAAACAACCACTGTCTGCCGGAAAAATGATGGCGAGTGAGAATTGGTAAGTAAGGGGTTATTGTGTGTGAATTCCTGCCTACGTGTACAACAATCAATGTGGACCACTTCTGTGAGATGTTGAAGAAACTTCACAGTGCGAACCAAAACTAGATGATCCCTGATTTCAGCAAAACTTTTATTCACAACATTTTGACAGAACATTTAGGTTATATTCAGTTTGTATAAGATGGGTCCTGAGAATGCTTACGGAAGACAACAGACAGAAACGTGTGAGGTGGCTTGCAGATTTCTCAGACATACAAAACTGATTGGCGATGCAATCTTAAGACTAGAGCTGGGTCCACTACATGACACTGGAAACAAAACAACAATCCTGTTAGTGGAAACATCCAGATTCGCCGAAGCTGCTGAAGATATACAAACACTGTGAGCTGGAAAAGTGACGACAAGAGTGTTTTGGGACAGGAAGGGGCTATTGTTGTGCCTGTTCCTGTCTACCAGTACAAGTATGCTCACAAACGGAGTGCATTTCCTTCAGAACAGCACTCATCTGTACATTGCCCATGTGGCAATCAAACTCATCAACAAGTACCAGTACCAAGGCCTGAGGGACACAGAGAAGAAGAAAAATAAGAGATCCTGTTGTTGATATAGCAAGTACAAATACAAACAATATATTATAATAAACAACCATCACTGTCCTAGGAGTACATCAGTTTTTTTTCTGATATCATCTCTGCTGTAGTTGAATTCAACATTTATGAGTAATATTCTTCATTAATGTCCACTTCTCTTTGCACAGGTTTTTCATGACAGGATATCTTGGAATTGGTTACGAGTTTGGTGCAGAATTAACCTATCCCATACAGGAAGGAACATCATCAGGAATGTTAAATGCTTCAAGTGAACCTTTGAGAATTATTGTTACTGTCATTGCTGGCAAAGTTTTGGAGGCTAATGGGGATCTACCAACAAATCTAACATTGTGTGCTTTGCTTCTGATTGGTTTAGTAATCACATTCCTCACTAATGGTAGTGATTTCAAATGTAAGCTGCAATCTCAGTAAAATATCAAATGTATGATAATTATAACATTAAAAAATAATGCTTGATACTGCAGAGCTAAAATGTTTGATAAATAAAATCAAGAAACATAATTCTTGATACAGCAGAGCTAAAATGTATGATAATTATAAAATCAAGAAACATAATTCTTGATACAGCAGAGCTAAAGTATCTGATAATTATAAAATCAAAAAATTAAATAAACATTATTCCTGATACAGCAGAGCTAAAATGTCTAATAACTATAAAATTAACAAACATAATTTTTGATACAGAGGATTTAAAATGTCTGATAATTATAAAATTAAGAAACATAATTCTTGATACAGCAGAGCTAAAATGTATGATGATTATAAAATCCAGAAAGATAGTTCTGGATACAGCAGAGCTGAAATGTCCTATAATTATAAAATCAAGAAACATGTTTTTTGATACAGCAGCGCTAAAATGTCTGATAAGTAGAGCCTGGATTTTTATGTAATTACATATTTTAAATCCTTCATAATATTTCAATGAGAAGTAAAAATGTTGGCGAATTATGTCATTTGAGGCTCCCTTTCAAATTTTTATTTTATATCTTTTTTATATATTTTGCACATTTTTACATATTTTAATGATGTTACCTAAAACATACATATTTTCAGGGTTTCGTTACATTTTATTATTTTTTAAAGAATATTGTAGTCACATTATAAACTGCTCTTTCACAAATTTTGCTGAAAGAAACAAAAATCAATCTGCAAAATAGGATGCAAATTAAATTAAGAATGCGACAATAACCGCCTCACCTCATACTAATTGTTATCCGTTTATATCAAAGCTGGTGCCTCTAGACAATGTTGACCTCCTGTGTCATGTTTCTCGTAGCACTTTGGGCATTTACAAGGACTGGAGAAATTGACTGTTACCATTATAGCAGTAGTCAGCATCTTGTAATATAATAGCTCCAAGGAAACAAAGTGAGCCATTGGACAACCATAAAAATATGTCGAGGTGATAATACTGCAGTTAGTTTCTTGCAAGTCTTAGTAAAATGGCACCAATTGTGTCCTGCAAGTTAAATTCATGGATGAAATTAGATAGCGCCTTTACAACCGATGGATAAATAATAGTCTGTCAAGCATTGGCTGTTCCATGAAATCTCAATTGGAACAGCACATCAAGAGCGCTATTCACATATGCAACAAACACAATCTTCTAGAAAGCAAGTTCTGTTGACACAAATGCAACAGAAGCCGTCCAGAAATAATATTTTTAAAGACCTGTGCAGTGCAAAGGTTGCAGCTAATATTCTGTGGCATAAACTTTAAATTCCTCAATTTTACTCCTGACGAATCTACTCTGAGGAAAAGGTATCTTCATGTGTTGTTTGAAGAAGCAGTTGCTCATATACGGAATGAAATTGGAGACTCCTGTATTTGGTTTGCCGTCAATGAAACTACAGATGACATGGGTTGGTACATAGCAAATTAGTAGTATGAAAACTAGATTCCGAAAGTTCAACAAAATCATTTCTAATCTGTTGCAAGGTGTTAGAGCAAACAAATCATTCTATAATTGCAAGATTCGTAAATGATAGGATGAAGATTCTGTGGCTAGAGTGTGTGTGTGAGGAAAAGGTTTTAATTATGTATTCAGATGCCGCAGCATATGTGATTAAAGCTGCTGCTGCTGCTCTTAAGGTTTTCTACCCAAATGTACTTCACTTCACCTGCTTGGCCCATGCATCGCAAGGTGTTGCTGAAGAAGTAAGAAGTAATTTTCCCTGTGTGAATATCGTCAACAAAAAAGGTGTTCTCCAACATGTCCCTTTGCCTCCTGAGCCAGTACTTACAAGATGGGGTACATGCTTAGAAGCTTAAAAACTTCTATTGTGAACATTTTGAAGGAGTCCAGTCAGTGGTGTACATGTTCTCTTTAGAAGTAGCTGTTTCCATACATGAATCTCAGGACATTTTTAAAGATCTGAAAGTGGGAAGCTCCTGTGCTTACATCAAAAGTAACTTTGGCTGGTTGCCTAGCACCATCAAGCAGTTGGAAACATCAGGTTCCCTTCTTCACGAATCTGTGAATTTAATGGAACGTGCATCACAGAAGCTTAGTGTAGTTGCAGGAGATGTAGGAAGGAAGGTAGGCAGGCTGTGCTAAACAGGAATCCAGGGGACTCTACGCTTGTGCCCATGTCTAAAGCGCTAAATGGTGACAGTGTCAATTTACCAAAGCATTTCTCTGCAAATCAGGTTCCTGTGCTAAAATATTCTCCTGTTACTTCGTGTGACGTGGAGAGAAGTTTCTCTGCTTATAAGAACATTTTATTTGATAGGAGACAAACAATGACCCCTGAAAATATCGAAAAGTATATGGTTATTCACTATACGTTGAAAGAAGCAAAAGATGCAAATTGAAAATGCCTGGTTATTCATTGCATGTCAAGAGAAAACTGAAACTCATTATAAAACGTAATTATTTTGAATTGATTGTTTCATTCATTGATAAATTGGCTCAGTATTTCAACATTGCTTCACTGTCTAAAATTTATGTAAAATAATTATGTGAAATGAGTAATTTTAATAAATATAATCCAAAACACATTATTTATTTCGTAATTACTTACTTGAAAATAAATTTTAGGAAATTCTGCATATAAAAAAATATTTCCCTATAGTTAATTCTATATTTAGTCTTTAAATTTTAACTCACTGTAATTAATTTACATACTTACAGACCCACCAAATAACAAAATTCTGGGTAATATGCAGTCTGCATTTAGATTTGAGGGGGTAATCTTAGCATTTAGAATATTACATAATTTTACATATTTTGTTGATATTACATATTTTATTACATATTTTAATGTTTTTTGTTACATGAATGTGTACATATTTCACACCTTCATATAACATAAAAATCTGGGCTCTACTAATAAGTAAAGAATCATAAACATTATTCTTCACACAACTGAACTAAAATGTCTCATAAATATAAAATTAAGAAACATAATTCTTGATAGAGCAGAGCTAAAATGTCTGATAACTATAAAATTAAGAAACATAATTCTTGATAGAGCAGAGCTAAAATGTGATAATTATAAAATCAAGAAACATAATTCTCAATACAGCAGAGCTAAACTGTCTGATAATTATAAAATTAAGAAACGTAATTCTCAATACAGCAGAGCTAAACTGGCTGATAATTATAAAATTGAAAAACATAATTCTCAATATAGCAGAGCTAAAATGTCTGATAGTTATAAAATCAAGAAACATAATTCTCAATACAGCAGAGCTAAACTGTCTGATAATTATAAAATTAAGAAACATAATTCTCAATACAGCAGAGCTAAACTGTCTGATAATTATAAAACTAAGAAACATAATTCTCAATACAGCAGAGCTAAACTGTCTGATAATTATAAAATTAAGAAACATAATTCTCAATAAAGCAGAGCTAAAATGTCTGATAATTATGAAATCAAGAAACATAATTCTCAATACAGCAGAGCTAAAATGTCTGATAACTATAAAATTAAGAAACATAATTCTTGATTCAACAGATCTAAAATGACTGATAATTATAAAATCAAGAAATGTAATTCCCGATACAGCAGAGCTAAGATGTCTGTTAATTATAAGATTAAGAAACATAATTATTGACATAGCAGAGCTAAAATATCTAATTATAAAATCAAGAAGTGTAAATCTTGATACAGCAGAGCTATAATGTCTGATAATTATAAAATCAAGAAATATAATTCCTGATAAAGCAGAGCTAAAATGTCTGATAATTATAAAATCAATAAACATAGCTCTCGACATAGCTGGGCTAAAATATCTGACAATTATAAAAATAAGAAATATAATTCTTGATACAGCAGAGCTAAAATGTCTGACAATTCTAAAATTAAGAAACACAATTCTTAATACATTAGAGCTAAATTGCCTGATAATTATAAAACTAGAAAACATAATTCTCAGTACAGCAGATCTAAAATGTCTGATAATTATAAAATTAGGAAACATAATTCTCAATACAGCAGAGCTAAACTGTCTGATAATTATAAAATTAGGAAACATAATTCTTGATACAACAGATCTAAAATGTCTTAATAATTATAAAATTAGATAACACAATTCTTGATACAGCAGAACTTAAATGTCCGATAACTATATAATCAATAAATATAAATCTTGATACAGCAGAACTAAAATGCCTGATAGCTATAAAATTAAGAAATGTAATTCTTAATACAGCAGAGCTAAAATGCGTGATAATTGTAAAATTATAAATTTCTCAGACCTACAAAACTGATGTTGAGAAATTCCTGAACTCTTATTGTCACTGGAGACAAGAGCTCTGTCCACAACAAAACAACAATCCTGTCAGTGGAAACATCTAGGTTTGTCGAAACCACGCAAGTTTAAACAACCACTGTCTGCTGGAAAAGTGATGACGAGTAACATTTGGTTCAGGAAGTGGTTATTGTGTGTGAATTCCTCCCTACCTGTATACATCAATGCAGACCACTACTGTGAGATGTTGAAGAAACTTCACAATGTGATCCAAAAATAGAAGTATGCTCACAAAGGGAGAGAGAGCATTTCCATCAGAACAGCGCTCATCTGCACATTGCCCATGTGACAATCAAACTCGTCAACAAGTACCAAGGCCTGAGGGAAGCAGAGAAGAAGAAAAATAAGAGATCTCTTTGCTGATATAGCAACTAAAAATACAAGCAATATATTATAATAAACAACCATCACAGTCCTGGAGTACATCAGTTTTTTTTTCTGATATCATCTCTGCTGTAGGTTAATTATTCATTTATGAGTACTGTTCTTCATTAATGTCCACTTCTCTTTCCACATGTTTTTCATGATAGGATATCTTGGAATTAGTTACGAGTTTGGTGCAGAATTAACCTATCCCATACAGGAAAGAACATCATCAGGCCTGCTGAATGCTTCAAGTGAGCCTTTTGGAATTATTTTTACTCTCATTGCTGGCAAAGTTTTGGAGGCTTATGGGGATCTACCAACAAATCTAACAATATGTGCTTTGCTTCTGATTGGTTTTGTAATGATATTCCTCATTAATGGTAGTAATTTCAAACGTAAAGCTGCAACTTCAGTGAAATATAAAATGTCTGATATTTGTAAAATTAAAAAACAATGCTGATACAGCAGAGCTGAAATGTCTGATAATTATAAAATCAAGAAAGATAATCCCTGATACAGCAGAGCTAAAATGTCTGATAATTATAAAACATAAACATGACAAATGGAATATTTATTCTGAATTTTTGGGGAATTTTGTATAACTGGTAAACAATTAAGAGATAGACAAACACTAACTTAATAGAAAATGTAAATCTTGTTAAAACACACAAATCTTATATACATATGTTTCGTGGAGTTTATAAATTTTTAGATATTCCTTGTTATTGTTTTCAGCATTAAAATAGTTATACTTTTGTCATATGGGAATTTGTCAACTGACATCCATATATACAAACAAAGGAATCAGCTTTTGACCATCACTTTAGCCTATAGTACTCCATTATTTCCCTTCTACTTAAACGGCAGCAAGTAATAATAGCATTTCTGCTATTTTTTCTTGATTAGCATGAAGTAAATAGAAGAATAAACTTTATAACAATAATTTGTAGCAGAGATGTAGAGAAAGTCATGTGAATGGAACACATCAGATTTTTTTAAAATATACATACATATTCATATTGCTATTATAATTGATTAATTATGGATAAAAACAATATCTCAAAACGTTTTCACAACTTGTTACGTTTTGTGTCCTCTATGTTTTATATTCTGAGCACATTGTAAAACATTTTGAAGAAATTTGGATTTTATTTATGCTCTATAGATGCAATACTGCAAGTGATGGAACAATTTTTATTTGGAAAATAACATAAATGAAAATTTGTGGAAGCAATCCGCTTATCGCTGTGTCAATTTTACATTTATTTACCCTGCATATAACTTGGCACATATTCATGTGGCAATGAAATCAAAATCTATTATCATTTACATTATTACAAAATTGCAAAAAACAAAGAAGTAAAGCTAAGCTTTCATTTTGAAAAGATAATTGTAATTAATCATTTAGGAAAATGCTAGAATTGCTTCTGAGAAAAATTGTTTTAAAATAAGTTAGGCGATGGTTTGCAGTGGATTTGTATGTCCATATACTAATGCCAATTGTGTGGGATCTTATATTGTATGCAAAGTATGTGCGAAAGACAAACTAATAACTAAATTAAATATATAATGACAACAGTAATAAACTAAAATCATATTTGTATAGGGTCCAAAACACATGAAATATTAGATATTTTATTTGTCCTGAAAACCATACATTCAGTATACATATAGCAAGGTGCTTGATTCTAATATTTTGTCAGCCCGTCACTTTTTGTAAGTAGTTTTATCCATAAGTTGTTCAGTTTCATAATGTTTTTAATCACTTCAGTAAGTAGCTTGATCATTCACTTTAAAATTACATAATGAAATAACATTTCAATAACAACCAAGATTTGCTCTTGTTTATTAAAATGCATCTCACCTTGAAACTTAAGTAAATAAATATTGTGTGGTTTTAATTACATGGAAATTATTACCTGAGGAAATCCTGATATATCATAAAAAACTTGCAGGTAGTTGTAATCCTCCTCTCCTCACCAGGAAAATGTAAGTAATGAGGTGCAAATCTAGCAATGGCACCCTAGATATTGGTTATAATTTGGCTTACTGACACTTGACAAATATTGTGCAGGTCAGCAGTATTGCCTTTATATCCTCCTCTTGCATAGTGTCGAAGTGCTGCTAAGATTGTACATTAATTGACATACTCAAGCCTCGATTATTTTCTGTCATATAGGTTAGGAAGAACCAGTTAAATCTTCTAGCGTTTGTTTTACTAAACCTACCTATATCTGTTTCTGAAGTTAAATTCTCATACTTTCCAATTATGTTTAGTCTTAATAGGTAAAGTTTCTTCCACCGTCTCATTTTGTGAATTCTATGCACGAAGCCATGCCATTACTCCATAGAAAGATGATCTATCTTTAGTCTAATCCTCTGAGGTAGACCAACATTTGGTCCAGACCAAGGTGTTTGATCCCTGGACCATCACAAGGCCCTGTTTGTGAATAAGAAAAGCGATGGTCCACTGCATATCCACCGGAAGTAGCATGATGGCCCGCAACAACTTTGACTAAGAATACGGCCCACAATGATCATATCTTCAAAAGAAAGAAATCTAAAAAAAGAAAAAAAAAAGGGCATCTAACATAAACTGTAAAAAAAAATGCATCCTACTAAACTGTGTACTTTAAAGATGCCTACGGTTTATTGTGTAGTAAGATATAGTCTAGTTCCTACTGTTTACTATAGAGTGGATCAGGGGAAGATACCCAACTTAGGTTTGAAGGATCAAAAGATGAACTAGAATTAGGAGTTTATGTTTAACACTAAATCTTTTTTGTGGTGTTTAATGCCCGCTTTTGCTACTTGTGGCACTGCAGGCAATGACACTAATGATACATGGAATGAAGATGGATCACCAGTGGAATGTGATGGCAGGGGAAGCTGGAGAACCTGGATAAAACCTGCCCCTTTGACACTTTGCACACCACAAATTTCACATGTGGTCACTTGGGATCTAGGCTGGCTGGCACTAAAGTGGTGGAGGAGCCTTTTCTATATAAAGGTCAGTTGGCTTTACGGTACCATTAGTAATTAATTTTTTTAAAGAAAATATCCCTAAACATCAGAATGAGATAGCAATTAATATCAGAAGGAGCTTCAAGTGCTAGTTTAGTGCATTTGTGATACACTGTAGCTAAATACATAATTCAGAAGGCAAATTTAATGGAATTTTGAAGAACAAAGTACAGAATAAACGCATAAATCTGTTTAAGAATAAATGATATGACTGCTTCCAGATGAAATCAGGGTTCTTTTGCACAGTTGTTGCACACATTTTCTTACTTTGTACAAATTTCATGTGATCATTTATTGCACATGACACACTGAATCCAGTCAACCTGTGATACAGTTTTATCTTAGTAATTCATGGCACTCAACACAATAATCACTGTCATTTTCTGACCTGCTTGGTTCGCTAATCCTACATTGACTTGGAGTGGATTTCTTTCTTTTAATTCACTGTGACCTAGCTCTTGCATCTTCTATTCAATTCTGTACTGTGAGAACTTCAGCTGCTTTCTTTCTGCACTTAGTTGGTAGTGGATCCAAGATAGGCACAGTAGTAGTTTCTTCAAGGATGCTCCTGCAATCGGCTCATTCTCTGCTTCAAGTCTGCTGTTATCCTTCTGTGGGAGAACAACCCAAGGACATCCTCTGCTGCCAGGTTTACCTCCTTCATTCCTGTCTGCCTCAGCATTGGATGGAACTACAGCTTTCTTCCATGCTTCACTGAGGAAGATTGGGAATTGTGTTCTTGACACTTTATGTCCGGGATGAGACAATGTCCAGTTGCACATTACCCTGTAGAAAGTTTGTTTCGGTGATTTGAAAGCATCTGTCAAAAGGCTGGAGATAGTGCATTGAATGAGGAGTTAAACAAATCATGATCACATCATTTTCTGTAGCAAGATCTAGCATATCTGAATCAGGAAAGTGTGAGGTATGACAGTCAAGAAACAGAGCCACTTTTCCTTGTTTTTTGGGAATAAAGCGGTCTTTCATTCAGCTCATGAATATTTCAGAGTTGATATAGGTACCCTAATTTCTCATTCATAAATACAACTGAACTATTCAGGTGTCCATCTTCCCATTCAGACTTGTTTATTTTACCTTTAAAAATGCATGCTGAAGAAATAAAGTTGCCTTCAACATTGCAGCAAGTAATAACCATTATGGTTTCTGCTTTTTCTCCAGAGGTATATTTGATACAAAGAAGGAGAACCTCTTGCTGCTATCACTTTGTCTGCCCTAGGATTTCTCAAAGCCAGTTTCTTCCATGATGTTCAGGTGTCCAGGCTTATCCAGTAAAACATTTGATGTTCATACTTCCAGGACTAAAGAAAAATATGCTACAATTGCTTCCCTATTCATTGCCATAGCCCTGTCAATTGAGAGACCTTGCTTTTTTTTTTTTTTTTTTTTTTGTGGCTAAATTTGGGTAACGTTTTGGAAATTGTCATTTGATTTTCTTTATAACATTTGTGTGGAATTCCATTTCTTTCCGCGAACTAGAATACCAGCATGTGCAGAGTTTCTCCAGTTAGTGGAAATCCATATATCTGCAACTTCCTTATGTAGGTGACCAATTGTGTCTTTGCTATATAATAATAATAATAATGTGATAACTATTCACCAGTGAGAAAAGTTTGAAGCAATTGGAAAAGTGCAGTTCGAGCACGCATACTTAACGTGTCTTTGAATCATTAATTTTTAATTGTATAAAATATTACTGTTACAAACTATTTGCATTTTGCTCCATAATTAACAGAATACTACTTACTTTGAGGACCCATGGTGTGCTTCCTTTCATCGTTCTTCATTAGACATCGTTTCAGAGTCCTGTACGGGATACCACGAAATGGCACTTTCTGTGACTTGCACAATATGGCCGCTGCATAGCAATTGCGGACGGCAACCGAAACTACAAAGAAACCACTATGCTCAAGAGGCGTAACATTTGCCTCTTCTACTTTATATTCATACGCACTTGAAAATAACTGTCCACCATTAACAAGTGGTCGGGTTTAAGTTCTTACCGTGTATTTGTTGGTTAAGCGGTAAAGCATTAAGACAATGACACACACACACAGCTACCTTCGAGCCCTACAACTCAAATACCCCTCTTCTGATACAGCTAGGAGCGCCATGCAGGTTGGTGTCGCAATCTATTGCCACCCTACACAACTGCCAGTCCCGATCCAATCTACGCAAAATCATCCGGAATGAAAAGTTCTTCAGAGGCTATTCCCAAAAAAATACAAAATATGCATTTGGGTATGTTGCAATATCTTAACCCACAATCGCCCGTAACAAGTTCCACATCTTAATATGTATAAGGTACTTGATGCGGATATGGCCAATTTGCTCTCCAGCTGGTAATTGTTAAATTTCCCGAGAGATGGCATTTGTATGTCAAATCATGAGGTATGTAGTCTCCGTAGACAGCGCCACTTGCGGGATAATTTGAAAACCCAGCCGATGGAATAAAGACATTTGAGCTTTGCTGACGGACGGAGGAGCAGTTATAATCCTAGTGTTGGTAGGCTTTTTATTTATATGCTTACATGTAATTAGTGGTTATTGTTCATGCACCGCATATTATAGTTTATTCTATGGTCTTTCCTGACATCCAACGCTGTTTTGAAATATGCTGTAATTAACTGATAAATGAACTATTTTTTCGAGAGGTGCTGCAATCAGGCAATATGACCACTTATTCCAGATAATGAATTCCCTATTTCCAGGAAGAAAAAAAAATAGAGGTAAATGGAGTCAGGAGAGCAGACTCGGGTACTACAGGCTGTAAGGAATGCTGAACTGACACCTAACCCTGCGTCTATCAAATTGAATATTCCTCGACGAACTCTTCGCCGTTATTTATTAGAAAATAAAAATGAGAAATGGAAATTGGGCCGGAAGAGCAAGAAGAGAAGGAGTGCAAGAATATTTCGACTTGCTGATGTAGGTTTTCCCCTGTCATCAAAAGTAATCAGACTTTGTGTGTTTCGATTCTGTAAGGTGAACAACATATCAAATAGTTTTTCAAGTAGAAAAAACATTGCTGGAAGGTATTGGCTTAAATGGTTTTAGGTACAAATCTTGCTGCAGTTAAAAGGAAAAGTCAAAGAATGAATCCAGCCAGAGCAATGAAATTAAACAAGTTTGACGTAAATGACTATTTTGCTACACTTAGTAAGTTTCTTCTAGAAAAGAATCTAATGACATGCCCAGAAAAAAAATTATAATATGGACGAAAAGGGATGGCGGCCTCATTTGCACAAAGATGCTCTCGTTTATGCTAAGAAGGGTTCGAAAAGGGTGCACTTTGTGTGTAAAGAACATGGAGAAAGTGTTACTATCGTCGGTTGTGGGAATGCAATTGGTACTGTTGTCCCACCTATGATTCTTTTCAAGGGACAACTTATGAAACCGGGGTGGAAAGATAATCTGCCTCCTGGAGCAGCCTGTGAGACGACTCCAAAGGGAATATGACTACAGAGACATTTGGTAAGTGGTTGGACCATTTTGCAAGATTTAAACCAAACGGTAACTGTCTTTTGATTTTTGATGGTGCAAAATGCCACCTTGACTATATCATCGTTGAGAAAGCTGAAGAGCGTGACATTTGCCTGTTTTGTCTTCCATCAAACACAACACATGGATAAATCATGCTATGGACGGTTCGAGACTTTCTGGGCCAAGAAGTTCAGATGTTCTTTTATCAGACAAATCAAATGAGATTACGAAAGCCAGATTTGGTGGAATTTTTTCGAAAGTTTGGGACAAGACTGTGAAACCTGAAAACATCAAAGCAGGATTTACAGCCACAGGCATTTACCCCTTCAATCCAGACGCTATATCGGAAGAAGCTTTTGCACCAATTGCCGTTAGCGAGAGACCAACCACACTGAAGATGAGATTCTGTTGCCACATTATTACCTTTAGTCATGACGGCATCTACACCAGTGGCATGTCTATCTGTTTAGCTGCTCAACACTTATCTACAGAGAGAGGGAAGCAGAAGCCAGAGCGCCGCAATAGGGTTGACATGTCATCTTCCTCAGATTCTAGTTTAGACTTAGATGACCTAAGTGACTGTAGTGACAAAGATTGTGAAACTTCATTCCATGAGGTGATACCATCCCCTACCAAGAAGTGCAAGTCAACTCGAGTGTTGAAGCTGTCTATTAATAGCAGAGCTGTACTTCTTAATAAATCATTATTTCAAGGTGTTCTAGAAAAGAATGCTGCTTCAACCTCTAGCAAAAGGAAAAGAAAAATCCTGGTCGTCAAGTAATTCAAAGCAATCTACTGTTAAAAAGTCTCTGCCTGCAAAAGAAAAAACATCATGTGATATGAAAAAGAACCAGACTAAAGAAAATCCCTTCAAAAGGAAGATTTCGTTCAAAAGAGGATAAAGACAGTTGGTTTTGTACAATATGTGGAATTGACAAAGTGTTGGATATGAGCATGTGTGCAGTTTGTGGCGTTTACGTCCATGAGGAATGTGTTGGTCTTACTAAAGACATAAAGACGTATTCATATGTCCTATATGTGACCAAAAGTAATTTTCTTCTGTTTGTTATCATGCTGTAACTTTGATAGTTTAATCATTTTTCCAACTCTGTATGTGCATGATGATTTATTTGTAACTCGTGCCACAATAAGTTCTAAGCAGGCCAGTATTAATCCAGTAATAATTATATGTAAGATAATGCTACTACACTTAATTTCAGATCAGAATAAAATAAATATGTATTTTTCCCTATAATAATAATAATAATAATAATACATTTTTATACAAGTTGGCCACATTACCTTTACATGGGCATATTACATGCAGAATGCAATGTTCTTAAAAAATTGAAATTAAAAATAGTGGGGTTTAAAGTAAGGCGTATATTTTTCTATGAATAGCCAATTAGACATAGCATATCCTTAATTATATACTTTTCTTTTAGTAAGTACCATAGCCACGAAAATAAAAATTCAAATTAATGTGGCCATATTTGCATCACCTACCTTACTACAAACCCATATGATCAATAATCATGATCGAATACATAACTAAAGCTTCAACAACGAACTAACAATGTTAAGGACATAAAACATAATTCAGTTTATGTTGTACGGCATTACTAAATCTGCCACCTTCTATGTGTTTTCACACTAACTAAAAGTATTTTTAAGAAAACCAATGTTTTGAAACGTTTTTAGGAATTCCATTTGTGTAAATTTGATTTTTTTGGGAGGTAGGAACCTTTTTTCTTTCTTTTACTCAACACACCCTTCACAAACCAACCCAAAAGGAAAATGCCAAACTCAACTAGAATAACGTGATATTTTCAGATGAGGTGGCATTTTCTTCTCCACTTGTCTATCGTCCAAAAGGGTCTCGATGCGAAGCAAAATACGTGGCTTCATAATTCCATTATGGGCACGTATCTATATTGTGTTGGGGTGGATATCAACGGGCGGTCTAGGTGTGCTGTGGTAGCTTCACGATACACTGAACAGTGTGCAGCACACGGTAATACTTGATAACGTTTTGAGGATGAGATGTCCTGATGGATTTGTTGAATTTGTACAGGATAATCATCCTGCCCACACATCTCGAAAGATTTCAAATTGGTTTTTAGAGAGGCAGGATATCAGAATGGACTGGCCTCTCTGTTCACCAGATTCAAACCCTATTGAGAATGTGTGGGTTGAGATAAAAAGGGAGCTGCGCTCCAATTTACCTTAGATGGGCAAAAGATGGTTTCAGGACACAAGTTGAAGAAGCCTGGGATTTTGTAGCCCCTTTCCATATTACTGTAGGCATTTAATTTTGTCTATGCCCTGAAGATTTGAGGACAGTTTTACGGGCTGAGGACCCATACACGCGATATTATGTTTATGTTTTTGTGTTTTGGTTTTAGAAAATAATTTTATTTACACTTTTTTACTTTCTCTGCACGTATTATGTACATAGTGTATAGAGAGGGCATTGCATTCCATCCAAAAATTCGATACCGAGATGTCACTGGAAATACACGTTTTAGGGCCCCCTGTATCCCAAAAAGCGTTTTCAGAAAAAAGTTAATGTGTGTGTGTGGCTGTCTGTGAACACGGCAACTCTACAACGAAAAGTCGGTAAAATACCAAACTTGGTATTTAAGTTTAGTAACTTCCAGCGATGTGACATGAAGATTTGAGAAAAATCCCCCACCCCCAAACTACTCTTTACCAGGAAAATTATTTTAAAATGTTGATTTTCTCAAAAATGGCACTAACGATATTTATATAGGCAAATAAAACGTACATTTTGAATTTGCTGGGAATAACCTCTTAAGACCTCTTTATTCTGAATGAATTTTGCGTAACTGATAAACCGTAAGAGATAGACAAAAACTTACTAAACAAACAATGTAGATCTCGTTAAAACACACAATCTATGTCATGTATATATTTCGTGGAGTTGATCGTTTTCAAGTTATTTCTTGTTATTGGTTTCAGATGTAAAATACTTAAAATTATTTTCACACGGAAAGTTGTTAACCCTGCATAGAAACGGATTTCAACCACATAGCAACTGGTTATTAAATGATTGTCTATCGTTTTTGCCTAGTGTATTCCCTTATTTTCCTTCTACTTACAAGGAAGCAAGTAATTAAGGCAATTTCTGACGTTTATCTCAATTATCATAAAGTAGATAGAAGAATAAGCTTTCTAACAATAATATGTTACAGTGATGTAGAGAAAGTCATGTGGTTGGAACACATACGATTTTTTTTAGTTATTTAACACAATTTTAAGTAGAATTATGTTCTTATGTGTATAGATAGGCCCATGACTTCATATGTCAAGTTATATTAATGCAATATTATGTTCTACATATCCATTGATAAAATTAACAAACACGCAAGCAGCGCGAGATTTTAACCTAGGAACTTGAATTAAGGCCTTCTTAACCTCTAGGCCACCCTAACGTTGTTCTATGATCTGTTTTGAGTACTCAGTTACAGTAGCTTTTTCGTGTGCGTTGAGAACACTGCGTTTACGAAGATCACGAAGCTCTTCGATCGACATGGAATCTAAGGATGACTCATGTACAATATTTTTCAGAACATGATAACCCTGGCGTGACTTTGAAGTTTGGGTTTAAGTGATTTGCGGTTGGAAACCATTCCTTGCAATTGCCAAGACTTCCACTTACTGGTCATTTAAGGATACCCATCTGTGAAAAACCTAAAATCCACAATTTTGCTTGGCTTGATTTGAAACTTTAACACAACAGGTATTAAGAATAGTTTACAAGCTAATTTTCAGATTTTTGTTCAAAATAGTTCCTGTGATTTTAACATCTTTATAGTCTTTTATTGTCATTTAATTAAGTCCACACGATGGAATTTCATTTACAGAAATATAATATTTTTCAGTTAGGAGAAAAAAAGTATTTAACCGTCGTTTTTTAATTTTTAATTTTTGCTATTGAAATATGAAGTTTATTATTTAATTACACAAGCACTGGTGATATTAGAAAAAAATCATCTCATTAATTTTATTCTTTACTTTTATCCAAGCATAAAAATTTTCAAGCTTCTGATTTGAAAACTGTATCGTGTGGAACAATTTAAAAATTTTAAAAACGCTGAAAAATAAAAACACGAGAAAATAGGTTTTAAGGTTTAACATACACTTTAATATTGTTTCTTTGTAAGTCTTAGAATTTCATAATCTCCTGCAGAAATTTTTAAACCAATAATATTTGTCAACTCTCACGGACTGTTTACACAAATTCCGAGGAATATATAAAGCAAAGAAAAACTGCAAGTCATTTGGTCCGAGTCAAGCTGCAACATGCCGCCAAACTATTTCACGGCCGGAAATATACTGTTGGTGGGGTGTAGGGAAGCCCTCTATCTCGCCTGTTATTTAGGATGGGGAGGGCCCAGGTTAAGTAATCGGTGGTACGGCATGACGGGGCAGGTAGAAGCACCCGGTGTGAGACCTGTTTTGTAGATTTTGAAACATATTACTCCCTTTTATTTAACTATTAGTGCATATTATTGTATTTTCAACTTGAAGTAGACACATTTAAGATCAAATGTTATTGGTCAAAAACAAATTTCGGATTTTTACCAATTTTTCACCATAGTGATAAGGTTAAAGCTTCTTTTGTTTGCTAAAGGATATTCCCAGTGGCAGGAGGGAGCGGTCCCGTTTGAAGGCCATTATGTTTTAAAGAAAACTGTACGTTGCGCATGGTAGAGAAACAAATGTTTTTTTTTAATTCAAGGGATTACAAAACGCGTGCTTCCGATGCAATTTTTACTCTCTCTATAAATATTAAGTACATAGTATAGAGAAGGTATTGTATTGCACCCAAAATTCCATACCAAGACTCCTCAGAAATACATGTTTTGGGGGCCCCTGAATGCAAAAAAAGCATTTTTAGAAAAATGACCGTGTATGGTTCTGTGAGCAGCATAGCTCAAAAACGAAGGTCCAATAAATACTATATTGATATTTAAGTGCAGTATCTTCCAAGGATGTGACATAAAATTAAAAAAAAAAAAATCCCTCCACCCCCAATTACTCTTTACATGGAAAAGATTTCGAAACTATTTGCTTTTCTCATAAATGGCTCTAATGATTTTGATCAAAATACTATAAGTATATTAAAGATATTTTCGTGACAAATAAACTGTATATCTTCTATTTTCTAAGAATAACCTTTGAAGACCTCTGAATGAATTTTACATAACTGGTAAACCGTAAGAACTTACTGCACGAACAATGTAGATCTCCTTAAAACACAATTTATGTCTTAAACATTTTAGTTGACCGTTTTCGAGATTTTTCTTGTTATCTATTGGTTTGTGTTAAAATACTTAGAACTTTTCTCACACAGAAACTTGTCAACACTTGGCTACGCAAATATCGGAGTTCAATCTCATAGCAACCACATTTTAAAACATTTGACTGTCGACTTAGTCCAGTGTATTCCCTTATTTCCCTTCTGCTTGCAAAGAACTAAGTAATAAGATCGTTTCTGTAATGTTTATCTCGATTAGCATGACGTAGATAGAAGAATAAGGTTATTAGCAATAATTTGTTACACAGATGTAGGAAAAATTATGTGAACGGAATACATCAGATACCACGCTTCCCCTACTTAAATACGCCATAGAGAAAGTAAAATTTTAGTAACATCAAGGTTTTCTATTCTTGGGATATGCTGTTAAGAGGAGGCATAGGAAGGTATCTATAATAATGGTCTATTGATGCTTTCGAGAGCAGAACAACTTCCCTCTGGACGCAAGAAAAACTCGTAAACGTTGTGAATTTCTTCCACACCAGGCGTGTGTATTTTTACTTTCTCTACACGTACTATGTACATAGTGTATAGAGAAGGTATTGCATTCCACTCAAAAATTCGATACCGAGATTTCACCGGAAATACATGTTTTGGGTCCTCCTGAATAAAAAAAGAGGCATTTTTACAAAAAGGTTCGTGTGTGTGTATGTGTGTGTGGACAGCATAGCTCAAAAACGAAAAGACTGTTGAGTACCAAACTTGGTATTTAAGTTTGGTATCTTCCAAGGATACGACACGAAGATTTTCAAGAAATTCCTCCACCCCCAACTACCCTTTACATGGAAGTTTATTCGAAAAATTTTATTTCCTAAAAAATGGCTCTAACGACTTTGATTAAGATGTCTTATATTTAACAAAATTAAACCAAATAATGTATATCTTGAATTTTCTGGGAATAGCCTCTGAAGAGCACTTTATTCTGGATTAATTTTGCGGAATTTTGCATAACTGCTAAACCGTAAGAGATGGACAAAAAATTACCACACAGAAAATGTAGAGCACGTTAAAACACACAATTTACCTTATATACTTTTTTTTTTTTTTTTTTTTTTTTCGTGGAGTTGATCGTTTTTGAGATATTCCTTATTTTGGCTTTAGCTTTGAAACCCTTATGCTTCTCTTACAGGAATTTGTCAACTCCTGTCTATACAAACAAAGGAGTTTGTCACATAGCAACCAGCTTTTTACTATCACTTTAACCTATGGTACTCCTTTATTTCGCTTCTACTTACCAGTGGCGTAGCGTGAAATAAAAAAAATGGGAACGCTATAGCTTAAACTCCTTACTGTTGGAAATAAAAGTTGGAGGTCGGCAATTGCACATTTTATCGTATATCGCGCCTATATATTAGGTTTGAGATTGACAATGAAAACAACAAATGACAATGTTAATATAAAGGTTATATTGAAAACAATAACACTCACCTAAACTGATTTATACGCCAAATCCATCCGTCGGTTCTTCTTTGTTGCGAACGTGCCAATTACCTTGTCAATAAAGGCGGCATCAAAATAGTTCTCCCAACAACTTTTTTTCTACAGCTAAAAGCTAACGGTGATTGGTCATTGAGTTTCTTAAGTATGTTTTAATTCTCGTGAGTGTACACATTGATCTCTCACTACTTGTTCTTGTAGCAGGGCATGTTACAACTAAACGCAATAGCTTAGTCACCTCCTCATACACAGAGTCTAAGCCATTTATAACCAAATACTTCAGTACTTTTGTGGTGATAGATGCTCTTGATCATCTGCACAAATATTGAAGAGCTCATTTTCATGCTGCTCTGAATTAAAATAACCAGGATACTGCTTTATTAGTTTGGAGATTTTCGTCTTAGGAAATTCTTTATGTTCCGTGACTTTTTTTTTTTTTTTTTCGTTCAGCAATTCTATAAACTCCAGCTATGGAATATCTTCAAATCTGGATTTCATTTGAAGAACTTGGCAATCAATGATTTCACATGTCAGCACTTTCAATCTAGCCTTTTGAGAGCCACTGAAACTAACATTTCTATTCAACTGGATACTATTTGGACACACTCTTCAATGAAAGCCTCGATTCTTATGTTTTGTATATTTGCAATATCGAGTAGTATGCCATTATGGCAAGCATTTATATTAACCAGTGACTGCAGAACACGTACTACAATTTTATTGACAAAGAAACACAACATTATCTCAACAGTGCTCCGGATAGAGAAACACGTCGGGGTACACGGCTGGACGTAGTGTTTCCACGATTGGAATGTGAGGGGTTTGCGGAAGTGAGAGGGGTAATCAGGAGGACGGTCAGAGGTTTGCGGGTAGGTCCTGCTAGCCATATCACATACAGAGAGCGAAAAGCGCTACTAAGTGATTGCGTACTATAATTGTTCTCCTTTAAAGCTGTTGGAAAACAAAATAAATATAAAACAATTAAACACCCAAAAATAAAGGGAACTCTCAGCGTACTAGCGTTCCCTGACGCGACGCCCCTTCAACTTACAAGGAAGCAAGTAATAAGACTATTTCTGCTAATATTTTCTCGATTAGCATAAAGTAAATAGAAGCATAAGCTTTTCAACAGTGATTTGTTGCAGGGATGCAGAAAAAGTCATTGAATGGAACACATCAGATTTTGTTTGGTAGTGTTTAACGCCTGCTTTTGCTGCTCGTGGCACCGCAGGCGATGACACTGGTGTTACATGGAATGAAGATGGAGCACCTTTGGAATGTGATGGCGGGGGAAACCGGAGAAAACCCGCCACAAATCTCACATGTGGTAGCTTGGGATCGAACCTGGACCGCCTAGGTGAGCGGCGAGTGGTCTAACCACTCGACCACGGCGCGGCCAACCAGCCGTGTGTAGGACAGGATTGGAAATGTAGTCAGAATGATGTTTCAGAGAATAGTTTGTCAATAGATTTCAATTTCATTTGAAATTGCCGCAAAATTATTATTTGCCCACTTGCCGTACCTCATAAGAATTATATTGTCCTACTTGGCCTACGGGTAACATGCTAGCCTCTAGTTTCCAAGGTCGCGAGTTCAAATCCGGCGCAGGGCGATGTTTTTGGTAATGCCGTTGGTCCCATGTTGTAAGTTTACGACACGTAAAAGAAAATCAAGCCAGATAATAAGGCCTCTGAGCAAAATTAATCCGGCTTTCACGCCCAATATAGAATGGGACGCTGAGAAGTTAAAGAGTGTCCATAAATAGAACTCAGTTTAATTTAATTGATAAGACAATTATAAATAAAAAAAAGAGGAATATTTCTGTAATGGTTAATCCCCTTCCCAAAAAAAGAAAAAGTATTTTAATAAATTACTGTTTTAAGGAGATATATTGTCTATTTTCTTACAGTTTAGCAGCTTGGCAAATGTCATCCAGAATGAAGACGTTTTCGTAGGGTATTTTTATCAAAACTGTTACATCTATTTTTGAGAAAAGCTAATATTTCGAAAAATTTGCATCTAAAAGATAGCTTGAGGTGGAGATTTTCCTGGCACAACAGTCTGCAAGGGACCTTGGCCTACCGCCCGGCCGCTGCATCCCCCATCTCGGGCCGAAGGCAACACGAATGGGATGCAGTGATGGAGGGGGAAACCTGATCACCGTCTCGAGTCCCTCCCGGCCGGTTAATGCGGTCTTCTCGATTGGAGCTGCTACTTCTCAATCAAGTAGCTCCAGGGACCTCACGAGCCTGAGTGTACCTACCCTGGACCAGGTCTCCCAGCGGGGGAAAATTCCCCACGCTGGTACCGGGAATCGAACCCAGGTCTCCCACTTGGAGTTTTGCTATGCAGAGACACACACACTGACCTTTTTTTTCTGGTCCTCTAAACATGTATCCTGTGAAATCTCGGTATCAAATTTTTGGGTGGAATGTAATAATTTTATCTACCAATTTCACTGTACGTGTAGCGAAACTAAAATTGTGCTTCTTAGGGGGTTCCCTCAGGTGTCTCAATCTATATTTCCGATAAAATCTCGACATCAACATTTTGGGTGGAATGCAATACTTCCTTTATTGATTATAATAGAGAAAGTAAAAAAGTCTGATTATTGCGCAATCAATACTGTAATGTATTATTCTCGTAGCAATTTTATACATTATTCATAAAGGAGCTTGTTTTTCTGTCTTCCTGTTGATCAGGGTAAATGAATGTTGTTTTCAAACGTCTCGATATGAATCTTGTTGTTGACAGAAGCACACGCATAAGTTGACTATCACTTGTTTAAATGTCTGATGCGGTACGTCACAATTTACAAATTCACTGGCATGCCATATAAGATTCATTAGCAAGAGATAAACGAAAAGTCGGTTATATACCAAACTTGGTATTTAAATTCAGTATCTTCTAAGAATGCAACACGGAACACGACCCTTTACATGCAACATTTTTAGAAAATGTTTATTTTCTCAAAAATTGCTCTAACGATTTTAATTAAAATACCACATATTAAAGATATTTACATGACAAATAAAATGCATATTTTGAGATTTCTGGGAATATCCTCTGAATACCTCTTTATTCTGGTTGATATTTTTTGCAAAACTTTGCATAGCGGTTAAACAGAAGAGATAGACAGAAACTTACTGCACAGAAATGCAGATCTCGTTAAAACACACAATTTATGTCATATGCAGGTTTTCTAGAGCTAGCAATTTCAAAGATATTCTAACGGGAAGTCGCCGTCCGTTTCACATATCTTTTGTTTTACTCCTATGATAATCAATACCATCAGCTTTTAAAATGTTTAACTGTCGCTTTAGCCCAGTGTAATCTCTTATTCCCCTTCTACTTATAAGAAACTAATTAATATGATTAGTTTGGTAATGTTTATCCTGATTAGCATTATGTAGACAGTTCTTGTATATTTTATAAGAATAGTTTGTTTGCAGAACAGACAGAGAACGTCATATGAATGGAACACATCAGATTTCTTTTTAGTAGAAAACATTTTCGATTCGTAGTCGGCTCACCCTCCCAGTGTTTTAGGACTGGCATCCCTCTAGGACTTACACGCGAATGCCTAGGGTTCAGAAGCCTGATGGGGAGCCAACGGCACGAAACCAGAGAATAGAGAACCTGGAACGAGTGACCGGCCTGTAGCCAGTCATTAGCATGAGGAGTTGATATGAAATGTAAGCGAAATGGATTATAGGAAACGTGATGATGGAGCAATTAGTGGAATAAGTGGCGAGGGAAACCGGAGGACCCAGAGAAAACCTTCCCAGACGCCACTTCGAGCACTATAAATCCCACGTGCGGGCGGTTGGGGTCGAACCCAGGTCACCTAGATGGGAGGCGAGTCGTCTAACATTCAAATTAATATTTACAGACTTGCTACAGTCGGGAATCGAACTCGGGACGTGGGATGTTATTCAACGAGACTTTCTAGAATTTCGTTCATCATGTTATGGAAAATGCATTCGAAATCCGATTTCCATTCACATTAAGAAAAATCTTATGTGTTCCATTAACAAGACTTTCTCTACACCTCTGTAACAAATTATTGTTAAAAAGCTTATTCTTCTATCCACATCATGCCAGTCGAGATAAATATTAGCAGAAATTGTCCTTATTGCTTGCTTCCTTGTAAGTAGAAGGGGAAAAAATCTAATGTGCACCATTCACACGATGTCCTATAGCTGTTCGAAAACATTCAAAACATTAATCTGTTATCTACACCATAAACAGAATTAGTATTATTTACTAATTAGCAGTGGCTAAATCGATAGTCTCGTCCTATAAAAGCCGGTCTCTGTGTGAAACAGTTGAAATTCCAATCTCTTTGCTTGCCAGGAATAAACAAACGAGAAACAAAAAGAAAGATGTCCTGTTTGAGAACAGTTTAAGTGGCTAAAATTGAATAATCCGGAATATCTCGAAAACGGTTAACATTGTGTGTTTTAATGCGATCTAAAATTTTTGTGTAGTAAGTTTTTGTATATCTCTTACGGTTTGGCAGCTAGGTCTTCAGAGGCTATTCCCAGAAAATTCAAGATATACATTTCGTTTGTCATAAAAATATTTTAAACATAAGATACTTTAATCAAAATCATTAGTAACATATTTGAGAAAATGAAATGCTTCGACAAATAAAACATATAAAGGATTGCTTGGGGGGGGGTTTCTTGAAAATGTTCGTGTCTCATCCTTTGAAGATACCAAAATTAAATACCAAGTTTGATATTTAACGGTCTTTTCGTTTTTGAGCATGCTGCTCACGGACGTTTTTCTAAAATGCTTCTTTTTGGATTCAGGGTGTCTCAGAACATGTATTTACGGCGAAATCTCAAATTGCTGAGTGTAATACAATAGCTTCTCTATGCACTATGTACATAGTACGTGTAGAGAAAGTAAAAACAACGCGGTAAGTTTTACCTGCAGAAGGACGATATTGAGTGCACAGGGTCGGTGATTTGGAATTGCAAATTACAATAGCTATTGTACTCGTTGTCAATCACCTCAATTGTCTATGAAAACGCTGAAGAAACCAGATTTTTGCGACGTTCAGATGCTGATGTTTTAACATACAATGACGCTGCAGAAAACCTTGCATCCTTGCCAACACAGAAAACAGCATAATATTCAGTGTGGTACGGTTTCGTAATTTATTACTTTCCCTAGTCCGTATGTACAATTTACGTAGTGGATAGAAAAGGTTTTATATTCCACCCAAAAATTCATCACCGGAAATACATATTTTGAAACTCCCTGAACCCAAGGATAAAAAAAAATCTAATGTGCTCCATTCACATGACTTTCTCTACATCCCTGTAACAAATAATTGTTAAAAAGCTTATGCTTCTATCTACTTCATGCTAAAACATTAGCAGAAACGATCTCATTACTTGGTTCCTTTAGAAGTAGAAGGGAAATAATGGAATACACTACGCTAAACCGATAGTCAAATGTTTTAAAATGTAGTTGCTATGGGATTGAAATCTGTTTCTTTGCGTGGTCAAGCGTTGAGAAGTTCCTGTATGAGAAAAGGTTAAGTATTTTAAAACTGAAACCAATAACAAGAAATATTTCAAAATTGTCAAGTCCACGAAAAAAAGTTATATAACATAAATTGTGTGTTTTAACAAGCTCTACATTTTTTGTGCAGTAAATTTTTGTATACCTCTTATGGTTTACTAGTTATGCAAAACTCATCCAAAATGAACAGGTCTTCAGAAGCTATTCCCAGAGAATTCAAAACATACATTTTTTATGTGATATAATTAGCGTTAATATGCAGTATTTTAATCAAAATCGTTAGAGCCATTTTTGAGAATATCAAAATTGTCGAAAAATGTTCCATGTAAAGGGCAGTTGGAGGTGGGGGGGGGGGTTTCTTGAAAATCTTCGTGTCGCATCCTTGGAAGATATCAAACTTAAGTATCAAGTTTGGTATTTAACGAACTTTTCTTCTTTGAGCTATGCTATCCACACGAAGATTTTCAAGAAAATCCCCCCACCCCCAACTACCCTTTACATGGAAAAAATTTCGAAAATCTAGATTTTCTTAAAAATGGCTCTAACGATTTTTATTAAAATATCGTATATTAAAGATATTTACCTGACAAATAAAATGTATATCTTGAATTTTCTGGGAATATCCTCTGAAGACTACTTTATTCTGGATCAATTTTACGGAAGTTTGCATAACTGCTAAACCGTAAGAGATGGACAAAAACTTACCTCACAAAAAAAATGTAGAGCAATTAAAACACACAATCCACTCATCGTGGAGTTGATCGTTTTTTAGATATTTCTTGTTTTTAGTTTCAGCTTTGAAAAACTTGTATTTTTCTCATAAAGAAATTTGTTAATTCCTGACCATACAAACAAAGGAAGTTCAGTCACATAGCAATCAGCTTTTAACTATCACTTTAACCTATAGTACTCCCTTATTTCACTTCTACTTACAAGGAAGCAAGTAATAAGACTGTTTCTGCTAATTTTTCTCGATTAGCATGAAGTTAATAGAAGCATAAGCTTTTTAACAATAATTTGTTACAGAGATGTAGAGGAAGTCATGTGAATGGAACACATCATATTTTTTAAAAGCTATCGCTGTTTGAAACAATTCAAATTCTATTCTTTTTTACATTCCCGGGAGTAAAACAAAGGGGAACTTAAGTTGACTATCCGCTTGAGGAAAATTTAAGCACTTTAATATTGAAACCAATACCAAGGAATTTCTCGGAAACTGTACTTACACAACAAATACATATGACATATGTTGTGTGTTTTAATGAGATCTATATTTTTTGTGCAGTAAATTTTGTCTATCTCTCACAGTTTATGAGTTGTTCAAAGGTCACCAAAATGAAGAGGTCTTAAGAGGCTATTCCCAGAAAATTCAAGATATGCATTTCGTTTGTCATGAAAATAAATTAAATATTTCAATCAAAACCGCTAGAGCAATTTTTGAGAAAATAAAAATGTTCGAAAACTTTTCTACAGAAAGGATAGTTTGAGGTGGTGAGATTCTTTTGAAAGTCTTTGCGTCGCATCCTTGGAAGAAAACTGAAATATAAAATTTTGTGTTTTAACGGTCTTTTCATTTTTGAGCTATGATGTCCACAGGCACACACATGAAACTTTTTCTAAAATGCTTTTTTTACTTTCTCTAGCTCGCATGTGCAATGCACATAGTGGATAGATAAGATATTGTATTCCATCAAAAAAGTCAATGCTGGGATTTCACTGGAAATATGTTTTAGGGTCCTCTGAGTCCGAAAAAAGCACTTTTAGAAAAAGGTCCTATGTGTCTGTGGAAAAAGACGAAAAGACCTTAAATACCAAACTTGGTAGTTATGTTTATATCTTCCAAGTATGTAAACAAAGATTTTCACGAAAGTCTCTCTTCCCCAAACTACCCCTTTACGTTGAAACATTTTTTTTAAATTTATTTGTCTCAAAAATGGATCTAACGATTTTGACTAAAGTACTGTATATTAAACATACTTAAATCACGAATAAAATATATATCTTGAAGTTTCTGGGAATAACTTCTGAAGACCTCTTTATTCTGGATGAATTTAGCCGAATTTTGCTTAACTGTTAGAGCGTAAGAGATAGACAAAAACTTACTACACAAAAAAAAAAGTAGATCTTGTCAAAACACACAATTTATGTCCTTCAAGTTTTTGTTGTAAAGGTAACCGTTTCAATTGTGAAGCACTTATACTTCTCTCAGATAAGAGATGTCCGTTTTCTTCAGCTTTTAAAAAATTTAACTATCACTTTAGCCTAGTGCATTCCCTTAGTTCCCTTCTACTTTTAAGGAACTAAATAATAAGAACATTGTGCTAATGTTCATCTCGATTAGCATTGTGCGGAAGGAAGAATAGTCTTTTGTAAGAAGTTTGAAGAACAGCTAGAGAAAGTCATGTGAGTGTAACACATTTTTATTCAGGGGACCTCAAAATGCATATTTCCGGTGAAATCTCGGTATCTCTACACACTATGTACATAGGTAGTACATATGTAGAGAGAGAGAGAGGGGGGGGCAAAACTAGCTCAGAGCTTGGTAGCAGCATAAGCCTCTGAACTTTTTTTATTTTTATTTATTTATTTATTTTTAATTTTTGGTCTCCAGGTGTAAACTATTTGACCATCAAGAGAGGGAAAGAAATTAATGCTTTGAGGAAGGCTCTACGTTTAACTTGCAGTCTTTAAGGAACTTTATTATTGCATGGTAAATTGGTTTTTGGCAAGGCTGTAATATAGTAGTGATGCTGGCGTGAAAAGGGACGGAAAGGTTGTGAAACAGGGAAGAACGTTGGGAATTATAACAGGAACATCGGAAAGCAACATGATTCTGGTCGGCGCTTTCCCCCGGGTCAGGACATGCTGGAGTGTCGCACCACTGCACTTGAATTGTATCAAAACAAGTGCGATACTCATCACCAATAAGACATCAGAATGTGGGTTTGAATGAGGCATCCTCCCTCCCTCCTCGGCTTATCGCCACCATGCTTGCTTTAAGAGGACAAACGACAAAAGTGAGTTGTAAACAACGAGATGAAAATATGGTGAAAGCGATAAGGAGTAGGGAGAGGCGAATGGGAGGAAATGAGGATGAAGGTGTAAAGAGGTACAAGGACCAAGTGGGTTCGTATAACATTTTACTTTCTCTTTTACATATTTACAGTATGAAGAAAGTATTTAATTCCATTGTATATGTTATGCAACAAGCTAGGAATATTACGGATAAACTCTGAAGCAAATCTACTATGCATTCATTTATTCACATATAAAGCATGGAATTACTCGTTGGGAAAATAGTACACAAAACAGACACAAAAAAGTATTCATATTACAAAAAAAAAAAAAAAAATCTGATGTGTTCCATTCACATGACTTTCTCTACATCTCTGTAACAAATTGTTGTTAAAAAGCTTATGCTTCTATTTACTTCATGCTAATCGAGAAAAAATTAGCAGAAATAGTCTTATTACTTGCTTCCTCGTAAGTAGAAGCGAAATAAGGGAGTAGCATAGGTTAAAGTGATAGTCAAATGCTGTTTCTGTGTGACTGAAGTAGTTTGGGTGGGGGGATTTTTCTCAAAATATTCGTGTCGCATCCCTGGAAGATACTAAACTTAAATACCAAGTTTGGTATTTTACCGACTTTTCGTTTTTGAGTTATCGTGTTCACAAACACACGGACCTTTTTCTGAAAATGCTTTTTTTGGTTACAGGGGACCGTAGAAAAATATATTTCCGGTGAAATCTCGGTATCGAATTTTTGGGTGGAGTGCAATACCTTCTCTATACACCATGTACATAGTACGTGTAGAGGAAGTAAAAATCTGATGTGTTATACTCGCATGACTTTCTCTAGTTACTTTGCAAACACACTTCGCACAAAAGATAATTCTTCTTTCAACACAATGCTAATCGAGATAAGCATTAGCAGAATGTTTGTATTACTTAGTTCCTTACAAGTAGGAGTGAATTAAGGGAATGCACCAGTCAAATGTTTTGAAAGCTGTCGTCATGTGATTGCCATTACAAATCATTTCTTTGCTTGGCCAGGAGTAGAACAAAAGAAAAGCGGACACTTTCGTCTGAGAAAAGTATAAGTACTTCACAATTGAAACTAATAACAAGGAATTCCTCGAAAACGATATTTCTACGAAAAACATGTATATTACATAACTTGTGTATTTTAACAAGATATACATGTTTTGTATGCTAAGTTTTTGTCTGTCTATTACGGTTCACTAGTTGTGCCAAATTAAGCAAAATTCAACCAGAATAAACAGGTCTTTAGAAGCTATTCCCAGAAAATTCAAGATATACATTTTATTTGTGATAGAAATGGCTTTAATATGTGGTATTTTAATCAAAATCGTTAGAGCCATTTATAAGAAAAACAAAAACAAAAACAAAATTTTTAAAAAAGTAGGGTAAACGGTACTTAGGGGTGAGGAGATTTTCTTGAAAATCTTCGTGTCGCATCCTTGGAAGATACCGAACTTAAATACCAAGTTTGGTATTTAACCGTCTTTTCGTTTTTGAGCTATGCTGTCCACACACACACACACGAACCTGTTTCTGAAAATGCTTTTTTTTTTTTTTTTTTTTTTTTTAGGATTCAGTGGGTCGTAAAACATGTATTTCCGGTGAAATGTCGACATCGAATTTTGGGTGGAATACAATACATTGTACATACGGGATTAGAGAAAGTAAAAGCATTGATGTGTTCCATTCACATGACTGTCTCTGTCTATTGTGTAACAGCTATTCTTCTAATTACGTCATGCGAGCAAGATAAAGATTAGCAGAAATTATTTTATTACTTACTTCCTTATAACTACGAGAAACAAGGGGATGCATTAGGGTAAAGCGATAGTCAAATCTTTTAAAAGCTGGTTTCTATGTGATTGAAATTCGGTTCTAATGCATGGCCAGAATAAAATAAAAATAAACAAACACGAATGACAAATTCTCGTTTGAGAAAAGTTTTAAGTATATTAAAATCAAAACTAATAACAAGCAATATCTTGGAAATGTTAACTCCACAAAAAAAGTGTATCTTAACGGTTTACCAGTTATGCAAAAGTTGCCCAGAATAAAGAGGTTTCAGAAGCTATTCACAAGAAATATATTTTATTTGTCATGTAAATATCTTTGATATACGGCATTTTAATCAAAATCCTTAGAGCCATTTTTGAGAAAATTAAAATTATCGAAAATTTTTCCATGTAAAGGGTAGTTTAGGGTGGAGGCTTTTTCCTGAACTTAAATACCAAGTTTAGTATTTAATGAACTTTTCGTTTTTGAGTTGAACTGTCTATACACACACGCGCATGATTTTTTTCTTCTAAAAATCCCTTTTTTAGTCAGTGGCCATCAAAACATATATTTACGGTGACATCGGTATCGAGTTACTATACTATACCTTCTCTACCTACTATGTACACTGCAAGTAGGTAGGTACGTGAAAGAGATAATTATCACAATTCAGTTATCAAAATATTTGAAATATCAACGCGTAATGTTTTGTTTGTTTTTGATATGGTTTAAAACTCCAAGCCAGCGAGTCAACAGGTCGTGAGCTCGAATCTCGCTTTCGGATAGTTTTTTTTTTTTTTTTTTTTTTTTTTTTTATGAAATTTGGTATTCATATAAACATAACATCAAATATATCATAATAAATGTTTCAGCAAAATCTATTGGAAAATATAGCAATTTTATGTTTCACTCCCATTGCCCGTTAAACAACAGTCAGCGGGTGCTGAACAAAATGACTGGATAGAGTCAGACTGAAAAATTCAATGCCATAGCCGGGATTTGAACCACCTAGCCAATTGCTCTACCACTAAGTTACCATGCCGGCAGTATGAGATCGCCTTGTGGTTTACCGGGAAACATGCAAGTCAGTTGAGACATTTGTGCCGTGCCGGCATTTTGCCATGGTAGCTCTGTGGTAGAGCAACCGGCTAGATACTCGTGGCTCAAATCCCGGCTAAGGCATTGAAATTTTCAGTCTGAATCTACCTATGCAACTCCTGTCCTACACGCGGCTTGTATGTAAAACGTAATTAATGTAACACTAAGATATGATTAGATTAGATTGGAAAGCATTCTGTAGGTTCGTTTAGGCCAGGAAGCCACTGAACATAGAACTTGTCAAGGGAATACATTTATACATATGTTATATACTACGGAGAAAAGCAAAAAAACAATGTATGAAGCTCTAGTGCTAAATGCACGGATTACAAAAGATATAAATGGTTATTAATATTTACAAAAACCTTTGTAATATCACACATACCGCCAGAGCACAAACAAGGAATGAAATAAAAGTCGCGAATTATAGGTATGTCAACAGAAAGGTATGTAAGTGACGCAACCTAGCGATGGCAGGAAAAACGAGAAAGCCACACGATTGAACAAGGACGCATAACCAACACACCAGACAGGAGGGCCCCACTTGGGTGTTTGCTGAAGATTCTTTGAGAAAAACGAGTTTATATGGCCTTGCGGAGACATGTTTACTTCCCTGAGGCTTAGCACAACTTCAGCTATGGCGAGCCTCCTTTCTAAGCGGAAGTTCATACAGTCATACATACATACATACAAGTTGGTTATGTTCGGTCCTCTCATTTTGGGTACTTTATATTTGCTGCTGATTCGGCTATCTCAACCTTATTCGCTTTCCTCTGAATGCTTTTCGCGCGTTAATATTACATTTGCGAAAAAGCGAACTTTAATATTACATTTGCTAAAAAATAAAATTAAAAACTACTCTACAAACAAACTTCTTACAAAAGATTCTTCTTCTTTCTACACCACGCTAATCCAAATAAACATTAGCAAAATGTTCTTATTACTTAGTTCCTCATAAGTAGAAGGGAACTAAATGGAATGTACCAGGCTAATGTGGTAGTCAAATGTTTTAAGAGCAAGTTATGCAATTGTCATTGTAAATCGCTTCTTTGCTGGCCAGGAGTAGAACAATAGAAAAACGACAACTTACTGTCTGAGAAAAGATAAGTACTTCACAATTGAAACCAATGACAAGGAATATCTCGGAAACGGTTACTTCCACAACAAAAACGTACAGGATTTAAATCCCGTGTTTTGACGAGATCTACATTTTTATGTTGTAAGGTTTTGTCTATCGCTTACGGTTTAGCAGTTAAGCAAAATTCGGCAAAATTCATCCAGAATAAAGAGGTCTATAAATGATATTACCAGAAAATTCAAGATATACATTTTATTTCTGATGTAAATAGCTTTAATATGAGGGATTTTAATCACATTCGTTGGAGCCATTTTTAAGAAAATCAAAAATTTGAAAATGTTTGTATGTAAAAGGTAGTTTGGGGGGGGTGATTTTTTTGAAAATCTTCGTGTCGCATCCTTGGAAGATACTAAATCTAAATACCAATTTTGATATTTAACGGTCTTTTCGTTTTTGAGCTATGCTGTCCGCAGCGCGCGTGGACCTTTTCCTAAAAATGCTTTTTTCGGACTCAGGGGATACCAAAGCATATATTTTCGGTGAAATCTCGACATCGAATTTTTGGGTGGAATACACTACCTTCTCTATCCATTCTATGCTTCTCTATCCAGTGTACATGCGAGATAGAGAAAGTAAAAAACGCAATAATAAAACTGTATAAAGCAATGGCCATTCCTACTTTAACTTATGAATCTGAAACTGGATATTGACTGCAGAAAATAAAAGAATACACACAGCCGCAATTAAATTTCTTAGACCTATAGCAGGATACGCATGATTAGATGAAAAATCTGATGTGTTCCATGCACATGATTTTCTCTACATCTCTGTAACAATTTGATGTTAAAAAGCTTATGCTTCTATTTACTTCATGCTAATCGAGAAAAAAATTAGCAGAAATAGTATTATTGCTTGCTTCCTTGTAAGTAGAAGCGAAATAAGGGGGTACCATAGGTTAAAGTGATAGTCAAAAGCTGGTTGCTATGTGACCGAAGCTCCTTTGTTTGTGTGGACAGAAGTTGACAAATTCGTGCATGAGAAAAGCATGTTTTTCAAAGCTGAAACCAAAAACAAGGAATATCTAAAAAAAACGATCAACTCCACGAAAAAAATGTACATTACATAAATTATGTGTTTTAACGTGCTCCACATTTTTTGTGTGGTAATTTTTTGTACATCTCTTACGGTTTAGCAGTTATGCAAAATTCCGTAAAATTCATCCAGGATAAAGTAGTCTTCAGAAGCTATTCCCAGAAAATTCAAGACATACATTTTATTTGTAAGGTAAATATCTTTAATATACAATATTTTAATTAAAATCATTAGAGCCACTTTCAAGAAAATCAAAATGTTCGAAAAAAGTTCCATGTAAAGAGTAGTTGGGGGTGGGGGGATTTTCTTGAAAAATCTTCGTGTCGCATCCTTGGAAGATACCGAACTTAAATACCAAGTTGGTATTTAACGGTCTTTTCGTTTTTGAGCTATACTACACACAGACACACACGGACCTTTTTGTAAAAATGCTTTTTTTTTTTGGATTCAGGAGGACCCAAAACATGTATTTGCGGTGAAATCTCGGTATCGAAGTTTTGGGTGGAATGCAATACCTTCTCTATACACTATGTACATATTACGTGTAGAGAAATTAAAAATCAAACAATGAAATAAGGCAAAACTTAAATAAAGTAATAAGAGTATATAGAACCAAGTGGAAACAACATTTGGAAAGATTGTCAGTAAACAGAATACCTCGAAAATCATATAACTACAAACCCCAAGGCTATAGAAATCAAGAGTCTATCTCTATACTTATACTTTTCTCAAATGGGAAATTTTAATTTCTCTCTCTCTCTCTCTTTCTCTCAAGTACATTTCATAGCGACCAATAGTGAAGAGATTTGGTTATCGCTTTATCCCATTGTATCCCCTTATTCCATTCACTCTACAAGGAAAAATCGGATGTGTCCCATTCGCATTTCTCTACATCTCTGTAACAAATTATTGTTAAAACAGCTTATTCTTGTATCTTCTTTATGATAGTCGAGATAAACGTTAACGATAAATGGCATTGGTGATTTTTTTGTAGCTATATATACCGGTGGAAAGGAACTTATTACATTATTTTTAATATGTGCTTCATAGAAGTATTACAAACAAAAAAGTCTAATTGCATTTTATTCTTTGATCAGCCGATTTCGAAAAAAAAAGTTTTTTTCTCTACATTGAATGCATAACTCTTCAAGAAAAAAATCTGTGTTCCATTCACATGACTTTCTCTACATCTCTGCAATAAATTATTGTTAAAAAGCCTATGCCTCTATTTACTTCATGCTGAGGAAAATTAGTAGAAATGGTCTTATTACGTGCTTCCATGTAAACAGAAGCGAAATAAGGCAGTACCATAGGTTAAAGTGATAGTCAAAGGCTGGTTGCTATGTGATTGAGGTTCCTTTGTGTGGACACAAGTTGGCAAATTCCTGTATGAAAAAAGTATACTTTTTTTTTTAGCTGAAACCGATAACAAGGAATATCTCAAAACCGATCAATTCCATGAAATATATATATATATATATATATATATATATATATATATATATATATATATATATATTTTATCACGATCTACATTTTTTGTGTAGAACTTTTTGTCTATCTCTTACGGTTTACCAGTTATGCAAAATTCAGTAAAAATCATCTAGAATAAAGAGGTATTTTGAGGCTATTCCCAGGAAATTCAAGATATACATTTTATTTGCAAGTAAACATCTTAATATAAGAGATTTTAATCAAAATCGTTAGAGCCATTTTTAAGAAAATCAACATTTTCGAAACTTTTTACATGTAAAGGGTAGTTTAGGGTGGGGGGATTTTGGTTTTAAAATACCTAATACTTTTCTCAAACAGGAGGTCATCCGTTTTTCATTTATTTTACTCTTAGCCATGCAAACAGAACCGAATTTATTTCAAAGTCAAAATTTGACTAAGGTTTTAACCTAATGTAGTATCTTATTTCCCTTCTACTTACAAGGAACTAAGTAATAAGGCCGTTTCTGCTAACATTTATCTCGGTTAGTATGAAGTAGATGGCGGAATAATCTTTTGTAAGAATAGCTTGTTTGCTGAACAGGGATGGAAGTTTTATGAATAAAATACACCATTTTTTTTTTTTCGTGGTTACTCCAAGTCGTCGAGGTAAATATCGGATTGTATATTTAATACCACGACCCAAAGTTCCATCTTCAGACTAAAACTGGAAATAGATGATAATTGCGATTGGGTTGCCATTTACCTACAAAAATGAAAGCAGCTAGAATGGATGACATCCTAACGCCATCGTCGGCCTGGGTGGTTCAGTTGGTAGACGCTGGCCTTCTGATCCCAAGATCGCGGTTTCAAACCCGTCCAGACCGATGGTTTTTAAGTGTGTTTAAAAGCGACAGCCTCATCAGTATATTTACTGGCATGTAAAAGAACTCCTGCGGGACGAAATTCCGTCACACCGGCGGTTCTCATATGATACTGGTAAATGGTAACGTCGTTTACAAATACATATTTATTATCTTAGCCTTATTCTTATCGTGGAGCAAAGCAGTGTGGTATAAAGGGATGAGACAGAAGCTAGCTGTGATTCGTCATCTGACTACGGATGATGAAATCAGCTAGAGTGGATGACACCCTAAGGCCATCTGCTTAGAGCGAAGCGAAAGTGATATGGTTCGGGGATGAATCCTATAAGGATATTTCACCACAGTGTTTAACGCCCGCTTTTACTACTTATGGCACCGTAGGCGATGATACTGATGCTATCGGCGGAATGTGATGGCGGGGGAAACCAGAGAAAACCCGCCCCTACGCCGCTTTGCCCACCACATATCTCACATGCGGTCGCCAAGTTGCGAGGCGAGTGGTCTAACCGCTCGGCCACGGCGCAGCCTGAGGACCGTCGCGATATGAATGTGGCGTGGTCAAAGCGAAGTAAAACAAATAGAATAAAAACAGAGGTAGAGGCTTATGTTGTATCCTCCAGTTGAAACTAAAACTGAAAACAGAGGCAACCATTTCTCTTTTCTTTAAACGAAAATAATAAGAGAGGCAAGAAAATTGGAAATGATTATTAATTCAAATTCTCTGTGTGATATATTTCATTATTACAAATTTAAACATTTTGGATAATATAGAAATCTGGGACACCTTACTACACCGCTGCAAATTAAAAACCACCCTCCCTCATATTCTATGACTTCAACGAACAAGCACTTTATTTCATTTTCTTTTTTTGAACAGCATGATGCATCTGATGTTCCGGGAACCTACCTTTTGTGATTTTCAGTAATTTGACATTCATTTTTCCTTCTCTTCGAGCAACATTAATGAGGTGAAGATATTAAAGTTATAATTAGACTGAGGTTTTATCAGATTAAGAGTGAATTAATTCCAAAAAGTCCTCTTTTTTTCTTTTCTTCACTCTTTCGTATTTATCGCATAATTTCAATGTTGCAAATAATAATTGAAATTTGCGTATTTGATCCTAAGAAACGACATCCTATATGTAATTTTCCTTCACGTTCATTGATATGCAGAAACACGCATGCAGATCAGCTAAAAGATGAACTTCCAAGTACCTGTAATTGAAAGGTCTTTCCTTTGAAGCTGTGGCGTATTGTTGCCAGTAATTTAGGTGAACACTTCCCCTTCTGTTTTAACGCACGAGTGGGAGACAGTTCCCCTTCTTTCCAGGCTCCAGTCAACCAGTTTATTTTAGTTGCTGAAGTGAAGACTGAGGATTTGGTGACTGAGGGGCACGGGAGGTAGTTACTAGACACACTCAGGTAGCAAATCGGCGAAAGTGGGCTGTTTTTTGTAGTCAACGTTGGTGGTCAGCGCACTCCTGAAAACGTGTATCCTGTGCGTGTAGTCAAGTGCATTCCAAGTGCAACGCTTAGTCAGCCATTATTTCGGAGCAGTAATTTTATTCTTACAAAGAGATGCTGCTCTTAACAGGAAAGAAGTGATTTGTTCTTCTCAGAAGCGTGAATGTGACGACTTCCCCTGCTTGATGAACTGGTGAGATGATAAAGACGTGCGTGATAGCTTTAGAACTTGTTCAATTTCTTAAATGCTGGCCATTCAAAGAATGTGTCTGGAAGAGTGGGCATTACATTTTTGTTTTTTAAAGCACAGACATTCTGCAGAGTGATATTTCAACACTTACGGGTGTTACGCGGAAATAAACGCATTATCATCTAAACTTCCGGACCACGAGAATCAACTTTTGATTAATTTTTATCTTTCATTTCTATGCTCTTGCTTTCTAAACTCGACTGTATATACGAGTCCGATATTTTTATCGAAGACAGGTGCATCTCTGCAGTGCAAAGCTGAAAACATTGCATACTAATAAAGGTAGGGAAATAGGCGGGAAAGTTTGCACATTTCAACAATGTAAACAACCCAATCTAAATGGAACTGATTATAAAATTCATTTGTGAGTTATAGATAGCGTTTGAGCACTTTCTTTCTAATATTTATTTTTAGTTTTTGACGACTTAAATCTATCAAGTAAATTTATCGAAAGGAAGGGGAGAAAGAAAAATACACCACAGACCTTTTGACATTTTTAATCCTCATTGGCACTTGTATTTAATAAAATTTGTCTCTTGGTAAAACTTCTGCTTGTGATGTAAACAAATTACATTAAGAATTATAAGGTTAAGTAACAGCAGATAGATTTCTTCATTCAAATTAATATTTTGGAATTTTATGTATAACATTTGTATTCATTATTCAAGCACACGTAAACATTCATCTAAAATTTAATGAAAAAGGTACTTAACACAGTGAAAACAGATTTAATTATAGTTTTATTGCTTATGCATTATAGAAAACTACAGAGTTGCTCAATTGTCTTAACATATTTAAGACATTAACACAGATTCAGTTTACCAGTATCAAAAAAATTATCTCATATCAAAGTCTAACCATATTGTTATTACTATAAAAACCACTATGCATTGTTCGGAGAAATATGCATGAAATAGGTTGTACTTCTAAAATGTCTTCTTCTTCTGCCTTTCAAGGATTAGTCCTTTTTGACCTGCTCTGGCCTCAATTCCATCTTTTAACTGGCCTTGGAATCCTTATTTTTCCTTTCTTTCCAAATGATCCTTCCATTTTTTCAACCTAATTTATCTGCTTTCAGACTAACACTGCTATTTCCCAAACATTTTTAATAACTTGTATCAGTATTCAAGTTTTTATTTGTGTAGAGAAACTAAATCTGTAATGAGAAATTAATCAGAACAATGAAAATGGAAAAACAGAAGGAAAAAGAAATGTATAAGGAAAAAAATTGTATGAGGAAAAACAGAGGTCACTGTCAGTAAATAATAGTTCTTTGAGCATTGTTCCTTATGTCAGAATTTATATATGAAAAACGAATTCATTCCAATTCATTGCTAATCATTTTGAAGTGTGTGCTTTAGAGTAAGAAGTCTTATTGATTACAGGAGCTTATAAAGTAGAAGGTATAGAAACAATGCCTACTAGAACTTTTAAGAACTGTTTCATAAGTATTAGTATGCCCTTTCATTAGGGGGATATTGAGATCTATGGGTGATGAATTTCAAACTTGGTTGACTGGTATCTAATGTTAAATGTTTGATAATGAAATCATTCATTTTCTTGCACTCCAATATTTAGCTGGGAGGTTGTAATCTTCTGTAAAAGTTGATTCATATTGGAGTGCATTAAGCAAATTGTAAACATCAAGTAGTGAGACACCATGTATTTGCGGTTATGTCCCCAAGTATTAGGAAGCATTTATAGGGGAGAAATTGAAATGATCCCCTAGGCCTCAAATTCTCTAATACTGTTCAGTCAAGAGACTGGATAGAAAAGTTTAAAGAGGGAATTGGTATAAGAAGAGGAAGAAATACCAATTTGGTCAGTAACTTGCCAAGCTGACCAGTGCTTTGTGGTGAGAGCAGCCCTTCCCTTTAGTTCATCACATGGTTTTGTTCAGATGGGTTCCTTTAAGTCTTCAAATTTAGAAGGAGTTAAAAGGGTCTCCTTTCTATTAATTACAAAATTATCATGCCTGCCTGGGTAGTGTGGTGGCAGCATGTCTGCGCCTCACATTCAACAGGTCGTAAGTTTAAATCTCGCTTAGGGTGAGTTACTTGGATAAGGTTTTTTTTCAGGGTTTTCCTTTATCCTGAGAATACGAATGTCGAGTAATTTTAAGTTCCATGGACTCCGAGATCATCTGAGCATCATTTCACCAATTCCATTCATCGACCGATATGACCAGCCAGGTTAAAAGATGTTAAACTACAAAAAAAATATTATCACCACCTGAAGGTGAGGGATCGGACATTAGGCTTTTGTCCACGATGGTTCCTTTAAGCCTTCAATCATTCATTATATATTAATACAAATATTCAATTAACTATCAGAAGGAATCAAAGGGTCTCCTCCCTGTATTAACAAAAGTCTTTCTGCAGCTCAAATTTCAAACTTTTGTTCCATCTAAATTTACAGCTTATTTGCTTTAAACCATTATCAAGTTGAACTTAGATATCAATTGCTTAAGCTGTTACCATCTTTCAATTCATTTGTCATTCAATAAGTCTACTTTGCTCCATGGGAAGTCATTAATCCTTTTCTTTTTTCATTCTGGTCATGCAAAGAGAAGAGAGTTTCAATGCTATCACAGCACAACCACTCTTGAATGATTTGACTATTGCTTTAGCCTATTGTATTCCTTATTCCCTTTGCACCTACAAGAGCATATGTAATAAAATCACTTCTACTATTGTTTATCTTAAATAGCCCGAAAAAAGATAGAAAAATATCCATTTATATGACTTTCTCTACCCTTTCTATAAACAAACATGTCACAAAAAAATTAAACAAGATGAATATTTGGAGACTGCTCTTATTAATTAGTTTCTTATAAGTAGGAGGGAAATAAAGGAATACACTAGGCTAAAGCGACAGTCAAGTATTTTAAAAGCTGTTGCTTTGTAATTAATATCATTTCTCTTTGCATAGCGAAGAGTAAAATAAAAAAAACATGAACAACTTCCTGTTTGAGAAAAATGTAAGTATTTTAAAATTTAAATCAATAAAGAGTATCTTGGAAATGGTTAGCTCCAAAACAAAAATGTATAAGATTTAAATTATGTGCTCTGATGAGATCTGCATTTTTGTGTAACAACTTTTTGTTTATCTCTTATGGTTTACCAGTTAAGTAAAAGTCATCAGAGGCTATTCTCAGAAAATTCAAGATATACATTTTATTTGTCATGTAAATGTCTTAAATGTAAAGTATTTCTATCAAATTTGTGTGAGCCATTTTTAGAAAGTCAAAAGTTTTGGACATTTTTCCATACAGCAATTTGGAGTGGGGGGATTTTTTTTTAATCTTTGTGTCGCATCCTTGGAAGATGCTAAACTTAAATAGTAAGCTTAGTATTCAACAGACTTTTTGTTTTGAGTTATAGAAATGGAAATGGCATTTTATTTATGGATGCTCTTTAACTACTGTGGTTCTCAGCATCCCATTCTATACTGGGCGTGAAAGACTGCTTAATTTTGCTCAGAGACCTGTTTATGAGGCTTGAGGTTCGTTTATGTACCATAAATCTAAGACACAGGACCAATGGCTTTACTTCCATTCTGAAGAAAGCCATGCTAAGGATTCTTATGCCAGAAAAAATCCATTGTCCTCCGCCAGGTTTGAACCCACGACCTTGAGTGTTTGCAACCATTACAGCATGGAGGGCGACAAAGGCTTTGTAGGAGTAATTTGTTGCAGAATAGGTAAAGAAAGTCATATGAATGTAACGTCAAAATTCTTTTTTCAAAAACTACAACACTCTAAAGTAGAACAATTTCCTTGTAGGAAGTGCAAATATTATGTTGTAATGTGCATTGTTTTTTCTGACTTGACAGAGAGAAAGTTGCAAGATGTGGAAATGGTGGATAATGGTTACGGTTGCAGTGGTTGCTGCACTGCACATGATGCATCAGACTGTGGAGGGTTGTAACGAGGCTGTGTGTGCCAGCGTGGTGAGCAAGTGTATGCTAACGCAGTCTTGCAAATGTGACCTCAAGAACTGTTCCTGCTGCAAGGAGTGCTATCACTGTCTCAACTATCTGTATAACGAGTGCTGTTCTTGTGTAGGTCAGTATACTCTATGTTCTTCTATATCATAACTTGACATGCAACCCACAAAGTTGTATAACACCACATAGATTCAGTCAGTCCTGTGCAAATTAATTGGAACAGAACAATTATACATTTGGATATGTAGAGTCAGACTCATAAATTCAATGACATAGCCGGGATTTGAACCATGGATCTCCCAGTCTCTAGCCAGTTGCTCTACCACTGAGCTACCATGGCATTAAATTTCTCAAATTCAACCTATCTAAGTCCTGTCCTACACGCAGCTTGTGTGAAGAAACAATTAAAAACACAAAATTTTTTTCACGCTTTCATGAATTTAATCATAAATTACTTCCAATTTACATTTCTTAATACTTGATATATCCTTTCTTTTTTACTTTCTCTACATAGTACATGGTAAAGTGTAGAGAAGGTATTGTACTCCACCCAAAAATACAATACCAAGATTTCACAGAAAATACACATTTTAGGGTCCCTGTATTTAAAAAGAAAAAAATAAGCATTTTTAGGGAAAGTTCCGCTCGCGCATGCACGCATGTGTCTGCTAACACAATAACTCAAAAATGAAAAGTTGGTGAAATACTGAACTTGATATTTAAGTTTAGCATCTTCCAGAGAAGTATCTTCCTGCGGTGCCATAAGTAGTTAAAGCGGGCGTTAAACACTACCAAAAAGAGATGTGACACAAAGATTTTGAATAAACTCCTCCCATCTCAAAAATTTTCAAAAATTTTGACTGTCTCAAAAATGGCTCTTAACGATTTTGATTTAAATACCGTACATTAAAGATATTTACATGACAAATAATATGTATGTTTTGAATTTTCTTGGAATAGCCTCTGAAATGTTCTTCATTCTGGATGAATTTTGTTAAATTTTGCATAACTGGTAAACTGTAATAGACAGACAAAAGCTTATTGCATAAAAAATGTAGATCTTGTTAAAACACACAATTAATGACATACATTTTTTTCGTGGAATTGACCATTTTAGATATAAGTTTTGTTATTGGTTTCAGTTTTAAAATACTTCAAACTTTCATTATACGGGAATTTATCAGCTCCTGGTCATGCAAAGAAATGAATTTTAGTCACATGGCAACTGGCTTTTAAAAGATTTAGCTATCGTTTTAGCTGGTATACTACCTTCGCTTCTACTAATATGGAAATAAGAAATAAGACCATTTCTGCTAATATTTATCTTGATTAGGATGAAGTAGATAGAAAAATAAGTCTTACAACAATAATTTGTTGCAGAGATGTAGAGAAAGTCAAATGAATGAACACATGGGATTTTTATGAGTTCAATTACATGATTAGGCAATGGCAAGTTTGGAACACACAATTTTGAGATCATCATGAAACCACACTTGAATTAAAGCTAATATCAAATGCTTTATTTGCCTGCCTGGGTAGTGTGGTGGTAGCATGTCTGCCTCACATTCAACAGGTCATGAGTTCGAATCTCACTTAGGGTGAGTTACCTGAATAAGGTTTTTTGGTTTTTCCCTTATCCTGGAAAGATGAATGTCGAGAACTTTAACCTCCCAGACCCCGAGATCATTTGAATATCATTTCATCGATTTCATTCATTATCCGATATGAACAACCAGTTAAAGGACGCTAAGCAGGAAAAAAAAAATTATTGTGGAACAGTCAAATTTTGCAAGTCTTGTTTTGAAAATGGCCCACAAATTTTCTATGGGGTTAATGTCCAGCAAATTCTCTGGCCATTCAAGCACAGGAACATTGTTATCTCTGAAGACTTTCTAGGGTTCAATATGTTTGCAAACATACAATTTTCAACAGATTGTAAAACATCCTGAGAAGAAAGGTTTTGGGACTGTTTCACCTATGAAGGACCTTTAATTCCAGTTGAAGGCATGTTGAAATTGAACCAGTACATCACAGTACTGGTGAGAGTTGTTCATGAACTCCAGAAGGTGACAGAATTTTATGCAAGATTTAACTCCCTGCCACACTTCTAAGAAACTGAAGACATTTTTCAAGGATGACAATGTTCGTGCACTTGACATTAATCCTGTAGAATATTTGTGGGCTAGTTGTAAAAAGATACTTGCAGCATTTGGCTGTTCCAAACTTTAATTCAAACACGGTTGATCTTAAAAATGTGTGTTCCAATCTTGTGGGGTTAATACTTAACCATGTAATGTAACTGATGTGTCCATTCCCATGAGTTTCTCTACATCTCTGTAACAAATTATTTTTAATAAGCCTATTCTTCTATTTTAGGCTAATTGAGATAAACACCAGCAGAAATGGTCTTATCACTTAGTTCCTTATAAGTAGAAGGGAAATAAAGGAATACACTAGGCTAAACCAACAGTCAAATATTTTAAAATGAGTTGCTATGGGTATGAAATCTGTTTCTTAATGTGGCCAGGAGTTGACAAGTTCCCATATGAGAAAAGTTTTAAAACTGAAAGCAATAAGAAAGAATATCTTGAAAACAGTCAACTCCAGAAAAAAGTGTATATGACATAAATTATATGTTTTAACGAGATCCACATTTTTACTTTCTCTACACGTACTATGTACATTGTGTATAGAGAAGGTGTTGCACTCCACCCAAAAATTTGATACCGAGATTTCACCGGAAATATATGTTTTAGGGTCCCTTGTATCCAAAAAAGTATTTTCAGATAAAGGTCCGTGTGTCTGTGAACACGATAACTTAAAAATGAAAAGTTGGTAAAAATACCAAACATGGTATTTAAGTTTAGTATTTTCCAGGGATGTGATACAAAGATTTTGAGAAAAATCCTCCCACCCCAAACTACCCTTAACATGTAAAACATTTGGAAAATTTTTATTTTCTAAAAAATGGCTAATGATTTTGATTAAAATTTTGTTTATTAAAGATATTTACCTGACAAATAAAATGTATTTCTTGAATTTTCTGGGAATAGCCTCTGAAGACTACTTTATTCTGGATGAATTTTACAGAATTGTGCATAACTGCAAAGCCGTAAGAGATGGACAAAAACTAACCATATAAAAGATGTCGAGCACGTTAAAACACACAATTTATGTCACATACATTTTTTCATGGAGTTGATCATTTTTTTAGTTATTTCTTGTTTTTGGTTTCAGCTTTGAAAGCCTTATACTTTTCTCATACTTGAATCTGTCAACTTCTGTCCACACAAAGGAACTTCAGTCACATAGCAACCAGCTTTGGCTATCACTTTAACCTATGGTACACCCTTATTTCGCTTCTTACAAGGAAGCAAGTAATGAGACTATTTCTGCTATTTTTTTCTCATTAGCATGAAGTAAATAAAAGCATAAGCTTTTTAACAATAATTTGTTGCAGAGATGTAGAGAAAGTCATGTGCGTGGAACACATCAGATGTTTTGAGTAGTAAATTTTTGTCTACCTCTTATGGTTTACTAATATGCAAAATTTAGTAAAATTCATCCCGAATAAACGTCTTCTGTAGCTATTCCCAGAAAATTCAAGATATACATTTTATTTGTGGTGTAAATAGCTTTAATATGTGGTATTTTAATCAAAATTGTTACAGCCATTTTTGAGAAAATCAAAATTTATGAAAAATTTTCCATGTAAAGCATCATTTAAGGTGGGGAAATTTTCTTGAAAATCTTCGTGTCACATCCTTGGAAGATAATAAACTTAAATACCAAGTTTGGTATTTAACATTCTCTTAATTTTTGAGCTATACTGTCCAGACACGCACAAGCACGCACGCACACACAAACACACACAGACCTTCTTCTAAAAATGCTGGTTTTGGATTCAGGTCTCGAAACATATATTTCTGGTGAAATCTCGGTATCAAATTTTGGGTGGAATACTGTACCTTCTCTATACACTATGTACATAGCACATGTAGAGAAAGTGAAAATACCCAGATCCCTGTGCTTGTGGCATCACCATAAAATAATGGCATTGTATCTTCAAGGTCTTCAAAGTTCTTTTAGATATGGTTCATGTATATTTTCTCTTGGATGTCCAGTTTCTTCTACTTTGGGACAGCTTTCATTAATGTAATTTCATTGATATGTTATTGTCTCAGAAATGGGCTGCTACTGTGTATTTATTAGTCAATTTGTATTTTATGTTCCTTCAGTGTTCTTTAAAGTGGATGACTAGAGTGGTTGGAAGAGAGTATTCGGTAGATTTTTACTTTCTTTACTGCTTACATGAAGTAGAGGGAGTAGTTACTGTATTTCACCTAAAAGATTGATAGTGAGGTTTCACCATAAATAGTTTGTTATGAGGACCTCTGAATTTAAAAAGAAGCATTTTCAGAAAAAAGTTGTGTGTGTGTGTGTGTGTGTGTGTGTGCATGGGTGGGGGTGTATTAACTGAAATCTGAGATAGATGTTAAACTTGATATTTAAGTCCAGCAACTTACAGGAATAAGGTACAAATATTTCCAAAAAAAACCCCCTCCCCAAACTATTCTTTAGAAAATGACTCTTTACGATTTTGATTATAATACCATATATTTAGTATAGTTACATGCCAAATAAAACCTATATCTTAATTTTGTGGGAATACCTTTGGAGTCCTCTTCATTCTAAAGGAATTTGTATAATTCTGTATAACTGGTATGCATTAAGAGAGACAAAATAACATGCTACATAAAAAAATGCAATCTCTTTAAAAGATAAACTTTATTTAAAATACCTTTTTGTGGCATTAGCCATTTCCAAGTTATACATTGTTATTGGTTTACATTTTTCAATGTGTTGTTATTTTTACTTTCTCTAGCCCCATATGCACAGTGTACATAGGGATAGAGAAGGTATTGTAATGCACTTACAAATTCGATGTTGAGATTTCACCGGAAATATATGTTTTGGGGTCCCCTGAGTCCAAAAAAAAGCATTTTTAAAGAAAGGTGTGTGTGTCTGTGGACAGCATAGTCTCAAAACGAAAAGACCGTTAAATACCAAACTTGGTATTTAGGTTTAATCCAAGGATGCGACACAAATATTTTAAAAAAATCACAAATCACTCTTTACATGGAAAAAATTTCGAAAATTTTGATTTTATTAAAAATGGCTCTAACGATTTGGATTAAAATCCTGTATATTAAAGCTATTTATATCGAAAATAAAACGTATATCTCGAATTTTCTGGGAATAGCCTCTGAAGACCTCTTTATTCTGGATGAATTTTACTGAATTTGCTTAACTGCTAAACCATAAGAGATAGACAAAAACTCACTTCTCAAAAAATGTACATCACGTCAAAACACAATTTATGTCCTTTACATTTTTATTGTGGAGGTAACCGTTTCCGAGATATTCCTTGTTATTGGTTTTAATTGTAAGGTAGTTAAAACTTTTCTCAGACATGAAGTATCCATATTTCTTTTGTTCTACTCCTGGCCAAGCAAACAATAACAATCGCATAATGATAGCTTTTAAAACATTTGACTATCACTTTAGCCTAGTGCATTCCCTTATTTATGTTCTACTTATAAGGAACTAAGTAGTAATAGCATTCTGCTAATGTTTATTTCGATTAGTATTGTGTAGAAAGAAGAAAAACCTATAGTGGGAAGTTTGTAGAACAGCTAGAGAATTTTTTAAAGAAATGTTGCTCACCTAATTATGATGATGTCAAAAATATCAAATTTCTAATTACTGGCTTAAACATCTGATTAAAAATTAACCTTCTCTATCACCCATGTGCCTTCAATGAGATGTATAATGAAATTATTTTGGCAAAAATTTATCTCAATTATCATAAAGTAGATAAAAAAAATAAGCTTCCGGAGGATTAGTTTGTATGAGTATAAAAGTAAACAATAGCAGATAGAGAAACACATGTGAATAAAGCACATTAGATTTTTCTGTGGTCATGCAAAGGGCATTGGAATTCAGAGGCAACTCTAAAAATAAATGAAGTGCTTGGAAAAATTGTAAAATTAAAAAGTTAGTTTTTTCTAAATTCAAAGGTTAAGGTTATCAGCATGTAGGCAATTATAAAACTTAAATTATCTAAGATGGAATAAAGTGCTGAATTTTGAAGAAAAGAAAGAAAAAAATTTGTGATAAAAGAAAAGGGCCTGTTGTCTTTGTAGTGTGGGGTAGCATATCTGCTTCACACTCTCAAAAGGTCCCAAGTTTAATTGCAGTTAGAATAAGTTACACAGATAAGGTTTTTTTTTTGGGGGGGGGGTTCTTCTTTCCTGAAAAGATGAATATTGAGGAACCCTAAATCCCATGGATCCTGAGCTCATTTGAGCATCTTTTCACATATTTCATTTATTTAAGGATGTTAAACTAATAAAAAATCACTGAACATTTTGGTTTAATGAAACTGAATTCATTTTATTAAACATCTTTCTCAGACAAAAACTTAACAAAACTAAATTCACTCCACACAACTAAATAGTATAATGGTATACTTGCTGTTCTTACCAAGGGAGAATTAAAAGTGAAATGTTAACTCTGAAAGAAAGTTCTGTAGCAGGTGTATAAAATAGCAACCCAAAATGATCTTCAATGGGAATTGAAAACACTAAATTACCATGGTAAGAGCATATACAAAAAACATGGTGGATATACAAGCCTTCTACCCAGAGATATTTGCTCTTCATGTGAGAGAAAGAGAGGGAGAAGAAGCACAGTTAGAGAAAAGGGCCGGGGAAGCAGAGTACAATCCTGCCACTTTATGAGACATTTTAGAAAGGATATTGTGTGAAATAATAGTACAAGATACAAATGTTTAATTTTGATTAAAAAAGTAGGTTCAGTCACATTACCTGGTGAGCAGACCTTGATGGAATTATAAACATCACAAAGCAATCCATTTTTTTTAAAAATATGATTTATTGCTTATATAACAGCCTACTCTGTTATTATGCTTAAAAGGAAGTATGTAAATGTGTAATAAAACTTTATCTGGATTTACAAGAAGTAGATAGGTAAGCCATAATGAAATAGTATATGGATGACCTGTACAATATCATAGTATAAAATCAAGTTATATTTTATTAATAACATATTTGGTAGAAATGTAAATTATTAGAGTATGACATACCTAATATTTATTTGCAGACATGTGCCCCAAGCCTAATGGGACCAACAGCACCAAGAACAAACCAAGTACCACAGAGGAGTTCACTGACCCCATCCCTGCGCTCTTCAAGGCCCTGATGTCAGAACCAGATCAACTGCAGCGGTGGATCACTTTCACCTTTCCTGTTGACTTCGACATTCTATCTTCTCCACACACTGAATATGAATTCCGTAAGCTTTTAACCTACAAATTGATTTATCAGTTTAAAATTGTTAGATTAGGAAATGCCACACAAACTGAAGGAGTAACAAAATACCCCATATACAGCAGCATTTCTCTTCTAACCAGGGCAATACAGCACATTTGTTAAAATACTTAGCTGCCAGAAAACAGCCTGTGTGTGTCCTGCCACACATGCGACAGTCTTACTTCTATTCTAGTCCAGTTCATACACGAATAACATTAGGAATGTTTTAGAAGTGTTTAGTTTTGCTTGAAGTGCTTTCAAAATGCAGTATACAGTACCACAAAAAGTGTTTATGTATGAGACAAATTTGCTTACATCATCTTGTAGAGATGAAACTAAATATCCTGGGTGTGTATTCACAGTAGAGAGGCAGTTCGTTTGCTTGCAAATAAATTCAGGGAGATGGAATCAATTTATGATAGGAAAAGAAAGGTGTGTGATTATGGGGCAGAAATTAGACAAAATTGGAGAAAGGTTAGAATGGTCACTTCAAAACTCTCTTGGGCATCTTGCACAAAAAACTGACATTTCAAAGGTTTCAGCATGGAAAGCAACAAAACTTTTAATTGTTGTCCATCAATTTCCAACATCTATGATAAGGTATGTTTTGTGTTTATTTTGATAATTGTTAATGTGATTTGAGATTTTATTTGACGTCCACTCATGTTTGACTGGATGATGGGGTGTACAGTACCTTACCGAGAGGTGGGCCATGCACCTGATGGCTAAGTTTTGTAGCATACTTACTGCATATTAAGTCCTTCATACTGAAAACTATCTTGAAATTTCAGTTATAGGAAGAAATTTTTATGGAAAGTTTGTGTGCAGAAAATTAACTGTCAGTTTGAAGTACAAGCTCTGAAATGGGGAACAAATCACCAAAGACTGGTTCTTAACTATAATGGTAACCAGAATGAGAACGGGAATGTTGAAATACTGCATTTCAATGGAAGCATTAAAAATTGACAGGAAGCCTTCCCGGACACCAGGAATGTGAAGCAAGACTTTCCCAAGTTCAAATTTCACATTTTCATTCCCAAGCATAGCATACATGATCCATATTGTGCATATCAGACTCTTGTTCTTCATTGTAGCAATTATTCCACACGGCCAAGGCGTAAATCAGCTGCTAGAGCTTGCTAGTCACAGTCTCATGTTGGGAAAATCAAACCAGAAGGAATTCTAGTAAAAGAGCTTTATTTATATTTCAAATTATTAGGGCATCAGTTTTTATCGAAAGCATACAGTTTGGCTAGAAGTTCTATGGAGTCAGAAATAGCAGTGGCTTCCAAATTTTGAAGATGGCTAATCTGTATTATTTTGACTGAATTCATAGATTACATTGGCTAAGCTGGAAAGCAGGTGAAAAAATGCCATTGGTCAATAAGAAACAAATGAATGTATTTATTTGACGAGTCGATTAATTACACTAAATAACACTTACTTGGGTTAAGTGATATTAAGTTTTTCTTCCTAAAGACTTGTTTGCATATTACTTCAATTTTCTTTTTGTGGAAGTTTGTAAACAGTGTTTTTATATTCATTTATTTGACGAGTCGATTAATTACGCTAAACAATAATTACACTCCCAAGTAAGTGTTGTTTAGTGTAATTAATTGACTTGTCAAATAAATGAATATAACAACACTGTTTACAAACTTCCACAAAAAGAAAATGAATGTATTCTGGCTCTCGTTAATGGTTATTGTGAATCAAAGTGTTAAATGCTGTCTGGTTTCTCCTTCTTGGTCTCATTCTGGCTACCGTTACTGGTGTATTGTGAATCAGCCTTAATTTGAACTATAGGAAATCAATGACTGATTAAATTAATTGACTGTATGGCAATTGCTCCTTGCATGAAGGTTGCTTTTGGGGAAGAATATGGTGACTGCACCATGCAAAAATGTGTGCACTTTTTCTTGGGCAATTGGTAGTTTTCGCACAATTTTGGAAACACAGCAAGATTGGGACATGAGGTATGTTATACACCCAGATATCCAGTAGCTTCAATAGTAAGGTTTCATTCTTTCTTTCTGTAGATGACAGAGCACATGCACATCTGCTGTGTTTTGTTTAATAATTCAGCTAGTTTGCTGTAAATTAGATCATCTTATTTATCATAATGCCTAAGTGCCTCAAAGAAAGAAAATCTCTTTGTGAAATAATTGTTTCTCCCCCACCAGCCAATGGTAGAACAGGAGTTGGAGAGGTAGAGTTAGGCTGAAAATTACGGATTTTCCCAATAAAGGAAATTTGAGGAAATGAATGCTGTGTTGGCATGTTGATATACAACTTAATACTGGATACCAGTGATGTGTATGGTATAGAATAGGATACCAGTTGCAAAGTTGCTAGTTTTTCAGAATTTTTTTTGTCTTAGAATACTTTGCTTTTAATGTTTTATTTTAATTAATTTACACTATAACTATACTATGTGCATAGTGTATAGAGAAGGTATTGTATTGCACCCAAAAATTTGATATCAAGATTTCACCAGAAATATATGTCTTGAGACCCCCTGAATTAAGAAAAACATGTTTAGTGAAAAGGGGGGTATGGGTGTGTCCCCCACCCCCTATACATGGAAACATTTTTGAAAATTTTGTTTTTCTCAAAAATGGCTCTAATGATTTTGATTAAAATACTGTATATTAAAGTTAATCACAACACAAACTGATATTTTGAATTTTCTGGGAATAGCATCTGAAGAGCTCTTTTTACTGGATGAGTTTTGCAAAATTTTGCATAATGGTTAAACTGTTTAAGAGATAGACAAAAGCTTACCATACCAAAAATGTAGATCTCCTTAAAACACACAGTTTATATTATATAAGTTTTTCTTGTAGAGTTGGCCATTTTCAAGATATTCCTTGTTATTGGTTTCAATTTTAAACTATGCAACTTTTCTCAATGGGACCATGCAAAGCATGTTTGACATAGCGACGATCTTGTAAAGGAATGAATACACATTTTCACATTCCTTGCAGCTTGATTAGTTACTTCACTGTGCATTCCCTTTAATGTTTTAATTCTAAAAACATATTTATCAATGTAACACTGACAAAAGCTGGATTCAAAAATTAGGTGACAGTCATCGGTTAGGATCTTTCCAGGAATGATTCTCCTAACAAAAGTGGGCAAGCAAGGAGTTTAGCAAGACGATGTGTTTATTCTCTTCTAGTGGTCCCATTGTGAAAATTCCCCTTTGAGGGACAAAAGACTGTCACTGTCAGATGGTAACCACAAAAGTCTGATACAAGTATTCAATGAACAGACAACAAAGTATCCTTAGACTGGTTTGTGTGGAATTTTGTTACACCAGAACACCTCTGCTCAGACTGTACTAGAAACACCCCATTTCTGCAGCAGTCAACCATTTGTTACATCCACTTTAAAGTACAAGTCTGGCCCCATGCAACATTTTATATTCCCCAAAATGAAAGAAAAAGATTTGAGGTCAAATATTTAAATCATCTGAGGTTCCAGTAGCAGCTTACAAAGAATGCATTTTGCTGTCTCCAAAGAAGAACGGCATTAGGCATTTGAAAAGTGGTTTGAAAGGATGGGATGTTGTATATATACCCCCATCGCTGAATCCTTGCACTTGGCAGTTAGGAGTTAAGTTGGTACATCCACAGAAAACAGATGAAAAGCTTAACCCATTTGACTTTCTGAACCAATCACAAAGAAGCATTCCAGTCGGTTGGTCGGTCGGTTAGACAATGGTAATGCATCTAGATGCCGCGCCGTTGCAATATCTTGCTATTTCCTGCCACCTGCTCAGTTTGTGAACTCCTAACACGTGCTTTGAGCCGTTCTGTACAAGATACATATTATTCGTGGTTATTTATATTTGTTGATAGTGTTTTGTTGTTTGTTTGTACGTGAGGGAACACAACAAGACTTTTGCAATTATAGAGACGGATAGACTTTTGCGGGAAGGTGTGGCGAGAGTGGACTTGGCTACATGGAAGAAGAAAGTGAATCATGTTCACAAAATAATATGAACAGCACAGAAATTAGATGGAATCATCAGTGAATGTGAACCACGTATGGTATGTCTTGGTGACAATGACGATAATCCTTTTCAGAATGATGACGACAGAGATTTGGATGGAATTGAGCCATTAAAATTCTAAACTGGTGAACATCATTTTGTTATACCTTTCTCTCAGTGTAACGAGCTATTTTACATTAATCTGTTCTATATTGTCGTAATTACCTAATGTATGCTACATGCGTTACAGTATCACCGTTATTTTCAGTTAACATCAATAATAATGAATTAGTTTCATTATTCATCGACATTCATTTACTATGTACACTATTTATATTCATCGTTACACATGATACACATTTGTAATCAGCTGTTGTTTACTAATTATTCTGGCAATGCCACAAAGGCAGCATAGCCAACCTTACGCGAAACCACCCGAACTGTCAAGTGCAAGGATTCAGCAGTGGGGGTATAATGCAGTAGAGAATACTTTAAAAAGATGCAGTAATGAGATCAGAATTTTAAAAGCTTTATTGTATTCATTCTTAAAGCTTTTAAGAGTGACCCTTGTATTTATGTCTGTGAACAGCATAACTCAAAAATTAAATGTTGGATAAGTATCAAACTTAAGTTTAACATATTCTAGATGCGACACAAAGTTTTTGAAAAAGTTATTCCACCTTTACATGGAAAATGTTTCATTAGTTTTCATTTTCTCAAGAATGGCTGTGAAATTTTGATTAAAATAGATATATTGAAGATATTTGCATGAAGATAATGTTTATTATATTTTGAATTTTCTGGGAATAGTACCTGAAATTCTCTCCATTTGGAAGAAATTTTCTATAATGGGTACACCATAAGAAATTGACAAAAACTTACTAGACAAAGGGTGTAGTTACCACCTCCGTGGTGAAGGGGTAGCGTGTCTGTCTCACATTCAAGAAGTTCCAATTTAAATCTCAGATAGGGTGAGTTGTCTGGATAACATTTACCCTTATCCCAAAAAGACAACTATTGGGTAATTCTTGGTGCTTTGTGCCTTGTATCAGTATAATTTTAATTGTTTCACTCATTCACCTTTGATATGATCTACCAATTATCCTCTTTAAAACATACAATTTATTTCAAAATATTTTTTCTGTGATATCAACCATTTTCGAGATATTCATTATTCACTTGAATTTTTTAATACTTTGTGATTGTTTTAAAGTGCTGTCAGTTGTGCTATTCAATTGTTTCTTACAATGCTATTACAAAGTTTCTGAATTTCAAGAAATTGAAATGAGTTTTATTTAACTATTATGATTCTTAGCATCCCATTCTATATTGGGCGTGAAAGACCAGAAATTTTGCTTGAAGACTTCTTTTATTTGCCATAATTCTGACACTGGTACACTGGCTGTACTTTCCTTATGAAGGAAGCCATATTAGGATTTTTATACTTGAAAAGATCCATTGCCCTCTGCTGGGTTTGAATCTGCGACCTCGGGAAACACAGACTAATATAAGAACACAGACAACAAATCATAAAGAAATTGGAACATTATATTTCATTTAAAATATTATTGGAATGCACAGTGGAGTAACTAATCTCCATTGAAAATTGTGGTAACAGCTGCAGAAACATGTCTGAAGTTAGTTACTTTATTTCAAGAGTGAAGTTTGAGTGTAATGTACGTTTCTACTCTTAATTTATTGTATTTCATTTTTAACTATGACTGGTTTTCTAGAAAATCTAAGTATTGATCATCCCTTATGTGTCTGTGATCGTGATATATGTTTTCCGAATAGCATGTGGAAAAAAGTAGTTTCACATTTTGCAGGTATGGAGTGGCAAATCTGGGGAAATGGCAACGATTACCGCCAAAATGTTATGCATTTCATTTTGTGCCAAAGTTATATGTTATTGGGCTTATAAGCATTCTCAATAGAAAAAAAGTTTTCTCTCCAAGACTAAAATAAAATTAAAGAACTTTCTATTGCATTATTGGTTGTCTGTACTGAGAGCCAATGGTACAGCAGAAAGTTTACTTGCAACTTTCCTTCCTCCTGCTGCACATATGAAAAGGGCACTATTTATATTTTGAGCCTAATAATAAAAAATCTGATGTGTTACACTCACATGACTTTCTCTAGCTGTTCTACAAACTTCATACATAAGATTCTTCTTCTTTCTGCACCTTGCTAATCGTGGTACTCATTAGCACAATGTTCTTATTATTTAGTTCCGTATAAGTAGGAAGAAAATAAGGGAATACACTAGGCTAAACCAACAGTCAAATTCAAAATCTTCTCGGGCTTCTAGCCAGGTAAAAACTTGGCTTGACACCAACGTTTCGAAGAAGTGCATCTGATCAGTTCACCCTGAAGACGAGGAAGATGCACTTCTTCGAAACGTTGGTGTCAAGCCAAGTTTTTACCTGGCTAGAAGCCCGAGAAGATTTTGAATTAATACGTCGCCAGGAAAGCTTCAGTTCTTATTTCAACAGTCAAATGTTTTAAAATCTGTCGTTATGCGATTGTCATTACAAATCGCTTCTTTTCTTGGCCAGGAGTAGAACAAAAGAAAAACGGACACTCCCATCTGAGAAAAGTATAAGTACTTCACAACTGAAACTAATAACAACGAATACCTCGAAAACGGTAAACTCCACTAGAAAAATGTATATGACATAACTTGTGTATTTTAACAAGTCCTAAACTTTTTGTATAGGAAGTTTTTGTCTATTTCTTACGGTTTACTATATGACAAATTAAGCAAAATTCATCCAAAATAAACAGGTCTTCAGAAGCTATTTTCCCAGAAAATTCAAGATATACATTTTATTTGTTAGGTAAATATTTTAATCAAAATCGTTAAGAGCCATTTTTAAGTAAATCAAAATTTTCGAAAAAAAGTTCCATGTAAAGGGTAGTTTGGGGTGGGGGATTTTTCTCAAAATCTTTGTGTCACATCCCTGGAAGATACTAAACTTAAATATCAAGTTTGGTATTTTAGCTACTTTTCATTTTTGTGTTAACGTGTTCACAGACACATGGACACACACATACACAGACGTTTTTCTGAAAATGCTCTTTTTGGATACAGGGGGTCCTAAAACATGTATTTCCGGTGAAATCTCGGTATCAAATTTTTAGGTGGAATACAATACTTCTCTATCCCTATGTACATTGCACATATGGGACTAGAGAAAGTAAAAACCAGTAAAATAAGAACTGAAGCTTTCCTGGCGACGTGTTAATTCAAAATCTTCTCGGGCTTCTAGCCAGGTAAAAACTTGGCTTGACACCAACGTTTCGAAGAAGTGCATCTTCCTCGTCTTCAGGGTGAACTGATGGTTTGAGCTTATAAATACCAGTCTTCGCAAGCTCAAACCATCAGTTCACCCTGAAGATGAGGAAGATGCACTTCTTCGAAACGTTGGTGTCAAGCCAAGTTTTTACCTGGCTAGAAGCCCGAGAAGATTTTGAATTAAAAACCAGTAATTTGTCATTGAAAATTGCTTCATTGTTTCTTGAAATATCCTCCTTTATGATCAATGGACTTTTGCATGCATTTGAATCATTTGTCTTACAATTTTTTCCAATCTGCTTGAGACATCTACAAAACATGGCTTCTGAACTCATTAATTGCTTCTTCGGCCGACGAAAATCATTGTCCATGCATTTTATTCTTGATCTTTGGGAACAAAAAGAACTCTTTGGGTACCAAATCAGGATGTGTGGTAATGAGTCATCAATTTGATTTTTTGAGTATTCGAATAGTCAGTTGTTAGATGAGACATGTGAGTGCTCGTATTGTCTTGAAGACCCATCCAGCATCACTTGTTTTCCTTGTTTCACGAAAGACTTCCAGCAAACAAATGGTTGTGTACCATACAGAATTGACCAATTTACGTTCCTCTAAAGGCACTGTTGCCACATGACCAGTTTTTCTGAAATAACAGGCGACCATTTGTTGCAAAGTGTTTTGAGTGCGAACAACTTTTGTTGGATTTGGTTCATCTTGAAATACTCATACAGTTGATTCTTGTTTACGTTCTGGCTCATATGCATAGATCCATAATTTATCACCTGTTACAAGCTTATATACATCTTTTTTGAAGCCCCACCATTGTACTTCTTGAGCATTTGTGTGCACCAATCAACAAGAGCATCTTTTGAGACTGTCTAATTATGTGGGATCCAATGAGAGCAAACCTTTTTTTTTTATGGCTAATGACCATGGAATATTTTATATATGCTAGTGGAACTAATGTCCAGGGTTGCTTCTATCTCACAGTAGGTGGCATGACTATCAGTTATTACATAGCATCAATGTTTTCTGGCACAACAACTGGTTTTGGACAACCTTTACCAATTTTATCAGTCAGCGAACAGTGCCTTCATTACCAAATATAGTAGTAAATTGATCAATGCACTCTTGTCTTAATAATCCATGCAAAAATCATAATAAATCATTGCATGAACATTTACACCAATTAATTCCATCTTTTCACTGAGACACAATTTTAAAGTCACTATAAACAACACAAATAATGTTCTATGGAAAAAATATCTGAAGTAGGTTAAGGTCAACAATGTCAAATTTTCCATTGCAAACATCAGATGGCACCTGCAGCAATCGGCTTTGCCAAGGCTCAAAATATAAATAGTGACCCTCATACTGAACATTTCTGTTCTCCCATCTACCTCTCTCTACCACCAACAGTGTGAATTTATGCACAGATTTTACGATATTGTAGCCTACCCAGTGTGGGGGTAGGTTTCAACTCTACATTGCATGGTTCCAGAGGTAGAGTTGTTCGTGCCTGTGAGAGGAGAGCAGGTGGCCTCGGGGTTTAAGGTGCAGGAAGGTGTACGTTTGAGTAGAAGGATCAGGAACTGTAAATAAATGTGCAAGGGTGAAAGGAGACATGGGGTTTTTACATCAAGAGTTAAGATATGGTTATGGGTGAAAGAACCCAAGGGTTACCCAAACTCCATTCAACTCACTTGGTACTAGGGCTGATCCAGAAGTACCCAATCTGATTGATAGATAGTGGTTGTTTTAAACAACAATGGTAAAAAGTACCAACCTTAGAAAGCTAAAGTTTGAAGTTTAGCGATTTTACATTATTTAGCATTTGTTTGGCAGTCATCATTAGTGAATGCTGTCAGCAAATTTGTAAACATGGATAAAACTGGTCATTATTATGTGATACAATACTTTCATTTGAAAGGTCTTAGTCCAACTAATATTAAAGCTGAGCTAGATTCTACTTGGGGGAGTCTGCTCCTTCGTTGCACAACAGTGAAATATTGGGTGGCAGAGCTTAAGTATGGCCATACAAGCTGCCAAGACGAACATCGCAGTGGTCAACCAAATGAGGTTACCAGTCCAGAAATTGTAAAGAAAATCCACAAAATGGTATTGGAAGACCGTCGAATGAAAGTGCGCGAGTTAGCAGACATTGCAAAAAGTTCTACATTGTATACTGACTGAAAATTTGGATATAAGAAAGCTGTGTGCAAGGTGGGTGCCACATTTGCTCAAAACAGAACAAAAACAGTATCATGAAGATGTTTCACTCAAGTGTTTAGCAATGTTTGGATGCAATAAAGCTGAGTTTTTGCATGGATTCATAACAATGGATGAAACCTAGGTTCATCACTTCACACCTGAGATGAAGGAACAACCAAAACAGTGGATTGGAAGGGGAGAATTGGCTCCAAAGAAGGTGAAGACATTTCCATCTGCAGACGAGGTCATAGCGTCAGTTTTCTGGGATGCACGCTTGATAATTTTGATTGATTATCTCAAAAAAGGAAAAGTAATCAATGGCGAATATTATGCGAACTTGTTACAGCATATTAGTAATGAAATCAAGCAAAAATTGGTGCATTTAGCGAAAAAGAAAGTTTTGTTTTGTCAAGATAATTCACCAATCCACAGGTACATTATTGCCATGGCCAAAATCAATGAGTTAAAGTTCAAATTGCTTCCTCCTGCAACACCCCATTTGCCAGATTTAGCCCCCTCTGATTATTTTCTGTTTCCAAACTTGAAATGGCTTGGTGGTAGAAGATTTGCCAACAATGAAGAGGTGGAGTCTGCAGTTGATGACTATTTTGCAGACCTCGATAGTTCTCACTATAAACAGAGTATCGAAGCTATTGAACATTGCTGGGAAAAGTGTATCGAGCTGAAAGGAGACTATGTAGAGAAGTAAAGATGTTTTTCCCCAACATTTTTGTGCTTTCTTTGTTAGGTTGGGTACTTCTGGTACAGCCTTCCTACATTGTAAATTACACCTTTTAAATAAAACTAGGCCTGTTCAGTGATTGTTGGTCAGTATGTCTCACAACGTCAGCAACTCAGATTAACAAGGCTCTAGTTATTGGAACTTTTATAATAAAACCAATGCTTATGCCAGCATTGCTTTAGGAGGACACAGCTAAGTCAGTATTTTGACATCTTGCCACTAATTTTGATAGCTGAAACTGCTGCAACATTACCTCTTACTAAATGAAATATAATTTAATAAAAAAAACCGACTCAAATTCTTTTATTTTTACTTACTGGGACCGGTTTCGGGAACACTTGTTCCCATTTTCAACCCTTAATTCCGACTAAATCATTCTTCGTTTGCGTCAACGATGGGGGTGGTGGGGTATCACTTGTGGAGGCATCTGTTGCTGGATCTATGAACTTCCAGAGGTTGCTGTATGGTGGTACATCATGAAAAAGAAAGAGCCATACCATGAATTTTAGTTTACCACCATACAGCAACCTCTGGAAGTTCATAGATCCAGCAACAGATGCCTCCACAAGTGATACACCACCACCCCCATCATTGACGCCAACGAAGAAACATTTAGTCGGAATTAAGGGTTGAAAATGGGAACAAGTGTTCCCGAAACCGGTCCCAGTAAGTAAAAATAAGTGATGTTTGTGTTAAAAAACCGACTCAAATTCTTTTATTTTTTATTTAATCACATCACTGTCACAAGCTTCTATGATATTTGCAAGTTTTGAATTGAAATATAATTCATTCAAAATGAGCATATCATGTACCCTACAGTGTATTATATTAACTGTCTTAAGAGAAAATTGTATCTGTGATCATCATTATTCTGTCATCACTGAGTGCAGGCATACTGGTACATTTATGTTTTCCCTTCTTTCTATCTCCTGTGCTCACAATGTGAATTCCTGTGTAAATTTGAAAAACATAACATTTTTACAACAATATGTTATATTGGGTGTGTTGTCTAGATAGTTTCTGTACCCCCCTTTTTGTCTCTATGCTGCTCAAAATTTGAATTATTAATTTAGGTAAAACTTTTTATAATGGTATATTATCTAACTAGAAGATCTTATCCATTATAATTGTTGTTGCTGGCGTTGCTGCTATCACCTTCCTTAATCTCATACATACTGGTCCTCCCCTCGTCTTCTCTCCTATCCACCACGTGGATTTCAGCACAAGTTGAAACTAAGTAAATAAAATAAAAAACATAAAAAGGACTTTATCAGCTTAAACTATTTGTCAGTTATTTGTTCAAGATATCTGGCAAAATTTTATATTTCATTTAAAAATTAAGCTCTCATATCTTCTTTTTATATACATAAATGATATGCTAAATTCCAAAATTAAGTTCTGAAAAATGAGGTTCGTCTTGCATTTCAGATCTTCTTGTATTTACATAAATATGGTGATTAGATAGAAAATTAAGTTTTTGTAAGAATAGTTTGCATAGGGTGTATTAAAAATAACCAATTAAGTGTAGAGAAAGTCATGTGAATATAATATCAGAATTTTTAGAATATAGTATTATTCAACTTGAAAAATGAATATGTTGTAGAGACAACGCAGCCGAAGTTGGTGCCCACTAATATCATTACACTGAACTGCACTGTAGCATACATGAGTCAATGTATGTCACTGAACAAATGCAAGGCATCCTGCCAGTCAACGGGAGCTGTGAGCTACAGGTGGTTCCACGATGGCTGCTGTGAATGTATTGGTGACACATGCATCAACTATGGCATCAACGAGAGCAGGTATGCTTTATGTTCTTATTACTGGTCTACAAAATTTGTAACAAATCAATTACTGCATAAAAAGAGTTTGTAGAATATAGCTATGCATATCCAGTTGCATTCCAACTGCATATTATAAGCACATTATGAGTTTTTTGATTTGTTTTTTAGAAGATTAAGGAGAATGGTGCAGTTATTTAACAACAGGAAGAATTTGAGTAAATAATAAGCTATTATATTTCACTTACACTAATACACATTGCCACTTAAAGTAAGTGAAATTTAAATGTGAGCATCAACTCATTAATATTACTTTCTCTACCAAGTACTATCATATACATAGTAGATAGAGAAGGTAATTGCACTCTACGAAAAAAAATTGACAGATTTCACCAGAATTACTTGGTTTTGGGGACCCTTGAATTAAAACTATTAGAAAAAGGTATGTATGCATATGTATATGGAGAGCATAACTTAAAAACAAAAAATCTGTTAAATACCAAAATTGACCAGACAATTAACGTGCTGGGTAAGCTCTTGCGCCTTTCCTCCAAGCTCTTCCATGTCCTTTTTCGTGCTGGCCAGTTTGTTCATTGATTTTGTATGATATTGCATTCTTTAGGTTATCCATTATTTCTTCCATTCCAGATTTCATTTTATCTTCCATCTTGTCCATGATGGATTCCATTTTCTCATCCATCTTCTCTACTGTATTTTTCCTACTGGATTTCATTTCTGTTTGCATCTTCTTCATTCCCATTTTCATGGCCTGCATTTCTGCTAGTAAGGTTTTCATCATCTCTACCATCATAGGGTTAAATCCCACCTCTGACACCAATGTAACAAAATTGCTCTTTATTACTCAATCAACAATTAATAATCACAAATATATGTCTTTAGTGGATGCTTTCTAAAAATTTTGCTATATAATTTTCTTTCAATGCTTGCTGCAACACTTTTTGAACTTCCCATTGACGGTCTGGACCAAGTTACCCCCTTTTTATACTTGTTGGTCATGTGGCAAGAATCTTCCAGAAGTAGTGCTTATTGTTGCACCTGCAAACCACTGCAGGTATCTATAACTCATACATAGGTGTAACAATACATTATCTAATGAAAAGAAGCCAATAGGTGAGTGGCAACAATCGGCTACAACTTTCAAAGCAAGCTACTCACACACATGAGTGATTATGGTTGGCATAGCATCGTCATGATACATTAGCTTATTGTTTGAAAAAATCTCTATATTAGTTTAGGCACATGTTTCTTTGTAGGATGAGTTTGAATATTTCCTCCTGGTAAAAAATCCTGTCCTTGTGAGCGTTTCACCTCTTTGTCTGAAGTTGTCAGCCTCCTAGGTGTTCTATCAAGCAAGGAGAAGGTGAAAGTCATTGTAACGAGTGTGGGCTTTATGGAAGGAAGTAAATTTCAGCAAAGCTGCTTCAACAGTATGGTGGTTTTCTAGGCTGTTTGAGGTAGTGTGTTGTGAAGGAAGATAACATCCTTAGGGAGAATTCCTGGCCATTTTCTCCTGATTGCTCCATGCAATTGTGCTATGATCTTCCGGTACCAGTCAGTGGTTACTGTGTGCCTTCTTTCCAAAAACTCCACCATGAGTATGAAACATACGCTGTCCCAAAACACTGTGGTTGTCACCTTCCCAGCAGACAGCTTCAACTTCTTTGTCTCTGGACATTAGGGGTGTTTCCATTTCCACTCCATTAATGATGGCTTACTGCTGGGGCTGTAGTGGTGGACCCATATTTTGTTACCTGTCACAGTATGGTTCTCTCATGGAGAACCATTGCAAAAGTTGCAGATTTCATGGAACCCATCAGGAGCAAACTTTCTGGTACTGTAAAATATCATAAACAATGTGACAAATGTGTCTGAATGACATTCCTAATTTTACTGTCATATGCCATAACTTGATCCTCCTGTTGTCCTGAATCACCTTATTCACAGGGCTTGTGTTTAGATCTGCTAGTGTATGCTGAGTTGGCCAATGCAATCCTTGTTGGTGACATTTTCTCTACCGACCGTAAACCTTCACCATTCTGAGACTCATTGTAAACCTCTATCAGCTATTGGTGAATTTCAGCTGCAGTTACATATTTCACCCACATAAATTGAATAACTGAGCAGATTTCTTCATGAGGCCAGTTTTCCAAGGATTTGCCTTTTGTTTTTACCTATAATTAGCACTGTGGCTGAAACTCTGCTCAGTTGCCAACCACATGCATTTAAATTACAGCATACTATATCCCTGCCGCTGAATCCTTGCACTTGACAGATAGGAGTTAAGTTGGTACATCCACAGAAAACAGATGAAAAGCTTAGCCGTTTGACTTTCTGAACCAATCACAAAGAAGCATTCCAGTTGGTCAGTCAGACAACGGAAACACATCTAGATGCTATGCCATTGCAATATCTGGCTATTTCCAACCACGTGTTCAGTTTGTTAACTCCTCCTTGTTATTTATATTTGTTGATAGTGTTTTGGTAGTTTGTACGTGAGGGAACATAACAAGACTTTCACAATTATAGAGGTGGATAAACTTTTGCTGGGAGGTGTGGCGAGATTGGATGCGGCTTCATGGAAGAAGAAAGTGAATCATGTTCACAAAATAATACGAAAAGCACAGGAATTAGACAGAATCATCAATGAACATGAACCTCTAATGAATGATATGTCTTGATGACGACGATGTAGATGATGACAATGATGGTGACGGAGACTTGGATGGAATTGAGCCATTAAAATTCTAAACTGGTGAAAATCACTTTGTTATCCCTTTCTCTCATTATAACAAGCTATTTTGCATTTTTGTTCAATATTGTCGTAAATAAGTATGTAAGCTACATGTGTTACAGTATCACTGTTATTTTCAGTTAACATCAATAACAACGAATTAGTTTCATTATTCATCGGCATTCATTTACTACATACACGGTTGATGTTTACTAATTACTCTGGCAATGCCACAAAGGCAGCATAGGCAACCTTACGTGAACTGTCAAGTGCAAAGATTCAGTGGCAGGGGTATATTACTAATTTCTTTATAATGGATGAAGTTCCAGGAAACTCCAGGATGAAACTCTTGTAAGCTTAGTTTCTGATCACACCTCATATTTTCCGGATCCCTACAAATGTTAAAATGAATTAAATATATTGCAACTCGACATGCACTTATTTCTGTTGCAGGTGCCTCAACTGTCCTATTAAATCAGACGAGACTCTTGAGGAAGAGGAAGAAGAAGATGTGCCATATATTTATGACGACTACGACTATGGTAATGAAGAAAAGGGTGACAAACTACTGTGAATCTGTGAACAAGAAGCTTTAAATAAACATGTGGGGCTACCATTCAGTTATACAACTTATGTTTAGAAACTGACTGAAAGATTATATTACATCAAAAGCAATTGTTTATAACAAAGGTCTTCTTAAACTGTAATTATTTATTTGTAAAGGAATTAATTCCACAGAAGCGTGATCAAAGTGAAAGTATGGTGTCAGTATGGGACTAAAAGATACCTATTGTGTGGCTTAAGAAAAATTATTTTACTACATGGAATTAAGGCCTAAATTACTTAATGCCATATTCAAAGTGCATGTTAAAGGAAGAATACAATTGCTGTAATAGACTGAGGGTGTTTATTTTTGAATTGACCTTTATAATGTAATTTTTAAGAAAATATATGCAGCAGTGTTCTCGTTCTTAATCTTCCCAGTGATCAGAGATGTCATAAAATGTACAGCATGAAGCTGAGGTTATTTGCAAGAGTCATAAATGGTTATAGGCTATGAATATTTACTTATTTAATCTAGAATTGTAAACACTTTTCTTTATAGTATTGAACTGCTGCAGTGATTTTACCATACTTATCCAAATGCAAGATGATCCCCTTTTTTCAGAACTTAATTTTGATCATATATCTTGATCAAAAAACCAAGGGACCCTGAAATTGGCAGGAGACAGGGGGAGAGAACGGAAATATATTGGTATATAGGCAACAGCAACTGCAGGGGAGCTTCAACGACAATGGTGGATAAGATTTTCTTAGACAACATATCTAACATAACACATAATTGTAAACAGTTTTACCTATTATTGGAACCAGTTGAAAAATTCAATGCCACAGCCGGGATTTAAACATGGGTCTCCCATTCTCTGTGCAGTTCTAATTTGAATTTGCACTGGAATTCTTGTAATGGGTAGAAGAGAGCAGAGCAGAAATGTGCCCAACATTAATGCTGTGAAATGCATAACTAAATCTCTCTTCTGTTTAACAACTGTCTTTATGCTTATAGATTTGTTTTTATAAATTTCAAGCACGGTCAAGTTTTATGTACAATTTTCCTTTTTACAAGAGGTTACAATTCGCTCGTGGAATACATACATCTCTTAAGTAGGTCATTTTAAGTTCCCTCTTAAAAGTTTTTCCACATTTGATAGCAATTTATTAAACAATATAGTTCCCATCTTTTTCTGTAGCTGCCTTATGAGTTCCAATTCTGTTATAGTCACCCTTATTTCTGATGTTACAGTTGTGTACATAGCTGTTAATTATTAGATCACAAATAATATTGCCTTGTATGTTATGAGTAGAGTAAAAGTATTATTATTATTTATGAAAACATTTCTATATTACATCAGACACAACCAATGTGAAAGGAAATCCACTATTTTTATTTTAGTCTTGGAGAGAAATATTTTTTCAAATGAGAATAATACAATCCTAGGTCTGTAAACAGCCAACTTTACAGTGCAAAAAAATTGCACAAAACATGCCGTAAATGTCATTCCATTTTCAATATTAATAGTTTGGGAAAAACACATGGTCTTATATTTGGATAAATATGGTATATACAAAGAATAATTTGTAAAAGATAAAGAAAGCATCTATTTTAACATCAGTGTTCACAGAATCAAATGAGTTGATTCCTTGAAAGATGTTTGAGCCATTTAATGCTCTGGTAAATAAATTTTTTATTCCTAGTCCATCATATGAATACTAAATAACATGGTACATCTGAATCCTTCCAAGAAAATAAAAATGAGTATATTTATGATAAAAATGTATAGAAAACTAAGCACTTATGGTGAAGATTTTAAAATGCAATAATTTTTCTATTAATAAAACTTATGCAATATGTAGTCTATGTAATGAAGAATAATTAATGTACAATATGTACTGTTAAGGATTTAATTAAATAAATTATAAACCATTTATTAATAAATAAATAGAAAACTTATAAACTACCAAATTTTAATTTCTCTGCTACATACAGTAAGTAGTGAGAGTATTGTATTCCACCAGTAGCAGTTACAACATAAAAACACGAGTGAATTTAACAATTTGTGGATTTGTTGGATATTTTTCTTTAAACATTACATATATGCAGTAATTTAAAGTCTGCAATGTTTGAATATACTGTGCTACTGTTCCAAACTGGATGAGATCCATAACTCATCTTCACTTGTGTATGTTTTAAAGAGCTTTTGCATATGGGTAGCTGGTATTATGTAATTGCCTTTGAGTCAAATATATATCCGGATCGTGCATATTTGAAGCCATGCTTGATGACTACACTTCAGCATAATATGAAATTAATGCCATTAGCAGCTACACTACAACAGAAGTCAAAGTTGCTAAATGGCAGTAATGTTAATTCTTCTTAATCCACTGTATTTCTTAAGCATTAATCCTGCGATCTAGTGACCTTGGCAGAAGTGGGTAGTATATATTTCAGACTATCCATATTCTCAACTGCAATTTAATTTACATCAATTCGCTCTTGCCTTAGAAACTGTATTTAATATACAGAATAAACCTCCACAAAGCTACCTTTTCTTTCATAAGACAACTTATGCATAATCATTTTTACTTTCTCTAGCCTATATGTACATAGTGGATAGCTAAGGTATTGTATATGCCCAAATTTTCAATGTTGAGATTTCACCGAAATATGTTTTGCAGTCCCCTGAGTCCAAAAAAAAGCATTTTTAGAAAAAGGTCCATGTGTGTGTTGCTATCTTGCAAGGATAAAACATGATTTTCGAGAAAATCCCCCACCCCAACTACCCTTTACAAGGAAAAATTTTAAATATTTTGATTTTCTCAAAAATGGCTCAAGATTGTGATTAAAATATTGTATATTAAATATATTTATAATAACTCCATGGCACGACAGCTCACGGGGAACCTTGGCCTACCGCCCGGCCGCTGCATCCCCCATCTCGGTCCACTACAAACGTCATGAATGGGGTGCAGTATTGGAGGGTGACACGTGGTCAGCACCTCGAGTCCCCCCCGGCAGGTGATTGCGGAAGTAGCTCCTCAATTGGCCCCCCAGGGACCTTACGAGGCTGAGTGCACCCCTGGCCAGGTCTCCCAGCGGGGGAAAAATCCCCACGCCAGTACTGGGGATCGAACCCAGGTCTCCCGCTTGGTAAGCAGCTGCGCTACCTCCATGCTAAGGAGACGACCTTAAATATATTTACTCACAATAATATGCATATGTTGAATTTTCTGAGAATAGCCTCTGAACACCTCTTTATTCTGGATGAACTTTGCATAACTGGTAAACCTACAGTATTTAGTATCTACAAGGAAGTATGTAATAATACCATTTTTATTAATGTTTATATCGATCAGCATGAAGTATATAGAAGAACTGGTTTAAATGCTGTATAGATGGATAGTTTTATAAGTGTGACTAAAGTCATGTCAGCAAATTTACTGTCTGTAAAAGAACTGCGGGACAAAATTCAACACACCAGCAATGCTGAGAAATGTTCCTGGCATTAACAAACAAATAGGTACTTAATTTAATTTTAGATGGAATAAGCTGGAGAAAACCATGTGAGTGTAACATATAAATTTTTACTTTCTCTAGCCTGCATGTACAATGTGCATAGTGGATAGAGAAGGTATTGTATGTATCCCACCCAAAAATTTGCTGTTGAGATTTCACCAGAAATGTTTTGAGGTCCCCTGAAAACAGCAGTTTTAGAAAAAGGGCTGTGTGTGCCTGTGGACCTTGTAGCTCACAAATAAAAAGTCTGTTAAATACCAAACTAGGTATTTATGTTTAGTATCTCCCAAGTTTAGTACCTACGACATGATTTTCAAGAAAATCCCCCAACATGGAAAAATTTTTGAAAATTTTAATTTTCTCAAAAGTGGCTTTAACAATTTTGATTAAAATATTGTACATTAAAAAAATATTTGCATTAATAATAATATGTATATCTTGAATTTTCTAGGAATAGCCTCTGAAGACCGCTTCATTCTGGATGACTTTTGTATAACTAGCAAACCATAAGAGATAGACAAAAATATAATATACAAAAAATGAAGATCTCATTAAAACGCATAATTTGTCATATACATTTTTTTTTGTAGAGTTAATGCTTTTGAGATATTTTGGATTGTTGGTTTCAATTTTAAGCCATTTAAACTTTTCTCGAATGGAAAAGTCTTTCTTCTCGTTTCTTGTTTGTTTACTCCTGGCAAGCAAAGAGATGGAATTTCAATTGTTTTACATAGTGACTGGCTTTTAAAGGACGAGACTATCTCTTTAGCCTGCGCATTTTATTTCCCTTCTACTTACAAGCTAGTAATAAGACTAATTTTGCTTATGGTTATCTTGATTAGCATGATGTAGATAAAAGATTAATCTTTTAAATAAAAGGTTTGTTTGTGGAATAGCTAGAGAAAGTCATGTGGATGGAACACAAGATATTTTTGTTTTGTTATTATAATTGTTAGATTATTAAAGGCTCCTAAATTTTTTTTGAAACTAAACTCATATTTGAAAAACTGTCAAACTTAGGCTTACCATAATGCCATAGCCTTTGTCTTGATGCGCTGTTGCTCAAAGATACCCTTTACTTCTTGTATTTAACTCATATTTACACAGAGCTATTGCACCTTAAATGGAGGTCATGTCTGAAATTATTATTTTCCACATTTTTACTTGCTCTACTAATACGTGGGTAGTTTCAAAACGTTTTAGCAGTTCTTAAACTAGAACTCTGGTGACCATGGGATTCTTTTAGTTTTTGACCTCGGAAGGTGCACATGGCATACAGTTAGTGAAGATACATGAATTGTTGAGCCAGACACAGCACAAGATGGCTCTCTCTCAACACACAATGATATATTATGACTATAAAAAGCTGTTAAATGCAAAGGAATGCTATTCTTCTCTAATACATTTTTTTGGTGAGTCTTCCCCTTCTTTTTTTTTTAAAAATACAGTTCCAGAGTTATATTCCTGGCGCCATGAAGTACCAAAGCAAGACTTTAGCAAGCGCGGCCATTGGGACCGGTGCCTTCTTGGGCCACTGTTAGAAATTGGTTCTGTAAATTTTCAAGGGATTGGGAATCTCTTGAAGATGAACCTTATTCATGTAAAGGGTAGTTGGGGGTGGTGGTTAACTATCAAGTTTGGTGTTCAACAGACTTTTTGAGCTATTCTCTCCAAAGACAATCATAGATATTTTTCTAAAAATGGTTTTTTTTTATTCAGGAGGTCCCAAAACATATATTTGCGGTTAAATCTCGGTATTGAATTTTTGGGACACATCATAAGCATAGCGAACGTAAAAAACTCTCTGAGAACCATAAATATTGATGCATGGCATCAGCCTTATCCTTCCTCACTCGCCACACTGCTAATGGGGAAGAGTTTTCTTAACCCCACTGAGACAGATGAAGCATGGATTCTTTATGACAATCCAGAATCAAAAGAACAATCCAAACAACGGATGCATACACACTCCACAAAAATGCCCATAAAGTTCAAACTTCAGTGGTTCAATGGTTAGAGCAACTTCACTGAGAGTGGGGGAATTGTCTTCATATCCCAGCTGTGGCTGGTTCTAACAGTTGAACTACATTGCTCATCAATCTGTGAACAACTTAAAAGTATCCAGACTTGACATAAAAATATTGGGAGGCAAGAAGGAGAATGGCTTTGTTGCTAAATCCTGAACATTAGCTGCACACAAATTGCTCATTGGTACTAAAATAAACTGAAATTTGGAGAATAAGAGGTAGGTAAAGGGTAGTTTGGGGTGGGGGGATTTTCTCAAAATCTTCGTGTCGTATCCCTAGAAGATTCTTAACTTAAATATCAAATTTGGCATATACAACTTTTTGGTTTTGAGTTATTGTGTTCACAGACACATACACATGGACCTTATTCCAAAAATAATTTTTTTGGATACAGGGGACTCTAAAACATAATTTCCAGTGAAATCTTGGTATAGAATTTTAAGGTGGAATACCTTCTCTATACGCTACGTCCATACTACATTTAGAGAAAGTAAAAATATGTGAAAATTTATTGCAAATTATTATATTAATGCTTATTCTGCCACTTTCTATATAAATAACAAAGATTCCTCTTAAGCAGGTATAAATGTAGAAGTTGATGGTTTTCTGTTACCAACATTATAGACACACAACACATTGCAAGGAGCAAGAGACCACATGCCCGCCAGGGTAGTGTGGTGGTGGTGTGTCTGCCTCATATTCAACAGGTAGCGAGTTTGAATCTCGCTTAGGGTGAGTTACTCAGATAAGTTTTTTTTGGGGGATTTCCCTTATCCTGAGAAGACGAATGTAGAGTAACTTATTTGAGCATCATTTCACCAATTTCATTCATTGTACAATATGACCAACCAGGTTAAAGGACGTTAAACTACCAAAAAGAGACCAGACCACATGTTGACCCTTGCACACAAGCAAGTTGGTGATGCCTGGTCTAACCAGTAAGAAAGACAATCATGGGTAAGAGGTGTGTACAGTGGTAAGACTGGTTAGTTTCATAGCCACGTGCTTTGTGCAGGGAAGTGAAAAATTTAATATGTTTAGCAAAATACACCATTAGAAAGAAAAATATTAACAGCAATTCAGCAAGTTTTAAGTCTTTTCAATTTCAGGCTTTACATGAAGTCTCTTCACTCATAATCTTATACACTACTTACAATACAAATATGGTTCACAGTGCTGAATAATTAGCAACTACACAAATTATATAAGGAACAAACAACTAAATATGTCTATAGAAAGTTATAAGTGGTTTTATTTGCATAGCCTTTAAAATGTGCAACTGCAACTCGATACATAATTAATAGCATTGCACTTGGAAACTATTCTATAATATTCTATATTAAGCAGTATTTTAGCAAATTAAAATCTCTAACCTGCCAGATAATTGAAGGACTTATAATGTTACATAATCTTTATTTATGCCAGGATTATAATGAACTTATTGTAATGTGAAATAGCTAAAAATCATACATAGTATCATATAGAGCTATTTAAGATTGACTTAATGCAATATAACTTGAGAGTTTGGCAGTATCAAAATTTTCCTTTCTGTTATATTAAGTTATGCTGATCCAATGTAAATGCTCAGAAGCATATAATGTAATAAATTTCTAGATGAGCTATTTTTTTTCAGTTGGTAAATTATGTATGAATTTTTCTTCAGAATTTAATGAAAGGTATCCATAATAATGTATATAATTTTAATGAAATATACAGTTTATTTCATAGTCGACTAACCCTCTCAGTATTTAAGACTGAAAATGCATTCCAGGAGGTGTTAAAAAATGGGCCAGTAGAGGGGACAGAACTTAAAGTGCTGGACAATAAGCGCACACCTTTTTATTTGGTGTGCCATGGACAGCACTCATCAAAGAGTCATAGCACCTCAGCCATTGGAGCACATGTTAGACTAGCATGTGTTAAATGATGTCGCATAATAATTAGAACCAAGCAGCATAAAGCAGCAGCATTAAGTAATAAAAACAACTATCAAGAGTAATTCCTGTTATGTGTTTCCTAACAGTTCTTCAGCTTAGTAACATTTCTTAACTTCACACACTAAGTGGCATTATGTTCGTAAAGTTCATTGTAATCCTGGCTTAAAGGAAAAGGCAAAGCAAACATTACTTTCATTGATTCAGTGCTTTCATGTATGACAATCAAAATTAATATAATTTGGCAACACTGTTCCTTTTGACTTCTTTTCTTACCTCACCCTTCCAATCTGTTCTTAAGATTTTTTATAATAATTCAAAGCAAAACTGTTTCCAGCATCCGTCATTGATTCAAATATAAAACAGTAATTAAATCAGAGTGCTGCACAGGCAGATCTAAGTGGGATGGTAGAATGGGGGGTTGAAGGTCAGTTTGTTAGGAAGGGGAAACCAGCCTGGCTAGCTGCTTTGATGGGTTTTGGCATCGGTACAGCCATGAGTGAATAAGAGGATCTTTCCCTCTTGTGCAATGCATTATTATAAAGTTTTTGACCGATGAAAGGGTTAAAGCCTTGGAGATTTTAACTTGTTTAAAGGTACAGTTTGGGCCAAACAATTTAAGGGCAGTCGAGAATTTGTACAAAGTCATGCTTGGTGCCCAAGATCAAGTCTCACAAATGATAACCTCCCTGCCGTTCAAGAGCTTACAGAAGCTTATTACCAATGCACTGTTGAAGAAATCACATTAGAAGCGGGTGTCAGCATTGGGAGTACTCATACCATTATCAGTTAACATTTTGGATTAAAAAAAAAATAGTGTTTATGGGTTCCAAACTTGTTAACCAAACAGCAAAACAGGTCAGGTTGGAGATTTGAATTTATGCAGCAAGAAGAGAAGGATTTTTTGAAGCGCATCCTTGCATGTGATGAAACATAAGTCCATCATTTCACTCTGGACTCCAAAATGATGAGCAAGGAGTGGTCAAAACCTGCTTCTCAGCCAGCAAAATTCTCATAACAGTATTTTTCACTACAGAGGAGTTTTGCTCACTTTTCTTCACAATCAACATACTGTGAATGTGGTTTAATATTGCTAGTTGTTTAATTCAGCAAAAGTCATTGTATGGCCATCAGAGATGTTGTCTTTTTCCAAGACAATGCTAAGCCTCAACCCCAATTTGACAAGGGCCAGATTGGATGACATGCAATGGGAAATCGTCGGACACTCCTAGAGTACACATTTGTTCCCCCTGGACTATTTTTTGTTTGTGGCCATGAAAGAATCACTTGGACAACAATTCAAAACCAATGAAGACATTGAGGAGCAATTGTCATTTGCCTCTTGGCTTCTCAATACAGTTGTCCATTTGATTGCCCCAAAATTGCTGAAGAACAGCAGAGCATGTACTAGGATGTTCCCAGTTTTGAAAGGCATCTTCTTGACAGAGCATGCAGTTTGGTGAGTTAAGAATTCTCATCTGGTGTGGACAGCGTGCTAGACAATCATGTTGTGTTATTACTTTCTCTACACGAACTATATACATAGTGTATGTACTAACACAAAAGATATAATATTCAGATTTCACTGGAAATACATGATTTAGGGTCCATTGTGTTCAAAAAAAGCATTTTTAGAAAAAGGTCTGTGTGTGTCCATTTGTGTCAGTGTGTCTGTAAACTCGATAACTCACAAAGTCTGTAAAATACCAAACTTGGTATTTAAGCTTAGTCCCTTCCAAGGATGTGACAAAGATTTTGTGGAAAATTCCCCTACCCCAAACTACACTTTACATGGAAAATTTTTCAAAAATTTGGATTTTCTCAAAAATGGCTCTAATGATTTTGATTAACATATATCAAAGATGTTTCCATAACAAATAAAATGTATATTTTCATTTTCTAAGAATAGTCTCTGAAGACCTCTTGGACAAATTTTGCTGGATTTTGTATAACTAGTAAACTGTAGGAGATAGACAAAAGTTTACTACACAAAAAATGTAGATCTTGTTAAAACACACAATTTATGTCATATACATGTATACTTTTGTCTATCTCCTACAGTTTACTAGTATACATTATTTTCATGTAGTTGACCAGTTTTTAGATATTCCTTGTTATTGGCTTCCATTTTAAAATACTTAAAACTTTTCACATAAGGGAATTTGTCAACTCCTGGCAATGCAAAGAAATGGATTTCATCCACATGACACTCAACTTTTAGAAAATTTGACTATTGCTTTAGCCTTGTGTATCCCATTGTTTCCCTTCTACTTATAAGAAATCATTTCTGCTAATGTTTATCTCGATTAGCATGAAGTAGATAGAAGCAAGTGAATGGAACACATCAGATTTTTTTCAGAATGTTGCAACAGTTTCAAGTTGAGTTGATGCTGGTATAGAGTTTTTATTGCTGAGGATGTTGGCCCATTTCTTTTCACTGCTTAGTCTGGAGACAAATTCAGTTCTTTCAATTCTCAAGGATTTCATTTTTAGTTCTACTGAATGAAAAGAGATTTTTTTTTTTTTTTTTTTTGTTATATATATATTTAATATTTTTGTTTGTTTTTTGCTAAACTGTCAGCTTCTTCAATTTCTTTTAATCCAATGTGAGATGGAATACATTGCAATTTAATTTCCATATTCAAGCTTCTAAATCGTTGGCAAAAGTGTAAAGACCACAAAAAAATCCATTGTCCTCTGTCAGATTTGAACCCGCGACCTTGGGTATATGAAGTTAGCATGGTAACCACTAAACCCTGGAGGGCGACATGACTACTCTACCAAGTATGTATGCATAGTAGGTAATAGATGAGAAGGTTACATATTCAACCCAAAACCTATACCAATATTTCACAGGAAATACATGTTTTGAGGACCCTCAAATCAAACATGTAGAAAAAGATACTCATTTGTATCACAACTTAAAAATGAAAAGTCCCTCAAATATCAAACTTGGTATTTAAATTTACTATCTTCAGCAAGGATGGGTCATTAGGATTCTCATGAAAATTCCCCTATCCCCAACTACCCTTCACATGCAACATTTTTTGAAAATTGCTGCAACAATTTTTATTAAATTACTATTTATTTAAGATATTTTCATGACAGATAAAATGTATACCTTGAGTTTTCTGAGAACAGCCTCTTCATTTTGGGTGACTTTTCTATAACTGGTAAACCGTAACACATAGATAAACCCTTACTACACAAAAAATATAAATCTTGTTAAAATGTACAATTTGTGTCAAATACATTTTCTGTAGAGTTAACTGTTTCTGAGCTATCCCTTATTATTGTTTTTAAAATTTTCAATACTTTGATTTTTCTTGCGTAGGAAGTCGCTATTCACTATTTTTATTCTGGTCATGCAAAGAAAAAGGAATTTCAATTGTATGACATAGCAAGTGGTTTTTAAAAGATTTGAATATAGTTTTAGACCAGGTGTCCCTAACGACTGCACGCTCGGGCGGCAGTAAAAGCCCTCAAGCCCTGACCATCTGGTTGCGGGCAAGAAATGGAGGTGCTGCAGTGGCGGAACTATGATTATGTAAATTAACTTACACTTTCGCTGTCAATTACAAAATAATGATAGCAGTATTTTATACACTTTAATACTGATAACTAATATAATACAAAATAAAATCTAATTGGCAGGAAATTCAACTAACGAAATACAAACACTTGTGTAAAACTAATAAACTAAATAAATAATTTAATATGGCATAGACGTACTATGCAATTCAATGAAGTAAACAATACAAATAAACATAATATTCTCAAATAAATGTCTGTGAAAATTACTCTTTCTTGGGCATCAGACAAACACTGTGATGTTTGCAGTTGTCTGTTTTCAACCAGCTGTTCAATACGTGGGACTATTGTTTTCGAGCTACCCAATCACAAACGTTCTTTCAAGTGTTCATCACTTTTTTGAGGAAAACAGTGATTCGCAAACATAGGTTGGCCCGAACAAACCATATTGTGAGTTTAGGAAATCTTTCCTGTCTTACAGAGGTGCAGAAATGGCTTATACTTTTTTCTATTTTGATATTTATCTTTCTCAACATCATTTTGCATATCTATTACTTCCAACTACAGTTCAACAGGACTAATGAGGATACCCACTGAAAATAACTTAAATTGTTTCTCAAGTGGCATAATGGAATGTACATTCAAATTCTTCGTGCAATTGTCGCAGTATGTTATATATTCATCAAAGTCCAAGGTTTCTACACCTGATGTAGATGACAAGATATGCAGTTAACTACTATTAAGAGTGAAGTATTCTTCATGTTGGAGTTGTATTGAGTCACACTTATTTACACTTAAAAATCTCCACTTAATATGTTAAAAAACACTGAAATGTTTTCCAGGACATTCGCCCTCTTCTTCAGCAGGCTGAGAAAGAGGGCGAATGTCCTGGAAAACGTTTCAGTGTTTTTTAACATATTAAGTGGAGATTTTTAAGTGTAAATAAGTGTGACTCAATACAACTCCAAGATGTGCAGTGTCGGTTATATCATTGCTTTCATCTATTGCAAGAGAAAACACAATAAATGACTCCGAATATCGTCTGCAGGGTCCTCCGCACGTGTTATCGTGGAGAAGGATAAACTGACTGATTGATAATCGTGTACATACTCTGGGCTCAATTCTTCAGCTGCATCAATTAAATATTGTTTTACCATCTCACCTTCACTGAAGGACCCATGTTCCTGGCAACACATAGGAACCCACTCTAACAACACTAGCACAAGTATTTACATCTTCCTTGTTCATTTTAAGTTTCAGATCTGCAACAACACATGTGTGTTCAATGTCTTTGTATTTATCATAATCGTGTGCGTGACATAGCAAGTAATGCCGTTGCAAATTATATTGTTATTTTGTTTAGAAGCTTTTAACACACTAAACATTTTGCCATGTCATTTTCTTCCATAAACAGAAAGTTTTCTTCCCCATTCTGCTCGAAACATCACCAGTGTGGATGACTGTCTTCCCAACGTGGATGTTCCAGCCATTGTAAGTACGACACCACTGCATGGATACACTGTGTAACTGTGCGGCCTGCAGTGAGTGTATTCAGGCGCCCTTGACTCAATTTGGTGATGCCTGTTTTAGACCAATGTAATCCTTTATTTCCCTTCTTCTTATAAGGAAACAAGTAATAAGACCATTTCTGGTAATTTATCTTGATTAGCATGATGTAGATAAAAGAATAATATTTTGTAAGAATACTTTTTTTCAAGAACAGATAGAGAAAATCATGTGAATGGAACACATCAGATTTCTACATAAATGATAAAACACATCAAATATGTTTAGAGTACAATGAAGATGGCAGTGACATAAACTCAACATGTGGAGAAAAAGAGTTCAATCTTTCTTCTTAATTATGAAAGAATCCATTCCATAAGACACAAACCACAACATTGTTTTAATGGTTGGCCTCAGTACAGTAATTGTGTCTCACTCCCCAGCTCAGCAGACCCCAGTAAGTCGTCAAACAAAGCTATGCACATAGGTAGGCCACAGTATTTATTGTTTATGTACCACATGCAAATCAGTGTTACTGAGATTTATATTTTATTTATTTCACTAATATTGTGTCCAGTGTTTTAATCTTTATTTGAATACATTATGTTACATGTATTTTTTTAATAATATTTTACAGGAGCTGGGCTGGACTGCCGTCCCCTGGTACACTCTTTTTTCTTGGTTTTGTGAACCAACCTTAACCTTACAAAGTTTAAAAAGTGTCACTTTAGAAGACACCATAAAAAATATTAAACTGAGTTTCAGACTAAAATAATTAACACACAAAAATATATAGTTATTTGAAATTTTTTAGGAACTCAAAACTGATGTGGAAAGGCTCTGCAAAGCAAACATTTTAGCAAAATAAGAATATACAATATCATTAAATAATACCCATTTCCAAGCCTCATATATTGAAAGTTAATGTACATATTGATGACTAAACTTTGAGATCTATATTTAGCTTTTCATAGGTTATACAAATATATTTCACCATTTGTAATGCTGCAGTTGCATCAAATCAAGCTGACTTCAGATTCTCATAACACAGCTTTATGGCACTTCTCAGATACATTTATGTACACAGTATTGCCATAAGTTCTGGCAGTAAAATTTAAACACACTGCATTATGGAAACTGAGAATGAAGACATGTGGCAATGCTGTATATTATCGTTCACAAGGGCACCTTTACTACTCTGCAAGTAACCAGCTAGCAGTGTGCCAGTAACAGGCAAGAGAGAAACATGGAGTGCAGGGTGTGTGAAAATCGTATTGCTGTATTGGTGTTCTTTCATTGCGGAAAGCAAGCTAAGGAAATTTTTTCAACACTGAAACCTCTTGGCATCAATGAGCGATTTGTGTTTTAGACAATAGCACGGTTTACAGAAACTGTTGATCACATCAGATCTGGCCATCCTAGGCGTGTACACACAACAAACAGTTTTGTCTTGTGAAATGAAATTGGTAGCACTGTGGTAGAGAGGTTAGACCACTTGCCTCCCACCTTGGTGGCCTGGGTTCAATCCCAAGTGGGGTTTCTGGTGGGCGAAACAGTGTCTGGGCGGGTTTTTTCCAGGTACTCCAATTTCCCCTGCCACTCATTCCACTAATTTCTTTCATTTCATCCACTTCCTCACACTCATGCCTGTCTATGAGCCAACCAATTGTTCCAGGTTCTTCACTCTGTGGTTACGTGCCATTGCCTGCCCATCAGGCCTCTGACCCTTAGGTATCCACTTGCAAGTCCGAAAAGGGTCCTACATACGCAGAGGGTAAGCTGACTACATAATGTAATGAAAAACACTCTTCACGAACAATGTCACGTATTTTGAAGGATGATTTACATGTTAGTGCACATAAAAATTAAGATACACAAGGCATTTGCTAACTGAAAAATTAAAGGAGATGTGCCAGGTTTGATCTCAGGCTTTGTTAATGACATATGGGGAGAGCAAAAACCATATAGAAATGGTTGGCAACCCATGTCCCAAAAAAAATGAAATGGCATTTTATTTATGGACACTCTTTAACTGCTGTGGTTCTCAGCATCCCATTTTATACTGGGTGTGAAAGAGGTCTCTCTATCAGGCTTGAGGTTCTTTTACATGCCGTAAATCTATGACAACGCCTTTACTTCCCTTCCAAAGGAAGCCATGCTAGGGATTTTTACGCCCGAAAAAATCCATCGTCCTCTGTCGGGTTTGAACCTGCAACCTTGGGTATATGAAGTTAACATGGAAACCATTACACCACAGAGGGCGACCCAATGTCCCATTGTTCATCACTACTACTGACTGGCCTAGCGGAAGTCCAGACCTCAATCCATTTGGATTATTCTCTTTGGCAGAATCTCGAGGCAGTAGCATGTCAAAAGAGGCGCCACAATTTGTGCCGCTATTAATGAGTGGCCTCAACATCTTTGCCACTGTGTTGCTGCACTTGGCAATCATTTTGAATGAGAGTATGCTCATTCTGAGGCATTTTAGGCATTTTTTGTGTTCTTTCAGAATACATGTATATTGATGGATTTGCATAGAAATATATGCATTGAAAGTACTGACAGAACTTATGACAGTACTGTGTATATACTTCAAAGCTAGGAAATAATACAGAGGGTGGCTTGTGATCTATGGTAACAAATTAAGACACCCTGTACATTATGAAACACCACACCTACACCACTGGTGATATTCTATATGGCAACCCTGAGCTCGGGTTATCGCTCTGCAGCGCAGCTTCATCTGGAGCAAACTCTACGAAGTACAAGGAGATCCATTTATTTCATTCCTCCTGGTAAGCTTTCTGAAGACTGTCGAGGTCATTTGCTTCCAAGGACCCTTTTCAGCAACCCAAAAGCACAATAAGCCATCAGCAATGCGTCAGATATGGAATATATTCCTTTTCTCTATGTTCTGCAAGAATTTGCTGCTTGAAGCAGATGTGTGGCTTGATGCTTTAGCCTGATGCAGCCAGAATTAAGTGGAAAACTCGTATCAGGATAACATGCTGAGTTGAATTTCACATTTTATGTACATGGCGAATAGGTAATTTTCCATTGTAGCTGCTATTACGATGAAACCCTTGAGAAAAATTTCCATTGTTTTCATTTATCAACTTTCAAAAATTTTTTTTTCCCCTAGGTCAGTAATATACAGCCCAGGGTTTGTTGCAGTCACTTAGATAAATATATGCTGTATCTAAAGTGGGAACAAACTTCCGCTTTTCACCAGTTAGGTATCATTCATACAGGTTTTTGCTGTTAGTGGCGCATTCTGCAATGTATTTAGGCAGCAGTTTATATACCCAGCTTGTACGGCACTTTTCTAGATTCAAATTCCTGTTAATTATGGTGTTCACAGTAGTAACAAATTCCTAATTTAAATGTAATGGCCATATGAGTTGCAGGATTTGTCCAGAGACAAGGGCCTTAACCTTTTGAATTACTGTATTTATCCGAATACAAGGCAATTTTTCCCCCAAAATATTAATGTTCAGAACTGGGAGTCATCTTGCATTCGTGATATGTTTTCCGAATACTATACAGGGAAAAAGAAAATTTCAAACCTCACCGGTACAGCAGTAACAAGCCTGGGAGAAATGGTATAGATTACCACCATGGTCGCAATGTATAGGCAGAGTTTGAGCATTTCATTCTGCACTGAGAAGTAGCTGATAAGGAGCATATGAGCATTCACATTGAAAAAAGATTACTTTCCGAGACTAAAATAAAATTACAAGACTTCATTTCACATTTGTGGTTGCATGTAATGTATTGGACGTCAATGGTCAAGAAGAAAGAGAGAGGTTAGCTGCACATTTCCCCTCCTCGGATGGCACACATACCGAAATGTGCAAATATGAACTAGGTAGAACGTTTTACAATATATTATATTAAGTATTTTACCTTAACAGAAAATAGCATCCATAAATAATTGTTGTTACAGCTACGCTGCCACCATCACATTTTATCATCGGATATACCGTACATTTTGTTCTCCCTTCTGTCTCTCCCACTTGCAATGTGAATTTCTGTACAAATTGAAATTAGGTAAAATAATTACGATGTGTTGTATTAAGTATGTCTAAATACAAAATCATATCCATCATCATCATTATCATTATAGTTATGCTACCGCCACCACCATGTAAATTCCATATACAAAAAAAGGGACATAATCAGCTTAAGCATCCATTAGTTTTTTCGAAATATATGGCAAACATTTAAATTTCATTTAAAATTCTTCTTTTTATATACCTTTAAGTTCTGAATTTGAACTTGAATTTGAGGTTATCTTGTATTCAGATAAATACAGTAACCCCGAGTGTGACTGGTCGTGAATTTGCCTGTTTCTTGCTCTTTGGAATATAGCCTAATCTATGAGAAACCTTGCTTGGATACAGTAAACCTATGCCTCTTGCATTTCTTAATATTCTTGGAATTGAAATATTTTGTATTGCAATGGCACTAATATACCTTTCACAGGATGGTTCGATTTTTGGGCGTATTTGACATAGCAGGAATGAGAGCAACCAACTGAATCAACACGATGATACACTTATACTATTTGGTCTGCAGAGTTAGTGTACTTGTCCAAACTTGTCACCATAGATCACGAAAAACCCTCCATAAACATAAAAAAATGGATTATTTTGAAACATGCATGATAATGAAACATTAATAAAGCCTGTAACATGACTTATGCTAGAGATAAAAACCATAGCTACTGGAACTGAACAAAGTTATCTCTTTTATTGATTTAAAGTATTCTCTAACATCTAATGCACTTACACTTAAGAGCTGAATACAAAAACACTTAAATATTCAACATTAGCTTTATTGTAATAAAGTCTAATGTGTTGTGTTATATGCGTTTATACAAATAGTGGTAGTGCAAATTTAACAACAATGTTTCATATGGTTCATTTTGTAACATCTACCATCAAAATGTTTCAGTATTTAACAAAACAGATTTAAGAGAGTTGGTTCGTAATAAGTTCTTCTCACTCACTGGCACAATCAATAATGCAGGAAATTCAAAACTCGATTTGAAACTTCTTAAATAAGACAGTCAGCGACTACAAATATTATGGCATTTTAAAATATTTTTTGTTAAAAAAATGCATTATATAAGTATATCACATTATATCACATTTCACAAATGTTAAGATATATTATTATGCAGTGGCAGTTGTTATATAAGAGCACAAGAACATATCAACACTAACTTTGAATTTATTGGCTATGGTTTTAAACGTAATGTACATGTGGTAATTTAGAATCTTCTGCACTACTGCTCTTGATGAAATGTGGCATCAATGTTGGCAGCACATCAAGAGTTGTGCATGTTTAAAGCAGTTCTTGCTCATATGCAACTCGTAGGAATAATTATCTAATGGCCCAAAATACATGTGCAGCGTCAACATTGGGAAGCATTCTTGAATGGCTTTCTTACTTTCTCTACATGTACTATGTACATACTTAGTGTATAGAGAAGGTGTTGCATTCCACCCAAAATTCATTTCATTACATTACGTAGTCGGCTTACCCAATGAAGATGAGCACTGGTGGAATGCAATGGCAGGGAAAACTGGAGAAAGCCTGCCCTGTGTTGCTTTGTGCACAATCCCCATAAGCCACCTTGGTGAGAGGCGAATGGCATGGCACAGGCTAGCAAGGTAACCACTGCACCACAGAGAGCGACTCATTTTTTTCAAATACTTATTATTTATAGATGGCTACTAGAGGGGGTATACCTCATGCATCACAAAAAAACAAAAGAATGATGCAGTTGGCTTTCAGCAAGATGTATAATATTGTGAAGCTACTTACAGTGAAGGCTAATCAGATTGATTAATGTTTAGACTCTTCACACACTTTACTTTAATTGAGATGTGGTTCAGCAGCAGCTGATGATGCAAGCTTGAGTCCATAAAACAATTGTTTGCCCACCTGGGTAGTGTGGTGGTAGCGTGTCTGCTTTCCATTCAACAGGTCACGAGTTTGAATCTCGCTTAGGGTGAGTTACCTGGATAAGGTGTATTTTGAGGTTTTACAAATGTCTTGAGCATAATTTCAGCAATCTCATTCGTCTGATATGACCAACCACATTAAAGGACATTAAGCTTAAAAAATTGTTCTACACAGTAAAAGTAAATAATGCAGACAATTCTTATATTCTGAAGATCACATATTAGATTAGATCATGACAGTGATTCCGAAATGGATGAAAATGATATTTTCAGCAAGTTCGAGACTATAAAAGGCAGTGCCAGCTCTGTTTGGAATAGGGAAAGTGATGAAATCGATAGAGCTTTTCATAGCAAGATGAACTGTTTTACTAGCAGTTCCAAAGCACCCAATTATGACACTAAAACACCACACAAGAATATGATAAAAATTGGACCGTCTTCTTGGCTAGGGCCTGCCAATCAGACACAGAAGAAATATGGCGTTTGTTTATCAGCACTGAGATTTTAAATGAGATTATAGCACATACTAATTCATAATTTGATTTTGCAACTTTTACATATTTTAATTTATGATGTAAATACCATCAAAATGATGATAATAATAATTCAGCAGGATTTTAAAATTTTAAGACAAATAATATATTATTTTTGGAATTTTTTACACTGTGAAGCAATATAATTATTCACTAACATAGATTCATTTTAAATTTTTATTTACTTTCAAGACTTTCAAGTGGACATATAATACATACTTTGATTATCTTAGTCTTTCAGTTGGGTGTTATCATTAGTGCCAATTTTTCACATGTTGCCAACTAAGGGTTAATAGTACTCATGATATGTGTACTCAAATGTAACACCAAAAAAATTGGAAAAATGGAATTAAAAGTTTCTGTTTATGCTTTCATACAGCTCCATAATCTCCATTCTCTGTTACTTTCTCGTGTTTCTTTGACTTTTCTTGTCATTTTTGCCATTTCATTCACTACTCGCTCAGTTTTATATACCCACAATCGCTCTGATTCTTTCAGGATCTTTGCAGTAAATCTAAATTTTATGGGCGGCGAAATGGCTGAGTGGTTAGACTGCTTGCCTCCAATCTAGGTGGTACAGGTTCAATCCCAAGCACCCACATGTGGGATTTGTGGGTGACGAAGCAATGTTTGGGTGGGTTTTCTCTAGGTCCTCTGGTTTCCCCCGTCACTCATTTCACCAACTGCTCCAACATCACCTTTCCTATCATCCATTTCGCTTAACTTCATATCATCCACTTCCTCACACTTATGCCTGATTATGGGCCAACCACTAATTCCAAGTTCTCCATTCTGTAGTTTCGCGCCATTGGCTCCTCGACAGGATTCTGACCTCTAGGCATCCGCTTTTAAGTCCTAGGGGGGGTTCAGTCCTACATAAGGGGAGGGTAAGCCAACTACAAAACTAAACTCTATGCTTATATTATGAAGAGGAAGAAATCTGCATTCTTTCCTCTGAGCACCAATGTAAGACTTTGTACCTTTTGCTGTTCATATATACATAAATATAAAAATATTGCTCTCCCATTTGGCCATACTACACCACATTTCAATCGCTGACACTATATCTTTTTAAATACACTATTGTTGCCATCAAAATTTTGCAATAGTTTTGCATATATAATTTTAAAGAATTATCTTTTAAAGTTATAGATTGTTATGCTATTCAATTTTAAGCTTGGAAAATATCTGTATGTTAATTACAGATTTAGAAACTGTTTTAACTTTTTGCATTTTACTTACAACTGTATTCTGAAAGTTTTCCCTCGTGCCTACGCTCATGCTGCGACTTCATTGTGAATGTATCTTTAACCTTCCTTCATTTGTGATTTATATGATTGTTATCTCTTTGGTCCACTAAAGAAATACCTGAGAAAATTCAATTCTTACTGAAGCTCAGCTTAGAGCTGATTGGAGGAAAGGAGAAAAGCATTAAAATAAAATAGATTGTTATGCAGTCTGTTCTTAAAAATGCCGTTTATTTTTCATTTTGTTAACATTGCTTTGAAATCCTGTTTTGAATTTACTGCATTAGTTGCCAGTTTGCAAAAAAACAAATTTTATTTTTAATTTTTATTACTACTAATTATCTCTCTAAAACAACACAATTTCAGTCAGTAATTTATTGCCAGCAATGAAATTACCACAGTTTTATAAAGTATGATACACTACATCAAAATCAAACTGAAAAATGTAGCTTAAGTACAATGGCTTCATTTTCACGTGAAACCTATGGACTAAAGCTAGACAAATGTATTCCAAAGAACAAACATGACTCATATCTTACACTTAGAAAATATGTAAACTTAATACGTTTAGATAGGTGCATCAAAAGCTGAAAGACTTAGTACTTCCATATAATTATCTTGGAAACAGCAGATATTATTGAGAACTATTACTGTAATACTTTACACAATGTGCTTGTAACAATATGCTAAAAAAACAAAACAAGCTTTACAAATGCTTCTTCAGTATATCTCTTATAAATGAACAATGAATGAATTTCATCATAGCAACTTACAGTGGATAAAATCCTGACTAATTTACAAGATGTAATCTCTGAAAATTATTTTTTTTTGATTTCACTCTTTTCTTAATCACAGAACTTTCCTCCAAGGCCTTCTACAAAATAGCAGCTTAAGACAATGCTGTTCTAGTTCAACAGGACAACAGTATTCATTTTATCAAAGGACAAATCTAATATCTTTAATTAGAATCATGGCCCATAATGGTCTAATGCCTAGTTAAGCAGCTGCATCTGTGAAGTTTGACTAAACATTTTGAAAAATTTAACAATTAATTTTTTTACTTTCTCTACACGTACTATATGCACAATGTATAGAAAAGGCTATTAGATTGCACCCAAAAATTTGATCCCGAGATTTCACCGGAAATACGTGTTTTGGGACTCCCTGAATTAAAACAAAAAAAAAAAAAAAAAAAAAAAAAAAAAAAATGCATTTTTAGAAAAGTGTGTGTGTGCATGCACATGTGTGTGTGTCTGTGGCTGAAAATCGAAAATTTGGTTAAATACCAAACTTGGTATTTAAGCTGAGTATCTTCCAAGGATGTGACACCACGAAACTTTTCAAGAAAATCCCCCCATCCTCAACTACTCATTTTATAAAACATATTGGTTTTCTCAAAAACTGCTCTACGATTTTGATTAAAATCTCTTATATTTAAGATATTTGCATGATAAATAAAATGCATATCTTGAATTTTCTGGGAATAGCCTCTGAAGACCTCTTTATTCTGGATGAATGTTTCTGAATGTTGCATAACTGGTAAACTGCAAGACTCAAACAAAATTTACTACACTAAAATATTATCTTCTTAAACACACGGTTTATATCATACACTTTTTTTTCGCAGAGTTGACCGTTTTTGAGAGATTCCTTATTGGTTTCAGTTTTAAAATACTTTAAAACTTTTCTCATACAGGAACTTGTCAACTCCTGGCCACGCAAAGAAACAGATTTCAATCCCATAGCAACCAAATTTTAAAACACTTGGCTGTCGATTTAGCCTAGTGTTTTCCCTTATTTCCCTCCTACTTATAAAGAAAAAAGTGCGTAATAAGACTGTTTCTGCTAAAGTTTATCTTGATTAGCTGAAGTAGATGGAAGATAAAGCTTATTAACAATAATTTGTTACAGAGATGTAGAGTAAGTCATGTGAATGGAACACATCAAATTTTTATTATTAGGTTGAATATCAAGAACTAACAGACAAAGTGATACAGTTGCTAATGTTTTATTACCTTCTCTGCTGCTTACCTGGCAGCTCAAGAATACCCCCAAAATAAAAGTGAGAATCATTTGAGGCACCCCAAATAAAAACACAATTTTTCTGATTTTATTCATAAACTAAAATTTGATCTCACTTGGTGAAGCTGTCCATGAGGATTACAAACTTGCAAGTTAGCAAAATTACTGTATGAAGGCCTTGCAATTCTGTCCAAAAATACTTGACCTGGGTTGAGGGCTTAACACATTGGAGCCCAAGCCCGAGTATAGCTTCGGCCGTGTGAAATGTTCATGCGACCCACGCCCGAGTATAGCTCGGGCAGGTATTTGTAACGCTTTTAATGCAATTCCACGACCTTAATTCGCTCTTGGGCTATGTGGCAAAGAACACACATCAGTTATCGTTTAGTTGTCTGATTTGTGCTACCATCTCTCCTTGCTTTAGTCAACTACTAGGACATTTAGGAGATTTAGTAATATTGGCTGCTCTTGGGTAGTTGCGCCATTTTCTTTGAAGGTGGTGATCTGGTTATTATGTTTTGGTTTTTAAATTTAAAATGCTGTATTTTCCTCAATTTCTGTGAACGGAAGCTGTGGAAAATTCTGATTCTAAGGGAGAGTTTTTCGAACTTTGAATAAATGGAGTGTAAGCAGCTTTACACAGATGTTTTCAAACTCATATTTAATACTTGTTGTAAATTTAAAATAAAATATTAATATGGAAGTTATGACTATTTTTTTACTTGTTGAGAAATCCTTGAATGCCATACTTTTAGATTGTACCAATACTTTTTGGCAGATTTGAATCATGCACTGTAAATGATAACTCAAAGTAGGTGTAAAAACCCTGGGTTTCTTGGCACTTCAACTAGAGAAACGCCTGGGCTTCAATGTGTTGATAACAAAAGTTACATCATAATATTGGTTTAAGCCACATATCCTCTGTTAACTGATTTTGAGCAAAACAAGACTACAAACTGGGCCATATTACTTGGGCTGTCCCAGAATGATGTATAGATAGTGGTTGTTGTTTCAAACAATGGTAAAAAGTACCAACCTTAGAAAGCTTAAGTTTAAAGATTTTTCTTTATTTAGCATTTGCTTGGTAGCCATCGTTAGTGAATGCTCTCAGCAAATTTGTAATCATGGATAAAACTGGTCATTGTTATGTGATATAAAGGTCTTAGTCCAACTAATATCAAGGCGGAGCTAGATTCTACTTTGGGGGAGTCTGCACCTTCGTTTACAACACTGAAATATTGGGTGGCAGAGTTTAAGCGTGGCAATACGAACATCGCAGTGGTCGATTAAATGAGGTTACCAGTCCAGAAATTGTAAAGAAAATCCACAAAATGGTATTGGATGACAGTCGACTAAAAGTGTGCATGCTAGCAGACATTGCAGGCATTTCTCCAAGTTCTGTACATCGCATACTAACTGAAAATTTGGATATGAGAAAGTTGTGTGTAAGGTGGGTGCCGCATTTGCTCACAATAGAACAAAAACAGTGTCGTGAGGATGCTTCAGTAGAGAGTTTGGCAATGTTTCGCTGCAATAAAACTGAGTTTTTGCATCAATTCATAACAATGGATGAAACTTGAGTCCATCACTTCACACCTGAGAAGAAGGAACAACCAAAACAGTGGATTGGAAGGGGAGAATAGGCTCCAAAGAAGGTGAAGACAGTTCCATCTGCAGGCAAGGTCATGGCATCAGTTTCCTAGGATGCATGAGGGATAATTTTAATTATCATCTCAAAAAAGGAAAAGTAATCAATGATGAATATGCAAACTTGTTATTGCATTTGAGTGATGAAATTGAGCAAAAATGGCTGCATTTAGCGAAAAAAAAGAAAAAAAAAAGAAGTTTTGTTTCATCAAGACAATGCACCAGTTCACATGTCCATTATCGCCATGGCCAAATTGATGTTTGTAGGAATTTAGTAATAGTGACAATGTAAGTGACATAGTGTTAAAAAACCAACTCAACAAATTAATACACAATGAGTTAAATTTCAAATTGCTTCCTCATGCACCCTATTTGCCAGATTTAGCCTCCTCTGATTATTTTCAGTTTCCGAACTTGAAGAAATGGCTTGGTGGTAGATTTGCCAACAATGAAGCAGTGGAGTCTGCAGTTGATGGCTATTTTGCAGACCTTGATAGTTCTCATTATAAACAGGGTAGATGATGATGATGATGATGGTGTTTAAGGGCGCTCAACTGCCGAGGTCATAAGCGCCCTTACGATTAAAACTTGGCAATAGCCAGTAAGAAAATACCAAACAAAAAAGTAAACACAAATAAAAGAGCTAACACAGTTGAAACGGAAGTAACAGAAACGTCCAGCCCTCTAACCAGAGCTGGATATAAAACTCCATCTAAAATCAACACATTAAAACCAAAAGAGTTTAAAAAAAACCGCTATCACACTAAAACCTCAAGGTAAAAGAAAGTTTGGCTAAAAATTTAAAAACCCTGTCCACTGCTCTTGGGTCATCTGCCAGGACCTCGGCAAGAGAGGCCGGCATGCCCATAGATGACCGAATGTGTGCCAGGTGACCACACTCCAGCAACACATGACGAACTGTCTGTGCCTCCCCACAGAGCGCACAGACAGGAGCAGGTTCACGTTTAAAAAGGTAACTGTGAGTAAAAATACAGTGGCCAATTCTTAGCCGAGCTAGTACTACCTCCTCCCGGCGGAATAAACGAGAGGAGGTTACCCAGTTGACAGGGAGGTCCTTCACCTCTCGCAGCTTATTACCACGGAGAGCCGACCACTCCGCATGCCAAGTCGAAAAAACGGCTCTCCGTACAGCCACTCTAAAATCTTCTGCTGTTGAATGGGTAATCGTAACACTGGGCGCTGTGACTGCCGATTTCGCTGCCAAATCCGCCGTGTCATTCCCTGGCAAGCCAACGTGTCCAGGAATCCATGCGCACTCCACATTAAAGCCAGAAGCGTGCAAAATGTGGAGAACGTCCTGGATGCGCTGCACCAAAGGATGGTAATTGTACAGCTCACGAATGCTCTGAAGGGCACTAAGGGAATCACTAAGAATAAGGCAGTCACCTAATTTTCGACGTCGAATATACAGAAGGGCTTGATAAATAGCATATAGCTCGGCAGAATATATAGATGTGCAACTAGGCAAACCGTAAGTAGAAGTTGCGGTGCCAGTTACAAAGGCACATCCAACACCGTCGGGGCTCTTACTACCATCGGTGTAAATACAAATACGGCCACTGTATTTGGATAAAACTTCTAAAAAGCAACGACGAATACTATCAAGAGGCGTAACAGATTTCCCGTAGAGCGTCATCCCGAGATCGACATGGGAGGTAGCGCGTAACCAAGGGGGGTGTATACTCTCTCCCTTGGATAACAGCCGAGGAATGTCAACATGGTGCTGGCGTAGAAGCTCACGGAAACGAAAACCTGCTGGCCTGGGGCTCAGAGAGCGGAGGCAGTATCGCTCGTGCAGCTCAGGGGAGAAAAACGCGTGATAAGTTGGATGCCCAGGCATACACTTCAGCCCACAGCCATAATTAGCAAGCAGGACATCACGCCGACAACGCAGAGGAGGTTCTCCCGATTCGGCGTAGAGGCTAACAACTGGGCTCGTTGGAAAAGCTCCAACGGCCACACGGATGCCCTGGTTATGGACTGTGTCTAACCTTCTGAGCACTGAAGGTCGAGCTGAAGAATACACAATGCTGCCATAGTCCAACTTCGAACGAATAACAGCACGATAAAGACGGAGCAATGTCGTCCGATCCGCACCCCAAGACTTGCCACTTAGTATCCGTAAAAGATTTAGAGAACGGTCACATCGTGCTCTAAGCTGTGCTATTTGTGGTGCCCAACAAAGTTTCCGATCGAAGATCAAACCAAGGAATCTCGCCTCGTCTGCGAAAGGAAGTAAATCTGGCCCGAGTCGAAGAGACGGCGGCATATGCCACTTACGGCGCCAGAAGTTAACGCAGACTGTCTTCTCAGCGGAGAAACGAAAACCGTGTTTCGAGCTCCATGCATAGAGATTGTCCAAACACCGCTGGAGACGGCGTTCCAAAAACGGTGTACGCTGAGAAGTACAGAAGATGGCAAAGTCGTCCACGAATAAACAGGAAGAGACACCTTGAGGCACACATAGTGATATGGAATTTATCGCAATAGCAAATAGAGTCACGCTGAGTACCGAGCCCTGCGGCACACCGTTCTCTTGAATAAAATGGTTAGAAAAAACCGAACCCACCCTCACTCGAAAAACGCGGTCCCGCATAAACTCCTGAATGACCAACGGTAGGCGTCCACGTATGTTCCAGTTGTGCAGAGAACGCAATATTCCCGCCCGCCAACACGTGTCGTAGGCCTTCTCGAGGTCAAAAAATATCCCAACTGTGGGGCTGTTCTTAAGAAACCCGTCCATAATCTGAGTTGACAGAGAGACAAGGTGGTCAGCAGTTGAACGTCGTCGTCGAAAGCCACACTGGATGTTCGTCAGAAGATTGTGGGATTCCAGCCACCACACCAACCGTCCATTGATCATGCGTTCCATCACCTTGCAAACGCAACTGGTGAGGGAAATAGGACGGTAACTGGAAGGAAGATGGCGGTCCTTTCCAGGTTTAAGAATGGGTATGATGGTGGCCTCCCGCCACTTGTCTGGAAAAATGCCATCAACCCAGACACGATTATAGACCTCGAGTAGGAAATCTTTGCCATCAGGAGAGAGATGTTGCAACATTTGGACGGGGATACCATCTGGACCTGGTGCTGAGTGTCGTGAAGAGGAGAGTGCATTGTCTAGCTCTGCCAGGGTGAAAAGGCGATTATAATCCTCAAGGTTGCCAGAAAGAAACGAGAATTCTTGAGATTCCACCTGGTTCTTAACTGTAAGAAACTCAGGGGAATAGTTGCCTGAGCTAGACACCTCAGCGAAAGCACTGCCTAAAGTATTCGCCACGTCAAATGTATCAACAACAGCTCCGGTAGGTGTTTTGAGACCGGCGATGGGCATATGGTTCGGTTTCCCAGCCACACGTCTTAACTTATCCCATACGACAGAGGAAGGTGTATGTCGATTAAAGGAACCCACGAATTTATTCCATGACATCTTTTTGCTATCCTTAATAACCCGCCTAGAATGTGCACGCATCCGTTTATAGTGTATCAGGTTATCCAGTGTAGGAAAACGCTGGAAAACCCGTAGAGCTCGTCTGCGAGCGCGAATAGCATCCCGACAGTCAGCGGTCCACCAAGGTACCGGAAATCGACGGCTGTAGCCAGTCGAACGCGGAATGGATTGCTCAGCAGCAGAAAGAATGGTCCCTGTAAGATGTTCGACCAAGTGGTTCACAGAGTCGTGCTCTTCGTAGCTAAATTCAGCCAAGTGGGAGTACAGTTCCCAGCTGGCGTGGTCTAGGCGCCAACTAGGTAAACGGGTGGAACATACAACGGGTGTCAAGACACTAATACGACAAGGAAAGTGGTCACTAGAATGCAAATCCGAGATGATATTCCAGCATAAGGTGACTGCCAGCTGAGGGGAACAAATTGCAATGTCAATGTGTGAAAAACTATGAAATGCGTCAGATAGAAAGGTGGGCTCTCCGGTGTTCAAGAGAGCAAGATTCTGACTATCCAAGAAGTCTTTAAATAGCGTACCTCTCGCACAAGCCCGAGGAGAGCCCCAAAGAGGGTGATGGGCATTGACGTCGCCTACCAATAAAAAGGGTGGTGGCAACTGCGAAATGAGGTGTTCTAAGTCGCTGTGCGAGAGGTCCGCAGATGGAGGCAAATAGATACTGCAAATGGTGAATGAAGCGGAGGGTAGCTTAATGCTGACAGCAACGGACTGGATTGCAGATTGTATGGGTACGGAGTTGGCAAAAATATCATCTCGAATAAGCATCATAGTGCCCCCATGTGCCGGGACACCGTCCTCCGGGGATAAATCACATCGTACGGAGGAGTACTGCCTGATGGTAACGGTGTCCTGTGGACGGAGCTTCGTCTCTTGTAAACATACAGCCAAGGGTTCATGCTGGCGCAGCAACAAGTCAAGCTCTGGTCGATGTGGTCGAATTCCGCGTATGTTCCAATGGAGGATAGCCATTGAGTATATTATGGGATAAGTTTCAAATCGAAAGACGCTTCTGCAGATTGGGATTAGCTGGTCGGTTCAATTTGTTCTTCTTAGGCGTTGGGCTAGTACTATTTTCAGGAGCACGATCCTGCCGTTTCCGCACTGTCCCTCTGGCAGTGGCGGCAGAATCCTCCTGGTCCATCTCCTCCACAAGCGAGGTCCCTTTTTCAAGAGCAGTTTTAGGTCCAAGTAGTTCGAACCGATTGGATGTGCTGATCGGCGAAGACGGCCGTCGCCGATTCACGCCCTCCTCCCCAGATGACCCTTCAGAGGAGGATACACGTGTGGAGTTGCGTGAACTTTTCTTACCTTTAGATGACTTGGTAATAGATTGCACATTCTCTTTCAAGAAGTCTTGTCGTACATACTTGGTCTTAAACTGTTTTTCCGGGGCAGAAGACGTCGTGAATTTACCAACTTTAGTTCCAGAGGTCGAGGCTTTCGGTGACAACTGTGCAGGACTATTCTGTAAGCTAGCGGATTTGGCAGATGTTGATACCAACTTGGGTGTAGGTGCCGAAGGCTTTGGCAGCGCTTGGGCTAAAATAACCTTTTCCGCAATTGTAGCCCCGTTCATATCGCCGGTCTGTGTTGCGATTTCCCGACGCGGTACCGGTTTAGCTGCAACTGAGCTATAGGTACCGGACCTCGGGGCAGAGGGTTGGCGGAGTCGCAGGAGCTTCCGGGCTTCCAAGAAGGACACCTTCTCTTTCACCCGTATCTCCTGGATCGCTCGTTCCTCTGCAAAACGGGGGCAGTCTCGGGAACTAGATGGGTGTTCCCCGTTACAGTTCACACACGATGGAGCTGAAGCACAAGCCCCATCGTGGGAGATGTCACCGCAGTGGACGCAGGTGGACTTGCCGGTACACAACTCACTAGTGTGACCAAAACGTTGGCATTTAAAGCACCTCAGCGGATTGGGTATATAAGGCCTAACTTCGATGGCTTCATACCCTGCCCTAATCTTTTGAGGCAGATCAACCCGATCAAAAGTAAGAAACAGGGTACGAGTAGGCAGGAATTCACCGTTGATCTTACGTTGTACCCGATAAACAGCTGAGACACCCTGAGTCGCAAGATTTTCTTGGATCTCCTCAATTGACAAACCGTCCAACGCGCGGGTTGTTATTACACCGCGGGAGGAGTTCAGCGACTTGTGCACCTCGACCTTCACTGGATAGCTGGCTAACATGGTGGCTTTAAGTATTCTTGCAGCTTGCGAGGCGGAGTTGGCTTCGACAAGAAGTGTACCATTGCGAGCTCGAACGCAGGATTTAACAGGACCAGCAATGGCATCGAGACCCTTTTGGATAGTAAAAGGGCTCACCGTAAGGAACTTCTTACCTTCCTCTGTCCTATGAATGACCAAGTAGCGAGGACCACATGACTCGACTACTTCCTTTCCAACTTCTTTATTAAGGGGTTTTTGTTTTGGTGCCATAGAAAAAATGGTATAAATTCATCCCCCAGTGCTCCCCACCCACCACGGAGCCCAACGAGGGGTCACCCCACTGGGGTGACAGGGCTACACAGGGGATATAGCGGGCTCGCCGTCCCACTCACCCTGGAGTTCGGTGTAATACCTAGTCCTGGCCGATTGACTAGGGGTGGGTTAGTCCCTAGCCTCCCGTTTAGGCAAATCAGAAACCAAAGCGGTGTATTAGGCTGCGCACCCTCCCCAGTTACTGAAAGACAGAAGCCCAGGCTCAGGTACGCAACCCTCAACCAACCAGGATATTCCTCTTCACCGACACGGGTCTCCACGCACGGCCTACACGTGGGTGGGCATTTTGACCTTCTGGCTCCCTCACCACTCTGAGGTTGCCCACAGAGGGAGTCAAGGTGGCTCGGGACCCCGGGTGCGCCTAACCCGTACCTACCGCAGTAGGCCCCTGGGGGGATAAACAGGGTATTGAAGCTATTGAACATCACTGGGAAAAGTGTATCGAGCTGAAAGGAGACTATGTAGAGAAATAGAGGTTTTCCCCTAAATTTTTGTGCTTTCTTTGTTAGGGCGGGTACTTCTGGAACAGCCCTTGTATATACCTACCTACCTTTACTAATGGAAGGTTACACCAGATGCTACTTTTTCAAATCCCTAAATGAAGCTTTTGTTATATATTTTCCATTTACACTTTCTTTCTGTCAATTTTGACTGTCCCAGGACAAAGGGGAACACATCAAATTTATCCACTTTACAGAAAGTAAGAAACCAAAACAACTATAGTAAAAGCTAGCTTTGAAATTGTCTCTGAACTCTTATGCAAATATTTTGGAGTTATACAATTGTGCATTTTATCTTTTACAAAAGCATATTTCAGTCTTTAAAATATATGCACTGGCCAAAAATACTAAGAGAATCTTCAATTGTGGTGTTATCTATTGGTCTTTGATGTGTCAAGTCTTTATACCAGCATGGTCCAGATTTATTTGTTCAATTTGTGTATCCCACACATCGTGCAATAGATCAGCATTCACTATTATCTGTCCATCCTTACTTCACCGGCGATGTAAACAAACCAGAATGTGTTCTGCGAATGCATGTGTACATACCCTGTGGTGCTAAGATGTGCTCGTCTGCTGTGGAATTGTAAAACTGGTACCCACGTTTAGAAGGAAAAGACTTACGGTTCACGATAATGATTACTGCTTGAAATGTGTAATAAATAAAACAAGGCAAGTTGTTACGCAGAACAAAATGCAGATATATTGTTTTGGATGTTTGCTGAAGTCTGCACACATACATCACTCCAACAGTTTTTTTGCAAATGTTAGCACTCACATACGGACATTTCTTTAATATACTGTCATAATGCAGTAACTTACTCAGAAGAGCTACTCTGAATATAGAAATGGCTCCACTTCCCCAGGATACGAGTCATCTGTTGCTGTTGCATGCAAACTGTCTGAATGAATCATCACAGAGAATGATAATTAATTGGTAAACGACAATGTCCATCATTCCCTCCAAATTCCATTTGTTTGCTCTTCCTGAACAATGCATTTTTGGTTGCCACTTTTGGAAAGGTGCTTGAAAAAGACACGAGGGTGGTCTAAAAAGTTCTCGGCCTCACCCAGAGATTGCGGCACTACTTGCATGATTTTTTTCCTTACGTTGGTACACATGTTAATATGTAAAAATTACACATCATTTCAGGCACTAGATGACTATAAGCAGTTGTTTGAAGCAGTGGAAGTGCGCATTGCCTTGAAAATGGAGAAATTCGGGTATCGTGCTGTGACTAAATTTTTCATAAAAGAAGGTTTAACACCTACAGAAATTCATTTGCAGATTGTAAATGTGTATGGTAATTCTTCACCTTCGGTTTCCCCTGTGAAGAAATGGGCCGCCGATTTTAAATGTGGCCATGAAAGCATCCAAGACGATATACGCGAAGGATGTCCAAAAACTGTAACCACACCGGAAATCATTGAAAAAGTGCATGACATGATTTTGGAAGATTGGCGTATAAAGGTGGATGAAATGGCTAATACTCTTGGAGTTTCAAAGGAATGTATTGGTCACATCTTGCATTGGGAATTAAGCATGAAAAGGCTTTGCGCAAGATAACAAACTGTGGATAACAAACACATTCACATGATACTTTCTGAAAAGTGCCTGGCACATTTTTAGAAGAACAGAAGTGACTTTTTGCGCCAATACTTTTCAATGGATGAAACATGGATTCACCCCTACATACCCGAATCCAAGCAGCAGTCGAGGCAGTGGACAGAAGCTGGCTCTACAGCTCCAAAGAAACCGAGGATGTGCCATCAGCGGGAAAGATCATGGTGTCAGTGTTTTGGGATGCCAAAGGAATTTTGTTGATTTATTATATCGAAAAAGGTAAAACCATTACTGGAGAATACTACTCTCAACTTCTAACCAAACTGAAAGTATTCGTGAAAACAGACCGGGTGAAAAAAGAAAAAAATTGTTTTCCATCAGGACAATGTACCTGCCCACAAAAGTGTTTTGGCAATGAGGAAATTGAGAGATCTGCACTATGAAGTGCTGGAACATCCACCCTATTCCCCAGATTTGGCTCCCTTGGAGTTCCATCTGTTTCCAAAACAAGAAATTCCTCACTGGTAGGCGCTTTTCATCCAATGAAGAAGCAATTGCAGCTGTAAACAAGTACTTTGCAGCACTTCAAGAGGAGCACTACAGAGAGGGGATAGTGGAACACTGCTGGACAAAATGTATTGATATTACAGGAGATTATGTTGAAAAATAAAACTACTTTGAAAGTATGAATTGTGGTTTTTCACTATCAGGCTGAGAACTTTTCAGACCACCTAGGTATTGTACCTTGGCTAATTTAAAAGTTTTGTAAAATTTATGTTGCTTTCGAAAACACCAGTAAATTCTACCGTTAAATTGAAAATATTTTCTAATGAAAAAGTAAGGTACTTTTTACACAACTTATTATACACATTAGGAATAATTCTTTCCTTGCTTACATTTCACCACACTGGTATTACATGTTTCCATCATTATTTGCCGACTAGAAAAGCCGCTAAATTACACAGTGCATATTCATTGTTACTTTAAGATGATATGATTAAATGATCAGAAAATTTTGTTCCTTGATCATTCATTCTATATCATTTAAACATTGCAGAGTTTAATACAATATTTCTATACTCTCTTGGCAATTTAAGAGGAACTATTTTGTGATGTAGAAAAGTGGTAAAATGTTCAGCAACCAATCAGAGGCCTTGCAACCTGTTGATTTTGTTTACGTTGCCGTGAAATAAGGATGGATGGGGAATAAATGTTTCCATGGATTTTAATGATCTGTGAATACTGTAGACAATCAAATGCTTTATCTGGGAGGAATATATGATGCAGTTATTGTGATCCCAAGGTTGAAAATTAAAGCTAAGGTTTTTAAAACTAGTGCTTTGTAAATTAGTGTAACATAGTGTTGTTATTATTGAAAATAAAAGATTCTACAAGTGTGCAAGTTTCATGGACAGTGGGTGTAGGAATCTCTTTAGGAAACTACTGTTTATCACAATTCTTGTAATTTTCTCATGCAACGAGAAAATGTTTTTTTTTAAGCATTATTTGTGTTTCATTTACATGTTTTGATATTATTGCTTTTCATTTCTGTGTTTTTGCATAGTCTGTGCATACTTATGCACGTCATAACCATGTTATACACATTTAACTTTTATTTCCCCTTAGAGAGAACATGTGTTTGTTTACATTAGCAGATTGTGAAATACCACTTAATTTTGCTCAGAGGCCTCTCTATCAAGCTTGAGGTTTACGTGCCGTAAATCTACGACAAGGGACCAATGGCTTTACTTCCCTTCCAACGGATGCCACGCTAAGAATTTTTACATCCATTTGAACCCGCGACCTTGGGTATATGAAGTTAGCATGGTAACCATTACACCAAGGAGGGCAACATAGTGACTGGCATCCAGTGTATACACTGTTTTGGTGTTGTTTATTTAGCCATATGTGTGGGCAACTAATTAATAGTCGTCACACAGAATCCAGAATTTGAAGACTTATACCTAGCAATATAGTACCTTTCCTGGTACAAGGTTTGTATAATTTTGTTTCCTCTCCACTCATCCCTTTTTCCTTATCTAGTGTATGTTATCACTTATAGGATTTTTCATACCCTACTAAGCCCCCTGAAAAATGTGTAAACAAAGATTTACTGTATTTATTCCTTAAACAGAATGGTATGTGTTTATTCTCACAAACCTGAAAAATGCACTTTATCATAAAGTTTATGGCATGCTGTACATTATATTTTTACTTTCTCTACATGAACTATGTACATAGCATACAGAGAAGGTATTGTATTGCACCCAAAAATTTGATACCAAGATTTCACGGAAAAAAATGTTTTGGGACTCCCTGAATCAAAAAAAAAAAAAAAATAAAACATTTTTAGAAAAAGGGGTCCATATATGTGTCTGTTTGTATGAGTGTGTGTGTGTCTGTGTGCAGCATAGCTTAAAAACAAAAATTCCATTAAATACTAAACTTGATACTTTAGTTCAATATCTCCCAAGGATGCGACATCAAGATTTTTAAGAAAATCCTCCCCCCTTAACTACCCTTTATATGGAAAAAAATTAGAAACTTTTGATTTTCTCAAAAATGGTTCTAAAGATTTTGATTAAAATCTCTTTAATTTACAATAGATTCATGACAAACAAAATGTATACATTTAATTTTCTAGGAATAGCTCTGAGGCTCGCTCTTTCTATTATGGATGAGTTCTGTTGAATTTTGCATAACAGATAAACCGTAAGAGATAGACAAAAACATATTACACAAAAAATGTAGAGCTTCTTAAAGCACACAATTTATGTCATATACATTTTTTGGTGGAGTTGACCATTTTCGAGATATTCCTTGTTATTGGTTTCAGTTTTAAAATACCTAAAGCTTTTCTCATACTGGAGGTTGTCAATTCCTGACCACACAAAGAAACAGATTTCAATCCCATAACAACCACATTTCAAAACATGTGACTGTTGGTTTACTATTAGTCTAGTGTATTCCCTTATTTCCCTTCTAGTTATAAGGAACTAAGTAATAGCACTGTTTTAGCTAATGTTTATTTTAATTAGCATGAAGTAAGTAGAAGAATAAGCATATCAATAATAATTTGTTACAGAGATGTACAGAAAGTCATGTGAATGGAACACATCAGATTTTTTATATTGTTAAGTGGAGAGATTTATATGCTCGGCTGACAAATGACTTGCAACTGACAACACTGCATGTTTTGCACATGGTGCAACAGGAACTGTCAAGTATAGAATGTGTTGGAAAAAAAAGGCCTCCTCCTCTGGTCTTTTGACTCTTTGCCAGAAGAAAAACTTTTCAAATGACATTCAAAACCCACTGTGCATGAACAGTAAATAGTTTCTGGAATGTTTGTAGACATGTATCTACAATGCAGAAACTGCAATATGTCTCCGTCAATGCTGCTGATATTCCAGTACAGCATTACATGGAATTTTTAAGTCATTATTTTTCAAAATCATTCACCTATATCCTGGATCAGCCAGTCAACTGTTTGAAAGTCAATACATAAAATTAACCTAAAAACATAAATGCTGTTTTAAGTATATTTTACACCTTATTATAAGACTCTTATAACCAAAAATAAGCATATTCAGTCTATGGTCATAAGCTAAGAAAACTAAAAAAAAGGCAGCTAGTCCCAAAATGCATGGACTGCACTAGATTAACAATTTAACAGTTTTAATAGCCCCAATTTTTACTTTTATAGAAGCTATATTGAAGAAACAAAGAATATTTTAATATCCTTATATTAATAGAATCTATATCCTATTCTCTACATATTAACCTTAACATCAAAATATAAATGAATAAACATTAACACATTTGATTGGTTTATATAATACAGAACATTTTTATCTAAGGTATGCAAATGAATAACCAAAGCAGCTGGCTTTACCTAATGTCAAGCTGCCAAAGTATATCTTATAAATGGTTTATTATATCCTACAAAAGGAAAAGTTGTGGGAACACATTACTGAAGGAACTTAAGAATTTTTGGAGCAAACACTCAAAATCTTATGAGCACATACTCTAATAAAGTTTACTTAGTGATTGTCTTTTTCTGAGTTCATCAAGTTTGTCCATAAGAGGATAAAATAGAAGACACTCAAGGTTTCTTTAGCCTTATACATGTTCTGGGAGCATGTGATGGAACTTAAAACATTTCTCTGTATGACATGATTCATTATTTCAACAGTTTGGTAATATAAAATATGAGATGGCAGATAAAAGTTATTAATCCAACAATATAAATAGTGCTTACATGCATTATGATTAGAATTTCCTTTTTGTAAATATCGAGAATTTAGCTATGGAAGTCTCTGTGGGGCATGGCTGTGGCAGAACTGCTGGCGGTGTTACTATCAGCAGAAGTTTGATTGTTTTCTCCTGGTTCTCCAAACTCGGGCAGTTTCATAAATGATAAATCACTGCCACTCCACATGGAGTATAAGTGAGCTCGTACTTCCTGCAAAAGAAGAACAAAGTAATTAAATTCTAAACAAATCTTTGCAGATTATATTGATTTGGGTTCAGTATGAATTGAATGGATTTATTTCTTTTACAACATACATAATTGAAATCACTATACAGCTTATCCCTATTACATACACAGACACCTCTTCCTGTCTGGTAAAACAATCTATACATACATTTGAGTTGCCAGTGGTACAAATATAAGTAATCACCATGGTTACTAATATATTACACACCAGGTTCAGTATCTACTTAATTGTTAACTCCCTTATATTTAAATATACCAATTTTCCTGATAGGCATCTTTCAATTTATGAATTTAGGATTTTAAAATTTCTCTTTTATATTTCTCTTTGGTCTTTCCTAATAATTCACCCATTTTCACGGAGTTCACTGCAGCTCTCGTGCAACTCTGGGTTCAGTAAATAAATACAGTTTAAAAAACTCCTTTGGACTTTCTCACTGGTAAAAAGATTACTCTCTGAGACAAAAAATATAAATTAGAGGACTTCCTTTCACATTGGTGGCTGCATGTAATGTTGTATTGGTAGCTAATGTTCAAGCAGAAAGAGCAGTTCCTCACCTGCCACCATACATATGCTGATAAATTTCAGTTTCTCCTCTCCTCTCTGTGCTGCCGCAACATGAATCTATGTGCAAATTCGAATTACATAAAATGCTTTATGATACATTATATTAAGTATGTTGTCTTAATTGAAAATCATATCCATAATCGTCGTTACAACTAAGCTGCCGCTATCACCACCAAACACAGACATACCGGTACATTTCTGTTCTCCATTCTTTGTCTCTCTTCCACTCACAATGTGAATTTCTGTATAAAGTCAACACAGGTAAAAAAAAAAAAAAATTGCAATGTGTATTAGTATGTTTTCTAAATCGAAAATCATATCCATCATCGTCATTACAGTTATGCTGTCGCCACAGCCGTCGTTATGTTGTACCATTGCACCCAAACGTACATTTCCGTATTCCCCTCCGTCAACTGCCAAATTAAATTCTGAAAAATGGGAGTCGTTCTGCATGTTAACTAATTACAGATTTTATCCAGAAGTTTTCGTTTTACTCTAAGAAATCTGTTTTGGAGAGCACTACACAAGAATTTCTTAAGGTACTTGACACCCTGTGTGTAGTGACACTGTTAGAGGGATACTAACCGCACCACCTTCTGAGCCTGTGGTAGACCGACTGTGCAAGGAGTGGCTTGAGGAGGAGTCTGTTGATGAGCTACTCTTCCTCGAGGCCAGAGCACCAGCATCCAATGTAGGAGGATAGAGGTCACCACCTGGATGACCCTCCTGTTCACTCCACCTAGAGCACACATTGTATCTTAACCATCCAATTTGCTTTATTTTATATTATTTTAATTGCAAGTTCTTATTAAACTATACTCAATTTATAAACTATAAGGTGTCACATCATAAACCCTGGAAAAAAAAAAAAATCTTGTGTGTTCCATTCACATCTACATAACAAATTCTTGTTAAAAAGCTTATTCTTCTATCTGCTTCACAATAATTGAGATAAACATTAGCAGAAATTGTCTTATTAGTTGCTTCCTTGTAAGTAGAAGGGAAATAAGGTGATACACTAGACTTAAGCGACAGACAAATCTTTTAAAAGCTGGTAGAAATCCATTTCTTTGCATAGCTGGGAGTTGCAAATTCCTGAATGAGAAAAGTTTTAAGTATTTTGAAACTGAAACAAATAACAATGAATAGCTTGCAAATGGCCAACTTCACAAAAAATGTATATGACATAAGTTGTGTATTTTAATGAGATCTACATTTTTTGTGTACTAAGTTTTTGTCTATCTCTTGTGGTTCAGCAAAATTCTTTCAGAATAAAGAGGACTTCAGAGGCTATTCCCACAGAAATTAAGATATACATTTTTATTTGTCATGTAAATATCTTTAATATACAGTATTTTAATGAAAATTGTTAGAGCCATTTTTGAACAAACAAAACTTTTCAAAATTTTTCCATGTAAAGGGGATTTTCTTGGAAATCTTTGTGTCGCATCCTTGGAAGATACTACACTTAAGTACCAAGTTTGATATTTAACAGACTTCATTTTGAGCTGTCTCCAGCGGAGAACGATGGATTTTTTCAGGTGTAAACATCCTTAGCATGGCTTCCTTCGGATGGGAAGTAAAGTTGTTGGTCCCATGTCGTAGATTTATGGTACGTAAAAGAACCTCAAGTCTGATAGAGAGGCCTATGAACCAAATTAAGTAACCTTCCACACCCAATTTAAAATGGGATGCTGAGAACCATAGTAGTTAAAGAGTGCCTATAAATAACATACCATTTCCATTACACACGCACGCGGATGGACCTTTTTCCATGCTTTTTTCGGATTCAGGAGAGTCTAAAAGATATATTTCCAGTGAAATCTCAACATAACATTTTTTGGCAGAATACAATATCTTCTCTATCCACATTGTACATGTGGGCTGAGAAAGTAATAAGGAGAGAGCTATTTCACTTAACACATTGCTTTTACTAACAAACAAGTTCCATGTTTGCAAGAATTGAACTCACACTGATGCTTCATGTTTCATGCTGGCCAACTAAGGGCAGTGAAACCTCTTCTGCTCCATGCTGTCCATCCAGTACATACCGGGTGGTTATAATTAAACTTTCCCTACATAACAGTTTCTAGAAAAGAAACTTAGTTATAGCACGAGTACTAAACTTGGTAGTAAAAATGTCCACATTATGGGTCACAAGATTTCCATGTTCCACAGTGCCACCTTCCACTGGTACTACAACTGGCCACTAGGCACCATAATTTCTGAACTCTGAATTCTGGGAGGAAATTAGATATAACAGTAAAGCCAGAAAAATTGATAAAAAACCAAGTTAATGAACTTTTCCAGGCGTTGTTAAATGTGCAATAGCACAGTAGAACCTCAATGATCTGGACCCCATTAGTCCGGAATTGTAAAACTGGTCAGCCGTTTAATATGTGACAACCTTCACTTGCGCTGCCTCCCATCAGTCTCAGTTAGTTGGTCACCTGTCTGTGCTGCAGCTAGTGGCAGGTCATGGACCTTCCCACGGTTGAAGATAATAATGAATATTACAAACATTTGAGACATCTGTGCAAGTTAATTATTAAAGAAATTAATATCAAAGGAAGACAACAAAAGAACAGCAGTTTATTCAAACCATTAATCACGTCACGTGATCAATGATGGTTTGCCTTGATTGCCAAGTTCTAATTCTATACTGCACAACAACAATATCTTGTATACTAAATAACCTTTGTATTTCTTACATTTAAAACACGCATTCTTTTTACTGAACAGAGTGCTTAAAATGTATCTCGGCTCATTTCGGAGGTGATTTTGTTTCATCCGGACTTTCACTAATTCACACAAGCTAGAGCCCCAATTATACCGGATTAATGAAGTTCTACTTTTTCATTACATAGCCATTACAATAACCAACTTACGACTTCGACCACTGTCAAAATCCTCGACTCAAAGACCACAAACTGCTAATAATTACTGATTTTGAGATTTTTATTTCTAAATATAGCAAGACAGGCGACTTGATGTTGATGCAACAATTAGTTTCCCTTCTCCCTTCAACACTGCCAGCACACAAATCAAAACACTATTATTTCCTTCTATGCATTGCCAACCCTTGCATATAACACATGAAATACTTGTACTTTACAAAAGTATATAAATAATAACAATAATAACAACAACAACAACAACAACAACAACAACAACAAAGGAATAAGGAGATATCACATAATTGTGAAGGATTTAATTTCAGCTTTGGGAGTCCCATTCAATTCCAGGAGAGTTGACAACCCTAATAGTCATGCTGATCAGACCAGTGTCAGTGCACTTGTTGATAGTTTCAACATGGGTTTACACAAACGGGGCAGATAGTTATTGGTGAAGCTCTCCTATTAAAACAACAGTAATGCTGCAGCTGCACTTCAACATTATCGCCGGCCGAAAGGATTAGGAAGGGTCCTCCTTTCTCCACCTACTCTGCGGAACATGAATTTTGATTCAACTGGAGAACTGGGTGTCACTCCAGGAAGAGGCTGATGACTGATTGTTGAACCACAAGTGGTTGAAGAAATTGCTGTTACTATGACAGACAACGCTGAGCGCAGTTGCAAATCGTCAAACTGTGTGCGTGAGGTATCATAACAGTTGAACATTCCGTGGTCTTATAAATACATTGGAAAGACAGTAAGAAATCTTGAAACACACAATAAAGAACACAGAAGACACATCAAGTCAAGACAGCCGGACAAATCTGTAGTAGCACATCACTTTTGGGAAGCACACCATGAAATCAAACTCTTGAAAGAACTTTCAAATCTGTTTCAATTATCAGCATGGGAAAAAATCTACATCTGTAAATACCACCACACATTGATGAACATGAAGTTCCCCCCTAAGGATTGCTTAACAAGTCTCATTGCCTGCCCAACAGATGTCACCACAACCACAACCTGGAGGAATCCAAACCCATACAGTAGTGGTTCAATAGCTGAGGATGCAGGCAACGGTCCGCAAAGCAATTGTCCTGCACAATAAAAGTAAGTGAAGTGTGTGTTAATACGTACCACTTTAATTAATTCAATTTAATTATGCCTTCACTGTAAGCAGCTTCAAAATTATACAATTATAATAACCATAGTATTGATATGATGTAGCAGCACATTCAAACTGTTTCAATTGAACTGATTATTCATTATTTCTCTTCCCTACGTCCATGACAATGATCACTTTAAGTTTCATGAACATGCAATCAATCACTTTGCAAATAGAGACTATTAAATAGGGAAAGTTTAATTATTACTACCCTGTACTTCCCTTAATTTTGTATCAATTTCAACTAAATTTAAAAAGTTTTGCTAAATCTTCTACAAAGTCTTTTTATATAAATTCTCAATTCTGTAGCTGCAAGTTATTTTGCACTTATAGACAAATGAATGAAGCAGTACAATAAGGGTTTTACAGTAGCAAAAGCACCTAAAAACCACATTCATGAGAAGTATAAACCATATTAAGTAAAATGATAAACAATGCTCTGAAATGGAATATTTCACGTTGACATAAAATGGCAAGACGTACATGTTTGTGTGGGTATCTGGAGCATGCCAGCTGGCTCGGTGAACATGCTGCTGTCCCATCTGCTGAGGGGAGCTGCTCCCACGACGTGAAGTGCTACAGCTACCACCTACTCGCTCATCGGGCTGCAAGTTCTCACTCCAGCCACTGCAGTCGGGAGAGGGCCCATCATATCCACAACTGGTCAGAGTTACTCCTGAAATACATGCATTGCTTGCAACTAGCTGTACATCTCCTTGGCAAACTCAACATAATTATACCTATGTGCACAACATATCTATGCAATAATGTGACTTTACATACATGGTGTACACAAATGATTACAGAATTCCAAACTTTGTCGCTGACTGTTGTGCGCCAATATATCACCATTCATTTGTCTACCTCAGAGTCGGTCTGGATTAGCACCTGTGAAATACTTTATAAACGACGTGTACATACCTCCGAAAAGTTCCTTTGATGCTCCTGGCTTTGCTCGTCCCTGTAGAACACAATTTGACTCTCACTGAGAGGGAAAAAGAATGACTGGGGTATGTAACACGGGGTAGACTTAAAAATAAAGGTACTTCATTTTAGGTTCCACTGAATTAATGCTTTTATTCTCCTTTGTTGCTTGTTGAGGCACTAATTCTACGAGAGACTCCCGGCATAGTAATTCTTGAAGACGTAGAAATATTAATAACTACTGCTATTTACTAAGGTCTTATTTTCGACGGTCATCATTACTCACTGCGTACTTTCCTATTGCGCGACAATCGACTTGTGCGATAACTACAATATCTTGTGTAATAAAATCACATACTTATGCACCCGCGCTACTGCGTTCACATACGTACAACCTATAGCGTACAGCGTTCAGCATCACGCGTCTGTCACGAAGAATAAGCAGCAACAATAACAATAACCTAATTCCTTGTAAGCGCATCGCTTAAATACCTAAAATCTCCAATATTGAACTCATTCCTGATTGGCTGAAACGAAGTGCAAAAATAACGTTGCCATGTGATTAACTTTGTAAGTTGTTTGTATTCAACCCACGTGATTGCTCTTTATAATTAAAAAGTCCCTAGCTGCTAACTTTTAGGGGACAAACCTTTCTCTAAAAATTACCGTGTACTTATGTCTCTAATGCTCTACAAAGACAATTGTGTTACTAACATTCACAAAGAAAGTAACCCTGGCATCACAATAGCAGCTTCTTCACCCTAAGGTTTCGTGATCTACAATCTGCTCAGTCTTGGCTGCTGAAGCATATATTTCCTATATGAAACCTATACAAAAATATTAATTAAACTAATAAAACACACAGCGGGCTAATATACTGTTGCAATTTATATATTTTCTTGTTGTGCATAGTATAATTTTGAATATTCCTAATTTGAGGAAATAGAAGCTAGCAATTGTGATGCATATTCAATATAATAAGTGAATTGGTAAATGGTAACACTACATCACTGAAAGTTCCACTTACTTGGATGCGTTTTGGGAATGGGGTATTGTACCCATTATCAACAATTCTCCAACTTATCGTGCTACTTCCGTTTCCTATCCAGGGGAGGCTGTAGATTGCTGGTGCTCTCTGGTGATGGAGTGATGAATCTCCCAAGGGTGGTTGTGGTGGAAATTATAAATTCATTACATGGTCTTTGTGTTTATGTATATGAATCTTTTCCCAGGTTTCTAATTTCGTAGCTGCTTTTTATAGGTTTTAAAAGTTTTATACGGGTGTGATGTCATGATTTGAGGGCTAGAAATGATGGACCACTGCTGATTTGTCTAACTGTTTATACCAACTCACTAATTATATAATTTTGAATAACTTAACCCTACATTGCATGGTGTTGACATTTGGCAACAAAGATTATTAATCAAAAGTTTTAGAATTTTTAGTGGGCTTCTTTTCTAATTTCGTATTACACTAACCTTCAACAATAAAATGTTATTATAGCTGTTTTATATTGTAAAATATAATATTTTTGCAATAAAACTGTACTGCTTTTTTTAAATAATAAAAATCCAGTCAACTGTAACCCCATCAGCATTGAAGCATGCCAGCACAGCATTTATTTTACTTGGGCGTTCCCCATCCTTTACAACAGGCAGATTTGACTGCAGTCGCTGGGATCTGAACTTGCAACGTTTGGCATAGAATGGATGGCCAGTCCACTTCGTATTGCATTAAAGGATCATGATTATTCAAGTTGCTTCAGTTGTGGTGCCAGAGAAAGAGATATAAAATCTGGTTTGTGAATTAGAGGAAGAATGGTATATTACAAAATAATTCATGCAATGTAAGGTTAAATTAGGAAAAGCTGTGGAAGTTACCATAGCACAAATTTAAATGTATCAAGGTCACTGAAGATTTTAAAAAAATCTGATGTTGCATTCACATGACTTTTTCTACCTATTCTGATAACCAACTTATTCTTATAAATGATTATTCTTTTATTTACATCACGCTAATAGAGATAAGTATTTAGCAGAAATTGTCTTATTACTTAGTTCCTTGTAAGTAGAAAGGAAACAAGGGAATACATAAGGCTAAAACAATGGTCAAATCTTTTAAATACTGTCTTTATTTGATTGACATTGAAAAGATATATGAAACAAATGAGGACCTCCTGTTTGAGAAAAGTTAAGTATTTTAACATTGAAACCAATAACAGGGATTATCTCGCAAATAATATATAAATGTGAGGTTTTGTGTAGTAAGTGTTTCTCTAACTCTTATGTTTACAGGTTATACAAACTTATCTAGAATGATGAGGTCTGCAAAGCCCATTACCAGAAAATGATATACATTTCATTTACCATAAAAATATCTTCAACATATGAAAGTAGATTATTTCCCCACCCCCCAAATTAACATATTTTAATCAAAAAAGAATTAATGGCTGATTGGAAAGAGAGGGTAATGAGAGGAGGATAAATGAATGGAAGATGGAGACCAGAACAGGTGATTGATTATAACACCTAATCTTTGAAAGGGGAAGACAGAAGAGACATAATAGTGCTTGTTATTAATAAATAGCTCAATGCATTTGTTTGTTCACAAAGATTTGTTTGTAAACATTTTTGTATTTTGTTTGTGGACAACTGCATTCATTGAGGCCTTACACTCTTATAGTCATTTGTGTACACCCTGTGTAACTGCTTTAAATACAGATGCTACTTGCTTGAGAGAATGTACCAGGTAAATGCTGACTTGGATGATAGAGTTGTGTAGACTGCGTCACTCCTGGTCGACAGGAGAGCAGGTGAATCACTTCCTGCAGTTCCTCTTGGCTCGCAAGGGATGAGTGCCAAACTGAATCTGCACAGAAAACAAACACCAACCTCTAACATTTTGATAACACTAGCAAACATTTTGTACATTTTTATTTCCTGTACTGTTATTTGCTTTGTCAACATCTTCAATGCAATCTAAGTAATCCTTGAAAATGTCAAAATATCTTCTTACAAATAATATGGTATTGTATTTCAATTGGTCGTCTCCTTAGTGCAGTGGTAGCGCAGCTGCTTACCAAACGGGAGACCTGGGTTCGATCCCCAGTACCGGCGTGGGAATTTTTCCCCTGCTGGGAGACCTGGCTCGGGGTGCACTCAGCCTCGTAAGGTCCCTGGGGGGCCAATTGAGGAGCTACTTGATGGAGAAGTAGCAGCTCCAGGTCATGAGGACCGCATTAACCGGCCGGGAGGGACTCGAGGCGCTGACCACGTCTCACCCTCCAATACTGCACCCCATTCATGACGTCTGTAGTGGACCGAGATGGGGGAAGCAGCGGCCAGGCGGTAGGCCAAGGTTCCCTGTGAGCTGTCGTGCCATGGAGTTCAATTGACATGTCAGATACTCCGACCAGTCACAAGAGTAAATTCTAACCTATATTTATCCTCTGTTTACTTTTGTGGTAACTTTGAATTGAATTTATTTTCATTTATTAATACAATTAGTTCTATGATACTAGAATATTTCTGAGTTGGGTTTGTAACACTCAAGTATCACTTACATATAATTTTTCCAGACTGATTTCGAAGCCATGTGGACTTCATTGTCGATGGTTATCAACTGAATTTCTACTGGATGTTCATATTGAGATGTGTCTGTCTCTAGTAACTGAGTGATAAATTTCCATAATGTGTTTGTGGCAGGAATTCAAAGTTGAACATGTGGCATTGATTTTTAATGATGTGCATTTTCTCTGCTGCATATATGGCAGGTTTTATAAGATGTATGTTTGGTTCTATTTTATGGTTGGTACACCAAAAGTGGTGTGCAACGGCTGATTTGTCAGTTTGTTTCTATTTTACTGCTCTCAAGTTTTCTTTAAGTCTTGTTTCAAGGTGTCCTTTTGTTTTACCAATGTAACATTTGTTGCAATCTGCACAATTTATTCTGTAGATTCCTGATTCTGTGTGTTCTGGGATTTCGGCCTTTAGGTTTCCTCAGGGAATTTTTTGTAGGCTGAACTTATTTTGAGGGGCGTATGATGTTACATTTTTTAAATATTCTAAAAAATATAAAATCACCAAATCCAGAATACAAAAGATCAGGAATCTACAGAAATAAATTGCGCAGATTGCAACAAATTTTACATTGGGAAAACAAAAAAGACACCTTGAAATAAGACTTAAAGAGCACTTGAGAGTAGTAAAATACAAACTGTCAAATCAGCTGTTGCACATCATTTTTGGTCTACTAAACATGAAATAGCACCTAACATACACCTTATAAAACCTGCCAGATATGCAACAGAGCTTGATGTCTGGGAGAAAATCTACATTGTTGAAAACCAATGCCATATAGTCAACTTTGAATTGCTGCCACAAAATATATTGCGGAGGTTCGTCACTCAGCCACCAGGGACCGTCACACCTCAACGTAGAACATTCTGTAGAAATTCAGTTGGAAGCCATCGATAATGAAGCCCACATGGCTTCGAAACCGGTCTGGAAAAACTATAAGCGATACTTAAGTGTTACAAACCTAACTCAAAATATCCTATTTTGTACCAAAACACCCTTTTATTAAAATGGTTGTTCAATCATACTATTTTACAATCTATTGACCATAGAAACAAAATATAGCAATACTAAATACTAATGATGCCTCCTGAGTTGCTGTTTAACCAAGTGGCCTGAATAGTTTCAGTTTTGTGGTTATTCAACTATCCTGTATGTACAGAATAAATATGGATATAAAAATGCTGGGAAGAGTTAGTAATGGTAGAGTTTTAAATGCTTCCCTACATGAGCTGTTTATTGGCATTTTTGCAACGTATCTGATAGCTTGTTCTGTAATATAATTATTAAAATATTAAGTTAATGAGTTTTTAAATTCATTCATTTGTACTTTTAATGTGCAAAACTCATTCTTCATAAATTCTATTGTTGAGTCATTTTCATTTTTGAAATTTTAAAATTTATGAAATTAAATTTAATGAATGGAAATGACCATTATACCTTCAATGAAACGTTCATAACCATAATACTAGAAGAGAATAGATATTAATGTGCAGAGAGGCAACACAAGTGCTCATCAAAACTGTGAATTAAACTTAGTAATAACCTTTTTAATAAATTGCCTCTAGCTAATAAAATCATTTGCAAATTTACAGTATTTAAAAAAACAGTTTTGCATACTTGCTTCACCACTGCTTTTATTCTGTTAATGTTCATGGAAAGTTGTCAATAATTTAATATGAATTAAATTGTACATGTTATAATATTGCCCATTCAATCTTTGTACATAAATATAATTCTTTATAAACCCTGACTTGTCCTTATTGGATGTTCATTTAATTTGTAAATAATTACTGTAATCGCCTATAACTGTAAGTTGAACAACTTGACTTGTCTTATATCATAGTACCCATATACAATGTATGATTTACAAATGACTGTGCAGTGGCCGAGTGGTTAAACCACTTGCCTCTTACCTACGTTTCTGGGTTCTCTACCAAGCAACCCCATGTGAGATTTGAGGTGGACAAAGAGGCGCAGGGGTGGGTTTTCTCTGGGTTCTCCAGTTTCCCCCAACATCACATTCCACCAGTACTCCATCTTCATTCTATGTATCATCAGTGCCATCGCCTGCAGAAATGGAAATGGCATGTTATTTATGGATGCTCTTTAACTACTTTGGTTCTCAGCTTTCCATTCTAAATTGGGCGTGAAACACCGCTTAATTTTGCTCAGAGACCTCTCTATCAGACTTAAGGTTCTTTTGCGTGCCTTAAATCTACGACATGGGACCAACAGCTTTATTTCCCTTCCGAAGGAAGCCATGCTAAGGATTTTTACACCCGAAAAAATCCATCATCCTCCGCCTGCAGTGTCACAGTAGTAAAGTGGCCGTTAAACACTACAAAAAAAAAAAGATTTGCATGATGAATAAATTATCTGACCATACCATCCCATCCCATCCATCTATAATTTAAATAGATTTAATCTCTATGTTACCTGGTGTAGTAGAACGACTTCTATCTTGAGAACACGTTGAAGGAACAGCAAGCTTCGATGGTGGATTGAGACGGCCATGCCACGCACTATGGTGCTCTGCTAGGCGAGAACTCTCCCAAGGCATTGACCAGCGACGCATTGTGCCATCGTTAGTTTCTCCGCTAACTTCTCCTGCAGCAGCTTCCGACCAGCGGCGCTGAGGACCTTGTAACGAGCAGAGGGGAAACTGTAGAGGGCTACGCACCAACGTGCGGTGATGGGAACCAGAAGGTGCAGGGGGAGGTATGGGGCTATAGAGCTGAGCGAAACACTGCTGGATGATGCCCACTATACAGTCTGCATTATGACGACCCATGGTGGTCTCGTTGGCCTGGCAACAGTTGGAGCTCGACATGGCCCCTAGGAAGTCACAGCACGCCACACAAAACTGGTAATGTAGGTTTATAAACGTCATCAAGCTTCGACATATCACTTGCTGCAACATACATGGACAGTCCAGTAAATGTAATTCAGTTTTACTTAGTTTTGCATTCACTGATTAATGCTGAAAAACATACTAACAATTAAGACCTACAAATTATATACATCTTTTCCACATTGACTGTGTCCTTTCATTATGGTATGTATGTACAATATTTTAAACCATTTTTAATAAATGTGTGATATGTATAAAGACAAGTTTTGTCTATATCTAGCACTTTTTACTTTCTCTATTTACTTATAATAAGTAGTGGAAGTATTTACAACCCATCCAAAAGTTTGATACCGAAATTTCACCAAAAATATATGTTTTAAAGTTCCTATAACCCTAAAAAAGTATTTTAAAAAAACAGAGAGAGAGAGAGAGAGAGAGAGTGTGTGAGGGAGGGAGGGAGTGAGTGAATGTGTGTGTGTGTGGACAGCATAGCTCAAAAACGAAAGGACCGTTAAATACCAAACTTGGTATTTAGGTTTGGTATCTTCCAAGGATGTAGTCGCCCTCCGTGGTGTAATGGTTACCATGCTGACTTCATATACCCAAGGTCGCGGGTTCAAACCCAGCGGAGGACGATGGATTTTTTCGGGCATAAAAATCCTTAGCGTGGCTTCCTTCGGAAGGGAAGTAAAGCCGTTGGTCCCGTGTCGTAGATTTACGGCACATAAAAGAACCTGAAGCCTGATTGAGATGCCTCTGAGTAAAATTAAGCGGTCTTTCACGCCCAATTTAGAATGGGACGCTGAGAACCACAGCAGTTAAAGAGCGTCCATAAATAACACAACATTTACATTTTCCAAGGATGCGACACCAAGATTTTCAAGAAAATCCCCCATCACAAACTTCCCTTTACGTGGAAAAATTATCAAAAATGCTGCTTTTCTAAAAAATGGCTCTAACAACTTAGATTAAAATCCTGTTAAAACCATTTACATTCTAAATAAAATGTATATCTTAAATTTTCTGGCAATAGCCTCTGAAGACCTCTTTCTTCTGGATGAATTATGCCCAATTTTACTTAACTGCTAAACCGTAAGATATAGACAAAAATGTAGATCTCGTCAAAACACACAATTTATGTCATTTACATTTTTGTTGTGGAGGTAACCGTTCCTTTTTATTGGTTTCAATTGTAAAGCACTTATACTTTTCTCAGACAGGAAGTGTCCATTTTTCTTTTGTTCTACTCCTGGCCAAGCAAAGAAGCAATTTGCAATGAGAGTCGTATCATGACAGCTTTTAAAACATTTGACTATCACTTCAGCATAGCGCATTCATTTAGTTCCCTTCTACTTATAAGGAACTAAGCAATAAGAACATTCTGTTAATGTTTATCTCGATTGCATTGTGTAGAAAGAATAATCTTTTGTAAGAAGTTTGCAGGGCAGCTAGAGAAATCATGTGAGTATAACATATCAGGTTTCTTCTAACGTCCAGATTTCTCCTTGTTTGTCTAATCTATAACATAATTGCCCTTCAGCACTTTTTAAAGGCTTGCTGCATTTATGTTTCTCTACACTGCTATTAGAATGTGCAAGCTTTGCCATTATGACTGCACTGCACATGCACCACATTACTATTAGGATGGATGCTAACATCGCTTTGCTGCAAATAAATAATGCAGCTGGGGAAGTGTCAACTACCACATGACAATAAATACAAGTACAGTATTTAAGCTCATGTTTAAATGCTTTGGAAGTTAAATTATAGTTCTTATTCAGCCCATTCATCAATTAAATGTAGCAAATAAGTGATAATATATGCAAATTAGTGATGAACTATTTTCATTTGAGCCAAGAGTTGTGAAGTGGCATAATGTTAATATTCGGACTCATTGTAAGGTAGATAGATAATAGAAGAGTTAATTGTTGCCACAAAGCTACAAGTCGAAAAGAATCTACAACAGTCATTGAAGAGATATAAGCAATAATATCCTCGGCAAACAGGCCATCAAAGCATTCCATTCCAAACCGATTATATACACAAAAGTGGATAAAGATGGCAAACTAGGTATTTTGCATAAAGAAGACTCACTGTCAGCTGGGAAACCTATTTTAATACAAAACATATACACGGATATAAAATCAGACAGTTTACTAGTTATATAAAATTCATTCAGAATAAAGATGTCTTCAAAGGCTATTCCCAGAACATTCAAGATTAAATTTTATTTGTCATGTAAATATCTTTAATTTACAATATTTTAATCAAAATTGTTAAGTTATTTTTGACAAAATCAACATTTTCAAAAAGTGTGCCATGTAAAGGGTAGTTAGGGGTAGGGCAATTTTCTTGTAAATCTTCGTTTCACATCTTGGAAGATACTGAACTTAAATACCATGTTTGGTATTTAACAGACTTTTTGTTTTAGAGCATGCATGAACTTGTTTCTAAAAAGTTTTTTTTTTATTCAGGGGGACTCAAAACATGTATTTCTAGTGAAATCACAGTATTGAATTTTTGGATGTAATCGAATGCCTTCTCTATCCACTATGTATATTGTACACATGTGCAGGGCAACAAAATGTGCCAATATTGATTCACCCACCTGATTGTGTTCGTGTGCTTTCTGGACTTCTGCGTCAGCTTCACCGGATGTTTTGACTTCTTGCAATGCAGGAATGACCTGAGATTTGACTGCTGTACTGGCATTGGTGGTGGCCTTGACTAGTTCCTCCCAAGTGGCCTGGCACTGTGAAGCAATGGCATGGCAGGGGGACGAGGTGTCCTGCACCAGTGCCCCCAGGCAGTGCGACAACCTTGATCCAGCTCCACATAATCCTGTTAACATCTGTGCATGCCAAACGTTCATCACACATACAACATTTTGAGTAGTAAAAGAAAACACACAAGCTGACTTCTCACCTGGAGGTCCCGGGTTCGATTCCCGGTTGGGCGGGGAATTTTTCTTTAGTCAGAATTATTCCCTATCCCCCACAGAGTCTGGAAGTAGTATGTGAGAGTGATTGTGTGTGTGTTTGAGGAAAATAAAATGATTTAAACCAAACGTAAAAAAAAGAACCTACAGACAATGAGTTGTTTCAAGTGTAAAGCCCCCGATATCACCCTAGATGTTAAAGGGGGCTATATAAATGAAACACAAGAAAACACAGGTAAACAACAATAATATCATTCAAATCTGCATATGGCTCAATTCAACATTTTACATAAGAAGCAGCATTGTTTTTGTGATACAAAAATAAAGAACACAAAAGTAAGCAATTAGAAATGGCATAACTAATTTTTGTATACTAGTCATGCCTCATTTACAGCTAATTATTAGGGAGCCCAGAAATTTGTAAATGTGTTTTTGTATCATTCTTTTATTTCATGTTGCACATTCTGTGACATGCAATAAATCCTTTTCTTGTAATTTAAGCCACATTTGAAATTTTACAAGATCATTACACAAAAACCTCTGTCTGAATCTCCATTGTACTTTTATATGAAGGTTTACACTTTCCTAAGCCTACCATTTTTTCCCCATTAAAATACGGGATGCCTGAAAAGGTTGTGACCAACTGATCAATACTTTCTCAATATGGTATTGACAAAATATTAAAATGAAGGAAGCATGATATTGAATAAATACACTTTACAATAACCGAGTTCCCACCATGTGCAATTGAAAATGCTGCATTGCAAATTTTACACTGAATTTCATAATTTAGCTTTGTCTCTTTGAAGAAAGGATATCTTTTCTGTAAATTGCAAGAGAAGGTGCCTTTACATTTAGGCATAAGAGCTTAAGTTCTCACAAATAAAAAAGCTCACATCAACTTCCAACACCAGACTTGGCAAACTTTGTTTGTCTTCACTATTCACAGAATGTACTAAACAATAGCAAGATAAGTGCCAAACAACAATAAATGGCAACAATTGTAGTACAGTTTTTAATTTAAGAAGACGGTGTCAAGAAAATATGGTACCTATTTGCACCGCAACAAAAATTCTTGGGACGGTCCTCATGCTTTCCAGACTTTAAATATGACATGAGGGAAAATGAATGATCCAAGAATGCTCTGTCTGCTACCATTACATTACCAATGTCAGCTATTTTGACAGCAACAATGTTTTCCCCTCCATGTCTCAATACTCACATCTCGTATTTAAGATTTAAACATGAAATGAGGCACAGCTAACAAAAAAGTTGAATATATACAATAAATAGCCATAGTACCTGCAAGTAGGACACCCAGCCACTCAAACATTCTGATACTTCTTTGGGTGAAGCGGTTACAGACCCAGATGAACTGCTACCGCTCTTTTCTCCTTGGGCTTTATGGCTGTGGAACAAAAAATTTGCTTGGTTACTCTTGTAAGTGGCTTATTCTTACTCTTGTTTCCCTAACCTTTACAGATAATGAATTTCACTACAGGCTCTTATAAATTTATGTTTTGATATGCAACATATTTACTTTTGCATTAAGTAGCATTAAGTTTGCTGCAATTTCAGCAAAAATAAAATAGAGTTTTATTATAGTTCTTTAACTATAGTTCTTAACATGCCATTTTATGTTGTGTTGAAAGACCAGAAAGTTTGCTCAGAGACCTCTATCAAACTTGAGGTTCTTTTTAAGTGCATAATCAAACACACATAACTACCGGGTTTGCCATACTAAGGATTTTTATATCTGGAAAAATCTCATGTGTTCCATGCATATGATTTCTCTACCTGTTCTGCAAACAAACTAGTCTTACAAAATATTATTCTTCTATCTACATCATGCTAATTGAGAGCAACATTAACAGAAATTGTCTTATTAGTTCATATGTAAGAAGAAAAGAATTAATGGAATGCACTAGAATAAAGTGATAATCAAATCCTTTAAAAGCTAATGGCTATGTGAACAATTGAAGCCTGGTTCTCTTTGCATGGCCAGGAGTAAAAATAAGAGAGATATGAAGTGAATTAAGATCTTTTTTTGAGAAAAGTTTAAGTATTTTAAAACTGAAACCATTAACAAGGAATATCTTCAAAATAGGTTTCCTTTTTCCATCAAAGAATCCATAGGAGGTGTTTGGGAAAACATATATATTACGAAATTTGAGGAAAAGTTAATGAACTTCAATTTGATGGAAAAAGAAAACCTGCTCTTTAGGTTTATCCAATGGTCATCATGGTGCAACTCTACTGAAACCGACTTTTCAATTCCAACTCGGTCAACACAGCCAAAGATGCCAATATATTCCTGAAGAGAAGAAAGAAAGAAAGAAAGAAAGAAAGAAAGAAAAAAAATACAGGTCCACTTGCAACATCATCAAGTTTACCACCAGTGGGCAGCAGTTGGAAGCTCTGCAGTGAAAGTAAATTTTGAAGAAAAAATTTGTATTAAATTTATAGATAACAAAGAATTTATTCCTAATCTCTTGGCTGTTTGCATTCTACTATTGTTACAAAATAAAATGGGGTCCTTGCGATAAAACTTAATTCTGTTTGAAATGTATTGTAGCTTGTCTTCTCAGGCAGGAATAGCATGACTGACCAACATGGTATAATGGGCATATAAGCAGGAAGAGATAAGAAGGGGGAAGTCACTACAACAAATGTCTCAAGTCTTCTCTCTTGTCTTCCAAAACCTAGCCAACAAGTCTCAAGGACAGCCAAAGCAAACCAACATTGTATAGCCAGCCTAAAGATTTTTATTATTGGAAATAATTGTCCTAGAGGTTTTTATTACTGAAGACAGGGATGCTTAATTTAATTAATGTACATAAATCTGGAAGCTTTCCATTTTAAAAAAATCTGATGTGTTCCATTCACATGACTTTCTCTACATCTCTGTAACAAATTATTGTTAAAAAGCTTATGCTTATATTTACTTCATGCTAATCAAGAAAAATTAGCAGAAATAGTCTTATTACTTGCTTCCTTGTAAGTAGAAGCGAAATAAGAGAGTACCATAGGTTAAAGTGATAGTCAAAAGATGGTTGCTATGTGACTCAAGTTCTCTTGTTTCTATGGACATGAGTTAACAAATCCCTGTATGAGAAAAGTAAGTTTTTCAAAGCTGAAACCAAAAACAAGGAATATCTAAAAAACGAAGAACTCCACGAAAAATATATATATATATATATATATATATATATATATATATATATATATATATAACATAAATTGTGTGTTTTAACGTGCTCTACATTTCTTGTGTGGTAAATTTTTGTCCATCTCTTACAGTTTAGCAGTTATGCAATATTCCGTAAAATTCATCCAGAATAAAATAGTCTTCAGAGGCTATTCCTAGAAAATTCAAGATATACATTTTATTTCTCAGGTAAACATCTTTAATATACAATATTTTAATCAAAATCATTAGAGCCATTTTTATGAAAATCAAAAATTTCTAAAAAAGTTCCATGTAAAGGGTAGTTGGGGATTGGGGGGGGGGAATTTTTTGAAAATCTTCGTGTTGCATCCTTGGAAGATAGGAAACTTAAATACCAAGTTTGGTATTCAATGATCTTTTCGTATTTGAGCTATGCTGTCTACAGACACCCACTAAAGACAGACAGACACACAGACAGACTTTTTTGTAAAAATGCTTTTTTTGTATTCAGGGGGTCCTAAAATATGTACATAGTATGTGTAGAGAAAGTAAATAGGTGGAGGTGATTATTATTCATTTATTTTTTAATTTAAAGGCGTACTTAATGGGTAATTACAATTGTTATATCTTTCTTTATCCTATTATTATTATTATTATTATTATTATTATTATTATTATTATTATTATTATTATTACTACCAAATTTATGCTAATCTAATACACAGCTTTTTTTGACCAAAATCAAGGGGCACAATAGATTTGAGAGCAAATCTGCTCGAAGAATGCCAGAATTTTCAGCAAAATGTCCATGTGCGCGCGTGCGGTCGGGCGGGGGGGGGGGGGGTGCGCGGGCGCGCGCGTGTGTGCCTATGAACACACAAACTCGTAAACGAAAAGTCGTTAAAATACTAAACTTAGTATTTAAGCTAAACAACCTCCAGGGTAGTGTCACAAAGATTTTGAAAAAAATCCCCCACCCCAAACTAAGCTTTACATGAGAAAAATTTAGAGAATTTAATTTTTTCAAAAATGGTTTTAACAATTTTAATTAAAATACGTATATATATTTTGAATTTTGTGGAATTAGCTTCTGAAGAGTTCTTCTGCTGAATTTTAGATAGCAGGTAAATCGTAAGAGATAGACAAAACTTACTTCACAAAAAATGTAGATTTCATTAAAACACACAATTTATGTCATATACATTTTTTATGGAGTTGACTATTTTTGAAATATTGCTTGTTATTGGTCTTAATTTTAAAATACTTATAAACTTTTCACATATGGGGAGTTTGTCAACTCTTGGCAATGCAAAGAAATGAATTTCAGCCACATGGCAACCAGCTTGACTATCGCTTTAGCCTAGTGTATCTCCATTATTTCACTTCTACTTAACAAAATAAGACTGTTTCTGCTAATGTTTATGTCAATTAGCATGAAGTAGATAGGAGAATAAGAGTTTTAGCAATAATTTGTTACAGAGATGTAGAGAAAGTCATGTGAATGGAACACACACAATTTTTTTAAGTTATGCTGTGCATAGACATGTGCACACATTGACTTTTTTCTCAAAATACATTTTTGGATTTGGGAGGGGGGCTATCAAAATATATATTTCCAGTGAAATCTTGGTATCAAATTTTTGGGTGGAATAAATACCTACTATGTACATTGTCCATATATGCTAGAGAAAGTTAAAATACTAAATTTTGCAATAAAAATGTAAGGTTTATTTTTCTTTTTTTAAGAAAAAGTGTAAAATTCATGCACTGTGGTCAAATGTAACCCTGTCAGCTTCCAATTGTGAAATCACTTCAGTTATTTTACTTGAGCCCTCCCCATCCTTTGCCACAGGCACATTCAACTCCAGTTGCTGGGATTCAAACTTGTGAATATATGGCCAGTTGCCTTAATGTTCATGGCTATCCCTTTTTTGGCGACAACAGTTCCTTCAGAAGCGATATGAAAGCCAGTCTAGGGATTAAAGGAAGAGGGACATATGTAGCAAAATAATATGGACAATAAAGGGTTAAACTTCTACTGGTTTGAACTATGTAGAACTTTTAACTGGCTTGCAAGTATGCTCGTGGACATCGATGAAACAACATGGAAGCAGACAAACACGGGCAAAGGTGGACTGTGTGATTTCTCTGGAAGGAAGGAGTGACTACTTCAGACATCCGGAAGAGGTTAGTGGCCATATGTGGGGAGGAAGCACCAAGTCACAGATCTGTGTTTCATTGGGTGTCCGAATTCTAAGAATTCTTTGTGCAACTGGTCACCATCGACGAGTCATGGTTTTCTCACAAGACTCAGAAAAGAAACACCAGTCTATGGAGTAGAAGCATACTGGGAACAACCTTTGTCTGGGACTATACATATATTTGAAAACAAAGGCAACTGTGTTCTGGGATTGACTCCCTCCCAATACGACCAATAGTAATCGGAAAAGCAATTCACTGCAACAACTCCACCAATGTATTCAACAATGCCACCACGGAAAATGTTGCTCTTCTCCAACAAAACAATGCACGACCACATGCCAGACGCCAGACCATTGCCACCATTCGTGAACTAGACTTTACTGTACTACCACATCCTCCATATTTGCTAGATCTGGCTCCTAGTGACTATGTCCTATTCAACTCGATGAAAGAGGTCATGTGGGGCAAGAAGTTCACTACCAATGAAACACTTCATGCAGTTGTTCAACAGTGGTACCGGGATACCCACAAAGAATGGTTTGCTACGCATATACAGATTCTGCCAGAACAATAGAAAAAGTGTATAGACATTGGCAGGAAATACCTATAATGTAACCTGAATGAGTTTGTTCAATAAATAGTTCCTGTGAACCAGAAAAAAATTGTAGTACCAATCATTTTTGAAGGCCCCTAATATTAATCTTAAATTTTTTGGCTGTCATCCCATTTGATGGTATTGTGAGTGCACGCAGAGAGCTTGTGTCTGTGCCTTGTGAGCCTGTAATCATTGCACTCGTGTCAACAATATGCTTTCAAATGTCTTGTTGCACAAGCATGGTTGGCTTCCTTTCATAGTTTCATTATTATTGTCACACATACAAGAGTGTATGGTCGGCAGATGCTTTACATTAAAGTAAAGCATTAGTACCTGTGTGTGACTTAATGACACCAATGTAGCAAAAATCTCTATTCAAATTTCTAATACTTACAATAATTGTGAATACTGCAATACAGTTTTTACTTTCCCTCACATACTATGCACATAGTGTATAGAGAAGGTATTGTATTGCACCCAAAAATTTGATACTGATATTTCACTGGAAATATGCTTTGGGTCCCCCTGAATCCAAACAAAGCATTTTTAGAAAAAAGTTAATGTGTGTATCTGTGAGTGTGGGCAGCTTAGCTCGTCGCCCTCTGCGGTGTAATGGTTACCATGCTAACTTCATATATCCAAGGTCGCGGGCTCAAACCCAGCAGAGGATGATGGAGTTTTTTGGGTGTAAAAATCCTTGGCTTCCTTTGGAAGGAAAGTTGGTCCTGTGTCGTAGATTTCGGCTCATTAAAGAACCTCAAGCCTGATAGAGAGGTCTCTGAGCAAATTAAGCGGTCTTTCATGCCCAATTTAGAATGGGACTCTGAGAACCACAGTAGTTAAAGAGCATCCATAAATAACACACCATTTACATTTTATTTTTGCAGCTTAGCTCAAAAATGAAAAGTATGTTAAATACCAAACTTGATATTTCAGTTCAGTATCTCCCAAGGATGTGACACACAGAATTACAAGAAAATCCCTCCACCACAAATTACCCTTTACATGGAAAAAATTTTCAAAATTTTGATTTTCTGAAAAATGGCTCTAACAATTTTGATTAATATCTCTTATATTTAAGATATTTACATGACAAATAAAATATATATCTAGAATGTTCTGGGAATAGCCTCTAAAGACTTCTTTATTCTGGATGAACTTTTATGAATTTTGTATAACTGGTAAACTGTAAGGGATAGACAAAAAAAATGTAGCTGTTGTTAAAAAGACAGTTTATGTCATTCACATTTTTTCCTGGAATTGACAATTTTTTAGATATTCCTTGTTATTGCTTTCAGTTTGAAAATACTTATAACTTTGCTCATACAGGAACTTGTCAACTGCAGGCCATGCAAAGAAACAGGGTTCAATCCTATAGCAATCATATTTTAAAACATGTGACTGTCGGTTTAGCCCAGTATATTCCCTTATTTCCCTTCTACTTAAAGGAACTAAGTAATAAGTCTGTTTCTGCTAATGTTTCTTCTCGATTAGCATCAAGTGGATAGAAGAATAAGCTTATTAACAATAATTTGTTATAGAGATGTAGAGAAAGTCATGTGAATGGAACATATCAGATTTTTTGTACCTGCTGAGTACGTGGCAAGAAATTTCCAGAGGTAGATGCCATTATTGTGTGAGTGAGCCACACACAAGTGTTGCAAAGTCTTATACAGGTGTTACAATTTATTGTAAAGCGCCTGCTGACCATAAACATGTTCACCCTTGAAGGAGACAATGGTAGCATAACTATGAAACGAAGACAACCATAAATGTTCAACACATGCGGTGATTATGAGCTAACAAGGCACAGGTATGCAGTCAACAGTATCATATAGGCATGCTTCATCTGCAAGATCTTGTGTGCTTCAAATATTTTAATATATATAACAATAATTACCATATTTATCCGAATATAAGACTTTTTTTTCTCTCTCCAAAATATTAATATTGAGAACTGGGGGTCATCTTGTATTCACAACATATGAGGAGAAAATATAAAGTGAGGAAGAAAGCAAGTTTTAAATTTGCAGGTGTGGCAATGATGAAGCCTGCAGGAAGAGGTAAAGATTACCTCCAAGGTTCTGATCTCTTCAGTTGTTCCAGTGAGAGCACTGTGGACCCGAGCACCCGTGGTACTTTTGGCGTTACTAGAAGTAGTCTGACAAACATCTGAGTCCCTCCCGAAAGGGAGCTGCTTGGATTGGTTGGACTCGATGTGACCCCAATACCCGTGGAAGATTCGGTACGTTCTGGACAGGGTTGTGAGAAACCTTAATGTCCCCCGGCACTAATCTGGAAAGTTACTAGACCTAAGATGGTAATAGTTGGCCCTATGTGGTTTTCGGTAGTGTTCCCTTCAGGGTTGACGTGAGTAAGTGGCGTATTCACTTCCATCCCTGTATGCACTTACTTCGATACTTGCATGCAGGGAGTTTCAGTGTATAAATAGGTTCTGGACAAATAGAAAAAACCCATGGACTTGTCCCTGGGTTGGCACGCATCCCTCAGTAGTCAGGTTATACACACTTATTTCAGTCATTGGTGGTTGCACCTTTACAAGACAATGATCAAACATTAAAAGAGTTTTAGTTGTCAGTTACCGGGTATGTTTCTGTTCTGCCCCCTAACCTCCATCCATTAAACAAATTTTCACACAAATTCAAATAATGTAAAACTTTTTTCAAACAATGTATTATATAAATTATGTCGTCTAAACAGAAAATCTTATCACCTTGCAGTGCACTGTCATTACCAGTGTCACCAGCTGCACATAAAGTGGTATGTTTCTGTTCTCCCCTCTCCCTTCCATCTATTATGTGAATTTGTCTTCAAATTCAAATAATATAGGGTGCCCAAAAGTCACCATACATTTTCCAGTAAATGTACATTTGGATTATATGTGTTGCAGCTATAGTCACATGACTTTGAAGAAAGAATCACACTTGTGGAATATTGTTTAGTTGGCAACACCTATGATGAGGTCCAGAGAGATACCTGGATATGCTACAGTTGTTCCTGGAGCCACAGTTACATGAGGATGGTATCTTTGCCTCTATCATTTGTCATTTTTCAACAAGACGGGGCACCACCCCACTATGCACATATTGTATGGGACTATCGAATGAGACATTTTGTAACCGATGGATCAGAGAAGCGACAGATCATATGTGGACTCCCCATTCCCCCAATCTCACTCCCCTTGATTATATTTTGCATGGAATTCATCAAGACCTGAGTGTATGCTACCAAGGTGCTGGATATGAATCAGCTGAAACAATGAAGAGCGCCATGCGGTAATGTTGCCGTTTAAGGGTCAGATGGCCGCGCAATGCCGCAAAACCATACCAACTTTAGAAATTGAAAACCTGCAGTAGAACTGAGCGCACAGTGTCAAAGGAATCCAACCAGTTAACAGCCGCAAGATGGCAGTAGTAGCATGGTTATATGTTGCTAAGTAGCGCATATATGACGTAGCCGAAGGGCATGGCAATGCTAGCAGACGACGGCATCTATCATACACCATTACCCCTACTTATTGCAGATGTTGGTTATTTGAGGCTATGTGGTACATGAGCTAGCTAAGGCAATTTCATCAAAACATAAAAGATAATCCCATCTACATCACACTGCAATTGCGGTGCTCTTAATACGTTTGATCAAGTAATATTTTGGGTTAAATGGATAAATTTAATACACAAAGCTACTGTTAAATAAGTTATTGATTGCTTTATATCTTTTTTAATGAAAAAAGGAGCATTAGTGGTAAATAAAAACTATTATTAATAATAATATTAATATTGTTGGTGGTGGTGTTGGTAGTATGATGATTATTATAATTATTATTAGTTGTAAGAATAACTGTCAGCCCAACCAGATCTACTTGCTCTTTAAAAAAGGCTGTTTTGTCATTGAAGAAAACATGAAAGAGGTGGAGAACAGTAGGAGATATTCGGAGGAACAGTATATGCGCTCCCTGATGCATATAATTGCATATTTCAGCGTTTCCAGCACCTTACTATGAATGCGTTGCCTCATTGTATATTTCTGAGTTTCCCCACCTTGCTATGGTTACGCTTCCTAAGTCATATACTGTTAATTGCAAATTTCATGCCTTCCCTCCTTTTCGCAATACCAACTATATATGCTCCATAACGCTGAACCTTGCACGTTTCATATGCAAAGGTTGGCTGCCTGACGTTACGAGGCCAACTGACCCTTAAACGGCAACATTACCTGTCATGCTTACGCATAACCTTTCACACCTTACAATGCATGTTCCAAGTAACCACAAGACATTGGGAACTGTATGTGGATAATAAAGGCAGACATGTTGAACTGCATTAGGCTTTATAAGGTCCTACTCTATGCTAATATAATATTTATTTGTTGTAACAGACCAGGAACATGAAAATATATGGTGACTTTGTGGGCACTCTGTAACAAACGTCTTACATTCTCCCACCCATTTGCCAATTTCTGTGGAAAATACAAAGTTAGTCATCCTAAATGTCCCTAAGTTTGATCTAAATATATGTTCAAAAATATGTGTTTTAAGTGTTTTAAAATTAGGTTAGTACGAGTTCTTTTTAAATGGATGAAGCGCTAAGTTCCAAGATTGATTTCTGAAAAAAAGGTGGTAATTTTGCATTCAGATATATATGGTATTTCCTTAATGCTTACAGGCTACACTAGTGCTAGAGCTAAGGAGTTTTAGAGGAATTACCTGTCCTGCAATGCCTGCATGCTGTGCAGCATAGCCGAGGCCATGTGCTCAACATTCATCTGACCTCGACCTGCTCTACTGAGGCCAAAACTAGAACTACGTGCGGGAGGGGGTTTGCTACGACTGCATGTGAGATTCTGTTTCATGTTAGCCATTGTTCTGATCTCTTGTGTATGTATCTCTTTCCCTTACTGACCATCTTCAGAACCTGAAAATGAAACAATAAGGATACAGTACACTCAATATGTGCTCTTCATTCATAAAACTGAATGACAGTGAACACAGTACCAATAGTTTGTATTTGATTATGGAACAATTAAGTTTTTCTTAAGCCTCTATGAAGAAGAAAAGTATTAGTAATCGAACCTAGAGCTACAAGTCTGGTAAAGTGTTACATTTGGAGCACTGCTGAACATATGGATTGGAGACATGGACTTTGAGGAAAAAGGAGTTGGAGTGTTTTGAGATGAGGTGCTGGAGATGGTTGGGAAATGTGAACAGAACAGACAAGGTGATGAATGAAGATGTTCTGAGAAGAGTGGGTGAGAGGAAATGAATATTACACACAATTTGCAGGAAGGAAAAAAAACTGGATAGGGCACATTTTAAGAAGAAACTGTCTCTTACACATCATAGAAAGAAAGGTAGAAGGAACAATTAGAATCTGAATAAGAAGAGGAAGAAAAAGAATTGGTTCTTTATTTCTTCCAGCTGAACACAATAAAAAATCTGATGTGTTACACTCACATGACTTTCTCTAGCTACTCTACAAACAAACGTCTTACAAAAGGTAATTCTTCTTTCAACACCACACTAATCGAGATAAACATTATCAGAATTTTGTTACTTAGTTCCTTATAAGTAAACTGGAACTAAGGGAATGCACTAGGCTAAAGTGATAGTCAAATGTTTTAAAAGCTGTAGCTATGCGATTGTCATTGCAAATCGCCTCTTTGCTTGGCCAGGTGTAGAACAAAAGAAAAATGAACACTCCTGATTTGTGAAAAGTATAAGTACTTCACAACTGAAACTAATAACAAGGAATACCTCCAAAACGGCAAGTTCCACGAAAATAATGTATATGACATAACTTGTGTATTTTAACAAGATCTACATCTTTTGTATAGTAAGTTTTTTTCTATCTCTTACGATTTACTAATTATTCTAAATTAAGCAAAATTCATCCAGAATAAACAGATCTTTAGAAGCTACTCCCAGAATATTCAAGATATACATTTTATTTGTGATAGAAATGGCTTTAATATGTGATATTTTAATCAAAATCATTAGAGCCATTTTTAAGAAAAACAACATTTTCGAAAATTTTTCCGTGTAAAGGGTAGTTAGGGATGGGAGGATTTTCTTAAAAATCTTTGTGTCACATCCTTGATATTTACCCGTCTTTTCGTTTTTGAGCTATGCTACTCACAGACACACACACACACAGACATATTTCTGAAAATGCTTTTTTTGGACTCAGGGGGTTCTAAAACATGTATTTCTGGTGAAATCTCGACATTGAATTTTTGGGTGGAATACAAATACTTCTCTATCCCTATGTACATTGTACATACAGGGCTAGAGAAAGTAAAAATCTGTTTACAAATAAATGTCATAATTTTATGCTTTTGAAATAATTCTACCGTAGTTTTCTTTTGATACTTGCTGCAGTCACAACTACATGCTCCAAACTTCCCACTTGTTCTCTGCTTTTTATACCTGTCATTCATGTGGCAAGAAACTACTTCCAGAAGTAGTACTTATTGTTGCAATCAGAGCTTCAATGTAAAGTGCTTGCCAACTCCACACATGCTCGCTCACACAGGTGTAACAATGCTAATGAAAGAAAGCCATTGGTACACAGCAACAATCAGCTATCACTTTCGAAATAAGCCACTCACATGTGTGCAGTGATTGCCACTGACAAGACATAGTCACAGTATGAACTTTGTAAAACATGGAGAACAAATACTTGAGTTTTGATATGTGGCGCGGGAGACAGAAAATATAAGGTAGATGGACAGGACAAGTAAAGAGGATCTGAAAAAAGTGGGTGAGAGAAGCCATTTCTATCACACAATTAGCAGGAGGAAGCAAACTGGATAGGGCATATTTTAAGTAGAAACTGTCTGTTACATTGAGTCATAGAAGGAAAGATAAAGGAACAATTAGACTTGCAAGAAGAGTTCAGCTACCAGATGATTTAAGGGAAAAATGGAAATATTAGATCCTGAAGGAGGAAGCAAAGGATAGAAAGCTATGGAGAACAAAATTTGTGAACCAAGTTTGAGGACCTGCCATTACTAATACTATCCTGTATCTGTAAGGTTTAGGATCATGTATTTCACTGATAATAGTAGTTAGTATTATTTCTTTTTTCTTTAACCTGGTAGGTTATATTGGACAATGAATGAATGAAATGGGTAATATGATGCTAAAATGATCCTGGAGCCTCCAGAGTTTGGAGCTACCTAACATTCACCTTCTCAGGATAAGGAAAAACTTAGAAAAAACTTTGAGTAATTCATCCTAACCAAGATTTAAACTTGGGACCTCTTGAATGTGAGGCAGGCTTGCTATTACCACCTCAAAGGCAGGCCAGTTAAAGTCAGGGAGATACATAGTGATCTATGTCGGCCAGCATGCTGTCTTAGCTGATAAGAGATGTGTCTACCAATAGATTCTTGCTATGTAAGCAATGTCATCCTTGTTGCAAGATGTAACAAACATTCCTCAATACAGTTCCAGTTGACAAGAGTATCCACTTGTACTATGCTACTTTGTTTTGCTACAGACTTTTTTATGTGTTGTAATGTACTACGTGCTAGTGTTTTAGTTAGATTGTGAAAATGGTTTATTGTCCTGCTGCAGCTGTGGATGGGACGAAGTGGCAACAGTGTGACGGAGCGGTCACGAGGTAAGGTAGCGGTCAGGGATCTCTCTGACTTTAGTGCTATTATAGTGCCAAAAGTAGCACACAGAGTCTACATATATTATTTCTATGTAACGAACTCTTATATAGAAAAGAAACACTGATTTATAGAATTCCCTACTCTTTGATTTCCATCCCATTTTTCTCCAATGTCATCAAGTTTTTATCCTGAGGTCCTGAGGTCCCCAGCTATGCTGTCCCTCTCTTTGGACAGCATAGCTAAAAAACGAAAAGACTCTTAAAAACCAAACTTGGTATTTATGCAACTCTAAGTGTTCTCAGGCTTCAGTCAGTTAAGTACATGGATTAATTCCAATGTTTCAAATATGATGCACATCTTCAAAACTGAGTCAAGCCACCTACTTATCTGGCTAGAAGCCAGAGAACACTTAAAGAGTTAATATGTCATCAGGAAAGCTTTAGCTCTTACGTTGGTTTTTAGGTTTAGTATCTTCCAAGGATGTGACACTAAAATTTTCAAAAAAATCCCCCCACCATAAACTATCCTTTATATGGAAACATTTTTGAAAATTTTGTTTTTCTCAAAAATATCTATAACGATTTTGATTAAAATACTGTATATTAAATACATTTACACCAGAAATAAAATGCATATTTTGAATTTTCTGAAGACCTCTTTATTCTGGACGAGTTTTGTCAGAATTTTGCATAATGGTTAAACCGTAACAGATAGACAAAAACTTACTACACAAAAATTTTAGATAACTTTACTTTATATCATATATTTTTTTTATGTAGAGCTGATCATTTCTGAAAAATTTCTTGTTATTGGTTTCAATTTTACACTACTTAAACTTTTCTCAAAAGGGAAGTGATGTTTCGTTTCATCTCTCTTGTTTTACTGCAGGCCATGCAAAGCGAACCAAACTTCAGGACCAGCTTTTAAAAGTTTTGACTATCACTCTAGCCTATGGTACTCCCTTCTTTCCCTCCTACTTACAAGGAAGCAAGTAACAAGACTATCTCTGCTAATGTTTATTTTGATTAGCCTGTCATAGATACAAGAATAACCTTTTGTAAGGAAAGTTGTTTGTGTAACAGCTAGTAAAAAAATGAAAATGGAGTTTTAGTTATGGACACACTTTAACTGCTGTGGTTCTCAGCATTCCATTCTATATTGGGTGTGAAAGACAGCTAAATGTTGTTCAAAGGCCTCTTTATCAGGCTTGAGGTTCTTTTATGTGCTGTAAATCTAGGATACGGGACCTATGGCTTTACTTTCCTTCCGAAGGAAGGCATTCTAAGGATTTTTATGCCCAAAAAAATACATTGTCCTCCACCGGGTTTGAACCCGCAACCTTAGGTATATGAAGTTAGCACGGTAACCATTATACAACGGAGGGCGACATATAACAGTTAGAGAAAGTCATGTGAATGGAACACATCAGATTTTTTATCTCTCTTCCTGTAATTGTTTTATGTAACTTGACACATTCAAATATCATGTAGATAATCAGACTGGCCAAAATTAATTGAATTGACTGAAATAGATAACTTTTGTGACCCAAGCTCCAGCAATACTAACTTCTTGAGATTAAAATGAATAACACATTATCAAAGACTTATTAAATCTATGTGTTGCAGAATCAATGCTATCATGTAGTATCATAATGGTTACACTTCAGGCTTTCTTTCTTAAAAATCACAAAACAATGCATGACCATTTGCTTCTTGCTTCTTCTTAAGAATTGCCTCAGATGTGTTTTATTTTGGGATACTGAGAAGCCTGCTCCATGATAAAGTGTGAATGCTTTTAAACTGCACACATTCAATATCAGAAGTGACTCTGCAAAATAAACAATAGCATCTGAATTAGCATTCACCTTGAGACTAACTTTGTTCTATGAATGGTTGTATGCTATAGGAATACAAATTATAGTAACTAATATTCATCCAATGTGATTAATGATGAAAAAGATAGAATTTTATGAAAAGAAAGGTTAAGTCCATCAATAGCACCAATAAATGCAGAAAAGATAATTATAAGTTGAATAAAGTAATTATTATTTAATATGTTGGAAATTAATATTAATGAAGGAATTTTTTGGATTGATAAAATAATAAAACAATTTATTCGTGACAGTCCTTCAACAGTTTATTTTGTTAAATTAAGCTATGCACTATTTAACAAAATAAACTGTCTCTAAATATGGCAATGTTCCTCTTTCAAGCAATATCTTCCAAGCAAAGATATTTGGAATATCTCTGGCTAGCAGATCTATGTGAAAGCCAGATTTCTCAAAAGAACATTAGACATATAAAAATGTCACCAACCAGAATGGACTATATTTTGGCTTAGGAGCCTTTCCTCGTAGAACAACTCACACTACAGCTACCCTAAACCAAACAGGAAATAGAATTTCTACAGAAAAATTGAGAAAAAGAGAAGAAATTAATCTTGATGTTTACTCAAAAGGTTGTGATTAACAGGAGCTGGACCTGACCAAACAACTATAAGAGAAACCCTAAGAACAAACTGGCAATTCATGGATTTCATCACAAATTGTGCATGCGCTCTGTGCAGCAAACATTGTGACCAATATCACTTTAATAAGTGTGAAATGAAATAGTGTTTTATTTATGGATGCTCTTTAACTGCTGTGGTTCTCAGCTTCCTATTCTCTACTGGACATGAAAATTAATTTTGCTCAGAGGCCTCTTTATCAGGCTTGAGGTTCTTTTACATGCTGTAAATCTACGACATGAGACCAACAACTTACTTCTCTTCCGAAGGAATTCATGCTAAGGATGTTTACTCAGCAAAAAATTCAACATCCTCCACCAGATTAGAATCCGTGATCTTGGGTATATGAAGTAGCATGGTAACTCTTACACCAAAGAGGGCAAATGCATCATGGCCAAATCGTTAGACCAGTAGCATTTTACCTAGACAGCCTGGGTTTGATACCAAGCGACCGGATTTGTGGTCGACAAAACAGTGTAAGGTAGGGTTTTCTCTGGTTTCCCCTGCCAACGCATTCCACCGGTGCTCCATCTTCATTCCATGTATCATCAGTGTTATTGCCTGTGGAGTTACAAGTAGTAAGAGCGGGTGTTAAGCACTATAAAAGAGGGCAACTGTAATAAAAGTGTTAAAAGAACAGATTTTAATGAAATTTTACAAAAAATAGTAATGCACATTTGTATATTATTCTGCTAATATTACTATTACTGTTCTTATTTAACAAAATAAGTTAATACTATATAACTGCTTCTTTCTTCTATGCTTATGCATGTAATGTTGTAAACATTTTTTTTCAGAATTCACTCATTTATGTTACATGTGCAGAATGCAGATAAACTAATCAAAACTTCTACATACTTATCTCTCCCCCAAAACTAATTTGTGCTTAGCTGTGGTTAGAAAATTATTTAAAGTGCTGTGCTTCTTAGAGGTGGTTATTGTACAACAGTAAATAAAAGAGAACATCCATGAACTTTGCTCCACCAATCAGCAGTCTAAAGCTATTCTGTCTCGGACTGTCTCTCTTTCTTCCCTTCTATATGTTAACAACAGAACTGGTTTTATTTGAGACAGATATTACTATCCCTTTTACAATTGCAAATAAGTCTTCTGTCTTTGCTCAACATTGGCAATGTCCCTGTTGGCTTTCTATGCAGGAAGAGACAAACAGTTCATGCATCATGCTACAATACACATACATGGTATACAAATATAATACACCACTTTCATGGAGGATCACTTATTTTATCTTGACATATTACTAGACTTTGGAAATATTAGGCAATTAGTTTCAACTTAGCTACACTCAAACCATTCCATATATAGGATGTATACAACAGCAACCAAGAGTCACTGATGACAGTTAATATACGGTTGTGATTGTTTTGCACATGCTAGGGCTGGGGGCTGGTTAGCATCAGCGTTAAGTTAACTTAATTTTCTTTTATCCTGGCTTTAGGCCTTAGCCTGCTTATCATTAACATGGTTATGTGTGAAAATGAGAACAGAAATAAACAAAAGCTTAGACAAGAGTTAATATATCAGCACTATTTATCAATTTCTTTTAATGTGATGGTTTTACACTGGGATGTCAAATCTTCATTTACGTATTCAGTGCAACTAGCAATTATTTACACTTGCAGTTCTACAAAGTGGAGAATATGATTCTAATTATATACTTGTTGCCAGGTACTTATACGCAGGACTTTTAGCTTTACTGGTTCCAAACTTAATGTATCACAATACCATGAGAAACACAATGAGGATTCAAATACCAGCATTCTTCATTTCATGTTCTGGGACTCAACATGTTCAAGTTTAATTTTCTACAATCTCCTTGTAGCTATTTAAAACTCCTTGCTTCTAAGCATATATGTTTCTTCTACCTTTGTTTTTTCAGACCGTTTGGCTATATTTGGGGTAATCCTATCAAAAGGGCAGATGAGATTATGTAAATGTACTCACAATTTATAAATATGAAAATAAAGTGTATAATTATTATATACAGACTGCCTTATGCTTCTAAAATCGACAATTCTGGGATCATCGGGGGGCTAATCATATGAACTGAGATGTCTTTTAAAATAATGCGCACTAGAGGTACAACCTATGTTTATGTCCCAAAATGTATTGCATTTTTAATTATGGCTAATTATCAAATAACAGAAAATCTATTTACAAAAATTACGTTCTCTGGGAAATAGAACGAGTAAACTTTAGGCAAAGGATTCCTACAGTATCTCTACATTATAAATCATGTTAAACGATGCAAAGATGAAAATAAAATACAACGAAAATTACATCTAAATAATCTTAATGTTTTTTTCTAAATGTCTGTTAATAGTTCACTATCATCACCTTAACTGATATACACATAAATCATTAAACAAACAACAAAGTATACTCCTACCACAAAATAACTATTTACGAGTACAAAGCGAGTGTCGCCAAATTTAAAGTATATTAGGTAATCACCTTAAGGAAACAAACGTACATTTTATTATAGAAGCAGAACATAATATGATCCGAAAAAGTAAAGATGAATGTACAATTATGATTAATAACATGTTTATACATAAAACTTCGAAGAGTAATTATCGTTAATTGATTGAACGTTGGCTTTCCTGAAAGCGGACTCGTTCAAATGCCAGGTGGGAAAGAAACACCGGGAATAAAGTTTAAATTTTGCTGTGCATAAAAACGAAAGTTTTACTTTTTTTCTTTAACCATTACACTATACACTGTTTTAAAGCATACAAAACAGAAAACTATCTGAGGTATAGTACTTGTTCTTAATGAAATCCATTTTCTCTATCAATACGAAGTCTTCCTATTAACTTCGAATATTTTTATTTTGAAATGTATTTAAATAAAAATTTATAAATCCATCATTTATATTTAATTTCATTTGATTACTCTTTTTGTCATTGAACTTCTATTTGAAATGGGCAAACTTCGTTTTTGTTTCGCATCATGTGTGTTGCGTGATGTTGGCTAACCTGATTTGCGGCGTAGAAGACCTGAAAGTCGACTTGTCGTCTGCACTCTGCAGAAATTTACTGGTTATTTGACGTGCTAGAAATTGCTTCAGAAATTTATTCAGCTCACCATCTGCAGTGCGAATTGGATTAATATGGCTGCTAATAAAAAGATTGAGGAAGCACTGGATCATATAAAATCAGCTGAGAAAAGGTAGTTTAGCAATTTTAGTCACTCTGAAGTGACATTTTCGAACTGTCATTTGTAATGCTGATTGCAAAGGTTTTTCCGAGTAAGATAATTTCATTACTTATTGCTTTCCACTGCATAGCAGCAAGTTCATACCACATGATGTGAATACCCCCTATTTCTTCGTTCAATGCAGGTCTCTTAAGTAGTAGCTAGCTCTACCTTTTGTAATATTGGTGTGTTGTTAAAGTTAGGGATACAGAACTTTTACTTATTCTAGAAAGTTAGTCAGTTAACCGGTATTTATTTTTGCAATAATATCCTTCATATCTCATACTAACATACAGTTGACTGATATATAACAACATGCAGCATACCTGTGAAAGAACTTAATAGGTTTCAGATGACAGTTTAGATGTTGAATTGTAAAAGCAGTTTTATTGTTTTTATATAGTGACTATTTTGGAAACTATTTTGTATTTTTTTATTCTTATTGTAAATTGTAGGTGCATAGAGAGGCAGAGCGCTGCATTTTAGGTGATGTATCAATTGATATTAATGCTAGTGCAATCCATGCATCCTGACATGGCATGTGAAAGCAGATATTTATGTTTTATGGGCCCACTTATTTCAATACATGATCCGGATTTGGTAATTTTGTTATTCTGCCATTCCAGATGCTTTGTAATTGTCTGTCATAAACTTTAAGGGCCCTAAGCTGCAAAATGTAGCCAAAGATGGAGGACTCTAAGCTACAAAGTGTAGCCAAGGGATGTTTTCATAAGTTGAGGAGAGGAACAGTTACAGCCAAAGGCTACAAACTACAAGACATAGCTGAGGAATTTGTGAAGCTAACACCCCAGTGATCCTAAGCAGAAGTAAAAACCTTGGCAATCCAGCAAGATTTCAAATGCGGACATGTTAACAATTTGAACACTTACAAATTTGGATATCCTGTGGAAGTTTTACTCTTTTGCCCTTTATGGATTAAAGCTTCATGAACAAAGTAAAACTCCTCCTTTCTACCAAATACAGCAGGTGGGATCCATGCACTATTTATGATAGCTTCAGTGCAACTCTCCATATGGAATGCCATTTTGATGACATAATTATGAAGGCTGGTCAGAGTGCTATTTATTTCAAGCTTTAGTGTGTCTTCTGCCTGTTTGTTAGACATAATTGTTTTCCTAGTGACATAATCAAATATTTTCTGAGAATAGATAAATAACATATTGCATAGGGTACTGAAAAATATTACCTCATATTCATCATTTTATAATGTTGTAAACAATGAGACTGTCAAAACTATTTATAAATTATTTAACATTTTTACAAAACTTAATAAATTATATGCTTCTGTTAGAATATATATTCCCTTTGGAGAAAGGAATTACAATACAATCTAGTCTGTTTTCTTTGTAGACCTAACTTATATGATATACCAAGTTTCCTAAAAATAAAGATAACCCATTATAACAAACGAGTCAAAAAAGTATGAACTGGCTGTGCAGTGATTTGCTTTTATCACAGAAAGGCACGAATGTAATCATACAGCATTTTTAAAACTACTTTTAAAGGCTTTACTTATCAACTTTATGAACGGAGATTCTGAAACTGGCCACCATTATTGTCCATACATTTTTAGCACTTCTTTAGGAAACTATCACTCTTCATAGTTCACAATTTCCTGGTGAATATTTTGTTTTAGTTCTTCCAGGGTGTGTGGGTTTATCTGGTACACTTTGTTTTAAGTTTCCACAGAGATAGAAATTGTAGGGATTAGGTCAGGGGACTGGGGGTGGGGGGGGGGAGCGACAAAACTCTCTATTAATAATTCTGTCCTGAAACACAGCTTCAGTTGTTCTCATCGAAAGATTGGCTGTATGGGCTATTGCAGAGTGTTGATGATAAAAGGCAAAATTACTTTCCCTGTCTGTTAATTCTTTAAAAAAAAAAATTCAACACTGAGATTTCACCGTAAATACATGTTTTGGGTCCCCCTGAATCCAAAAAAAAAGCATTTTTGGAAAAAGATCCATGTGTGTGTGCATGTAGGTCTGTGGACAGCATAGCTCAAAAAATGAAAAGTCTGTTAAATACCAAACTTGGTATTTAAGTTCAGTATCTTCAAAGGATGAGACATGAAGATTTTTAAGAAAATCCCCTCACTCCCAACTATCCTTTACGTGGAAACATTTTTGAAAATTTTTTATTTATTAAAAATGGCTAACCATTTTGATTAAAATTTTGCATATAAAGATGTTTACCTGACAAGTAAAATGTGTATCGTGAATTTTCTGGGAATAGCCTCTGAAGACTACTTTATTTGGATAAATTTTACCAAATTTTGCATAACTAATAAACTGTAAGATTTAGACAAAAACTTGCTCAACAGCAAATGTTGAGCTCATTAAAACCCACAATTTATGTTATATACATTTTTTTCGTGGAGTTGATCGTTTTTTGAGATATTCCTTGTTACTGGTTTCAACTTCAAATAACTAATACTTTTCTCATACAGGAATTTGTCAAGTCGTGTCCATATAAACAAAGGACCTTCAGTCATGTAGCAATCAGCTTTTGACTATCACTTTAACCTATGGTACTCCCTTATTTCACTTCTACTTACAAGGCAGCAAGTAATAAGACTATTGCTGCTAATTTTTTCTCGATTAACATGAAGTAAAAAGAAGCATAAGCTTTTTAATAATAATCTGTTGCAGAGCTGTAGAGAAAGTCATGTGAATGGAACACATCAGATTTTTTTTTCATGAACAATATTAGGTTTCTCATAGCTCCAGTAACAATTATTTTGTGTATACACATATCCATGAAGGTGGAACCAACCCTCTTCCATGAAAAATATTAAATGTGGGTCTATTTCACCATTTTATACACATTGAGATCCACTCTCAAACTGTGTGCTGAATCACAGGATCACTTGGTTGAAGAGCATATGCCACAGTTATTTTATATGGTTTTAACTTAAGCATTTTAGTTCCTCTGCACTAGTAACAAGAAATGACTACCTGTTGTCAAAGATCCTTAAGCCCTTTTGGGGGGGAGAGATCTCTAAATGATAACACATGCTGTCTAATGGTTCTTTGGTAAGAACCATTCACTGTCTTTTAGATTTCTTAGTCTGTGCTTCCTGTGGCCTGTAATTTATTGTAAAGTTCATGGATTGTTGTATTGCCTGGAACTTTTAACACTTGGAAACCTTTCTGCAAATTGTACTTGGCGAGCATAAAAACAAACAAATCATAAATAAATACAAGCTGTACAGTAGAAAACGTATACTGAGTCATAATACACTTTGTGACGGACAATGTACTAAATCACTCGTAATAACTGAACTACACCATATCACTGTCAACTCAATACTGTACTTCCAGAGCAGATCAAAAGACCATCAGAAGCAGAAGTGCAGAATCATATGTTCACATGCCCAGTGGAAAAACCTGCATATCAAGTTCATAGGTTTTTGGCTCACTTATTAGTATCTTTTATCCATCCAACATTGAAAATTATCAGAAATCTTTGATATGTATGAATTGTTTCAGTCAGGATCTCTCTTGAGAGTTCTGTTGCCCATATGTTCAACATGATTTGTAGTTTCTTAGTATTATTCATTTGTTTACTTATTTCCTAGAGCAGCATATAAATATGTCATCTAGATTTATTTATGATACAGGAATTCTGATAATTTGACCTAACATTTACTAAGAGAGTTATAAAAATGTTAGTTTTACAGAATGAGTCTATTATTCACAAGTCAAAACATATATACCTACTGCAAATTGCATAGAAGTAATAAGTTTGTATAAGTACTCTCTTTTCACTCACCAAGACTTCCCTTTTTCAACCTTGTTATAGAAGTTCATTCAACTCCTAAACCCATGGCAATTTTACTAATATTTTTCCCCTTTTCCAGTCACTTGAACACATCCAATTTAATTTTCAAAACATGTTAACTTCTCCTTTCTTCTTGTCATTATTACTTTCTCTACACGTACTGTACATAGTGTGTAGAGAAATTATTACATTCCACCCAACAATTTGATACCAAGATTTCACTGATAATATATGCATTGAGGTCCCTCGAGTCTGAAGAAAGAAAGCATTTTTAAAAAAAGGTGTGTGTGTATGTGCAGCATAGTTCAAAAATCTGATGTGTACCATTCACATGACTTTCTCCATATCCCTGCAACAAGTAATTCTTAAAAAGGTTATACTTCTATTTACTTTATGCTAATCAGAAAAAATTAGCAGAATTAGTCTTATTACTCGCATCCTTGTAAGTAGAAGCGAAATAAGGGACAACCATAGGTTAAAGTGATAGTCAAAAGCTGGTTGCTATGTCAATGAAGTTCCTTTGTTTATATGTATAGGAGTTGACAAGTTCCAGTATGAGAAAAGTATACGTTTTTCATAGCAGAAACCAAAAATAAGGAATGTCACAAAAATGACGAGCTCCACGAAAAAAATGTATATAACATAAATTGTGTGTTTTAGTGTGCTCTACATTTTTTATTCAGTAAGTTTTTGTCCATCTCTTACCGTTTAGCAGTTATTCAAAATTTAGTAAAATTCATCCAGAATAAACTACTCTTCAGAGGCTATTCCCAGAAAATTCAAGATATACATTTCATTTGTCAGGTAAATATGTTTAATATCCGAAATTTTAATGAAAATCGTTAGAGCCATTTTTGAGAAAATCAAAATTTTCGAAAAAAGTTCCATGTAAAGGGTAGTTGGGGGTAGGGGGATTTTTCTCAAAATCTTTGTGTCGCATCCCTGGAAGATACTAAATTTAAATACCAAGTTTGGTATTTTACCGACTTTTCATTTTTGAGTTATTGTGTTCACAGACACACACTTGCGCACACACACACACACACACGGACCTTTTTGTGAAAATGCTTTTTTTGGATATTGGGGACCCTAAAACATATATTTCCGGAGAAATCTCAGTATCAAATTTTTGGTGGAGTACAATATTTTCTCTATACACTATGTACATAGTGCGTATGGAGAAAGTAAAAATGAAAAGTCTGTTAAATACCAAACTTTAGTATCTTCCAAGGATGCGACACAAAGATTTTCAAGCAAACCCCTACGTCAACTACCCTTTACATGGAACATTTTTCAAAAAATTTTTGATTTTCTCAAAAATAGCTAACGATATTGATTAAAATATTGCATATTAAATCTATTTACATCACAAATAAAAATATATCTTGAATTTTCTGGGAATAGCTTCTGAAGACCAATTGGTCCAGTTTAGCATAACTGATAAACCATAAGAGATAGACAAAAATGTGTTACACAATGTAGATCTCATTAAGACACAATTTATGTCATATACATTTTAAACTTTTCTCATACAGGAACTTATCAACACTTGGCCATGTAGAGAAACAGATTTCAATCCAATAGCAACCATATTTTAAAACATTTGACAATTGGTTTAGCCTAGTGTATTCCCTTATACGCACTATGTACATAGTGTATAGAGAAGGTATTGCACTCCACCCAAAAATTTGATACTGAGATTTCACCGGAAATATATGTTTCAGGGTCCCCAATATCCAAAAAAAGCATTTTCACAAAAAGGTCCATGTGTCTGTGAACACGATAACTCAAAAACGAAAAGTCGGTAAAATACCAAACTTGGTATTTAAGTTTAGTATCTTCCAGGGATGCGACATGAAGATTTTGAGAAAAATCCTCCCACCCCAAACTACTCTTTACATGGAATTTTTTTCAAAATTTTTGATTTTCTCAAAATGGCTCTAACGATTTTGATTAAAATTTCGTATATTAAAGATATTTATCTGACAAATAAAATGTATATCTTAAATTTTCTGGGAATAGCCTCTGAAGAGTATTTTATTCTGGACGAATTTTACTGAATTTTGAATAACTGCTAAACCGTAAGAGATGGGCAAAAACTTACTAAACAAAAAATGTAGAGCACGTTAAAACACACAATTTATGTTATATGCATTTTTTTCATGAGATCGTCATTTTTTGAGACATTCCTTATTTTTGGTTTCTGCTATGAAAAACTTATACTTTTCTCATACAGGAAGTTGTCAACTCCTATCCATATAAACAAAGGAACTTCATTGACATAGCAACCAGCTTTTGACTTTCATTTTAACCTATGGTATTCCCTTATTTCGCTTCTACTTACAAGGAAGCAGTAATAAGACTATTTCTGCTAATTTTTTCTGATTAGCATAAAGTAAATAGAAGTATAAGCTGTTTAAGAATAATTTGTTGCAGGGATATAGAGAAAGTAATGTGAATGGTACACATCAGATTTTTCCTCTTCTACTTATTAGGAACTAAGTAATAAGACCTCTTCTGCTAGTGTTTATCTTGATTAGCATGAAGTAGGTAGAAGAATAAGCTTATTAAAAATAATGTGATGTAGAGAAAATCATGTGAATGGGACACGTCAGATTTTTTCATTGGCTCATACACAACACTAACAGTAAGCCTGAAATTTGAGGAGCTGTACTGCAACCAAAAATAACTGAAAGTTGAGCTTACTATGTATGTATACTGGGTAAAGCAGTAAACCTTGAAAGCCTACCAAACAAGTGTTTGTGCTACACACATTATTAGCAGCAAGCTTTTAATTTTGTGATGATTATCAGCTGCTTTTGTTCGGACTCAGATATCAAAGGTCATTGTTAGTGAGGGAGAACGTGGTAGGTTGTCTTTCCACAAAAGTAACAAAACCAAATTAGAAAAGCATACCAAATACCTGAACAGATCAGGAAAGCACTCGACACTTATATATATGAATCTGAACACTAATACATACACTAATTAAAGTTAACCTATACAGTTAATACCACATAGTGGGTTATAGAAATTGTTACATTCAAGCTTATCAATATAAAATCAAAAAAATCTGATGTGTTCTATTGACATGAATTTCTATGCATCACTGCAACATATTATTGTTAAACAGCTTATTCTATCTACTTCGTGCTAAACCAGAAAAAAATTAGTGGAAATGGTCTTATTACTTGCTTCCTTGTAAAGTACAAGGGAAATAAAGGAGCAGCAACAATAGTCAAAGATTGAAGTTCCTTTGTTTGTAAGGATAGGAGTTGACAAATTCCTGCATGAGAAAAGTATTTCAAACTGAAACTAATAATGAGTATCTCAGAAAAGATCAACCCCACAAAAAAAAAAAAAAAAATACATAAACTGTGTATTTTAACGAAATCTACATTTTTTGTTAAGTGAGTTTTTGTCTATCTCATATGGTTTACGAGTTGTGCAAAATTTATCCAGAATAAAGATGTCTTCAGAGGCTATTCCCAGAAAATTCAAGATATACATTATATTTTTCATATAGTTTTAATATACAATATTTTAATCAAAATCGTTAGCCATTTATAAGAAAATAAAAATTTTTGAAATTTTTTCCATGTAAAGGGTAGTTAGGGGTGGGGGGTTTTTCTCGAAAATCTTAGTGTCACATCCTTGGAAGATTACAAGTTTGGTATTTAACAGACTTTTCATTTTTGAGCCCCCCCCCCCCCCACACACACAAACACACAAGTAAAAATACTTTTTTTTTAGATTCATGGAGTCTCAAAACATATATTTTTGTTGAAATCTTGGCATTGAATTTTGGGTGCATTCTTCTCTATACCCTATATACATAGTACGTGTAGAGAAAGCAAAAAAAGAAGAGTTACGAGGGTTTATAGTATCATGGATGCCTTGCAGTAGGCAGCTAATTGTCATCAGCAAATTCTAGAGCTTTAGGTTAGGAAGAATCCATCAGTATATTAGAGTTTATAGGAATTTATAGGATTTTTGCTTTCTCTACATAGAAGATAGAGAAGATATTGAATTCCACCCAAATTATGTTGATTTCACTGGATATATATGTTTTGAGACCCCCTGAAAAAAACAGAGAGAGTGTGTGTGTGTGTTAGTTTTCCAACCCCCCAAACAGCACTATCCACAAAATATTTTTGAAAATGTTTGATTTTCTCAAAAATGGACAACAATTTATATTAAAATATATATTTAATACATAAAGTATAGAAAAATGTATTGGCTCTTAGGAAGATATTCTGAGCGTAATATACAAAATAAATTGCTCCTGTATAAGCAGATATTAAAACCTGCATGGATGTATGGGTTGCAGATCTGGGGATGCACCAAGAAAACAAATATCAAAATTATACAAAATGTCCAAAATAAAGTGCTACGTGGTATAGTCAATGCACAATGGTACATTAGAAATGACAACATTTATAGAGATCTAAATATGGACACTGTTAGTGAAGAAATAAGAATCAGGGCAGTGAAGCATGAAAAACGACTTCACAAACATTCAAACCCTCTTGTGCTTCAGTTATAGCAAACCAGTGCAGTACCGAGAAGATTAAAACCTGAGGACTTGGTACTGTGATGTGTGTTATTGCGTGAAAAATGCAATTGATTAGCAGAATTTATTCATTGTAAATAAATTATTGCCAAAGAGTTTTATAATCATGATAATGAAGCTACTAGATAAGTTTTATACTTAGTTGTAGTATGAAATAATAATAATATATACATTTAATAGCTTCCTGGCTTCATTCTAGATGACTTTATCATAACAGAGAAACAGTTTTATACAAATAAAAATGTAGATCTTGTTAAAGTGCACACTTTATCAGATACATTTTTTGTTGAGTTAACCAATTCTAGATATTCGTTGTTATTGATTTATATTTTTCTCTTTTTTAATGCGAAGTTGTTGTTCACCTTATTTTAATTCCTGGGTATGCAAAGAGAACTAAATTTTAAAGTTATCCATGTAAAAGGTTTGACTATCATTTTAGCATAGTGTATTCCCTTACTCCCTTTGTACCTACAAGGAAATGAGTAATAAGACAATTTCTGCTAATGTTTATCTTGATGTAGATAGAAGAATAGTTTGTCGTGGAGAAGTCATGTGAATGGAACACATCAGATTTCTACTTTCTCTACACGTACTATGTACATAGTGTATAGAGATATATTGTATTGCACCCAAAAATTTTATACTGAGACTTCACTGGAAATACATGTTTTGAGGCCCCCTGAATTAAAAAAAAACTTTTTAGAAAAATGTCTTTGTGTGTGTTGTGTGTGCAGCTTAGCTCAAAAATGAAAAGAGCATTAAATACCCAACTTGGTATTTAAGTTTTGTATCTTTCAAGATTGAGATACAAAGATTTTCAAGAAAGTCCCCCCACCCACAACTACTCTTTACATGGAATGTTTTTAAACAATTTTGATTTTCTCAAAAATGGCTCTAATGATTTTGATTAAAATCTCTCATATTTAAGATATTTACATGACAAATAAAATGTATGCATTGAATTTTCTGGAAATGGCCTCTGAAGACATGTTTATTCTGGAATTTTGCATAACTGGTAAACCATAAGAGATGGACAAAACCTTACAAAAAACGTAATACTTGTTAAAACACACAAGTTATATACATCCCCCCCCCCATGGAGTTGTCCATTTTTGGAATATTCCTTGTTATTAGTTTCAGCTTCAAAGTACTTATACTTTTCTCATATGGGAATTTGTCAATTCCTGACCATACTAATAAGGAAACTTCAATCATATAGCAACCGGCTTTTAAAACATTTGACTATTGCTTTAGCGTATGGTACTCCCTTACTTCGCTTCTACTTACAAGGAAGCAAGTAATAAGACACTTTCTGCTAATTTTTCCTTGATTAGCATCAAGTATATAGAAGAATAAGCTTTTTAACAATAACTTATTGCAGAGACGTAGAGAAAGTCATGTCAATGTAACACATAAGATTTTTCTGTTTGTTTCAGTTTGAAGACATCATTATTAAAATGGCGTCCAGATTATGATATTGCTGCTGATGAATATAACAAGGCGGGTGAGTGAAGCAGTACAAAATCAGATTAGCTTCCTAGGCACATTGAACCAGGGTCTCAATAAGGCCCTTTTTATCAAAAGTTTCCATCTACCTTGTATATATTTTATAATATGTCTATGTAATTTGATGTAGATTTTGAGGATTCTTGAAACTTTTTTATGTTCTATAAGAAACTATTATTATTATTATTAATTTATATGGCTCCCTTTAACTTCTTAGTGATAAAAATGTAAATGACATGTTACTTATGGACACTCTTTTAACTACTGTAGTTCTCAGCATCCCACTCTAAATTGGGTGTGAAAGACCGCTTAATTTTGCTCAGAGGCCCCTCTATCAGGCTTGAGGTTCTGTTATGTGCCGTAAATCTACAACACAGGACCAGCGGCTTTACTTCTGTTCTGAAGGAAGCCATGCTGAGGATTTTTACACCTGAAAAAATCCATCGTCCTCCATCGGGTTTGAACCCGTGACCTTGGGTATATGAAGTTAGCATGGTGACCATTACACCACAGGGGGGCAACAACTTCTTGGTGATGTTGGGAGCTTTGACTGAAAAAGCAATTGCTGATGTTTTTCTTGCTGAAGTGTAGAGTTTCTTAAAGATGGTTTTTTCAGCATTTGTTTGCTTGCACATACATACACACTTCCAGACCTGTGGGGATAGGAAATAATCCTAGCTAAAGAAATACTTCCTGCCCCAGCCAGGAATAAAATGGAAATGGCGTGTTATTTATGGACGCTCTTTAACTACTGTGGCTCTCAGCTTAATTTTGCTCAGAAACCTTTTTATCAGGCTTGAGGTTCTTTTACATACCGTAAATGTATGGCACGGGACCAACAGCTTTACTTCCCTTCCAAAGGAAACCATGCTAAGGATTTTTACACCAGAAAAAAATCCACCATTCTCTGCCGGGTTTGAACCCGTACCTTTGATATATGAAGTTAGCATGGTAGCCATTACACTAAGGAGGGCAACAGCCAGGCATAAAATTACAACCTCTGTTGATATTATTATTATTATTATTATTATTAAACACTTGTCATATTACCAAATGAATAGGTCCCATGGAGTGTAAATGAAGAGACAAATAAACACATACATAATCAAGTTTAAAATTAGTTCTACTAATTAGCAAATATATTTCCTAGGACAAAACACTCCAGGTGTGGTTAGAGACTAAAAAATCAATAAGTAATTACAAAATGAGACTAGGCATATTGTATGGAGGCTCCTGACACATCCAGAAATGTATTGCATCACCACAAGCAACTGTATCTTAGCAACAAACTAACAGTCACTCAATTGAAGTATCTTCATTCTGTGAAAAATATTTCTTTGTTTGTACTAAGTTTTAATTTGTGTTTTCAGCAACATGCTTCAGAAATGCAAAATCCTTTGAGCAGTGCAAGGATTGCCTGATGAAAGCAGCTGACTGCCAGAAACAAAATAGGTCGTATCCTTTAAGACAGCTAATAGAACTTATTTAATTTAATAAATTGTGTCAATCTTAGAACATGTTTATCCTTAACAGATTTTCAGGTTGTTTCATGCAGCAAAGTAAGTATTAAAATATTTTCTTACATAGTATGTAACTGTATATTTCATTAGAATAAAGCTTCCTTAATTTGTCCAGATTGAAGCTGTTGAAAATGCTAACCTGAGTAATGAGTATCCATATAAAGGGTATATTTTAAAGTAGAAGTGAGCACTTTGAAATGCTATAGCTCACCCATCCAACTGCCAAAATTGAGTTTTTTACTTTCTCTAGCCCCATATGTACAATGTACATAGGGATAGAGAAGTATTGTATTCCATCCAAAATTTGATACCGAGATTTCACCGGAAATACATGTTTTAGGACCCCCTGTATAAAAAAAAAGAAGCATTTTCAGGAAAAGGTGTGTGTGTGTGTGTGCGCGTGTGTGAACACAAACAGTAGCTAAAATGTTAAACTTCGTATTTAAGTTTAGTATCTTCCAGGGATGTGACACAAAGATTTTGAGAAAAATCCCCCCACACCAAACTACCCTTTACATGGAACTTTTTTCGAAAATTTTGATTTTCTTAAAAATGGCTCTAACGATTTTGACTAAAATATCATATATTAAAGATATTTACCTAGCAAATAAAATGTATATCTTGAATTTTCTGGAAATAGCTTCTGAAGACCTGTTTATTCTGGATCAATTTTGCTTAATTTGGCATAACTAGTAAACCATAAGAGATAGACAAAAGCTTACTATACAAAAAATGTAGGTCTTGTTATATCATATACATTTTTCTCGTGGAGCTTACCGTTTAAAGGTATTCATTCTTATTAGTTTCAGTTGTGAAGTACTTATACTTTTCTCAGACGGGAGTGTCTGTTTTTCTTTTGTTTTACTCCTGGCCAAGAGAAGAAGCGATTTGTAATGACAATCGCATAATGACAGCTTTTAAAACATTTGTCTATTGGTTTAGCCTAGTGTATTCCCTTATTTTCTTCCTACTTATACGGAACTAAATAAAAAGAGCATTGTGCTAATGAGTACCACGATTAGCAAGGTGCAGAAAGAAGAATCTTATGTATGAAGTTTGTAGAACAGCTAGAGAAAGTCATGTGAGTGTAACACATCAGAAATTTTTTTTTTATATAGAACCAACAAGATATCCCATTTTTTAATTTCAATGAATGCACAAAGTCAAATATTTTGGTCCTTAGGGGCGTGAACTGCTGACCATACCACTTCAGTCAGCTCTCAAATACCATGCCTTAAACTGTGTGGCCATTGAGACACATGATAGCTGCAGCATTATCTTATTTTATAATGTTGCATAATGCTATAAATGAATTTTTTTTTTTTCAACATAATAAAATGCAATTGAGGTAACTTTCAGAAGTCAAAAGGTTTTGAAACTTTGCATATGTACATGTACTGCAATGTGTGTAGTATTTTTCCAAAAAAAACCAAAACAAGAATGTCTGAAATTTCACCTGTCACCTCCCCTTTAATTAATAATGTTATAGTAATGCCCTGTTAAGGGTAGGTGTCTTACTGTTAGAAGCAACTGAAAAACTCAATGCCACAGCCGGGATTTGAACAAGATTCTGCTGCTCTCTGTGCAGTTGCTCTAACCATTCAGTTGTGTGATAGTATTCCAGCTGATTCATGTTTTTTACCAAGTCAACCAAACGATATGTCTCAATGGCATTGCATTTTTCAGCTGCTTCTAATATTAAAACACATACCCATGGTAGGGTGTTAATATAGGAGGATTTGCCCATTATGTGGGGATCATGAAGGTTGGATGCATATTTTGACAGATTGTGTGCAGATGGAGGATGTTAGGAAACAATTATTGCTAGAAGTATTTTAGCTTCAAACTGATGGAGGACAGCATGCATGGACTTGATTCTAAACAGCCAAAACTGGCCACATACTTAATGGAAGTACGTGTACTAAGAGATAAGATATTTGTGTAAATATTGTATAGACTTATTTGGTATATCAGTTATCCGTATCGGCTGCGCTGTATTTTGCCTGTTCATATCCTCAGCGTTTGTTGCCATTTGCCACTATCACATAAAGGCATGGATGAAACTATGCAACATTTTAAAACTACTTTTAAAGGATTTACTTATCAATGTTATTAAAGGAGATCCTGAAACTGGTCACTATCGTCCATACATTTTTGACACCTCTTTAGGAAACCATCCATTTCTTGGTGGATATTTTGTTTTAATTCTTCCAGGGTGTGTGGGTTTGTCTTGTACATTTTATGCTTTAAGTTACCCCAGAGATAGAAATTGCAGGGGATTAGGTTGGGGGACTGAGAGGAGCACAAATCTCTACTAATAATTCTTGCCTGAAATACACTTTCAATTGTTCTCATCAAAAGATTGGCTGTATGAGCTGTGGCAGAGTCTTGTTGAAAAACAGACAAAATCATGCTTCCTTTCTGTTAATTCTCTTAAAAAAAAAAAAGGGGGGGGGGCAAAATTGTATTCACATATGTATGGGCATCAACTGTTGACAAAAAAAAAATTGGGCATATAACCCTTTCTCTGCTAATGGCGCACCATACACCAATTTTTTGTCATGAAGGGGTATTTCATGAACAATATTAGGTTTCTCAGAGCTGCAATAATGATTATTTTGTGTACACACATATCCATGAAAATGGAACCAAGCCTCGTCTGTGAAAAATGTTAAATGTGGGTCAATTTCACCATTCTGTGTACTATTGAGAGTCCACTCACAAAATGTGCTAATGCATATAAAATTATAAATAAATACACGCTGTGCAATAGAAAACAAATGCTGAGTCATAATATACTTTATGACTAAGTACAGGACAAAATAATAAAGCACACTCCACCACATATCACAGTCAGCTCAGTACTGCACTTTCAGAGCAGGGAAAAACAAGTCAGCACCGTGACCTTGTGTACAGTAGCTGTGTGTTATGTTTCCGTATGTGCTGTGGAAAAATGCTGCGCAGTGGTATGGATGTATTTGGGTTGCACCATATATGTGTGTAGTTGTATGTATGGGGATATTGGTGTGTGTGTGTGTGTTTTTCTAGCATTGTGAAGATATGGGTAGGTAATATTTTAAATTCAAGAAATTTTAGAAAGTACGCAAATGTGCGATGCAATTGTATTATATTAAACTTAATACATATTATTACCTCTACTGCTAACAACATTACCAATATAATAATAAAATTGCCCAATAGTTGGCATAACTGGGGCTCGGATACTAAGTACTTATCATATGTAAATTGCCATTATGGTGTTCTTTGAAGTTGAGACATACTGGTTAGTTGACTGGATAAAAAGCACAAATCAGCTGGAAAACTGAATGACATACTGATATATTGTAACAGTTGCTCAATAGCTAGATCAGTGACACCAGAGCAGCAAAACTGTTACCAAATCTCAGCTGTGGCATTGAGTTATCAGCTACTTGTAACAATTATAGAGCAAATTAGTGACCAAATAGCAAATTACTAAATCTGTACTGAATAAGGAAGTTCAATTAGTTCAGCTTTTATTTGTTACTATATATAACATTAGAACTTGCTTCATTCTGTCTTGTTGTTCAGATGCATGGAGCAAGCAATGCTGGTGTGCAAGGATTTAGGGGATCTGCGTGATGTCCTGCAGTTGGCTGAACGAGCCTGCAATCTGTATCAACAACACGGTTCGCCAGACTCTGGTGCAGCAGTTCTAGACAAGGCAGCCAAGCTACTGGAGCATCAGCATCCTGAACAGGCCTTGAGACTGTATCAGAGAGCATCTGAAGTAGTTCTTGTTAGTATCTGTACTTAGCTTATAGTTTAGAAAAATAGCTCACCACAGCACAATGTGAATGTACTTTCATGAGCGAAATGGTATATTTTAATTTCTAAACACTTCTAATCTTTGACATTACTGTAAGCAATACTAAATGAGAATTTGTCTGGAAAAATAACTTAAGAATTTTTAGTTGTACCAAAGTAATGGAAATGGTAACTATTATTTATGTTATTAACCTTTATAAAGTAGCAAACCTGGTTACAGAGTCTGCATGATATTCATTGCATATGTATTGTATCACTTATTGGGAACAGTTATCTCAGCTCATTGCATAATACGAGGTACGTCCAGAAAGTAAGTTCCGTTTGGTAATAAAATTAAATTGTGTACACATACAGAATAATTATTTATTGCACAAAATTCTACAACTCAAACTACTTTTTCACATAACTGCCGAAATTTTGCAGGCATTTGTCATAGCGTGGCACAAGTTTTTGTATACCTTCTTCATAGAAGTTTGCCGCCTGTGTCTTCAAAAAGTTGGAAACATTTTCTTTGGTACCCAACGTGAGCAAAGTTGTAACAATTTCATGAATTAGTGATCGTGAGCTCTGGAGAAATTCTATAGCGAGAGCACTAATTCTAAACTTGCGGTTTTCCTGGATCTTGTCATCAATCGCGTGAACCAGTTCTTCTGTAACCAAAGATGGACGCCCACTTCGTTCTTCATCGTGCGCTCCACTACGTCATTCATTGAACTGTCTGACCCATCTTCTCACCATTGAATCACTCATTGCATTTTGTCCGTAAACTTCGCAAATTTGCCGATAAATTTCAATTGGTTTCACTTTCCTAGCATTCAGAAAATGAATCACAGATGTGATTTCATAAGCGGTGGGATTTTCAATCAACACCAACATTGTAAACAAGCACAACAAAGCGTATGTGGCTGACAGTGCTCTCAAAATGGCGCAAGTTTCTTCTCCTTGATACAGAGCGTCTACTGCGCATGTGTGGAACTGCAATCGCAGCACTGCAGCGGAGATAAATTGAAACAGAACTTACTTTCTGGACGTACATTGTATTAAACTTCTGCACAAAAAATTGAATGGCATTGTCAATCTAATAAACCGTATGGTAAGAAAAATTTCTACTAATTATCTGCTTTGGTACATGTTCAAAATCTACTTCTGTATTATCCCTTGTCCTTTGAGAATATTTAAATAATTATTTGCTTAATTTCAGTTGTGTAGCTGAGTCAACATGACTGAAATAGTGATATGTTATCCTTTGCTAGGTGTGCATCATTTAATGTTTACATATAGGATACCATACCTCAGTTCACCTGCACAAATTATGTATGACAGTTTTGCATCCTTTGTCTCCTAATGCTGCATAATCTTACAAAATCATACCACGTTTCACAAGGAAGAAATTGATAATGATTAACTTGGCAATTACGAAAGTGTAGATTAGTTGCTTAGGCACTGGCCTTCATCTCAAGGTTGCAGTTCAAACCCTGCCCAGACAGTTTATAACTGTGCTTAAGAGCAACAGACCCATGTCAGTAGATTTACTGGCATGGGATGAAATTCTGGCATGCTCATATGATCCTGGCATTTAACAGTGTCTTTAACAAACGAATAATTTAATTAAATTGAATTATGAAAGCAAACATACTGTCACCTGTAATTCTGTGCTAGAACTTTGTATCATTTGTTAAATAAAATAATAAAAAGCATTAAAATTTTAAGGTTAACTTAATATTGCATAACTGGGTGAGGTAATGTTTTAATAATTATTTTAGGTTATGTGGGACATTGCCATCTGTAATCTGATAGAACTTTGTATTATTTGTGAAATAAAAACAAAAGATTAAGATTTTAAGGTTAATTGAACCTTTTCACAGACCATGAGGTTATACTTTAATAATTATTTTGGGTTGTGGCACACTGCCACCTATAATTGAACTTTTTTTTAATCCAATGTGGCCAAGCAGTAGCTTGCAGGCCTCTGGTTTTCAAACCTGAGGGTGATGCATCTTTTTGGGTATAAAATCATAAGCACAGCTTCCTATGGAAGGGAAGTAAAGCGGTTGGACCTGTTTCCAAGATGTATGGCATGTAAATGAACCTCAAGCCAGATAAAGAGACCTCTGAGCAAAATTTAAGCTGTTCATCGTACCCAACATAAAATGGAACACTGAGAACCATAGCAGTTAGAGCATCCATAAATAAAACTATTTAATTTTAAAGGAATGAAACATTTTAAGATTGCAGAAATTCATGAGGTTATCCTTTAATAGTTATTTTGGATTTTGAGGCTAACTACTACCCGCAACTCTGTAATAGAACTTTATATTTGTTAAAAATATGTTATGAAACATCCAGATTTATGCATATAAATGTTGATTTCCCATGTTATTCATACAAAAATAGTACCCAACTTCAGGCTTTGTAAACTACATCAGCTCCAATTTTGCTAGATTTGGTTTCAATAGGTTGTCTGCCTGATATTATGCAAAGAATGCAACATTACCTTGTATATATGGGCAGTAATGTAGAAGTCAATACAAATGCATTTTACAATTATAAACCACGTAGTAATCAAGTGTTGACGTAGCTAGAGAAATTTCTTTTGAGGTTGCATCAAATAACAAAGTTTGTATTGACATTTGTTACATGTAACTACAAATGTGATAACTAGGGCTAGTAAGTTGAAGACCTATAAATTGCCTTAAAAAGTAAAAACCGGAAAAGGCACTTAAAAGGACTTAATTAACAGTTTCAATTCCAATTACATATTTAGTGAACAAATTTTATTTTCTCAAATATGAGAGAAAAATTCATTGGCATTTTACGGGAGCTAAAAGATGACCCAGAAAAAGAAAAGTACATTTTTATCTGTAAAAAGAATGAAAGAGAAGGGATAGCCTGGTTTAGATTAAGCATTTAGAAATTAAGGGGAATGAGGGGAGAGGTTATCCCAGGAGTGTGCAATTTGTGGGAGAAGAAAGATAAAGTTCACATTATCTTTTGGTGCAGGGCCACAAATAACTGGAGAGAAAATTAAAAAGTAGGAAATGGCTACTGAGGAGCATCCAAATTGCACTTAGAATGATTTTTGAGGATCATAAACATACCTAAATTAGGGGAGTTTTTATGGTAGGTAAGGATGAAATGGAAATGGTAAATTGAAAACCATGGAAACTATATTAATTATAGGGGATAAAGGATCTTTATTAACAGCTTGAAATGCCATATATTTAATATTTATGGCCTGGCCAACTAACTAGGGTTAAGGTAAGAGTATAATAATGTATATGAATATTTTCAAAAGTACAACATTCTAGTGTTTTGCAGCCTATAATGTTAAAAAACTAAAAGAAGGAAATGCTTCTGAATGAGGCACAGTAATGGACACTCTGCAGAAAGAAATTGAAATAGGTATTATTAGAATCATATTTATAGAAAAGAATACTTCTGTCAGTAGAAAATACCTGTGCTCCAAATTCAGATACAAGTTATTGTAAAAAAGAACTTTTTCTATGCTTAGTTTTAGGCATGTTTATGATCAGGTTTTTTCACAAACTGTGAAATTGCAGTCAAATAGAAGGCAAATGCAACCTACCCACTTCTATCCTCTGGTCAAGGTGTTTGTTACGATGCTAATAAAAAATAATAAGATATTCAGAGAAGGTTCAGTAATTTCTTGCACAATGTGTACATTCCAGGAAATACACCTCTGCTGGTGCTACGACATGAATACAATATGAAGGTTCCTCTCAAGTGCTACATGTTGTAGCCAGTTTTAGTGGTGTGTAATAGTGAAAATACATTTGAACTGAGACTAGACTCTGCTGCATTAAAGAAAAAAAGAAAAAAAAAGACATAAAATCCAACATTTCCTGGCAATATGTTTTTATACAAGGGTTGTTTCTTTAGTTTTGGCCACTATATTATGGAATCCAAATAGGGTTGGTAATTCTGTTTATTGCACATGTAGTTTAGGTGCCTCCCCTCCATCTGGGCACATGGACTCTGCTTTCCACCTCGTGCAATAATGAGCCGAAGCTCATCAGTTTAGATCTAGGTGTTGTAGTATAATCTAATACAAGTTGTCAAAGCAAGAGCAGAGAATCTGGTTGAAAACTGAATGTGTCTGAGATAGAAACACATGACAGTATCACCAAGGATTGCAAGAGGCTTGTGGTGCAGATGCATTGCTGTACCAAACAGTGGCAAGGTGGGTACAAGCCTTTAAAGGAGGATGCGAACATGCGTCACATATGCCTAGATCTGGTCATTCACTGGTTAGTGAGAATGACATGCAGACAGTGTCCGCATTAGGGAAGCAGATCAGAACTGCACTATTTGAGAGTTAGCTGCAGATACTGGAATGGCACCTTTGACTCTGCATCAAATCCTTAGGATGCGAAAAATTGCTTTAACAATGGTGTCCACATCAGATATTGGAGATGTAGAAATTTCTGCAATATGAAGCTGCTTGTACACACTTGGAGCGCTATGAGAGGAATGGAAAGCCCTTCTTACGACACTACAAAAAAACAATAGTTCAGCTACCAATGTGAAAATTATGTTAATCCTGGCCTATGATTGGGATGTTTTCTTAAAGCATGTCACTCCCCCAAGGCTGAGTAGATTGAAAATAAAGAGACCTGTGTCTCAATTTTCTGTTGCATAGGATCAAGTGTGACAAGACAGAAATTATTAATAAATTAGAATAATTCAATAATAATAATTACTTCTTGCATATATCATTATTTAAAAAAATATTAAACCAGAGAACTTACAAAAATGAGCAATCTTTCTCTTTTCAGGTTTTTTATTTCTTTTTTCTTGGAGCTTTTTATGGATAATTTGTATGATTTTTAAGCCACTGGTTCTTAAATATATTATGATCGACTTTATAAAATTTATAAGGCTTCTTTTTCAAATTTTATTGTGTACTTTATTTACATATTTTGATTGCTATGAATGCCTAAATATCTTGATCTAGTTCTAAACATTTGTCTAATAAGGAGTCTTATGGAAAGCAATATTGTAGCATGAAAAGTCATGAGTTGTATGCTAACAAATATGTGTGCAATATTTGTTTTGAGCAGTACTGTGATACAATTTTTTTTTTCTGCAGATTGAAGATAGTCCACGACAGGGAGCAGAGTATATGAGCAAAGTTGCACGTATCATGGTAAAATTGCAAATGTAAGTTTATTCCATTAATTTATTGTAGCACTTGGTTGTCAAAAATGGAAATTAAAAGTAAGATAAATGAAAAACATTTCATAAATGACCTAGAAAATTTTTTAACTAAAGTAGAATCCTTGAGTAAAATGAAAAATTTGGATTTAGAGTAAGTCACACTGGGTCTACAAATACATTTACTTTAAAACTGGAACATTTACAAGGCTACTTGTCCTCATCTGCAGTTGGTTCATTTTTCTCTCCCAACTGAGTTTGATTCTGCTACCATCTGTAAAAAAAGCTCTAATAAAGTACTTACTGACGAAATATCAAAATTTATAACTCTAACTCCAGCATTCTTGGCAGATATTTTCTTCCAAATGGTCAGTTCTAGTGAGTTTTAAGGGGAAGTTGTACAAGAAAACTTGGACAATTTTGGATTTTATTACTTTTTAATTAGATATTTGTTCATGTCATTTTTTCCCTCTGAGAGCATGAATCTTATTTGTGGTTTCAGGTATTTTTTACATTTTCAGTTTTTGGCTTTTTAGTAATTTTTTTTTTTTTTTTTAGAATTAACCATTTCCAAGATATTCTTTGGTATTGGTATCAATTTTATCTATTTAAGCTTTCTCAAATGGGAAGCCATCTTTCATTTCATATCCCTTTTGTTTTATTCCTAGCAATCCAAAGAGAACCAAATTTCAATTTTTTCACATAATGACCAGCTTTTAAAAGATTTGACTGTTGTTTTAGCCTAGTGTATTTCCTTTTTTACAAGGAAGCAAGCAATAAAACCAAATCTGCTAATGTTTATCTTAACTAGCATGATGTAGATAAAGGAATAATATTTCGTAAGATGTTTGTGGAACAGGTAGAGAAAGTCATAATGTAATTTTCCACATGGGTGCTTTTTCTGTAGATATCAAAATGTATGCTAGTCTATCATTATTTAAAGATCCAAGAAGGGTAAGGAGTTATTCCTTTTTTTCTAGATTCAGTAATTTCAGAGCATCTTCTTTGTTGTGTTAATGGCACGGTTGCAAAGATATCTTAAAACACCATTTGATATTTAAAATGAAAAAGCTTCCAAATAGAAATAATGCCATAGAAGGAGAAACAGACATGGGATACTTGGGCATGGTGGGGTTGCTCTGGAGTAAAGCATTTGAACATGCAATTAACTAATATTGTCATCACAGGGCATTGCAACAAAAGCTCCTTGTACATAATTGATATGTAAGTGGCATTTAAAAAGAAACGAGCCGGAGCCTGGAATACGCAAACTGGTGACAGGATGGTAATATCGTGGCATGTGTAATGAAGTGTGGTTCCAACCAGAGCGTGGAAGTTCACAGCCCATTGCTAGAGAGCACATGTGCATGTCATGTGACTATACACAGCTAGCATGCATCAATTGTCCAATGCTGCCAGTCACATTGCAACAGTGAAATGGAGGCGTCAAAAGAAGAGCAAAACAGTGTTTTTCGTTTTCTGACAGCAGAAGGAGTAGGAGGAATGGACATTCATTGACGAATGTCACAAGGGTCAAGGCATGGCACAATCGCTTCAGGGAAGGATGGGTGTCATTAGCTGATGATGCACATTCTGGAGCACCACACTGTAGTACTGATGACATCGTCCAGCTGATTGATGCACTCATTACCCAGGACCACCAATTGACAGTGAAAGCCATAGCTGCCAAGGTCAGATTGAGCGTCGGAAGTGTTCACACCATCATGAAGGAACGACTGCACTTGCACAAAGTGTGTGCCCAATGGGTGACCCACAATCTTCAACCACACCAAGAAGCATGTCAAATGGCCCTCTTTCTGGGTCATCTGCAGCAGTATGCTAGGAAGGGGAATGAGTTCCTGGCACGAATGGTGGCTGGAGATGAGTCATGGTGTCATCACTTCGAACCAGAATCAAAACGACAAAGTCTCCAGTGGAAGCATCCAGGATCACCACCGCCAAAAAAGCCAAGGCCATCCACACGAGTGCAAAATAGGTTATGCTGACTTTCTTCTTTGACCAAGATGGCCCGCTTCTGATACACTTCCTGCAGCAGGGACAATAGAGAATGCCCAGCGTTACTCACAAACCTTCACCAACCTTCGCCAAGGGATCAAATCAAAACTACCAGGCAATCTCATCCGTGGAGTTATTCTGCTCTGCTCCACGACAATGCAAAGCCTCATATAGCCAACACAGTCACGGCACTCCTGCAGAAATTCAAATGGGAGGTTCTTGGCCACCCTCCATACACTCCACACCTCTCTCCCTGGCCATATTTGGTCCCTTTAAAAAGGCTCTGAGGGGCAAACGATTCACCCCGGACGACAACCTCCAGCTGTACATGTGGAACATGTACATCACAGCCCCAGGAATTTTATGAAGACAGCCGTTCACCGCCATGTGTCACAGTGAGACAGATGTCTCAACAGCCAGGGCCAATACTTTTAACATACAGGTACTGGTTTCAGTACTGATGCTTCTGGCTCATTTCTTTTTGAATGCTCCTTATGTATATTAGAAATCTTCGGGCCGAACGCCAAGGCTTATCCAGAGTGGGTTGGACTCGATGTGGCAGTGGTCTGATACCCATGGGAGATTGGGCTTTGCCTGGGTGGGGTTGTGAGATGCCCTAATGTCCTCTGGCAATAACCTGGAGAGTTAGTAGACCCAAGTTGGTAAATGTTGCCCATACCAAGGTCTTCAGTAGTTATCTCCTGTGGGGTTGATGCAAGTAAGTGGCATATCCACGTCCACCCTTGCTTGCAAGGGCAAGGGTGGCTGGTGTATACAAGGTTTGGGGCAAAAGTCATGGCAACTAGTTTTTTTCTTGTAGGTACATGAAAGGATCACAAACGTATATATGTTGTGTGGAAGTTCTACAGGCATAGCGTGTATACGGAACAACAGATGGCTCTGTGTGAGATGGAAGTAACCCATGTTGAGCAGCGTGCTTACATTAAAATAGCCATTCTCCAAGGGAGAAATGCAATGGAATGTCACAGTAAATTATTGGAAGCCCTTGGAAATAATGCCCTACCATACCATACAGTAGCACGGTGGGTAGGAAAGTTTCAGCAAGGATGTGTGTCAACCAGTGATGAGCAATGTTCGGGATGACCTGTCAGTGTGCGGACCGACATGGCACATGCCATCATCGAGCAACTCCTGGATGAAGACAGATGATAGGCGCTACTGGAGTTAGAGAGGGAAGTGGCATCAAGAAACGCACCGTCCACAGGATATTGCATAATGAACTGCAACTATCGCATTTTGATGGGTACCGCATGCACTGACGGAAGTTCAAAAGTGGGTGCGTTATGCAATATACTCCAACCACCTTGCATGCTGTCAACAGGACGGCAATCAATTGTCATGAAAAATTGCCATTGATAAATTTTGGGCCAGGGCATACAAACCAGAACTGAAATGTCAGTCCGCGGAGTGGCGACATGCTGGATCACTAAGCAGGCAGAAGCTCTGTCAGAATCCTGCCCCGGTCAGATTGATGGTGATCGTCACTTATGACGGTCAGGGGTGTCATTGTTTGCCACTTTGTTCCACATGGTAGAACAGTGATTGCACAGTACTACAGGGACTTCCTAGTGTGACAGGTACGTTGTGGCATCCAGGAGAAACATTCAAATCTTGTGGACAGTGCAATAATCCTGCATGACAATGCAAAATCACATAAAGCAGGTGTGTAGGGCAGCTACTGCGATGTTGGGGATGGGAAGAATTGGAGCACCCACCGTACTCCCCTGATATTTCGCCCTGTGACTTTGATCTCATTCGAAAGATAAAGGAACCACTATGGTAAGCAGTTTGCAACATGAGAGGACATTGCTAATGCTGTGCGATTCACACATGGTATGACAAATGGTATTCAGCACCTCCCACATCGTTGGCAGTGTGTGGTGACAGTAGCAGGGGACTATTTTGAGGGTCTTTAGGCCAAGGTTTGTTATGTCAACTGATGTGTACTGTGTTGTTATTCTTTTGCACCGTGAAGGCTTTTTGCCCTGTATACTACCGTAATAAGTTAGTTTGTTATGATATTCCATGCTATTCATTGTCCACACATGTAGTTAACACCTCTGTATATGTCACATTTTCCAACTGGATTGGTATCTTCAAGAAAATAAATAGTTGCCATGATTTTTATCCCAACCCTTGTAGAACAGGTACCGGCCTACTGGAAAGCTCCCATAGAATTGTTCCCTGGGACGCGCATGCATATAAGTTACTACAATCTGTGTTATGTCCATAATTTATATTTATATATATATATATATATATATATATATATATATATATATATAAAATTTTATTTTTCTTAATCTTATCTCAGATGAATCTTATATAGGAATGATCAAGAAGAACCTGAATGTTATTTGAAATAGTACAAAAGAGACATAGACTTTAAACAAATTTGCAAATCAGCCGTAGCATACAATTTTGGACAGCCAGTCACAATATTGGAGATAAAATTAAATTATTAAAACCATACTAGAACTCATTACATAGGAAAAGGAACATCTTCAGGCTAAAATATTTCAGAGTTAAAAATTTCGAAATCCAGCCAGTCAGCAATATTATTAAGTTTACAGCCAGAAAGCAGCAGTTAGATACTTATGCTGAAGAATGAGGAAGGATAGATAACAACCATTAGTTGCCAACATACTGATAATGGAGGTGAATGAATGATTTATTTCCATCTTTTGTTACTACAATATTACAAGTAAAACTTACATTTGAATAACAAAGTTATAGGATCTAGTATGCATACCTGCTTGCTCCCCCATACTTTAACCCCTGTTTTCCTTACCTTACCCTGCATGTTGACACTATGACATGTTTATAGTCCTCTCTTATTGGCTGCTGGACTTATAACCACATACCATCATAGAAACTACAGGGTGAGCGGAAAGTCCCTTTGCACTGCCTTAACTAGGTTCTATGAAGCAAAGAAGGAAAGAAATGTGTAGTATAATTATCGATAAGGCCAGTAGATCTGATAACTCTAATAATGATACTGGAAGCAACAAAATGGCTGGTTAAGATTTGGCCGATACAAATCTTTTTATTTTATGGTCCTCGAATGCTGAAACATCAAACAAATACTGCAGAATGTCCAGAATAACTTCATTTTGCATTTTGGCAAAGTACCACCATCACACCTAATGTTATTGCAGCGAGAGAAAGCTACTTTTGCCATGGGAAGTGTTCTTGATGCACAATGCAGTGGGTGACCAAGCACTCAAGTTGAAACTATGCTGCTGTGGAAGCATCAATTGAGCATTCCGACATCAACAATGCAAGACCACACAAAGAAAGATTTTAAACTGAAATCTTTTTTTCCAAATCTTCTCGGGCTTCTAGCCAGGTAAAAACTTGGCTTGACACCAACGTTTCGAAGAAGTGCATCTTCCTCGTCTTCAGGGTGAACTGATCACTGATCAGTTCACCCTGAAGACGAGGAAGATGCACTTCTTCGAAACGTTGGTGTCAAGCCAAGTTTTTACCTGGCTAGAAGCCCGAGAAGATTTGGAATTAACACGTCGCCAGGAAAGCTTCAGTTCTTATTTGAAATCTTTTTGTCCAACCACTGTTAATGAGTTGTCAGATGTTGGTCTGGAACGACATGTGATGCATGTAAGTTATTGCTTGAAACCTTTCCAAATGCAAATGACCAAAGGAATGTCATGTTTTCCAATGAGTGTGGAATGATATTTGATCACCTGCTGGGTCCCTATTTCTTCAATCAACACACTTATTTGGAAATGATTGAAGAATGGTTACTTCTATGAGGATTGTTTACACCATCGTCTTTCAACATGATTGGGCACCAGGACATTTTGCCGTCTGTCAATGCCTGGATGAAATTTTCCACATCGTTGGATTGGACATGACTCAGAACAATCTCTGGCTCCATTACCTTGGTCTGTAAGAAGTTCTGACCTCACCATACCTGATAATGTACTATGGAGTATTGTGAAAGATGACATGAGAAAATGCTGATATGTAAAGATTGAAGAATTGGAAAATGAGTTTGTGGGGTGTTTAATCACCCCTAATATGCTGTTACAGATGAGCAAATCAGAATTGTAAGCATATTAAGTTGTGCTATGAAAATGCAGGAACCCACACAGACATTTTGGACCCATAGAAGGGAAGTTGTACTTAAGTGTAAAGGACTTTCCACTCACCCTGTAGTTCCTTAGTTAAAATAAAAATGCATTCTCTGCATTCAGAGTATTTCAGTCAAATTACTTTCCTTTCAAGCAATGACACATCTGTAGATTTAAGATATCAGGGAGGTTACCTCTCTTGTTTATGTTGGATTGTTTATAACAACAGCACGTGGGTCTTCATCACCGCATCTTTACTGACCAAGCTTCAGTTTAACAGCCCCTGCTATTCATAGACGAAAAATGCTTACTTTTTATTATATGGAGCAAATCATGTATAATAGCAAGAAGAAGAAAAAATCTATACTCAGCAAGCATGATGACTGAGCAAATAATGTGATGAGTTTGTGAAAACTGCTTGGTAGCAAGACAAACTCCACATTTGAACTGTTAGAGTTTAGGGTACTACTTAGCACAGCTTGTCACAGGTTAAGGCATCAATTGGAAAGGAGCAATTACCTATATGGTAAAACTGGAAACAAAATGTGAGAGCGGGTTGGCAATATGAGCAATATTAAACAAAAGAATTTGAGTCTGATTTTGTAACACAAACATCACTTATTTTTACTTACTGAGATTGGTTTTGGGAACAAGTGTTACCAAAACTGGTCCCAGTAAGTAAAAATAAGTGATGTTTGTGTTACAAAAACTGATTCAGATTCTTTTATTTTTTATTTAATCATATCAGTGTCACAAGTTTCTTTGCATATTTGCAAGTTTTCAATGAGCAATATTATTGAGAATGGCATCTTAATCTTGCTGAAAGTTCATCTTTCAGTGAAAATGGCATTGCAGAATCAAATTCCGATATGGAAGAAATTGTTCCATTTCTGGATACTCCATAGTTGTGGGTTAAATATTCTTTATACATTTGTTACATGCTTAATTAAATTAGTTATGCATGTTTTATAAGATTGCCATTTAAGTTATGTCATCTGTTCACTCCACGTGCTATGTAAGACAAAATTACGGCAGGAATAACCTCAGCCAATCAATGAGAAGGGAACGTAGATGGATACATTTAAGTGTGTTTACATGCTGGGTAAGGTTATAAAAAGCAAAGATTAGGTTGTATGTTTAGAGATGAATGTTTCCGAAAATGCTCCAAGATTTTACAACTTGACATTAGGCAAAGTTTAAGCGTGAATATTGACTCATTAATATTTTAAAAGTAAATTAAAATGATAAGAACTTCACAGTTTATAATGCTTCTGTTATCAATAAATCATTATTCCTATTTGTTTGTACTCAGGTATGATCAAGCTGCTGATGCAATCCGCAGAGAAATAGGTCTGCACCAGCAGTCTGAGAACATTGCTGCAATTGGTAGGCTGGCAGTAGCTTTGGTCCTTGTGCAGTTGGCTCGTGGAGATACGGTTGCTGCAGAGAAAGCTTTCAAAGAGTGGGGCAACTGCTGTGAACCTCCAGAGGTAAAAGGTTTTCAATAATTTTCATTTTTCTCGCCAGCCATCTTTTATAGACTGATATGGAATGTTATGAAATAACCTGTAAACTAAGAGCTGAAGCAGCGATTTTAGTGAAAGAGTGTTTTGGAACAATGATATGTATGAATAAAATATTTCTGAGTTGGATTTGTAACATTTTAAGTATCAAAAAAAGAGGAATTAGAAGACTACCTAACTTAACTAAACTTTGCTAGATCAGAATTACTTCACCTTCAACAAAGAACATACCAACAAACTGCAGGCCTTACAATGAGTAACCCAATATCACCACTTCTGGCAGGCCTTCACATCAGCTACCTGGAAACACACACAGTCTCAGCATTCCCGCACATCTTCAAGACTTGGCATAGATATGTTGATGACATCTTTGCCATAGTCCCCAAACGTTTCATACAGGACTCCCTAAAATTACTTAACATACAGCAGAAAACAATGTAGTTCATGTTAGAAATTGAGAAAGACAATTTACCTTCCATTTCTAGATCTGAAAATAATCAGAGAAAGTAACATACTAACCTTTGGTATCTATCACAAACCCATATACTCTGACGATTGTGCATATCAAGAATTATGGCCACAATCCCATAGCGCACAAACATGCAGTATTAAATAGTTTCACCCATAGACTGTCTACATACCATTAAAAGATGAAGAATACAACACAGAATACAAACACACAATATCTACAGCAAAAAACAATGACTTTAACCAAAAATTAATAGATAAAATAATCAAACAAATTAAACAATGGAAACTAATCACAGACATCACAAAATTCAGTCCACCAATAGATAAACCTTTGTTCATAACGTTCACTTATCCAAAACTACGCCACAAGTTTAAAAAAATATTTAAAAAATATAAAATCACTTTTGCCCCCCAAAATAAGTTCAGCCTACAAAACATGCTCTGCAACAACTTAAAAGACCAAATCCCAGAACACACAAAATCAGGAATCTACTGAATAAATTATGCAGATTTCAACAAATTTTACATTGGAAAAAGGCACCTTGAAACACTTGAGAGCAGTAAGATATAAACAAACTGACAAATCAGCCATTGCACACCATTTTTGGTCTACTAATTATGAAATAGCACCAAACATACACCATATAAAACCTGCCAGATATGCAGCAGAGCTTGACGTCTGGGAGAAAATCCACCTTGTTAAAAACCAATGCCACATATTCAACTTGGAATTGCTACCACAAAACATATTGTGGAGGTTCGTCACCCAGTCACCAGGGACCGACACACCTCAAATGAACATCCTGTAGAAATTCAGTTGGAAACCATCGACAATGAAGCATACATGGCTTCAAAACCGGTCTGGCAAAAGTGGTACTTAAGGTGTTGCTAATCCAACTCAGAAATATTCTAAGAGCTGAAGCTTTCCTGATGGCATAATCCTATAAATTGTTGAGCTAACCATTTCTGAGATATCCCTTGTTATTGGTTTTAAAATTTTTAATATACTTAGATTTTCCTCAAATGGGGAGTTGTTACTTACTTTTTCATCCTGGCCATGCAAAGAGAAGGAAATTTCAATTGAATCACATAGCGATCGTTTTAAAGAGATTTGACTATTGCTATAGCCTGATGTATTCCCATATTTGACTTCTACTTAATGTTTATCTCAATTAGCATGATGTAGAGAGAAGAATGATTTGTTGCAGAATAGGTAGAGAAAGTCCTGTAAATGGAACATGACAGTTTTTTTTTTATCCAAGTAGAGGGAGTGTGGGAATCTGTGAACTGGCCTTACGCAGTAAAAAACCTCTATCACAAGGGCTATAAGGAAAATCAAGGTATAGGTAGTGCAGTCCTGTATAGCACCTGCATTAAGATACATTGTACAGGAGTGCGTAAAAGATAAAAGTTCTCAGCTACAGCTATGATAAACTGCCCCAAAATCTAGGCAATAGTGGGAGGAAGACAGGTAGAAATAAGAATATTTTTGAGTTGGGTTTGTAACACTTAAGTATCACTTAAGTTTAATTTTTTCCAGACCGGTTTTGAAGCCATGTGGGCATCATTGTCAAAGGGTGTTCCATGAGGTGTGACGGTCCCTGGTGACTGAGTGACAAACCTCCACAACATATTTTGTGGCGGCAATTCAAAGTTAAATACATGGTATTGGTTTTTAATGATATGGATTTTTTCCCAGATGCCGAATTCTGCCAAAAAAGCTAAAATTATTCTACTATATAAATACAAATTCATAAAATCATTTATATATAATAACGAAAAAACTAAATAATTTAAATTATTATATATATACATAATACCTAATAATGGCAAAGAAGCAAATAAAGTGTAATAAGGTGTATGTTAGGTACTATTTCATGGTTAGTAAACCAAAAGCCAAATCAGCCGTTGCACACCACTTTTGGTCTACTAGCCATGAAATAGTACCTAACACACACCTTATAAAACCTGCCAGATCTGCCCTAGAGCTTGATGTCTGGGAAGAAATCCATATCATTAAAAACTAATGTATTCAACTTTGAATTACCGCCACAAAATATATTGTGGAGGTACATCACGCAGCCACCAAGGACTGTCACACCTCAATTGAGAACACCCTGTGGAAATTCAGTTGGAAACCATTGACAATGATGCCCACATGGCTTGAAACCAGAAAAATTATACATAAGTGATACTTAAGTGTTGCAAACCCAACTCAAAAATATTCTATTCATACATATCACTGATCCAAAACATCCTTTCATTAAATTGTTCTTTGTAGAAATAAGAGTTTACACTGATTGGTCTTTTCTCCTAGGAGTTGCTTAAGATTAGAAAACCTCACCTAACACCCTGGCTGTTCGTATATGTATATAGTTCATTCATCCTTGAATCTCTAATAGTTTCACATTTACTTTACCTCTATTAATTCCTTATCCTCATTTCCATTATTTTGTTCTTCCCTTTTTTCTGACTTTTTTCCACTGCTTCTTCTTTACCTTCCCTACATATTTGCTTAACTGTTTCAAAATTTGTTCCCGTTATTTTCAAAAAGTTTCAAATACAATATATCTGGTTGTAAGTTGTCCCACTGCTTATTCTAAACTTCCTGTCTCAAACTTTTGTTTCTGAACAATCTCTAAACCAAATAGTGAAAACAGCTGGAATCAATGGTTTTAGCAGGGATCTGGAATAAAATTACAGAAAAATCTACCCTCAAAATCATCTAAAGATATCAAGAAGTTCAAAATATTCACTTACCACCCATGGGCAACTAAAAATTTTCAGAAAATATTTAAAGAACATGATATAATTCTGGCACCTTATAACAAGTTTAGTGTGAAGAATCTGATTCCATCCCATAAAATAGAAAAAAAAAAAAAACCCAATACACAAAAACACCAGGCATCTCTAGGATTAATTGCAATGAGTGTAACAAAGTATATATTGGCAGAACAAAAACAAAAATAGGTACCCATCTCAAGGAACATATAAGGAATATTAAAAATAGGCAAATCGAAAAATCTGCAGTATCGGTTCACTTTTGGAATGACTGACATGAAATTGAACAAAATATCTATCTTTTAAAAAATGTACAACAGACAGGAGAATTCGATACATGGGAAAATATATACATGAAGAATCATGAAATGCACCTCATGAATTTTGACCATCCATTCAAAGAAAACTCATTAATGAAATCAAGCCAACACCAGAGGGTGGGGGGGCAGTCAAACTAAACATCAAGGATCTTCAGGTTGAATCCAACAGTCGAAAGCAGTTGACAATGCATGCAAAACTAGTTCTGCATAAGCAAAGCTTTTGTGAAGCACATGTGTGTACATCTGACTCCAATATTAAAACTATGCTATAAATAGTTTTCTTCCAGGTTTGTTCCCTTACTTCATTACTAAGTAAATTATGTGAACCAATCAGATTTCAACTTCATTCTCGCGCTATAAATATGTGGATTGGACTTCCATTTCAATCAGTTTATCCTTTGAAACATTGATTTCAAACTATACTTTTACCTGACTAGCAACCCAAGAAAATCTTGTAAACCACTGTGTTTATGAAACTGAAAATGTATATGTAAGATTTAAATGAAAATTAAGTCACCTCTTTTTGCCTTCATTTGGGCACTTTAACCCTATCTTCAGTTCCGTGGTTGACTGACGCTACATACAACAGATGGTTGCATGCAGCCTGGTATTGCGCTACCCTCTACTCTGTCAACAGGATGATGTCATCAAAAGCAGGGACCTCAAAATTCATTAGGGAATCTTCTTCTTTGGTGATAAAGATGATCTCCCAAATTTGCAGTTCCAAAAGTTTCTTTACACATTTAATCAACTCTCTTTCTTCCTTTATGTTATTATTTTCAGGCCAAAAATGTGCTACTGCAGACTTGTCTATGTGCTTGCATCTAATGCTTCTCAAGTGTTCCTCTCATCCTAGTTTCCAAATTTAGTTTTGTTTCATTTTTATTTGATATATTGGTATATGTAAGAGTTTGAAGAAAACTAGCAAACACATAAAACTAGTTCAAATAGCTCCAAAATTAAGGATAGTTTGTATGAATAATCTAAGTGTTATATGAATTTTAAGAGGATTTCAAAAAGTTCCACAGTAATAAATTTTACCAGTGCTACAATATTATTTTATCCACAAAACAAATATGACTGAAATTCAGTGCTTTACAATGTTTATTTAATTTTCTTTCAGATATAATGGATTTTTCTTTTAGTTTTAATTGCTAACATTTACTTTTTCTTCTTTTGTAAATTTTCCATTTCTGTAGTCAATAAGCATTTCTTCAGTTTTGATATGCAGTTAAATCCATCCAGTAGAATATGGCATTATGAATCTAAGAAGAAGTTGCATAGTTCTTGACAAATAAAATCTGTGAACTATAAATCATGAATGGTGTTGAGCAGGTCCAGACTCTAGAAATGCTGCTGCAAGCTTTTGATGAAGAAGATGGTCAGGCCGCACGTCAAGCCCTCAACAATCCTTTCATTAAGCACATGGATGTTGAGTATGCAAGGTTAGCAAGAGACCTGCGGGTTCCTGAAGGAGAGATGCCTGTGACTAAGCCATCGATACGAGAAAATGCTGCCCCATCGTATGTGTCCCTAAAGGCACAACAGCAAGCTGCAGGAGAAGCAGAGGTAATGTATCTTTGCATGAGGTTCACTATTTTTAAGATCAAGAAGATTGTAACTGTGATGTGAAATACTGTATTTATCCAAATATGTTTTCCAAAATATTAATGTTTAGAACCAGGAGATCATGATGCATAAGCGACAAATATTTTCCTAATATGATTCAGGAAGTTTCAAATTTTGTGGGTATGGGGGAAAAGGTATAGTTTACCACCAAGGTTGCAACATGTGTGGCAGATTTTGTGTGTTTCATTTTGCACCAAAAATTAGCATTAACAAACCTATGAGCATTCTCATTGGAAAAAAGTTTACTCTCTGAGATTAAAATAAAATTAAAGGATTTCCTTTCATATTAGTGACTCCATGTAATCTATTGGAAACCAACAGTCAAGTAGAAAGCGCATTTCCCATCCTCTTGCTGCACATACCGATACTTTTTTGATAAACATTTTATGATATATTAACTATACTGTCTTTATAGAAAATAACATCCATAAGCATCGTTAAAACTACGTACCACCGCCACTGCCATTGTCATGTTCTATCATCACACATTCTGTACCTCTCCATACTCCTGCTTAAAATACGAATTTACGCGCAAATTTGAATTGGGTAAAATGTTTTACAAAATATTAGATTAAGTATATTAATTGGAAATTGTATTCATAATCATCGGTACAGCTAAGCTGTTGCCATCACCAATAAACAAGAAATACACTAAATTTCCGCTCTCCCTCCTCCGTCTCTCTCCTGCTCGCAATGTGAATTTCTGTGCAAATTCAAATTAGGTAAAAATATTAGCAAGTATGTTTTCTAAATAGAAAATTGTTTCCATCTTCTACGCTGCCACCAACACCGCCATCACGTCTTATCATAGCACACATATCATACATTCTGTTCTCCCTACTATTGTCCAAATACAAAATCATATTCATCATTGTTGTTACATCACCACCATCACACTGATAACTCACATTTCCATAGTTCCATACTCCCCTCTCTGTCAACTGCTCAAAACGTGAATTTCTGTGCAAATTCAAATTAAGTATTAAAAAAAGCAAACAAAAAAGAGACAATCAGCATAAGTGTCTGTTAGTCTGTTTAAAATATATGGCAAACTAATAAATTTCATATAAAAATTAAGTTATCCTGTGTTCTTTTTATATATTAAGATAATATTCCGAAATTAAGTTCTGAAAAATGGGGGTCGTCTTGTATTCAGATAAATACGGTAATCTAAATAAACGAGTTGGGAAATTGTTACAAAAGCCATGCAGCAGTGACCTGACTTCTCAGGAATGCCATTTGTCCCAGGGAACAAGTCCATTGGGTTTTCTATTAGGCCAGTACCTATTCTACACACTGGCTCCTTGGTGAAGCAAGGACGGAAGTGGATATGCCACTTGTGAAACATACAGCATTAACTAAGTGATGAATGAAATGATTTAGCTGACCCTCTAAGTCAGTTTCTGCATTAGCCTGTCTTGATGACCTAATGTCAACCATTAATATCACCTACTCTGGTGACCAATAGAAACAAATCAGAACATAACGTGAGGTAATACAGCACATGGAAATATATTTTTTTTATTGTTGTAATCCTTGAATAACAATATAGGGTCATTAAATTATAAGGTAACCCCAGTCATGGCCTCACTCCACTGTGCAAGAGTTGCCGGGAAAGTGGTGCTGTCAAAGGCACACTAAAATGCATATCTTAAGATAAATTATGGAAATGTTGACCTTCTGCTCAACTCATATAAGCAGCACAATTTGTGAAAATATTCTGGCTTACTCGTCTAAGCTTAGCAGCAGGAATCCTTGTGATTTCTTGCATGATGTTATCACTAAGTTTCTGTAGATTACACAGAGATTTCTGCTTCTGAGCGAGCACACATTTAACTTATTATACAATCTGTTTGGGAGCAGATGCTCAATATTTTCAGCATTTATTTAATGTAAGGACTTCAGTGCACCTTTGCTGGTACCATTTTCCTGGTGACTCTCGGATCTCTCACATATTGGAGAGAGGCTGCGAGAGGGGTTACCTTATAATTTAGCAACCCTATTTAAGCTGTATTATTATTCTTGGAAACTATTGTACTCACCTGCACTGGTTGCATAATGATTCTGCAAATTGAATTTTCTTAATGCAGAACTTTGTCAAAAACTAAACACTTATTCAGCCACTTTCTATAAATAAAGAACCTACCTCTTAGGAATTGATGTTGGATTCCTTTTTGTTCCTGAAGCTGTTAATCGTGCGATTCAATGTAATCTGAAATGAATAAAATTGTTTAATTATGAAATTTGTATTATATATTTAAATTAAATAAATTTTATGTTTTTGTGAAATTAATTGATAAAATTAACTTTACTATAACTGACACATAACACACTGTATAAGGAAGAGACAGAATCCCTGTTGTCACATAATTACCCTCTGCATGATGAAGCAAGCCTATTTGCTATGCACAAAATCTAGTGAGTTGGTGACGCCTTGCTTAAGCAATTATTCCAGCCCAATATTAAGAAGACCAATTTTATTTATCTTTATTAATGATAAAGGAAAAATAAAACTAGTAGGTAAAATATATATTTGTATAGGGGAGAGTAAATTATGTTGATGTTTGTAACAAACCAACAAGAGAGGGTTTTGCATGGGCTTGGACAGGGGTGGTGAGGTTAAAAGGCTTGGGAGAAGGAGCAAACCAAGGTAAATGTATTTTGTGTAATAAGAAGTCTGATAATTATTGGCATTTGATTCTAGAATGCAAAGGAACAATGAATCTGAGAGAAAAATTACAAAAGAAGAGTTGGTCTAGTCTGCCAAATGAAATTATAGGTAAAAGGATGTTAAGAGCTAAATCAAAAGAAAGTTTAACAGGAATAGGAAACTATTTAAGTGTAGTAAGAAGTAGATGGATGAAAAAAATTAGGAATAGGAAGAAATATGGATTGGTGAAAAGAAGAAGTAAATAGGACCCAATAGCTAGGTAACCATGGTCCTGGATGCTATGGGTCCTCAGCAATGCAGCAACTCAGTGAAGTGAGAAAATGAGATGTAAAAAGTAAAATGTAGGGATAGAATTTAAGTATTACAGAATTGTAGGGGTGAATTAAACCATGTAATGATTCAAGTGAAATAAATTTAGGTATATATTTATAGATGACATTTTTCTATTTTATGGAAATAAATTGGAATTAAAGGTAATGAAAGATATCAAACTGACCTTACAACACTAAAAAAAGTTCTCAAATAATAACTTAATCCTTCATGCCAAAAAAATTATGTTCTTTCACAAACATTCTAGACCAAATTCAATAATAATTTAAATTCCTATTGAAATCAAAGATGTTGTGGAAAGGATCAGCATATTTACATACCTGGGGCTTACATTAGACTCATTCCTGATGTGGGCACACCATATTGAACATAATGTCAACAAAACAAACTGTTATTTATATATTGTACAGACTAAAAGATTATTATTATTATTATTATTATTATTATTATTATTATTATTATTATTATTATTATTATTATTATTATTATTATTATTATTATTATTAATCCAGTAAATCTGTTGTACATTGAACAGGTCATTTGACATACACAACCCCTCCCCTCCCCCCGCTGCTTACAATATGCTATTTACAATTCATCTAAATTATACTACAATTCATCTAAATTATACAGACACTTTTTAATAAGCTATTCATTCAGCTTATGTTTGAATCATATTTTTTTAGGTATTGACTAAAATTTTTAGTGCTACTGGTAACCTATTGAATAAAATTGCCCCTCTTGTACCAACATCCCTTTCAGTAAAACTTTTATTTGTGTGTCTAAAGAGGTTGCAGTTATTTTTTGTATAATGATTGTGCACTTGGTGTTTTATTATTACTATATCTTGGTTCCACCCGCTTAAACTACCACTAAAGCTATTTAGGTATTAGTTTTTTCACTTTTGCTCACCGTAACATTGTATTACTAACTTCTAAAAACATATCTTATTTATTTTTGGACTTTCAGTTTCAACAAAGTACGCAATTTACATTAAAATATACCAAAAGTATTCGTTTGCTTAACTTTTTTACAACAATTTCTATTGTTTCACTAGCTATCAGACAAGTGGCATCTAAATCGTTCATAGTTGACGTTCATGTTGCAAAATTCAGAAGTACCAATATTTGAAACTGCTTATCACTAGCCATTTAAAGGTTGGTGGTTTGTTATTAGATCACTAATTGATAATTGATTTTTAGGCATGAGTTGGCTTTTTTTACATCATGATGATTTGCAACATTTTTACAAAAAATACCGCGATATGCCGTCCTGCCGATTCTAAAAGTGATTCTGTGTTTTTAGAGTTCTGAATCCATTATTGGGTAAATACGTGATTTTCGTGTAACTTGTTCTTAGTAGTTTTCAGTGGTATCACCAAAGCATACAAACGAAGTGAGCATGCGCTGTAATAGGTTTAGGTTAGTGGGTAAAGAAACTGATTTTCCTGTACTTTGATTTCAATAATTTTGACTGGTTTTACCAAAGCATGCGAGTGGAGCGAGCATGCGCTGTCTTAGGTTTAGGTCAGTGTGTGTGTGTAAATATACTGATTTTCAAGTACTTTGGTTTTAATAATTGTCACTGGAGTTACCAAAGCATGTGAACGAAGGAAGCATTAGGTGTGTTAGATTTAGATTAGTGTGTATCAATAAACTGACTTTCCTGTACTTTGGTTTTAATAATTTCCACCGGTTTCACCAACTGAGCCTTAGCACGCCATTGTTAGTGTGTGAGTGTTGGTGACTTTATCTACGTTGGTAGCATACACATTTCATTGTTTTTAGACCATAAACACTTACTTCCCGCCTAGCAACAGCTTTTAAATCTTCCCCCACCATGATAATTTTCGTGAATTTTGCTATTTAAGAAAGAATATTTACAGGATGGGAGCGGTGAGATATTCCAATTGTAGATGAAAACAAATTAGCTCCTTGATGCTCTGAAGTGGATTATGAGGTTAGTTTCAATTCTTAAAGATTTATTTATACGATGGTACTCTCGTATAGCTTTACCAGTGCTTTTTATTAATGGTTGCTCATGTGTTATATATATTATAATTCTATAAACATTCAGAGAATAAATGATTAATAGCTTATTGTTGATAAAGGCAGTTCTACATGAATCCATGATTTCATCTTATATATCAATCTAATGCTTTTCTTTTGTAAAATAGGAAGTTATTCAACAACACCCCCCCCCCCCCCCATCACATTTCCACACCATATGTTAGGTGGGGATGGATGCATCCAAAGTATATTAGTTTTAAAATTCGAACATCACCATAATTTTGGAAATACCTCATTAAACACAAGGTGTATATAAATGAATATCAGGGTTTTAACTCTTTATAGTATTTATTACATTCAACTTACAGTTATGAATGATATGTCAAATGAAAAAGCAACTCAAACAAGAAGCTTATAAATGTTCAATGTGACTACCCTTTGTCACACAGCACACATCAAGTCTATAGCCGAGTTCTTCCCAAATGTTGATAAATGTGTATTCAGTAATTGTAGCAACAGCTGCTTCAATCCGGTTTCTTAATTCAGGGAGGTCACTTGGTAGCGGAGGCACGTACACACGATCCTTGATGAAGCCCCAAAGGTAAAAATCGCATGGCGTTAGGTCAGGAGAATGTGGAGGCCATGCATAGCAAGCCCTGTCATCGGGGCCTTTGCGGCCTATCCAGCGCTCGGGTACAATGACGTTCAACCAATCGCGTACTTCGTTATGCTAGTGAGGTGGCGCACCATCCTGCTGGAAATGAAGTTCTCTGACTCATTTTCTTCCAACTGAGGGAAGAGCCATTGCTCTAGTGTATCAAGGTAAGAAGTGCCAATTACAATAGGTTCACCAAAACCGAAAGGCCCATAAACTTTTCGCCGGGATACGGCACAAAAAACATTCACTTTAGGGGAATCTCGTTGCATTTGTACCATCTCGTGAGGATTTTCTGAGCCCCAGATGCGCACATTATGAGTGTTAACATGTCAAGTAAGTTGAAAGGTCGATTCATCACTGAAGACAACACGATCCACAAAATCGTCATGAAACATGTCGTTTGCGAATTTGGCACATAATCCGTGGTCTGTCGGCTTTAGAGCCTGTAATAACTGTAAACGGTAAGGATGTAGCTGTAAGCGTTTTCTTACAACTTTCCAAACAGTCGACACAGGAACTTATTTTCACGACTAGCCTTCCGGCCTGATTTCTTTGGGCTACGAGTGAACGACTCTCTCACTCGCTCAACAGCCTCTTCACTTACTCCTGGTCGTCCCGTGCTCTTCCCTTTACAAAGGCAGCCGGTATCTTCAAACTGATTATACCATCTACGAATGTTTTTATCACTAGGAGGATCACAACCGAACTTACTATGGAACGCACGTTGCACAGTAACTACAGATTCGGTCTTTGCAAACTGCAAAACACAAAACGCTTTCTGTTTACTAGTTGCCATCTTTGCTACTACCGCTGTCTAGCGGATTGCGGCAGAAACATTGCACGCACATGCGCACTTGTGCCAACAAACAAAACTGTTTGAGTTGCTTTTTCATTTGACATATCATTTATAACTGTAAGTTGAATGTAATAAACACAGGGTTACTACAAAAGAAATAGACAACTTCAACTGCCTGTAAAACAAAAACTATTAGAGATAGCAACCTAATTATTTTGGAGGTATGTTGAGAAACTCTCAAAGTTTCGTTTGTTACTATTGGTAATGCTGTAGTGTTTTGTTTGTTGCTGCAGAAGCTGAAATGGCGGAAAATCCTGTGGAAAAGGCATATTTCCTGTTGGAATTTGCTAGAACGCAATCAGCAACTGTTGTCCAACGACATTTTAGAACACGTTACCACAAAAATGAAATGATGTGCTCACAAAAACCAGCATCGTCTTCATCATGTCGCAACATGTCAATGCAAAAGTCACGTCGTATGACCTTATCTTCTTCACTCAGAAACTGCAACATCGGTAATCTGTAAGGCATCATGTGCAGTCGCTTCTGCAAGATTTTCCATACAGTTTGCTGTGGAATTTGTAATTGCATGCTTGCCCTAGATGTCGATTTCTGTGGGCTTCTTATGTAGGCAGAACGAACACGTTGAACGTTTTCTTCCGAAACTCTTGGTCTTCCCGAGCTCTTCCCTTTGCACAAACATCCCGCTGTCTCGAATTTTCTATACCAGTCGTAGATTGACTGTCTAGTCGGTGGCGTTTTGTGGTAACGTGTTCTAAAATGTCGTTGGACAGCAGTTGCTGATTGCATTCTAGCAAATTCCAACACGCAATATGCCTTTTCCACAGGATTTTCCACCATTTCAGCTTCTGCAACAACAAACAAAACACTACAGTGTTACCAATAGTAACAAACGAAACTTTGAGAGTTTCTCAACATACCTCCAAAATAATTAGGTTGCTATCTCTAATAGTTTTTGTTTTACAGGCAGTTGAAGTTATCTATTTCTTTTGTAGTAACCCTGTATTATAAAGACTTAAAACCCTGATATTCATTTATGTACACCCTGTATATTGATTTGCTAATAACACCACACATATAGTTTATATGTTTTGTCTACTTTAAAGCCTTAAAATTTGTGCGTGTTAACGTTTTGAATTGCCATATTCTGAAACTGCAAACTAACATTGTTTAAATTTTTATTTGATAATAGCCACAAAAGAAGTCTTTATTCTTCCCAATGTTCTGCATTTAAATGGAGTATGTGCCAAGATGATGATAAACTGCTTAGAAATACTGCAAAAAGAGCTATTAAAATATTTTATGGCTTCAATATTTTCAAGTTCTCCATAATAGTATTTAAGAAAATAAAATGTTAGCTTGGCAGAATAAGGGTTAAAGAGAAAGTGACAATTTTGATTGTAGCACAAACATGCACCACATTAAGAAACTGCCCATCAGAAGAACAGCTATCAAAGCATACTTACCCTAACAGCTTGAGTTTTCTGCAGCCATTTAATAGTTCTTGAAATGTTGTTATATTTGCAGGGGGAGAAGAGACAACCGCCAGCAGGAGCAGAATCAGGGGGTGATGCACCAGCTCATGAGAGTGATGATGACTATGAGGGCGGTTTGTGCTGAAGGGCTGAATGTCATATTGTTGTTGTATGTATTACTGTTTACTATGACTTATTATATCTCAGTTTATTTGCTTAAATAATTTGTAGTTAATTTCCATTTTGGCTTCTTTTTCAGGACAGAGGATGCATGTTTTAAGACACAGGACTGCCAACTATTTTGTTCCGTGTCTGTATATTGTGATACATGTGCGTTTTCTCAAGCAGTAATATAGAAATATGTATTATGTTAAAGAATTATGGTTAAGAATTATATCATATATTTCATTTTTATAGTTATTTATTGATTGTTGAAGTCAAAACCTAAATGCATAAAAGTGTATGCTTTTGACACATTATAAATACTTAAGAAGCAGGATTAAAACACTTAAATCTGTAAAACAAAAAAAAAAAAAAAAACTTAACTCCTGCTTATCATTGCAAATGGAATTTTCATATCACAGACTGTAATAGTGTAAGCACTAAATTTGTGTAATTCAATATCAGAACTAATTGCACTATTTCCAGGTGGTTCCATCTATATTGCCAGTAGGTGCAAATTGCATCCTATGTATATGAAACAGTTTTGCAGGCTTACTTTTTTTATACAAGGTTCTTAAATGTCTGTTGCTAAAGTATTTCAGGTTGCCAGAAAAATGGTCTTAGAAGAACAAAGCTAGGAAATGAAAGCACTTTGAGCTAGGCTTGCAGTTTGTTTATGAAATTTATACTCAAGTCGGATGTTTATTCTTGAAAATGAAAGAAATTGGCATTCTTATGGTGTTTATAATATTTGTACTCCTAGAATTTCTAAATTGAAATACTTGCCATTTGTTTTATATATATAAAATCTTGATTAACAGCTATAATGGAGGGGGGAGGGGTTAATGGTTAACTGAAATTGACAGATAATCCATATTATAAGAGGGTCATTTCAGAAGTTATGGCAAGTATTATATATATTCTGAATAACCAAATTTTCTGTTATTGCAATTTATACATACATGTTGTAAATAGTACGACATGCCATCAGATGATGTCTGTGTGTATTGGTAGGTGCTAGTAGACACATGCAAACTTTAGCTGTGTTCCAAAATGGATGTCACTAAATTTATGGTATTCAGCGCCTCCCTCATCATAGGCAAGGATGTGTGGAAGCCTTGGGGGATTATTTTGAGGATCGTTAGCTTGTAAGAGTACACATACATACATGTACTTTTTGTGCATATGTAATACAAATGAACCAGTGATCTCTATTTATGCAAGTTTTAATGTCCCATATCATAACCTTTTGTACCCAGATCCCAATTTAGTACCAGCATTGTGAAGCACATTCCACCGACTTTCAATTGTATATCCTGGTTTTGTTTTCTGCAGCTTTATTGATTGATAAAAAGTAGTTGCCATGACTTTTGAAATGGCCCTCATATAAACAATAGATTTAGTAAGAACCTAATTACATAAAAGCAAACCTACCAGACGTCTTATATTTGAGAAGGAAGAATCAGTGTGTATTATCATATGGCAGGGTAGAACTCATTCTATGTTTAAAGATTTTATTTTGAAATATGCACGTGTTCAATAAATTTGTAACTTCATTCTAGTGCTGTATACTGCTGCACTTTGTATACATAGCTAGTAACAGGTACACGGTGTCATGTGATCAAACCATATTAATGGAAGATTGCAAAGAGGAAAGAGATTATGGTGCTTAGGTGGTTTTATTTTTTGTTATCTGCTATTTATTAAAACAATATGAACTATTCCTCCCCTAAGAAAAGATAACAAACAATGTCTTTATCTAACAGATTGGAGAGAAAGAAAACAGTTTTGATTCTAATGTGTAACTCATTCAACACATTTTGGCAGCAATTCCAGCAGCATTAGTAAACTGCATATGGCAAAACAGAAACAGAAGCTTTAATAGAGCATTTGTTGGAGTGGAAAAGTATAAGGGACTTTATTTTAGTAAGAATTTGGTGGTTTTTGAGATAGCTTAAGGTTATTGAATAATCTGAAATTGGAAAAGAAGTTTTAGCTTTTTTTCAGTAAAACATATATTTGAACATCTCTAACATGAGATGTCATATTTACCGAGTCTTTCTGGCCTAAATAACTAATAAGAAGTGTCTTGAATAAAAACTGCTTGATATTATGCGGAAAAGTAAATGCCATTAGTCATTTTTATTTGGAGCATGTTGTGATGGTCATTTTAGTGCCAATTTAATCTTCACTTTCTCTAGCATGTATGTACGATTTTGATTGAAATATTGTACATTAAAGATATTTACATGACAAGCAAAATGTTATCTTGAGTTTTCTGGGAATAGCTTCTGAAGACATCTTCATTTTAGATTAATTTTGCATAACTAGTAAACCGTAACAGATAGACAAAAACTTACTACACAAAACTTGTAGAGCTTGTTAAAGCACACAATGTGTTAAAATACTTAAACTTTTCTCAGACAGGAAGTTTCCGATTTTCTCTTGGCCAAGCAAAGAAGTGAATTTCAATGCTTTAAAGCATTTTACTATTGCTTTAGTTCCCTTGTTATAATGAGATTCTGCTAATGCTTATCTCGATTAGCATGATCTAGAAAGAAGAAGAATCTTTTGTAAGGAGTCTGTATGTTTTCTCACTTATAAAGAAACTAAACAATATCTATGTAAAGCACATTACAATTGCTCTTACAACAAAAATTGTGAATGACTGTCTATGAAGAGTGCATCGAGTCTCAAATGATTACAGATTAAAATTTCAGTACAATTGCATTTACTATACAGAGGTCACAAGTTTCAAGAATGAGCAAACAATCTATTCTAAAAAATAAATGTAGAGCAGATGTTCATTTGCATACTCTTAGCAGCCAAATGGTCTACAAAGTTCAGATATCTGGTAAGTAAAATCCCTACTGATGGTCTAGATGGAATCATCCTCCATGATGCTTTATATGTATGCAATTTGCAAATTTCTGTTAGAGAAAAGCAAATGATAAATTAAAGACTGTAGGAATGTAAGAGTTTATGCAGTCTGTAAAAACTGGCCTGTAAATAGAATTTTGCAGTTTACCATGAATAATCATAAAAGTCTCAACTATAATTCATAAATAACATAGTGTATGAAGCTGAATTATTTTGTTGTTAACTTTTATAGGCAAGTATTGCAGTTGTTTATTTGGTTCAAACATGTCCAGAGTTTGCAAATAGAAAAGGAAAAAAGCTACATTTGATATATATTTCTTGGTTGGTTATTTCTTTAAAGGATCAAAGAATGTTTATTATCTTTTGTGTATCTAATCAGAGAGTTATGAATATTCAGCTTATGCCAAGGCATTAAATCTATTTTTTTTAAAAAAAAAACAAGGTGATCTAATTTATGCAGGCTTTCCAAGTGTAAAATTGAATTGATTTGTCAATGTTAGAAGCTGTTTATGGCATAGTCAATCCACAGTTACTTCTGTAGATGTGGGAACTATTTTATAAAACCTGTCTGTCATAGTTATAAAGTAAGAACTGAAAATTTGCTGACAGCGTATTAACTTTAAGTGTTCTCGAGCTTCTAGCCAGATAAGTATAGGATTGACTCATCTTCGTCTTCAATTACCATTTTCGAGATATTCCTTGTTATTGGTTTCAGTTTTGAAATACTTTGCTTATATGGGAACTTGTCAACTCCTGGCCATGCAAAGAAACTGATTTCATTCCCATAGCAACCACATTTTAAAACATTTAACTGTCAGATTAGCCTAGTGTATTCCTGCATAAGTAATAAGATCATTTCTGTTTATATTGATTAGGTTGAAGTAGATAGAACAATAAGTTTATTAAAAATAATTTGTTACAGAGATGTAGAGAAAGTCATGTGAATGTTTCTTTCTTCATAATATGCCCTTCCAAGCAACAGACTACACTGAAGAGAAAAGCAAATATTTGCAAATGATTTTCTTTTGTCCTTGATGCAGACTCTGCTTAGTATGTACATTTACTAAAAAATCTTGTTTACCTGCATTTGCAGTTTCTTGAAAGTAGAGTTATGTCCCAAAATAAAATACATAAAACATTTGCAATTCTTTGGAGGTAAAGTATACATTTTAATACTCCAGATTTTAGAGAGGGAAGTTGTTAATCTAAATACAACAGGCGCTCTTAATTAAATTTTCATATGAAAAGAGTAAAATCAATATACTCCCTTGTCTTAAATCAAAAAGGTTTTTAAAAATATATGTTTTGTAGGTCAACAAATGGCGTAAACTGGCCTGCAATGAGAACCTTTCTGTTGTAAATGTGAGGTTCTGGCAAGTCCATATTCTTGCATTTTTACACTGGTTCTTACCTACAGAATAGGATTGCAACAGTATCCATTAGTTCTAAGAAAACACTAGTTTGACAAATTTGTAGCAGTTTGACTATTTGCTTGCTCCTTTATGAGTGCTAATTAGCACTTACATCAATCATTCAATGAGAAAAGTCTGAATAAATTTGATCATCTTGTACGCTACTTCCAAAAATACTGTTGTATGAACTTTCTTGGTAGTTAGAAAACCTAAGCATACCATCCAGTAAATAAAGAATGCACAACTTGAAAGGATTGCACTTCAAGTTCATTAGGAGGTAATGAGGGACTTGTTTATTGTATAAGACAGAAAAATATTGTACAATCAAACAACAAGCAGGTCAGGAAAGATAAAGTATGAGGGCCATCTAGAAAATTGACAGACGATTTGGCATGACAAAGTCTTAACAAAAGATGTCTTCACAAAGTTACAGTACCTTACTCTATTTCTCTATGTAATCTCCATTCTGTCAAGACATTTATTATTACATGATACCAGTTTTTCAATGCTGCTGATGTACTTTTCTGCTGCCAAAGAACTCCATTCGTTTTTTTGAATGCACAGAATGTTTGGCCAGTCAAATTTTATAGGCAAATAACACAAGTGTGTGGTGATAATGCAAAGAGCGAATCTTCAGTGAGGAAATGGCACATAATTTATGAGTAATCAAGGTGTACGATAAAGACCAGAGTGGAAGTTCATCAATCATTATGGAGGAGCTGAAAGCAAATGCTGATGAAAGAATTCAGAAAAACTGGTGTTTCACTTTGTACACCATACATACTTTTTGGATGAAAAAGATTACCTAACCAATGAAGACCTAAAGTGACTGTGACATCTAGGCTCATATCTCGCCCTCCGTGGTGTAATGGTTACCATGCTAACTTCATATACCCAAGATCACAGGTTCAAACCCGCGGAGGGCAATGGATTTTTTTGGGTGTAAAAATCCTTAACATGGCTTCCTTCGGAAGGGAAGTAAAGCCGTGGGTCCCATGTCGTAGATTTATGGCACGTAAAAGAACCTCAAGCCTGATAGAGAGGCCTCTGAGCAAAATTAAGCAGTCTTTCACGCCCAGCATAGAATGGGATGCTGAGAACCACAGCAGCAGTTAAAGAGCATCCATAAATAAAACTCCATTTCAATTTTTTCATATCTTTAGCAGTGGAATAACATCTACATTGAAAAATGGTACCATTCAACAATAAATACCTTGATAGCAATGACAATTACATTGAAAAATAGAGTAAGATACTGTAACTTTATAAATAAAGTTTTGTGTTGATAACTTTTGCTATTATTTAGTTATACCAATCGTCTTGTTACTTTCTGGATGGCCCTCGTATGATTAATTACATCCTACCATTGAGCTAGTGTGGATCATTGTTGCAAAACATACCTTCCAACCATTCATTTGAAATATTTTCATATATCTCCCCTTTCACTTCTCTTCTAGACCTGATGTATGTTTATAAACTAATATATGTTGTCTAGGTTGACCATATGTTCTCTTTTCTAGTACAGAAAGGCATCCAGGTAGATTTTCAAAATTTATGGCAAATATGTTTTTGTAGCTAGGAATAAAAATTGAATTTTAATCATATGATCTTCTTGTCTAGCAATTTATAATTAAAATATCAACAAACTGTGGACAAAGCAAAGATTTTATACAGTAAGTATGTTACAAAACTTGGCCATCAGGCGCACAGTGTGTCTTCTGGTCACATCTGTACACTTGGCTGGTAGTCGCCCAGTCACACATGTGTGGACATCTCAAATCGCATTAAAATTATCAAAATAAACACAAAACATACCTTATCACAGGAGCTGTTGGAAATTCCTGGACAACTGTAACCTTATATGGTTTGAATTTTAAAAGTTTTGTTGCTTTCCATCCTGAAGCTTTCAAAATGACAGTTTGTTGTGCAAGATGCCTAAGAGATTTTCGAGATGACCATTCTAACTTTTCTCCAATGTCATCTAAAATCTGCTGCTCTTTTTTGTTGTCCTATCACAAATTGATCCTGTCTCCCTGAATTTATTTACAATCTACTCAGAACATGCACTCAGGAAATTTAGTTTCAAATTTCCTTACTTCTTAACAAGATGGTGTAAGCACAAATGTATCACATACAAACACTATTATACTTCTAAACATTCCTGGACTAGAACAGAAGTAAGACTGACACATGTGTGATGACAGATGTAGGATGCACGCACAGAGAAATGCAGTGAAACTCACACTGGCCGTTTCCTGGTGGCCAAGTTTTCTAACAAATGTACTGTATATCATTCTCTTGACTTGGTTTTGCTGAGTTTGTATGATATCACTATTTGTTCCATTATCATTAAGAGAAATGTCACTGAACTATCACTTTCCAGCAATGCAGCCTCTGTCAATGCCTTCTTGTTCCATTCAGTGAATGCACAGTAAACAAAAAACTGCAAGTAATAGGTGTAAATACAGTAAACAAACAAGCCTGGCACAGAACAAACACCATGTGTTTACCACTAGCTATGCCAGCACACTACAATGGCCGACACATAATGGTCTGAAAAAGAAGAAGTAAATAAACGGGAAATGCATATATTAACAGTCATACCACACTAACACTTAGTTTAAATATTGTTCGTTGCATAGAGTAGGCACTAATGGCATCTGTTGCATGAATTGCAAGTTATTTGAATGTGAAAACTAATTCCTGCAGATTGGATCTGGGCAGCTAAAGGGTTAAGGCACTCCAAAATGGTGAAAAATCACAAAAACTTTTGTTTTTAAGTTTATTATTATTATAACTTAAATGTTTCAGATTTAAAATGATGGATGATTTATTTGGATTACTCAATTTTAAACCTATTTAACACAGTACTGAAAGTAATGCTAGGTGGGAGTAGCACCTCTGAAAACTGCATCTAAATGGGCACTTTAATAAATTGTACTACAATGAAAGGGTTAGAGCGTCTAATAAAGCTTTCAGACCAATAGAGCAGAGGGCAGTACATAAGAGGAAATTGGAGAATGAAATTGAAGATGACTCATATGGATCAGAATTCGCTGAAAACTTCAAAAGCCTTTTTCTGCAAGTTACAATTTTTTCATATATAATGTAGTTTTTCTCAATTTCTTGTAGAGATATTCCTTTCAAATTTTCAAGATGTATTTATTACACATAGTTTAAGAAATGTTTCCAAATTCGCACAAAAAGTATTGAAATATATTAACATTTATTTAGTTAAAACAAAATTTTATGTATCTCTGTGGTAAAGTTTAACTAGAAGCACAACCTTACTGCTATAAAAAATCCAAGTGTTTAAATATTATTCACTGTTTATTCATAATATCTTCAGGGAAAAGTTACATTGAATATGGCTAATTTAACATTACAGCATACTTCCAGAGTATCAAACTTAATAATGTGCCCTAAACAATGTATAAATGTGTAAAATATTCCGTGGTACAGGTCATCAGTACGATTCGAATATGCTTTTAATGAAACTGATCTCTTTTTCTACTCATGAGATGTGATCACCTGAATATTGTCCGACCTGAATCATTCAAATCAATGGGTGATCTTTGTTTTATTTATCTCAGCATCCCATTCTATATTGCGCATGTGGGATGACTTAATTTTGCTCAGAGACCTCTTTATCAGGTCATCTCCTTAGCGGGGTGGTAGCACGGCTGCTTGCCAAGTGGGAGACCTGGTCCGGGGTGCACTCATGAGGTCCCTAGGGGGGGGCAATTGAGGAGCTACTTGAGTGAGAAGTAGTGGCTCCAGATCGAGAAGACCACAGTAACCAGCCAGAAGGAACTCGAGGCATCTCACCCTCCAGCACTACACCTCATTCATGATGCCTTCGGGCCGAGATGAGGGATGTAGTGGCTGGACGGTAGGCCAAGGTCCCTTGTCGTGCCATAGAATTACGTTTTACCTCTTTATCAAGCTTAAGGTTCTTTTACATAGCATAAATCTAGGAATTGTGACCACTTCCCTTCTGAAGGAAGCCATGCTAAGGAATTTTAGACTGGACAAAAATCCATTGCCCTTCATGAAATTTGAACCCACAATCTCAAGAACCAGAAGTTAGCATGTTATCCCTAGATGATAGAGGATGATTAGGGCTAATGTGGAAAGTGCACAAGGAGATTCTGCCAACTTTAAGTAAAGAAAAACACTATAAGAGAGCAGAAACATCGTGTTTCTGTGCTTATTTTTTTTTTATCGATTAATTACAATAAACAACACTTACTTAGGATTTTTGCCAGAGCATGATTCGAAGGGAACGAACTGATTCCGTTTGCCATTTTCTCTGCTGTTTCACCACGTATCGGTTAAGTGATACAAAGTTTTTCTTCCTAAAGACTTGTTTGCCTATTACTTCACTTTTCCTTTTGTGGAAGTTTGTACACAGTGTTGTTATAATCACTTATTTGACGAGTTGATTAATTACAATAAACAACAGGGATTTTTGCCGGAACATGTTTGGAAGGACTAGTTTCCTTTATTTTCAACCAGACATTGATTCGCAAAAAGAAAAGTGCTGTTTCTATGCACTCGACTGTACATGGACTGAAGCAACAATGAGTAATTTAAAGTAAGAAATAATACCTCAAAATGAGATACTGTAAGTCGATAGTAATACTTCCTAGCCTGGTTGCTGTTGATAAACTATAAAATTAAATAATATAATGCTTTTCTTACCAATATTGATACTCTATATAACTATGCAGAGATCATTTTGTTAAGAGTTAAATCATTCAATAAAATATGTACAGAAAAGGAATCTTAGAAGAAAGTATAAATGATGTGGTAAAGAGGATGTTAAAAACAAAAACTGGTTACATTTGTTGTATATTCTGTAATGTAGCATACATTTGTGTTGTGACTGTTTTAACTGATAATCAATGCATTTTGTGCATTCCTAGAATTGGATGTGTAAATTATGTAGAGAAAATGGTAAACCTCTGAAGCTGTATCTCTTGTGTCACTAGTTGATCTCTAAGGTTGGTAACATTTAAATTTTATCTTGCAAATGATGAAAGGTTTTATTTGCATTTTCTCTTGAATAAATCTACTTCTTCCATAAGCCAACCTCAAGCAATGACACTTGAAAAGAAGCACTTATTTCACGGCCACTTTTAGTGTTAAGTTTTGTAGCATTTTAATCAAACGTACCTGAAGAAGAGTATAATTTTGATCTCTTGCTTCCAGAACATGGGTAACTAGAACAGTGTGACAGTTTGCTATAGAACATTTATTTTATGTAAAGTTTAATTATTTTTATTTACAGTATATTTAGTATACTAATTTTTACTTTCTGTACTAATTATTTAAAAGAAAATGTAGCAAAATAAACTGATACCATTACTTCTTGTGTTATTAGATATTTTCTTCCTAACCTTGTTTTTTTACTTTCTCTACACATGCTATGTATATGGTGTATAGAGAAGGTATTGTATTGGACCCAAAAATTCAATACTGAGATTTCACTGGAAATGTATGCTGTGGGAGCCCCTAAATCCAGAAAAAACGTTTTTAGAAGAATATAGCTGTGTTTGCCTGAGGGCAGCATAACTCAAAAACAAAAAGTCTATTAAATACCAAACTTGATATTTAAGTTCAGTATCTTCAAAGGGTGCGAAACGAACATTTCAAGAAAATCCCCCCCCCCACTACTCTTTACATGGGAAAAATTTCAAAAATTTTTTTTTCAAAAATCGCTCCAACAATTTTGACCAAAATGTCTTATATTTAAGATATTTACATGACAAATAAAATGTATATTTTGAATTTTCTGGGAATAGTCTCTGAAGACCTCTTTATTCTAGATGAATTTTTCTGAACTTTGCATAACTGGTAAATTGTGAGAGAGATACAAAAACTTACTACACAAGAAATGCAGATCTCATTAAAACACACAATTTATGTCATGTACATCTTTTTCATGGAGTTGTCTGTTTTCGAGTTATTCCTTGTAAATAGTTTCAGTTTTAAAATACTTATACTTTTCTCAGAGGAACTGGCCATGCAAAGAAACGGATTTCATTCCCATAGCAACCACATTTTAAAACAAGTGTCTGTCAGTTTAGCCTAATGTATTCCCTTATTTTCCTTCTACTTATTAGGAACCAAGTAATAAAAACCGTTTCTCTTAATGTTTATCAATTAGCCTGAAGTAGACAGAAGAATAAGCTTACTAACAATAATTTGTTACAGAGATGTAGAGGAAGTCACGTGAATGGAATTCATCAGATTTTTATTATATAGGGTTTTATCCATGTTAAGAGCCACAATTAGTTTTATATGGACGCTAATGACCTAGTTGTGTACCCCTAAACCCCACTCAGCATCATCTAGGACTGTTGCAAGGTTTAACCCTAACACTCCTCCTGTGCCACTGGATCAACCCTCAGTTGTGGCCGCGCCGTGGCCGAGTGGTCAGACCACTCGTCTCTCACCTAGACGGCCTGGGTTCAATCCCAAGCGACTGCATATGAGATTTGTGGTGGACAAAACGACGCTGGGGCGGGTTTTCTCCGCGTACTCCGGTTTCCCCCACCATCTCATTCCACCGGTGCTCCATCATCATTCATATATCATCAGTGTCACCACCTGCGGTGCCATAAGTAGTTAAAGCGGGTGTTAAACACTACCAAAAAAAAAAAAAAAAAAAACCCCTCAGCTAATATCTTGCATGTATTATTTTTAAAAGTAATATGAAGTTTATTCATTAAAAACTAATATTTCAATTGGAATTGATACATCTAAAATTAGATGAATTTCTTAATTAAGTTTAATTCACTACAATATGTAGTAAACAAGAGGCTCATACTGAAAGTTGTGAGCAACACACTGTTAAAATTAAAATTCCAAAAATGTAAATGTTCCATTCACAAGACTTTCTCTACATCTCTGCAAAAAATCAATGTTAATAAGCTTATTACTTTCTCTACACGTACTATGTACATAGTGTGTAGAGAAGGTCTTGTACTCCACCCAAAAATTCCATACTGAGATTTCACTGGAAATATATGTTTTAGGGTCCCCTTTTTGTGTCTGAACATAACTCAAAAACGAAAAGTCAGTAAAATACCAAACTTGGTATTTAATTTTAGTATCTTCCACGGATATACACAAAGATTTTGAGAAAAATCCCCCCACCCCCAACTACCCTGAACATCAAACTTTTTTCGAACATTTTTATTTTCTCAAAAATGGCTCTAACGATTTTGATTAAAATATTGTATATTAAAGAAATTTACCTGACAAATAAAATGTATATCTTGAATTTTCTGGGAATAGCCTCTGAAGACTACTTTTTTCTGGATGAATTTTACGGAATTTTGCATAACTACCAAACCATAAAAGATGACAAAAACTTACCACACAAAAAATGTAGCGCACATTAAAACAACACACAATTTATGCTATATACATTTTTTTTGTGGAGTTGATTGTTTTTGAGATATTCCTAGTTTTTGGTTTCTGCTTTGAAAAACCTTATACTTTTCTCAAACAGGTATTTGTCAACTCCTGTGCGTACAAACAAAGGAACTTCAGTTACATAGCAACCAGCTTATGACTATCACTTTAACCTATGGTACTCCCTTATTTCGCTTCCACTTACAAAGAAGCAAGTAATAAGATTATTTCTGCTAATTTTTTCTCGATTAGAATAAGCAAATAGAAGGATAAGCTTTTTAACAATGCTTTTTAAGGCACTTAGTATTTTCTGCTAGTGTTTAACTTGATTAGCATGAAGTGGATAGAAAAAAAATCTGATGTGTACCATTCACATGACTTTCTCTACATCTCTGCAACAAATTATTGTTAATAAGCTTTTTCTTCTATCCACTTCGTGCTAATTGAGATAAGCCTTAGCAAAAATGGCCTTATTACTTAGTTCATTATAAGTAAATGGAAAGAAGGTAATACACTAAGCTAAGTTGACAGTCAAATGTTTTAAAATGTGGTTGCTGTGGGCTTGAAATCCATTTCTTTGCATGACCAGGAGTTGATAAGTTCCTGTATGAGAAAATTTTAAGTATTTTAAAACTTAAACCAATAATATCTTGAAAATGACCAACTCCAGGAAAAAATGTATAGGATATTAATTGTGTGTTTTAAGGAGCTCTACATTTTTTGTGTAGTAAGTTTTTGTCTATCTCTTACTATTTACTTGTTATGCAAGATTCAGCAAAATTCATCCAGAATAAAGAGGTCTTTAAGAAGCTATTCCCAGAAAATTCACAATATACATTTTACTTGTCTTATAAATATCTTAAACATAAGAGATTTTAATCAAAATCCTTAGAGCCATTTTTGAGAAAATCATTTCCGAAATTTTTTCCATGTAAAGGGTAGTAGGGGGTGGGTGAAGTTTCTTGAAAATGTTTGTGTCACATCCTTGGAAGATACTGAACTTATATATCAAGTTTGGCATTCAACAGACTTTTCGTTTTTAAACTATGCTGTCCACAGACACAATACACACATGGACATTTTTCTAAAAATGCTTTTTTTACTTTCTCTATATGAACTATGTACATAGTATATAGAAAAGGTATTGTAATGCACCCAAAAATTCGATACCGAGATTTCACCGGAAATACATTTTTAGAAAAAGGTCCATGTGTATGTGTTTGTGGACAGCATAGCTTAAAAATGAAAAGACCCTTAAATACCAAACTTGGTATTTAAGTTTGGTCTCTTCCAAGGATGCGACACGAAGATTTTCAAGAAAATTCCCCATCCCCTTTGCATGGAACATTTTTGAAAATGTTGATATTCTCAAAAATAACTTAACGATTGTGATTAAATTACCATATATTAGAGATATTTATATGATAAATACAATATATATCCTGAATTTTCTGGAAACAGCCTCTGAAGACATCTTTATTCTGAATGAATTTTGCGGAATTTTGCATAACTGGTAAACCGTAAGATATAGACAAAAACCTACTTAACAAAAATGTTTAGCTCGTTAAAACACACGCTTTAGCCTATATAACTTTATTTTGTCGTGGAGTTTGCCGTTTTTGAGATATTCCTTGTAATTGGATTCAGTTTTAAAATACTTGTGCTTTTTTCATACGAAAACTTAACTCCTGGCCACGCAAAGAAACGGATTTCTATACCATAGCAACCACATTTTAAAATAGGTGAGTGTTGTTTTGCCCAAGTGTATTTCATTATTTCCCTTCCACTTACAAGGAAGCAAGTAATAAGACCGTTTCTGCTAAGCTTATTTCGACTAACATAAAGTAGAAAGAAAAAGAGGCTTATTAATTATAATTTGTTACAGAGAAGTGGAAAAATTATGTGAATGGAGCACATCACATTTTTTTTATATTGCCGGTGGAATCTCGGTATCGAATTTTTAGGTGCATAGAAAGTAATATTAACTTGTAAATGTTATGCAGTTTTTTTACTTTTGGTAAAATAAACCTAATGAATAATAGTAAGTTAACATTTTATATAGATACAGTAAAAGGTAGAAGGAATATAATGGCCAAATTCAATTGCGTCTCTTAGAAAATTTGAATATTTAACCTTTGTATATAAGACATATTTAAAGGAGGTCTCATTAAGCATCCCCTTTTTATACTTACTAAATATTCTTCATCAGAATTAATGTGCATTGATTACTACATTTTGAACAACGAATATCGCATGCACAGTTTTTGTTCCAGGGATTGCCTGCCATCTACGAAGCTAGTAGCAACTACTTCAACTGGCTATGCAGTTTAGCGCCTCTAGTGGCTAAATTTAGAACAACATGAACTTGGTTTATAGTAGCTCACTCATATTTTCTATGATCGTTCGCTGAATATGACAGGACTTTTGTGTTGGAGTCAATTTCAAACTTTTGATGATTTACTATTTTTTCTTCTCTAAAATTTTAGGGAGGCCTTGCAACTCATAGGGCATTGCATAAAACCGCATGTTTGCAGTAATTTCTCTCCAACGTTTCAAAGCATGCATTTCTAAGATTATCTGCTCTAATAAATGTATTCTTGCATGTAATATCAATACATTTGAGCATATTAAAAATAACAAAGAAAGAAAACAACACGGACTGTTTTAGATTATTCATTTATAATTCACGCTAAATCTGTGCAAACATTTAAATAGCATTTCTGTTTTCATTGGAAATTAAATTCAATGTTTTTATCTTTATGTTTTTAGTTTCTCTAACACGTAGAGAGTGTATTATATTCCACCCACAAATTCGATACAGAGATTTCCCGGAAATATACGATTTGAGACCGCCTGAATCCAAAAAAGTATTTTTAGAAAATGTGCACGTATCCGTGTTTGTACCTGTGAACAAAATGACCCCAAAAATAAAAGTCCGTTAAATACCAAACTTGTATTTAAGTTTAACATCTTTCAAGGATGCGATACAAATATTTTCAGGAGAATCCCTCCACCCCAACCAGCCTTTACATGGAACATTTTTAAAAAAAATTTGACTCTCAAAATGACTAACGATTTTGATTCACATACCATATGTTCAAGATATTTTAATGACAAATGAAATGTATATAGGTGTCTTGAATTTTCTAGGAATAGCCTCTGAAGACCTTTTCATTCTGGATAGCTTTTGTATAACTCGTAAATCGTAAGATAGACAAAAGCCTTCTACACAAAACGTGTACATCTCTTTTAAAACACACTATTTATCCCACACTTTTAGAGTCAACAATCTCAGATGTGCCTTCTTATTGGTTTCAGTTTTAAAATATATTAGCTTTTCTCAAACGCGATGCCATCATTCGCTTCTTTCTCTTTTATTTACTCCTGGCGTGTATAGAGAACCGAATTTCAATTGTATTACATAGCGATCAGCTATTAACGGATTTGAATATATCTTTAACCTAGTGAATTCGCTTATTTTGCTTCTACTCATAAAGGAGAAAGTAATAAGATACTTTCAGCTAATGTTTATTTGGATTAGCATGATGTAATTAAAAGAATAATCTTTTGTGAGAATAATTTGTCGAGAACAGTCGAGAAAGTCATGTGAATGGCATACATCAGATATTTTTTTTATTTAGAATTAAAAACCTTCTTTGAAACAAATCTTTTAAATTTATCAATTAATTAATTAAGAAGCTTTGTTGGACTTGAAGAAATGCTTATTTCATTGGAATATATTTTAATTGAATTTTTATTTTAGTTTAAATTGGCCTGGTTTGTTAGGTGAATCCACATGAAATTCTATTGAACTACCGTTGGCGAATATTTCACTGATAAATGATTAATACTTTTCGTATTTTATTGAATTAAGCTTACAATGTATTATAACTTATAAAAAATTGTTGGTTTTCAATAAAATTTGTTCATTTTTTTCCAAAACGGTGGATTTCCTGTTCTATTTTTAATTTTTGGAAATCATAAAGAACAACAAAATATTTAACACAGGAATTTAAGATGCTGAATGTCTAGTTGTAATTTAACATATTTCTGAAACTTAAGCTTTACTACCGTGTACATTAGAAAGAAAAAAGAAAGAAAGAGGTAACACTCGCTTGTTCCGCTCTCCCTAATAATTAATATACCGTAATTTAAAAGTATTCATGGAATGATACTCACGGCTTCATTTGCTTTCGGATTAGCGAATTTATGAACAGTTTTCTAGATTGAATTATTCTGGCTGGCAGTATTAGTTGAACTTTAGCTTTTCGTGCCTTAAATGCAATGCAATTTAGTATTTGAAACTTTTCGCACTATTCTGTTGTAGCTTTTAAATGGAATGTTCTGTAACAAATTTGCTTCCATGTCCTCCAGTGCCTATAGCATCATTGAATGTTACAGCCCACAGGAACAAATGAACAGGGCCTTCCAAAATAAATGACTATCTAGATAGCGATATGTGCTTTCGATCTGATTACATAAACAATTTGACTCGTAACTCGATCCGATTCTACTCTCTCGGCTTTTATTATAGCATTGGCATTAATTTGACGTCCATTTTGATCATCTATTTTTCCGGCTAGTAAATATGGACTAATTTATCAATAAAATTGGTCTTCGTTTATCATAAAATAATTCATTCCCTCGAAATGAAATGGGTTTTATTTATGGACGCTCTTAATTGCTATGGTTCTCAGCGTCTCATTCTATATTCGGTGTGAATGAACGCTTAATTTTGCTCAGAGGCCTCTAAAGGCTTGAAGTTCTTTTGCGTGCCGTAAATCTACGACACGGGAGCAACGGCTTTACTTCCCTTCCGAAGGAAGTCATGCTAAGGATTTTTGCGCCCGAAAAAAATCCACGACTTCTAAACATGTAACCTTGGGGGACCAAAGATTAGCATTTCACCCCTAGACCACGGAGGACGATACCCATTTCCTCCTTTGGTAATTATTTAAAGAGAAACTTCTTTCACACAGTTTATTTATTACCTAACTATTTTAGGTCCCTTAAAATCAGGACGGATCAATTAAAGTGTTGTCTCTAGATCTCTACCTTTGTTGCTAGTAATGCGAACTTACGAAACATATACAGGTTTTGGGTAAGTCAGATTTGTGCGACTTGTGTGGAAAATCTGATGTGTACCATTCACATGACTTTCTCTACATCCCTGCAACAAATTATTCTTAAAAAGCTTATACTTCTATTTACTTTATGCTAAACAGAAAAAAATAGCAGAAATAGTCTTATTACTTGCTTCCTTGTAAGTAGAAGCGAAATAAGGAACTGCCATAAATTAAAGTGATAGTCAAAAGCTGGTTGCTATGTCAATTAAGTCCCTTTGTTTATATGGATAGGAGTTGGACAAGTTCCTGTATGAGAAAAGTATAAGTTTTTAATAGCAGAAACCAAAAATAAAGGATGTGTCAAAAACGACGAACTCCACGAAAAAAATGTATATAACATAAATTGTGTGTTTTAATGTGCTCTACATACTTTGAGTAGTAAGTTTTTGTCCATCCCTTACGGTTTAGCAATTATTCAAAATTCAGTAAAATTCATCCAGAATAAACTACTCTTCAAAGGCTATTCCCAGAAAATTCAAGATATAGATTTTATTTGTCAGGTAAATATCTTTAATATACGAACTTTTAATCAAAACCGTTAAGAGCCATTTTTGAGAAAATAAAAATTTTCGAAAAAAGTTCCATGTAAAGGGTAGTTGGGGGTGGGGGGATTTTTCTCAAAATCTTCGTGTCGCATTCCTGGAAGATACTAAACTTAAATACCAAGTTTGGTATTTTACCTACTTTTCGTTTTTGAGTTATCGTGTTCTCTCTCACACACACACACACACACACACACACACACACACACACACACACATACGGGCCTTTTTGTGAAAATGCTTTTTTTGGATATTGGGGACCCTAAAACATATATATCCGCTGAAATCTCGGTATCGAATTTTTGGGTGGAGCGCAATACCTTCTCTATACACTATGTACATAGTGCGTATAGAGAAAGTAAAAGACAATTGATCTGTGTTGATAAAACTATGAAGCCCAGAACTAGCGTCATTGCAAGTCGCCATTGGAATAAAGCATCTCAAAATAATTTTATATCACCTTGCAGTGTACCGGGAAAGTTGCGAATAGTTGAGGAATTTATTGCCGTGTCGGTATGCTGCCAGTGGTTAGAGCAACGAGCTAGAGACCGGGATAGTAGTTAAAATCCTGGTTATGGCATTTTTCAGTTTGACTCTTATCTTTCCAACTGATGTGCTACACATGGCTTGAGTGGAATAAAAACAATTAATATATTTAACAGTGTTATAGATTAATAGAATGCTTAGTGAGGATAACATCAAGGTGGGGCTATTTCTAATCACAATTGGAATGAACTATCTAAAATCGAATTAAAGTAAAATCTTGAAGGTGCAAATCATTCTTACTTCAACAATTCTTTCCAAAGAAGCCAGTGGAGCACATTATTCGTTTGTTGAGAGCGTATCGAATGCAATAGAAAGAAAAAGTTTGGCCAGTGATTCATTTGGATCATTGCTGCATGAAAAATAATCACCAGTGGCCAATCTTTAAGAGAAACTAAACAGATAGATGCTTTCCTGAATTCGAAAACGTAATTTGTGTGGAGATGTCATTGTTGAGTGTGCTTTTGTTGTGTACTCCAACGTCAAAGAGATTTTCACATCAACTTGCTTCATTTGTATTGTCTTTCAAGAACTCTTTGCCATTCAACAAGCAGTCATTTGGTATATACATCAAAAGAAAAATTGTCAATATTATATTGAGATTCCCAAGCTGCCTTACTATCAATTGAGGATAAATATAATTTACATCCAATAGCCACAAAAATTAAATCAAAACTCGTAGCCTGTGATCAACATATCTGCATCGAATGGGTACGAGGACACTTTGGTTATGTTGAGAGTGAAAGAACAGATATTCTAACAAACGAAGCAGCTTCCAGCAGACACAACTATACCTATAACAAATGTTCAATCAGGAATAAAGTTGGAGTACAAAATGCAGACAATAAATACAAGGAATTCACTGTGAATAAACAGCAACAATGGCTCAGTAACAAGAAACATTTTTACTTTCTCTACACGTACCATGTACATACCGAGATTTCACCGGAAATACATGTTTTAGATCCCCCTGAATCCAAAAAAGTATTTTTGGAAAGAGGTCCGTGTGCGCGCGCGCGCGTGTGTATGTGTGGACAGCATAGCTCAAAAACGAAAAGACCGTTAAGTATCAAACTTGGTATTTAAGCTCAGTACTTATCTTCCAAAGGTGTGACACGAAGATTTTCAAGAAAATCCCCCCGTCCCCGACTATCTTTTACATGGAAAACTTTTCGAAAATTTTGATTTTCTCAAAAATAGTTCTCACGAGTTTGATTAAAATATCGCATATTAAAGTATTTACCTGACAAATAGATTATCTATCTTGAATTTTCTGCGAATAGCCTCTGAAGACTTCTTTATTCTAAGATGAATTTTACGGAATTTTGTATAACTGGCAAACCGTAAGAGATAGACAAAAGCTTACTCACAGCAAATGTAGAGCTCGTTCAAACACACAATTTATGTTATATACATTTTATAATCATTTTTACATATTCCTTGTTATTGGTTTCAGCTATAAAGTATTTATACTTTTCTCATAAGGGAATTTGTCAACTTCTGTCCATACAAACAAAGGACTTCAGTCATATAAGAACCAGCTTTTGATTATCACTTTAACCTATGGTACTCCCTTATTTCGCTTCCACTTCAAGGAAGCAAGTAATGAGACTATTTCTGCTAATTTTTTCTCGATTAGCTTGAAGTAAAAAGAAGCATAAGCTTTTGAACAATAATTTGTTGCAGAGATGTAGAGGAAGTCATGTGAATGGAACACAGTTATTCCCCTGCTGTATACAGTAAGACAAGACTCCGGAACAGTATTAAAAAATCTGATGTGTTACACTCACATGACTTTCTCTAGCTGTTCTACAAACTTCATACATAAGATTCTTCTTCTTTCTGCACCTTGCTAATCGTGGTACTCATTAGCACAATGCTCTTATTATTTAGTTCCGTATAAGTAGGAAGAAAATAAGGGAATACACTAGGCTAAACCAATAGTCAAATGTTTTAAAAGCTGTCGATATGCGATTGTCATTACAAATCGCTTCTTTTCTTGGCCAGGAGTAGAACAAAAGAAAAACGGACACTCCCGTCTGAGAAAAGTATAAGCACTTCACAAATTAAACTAATAACAATGAATACCTCGAACGGTAAGCTCCGCGAGAAAAATGTATATGACATAACTTGTGTATTTTAACAAGACCTACATTTTTTGTACAGTAAGTTTTTGCCTATCTTTTACGGTTTACTAGTTATGCTAAATTAAGCAAAATTAATCCAGAATAAACAGGTCTTCAGAAGCTATTCCCAGAAAATTCAAGATATACATTTTATTTGTTAGGTAAATATTTTTAATATATTATATTTTAATCAAAATCGTTAGAGCCATTTTTAAGAAAATCAAAATTTTCGAAGAAGTTCGATGTAAAGGGTAGTTTGGGATGGGGGTATTTTTCTCAAAATCTTCGTGTTGCATCCCTGGAAGATACTAAACTTAAATACCAAGTTTGGTATTTTAGCTACTTTTCGTTTTTGAGTTATCGTGTTCACAGACTCATGGACACACGGACACACACACACACGGACCTTTTTCTCAAAATGCTTTTTTTGTATACAGGGGGTCCTAAAGCATGTATTTCCGGTGAAATCTCGGTATCGAATTTTTGGGTGGAATACAATACCTCTCTATCCCTATGTACATTGTACATATGGGGCTAGAGAAAGTAAACATCGTAGTACGAGTAGAGGAAGTAGAAAAGAAAACAAAAAGAGAGCGTGGATTTGTAGGACGCCAAAAAGGCTTTGCTCTTTCACAGGATTGGAAGCCGAGATAGTCCACGAATTATCAACTGTAACGCTACAGTTGATGATTTCTTTCTGACGTAAATTGCAACTTCTTTGATATTCCGTTGTGTGTTGATGTAGATAATTTAGTACTCGTGTACGGGTGCAACAAGACTGATATCCAGAACAGCTCACGGAAGGTTTTCACTAATTTATTTGGTGTAACGCTAACTGCAAGGAGTCGGCAAGACAAACACAAAGAACGTCGATCGTTTGTGACAAAATGACCAAGTGCTTATATTCCCATGGATGGAAACAACTAAGAGACCAGCTTCTTTGTCCACGCTAAAGATGTGTACAGAGCTCTACTTTGATAAAAAATTCAGAAAGTTCAGCAACATTCTGTCCTGTGTCTGAGTGATTGTATGCCAGAGTCCTTTATACTTCAAGGGAATTGTTTTTTAGCCATTTTCTCTACGAAGGACACAGAGTATGTCATTCAGACCTCTGCGGCAGAGTGATCAGCGTTCTGTCTTCTCAACCCAGAAGTTCTGGGTTCGATTCCCGTCTGGGGCGGGGAAGTTTCCTTTAACCAGAAGCACTCCTTAGTCCCCATAGAGTAAGGGCACTGGAAGTATGAGGGCAATCCAGAAATAGATAGGCGATTTTGGCATATTCAAACAACAGTCATAAGTCATTTTATTCCATCCTTAAAATGTACAATAAAGGACATGTCAGTGGTAAATCTACGAGGGCCGTTTTTTTTTTCAATAGGCTATAAATAAAAGATAAGTTTATAGAAAACTATTTTATTACTAAAAGTTTTCTACACTTATGGTTACTTTTCAACATAATCACCGAAAAGATTGAGACATTCATCGTACCTGTGCACAAGCTTTGCAATACCCGCTTCAAAAAATGTTGCCGCCAATGATTTCAAATGAGCATTGACGTTGTTTTGAAGATCTTCGTTGGTTTGAAACTGCTGCCCTCCTAGCCACGTCTTCAGTTCGGGGAAAAAGTCAAAGTAGTTGGGTGCCAGGACTGTACGGGGGATGATCGAAAATGTCCCATTGAAATTGTCCAAGGAGCCGATGGGTTGTGCCAGCAGTGTGTGGAAGAGCGTTGTCATGGATCAACACAATTCCTGAAGTCAGCATTCCTCTTCGTTTGTTTTGAATGGCTCTCCGCAAACGTCGTAAAGTACGAACGGCCCTTGTATGTACATGATTACAATGGCACTCTATTGTAAGGCAACCATTCTTCAGCAAATAAATGATTAATTCCTCAGAAAAAGGCTTTAAGGATTATGCATGGAGTTCCACAATGAACTCGGTGTAAACCATTATTTATAACATTGAATATTTTAACCTTGACATCAATGTTTATTTTGGATTGTTTTCTGTATGTGAACGTTGACCAAATAATGTAAAATATCTTTCGTTTTCAGTTTTTAAGAGAATTATACCATCATAATTGCTATGTAACCTTTTTAGAGCCTTAAAGAATTTTACGACAGCGGAATATTTTAATGTTTTATGTAACATATTGTAATTTTAGTGTATAGTTTCGACGTTGCTATACAATTTTATTGTCTTGGCAAATAAAGAAATTATCTGTTTGTCTATCAATATGTATTTACAATTTACATTTGTATTCTTCCATGCTATAATATGCATTCTCAATAAAATATTTTTACTTTCTCTACACTTACTATGTACATAATGTATAGAAAAGGTATTGCACTCCACCCAAAAATTCGATACCGAGATTTCACGGGAAATATATGTTTTAGGGTCCCCAATATAAAAAAAAAAAAAAAAAAAAACTGTGAACACGATAACTCAAAAACGAAAAGTAGGTAAAATACCAAAGTTGGTATTTAAGTTTAGCATCTTCCAGGGATGCGCCACGAAGATTTTGAGAAAAATCCCCCCACCTTAAACTACCCCTTACATGGAACTTCTTTCGAAAATCTCGATTTTCTCAAAAATGGCTCTAACGATTTTGATTAAAATATCATATATTAAAGGCATTTACCTGACAAATAAAATATACCTTGAATTTTCTAGGAATAGCCTCTGAAGAGTAGTTTATTCTGGATAAATTTTACGGAATTTTGAATAACTGCTAAACCGTAAGAGATGGACAAAAACTTACAACACAAAAAATGTAGAGCACGTTAAAACACACAATTTATGTTACATATATTTTTTTCGTGGAGTTCATCGTTTTTGAGACATTTCTTGTTTTTGGTTTCTGCTTTGGAAAACTTATACTTTTCTCATACGGGAGTTTGTCAACTGCTGTCCATACAAACAAAGGAACTTCAGTGATATAGCAACCAGCTTTTGACTATTACTTTAACCTGTGGTACTCCCTTATTTCGTTTCTACCTACAAGGAAGCAAGTGATAAACTATTTCTGCTACTTTTTCTCAATTAACATGAAGTAAAGAGAAGCATAAGCCTTTTAACAATAATTTGTTGCGGAGATGTAGAGAGAACTTCATGTGAATGGAACACATCAGATGTTTTTCATTTCCGCTGCTGTAATATTCCCCCACAGTGTCATACCGTATTTAATGTGCGAGTATATAAATACATACTAAACCTGTTTTATTGTATCATCGTCCATTGTTTTCCTAACCTGCCTCATAATGTAGATGCCTTTATTTAGTTTTTTTTTCATGATATGCTTTACATACGGCTTCCAGCTTAGGTGTTTATCGATTATTACATGCAGAAAATTTGCACTAAGTTATCAACACAACATTTTATTTACTCTATTTTTGAACGTAATCGCCATAGCTATCAAGGTATTTATTGTCACGTGGTACAGGTTTTTCAATGCAGATGTTATACTCCTTTACGGCCAAAAATCTGAGACAAGATGTCGCTGCCACTTTGAGTTCATCAACTGGGAAATCTTTTCCATCCAAAAAGTCGTATACGGTGAAACACCGTCTTTTCTGAATTCTTTTATCAACATTTGCTTTCAACCCTTCCTAACGATTGATGAACTTCCACTCCGGTCTTTTTCGTACACACTGATTCATCCTTCATTACTTGTAAATATGCGCTATTTCTTGTTCATTGCATTATCACCATACACTTAGGTTATTTTCCCATAACATTCGATTGGCCGAACATTTTGTGCATTCAAAAAGCGAATTAAGTTCTTCGGCGGTAGAAAAGTACACCATCGGCAGTGAAAAACTTTTATCACGTGACAGTAAATATCTTAACAGAATACAGGTTGTAGTGACAAATAGAGTAACGTACTGGAACTTTATAAATACAGTTTTATGTTGATAACTTTCGCTATCATTTAGTTATGCCAAATCGTCTGTCACTTTCTGGACCACCCTCGGATAAATGCGGGAGTGAATGTATAATGTTCCAAAACTGAAAAAATCTGATGTGTTCCATTCACATGACTTTCTCTACATCTCTGCAACAAATTATTATTAGAAAGCTTATGCTTCTATTTATTTCATGCTAATCGAGAAAAAATTAGCAGAAATAGTCTTTATTACTTGCTTCCTTGTAAGTAGAAGCGAAATAAGGGAGTATCATAGGTTAAAGTGATGGTCAAAAGTTGTTTGCTATGCGACTGAAGTTCCTTTGTTTGTATGCACAGGAGTTGACAAATTTCTGTATGAAAAAAATAAGTTTTTTTAAACAAGGAATATCTAAAAAACGATCAACTCCACGAAAAAAATGTATATAACATAAATTATGTGTTTTGACGTGCTCTACATTTTTGTATGGTAAGTTTTTGTCTATCTCTTACGGTTTAGCAGTTATGCAACATTCCGCAAAATTCATCCAGAACAAAATAATCTTCAGAGACTATTCCCAGAAAATTTAAGATATACATTTCATTTGTCGGGTAAATATCTTTAATATACGATATTTTCATTAAAATCGTTAGAGCCATTTTTGAGAAAATAAAATTTTCGAAATGTTTTCCATGTAAGGGGTAGTTTGGGGTGGGGGGATTTTTCTCAAAATCTTAGTGCCGTATTCCTCGAAGATACCAAACTTAAATACACACATACACACGGACCTTTTTGTAAAAAATGCTCCTCTATGCACTATGTACATAGTACGTGTAGAGAAAGTAAAATCTAATCTGTTCTATTCACATGACTTTTTCCACAATTATGTCTTTATCTAATCATGGTAATCGAGATAAACATTAGCAGAAATGTTTGTGTAAGTTCCTTGTAAGTAGTGTAAGGTAATGCACTAACTAACGCTATAGTCAAATCTTACAAAAATCCGGTCGCTATGTGAAATTATTGAAATTCCGTCTTCGCTTTACACGGCTGGGAGTAAAACAAAAGTAAACTGAAACCAATAACAAGGAATATCTCGTAAATGGCTAACTCTTTAAACATGTGTATGACATTAATTGTGGTTTTAACGAGAGCTACATTTTTGGGCAGCAAGTTATCTTATGGTTTACCAGTTATACAAAATTCATTCAGAATGAAGACGTCTTCAGGGGCAATTTGTCGTGCAAACATCTTTAATATACCACATTTTAATCAACGTCATTAGAGCCACTTTTGAGAAAAACAAAACTTTAAAAAAAAAAGTTACATGTAAAGAGTAGTTTGGGGTTAGGAATTTTTCTTGAAAATCTTCGTGTTGCATTCTTGGAATTTACCAAACTTAAACACGAAATTTGGTATCCAACGGTCATTTCGTTTTTGATTTATGCTGTCCACAAACACACATACGGAACTTTTTCTAAGAATGTTTTTTACTCAGGGGACCTCAAAACATATATTCCCGTTAAATCTCGACATGGAATTTTAAGGTGGAATAAAACACATTCTCTACTTACTATATGTACATATGTGTGTGTAGAGGCAGTAAAAAGCTTTTGTTAAGAAATTCTACAGTTAGACTCGATTCACTTCTCCTACTGACCTTGTCCGGGAAGATAAATTCTGTGAGATAATTCGTCGGGGAAGAAGGGCAGTTCTGCAAAATAATTGTTTTGATATATTGCGTCAAAGAATAAAGTATTTCTGTTTTTTTTTTCAACGATATAATTAATAATTTCAGGGAAATTATTGAAATTATTATCAGGAATATTTTTGTAAAAGAGACGAAGAAAGAGAATATCTTAAAAGGAAAAGATAAGTAAGAGTATTTCGACGATACTAGTTAATTTCATCGGATTTACAGTTGTGAATACACGGTTTAAAGCGCCGCATGGAAATTAAAAAAAATTTGATGTGTTCCATTCACATGACTTTCTCTACCTCTCTGCAATAAATTATTGTTAAAAAGCTTATCTTCTATTTACTTCATACTAATTCAGAAAAAAATTTAGCACAAATAGTCTTATTGCTTGCTTCCTTGTAAGTAGAAGCGAAATAAGCGAGTAGCATATGTTAAAGTAATAGTCAAAAGCTATGTGACTGAAGTTCCTTTGTTTCTGTGGACGGAGTTGACCAATTCCTGTGTGAGAAAAGTATGTTTTTGTAAGCTGAAACCAAAAACAAGGAATACCTAAAAAACTATCAACTCCACGAAAAAATGTATATAACATAAACTGTGTGTTTTAATGTGCTCTACATTTTTTGTGTGCTAAGTTTTTGCCCATATCTTACGGTTTAGCAGTTATGCAAAATTCTGTAAAATTCACCCAGAATAAAGCAGTCTTCAGAGGCTATTCCCAGAACATTCAGGATACACATTTTATTTGTCAGGTAAATATATTTAATATACGACATTTTAATCAAAATCATTAGAGCCATTTTTTAGAAAATAAAAATTTTCGAAAAAAGTTCCATGTAAACAGTAGTTTGGGGTGGGGGGATTTTCTTGAAAATTGCCGTATCTCCTTGGAATATACCAAAATTAAATACCAAATTTGGTATTTAAAGGTCTTTTCATTTTTGAGCTATGGTGTCCACAGACACACACATACACATATACACAGGGACATTTTTCTAAAAATGATTTTTTTTTGGATTCAGGGGGATCCAAAACGTGTATTTCCGTGAAAACTCGGTATCGAATTTTTTGGTGCATTACAATACCTTCTCTATACTCTATGTATATAGTGTGTATAGAGAAAGTAATAACAAGAAATTGAACTAGAAGCATTACATTATATAATTAGGAAAAAAAAAAGAAGAATTTTTTTTAGGATTTTGGGTGATTTTAAGCTAAACATCAGCATTTGTTTCTGAAGTCTAAGTCCCCGATATGGATATTCAAATTACAGAGGACTATATAAATAATAGAGTTAATATACAAATAAATATGTATACGTAATTCACAGCATAAATTATGAAAACAACATAAAAATGAATTTCTCAATATTCTGTAAAAAGCTATTCTTACAGAAGTTTTTCGTGAATATATCTTAAAAATATGGTATTGTAATCGAAAACGCTAAAGGCATATTTGAAAGAATTACATTTTCGAAAAATATTCCAAGTAAAGGTTAGTTGCAGGTAGAGGGATTTTGTTGAAAATCTCTCTGACGCACCCTTGGAAGATGCCGAATTTAAATATCAATTTTTGTTTCTAACCAACTTTTCGTTTTTGAGCTGTGCTGTACACACGCATACACGCGCGCGCGGTCATTTTTCTGAAAATGCTTTTTACTTTCTGTACACGTGCCATTACATAGTATATAGAGAAGGTATTATATTGAACCCAAAAATTCGATACCGAAATTTCACCGGAAATATACGTTTTGAGACACCTGAATCCAAAAAAAATAATTTTTAGAAAAATGTCCGCGTGTCTGTGGGCATCACACCTCAAAAACAAAAAACTTGGTTTTCAAGTATAGTATATTTCTAGGATGTGACACGAAGATGTTTAAAAAAAATTCCCCCCAACCCAAACTACCCTTTACAAGGAAAAGATTTCGAAAATTTTGATTTTCTAAAATGTAACTAACGATTTTGATTAAAATATCCTATATTTAAGATATTTACATGACAAATAAAATGTATAGCTTGAATCTTCTGGGAATAGCTTCTGAAGACCTATTTTTTCTGCATGGTTTTTCTAAAGTTTGCATAACAGGCAAACCCTAAAAGATAGACAAAAACTTCGTTAAAACATACAATTCATGTTATATATATTTTTTTTTCGTGGCGTTTTTGAGATATTCCTTGTTATTGGTTTCAGTTTTAAAATACTCAAAACTTTTCTCATACAGGAGTCTGTCAACTCCTAGCCACGCAAAGAAACGGATTTCAATCCCTTAGCAACCTTTTAAAACATTTGATTGTCGACTTAATGTACTCCCTTATTTCCCTTATACTTATAAGGAAGTAAAGTAGTAAGAGTATTTCAGCTAATGTTCATATTATCATGAAGTAAATAGAACAATAAGCTTATTAACAATAATTTATTACAGAGATTAGAGAAAGTCATGTGAATTTTGGATACTGAATATTCAACATATTGTTGCAAAAGACACTAATAATGTAATGGAAGCAATTATTCAGATCAAAGAAAGCTATCTGCGAACAGTGAAGCATATATTCATATCAGCTTGAAAATGCAACAACCACAGACCGCATTGCCTTTGGTTTTAATTTAAATTATTCATTATTTTTTGCGGTAGGGAGGTAGCAACTACATTAATACTTTAACATTTAACAAGAAGAACGTTCTATGGCATTCATTAACTAAAAGTAACAAGAGTCACTACAGGCAAAAAGTGGGGAATCAGTATATATTCTCTTAAATATCTATGCTTATATATCTAATTAAAACATCCATTTTTACATTCTCTACATAGTACATGGTACGTGGGTAGAGAAAGTATTGCACTCCATTCTAAAATTTGATACCGTGATTTCACCGGAAATGCACATTTTGGGATCCCCTGAACGCAAAAAAATTAGAAAAAGGTCTGTGAACACGATAACAGAAAAACGAAAAGTGGTAAAATACCAAACTTGGTATTTAGTTTAGTGTCTTCCAAGGATGTGACACGAAGATTTACAAGAAAATCTCCCCACTCCAAACTAATTTTTACATGGAAAAAATTGGCAAAATTTTGATTTTCTCAAAATGCCTCTTACAATTTTGATTAAAATACAGTGTATTAACATATGAGAAATGACATACAGGGTTACTACAAAAGAAATAGACAATTTCAACTGCCTGTAAAACAAAAACTATTACAGATAGCAACCTAATTATTTTGGAGGTATGTTGAGAAACTCTCAAAGTTTCGTTTGTTACTATTGGCAACGCTGTAGTGTTTTGTTTGTTGTTGCAGAAGCTGAAATGGCGGAAAATCCTGTGGAAAAGGCATATTGCGTGTTGGAATTTGCTAGAACGCAATCAGCAACTGTTGTCCAACGACATTTTAGAACACGTTACCACAAAGCGCCACCGACTAGACAGTCGATCTACGACTGGTATAGAAAATTCGAGACAGCGGGATGTTTATGCAAAGGGAAGAGCACGGGAAGACCAAGAGTTTCGGAAGAAAACGTTGAACGTGTTCGTGCTGCCTGCATAAGAAGCCCACAGAAATCGACATCTAGGGCAAGCATGCAATTACAAATTCCACAGCAAACTGTATGGAAAATCTTGCGGAAGCGACTGCACATGATGCCTTACAGATTACAGATGTTGCAGTTTCTGAGTGAAGAAGATAAGGTCATACGGCGCGACTTTTGCATCGACATGTTGCGACATGATGAAGACGATGCTGGTTTTTGTGAGCGCATCATTTCATTTTTGTGGTAACGTGTTCTAAAATGTCGTTGGACAACAGTTGCTGATTGCGTTCTAGCAAATTCCAACACGCAATATGCCTTTTCCACAGGATTTTCCGCCATTTCAGCTTCTGCAACAACAAACAAAACACTACAGCGTTACCAATAGTAACAAATAAAACTTTGAGAGTTTCTCAACAAACCTCCAAAATAATTAGGTTGCTATCTCTAATAGTTTTTGTTTTACAGGCAGTTGAAGTTGTCTATTTCTTTTGTAGTAACCCTGTATTTTGAATACACGCTGAAGAGCTCTTCATTCTGGATGAATTTTGCAAAACTGGTAAACAGTAAGAGATAGACAAAAACTTAGCACACAAAAATGTAGAGCTCGTTAAAACTACAATTTATATCCTATAAGTACATTTTGTCGTGGAATTGGTAATTTCAGAGATATTCCTTGTTATTAGTTTCATTTTTACTTTCTCTACACGCACTATGTACATAGTGTATAGAGAAGGTATTGCTCTCTACCCAAAAATTTGATACCGAAATTTCACCGGAAATATATGTTTTAGGGTCCCCTGTATGCAAAAAAAAAAACATTTTCAGAAAAAGATCCATGTGTGTGTGTGTGTGTGTGTGTGTGTGTGTGTCCGTGAACACCATAACTCAAAAACGAAAAGTAGGTAAAATACCAAACTTGTTATTTAAGTTTAGTATCTTCCGGGGATGCAACACGAAGATTTTTAGAAAAAATTCCCCCACCCCAAACTGCCCTTTACATGGAGCTTTTTTCGAAATGTTTGATTTTCTTAAAAATGGCTCTAACGATTTTGATTAAAACACCGTATATTAAATATATTTACCTAATAAATAAAATGTGTATCTTGAATTTTCTGGGAATAGCCCCTTAAGACTACTTTATTCTGGATGAATTTTAGAGAATTTTGCATAGCTGCTAAACCGTAAGAAATGGACAAAACTTACCACATAAAAAACGTAGAGGATGCTAAAAACACAATTTATGTTATATACATTTTTTTTTCGTGGAGTTGATTTCTTGTTTCTGGTTTCAGCTTTAAAAAATATACTTTTCTCATACAAACAAAGAAAGTTAAGTCACATAGCAACCAGCTTTATCACTTTAATCTATGGTAGTCCCTTATTTTGTTCCTACTTACTTTTTTCTAAAATACTTTTTTAGACTTAGGGGCCTCAAATATATTTCCGGCGAAGTATCGAGATCGAATTTTTGGGTGGAATACAGTACCTTCTCTAGCTAATATGCACATTGTATGTACATACGAGCTAGAGAAAGAAAATACATTTTTCCGGATATAGGGAACCTTAAAACGTTTTTTTCCGGTGAAATCTCGATACCCATGAAATCTCTACCTACGTACCATGTACAAAAAGTAAAAGTGTGTGTGTTTTTTTTTTTTTTTTTTTTTGCCTGCGTGTATTTGTGGTGAAGTTTCACTATTGAATTTTTTAAATGTTGGGTGGTGGAATGTAGTACTTCTCTACTTGCTACACTTAGTAGAGAAATTAATAAAAAAATCTGATGTGCTCCATTCACATTACTTTCTCTACATCTTGGTAACAAGCTATTGTTAAAAAGCTTATGCTTCAATTTACTTCATACTAACCGAGAAAAAATTAGCATTATTGCTTCCTTGTAAGTAGAAGCGAAATAAGGGAGTACCATAGGTTAAAGTGATAGTCAAAAGCCGGTTGCTATGTGACTGAAGTTCCTTTGTTTGTATGGATAGGAGTTGACACATTCCTGTATGAGTAAAGTATAACTTTTTCAAAGCTGAAACCAAAAACAAGCAATATCTAAAAAACGAATAATGTATATAACACAAATTGTGTGTTTAACGTGCTCTACATTTTTTGTGTGGTAAGTTTTTGTCCATCTCTTACGGTTTAGCAGTTATTCAAAATTCCCTAAAATTCATCTAGAATAAAGTACTCTTCAGAGGCTATTCCCAGAAAATTCAAGATATACATTTTATTTGTCAGGCAAACATCTTTAATATACGATATTTTAATCAAAATCGTTAGAGCCATTTTTGAGAAAATCAAAATTTTCGAAAAAAGTTCCATGTAAAGGGTAGTTGGGGGTGTGGGGAGTTTTCTCAAAATCTTCGTGTCGCATCCTTGGAAGATATTAAACTTAAAACCAAGTTTGGTATGTTATCGACTTTTCGTTTTTGAGTACCTATTCGTGTTTACAGACACACGGACCTTTTTCTGATAATGCTTTTTTTGGATACAGGAGGCCCTAAAACATATATTTCCGGTGAAATCTCGGTATCGATTTTTTTGGTGGCGTGCAATACCTTCTCTTTACACTTTGCATATAGTACGTGTAGAGAAAGTAAAAATTACTCTTGAGTTTGTAGTGCCACAAGCTGCCGCCAGTTGCCGCCACTGCAGCGAGAGAAAGTAGACGTGCTGAACATGTTTTACCGCCATATATCACAAGAGAATTTGCCTAATTCGCTGACACATGTTGTTTTTCCGATCCTTCTCCCCTTTCGTTTAATATGATTATGTTGCGAGGGAGCCTGACCACAAAAATGCCCCGTCATGCCATTGTGGAGGAGAGTTAATGGAAAGGAACAATAGAAGGCAAGGAAAGGCACCTGCACTCGCAACATATGGCCTCCATTACCACTTCCGCCCGCCCTCTCCCTGCCTGGCTTTCGAGATTTTCGACAGGTGTAACACGAGATTTCGGTCACGGCCTACTTTAAATCTCTCTCCCCTTGGCAAGGTTGGCACACCTGTAATCTCAGGTCCACGTGTACTCGAAACAACTTATTCGGCAAGAATGTTTATTAACTGTCAGAGCTATAGCGCGTCTTAACCACAGATATAGAGAGAATTGATAGGAAATGCCCTTATGCATTGCGATTGGAGAAGCGCGTTTTTGTCAAGCCGTCATATTTTGATTGTACACTTCTGAGATGAGTACGGATTTTGTGGGTTAAATGTGCACCCAAAAATAAGATTTTGTGGTGTTTAATGCCAATTAGGCAATACATTTGGACTGTAGGGTTTAAACCAATATAATGATAATTACGTGTGCGGAGTTTGATTGTAGTTTCTCGAATAGTAGCAGCAAAAACAAGGAAAGGGAAATGTATTTCAATATATTGGTTAGGGTACTTATTTATGTGATTTTGTGGTGTTAAATGTTCAAATAAGCAGCACATTTAAGTTTTAAACCAGTATAATGTTCAATAGGATTTTGGTTGTAGTTTCTCGAATAGCAGAAGCATAAACAAGAAAAAGGAAATGTGTTTCAATACATAGGCTAGTTTGTTTAAGGAGTTTTCGGTGGTATACTTAGTGAAATATGTTATACATTATCAACAGAGCGATTCTGTATTGTTTTTTAGATTTTAAATTTCCAACTCGGAAACACCGAGAAGCAGACAAACTTGTCAACCTACTCCGGTTTATAAGAAAACTCTTGTTAATTCGCACATTTAGCAGCTATCGCAAGAATTAATTAATATCAAATTATGTGCTTATGATACCGGAACCGTGAGAATAGAAGGCGTGTTCCTCGGAATTGGAATGCAGTACATGCAGTTCACAGTGAAAGTCATAATAATCTTAGGGATAATGTCTTATACTTGTCACTTTTTTGTTGTTGTGAAAGTTCATGTGGTGGAATTAATGGCTATAGGCATGAGAGACAAACAATAAAGTTTGGTCAAATTCTGATATTTTGCCCTCCTTCAGTTTCAGACCCAAGAAACTAGAACAAAATTAAGTTATGACCTTGCCGCAATGTTTAATGCAGTAATACCAATTTATCAATAATAACTTCTGACAGGCCGAAAATGTGATTCCTTCAACTAGCGATCTCTCCCTTTCCATTGTCCTCTGTTTTTTTTTCCTTCAAAAACTAGGAAAACGCAGATTGCAAGATGGCGGCTGATCACAAAACGTGCTTCAGCTACCTCTGTGATCTTAACCTTAGAAGACAGTACATGTTCTGTACATGTGTACATTGTTGTATATGTACTAAACGTATTTAGAGCTTTAGCGCCCATCTGCGATACATTTGCCAATTTAACGTAATCTTGTGAATTATACGAGGATCGGGTAATACGTCCCGGGCCTCTCAATGAAAACAGCATTTAACTTTCTTTTTACTTTCTCCATACGCACTATGTATATAGTGTATAGAGAAAGTATTGCACTCCACCAAAAATTCGTTACCGAGATTTCACCGGAAATATGTTTTAGGGTCCCCAATATCCAAAAAAAAAGCATTTTCACAAAAAGGTCCGTGTGTGTGTGTGTGTGTGTGTGTGTGTGTGCGCCCGTGTGTCTGTGAACACGATAACTCAAAAACGAAAAAAATCCCCCCACCCCAACTACCCTTTACATGGAACTTTTTTCGAAAATTTTGATTTTCTCAAAAATGGCTCTAACGATTTTGATTAAAATTTCGGACGTTAAACATATTTACCTGACAAATGAAACGTATATCTTGAATTTTCTGGGAATAGCCTCTGAGGAGTAGTTTATTCTGGATCAATTTTTCTAAATTTTGAATGACTGCTAAACCGTAAGAGATGGACAAAAACTTACTTCACAAAAAATGTAGAGCACTTTAAAACACACAATTTATGTTATATGCATTTTTTTTGTGGAGTTCGTCGTTTTTGTGACATTCCTTATTTTTGGTTTCTGCTATGAAAAACGTATACTTTTCTCATACAGGAACTTGCCAACTCCTACCCATATAAACAAAGGAACTTCATTGACATAGAAACCAGCTTTTGACTAGCACTTTAACCTACGGTTGTCCCTATTTCGCTTCTACTTACAAGGAAGCGAGTAATAAGACTATTTCTGCTAATTTTTTCTGATTAGCATAAAGTAAATAGAAGTATAAGCTTTTTAAGAATTATTTATTGCAGTGATATGGAGAAAGTTATGTGAATGGTACACATAAGATTTTTTACTTTCTCCGTACGCACTATGTACATAGTGTATAGAGAAAGTATTGCACTCCACCAAAAATTCGATACCGAGATTTCACCGGAAATATGTTTTAGGGTCCCCAATATCCAAAAAAAGTATTTTCACAAAAAGGTCCGTGTGTGTGTGTGTGTGTGTGTGTGTGTGTGTGTGTGTGTGTGTGTGTGTGTGTGTCCGTGTGTCTGTGAACACGATAACTCATAAACGAAAAGTCGGTAAAATACCAAACTTGGTATTTAACTTTAGCATCTTCCAGAGATGCGACACGAATATTTTGAGAAAAATACCCCCACCCCCAACTACCCTTTACATGGAACTTTTTTCGAAAATTTTGATTTTCTCAAAAATGGCTCTAACGATTTTGATTAAAATTTCGGATATTAAACATATTTACCTGACAAATGAAATGTATATCTTGAATTTTTCTGGGAATAGCCTCTGTAGAGTAGTTTATTCTGGATGAATTTTACTAAATTTTGAATAACTGCTAAACCGTAAGAGATGGACAAAAACTTACTACACAAAAAATGTAGAGCACATTAAAAAACACAATTTATGTTATATACATTTTTTTCGTGGAGTTCGTCGTTTTTGTGACATTCCTTATTTTTGGTTTCTGCTATGAAAAACGTATACTTTTCTCATACTGGAACTTGTCAACTCCTATCCATATAAACAAAGAAACTTCATTGACATAGCAACCAGCTTTTGACTATCACTTTAACCTACGGTTGTCCCTTATTTCGCTTCTACTTACAAGGAAGCGAGTAATAAGACTATTTCTGCTAATTTTTTCTGATTAGCATAAAGTAAATAGAAGTATAAGGTTTTTAAGAATTATTTGTTGCAGGGATATGGAGAAAGTCATGTGAATGGTACACATCAGATTTTTTTTTTTTTTTTTGCTTTATTTCTCGACATAATCTCCGGAAAGGCTAATACATTTGTCACATTGGTGTTCTAATTTAATTAAACCATCTGTGTAGTGCGATTTATCAAATTCCTCAAAATAGCTGTTTGCCGCATCAATGTACTGTGAACTTTTCGTCTTCCAAGACATTTTTGAGATTTGAGAACAGATGGTAGTCACTGGGTGCTAGATCTGGCGAATAGGGTGGATGTTCAAGCAATTCCAACGTTAATTCGCATTTTTCCCCATTGCAATGACTGAACGATGGGCCGGAACATTGTCGTGATGAAACAAGATTTTTTTTTTTTTGCCAAATGAGGTATTTTTCTTTTCACCGCATCACTCAAACGTTACAGAAAGCTTGTGTAGTACTCACCAGTGATACTTTTACCCTTTTCCAAGTAATCAATAAAAATAATTCCCTGTGCATCCCAAAAAACACTCGCCTTGTTTGCTGACAAAAATGACTTGGCCTTTTTTTTTTTTTTTTTTTGGGAGTTGGTTCACCTGGCGCAATCCACTGTTTTGACTGTGATTCTGTGATTTACTTTCTGGAGTATAGTGATGTACCCAAGTTTCATTCATGGTGATAAGTCGTCTCAAAAATTTACTGGGTTTTTTACGGTAGAGCTCCACATTCTTAACAGAAACAGTTTTTCTTTGCAACTTTTGATCAGGTGTCAACAAACGCGGCACCCATCTTGCACAGACCTTGTGAAAGCCCAAAACATTACTTAAAATATTACCTGCACATTCTTTTGATATGTTTTAAGCCTCTGCTATCTCAAAAAACTTTAATCAGCGGTCTTCCAGTACTAAACGATGAATTTTTTCCAATGGTCTCGGGAGTTGTCACTTCTACAGAGCGTCCAGAGCGAGGCTCGTCACTAGTGCCCGTACGTCCCATTTTAAACTCTACAACCCACTTTTAAACATTGAATGTGAAGGGGCAGAGTCATTCAATATACTGTCCATTTCCTTCTTGATTTCTTTAGTGTTAAGCCTTTCAAATGGAAGTATTTAATCACTGCTCGTTTTTCCAAATTCTCCTTTTTTGTGAAAACTCTAAAGTTGTCTTGCTAAAATGTTGTCATTCGAAAACTAAACAAGCTATTGACCTGTAACTATGGATACCAGCTAGTCTAGAGTTAAACTATAGGATGCTACCGTCTAACTGGCCTAGTGGCGCCATATCTGCGTGAGGCCCGGGGTTTATCAGACAACCCTCGTACATCACCAAAGTGTGATTTATCTGCACTGCTATTTAAGACTACTGTAAGACATTTATTAGTTTCTCTAGCGGATATGTGCAATGTACTAGTAGATAGAGAAGGCATTGTATAAGTTACAGGATACCAGCTTGTTTTAAAATGTTTCTCCCGTTGCAAAGCCAATATCAAAAACGTTTCTCGTTGACTGACTTTTCTACTGCACAGGTTTTCCGTAAATATTTAAGAAAAGCATAACCCGCAACTTATGAAAGATAAAGAATTCAAACTAGGTATGCATCAGCATTCTAGTTCACTCTAGCTAAGAAAAAAATTGGCTAGCTCCGCCCCTGTTGTATTTTATATGCCGAACAACAGTCCTAATAACAACATCGGGTGTAATGAGGGGACGTCACACTTCTCCATTTACCAGCTCCCCAGGGCTGACCCACTTTAAAGATATTAATACACTTTCAAAACAAACCAGAAAGTCTATAATTATAGTAGCTCCTATCGTTCAGATTTGAGTTCGATAAAGATTAGCGTGAAGGAGTGACATCAGAAAGGTAGCCATCCCAAATGACTGGTCGATACCCTGAGGGTTGACCTCGTGGTTGAAGCTTGTCACGGAATACCATCATTTTTTGCAAGCCTTTGGAAACAAACTGGACTTTTAACTCATAGAACTGGCTAATATATGTGATTCATTTGCTATAATCTAAACTATTTATTCAACAATTAATGCCATTGTGATTGTGTAGCTGTTCCTAATACTACTTTTGCTTTTGAATGACTGTAACTGCACAATTGTTTTCCATTTCCGTTTTAAAACTAACAAGTTAGCTTTTATATTGCTTTATTAACTTTGTGCAGTGTAACAATTCTCTATGTGTGGCACATTGTTGGCGAATGTATAAATAAAAGGAAGAGTAATGCATGTGCTATAAATTTCATTGTAGCAAGCATTCGTTTGTCTCTGGAACAAAACTAATTACAAACAAGGTCTAAATATTACGTATGAATGATGCTAGCAGGCGCATGCGCCAACCACAGGAGGAGTTAAATGAGATAAGACAATGCGCATTTCGGGAATAACTTAGGCAACAATTTAACTTTTAGAAGGTATACTAATTCCCCAATAGTGGTTATACGGGGTTTCACACGTTCTATATCCTCCATGTTTTAATACATTTTCAAACACGTATGTACATGTACATATAGGTTTCACCAAAACATGATGGCCTTCAAACGGGACCGCTCCCCCTGCCTTAGAAAAAAAATCTGATGTATTACACTCACATGACTCTCTAGCTGCTCTACATACACATTTCTTACAAACGATTCTTCTTCTTTCTACACCATGCTAATCGAGATGAACATTAGCAGAATGTTCTTATTGCTTAATTCCTTATAAGTGGACGGGAACTAAAGGAATGCACTAGACTGAAGTGATAGTCAAATGTTTTAAAAGCTGTCGCTGTGTGACTGTCATTGCAAATCGCTTCTTTGCTTGGCCAGGAGTAGAACAAAAGAAAAATGGACACTCCCTGTCTATTTTACAATTGAAACCAGTAACAAAAAATATCTCGGAATCGATTACCTCCACAACAAAAACGTAAAGGTTATAAAATGTGTGTTTTGATGAGATGTACACTTTTTGTGCAATAAGTTTTTCTCTATCTCTTACGGTTTAGCAGTTAAGCAAAATTCGGGGTAAAAAAAAAAAATCATCCAGAATAACGAGGTCTTCAGAGGCTATTCCCAGAAAATTCAAGATATACATTTAATTTGGGATGCAAATATCTTTAACATACGGTATTTTAATCAAAATCGTTAGTGCCATTTTTGAGAAAATAAAAATTTTCAAAAAATGTTCCTTGTAAACGGTTGTTTGTGGTGGTGGGGGGGTTTCTTGAAGATCTTCATGTCGCATCCTTGGAAGATACCAAATCTAAATGCCAAGTTCGGTATTTAATGATCTCTTTGTTTTGAGCTATGCTGTTTACAGACACATACAGATACACACACGCGCGCGCGCGCACCACGAGGACCTTTTTCTAAAAATGCTTCAGGGCACCCCAAAACATATATTTCCGGTGAAATCTCGGTATCAAATTTTTGGGTGGGATACAATACCTTCTCTATCCACTATGTACATTGTACATGCGGGCTAGAGAAAGTAAAAAATGACGCCCCTGTACTTGGGGTGAGAGGCGACATAGTAAAATCTGTTTCCTGGGGACTCGAAGACTCTGCTTGCAAGTCGAGATTCGCGCCCCAGTTAAGGGACCAGTAAGTGGAAGACTTGGCAACAGCGAGGGCCAGTTTCATAATCCCAAACTTGGCAGAAGGTTATCATGTTATGAAAAATACTGGCCCCTAAATAAAAATAAATAAATAACATTTTTAGAAAAATGTTCGTGTGTGTATATGTGTGTCTATAGGAAGCATATTTAAGAAACGAAAAGTCCGTTAAGTATTTAAGTTCAGTATCTTACAAGGATGCGATTCGAAGAATTGTCAAAAGACCAAAATTAATAGATTTCTTCAAATGTTGAACTCATCTGTGAAGACCATCCAGCAAGTAACAGACGATTTGCCATAACTAAATAATAACGAAGGATATCAACACTAAACTTTATTTACAAATTTACATACCTTACTCTATTTCTCAACTTAATCTGCGCTGCTGTCAAGGTATTTGTCACGTGATACCAGTTTTTCAATGTCGATGTTTTACTTTTCTGTCGCCAAAGCGCTTATTCCTTTTTTGAATGCACAAAATGTTCGGCCATTGTAATTTTAAGAGCAAATAACGCAAGTAAATGGTGATAATGGAATGAGCGAATCTTCAGTATAAAAATGGCACATAATTTACAAATAATCAAGGAAGAATCAGTGTGTACGATAAAGACCGAGTGCAAGTTCATCAATCGTTATGATAGAGTTGAAAGCAAATGTTGATAAAAGAAATTAGTGTTTCACTTTGGACAACGTACACGACTTTCTGGATGGAAAAGATTTCCCAGCGGATGAACACCTCAAAGTGGCAGTGACATTTTCTTGGCTCAGATACCACGTGACAACAATTACCTTCATAATAATGGCGATTACGTTGAGAAATAGAGCAAGGTACTGTAAGTTTGTAAATAAAGTTTTATTATTGTTTAGTTATGCCAAATCGTCTGTCACTTTCTCGTATGTAATATGATATTTCATATCGCATACAACATAAAATAAAATAAAAAAGGTGGACTGCCTCCGTGGTCGAGTGGTCAGCGAGCTGACTTCTCGATTCCCGGCTGGGGCGGGGAAGTTTTCTTTTACCAGATTTATTCGAAATCCCCCACAGAGTCTGGAAGTATGAATGTGAGAGTGAATGTGCGTGTCTTAGTAATATAATAATGATTAACCTAATGTCCTAACCTACAGTAATACGAGTTGTTTCACAAGTCAAAGCCCCCGATATGACCATTGAAGTCAAAGGGGGCTATACAAATGAAACAATTAAAAAAAAAAATCTTCTATATACTGTATAATAATAGAGATTAACATTAGCAGAAATTGTTTTCTTGTAAGCAGAAGCGAAATAAGGGAATACACTAGGCTAAAACGATAGTCAAATCTTATAAAAGCTGGTTACCATGTGGTGAAAGCCATTTATATGCAGGGCCAGGAGTTTACAGCTTTCCGTGTGAGAAAAGTTTAAGTATTTTAAATCTGAAACAAATAACAAGAAACATCTCTGAAATGGCCAATTCCAAAAAGGTATACGACCTAAATTGTATATTTTAATGCGATCTACATTTTTTGTGTAGTAAGTTTTTGTTTATCTCTTACGGTTTATCAGTTACACAAAATCAGGTCTTTAGACGCTATTCCCAAAAAAATTCAAGGTATACATTTTGTTTGCAATATATTTTTAATATACGGCATTTTAATCCAAATCATTACAGCCATTTTTGAGAAATCAACATTTTCGTACTTTTTTTCAATGTAAAGGATAGTTTGTGGTGAGGAGATTTTTCTCAGAAACTTCGTGTCGCATCCCTGGATGATACTAAACTTAAATGCCAAGTTTGGTATTTTAACGACTTTTCATTTTTGAGTTATCGTATTCACAGACACACTAACACACGGACTGACACACAACACATACACGGACCTTTTTCTGAAAATACATTTTTATTTGGAAAAGGGGACCCTAATACGTTTATTTCCGGTGAAATCTCCGTATGGAATTTTTGAGTGGAATGCAATATCTTCTCTATGTACTATATACATAGTACGTGTAGAGAAGGTAAATATGTGTTTATGTTTATAAAATAACACATTTTCCAAATTTGGGCTAAAAAAACACTACGGCCCAAATTATCCCTTGTTAATGGTAAAAAGTTCAGTACTTCTTATAATGGTAATACATCCTGGGTATAATTTATCAAATAAAATGATTCTGAAAGAATCGAATGGAATATTCAAATTTAAAAGTTAGTTAAAAAATCTGATGTCTTCCATCCACATGAATTTCTCTAGCTGTTCCACAAACTTTCCTTACAAAATATTCCTTTTATCTACGTCATACCAATCGAGATAAACATTAGCCGAAATTATCTATTTACTTGCTTCCTTGTAAGTAGAAGGGGAATACGCTAGGCTAAATCGATAGTCAAATATTTTAAAGGTGGTCGATATGTGAACTGTTGAAGTTCGGTTTTCTTTGCATTGCCAGTAAAACCAAAGAGAAATGAAAGGGACCCTGCTTGAGAAAAGTTACGTAGATAGTTTAAAATTGAAACCAATAACAAGGAATAACTTGGAAACGAACAACTCTACAACAAAAATGTATATGACATAAATTTTGTATTTTAATAAGATATACATTTTTTGTGTGGTAAGTTTTTTGTCTATTTTTTGCGGCTTACTAGTTATGCAAATTTCCGCAAAATTCATCCAGAAGGAACAGGTCTTCAGAAGGTATAGATGCAGCATTTTAATCAAAGTCGTTAGAGCTATTTTTGAGAAAATCTAAATTTTCGAAAAATGTTCTATATAAAGGGTAGTTTGGGGAGAGGGGATTTTCTTGAAATTATCGTGTCGCATCCTTGTGGGATACTAATCTTAAATACCAAATATAGTATTTAACGGATTTTTCGTTTTTACTTTCTCTCTATACACAGTGTATAGACAATGTATTGTATTGCATTGAAAAATTCAATGTCGACATTTCAACGGAAAAAATGTTTTGAGGGCCCCTAAGTAAAAAAAAAAAAGAAAAAATTACGCGCGCGGGTGTTTGTGTGTGTGTGTGTGGACACCATACTTAAAAGAAAAAGACCATTAAATACTAAGTTTAATATCTTCCAAGGTTTTCAAGAAACTCCGCCCCCCACCCCAAACTATCCTTTACATGGAAAACTTTTTTAAATATTTTTTTTTTCAATAATGGCTCTAACGATTTTAATTAAAATACCATATATTAAAGACATTTATAACCCAAAATAAAACATAAATCTTGAATTTTCTGGGAATAGCTTCTAAAGATGACTTTTTTCGAATTTTGCTTAACTGCTAAACCGTAAGAGATAGACAAAAATCTACTGCATAAAAATGTAGATCTCATCAAAACACACAATGTCTGTCCTTTTCATTTTTGTTGTGGAGGTAATCGTTTCCGAGATATTCCTTGTTATTGGTTTCAGTTTTGTAAAGTACTTCTAGTTTTCTCAGACCGGAAATGTCCGGTTTTCTTTTGTTCTACTCCTGGCCAAGCAAAGAAGTGAATTACAATAACAATCGCATTGCAATAGCTTTTAAAACATTTGACTATCACTTTAGCATAGTGCATTCCTTTAGTTCTCTTCTACTTATAAGGAGCTAAATAACAAGAACATTCTGCTGATGTTTATTTCAATTGGTATGATGTAGAAAGAAGAATTATAGTATCATTACATTAACGGCTACCAAATTTCATTGGTATGGCTTCCATCACATAAAGGCATTACCGGAAATGAAAAGGCAGATGTGGCAGCTACGAGGCTGCAACAAATTGAAGCTGGATTAAGTGGTACACTTCAGGATGTAAAAAAATATGTTTTAATATCGCGGACCACTGGGACAAACAGCGGAAATTGACATCCTGAAAACTGCAACTGGCTAGGAAATCTGCCACAGAACCGGCAATATCACACCTTAAATTCCGAAGAAAACGAAATAGCAGACGAAGCTGCAAAGAAGCAACTAAACATCCCGACATCATCAACTGCATCAAACACATGTACATGGAAAACTTCTGGCTGCACCATTCCCAAACTCTCAGAAAAAGAGATGAAGTAATCATCACTCGACTCAGAATCGGTCACTCCAAACTGACGCAGCTATCTTCTGACTAAGGACCAACCTGCAAACTGTACAGGTCTCTAACCATACACCACACTCTTGTTGACTGCCCACTGCACAGCAGAAGAAGAAAAGACGCCGGCATTTCCAATCTTCCTAATGCGGTCAACATGCTGAACAAGGCGCTACAGTTTCTAAGGCAGACAAAGCTTTCTGATTTATTGTAAATGTTAACCTAACTGTAAGACTTACGTAACTGTACATTGATATACAGTGGTTTTATGATCGGTCGTGATAAGACCTTATGGTCAAAACGACCTTAAATAAACATTAATAAAAAAAAACACAAAACAAAAAGTCCCTTACCAGGTTGCGCATCGGTCACTTAAACCTCAGCCATGGTTATCTGATGAAAAAAGCAACCAAAGATCCATGCCCGAAATGTTTTTTTTTTTCCTTTCGATTTTCCGATTATGCAAAGTCCTGGAGAGTTTTGAGGCTCTTCCCTGAAAATTCAAGATATGCACTTTATTTGCCATGCTAATATATTTAATATATATATTTTGATGAAAACTGCAAGAGTCAATTTTGAAAAAATCGAAAATTTCAAAAAAATGTATGGGGGACCTTCCTGAGCATTTTTTGTCGTATAATTAGAAGTTGCTGAACTTAAATATAAAGTTTAGTCCTTGACCGAAGTTTCCGGATTTTTTTTTGAAAGCAAGGTCAGTGACCCCACACTAATTAGACCAAGAGGTCACTTTTTTCACTCAGACTTAAATAATAAATGAAATTTCCAAAGTATAAAGTTAATAAAAACAATTTCAAAATTATAGAATACCTAACTCGTAATCAATTGTTCTTTTTTTTTTTTTTTTATCCTTTTTTACTTTCTCTATACGCACTATGTACATAGTGTATAGAGAAGGTATTGCACTCCACCCAAAAATTCGATACCGAGATTTCACCGGAAATATATGTTTTAGGGTCCCCAATATCCAAAAAAAAGCATTTTCACAAAAAGGTCCGTGTGTGTGTCCGTGAACACGATAACTCAAAAACGAAAAGTCGGTAAAATACCAAACTTGGTATTTAAGTTTAGTATCTTCCAGGGATGCGACACGAAGATTTTGAGAAAAATCCCCCCACCCCCAATTACCCTTTATATCAACCTTTTATGAGCATTTTGATTTTCTCAAAAATGGTTGTAACGATTTTGATTAAAATTTCGTATATTAAAGATATTTACCTGACAAATAAAATGTATATCTTGAATTTTCTGAAAATAGCCTCTGAAGAGTAGTTTATTCTGAATGAATTTTACTGAATTTTGAATAACTGCTAAACCGTAAGAGATGGACAAAACCTTACTACACACAAAATGTAGAGCACATTAAAAAACACAATTTATGGCTCATACATTTTTTCGTGGAGTTCGTCGTTTTTGAGACATTCCTTATTTTTGGTTTCTGCTATGAAAAACGTTTACTTTTCTCATACAGGAAGTTGTCAACTCCTACCCATATAAACAAAGGAACTTCATTGATATAGCAACCAGCGTTTGACTATACTTTAACCTATGGTAGTTCCTTATTTCGCTTCTACTTACAAGGAAGCAAGTAATAAGACTATTTCTGCTAATTTTTTTTCTGATTAGCATAAAGTAAATAGAAGTATAAGCTTTTTAAGAATACTTCGTTGCAGGGATATAGAGAAAGTCATGTGAATGGTACACATCAGATTGTTTTATTTTTATTTCATTTTTTTCATTTATGTTATTCTTTGTAAGTGGTTATGTTATAGGTAAGGAAGGATTTGATGCAGGAAAATGTCAAGTGTGCATTATTTTTAGGAGACATGGTTGGAAAGGCGCGGTCTGGCGTTTCTGTATCAGTTTCCATCGCTAAATGATCAGCTTCAGAAGTTGTATCAACATTTCACCTTATCCTGCTTTACTCAACGACAGAAGCAACTTCAACCTCAAGAGTGACCTGTATTCCATCTTTAACACCACCGAAGTTATCAAGTTAATGGAGATGCCACAAATGTTGTCTTTTATATAATGTAAGTTAATTGTTATAACCACAGTTTGATACCATTATAATTGTTTACCAATTTACATGTGCTATATTTTAATAATAATAATAATAATAATAATAATAATAATAATAATCTAAATTCACCTTTCGGTTTATACATAAATCATGATTTCGTAAGTATATATATTTACAGTAGTATGTACAAGTAACAATATTTATAACTTTATATTTTTAAATTCTTGAATGTTGAAGGGTATATGCTCTAAGAAAGCTTTAGTTATTGAACGTTTAAATTTACTGTAGACCAGTTCTTTATAATATCCAGGTAATACATTGTATAGATTGGTTGCACAATGGGAAATGCTACTCCGACTTATTTGTACGGCAGAATATGGTATGTATATGGTGTGCGTGATACATATTATTTGTTTTAAAGAGGTTCCTGTTTTTGTGAATGAAGCACAATGTTTCAAGTACATATAGAAGGGAGATGTAAGATATTTAATTCCTTAAATACTGTTTTACTTAGTGTTTTCACAGGAACTGGCTTTATTATTACTTTCTCTAGCACCGTATGTACAATGTACATATGGATAGAGAAGTATTGCATTTCACCCAAAAATTCGATACCGAGATTTCACCGGAAATATGTTTTAGGGTCCCCTGTATCAAAAAAAAAAAAAAAGCATTTTCACAAAAAGGTCCGTGTGTGTGTGTGTGTGTGTGTGTGTGTGTGTGTGTGTGTGTGTGTGTGTGTGTGTGTGTGAGAATACGATAACTCAAAAACGAAAAGTCGGTAAAGCGCCAAACTTGGTATTTAAATTTAGTATCTTCCAGGGATGCGACACGAAGATTTTGAGAAAAATCCCCCCACCCCAAACTACCCTTTACATGGAGCTTTTTTCGAAAATTTTGATTTTCTTAAAAATGGCTCTAACGATTTTGATTAAAATATCGTATATTAAAGATATTTAGCTGACAAATAATGTGTATATCTTGAATGTTCTGGGAATAGCTTCTAAAGACCTGTTTATTGTGGATGAATTTTGCTTAATTTGGCATAACTAGTAAATCGTACGCGATAGACCAAAACTTACTATACAAAAATGTAGGCCTTATTAAAATACACAAGTTATGTCATATACATTTTTTTCGTGGAGCTTACAGTTTTCGAGGTATTCATTGTTATTAGTTTCAATTGTGAAGTACTTATACTTTTCTCAGACGGGAGTGTGCGGTTTTATTTTGTTCTACTCCTGGTCAAGAAAAGAAGGGATTTGCAATGGCAATTGCATAACAACCGCTTTTAAAACATTTGACTATTGGTTTAGCCTAGTATATTCCCTTATTTTTTTCTACTTATAAGTAACTAAGTAATAAGAACGTTGTGCTAATTAGTACCTCGATTAGCAAGATGCAGAAAGAAGAATACTCTTATGTAAGAAGTTTGTAGAATAGCTAGAGAAAATCATGTGAGTGTAACACATCAGATTTTTTTAAATGTTTTCTTTTCTAATTCAAAGATAGCATATAAATTTGTGGACATGCCCCATACTGGAATACCATAAGTTAAAATGGAGTGAAAATATCCAAAATACATAGATCTTAATAATACTACCAAAGTTCAAATAGTTAAGTTTATGACCACAGTTGTTGATAATATTATTTGTATTAAATTTTGTATATACATTGCTCTTGATATGTAAGAATATTGTGTGTGGTAGCTGATGACCTTTGTTTTTATAAAGTGACCTTAAATAAATAAATTAAAAAAAGAATACTTTTTGTAAGATTTATAGAGCAGCTAGAGGAAAAAAAAAAAGATGAAATGGACTTTTATTTATGGACGCTCTTAACTGCTGTGGTTCTCAGCGTCCCATTCTATATCGGGCGCAAAAGGCCGCTTCATTTGCTGAGAGGCCCCTTTATATGGCTTGAGGTTCTTTTACGTGCCGTAAATCTACGACACGGGACCAGCGGCTTTACTGCCCTTCCGAAGGAAGCCTGCTAAGGATTTTTACACCCAAAAAAATCCATCCTCCTCCGTCCACCACGGAGGGCGACTACTTATAAGGAATCGAGATAATCATTAGCATAGTGCATTCAGGAGAATAATCTTATGTAAAAAGTTTTTAGAAGCTAGAGAAAGTAATGTAACACATCAGACTTGTATCTATGTATGTTGTACATATGCGCTAGAGAGAGTAAAAAAGCGTTTAGAATTAATGCCACTACTGTAAATGGAAATGGCGTTTTATTTATGGACGCTCTTTAACTGCTGTGGTTCTCAGCGTCCCATTCTAAACTGGGCGTGAAAGATCGCTTAATTTTGCTCAGAGACCTCTCTATCAGGCTTGAGGTTCTTTTACGTGCCGTAAATCTACGACACGTGACCCACGGCTTTACTTCCCTTCCGAAGGAAGCCACGTTAAGGGTTTGAACCCGCGACCTTGGGTGCATGATGTTAGCATGGTAACCATTACACCACGGAGGGCGACGTCGCTACTGTACATACCTCCACAAGGTATATATCAAACTATACAGAAAAAATTAAATAATACAGCAACACGATTTATTATTATTATTATTATTATTATTATTATTATTATTATTATTTTATTTATTTTTGTTGCGAAAATTAGCATTTAATCTCCTCCCAAAGAAGCTAAGTAAAGCATGCAAATACTTCTCCCCTTCCTAAGTCGAAGATTTAAAATATTAATGCATTGTTCCTGTTTACTTACCCGGTTGCTGTAGAATGCAGGAAAGAAAGTCAGGTCTAATTGACTGGCGGTGTTTTTGCGCAGTAATTGTGCGTAAATTTATAACTGTGTTGCCTTCTTATTTGAACTCTCCATCTTCGGCATCGCTGCCGCTATTCAGTTCACAACGCTGATCTATCTATATTGAGGATACGCGTGTGCTCATATTTATCTTTCCTTTGTGGTTCATGTTTGTAGATCAATTATTAGGATCGGGGACTAGTAGACCTGACGGACGAGCGCCGCATGAATAGAAAGCGCCCACACAGCGAGCCTGCCTGCCTGCCAAGCCAGAAAACTCGTTTTGTTTGCAACGCTTTAGGGGGCCGTGGCCATACGACACGCGCTCGGTTCCAACAAAGAATCCAATCACTCGAAACAATGGAAAATTAGAAGGGGATGGATAAAAAAAAAAGAACGGAGCTAGCTGCATGTTACAAAAAAGTTTCGCGTATCAAATAATGTAAACATTAAGGAGCTGCAGCTTTTTTTTCCATCATGTTTTGTGTCGTATCAAGTACTAATATCACAGCATACTCCACTCACTGTTTATCTTCGTCCCCCCGCCCCGCTATAGCTCGAATGCAAGATGTTCCTATCGAGCAATCGACAGCCAGTCTCACATATATACCAGCTTTAATGATCCCCATCAGCTTTTAAATACTTTTTATCTACAATTATAATAATCAGTGATGCTTTAGTTCGTAGTTACTAGGCAACATAACCTATATTTTATATTCTAACAAAACACGCTACAAAAAGATAAAATACAGATTCAACAAAGAATAAAATGCACTTTAATGATCATCATCTATCTTATTCTTCTTGTTCTAGACAACACAACCTATACTTTATATTCTAACAAAACACGCTACAAAAACATAAAATACAGATTCAACAAAGAATAAAATGCACTATGATAATCTCTATCTTGTTTTTCTTGATAATAATATGCATTAAAACAAACTTCCTTGACTTTTCTGGAAGTATATCAATAATTGCATCTTGGACTGTTTTTAAATTTTTTTCTGATGAACCGTGAAAATCACCTTCGCTCACATTATTTTCTCTAGCCCGTATGTACAATATACATAGTGGAAAGAGATGGTATTGTATTCCACCAAAAATTCGATACCGAGATTTCACCGGAAATACACGATTTGGGACACCCTGAATCAAAAGAAAGCAGTTTTAGAAAAAAAAAAAATCCGCGTGTGTCTGCGGGCAGCATAGCTCAAAAACGAAAAGACCGTTAAATACCAAACTTGGTAATTAAGTTTGGTAACTTCTAAGGATGCGACACGAAGATCCCCCATCACACAGTACCCTTTACATGCAAAAACTTTCGAAAATTTTGATTTTCTCAATTGTAGCTCAAACAATTTTGATTAAAATTCCATATATTAAAGACATTTGCATCCCAAATTAAATGCGTATCTTGAATTTTCTGGGAATAGGCTCTGAAGACCTCTATTCTGGATGAATTTTAAGGAATTTTGCATAACTGCTAAAGGGTAAGAGATAGATAAAAACATGGCATAGCTCAAAAACGAAAAGACCGTTAATAACCAAAATTGGTATGTAGGTTTGGTATCCTCTAAGGATGCGACACGAAGATTTTCAAGAAAATCCCCCGAACCCAAAATACCCTTTACATGGAACTTTTTCGAAAATTTTGATTTTCCCAAAAATGACTTAACGATTTGGATTAAAATAGCGTATAATAAAGATATTTATATGACAAGTAAAATGTATGTTTGAATTTTCTGGGAGTAGTCTGAAGACATCTTTATTCTGAATTAATTTTGCGGAATTTTGCATAACTGGTAAACCATAAGAGATAGACAAAAACGTACTTAACAAAACAATTAGAGTTCGTTAAAACACACAATTTATGTCATAAACCTTTTTTTTCGTGTCGTATTTGAGACATTCTTTGTTATTGGTTTCAGTTTTAAAATATCTACTTATATTTTTCTCATTCGGGAACTTGCCAACACCTGAAGAAACAGATCTCAATCCCATAGCAACCACATTTTAAAACATTTGACTGTCAGTTTAATCTTGTGTATCCCCTTTACTTCCCTTCTACTTATACATACGGGACTAAGTAATCAAATAGTTCATGCTAATGTTTATCTCGATTAGCATAAAGTAGAAAGAACAACAAGCTTATTAACAATATCTAATGTATTACAAAGATATAGAGAAAGGCATGTGAATGTAGCAGATCAGATTTTGTTCTTGTTCTAGGCAACATAACTTATACTTTATGTTGTAACAAAACATGCTATTAATACATTAAATATAGATTCAACAAAACGTAAAATACACTTTAATTATCATCTCTATCTTATTATTTTCGCTACAAATACTATGTACATAGTGTATAGAGAAAGTATTGTATTCCAGCCAAAAATTCGATACCGAGATTTCGCCGGAAATACATGTTTTGGGTTTCCCTGAATCCAAAAAAAAAGTATTTTTGGGAAAAAGTCCGCGTGTGTGTGCGTGTGCGTGTGTGTGTGTATGTGTGTGTGAGCCTGTGGAAAGCATAGCTCAAAAACGAAAAGACCGTTATATACCAAACTTAGTATTTAAGTTTTGTATTTCCAAGGATGTGACACGAAGGTTTTCAAGAAAAAAACCCCCTATAGTACCCTTTACATGGAAAAAAAATTCGAAAATTTTGATTTTCTCAAAAACGGCTCTAACGATTTTGATTAAAATCTCTTATATTCAAGATATTTACACACCAAATAAAACGTATATCTTGAATTTTATGGGAATAGCCGTTACAGACCTCTTTATTCTGGATGATTTCTATTGAATTTTGAGTAACTGGTTAACTGTAAAATATAGTCAAAAACTTAATACACAAAAATGTAGATCACGATAAAATACACAATTTACGTCATATAGATTTTTTTCGTGGAGTTGATCGCATTTTAGATATTCCTTGTTATTGGTTTCAGCTTTAAAAACTTATAGGTACTTTTCTCACACAGGAATTTGTGTCCATACAAAGGAACTTCAGTCACATAGCAACCAGCTTCTGACTGTCACTTTAACCTATGGTACTCCCTTATTTCGCTTCTACTTACAAGGAAGCAAGAAATAAGACTATTTCTGCTATTTTTTCTCGATTAGCATTAAGTAAATAGATGCACAATCTTTTTCTCAATAATTTGTTGCAGAGATGTACAGAAAGTCATGTGACTGGAACACATCATATTTTTTTTCGTGATAATACTGTGCATTAAAACAAATTTCCTTCACTTTTCTTGAAGTACCAGTCTTGGACTGCTTTTAAATTATTTTCTGATGAACAGGGAAATCGCCTTCTTCGCTCGTGTTTACTTTCAATTCACATATTATGAGACTACGAGAGCAACCAAAATTGCAGAATAATACAACAATGTTTGTTGATTAATCGTGTCTTTTTACTTTCTCTACACGTACTATGTACATAGTGTATAGAGAAGGTATTGTATTCCACCCAAAAATTCAATACCAAGATTTCACCGGAAATACAGGTTTTGGTCACCCTGAATAAAAAAAAAAAGATTTTTAGAAAAAGGTCCGTGTGTGTGCCTGTAGACAGCATAGCTGAAAAACGAAAAGACCATTAAATACCAAACTTAGTATTTAAGATTGGTATCTTCCACGAAGATTTTCAAGAAAGTCTCCCCACCTCCAACTACCCTTTACATGGAACTTTTTTCGAACATTTTGATTTTCTTAAAAATGGCTGTAACGAGTTTGATTTTTAATATCGTATATTAAAGATATTTACCACACAAATAATATGTTTATCTTGAATTTTCTGGGAATAGCTTCTGAAGACTACTCTATTCTGGATGAATTTTACGAAGTTTTGCATAGCTGCTAACCCGTAAGAGATGGACAAAAACTTACCATACAAAAATGTAGAGCACACTAAAACACATAATTTTTGATATACATATTTTTTTTTTCGTGGAGTTGATCGTTTTTAAGATATTCATTGTTTTTGGTTTCAGCTTTGGAAAACTTGTACTTTTCTCATACAGGAATTTGTCAACTCGTGTCCATACAAACAAAGGAACTTCAGTCACCTAGCAACCAGCTTTTGACTATCACTTTAACCTATGGTAATCCCTTATTTCGAATCTGCTTACAAGGAAGCAAGTAATAAAACTATTTCTGCTAATTTTTTCTCGATTAGCGTGAAGTAAATGGAAGAATATACTTCTTAACAATAATTTGTTACAGAGGTGTAGAGAAAGCTATGTGAATGGAACACATCCGACTTTTTGTTCTTCCAAAGCCCACCTTATCTTTCTGTAAGCATATCGTTTCCAGAATAAATACATTTCAGTAAGTGCACTAACTCTACAACATAATATACTAATATATAACATATTGTAGACAATGTTAGCTTACGTCGTCGACTTACCCTCGTCATATGTAGAACTGTCGTAAAAGCAGGTTCTTAGGGGTCAGAAGCCTGTCGGAGAGCCAACGGCACATAACCACAAAATGAAGAACCTGGAACGAGTGGTGCCATGAGCATGAGGAAGTGGATAAAAGCGAAATGGATGATAGGAAAGGTGATGATGGAGCAATTCTACAACATGATACAAAATTAGCTTCAGTAGCTAGTTCTCTAAATAGCTTCTGTTCTCAAAATATAAACATTAAAACTTCCATAATCTAACCGCATTACCCGATAAAAAATCCTAATAAAACCAATATTAAAATTGAGCTTTTCTTTTCCAAATAGAACACGGAAAGAATAATCAAACTCACTCTTGTTTAACTACTTTTTACTTTTTCTGCCACATAAATATTAGGTAGAGAATTAGATAGAGAATGCCTTTGAGCTATATTCACAATAAAATGCAAGCGCAGACTCAACGTAAGCGCAAGAGTTTGAACTCATATTATTTAATGTAAGCATTCACATAGAAACACGCAAGACGCAACGCAATGCAACGCAACGCAACGCAAGAGTTTGTAAACTCCAAACTTTATCCTTGCGTTGCATGCAAAGAGGAGGAATTCTGCTTCTTTTCTCTATGTATTGCCTATGAATTCAATACAAAAAAGATCGCACTGCGAGATTTTACAAGCGCCTGCTGTATATGCATGCTCTTCTATTTGGCCGTGCAATGCCGCGCCATCTCTTATTTCCTTCAAGAGGTTATGACATTCTCCCTGGGATTCTTTCTTTGATTTAATGGATGTAGCTTTCATCTGTGTCTAGATTTCTTGTTTCTCGTAAATCGAAGACGCAGAGAGACAATTCTTAATTCATTAAATGTGCAGCTTTATGACTTTCTGAAGTCTCTATGCTTGTGCTATTTCCAATCATTTTGAATGAGCAATTATTGTGACGTCACTGCCGAGAGCGTCTGTTGTTAGTTTGTAATTTTATAACATATTTATTTGTAAAAGATTGAGTGAATTTTCTTATGTGGTATTGTTGGTTATGTTATTCAGTTTGTAACTTGCGGAGCGCTTGGAAGATATTCGTATGTAACTTGCAGATCTAGAAAGCCGTGACAACTTCTTGCGTTGCGCTTACGTATGCTACGTTACGTCTGCGCTTGCATCTCATTGTGTACTCTTTTTTTACGAATTTAACAAGTTATGAGTTTCTCTGTGTAGAATATGGATGCACCTTGACCCATAGCATGTAGCTGTATTGCATGGTTTGTATTAACTTATTTCTCGTTATTATATTTGCGTATATATATTTGTTTACAATGTCACTTGGCGATTTATTGGCCATTTCTTTCCGCTTCTGATTCTCGCTTTAAAGACTCTGCGCTGCCGATCCAATATTGGGCACTTCCATACAGCATTTTTTTTTTAATTTTATGAATGATCGATCAGCATTACATGCTTTACAGATATCTGAGAATGTTAGAATATAAATACATAATTAATAATAATATTTAAGGAAAACATAAGAGGTTCGTTTTAACTATGAAATATGGATAAAGAAAACTGCATAGTGATTAAAAGTGATATTGTAAGAGTAAAGTGTAGTTAGTGATCGGAATCATCGGAGTTACTGAGTAGCAGATCCTGTGGTAGTCGTCTCTTCAGGCTGGAGAGTGCATTCACAGCTCCTGGACCGTCCGGCAAGTGTAAGAAGAAACCAGAGGCGATCTTGCGTATAAGGAGGAAGAAGACCGAATTCTTGATGTAGCTGCTGGTTGCTGACAAACCAAGGAGCATTGGTAGCGATTCTCAGGAATCTGTTTTGGAGTACTGTAAACGGCGTATGCGAGTGTTTTTAGCAGTGCCCCAGACTTGAGAAGCATGTGTAAGGATAGGTCGAATAAGAGATCTATAAAGAAGAAGGCAGCATTCAAGTCAAGAGTTGTGTATTTATGAAATAGTGGATAGAGTTTAGAAAGTCTTCCGGGTGTTAATGAAATAAGGCGATCGATATGGGCACGCCAAGTGAGTTTCGTGTCCGGCATTACTCCAAGATACTTGACAGGTGTGGTAGAAGGTAACCGGATGATTTATTTATCATAAATATTCAGGGCAGAGGGATTAGTGATACGCCGTAATGAAAACATCTTTGCTTCAGTTTTTTCTGTGTTAAGAAGTATTCGCCAAGCGCGAAACCACTCTGCAAGACGATTAAGAAATGATCAACAGTTTGTTCACAGTAATCACAAATCCTAAATCGGTGGTAGCAAGACCTTAGTTTTCCGTGCCCAGCTAACTGCGCTGTTATGTTTGATGTAAAAGTTATGTCCTGTCTTTCACCATGGGGAGGAATTTCTCGTTAACGCCCCTTGTGTTGTGCTTGACCTCATCTGCCGCCATTGTTCAGTGCTTTCTTGTAGGTCAGGAATGTGGTCTTCTTCTGTCGCTTGCTTGGCAAGTTTACCAGTAGCTTCATTACCAAATGTGACAATATGCACTTTAATTCATTGAAAATGCATCTGCCAGTCAGTTAAATCCTACGTAACGCTGATTCGCGCCACAGCATATCTAGAAAGCCATGACCAAAAGAAAGCGCGTGACGTCATGCCATTTGCTAATCTTAGATGCAAGGATTTAGGTTGACTGGCGTGTACAATGAAGAAAATGCAACTACCTGAACTTTCTCCTTGTGGCGTGATACCCGAGCAGCATTGCATGAGGTCGCCCTCCGTAGTGTAATGGTTACCATGGTAACCTCGAGCGTGATTGAGAGGCCTCTGAGCAAAATTAAACGGTCTTTCACGCCCAGTATAGAACGGGACACTTAGAACCACAGCAGTTAAAGAGCGTCCATAAATAACACGCCAATTCCATTTTAGTATTTCAGGGGGCCGCGCCGTGGTCGAGCGGTTAGAGCACTCAACCAAGACGGCTGCATGTGGGATTTGTGGTGGACAAAGCTGCGCAAGGGGGATTGGTTTCCCCCGTCATCGCATTCCACCGGCGCTCCATCTTCATTCCGTCGTATTCATGTATCATCAGTGTCATCGCCCACGGCAAGAAAGATTATACCATTAGGATTTATGCAGTAGAAAATTGTAAACTAATATAAACTAATTACCTTCATCCATTGGCGCTACATCCCAGATTTTCTTAGAGGTGGGTAAAAGGGAAGGGTGGAGAATGTTAAAGGTTTTCTGGACAAGAAAATGATGCTTTTATCACGCCATTGCATTAAACACTATTCTAAGCTGAATTCTACAATCGACCAATTCAAGCAACAAGTATGATAAACATCTTATTTTGACGCAACGAGGATAAGCATTACTTCCGAGCAGACAGGTGGCAATAGCTGTAACAAAATGGCGGCACGTGCGATCAGGTGGGGCTGGAACTGCACTGCCACCACTTCCGGCCAGATTTGAAGGGGTCAGTTACAGCCACGCATGCGCTGTACAGTCAGGCTCAAACAGCATTTAAAATTGCTTATTGCGTGTGCTTTTTTGGGATTCAACTCATTGGTGAACTTTAATCTTACGTTTGCATTACATAAGTGACATCTGTGTTAAAATGGGTGGAAGAAGCAATTTAAAGGTGTTTAAGAAAAGGAAGAATGTTGGTAAGCCTAAAATGGCTGCGTAAACAAATAATGTAAGTCCTAACCTCTAATCTACATCAACTCAGATAGACCCTAACGTAAGTAGCTCTGTTAAGAAAGTTAAAGACAATGAAGAACAATACAGTAATTTACTAAAAGAAATGAGAATGATGTGAATGAAATAATTGATATGGGAATTTTATCCCAGATATTTTACAAATAATGTGTTGTGTAAAAGTTGCGAGCAAAGTCGTTTACACATTTTCACAAAGGACCGTCATAGAATTGCAGCAAACCTTTATTTGAAGTTAGTCGTCTCCTTAGCACGGTGGTAGCGCAGCTACTTGCCAAGCGGGAGACCTGGGTTCGATTCACAGGCTGGGAAACCTGAACCGGAGTACACTCAGCCTCGTCAGGTTCCTGGGGGGCCAATTGAGGAGCTACTTGATGGAGAAGTAGCGGCTCCAGGTCGTGAAGACCGTATTAACTGACCGGGGGGGGGGGCTCGAAGCGCTGACTATGTTCCATGACGTCTGTCGTGGTCCGAGATGGGGCATACAGCGGCCGGGCGGTAGGCCAAGGCTCTTTATGAGCTGTGCCATGGAGTTGTTTTATTGAAGTTTGCATCATGCCCATATTTTGTAGTTCAAAGATCAAAGTTTACAGATACAGAGGTCTTTGATTTTCTGGGAATAGCCTATTATTCAAAATTCAGGAAAAAAAAAAAACATCCAGAATAAAGAGGACTTTCACAGTCTATTACCAGAATATGGGCATTCCCATGGCTGTAACACAATAAAAGCAATTTCCAATTTGGACAGAGAAAGTATTAGGGCCTCTAAAAAAGCATTTAGAGTAGTGGAGCAGAGAGCAAGGCAGCATAGAGAAAACTGGAGGATGGCCCAGCATGCGGTTCAGGAATGCACTGAAAACTTAAGAGACCCTTTTCTGTAAGTTGCATTTTTTTAATATAAAATGTAATTTTTCTCAGCTTCCATAAGAGATATTGCTTTGAAATTTTCAAGACTTGTTTATTACTATATTATACATATTTTAACACAAGAGTTAAGAATAATTAATTATTTCCTGGGTTGTATAAAAATATATTAAAATTGTAGGAAAAATACATATTAACAAAAAAGTTATGTTTAAATAAAAATAAACAATCTCCAAATACCTTTGTTAAAGTGTAGCCAAAAGCATAATCTATTCCTAATAGATTAAGAGAAAAGCTACAGTGAATATGACTAATTTAACATTACAAAGAAGAGCCTTTTGGAGTGCCTTAACTCTCCACGTATAACTTTTGTTGGACGGTCACTTGGATAAAATGCAGCTTTAAATCAGTTCAAAGTCAAGTGCGGCTAAAACAGGCGTCGTTTTTGTAATAAAATAAAGGTGTGTCGGTTTGCGGCCGAACCACAAAGAGTTAATTTAAATTCGGCTACAAATTTAATGAACTGCCAAGCTATTAATAAATATTATGAGCATTTTCTTCCAAATTGTAATATTAACAAGATAGCTTACATACCGTGTGGAAGTTCGTGCACTAAGAGATTAAATAGTTATTTAAATATTGTATAGACTTGTTTGGTGTTTGAGTAATTTATATGTATGAATACGTGGTGTAGTTGTGAGTGCAAGTGTGTGTGTGTGTGTGTGTGTATATTTCCAATTTTATTAAGATATATACAATATACATATGTAGCTAATATTCTAAACTCAAGTATTTTTAGACAGCATGTATGGTCACCCGACCCATGCGACTATGTGACGCAAATATTGTATTATTATAAACTTAATAATAATAATAATAATAATAATAATATACATGCATACATACCGTGGATTGTCCAAATTTCGCACATGCATCACACTAACTCTCTACGTATAACCTGTGTTGGACGGCCACGTGGATGAAGTGCAGCTTTAAATCAGCTCAAAGTCAAGTACGACGGGCGTCGTTTTTGTAATAAAATAAAGGTGCGTTGGTTTGCGGTCGGATCACAAAGAGTTAATTTAAATTCGGCAACAAGTTTAATTCTCGCAATGCACAAAGCATGAGTATAGGAGAGGCAAGCCAGAGGCTATTACCAGCTCTACGGAGATGTAATTCTGCTGGAAATGCAGCGTTGTGTTATTCATAGCGGGCGTCTAACAGTTGTCAGGTGATGTTAAATATTGATTTGTACTTTGATTATTCAGCCAGGCGTTTTAACTAGCAAGATTGCATGGACTATAATACATGGGGGATTGCACTGCCATCTAGCGGCGCGCTCTGTACAGGTGACCATTTCGTTCTTCCAGTTGCAACAGAAAGCGAGCAGCGTTGTGAGATACTTTATTCATAACCAAAATCGTATTGGGGCCGTGCACTGATTGTGGGCTCAGAGTTATTGAACTATTCTGAAACGCAAGTACCTCGTGTTTAACGTATTACTTCCAGTTTGGTGAATGCCTCTAAATTGTAACGTTACTTTCCTTTTATCTCACTTGCAATTCTGAAATAGAATGAAATGTTGACTTTCTCTACACGTTCTATGTACATAGTATAATAGAGAAGGTATTGTATTGCACCCAAAAATTCGATACCGAGATTTAAACGGAAATACATGTTTTGGGAGCCACTGAATCCCCCCCAAAAATCTGATGTGTTGCATTCACATGGCTGTCTCTACATCTCTGCAACAAATTATTGTTAAAAAGCTAATGCTTCTATTTACTTCGTGATAACTGAAAAAAAATAAGTAGGAATATTCGTATTACTTGCTTACTTGTAAATAGAGCGAAATGAGGGATTACCATAAGTTAAAGTGAGAGTCAAAAGCTGGTTGCTATGTGACTGAAGTTCCTTTGTATGGACAGCAGTTAACAAATTTCTGTCTGAGAAAAGTAGTATAAGTTTTTCAAAGCTGAAACCAAAAACAAGGAGTATCTCAAAAACGATCAACTCCACGAAAAAAATGTGTGTAACATAAATTGTAATTTTTTACGTGCTCTACAGTTTTTGTCCATCTCTTACGGTTTAGCAGTTATGCAAATTTCCGTAAAATTCATCCAAAATAAAGTAGTCTTCAGAGGCTATTCTTATTTTCTTTAATATACAATATTTTTAGCAAAATCGTTTGAGCCATTTTTTATGAAAATCAACATGTTCTAATTTTTGTCAATGTCAAGGGTAGTTTAGGTTGGGGGGCATTTTCTTGAAAATCTTCGTGTCGCATCCTTGGAAGACATCAAACTTAAATACCAAGTTTGATTTTTAACGGTTTTGAGCTATGCTTCCCACACTCACACACACGCACACACACGCACACACACACACACGGGCAGCTTTGTTTTCTAATTTTTTTTTCAGGGGGAGTCAAAACATATATTTTCGGTGAAATCTCGGTATCGAATTTTTGGGTGAAATACAATACCTTCTCTATACACTATGTACATAGTACGTATAGAGAAAGTAAAACTATTTTCAGAAAAAGGAACTTATGCGTGCGTTTGTGTCAGTCTGTGTGTGTCTATGGACAATATAGCTCAAAAACGAAATGATCGTTAAATTCCAAACTTGGTATTGCGATGCCGAAATAGTAAAAGCGGGAGTTAAACTCTATAAAACAAAAAAAAAAAAAAAAACCTCTCAAGGATGCGACATGAAGATTTTCAAGAAAATCTCCCCCACCCCAACTACAATTTACATGCAAAAAAGTTCGAAACTTTGATTTTCTCAAAAATGACTGTAACGATTTTGATTTAAACACCAGCTATCAAAGCCATTTCCATCACAAATAAAATGTATATCTTAATTTTATTGGAAATAACCTCTAAAGACGTATTTGTTTTAGATTTTTTTTTTTATAGAATTGCATAATTATTAAACCGTAAGAGACAGACAAAAACTTACTACACAAAAATGTAGAGATCCTTAAAACACACAATTTATGTCATTTATGTTTGGTTTTTTTCATGGAATTGGTCTTTCTGAAATATTATAAAAAAAAATTGTTGAGTTTTAAAATACTTAAAATTTTCTCATCTCCTGGCAAAGAAACGAATTTCAATCCCATAGCAACCACATTTTAAAACATTTGACTATCGCTTTAGCCTAGTGTACTCCCTTATTTCCCTTCTACTCACAAGGAACTAAGTAATAAAACTGTTTCTGCTACTGTTTATCTCGATTAGCATGAAGTGGATAGAAGAATAAGCTTATTACCAATAATTTGTTACACAGAGGTAGAGAAAGTCATGTGAATGGAGCACATCAGATTTTAGTATTGAAATTTTGCTATAAATGCTTTCTTTAATCTCGGTCGATTAGTTTCGGTGAGGAATCATCGTCTAAAGTAAATGATAACACACGATTTATTCTTTTCAAGAATTTACCTTCTCCACAACGTACTATGTACATAGTGTATAGAGAAGGTATTGCATTCCACCCAAAAATTCGATACCGAGATTGGAAATATATGTTTTGGGTCCCCCTGAATCCCCCCCCCCAAAAAAAAAGCATTTTCGGAAAAAGGTCCGTGTGTATATGAGTCTGTGTGCCTGTGGACATGAGAGATCCAAATCGAAATGACCGTTAAAAACCAAACTTGGGATTTAGGTTTGGTATCTTCCAAGAATGTGACACGAAGATTTTCAAGAAAATCCCCGACTCCAAACTATCCTTTAGAGGGAAAAAATTTCGAAATTTTTGATTTTCTACAAAATGGCTCTAATGATTTTGATTAAAATCTCTTACATTTAAGGTATTTACATGTCAAATAAAAAGCATATCTTGAATTTTCTAGGAATAGCCTCTAAAAGTTCTCTTTATTCTGAATACGGAATTTTGCATTACTGCTAAACCGTAAGAGATAGACAAAAACTTATCTACTACATAATAAATGTAGATCACATTAAAACACACAATTTATGTTTTATGAATTTTTTTTCGTGGAGTTGGTCGTTTTTGAGGTATTCCTTGTTTTTGGTTTCAACTTTAAAAAACTTACTTTTCTCATACAGGACTTTGTCAACTTCTGTCCATACAAACAAAGGAACTTCAGTCACATAGCAACTAGCTTTTGATTATCACTTTAATCTATGGTACTGTCTTATTTCACTTATATTTACCAAAAAGAAAGTAATAAGACTATTTCTGCTATTTTTTTTTTTTTTTCGGTTAGCATGAAGTAAATAGAAGCATAAGCTTTTTAACAATAATTTGTTGCAGAGTTGTAGAGAAAGTCATGTGAATGGAACACGTTAGATGTTTATAACTCGCATAGTTATAAACTCAGATGGCTTATCTTACATGCCTGATCACTGACACCATTATTCTTAAGAGTTGTGCCTGACCCATGCGAGGAAAAAGTCAGCGGCACACTTTATAAGAAAATGACTTTCAAACCGCACGTAGAAATCTTGATCAAAAATCTGTTTCAACCACATAACTTTCTCTAACTGTTCCTCAAAAAAGTCTAACAAAAGATTATTCTTTTATCTACGCCATGCTAATTGAGATAAAATGTAGCAGAATTGGTCTTATTACGTGCTTCCTTCTAAGTAGAAGGTACATAAGGGAATATACCAGGCTAAATCGATGGTAAAATCTTTTAAAAACTGGTCCTCAGGGAAACAATTGAAGTTCGGTTCGCTTTGCATGGCCTGCAGTAAAACAAGAGAGATGAAACTGAACGTCACTTCCCGTATGAGAAAAATTTGAGTAGTTATACAACTGAAACCAATAACAAGGAATATCTCGGAAACAATCAGCTCCACTAAAAAGCGTATATGAATAAATTATGTGTTTTAATGAGATCTACATTTTGGTATAGTAACTTTTTCTCTATCTCGTACTGTTTAACCGTTATGCAAACTTCTGCAAAACTCATCCATAAATAAAGAGGCCTTCAGACGCCTTTGCCAGAAAATCTAAAATATACATTATATTTGTGATATAAATATATTTAATACATGGTATTTTAATCAAAACCATTACAGCCATTTTTCAGCAAAAGAAAAATTTCAAAAATGTTTCCGTGTAAAGTGTAGTTTGCGTTAGCAGGATTTTGTTGGAAATCTTCGTGTCGCATCCTTGCAAGATACTGAACTTAAATACCAAGTTTAGTGCTTAACGGACTTTTCGATTTTGAGCTACGCTCCCCACAGGCACAGGCGCAGGTATAAGGCGCGCAAACACACACACGTATATTCAGGGGGTCTCAAAACATGTACGAGGTACGTCCAGAAAGTAAGTTCCGTTTCAATTTATCTCCGCTGCAGCGCTGCGATCGCAGATCCGCACATGCGCGGTAGACGCAAGGAGAAGAAACGTGTGCCATTTTGAGATCGCTGTCAGCCACCTACGCTTTGTTGTGCTTGTTTACAATGTCGGTGTTGATTGAACATCCCGCCGTTTGAGAAATCAGATCTGTGATTCGTTTTCTGAATGCTAGGAAAGTGAAACCAAATGAGATTTATCGGCAAATTTGCGAAGTTTACGGATAAATGCGATGAGTGCTTCAATGGTGAAAAGATAGGTCCGACAGTTCAATGAAGGACGTAGTGAAGTGCATGATGAACGAAGTGGGCGTCCATCTTTGGTTACAGAAGAACTGGTTCACGCGATTGATGACAAGATCCAGGAAACCCGCAAGTTTACAATTAGTGCTCTCGCTATGGAATTTTCCCAAAGCTCACAATATCTAGTTCATGAAATTGTTACCGAAAAACTGAAATTTCGTAAACTTTGCTCACGTTGGGTACAGACGGCAAACTTCTATGAAGAAGGTATACAAAAACTTGTGCCACGCTATGACAAATGCCTGCAAAATTTCGGCAGTTATGTGGAAAAGTAGTTTAAGAGTTGTAGAATTTTGTGCAATAAATAATTATTCTGTATCTGTACACCATTTAATTTTATTACCAAACGTAGCTTACTTTCTGGATGTACCTCGTATTTCCGGCGAGATCTCGGTATCGACTATTTGGGTGGAATACAAAACCTTCTCTATCCACTACGTACATCGTACATTTACCAGCAGTAACTTCTAATATTCAACCTACTCGTATTAGGTGATTAAGTGTCACTGAAAATTGTTTTATGATTGGAATTTTCTTTACTTACTTTATGTTACGTTAATTTGCATCACTTTGTGTTAATTCATTTATTTATTAGTATATAAGTAATTTCTGTAAAGTAATTATATATGACAAGAATTTAAACGTGGTCAATAAGTTATAAAGATTGCAATGTACGTCCTGGTATAGAGAACTGGATGTCATGATGTTGTATTACATATTTCATTTTTTTTTTTTTTTTACTTTTTCTATACGTACCATGTACATAGTGTATAGAGAAGGTATTGCACTCCACCCAAAAATTCGATACCGAGATTTCACCGGAAATATATGTTTTAGGGTCCCCTGTATCCAAAAAAAGCATTTTCAGAAAAAAGTCCGTGTGTGTATCCGTGTGTCTGTGAACACGATAACTCAAAAACAGAAGGTCGGTTTAGGTTTAGTATCTTCCAGGGATGCAACACGAATATTTTGAGAAAAATCCCCCCACCCTAACTACCCTTTCATGGGACTTTTTTTCGAAAATTTTGATTTTTTAGAAAATGGCTCTAACGATTTTGATTAAAATATCGTATATTAAAGATATTTACCTGACAAATAAATTGTATATCTTGAATTTTCTGGGAATAGCCTCTGAAGACTATTCTGGATAAATGTTACGAGATTTTATATAACTGCTAAACCGTAAGAGATGGACAAAAACTTACCTCACAAAAGATGTAGAGAACTTTAAAACACGATATATGCTATATACATTTTTCTCGTGGAGTTGATCGTTTTTGTGTTATTACTTGTTATAGATTTCACCTTTAAAAAATTTATACTTTTCTCAGACAGGAATTTGTCAACTCCTATCCATACAACAAAAGAACTTCAGTCCCATAGGAACCAGCTTTTGACTATCACTTTAACCTATGGTATTCCCATTTCGCTTCTACTTACAAGGAAGCAAGTAATACGACTATTCCTGCTAATTTTTTCTCCATTAGCATGAAGTAAACAGTAGCATAAGCTTTTTAACAATAATTTGTTGCAGAGATGTAGAGAAAGTCATGTGAATGGAACACATCAGGTCACACAACACCAATTTATGGAACTTGGGCTTACAGGCAGATATTTAAATCGCTTTATAGCATGCGTTAAACGGTTGCACAGCTATGAAACCTACATGGAATTAAAGTAAAAATTCTGTACTGTTAGATAATATTAAAATTCATATCTATGTATTTGAAATCGCTATTTTTAAGTTGAGAGGATAGCAGATTACTGAGAATATCGCCTCTAGAGGTACTCCAGTGAATCTCGCGCACACAGACTATACCCGCGGCAGGCTTGTCGTGGGGAATGAGGGGTGGGGTTGCTGTCAACATATGGACGAGCCCGATATTATACAGCTATCACCCCCTCCCCCTTCCTAACATTTCGCGTGGCCTTTACCTGCAAAATGGATGCGACACGATTCTAAACTTTATCTCGGGCAGAAAACTTGGGGCTGAGGAGGGGATCGACGTGGCGTTTGTTTAGACCAGTTAAACACTTCAGCTCATTGTTGTTGTGTGGTTTTGTGTCCATCAGCCTCGGCTAATACTCTTGAGGTTCTGAGCCTTCCTAAGAAGCGCTTTCATCTTTGTAATGATAATTCATGCCTTTCTCTACATCTCTGTAACAAAGTATTATTAAAAGGTTACTACTTCATGTTAATCGAGATAAACATTAGCAAAAATGACTTATTACTTGCTTTCATGTAAGCAGAAGGGAAATAAGTGAATATGCTAGGCTAAAGCAAAAAAAAAAAAAAAAAAAAAATGGCGTTTTATTTATGGAAACTCTTTAACTGCTGTGTTTCTCAGCGTCCCATTCTATACTGGGCGTGAAAGACCGCTTAATTTTGCTCAGGGGCCTCTCTATCAGGCTTGAGGTTCTTTTACGTGCCGTAAATCTATGACACGGGACCAACGGCTTTACTTCCCTTCCGAAGGAAACCATGCTAAAGATTTTCCTCCGCCGAGTTTGAACCCGCGACCTTGGTATATGAAGTTAGCATGGTAACCATTACACCACGTAGGGCGACATAGACTAAAGCGTTAGTAACAGTATATTGCGTACTAAGAACTGTAAGTTATACTCTTTCAGGTCGAGAATGCATTCCGGATCTGATAAGTAACTTACAGTTCGTGGTTAGCCAATTACTTTTAGAAATGCTTGAAAAAAACTGTAAAAAACAATAATAAATCAATTTTCTTTTCAATATTTTATTGAACACTAAGAAAAAATAATTATCGATGTGAACAAATGAAAGGCTACATCTAAATTATATGGACAAAACTTTCTTATACACTCTTTTGTTAATGAATGTTGCAATAGACTCTTTACTTGAAGTAACACATATCTTGAGTGTTACATCATTTTCTAATCATACTTTAAGTATTAATGATCTCTAAAACTCTTACTGTAAGCACTTGCAGTGCTTGTTGGCAAGGCAAATAATAAATGAACTGTAAATTTAGCTTATATTACCAATATGTGTTCAGAATTATTAACTTACACATCAAGTATTTCAACAAATCTTTTAAAAGCTGGTTGCTATGGGATTGAAAATAGTTTCTTTGCATGGCAGGAGTTGACAAATTTCCGTATGAGAAAAGTTCAAGTATTTTAAAACTGAAACCAAATCAAGGAATATTTTTAAATCGTCAACTGCACAAACTACCCTTTTCATGGAACATTTTTGAAAACTTTAATTTCCTCAAAAATTGCTAATGATTTTGATTAAACTACTTTATGTAAGATATTTTTTGACAAACGAAATGTATGTCTTGAATTTTATGGGAATAACCTCTGAAGACCTCTTCACTCTGTATGACTTTTATATAACTGGTAAACCGTAGGAGATATACGAAAACTCACTACATAAAAAAAAAAAAAAAAAAAAATTAGATCTCACTAAGACAATTTGTCATATACATTTTTTTTTTAGAGTTAAAAGGTTTTCGAAATATTCAGGATTATTGGTTTCAATTTTAAGGCACTCAAATTTTCTCAGACGGGAAGACATCTTTTTTCTCGTTTCTCGTTTGCTTACTCCAGGCAAGCAAAGAGATTAGAATTTCAATTGTTTCACATGGCGACCAGCTTTTAAAGGACCAGACTATCGCTTTAGACTGTGCATTTTCTTATTTACCTTCTATGTACAAGGAGCTAGTAATAAGACTAATTCTGCTTATGTTTATCTTGATTAGTATGATATAGATAACAGATGAATGTTTTGAATAAAAGGTTTGCTAACCGAACAGCTAGAGGACATCATGTGAATGGAGCACATCAGAGTTTTCCCTTCTACTTACAAGGGACCAAGTATAAGGACAATTTCTGGTAATGTTTATCTCGATTATCATGAAGTAGATAGAAAAACAAGCTTTTAACAATAATTTGTTACAGAGATGTAGAGAAAGGCATGTGAATAGAAATCATCAGAGTAACGATGATGATGATGATGTTGTAGATGTACTGAAAGACTGTTCAAGAGGACCAAGAATACAATCCAGAAAGTGGATGGTAACATCTGTGCATGCCTATAGTTCCCCAATGTGCCACATGAGTGTTCCCTGGAGATTTTAGGATGAACATAAGGGAAGTTTTCATTTGTCACGAGTATTTTCACTTCGTTTGGATAAGCTTTGTCATTTTCACATGATTGATTTGTTATCCTTGTGCCCTCCATTTCCATTATTGTTATACGAGCAGGTTTGTCTTTTTACTTTCTCTATACGTACTATGCATATAGTGTATAGAGGAAGTATTGTATTCCACCCAAAAATTCGATACCAGGTTTTCACCGGAAATACACGTTTTAGGGCCCCCTGAATCCAAAAAAAAGTGTTTTCAGAAAAAGGTCCGTGTGTATGTGTGTGTCTGTGTGTGTGTGTCTGTGGACAGCATAGTTCAAAAACGAAAATACCGTTAAATACTAAATTTGGTATTTAGGTTTGGTATCTTCCAAGGATGTGTGACACGAAGATTTTCAAGAAAATCCCCCCACCCCCCAACTACCCTTTACATGGAGAAATTTTCGAAACTTTTGATTTCCTAAAAAATGGCTGTAAGGATTTTGATTAAAATCCCGTATATTAAAGATATTTACATACCAAATAAAATGTATATCTTGAATTTTCTGGGAATATCCTCTGAAGAGCTCTTTATTCTGGATGCATTTTGCTAAATTTTGCTTAACTGCTAAACGGCAAGATATAGACAAAATGTTAATCTGATCAAAACGCACAATTTATGTCCTTTACATATTTGTTGTGGAGGTAATCGTTTCCGAGATATTCCTTGTTTTTGGTTTCAGTTGTGAGTACTTATATTTACCTCAGACAGGAAGTGTCCGTTTTTCTTTTGTTCTACTCCTGGCCAAGCAAAAAAGCGATTTGGAATGACAATCGAATAACGACAGCTTTTAAAACATTTGACTATCGGTTTAATCTAGTGTATTCCCTTATTTCTTTCTACTTATAAGGGACTAAGTATTAAAAACATTCTGCTAATGATTATCTCGATTAGCAAGGTACAGAAAGAAGAATAATCTTATGTAAGAAGTTTGTAGAAGAGCTAGAGAAAGTCATGTGAGTGTAGCACATCAGGTTTTTTTATGGACTATTCCGTTCATGACACGTGAAAGTGGCCAATCCAGTATATTGGCATGTAAAATTCCTATCAATCGGAACTTATTATCTCTGTATTTTAATCATTTTTATCACGTGCAATTGTTTTTCTAAATTTATCGCATTCACATGCATTTGTTTTCTATCTGAACTAATGTTCGTCTCATAATAATAACAGTATCAGTGTGCAGTGATATTCCCTTACATAATGGCGGAAGTTCCAAAACGTTTTGGGAAAAGGTCTATCGCTGAAATACACATATTAATTGAAAACTCAAAGCTGCAGAATACCAACAAAACAACAGGAAAATGTGTGGAACCAGTTCAAAGAACTCTGTAAGAAATGAGGCCATGATTTATGATATGGACATCAAGTTGCAGTGATTTCGGTGCAAATATACGTCAAAACAAGTGGGATTTTAGGAATATTATTCTTTGTGTCCATATAGACTAATCATTGTTATTTTATTCACGAAATAGTCTTATTAAATACAACTTGAACTAAAACTTTTCTCTAGATAAAATTGAGAGCTCTCGTTATATTCCTTATGATAAATGTTGATCCATTAACCTCTCAACCAGACTTACTTTATCATTATCGTGTAGAGCAGGTCTGGGAAGCCTGATGGGTCATATCGGACGGACGATGAATAAAATCAGTAAATTGATGCTCAAATGAGTCAGGGGTCCATGCAGCTTAAAGTTACTCGGCATTCGTTTTCTCACATTAAGGTAAAATACTGGGAAAAATTTTATTGTACCCGAGATTCGAATTCGGGACCTCTTCAATTAATTCACTCTACCCCGACGCTACAGAGTTAGGCTTTTTTATACGTACTATATGCATAGTGTATAGAGAAGATATTGTATTGCACCCAAAAAATTCTATACGAGATTTCAACGGAAATACATGCTTTGAGACCCCCTGAATAAAAAAAGCATTTTAGAAAAATATCCGTGTGTCTATTTGTCTGTGTGTGTATCTGTATGTGGTCTATGGGTAGCATAGCTCAAAAACGAAAAGACCGTCAAATACCGAACTTGGTATTTAAGTTTGGTATCTTCCAGGGATGCGACACGAAGAGATGGACAGAAACTTACCACACAAAAAATGTAGAGCACGTTAAAACGCACAATTTATGCTATTTACATTTTTTTCTTAGAGTTGGTCGTTTTTTAGATATTCTTTGCTGTTGGTTTCAGCTTTAAAATACTTATAATTTTCTCATATAGGAATTTGTGAACTCCTGTCCATACAAAAAAAGGAACTTGAGTCACATAGCAACCAGCTTTTGACTATCACTTTAACTTATGGTACTCCCTTATTTCGCTTCTACTTACAAGGAAGCAAGTAATAAGACTATTTCTGCTAATTTTTTCTCGATTAGCGAGAAGCAAACAAAAGCATAGACTTTCTTACAATAATTTGTTGCAGAGATGTAGAGAATGGAACACATCAGATTTGGGGTGGGGGGGGGATGATAGAGTAGGAATTGCAAATCCATCACTTGCAATTCCTTCTTAAAAGAGTTTTACTATCTCTAGCCCGCATGTACAATGCACATAGCGGATAGAGAATGTATTGTATTTGACCTAAAATTCGATGTCGAGATTTCAGCGGAAATATGTTTTGGGTCCCGTGAGTCCTGAGTGAACCGGCATTTGGGAGGCCAGAACGGGGTACAAGGCTTATAAATATAAGGTGACTTTTCCATGTTAAACATTGATCCAGTGTGAGTACAAGGTATCTTACTGAATCTGGTTCTGGAATGGACTCTTCTCTTAGTAGAATTGGTTGATGCTCATTTTGTATCGCGAACAAAAGAATTAACAATAAACATCGTGAACTGCAGCATTTTCATTTGTAAGTAATGACACCAGTCTTTTGTCGATAATTCACAACCGGAGCGAAGCGACTTATAATAATTTATAATATATAGGAAGGGAGATTTTATCAGGTTATGATTGTAATAGTTACATTAGTTCTTAAATTGTAGATGACGCATTCGACTGTTTTTTTACCGGATGTTTTTTACTTTCTCTATACTCACTATGTACATAGTATATAGAGAATGTATTGCACTCCACCAAAAAATTCGATACCGAGATTTCACCGGAAATATATGTTTTAGGGCCCCCTGTAACCAAAAAAAGCATTTTCACAAAAAGGTCCGTGTGTGTGTGTGTGTGTGTGTCCGTGTGTCCGTGAACACGATAACTCAAAAACGAAAAGTCGGTAAAACACCAAACTTGGTATTTAAGTTTAGTATCTTCCAGGGATGCGACACGAAGATTTTGAGAAAAATCCCCCCACCCCAACTACCCCTTACATGGAACTTTTTTCGAAAATTTTGATTTTCTCAAAAATGGCTCTTACGATTTTGATTAAAATTTCGCATATTAAAGATATTTATCCGACAAATGAAATGTTTATCTTGAATTTTCTGGGAATAGCCTCTGAAGACTACTTTATTCTGGATGAATTTTTCATAACTACTAAACCGTAAGAGATGGACAAAAACTTAACACACAAAAAATGTAGAGCACGTTAAAATAACACAATTTATGCTATATACATTTTTTTCGTGGAATTGATCGTTTTTGAGATATTCCTTTTTCTTGGTTTCAGCTTTGAAAAACTTATACATTCTCATACAGGAATTTGTCAACTCCTGTCCATACAAACAAAGGAACATCAGTCACATAGCAACCAGCTTTTGACTTTCACTTTAACCTATGGTACTCCCTTATTTTGCTTCTACTTACAAGGAAACAAGTAATAAAACTATTTCTGCTATTTTTTTCTGATTAGCATAAAGTAAATAGAAGTATAAGCTTTTTAAGAATAATTTGTTGCAGGGATATAGAGAAAGACGTGTGAATGGTACACATCAGATTTTTTCTTTTTTTCTCCACTGCGTCCTGAATTAAACAAACGAACGTCAGGTGCTACCAGCGCTAAATACTACCACATATATCATACGCAACATCTATCAAATTAATTGTTTTTCTAGTGTTTGAGGTAAAGAACAAAGGACAATGAAAGGGGAGAAATATCTAGTGGAAGGAATGTTTAGTGCAATCACATTTTTGGCCTGTCAGAAGTTATTATTGAAAATTGATATAATTGCAGTAAACATCGCAGCAACGTCATAACTTAATTTTGTTATAATTTCTGTCTAAAACTAATGTAACAATATATTACATAATTGGTTTACAGCTTTGGTAGAATGTGGATATTAATCAAGGATTTCGGTCGAGGAATAATGTGATAATTACCATTGCCTTTCATTGCCCAAGTCTACATAACCTATAATTCTATTTCCTGAATACTCGACGTGTTCCTTCAAGCACATCTTATAGATATTAATTGGGGTATTACCATTGCCTTTGCATTTACTTACTTCATTTTTGATTGCATTGAAGCATTCTACCCATAATCTTAGTTCACAATTAATTTCCATATACCAGGAACGTACGGTCCTTGTAGTTGGCAATGCATTATTGAGGCAAATATTTCCCTATCATTCCAAATTAAAAAATAATACAGAATCGTTCTGTTGATAATGTTTGACAATGACTTCACTAAGTATACCACCGAAAAAACACTTAAATAAACACACTAAACTGTGTATTGAATAATTTGCTTTTCCTTTTTTTTTTTTTTTTTTTTTTTTTTGCTATTCGAGAAACTACAACCAAACACCACACACGTATTGACCGTTATACTGGTTTAAAACGTACAGTCTAAATTTACTGCTTAATTGAAACTTTAACACCACAAATATTATATTTATGTGCATATTTAACCCACACAAGGCATGTTCATCTCAAAAGTGTAATGGCTAAAAATGGCGTCTTTGCAAAAATCCTGTCTCGCCAACCACAATGAACAAGGATAGGGCTTTTCCAAACTAATCTCTCTATATATCTGTGGGTGCAACAAGATTTCAAAGAAAAGAACATCAGTTGCGATAAAATGTTTCGACAGTATCGGTCCAGTTGGTGCTTTAATAGTTGAGTTATATTGTCTTCAAAATTATAGTATCATCATACTGTTGGCAAGATATCTTGCATACTGTGGATTTTCTAAATTTCACACATATACCACATTAATTCTTGCGGCGGTTCCTTAATATAGAAGTTCCGGGTTCGAATCCCACATGCAGGTTTAGGGTACTTAATGGAATGGTGTTAAGATATGGGTGCCCCAGCTCAGGATTTCTTTCTCAGGAGGGGCAAGACACAAGTGGATTTCTTCGAGTTCAAGATAGGTATTGAACTCATTTACTCATTTTCTTCCGTCGAACATGCACGCATTCCACCTAAATGTTCCCATTATAAAAATTGCTGACGAGAATGGTACGAGAATCTGTCCCAATTGCGAGGAGGAAGAGTCGTGTACCCACATCTTGGCAAGATGTAGGGGTACGGAGGAATGGCGAGAAAAACATTTACCGCTATCCTTTACCAATGTAGAGCTAGAAGCATGTTGGACGTTACTGGCAGGCACGGAAGACGTGGACAGGCTAGGTAAATTTATACTGAAGACAAGACAGATGAGATCTGAGAAGACTGACAATAGAGAAGGGGGGGGGGGAGGGATAAGAACAACTAAACAATGTATGTTTTACATATACATATATATATTTCTTTTAAGTGTATTTATCTATTATAAGAGGGTACATTTATGAAGGTCTACTCTGTGCTGTAAATTTAAATTGCTGTAATTGAATATCTTTGTATTTTTATTTTCGTGTTTACTCTTTTAATTTTTGTGTTGTTTTAATATTGCTTTTTAGTGTGTAATACAAAAGCACATACGGCCTGTGGACCCGTGCGATTGTTGAAGTGCAATGTATAATATCGGCATTTCAATAAATACACTCATTCATTCCTTCATACTTTTGACAGTCTTCTGTCGCGGACTCAGATATCACGTCTTAACACAAGGAATTTTCCATATCTAGTGAATTCGACCGTTATCTGGTGTGTTAAATTAACACAATTTCCGTCGCGGTCATATGTAGCCCGTTCGGCTCCACCGCGGACCCAAATATCACATCTTAACTCTGCGAATCTTCCATGGCTAGTCACATCATGTCACTCGACTAAAACGAGGACTGTTTATGTTTGCTTTGTTATGTCCACCCTCGGGAGTAAAACTTTCATTGTCCTGCCCTTAACGGTACTATCCTACCTGGCTCGAGTCCCAGCTTGCGGTAAATCTGACTTTTATCTTCTTAGACGTGTTTTACATTTGAGGGGCTCAGTGCCAGAGGGAGCTATTCCACACATTGTGAAAAAATGAGATGTTTTTGTTTTTAGACAGCTTCTGCCATCTCTCTGTCTGTGGAAATCTTGGTAATATTAACTGTTTTAGAGTGCCATCTACAGTAACTTACAGAAACTGCGTCATTTTCCAAAGTGAAAAAGTTTGTGCCAGATGGGGATATCTCACTATGAAGTTGCCTGCTATTTAAAGCACAATGCCACTAAACTTACAGAACTTTAACTATGTTAATAGTATTGTTTATTGTTTCAACTATAGGCCAAGAAATAATGAGTTTAGGCCTTAATACGTGAAACAGAATAATATTTAAGATTATTATTAAACTATAAGAATATTGTGTAAATAGCTGAAATTTTAGGCATTATACTATGCCGCAGATTATTCTATTTTTCAAAATGGAGGTAAATAGTATAGATAGTGAAGGAAAGAAACGAATATGCAAGCAAAACATATGGAAAAAAGTTATTGCTAAAGGAAACAGAAACAATGGTGAGGAATATCAATAATATGTTTAGTTTCTCTCTCTGCATTAGTACATTTTTAGTAAATAATACGGTTTGCAGTGCTAAATAAATAAAAAACTGTTAGTTATCACTTTTTTGTATTTTCTAGGACATTTCAAAATATTGATCAAATACTGGATTTAAAAAAGTTGTACCTTAATATTACATTTTTTACCAAATCAACAACTCTAATAAAACTCCTTTTTTCTCAAATTTAGCTATTTCTGGGATAGCTCCCTCTGGCGCTGAGCCCCTCATTTCTTTCCTGACCGTTTTGAATGTATATTTGGCCATTTTTACTATAATTTATATATCATATTGGATATAATTTATACCTCCTTTTAGAGAACTTTCAATCTCGTGACACGACATGTACTGTCTTACTCTCCACGTATAACTTTTGTAGGACGGTCACGTGGATAAAATGCACCTTGAAATCAGTTCCAAGTCAAGTGTAGCTGTATCTGGCGTCGTTTTTGTAATAAAATAAAGGTGCGTCGGTTTGCGGCCGGATCACAAAGAGTCAATTTAAATTCGGCAACAAGTTCAATGAACTGCCAAGGTATTAACAATAAATATCATGAACTGCTGCATTTTCTTCAAAATTATAATATCGTCATACTCTTGGCAAGATATCTTACATGTGGATTTTCTAAATTTCACACATGCATCACTTTAAGGCACTCCGGAATGTCAAAAAATCTTGAAATTTTTGGTTTTTGGTTTTTTGTTTAAACGTAATCTATGATATTTCAGCTTTAAAATGATATAATATAATTTATGTGGTTTACTCAATTTTAAATCTATTTAACACGGGTTTGAAATTAATCTAAATGGGCGTGGCACTTCTTAAAGAAAACTCTCAAACCAACAAACCATTGAGCTTATTGAGAAAAAGCAATCAAATTTTGCGATACTGAGGGATGGTTAATGTTCAGAAGGGACATTTTAGCCTTGGTGAGACCATTAGTTCATTGATTTTACCATAGATAGCAGGTTTTTTTACTTTCTCTAGCCCCATATGTACAATGTACATATGGATAGAGAAGTATTGTATTCCACCCAAAAATTCGATACCGAGATTTCACCGGAAATTCATGTTTTAGGACCCCCTGTATCCAAAAAACGCATTTTGAGAAAAAGGTCCGTGTGTGTGTCCGTGTGTCCGTGAACACGATAACTCAAAAACGAAAAGTAGCTAAAATACCAAACTTGGTATTTAAGTTTAGTATCTTCCAGGGACGCGACACGAAGATTTTGAGAAAAATCTCCCACCCCAAACTACCCTTTACATGGAACTTTTTTCGAAAATTTTGATTTTCTTAAAAATGGCTGTAACGATTTTGATTAAAATATCATATATTAAAGATATTTACATAAAAAATAAAATGCATATCTTGAATTTTCTGAGAATAGCTTCTGAAGACCTGTTTATTCTGGATCAATTTTGCTTAATTTGGCATAACTAGTACACTGTAAGAGATAGACAAAAAATTACTTTACAAAAAAGTAGATCTTGTTAAAATACACAAGTTATGTCATATACATTTTTATCGTGGAGCTTACCGTTTTCGAGGTATTCATTGTTATTGGTTTCAGTTGTGAATTACTTATACTTTTCTCAGACGGGGGTGTCCGTTTTTCTTTTGTTCTACTCCTGGCTAAGAAAAGAAGCGATTTGTAATGACAATCGCATAACTACAGCTTTTAAAACATTTGACTATTGGTTTAGCCTAGTGTTTTCCCTTATTTTCTTCCTACTTATACGGAACTAAATAATAAGAACATTGTGCTAATGAGTACCACGATTAGCAAGGTACAGAAAGAAGAAGAATCTTGTGTATGAAGTTTGTAGAACAGCTAGAGAAGGTCATGTGAGTGTAACACACAAGATTTTTTTATTTTTTTTTTCATTTTTTATTTTTTATTTTTTGCAGTAAGTCCTTTAACCTGGTTGGTCATATAAGACGATGAATGAAATTGGTGAAATGATGCTCAAATGATCTCGGGGTCCATGGAGCTTAAAGTTACTCGACATTCGTCTTCTCAGGATAAGGGAAAACCTCTAAAACCCCCTTATCCGGGTAACTCACCCTAAGCCAGATTCAAACTCACGATCTTGAATGTGAAGCAGACACGCTACTGCCACACTACGCAGGTGGGCAGTAAGTTATTGTTTTTCAGTGTAATACGTATATGATATTTTAATATCAAAATCGTTAGAGCCATTTTTGAGAAAATCAAAATTTTCGAAAAAAGTTCCTTGTAAAGGGAAGTTTGGAGGTGGGGGGATTTTTCTCAAAATCTTCGTGTCGCATCCCAGGAGGATACTAAACTTAAATACCAAGTTTGGTAGTTTACCGACTTTTCGTTTTTGAACTATCGTGTTCACAGACACACTGACACACGGACACACGCACACGGACCTTTTTTTGTGAAAATGCTTTCTATGGATTAAGCGGACCTTAAAACATATATTTCCGCTGAAATCTGGTCCAATACCTTCTCTATACACTATATACATAGTATATGTAGAGAAAGTAAAAATAATTCTCGATGTGAACACATGTAAGGCTGTATCTAATTTATATGGGCAAAGCCTTCTTATACACTCTTTAGTTAATGACTTTTGCAATAGATTCTTTACTTGAAGTAGCACATGTCTTGAGTGTTACGTCATTTCCTAATTGTACTGTATTAATGACATCTCAAACTCTTACTGTAAGCACTTACTTTGTTTGTTGGCATGGCAATTAATAAATGAATTGTAAATTTAGCTTACATTACCAAATATGTATTCAGAATGATTAACTTATATACCAAGTATTTCAAAAAATACAAAACGACATGTTATTTACTTTTTACGAGGGCGAGTTTTATTCGTGTTTTTTTGTTTGTTTGTATTCAGTTGGTTGAGTCTATGCTCTTGGAGTTACCCTGTAGTTCCGGACCTCCCCGAAAAAAAATCGTCTTTGCATTTACAAAACGAAATAAAGATTGGGTGGGGTAAAGAAACATATATTTTAAAATTGGGCATGAAATAAAAGGTTGGGAATAGCATGGCTGAGGTTGGGAGGGTGGAAAACCCATAAGGTAGTTGATGAAGCTGGTAGGCGGATTTGCCCATTATGCGGGTATCAGGAAGGCTGGACAAATATTTTGGCAGATTGCGCGCAGATGGAGGACATTAGGAAAACATTATTGCCGGAAGTATTTTTAGCTTCAAACAGACGAAGGACAGCATTCTGGGATTTGATTCCAAACAGCCAAAACTGGCCAAGCCTGGGCACATACTTAAGTTCGTGCACTAAGAGATAAACGTCTTATTTGGTGTTTGAGTAACCTATGTGTATGAATACGTTGTGTAATTTTGTGTGTGTGTGTGTGTGTGTGTGCGTGTGCGCGCGCGCGCTATATCAAAGTGTTCTTTCCTTTATTGTCCTGCGGTTCTGTTGTAGCTTGCGAGCATGTGTGTGTGTCTGTGTGTGTGTGTGTGTGTGCGCGCGCGCGCGCTATATCAAATTGTTCTTTCCTTTATTGTCCTGCGGTTCTGTTGTAGCTTGCGAGCATGTGTGTGTGTGTGTGTGTGTGTGTGCGCGCGCGCGCGAGCGCGCTATATCAAAGTGTTCTTTCCTTTATTGTCCTGCGGTTCTGTTGTAGCTTGCGAGCATGTGTGTGTGTCTGTGTGTGTATTTCCAATGTTGTTAAGATATATAAAATAGATATGTCGGTAATATTTTAAATTCAAGTATTTTTAGGAGCATGTACTGTCACCCGCCCCATGCGATTGTGTGACGCAAATATTTCATTATTTTAAACTTAATAATACAAAATCTGATGTGTTCCATTCACATGACTTTCTCTACATCTCTGCAACAAATTATTGTTAAAAAGCTTATGCTTCTATTTACTTCACGCTAATCGAGAAAAAATTAGCATAAATAGACTTGTTACTTGCTTCCTTGTAAGTAGATGCGAAAAAAGGGAGTACCATAGGTTAAAGTGATAGTCAAAAGCTGGTTACTATGCGATTGAAGTTCCTTTGTTTGTGTGGACAGGAGTTGACGAATTCCTGTATGAGAAAAATACGTTTTGCAAGGCTGAAACCAAAAACAAGTAATATCTAAAAAACGATCAACTCCGCGAAAAAATGTATATAACATAAACTGAGTGTTTTAATGTGCTCTATATGTTTGGTTTGCTAAGTTTTTGTCTATCTCTTACAGCTTACCAGTTACACAAAATTCCGTAAAATTCATCCAGAATAAAGTAGACTTCAGAGGCTATTCCCAGAAAATTCAAGAAATACATATTATTTGTCAGGTATAGGTATATATTTAATATACGATATTTTAATCAAAATCGTAAGAGCCATTTTTTAGAAAAACAAAATTTTCGAAAATTTTTCCATGTGAAGGGTAGTAGCGGGGGGGGGGGTGATTTTCTTGAAAATCTTCGTGTCGCATCCTTGGAAGATAGTGAACTTAAATACCAAGTTTGGTATTTAACGGTCTTTTCGTTTTTGAGCTATAGCTGCCCACAGACATACACACACGAACATTTTTCTAAAACTGCTTTTTTTGGATTCAGGTGGTCTCAAAGCATGTATTTCCGGTGAAATCTCGGTATCGAATTTTTGGGTGTAATGCAATACCTTCTCTTTACACTATGTACATAGTACGAATAGAGAAATTAATACTATTACTACTACTACTACTTAATAAGAAAATAAACAGAAGCTTTTGCAATAGAAAGTATTAATTAATTGCTTGCTTTTGAAGCGGAAGTAGATAAATAAGGTACTTGTTTTATTGTGGATAGACTTGGAGTTTGTAATTATGTCGGAGTGGCAGTGTTTGGTTGGCAGTGGCTGTACACGACTGGACGCCGAGTTGAGTGGCTTCAATAAACCATCAGGCGGGCGACATCGGACAAGGTCCGTCCCATGTTTCGCTCCCCGATCCTTCACACAGCCGCGCCATTTTTAATTGACACGCAGAAAGCTCCGAGTACTGCATTTTAGAGGAAAAAGAATCAGACTGCGTGATCATTCCGGTCACCGCACACGCTTTTTCCTTCTCATAGAGGCCGAGCTTTGTTTATCATTTCTTTCTGCAACTTGCGCATCGATATCCATTATTATTCACAGAGGCAGCTGGAACTCAACCATTGAAAATATTCATTATTGCGGTCAACAGAAACTCACGTCAAAGACGTAGTCAGACGTTACATTTAAACTGTGATTATTATTATTATTATTATTATTATTAGTTATCACAATAAACCAATGACCTGAATATTATGGAAACCTATACGTACTATGTACAGTGTGAATAGAGAAGGCATTGTATTGCACTCAAAATTTCGATACCAAGATATCACCGGAAATATATATTTTGAGACCCCTGAATCCCCCCCAAAAACATTTTTGGAAAAAGGTCCGTGTGTATGTGTGTGTATCTGTCAGTCTGTTTGTGGACAGTATAGCTCAAAAACGAAAAAAACCAAACCTGGTATTTAAGTTTGGTATCTTCCAAGGATTTTACATGGAACTTTTTGCGAAAATTTTTATTTTCTCAAAAATGGCTTTCACGATTTTGATTAAAATATCGTATATTAAAGATATTTACCTGACAAATAAAATGTATATCTTGAATTTTCTGCGAATAGCCTCTGAAAACTACTTTATTCTGGATGAATTTTACGGAATTTTGCATAACAGCTAAGCCGTAAGAGATGGACAAAAACTTACCACACAAAAATGTAGAGCACGTTAAAATACACATTTTATGTGATATACATTATTTTGAGATATTCCTTGTTTTTAGTTTCAGCTTTGAAAAACATACTTTTCTCATATAGGAATTTGTCAACTCCTGTCCATACAAACAAAGGAACTTCAGTCATATAGCAACCAGCTTTTGACTATCACTTTAACCTAAGGTACTCCCTTATTTCCCTTCTACTTACAAGGAAGCAAGTAATAAGACTATTTCTGCTATTTTTTTTCTGGATTAACATGAAATAAATAGAAGCAACAACTTTTTAACATTAATTTGTTGCAGAGATGTAGAGAAAATCATGTGAATGGAACACATCGGATGTTTTTTTAAAACAGACAAGGGCAGGGCATCGGGTAGTTAGCGAGGATTTTATACACAGAAATAGATTGGGAAATAAAAGAGAAACGTAAACACCAGCTGTTATGAAGGAAAAAACAATAAGATCCAGGAGGAATCTGTATAGCATTAATAAAGTTTGGAGGACTAGAATTGATGGAAATGTTAAAAAAAAAGTATAGAGAAAGTAAAAAAGAAGAAAAAAAGTAATATTTTGCACTCACATGACTTTTTCTACACATCTGTAACAACTTTTTGTTGAAAAGCTTATTTTTCCATCTACATCATGCTAATCGAGATAAACAATAAAAATAGGCACGCTAAAGCATTAGTATCGTCCTTTAAAAGCCGGTTGGTATGTGAAACAATTGATATTCCAATCTCTTGACTTGTCATGAATAAACAAACGAGAAGAAAGATGACTTCCCGTTCGAGAAAAGTTTAAGTGGCTAAAGCCGGAATATCTCGAAAACGGTTAACTCTAAAAAAACAATGTATATGATATAAATTATGAGTTTTAACGAGATCTACATGTTTTGTGCAGTAAGTTTTTGTCTTTCTCTTACGGTTTGCCAGTTATACAAAAGTCATTCAGAATGAAGAGGTCTTGAGAGACCTGAGAAAATCTAAGATATATATTTCTTTTGTCATAAAAATATCGTAAACATACGGTATTTTAATCAAAATCGTTAGAGCCGTTATTCAGAAAACGAAAATTTTCGAAATTTGTTCCATTGTAAGGGTAATTTGGGGTGGGGTGGGAGGCTTCCTCAAAACCTTCGTGTCGCATCCTTGAAAGATACTTCACTTATACATCAAGTTCGGTATTTTACCGACTTTTTGTTTTTGACGGACCTTTTTCTAAAAATGCTTTTTACTTTCTTTGCACACACTATGTAAATAGTGTATGAGAAGATATTGCATTTTATCCAAAAATTTGATACAGAGATTTCACCGGAAATAAACCTTTTAGGGTCCCCTTTATCAAAAAAAGTACTTTCGGAAAAAGGTCCGTGTGTATGTGTGTGTGTGTCCATGAACACGATAACTCATAAAGGAAAAGTCTGTAAAATACCACACTTGGCATTTAAGTATAGTATCTTCTAGGGATGCGATACGAAGATTTTGAGTAAAATCCCCCACTACAAACTACCCTTTACATGGAAAAAAATCGAAAATTTTGATTTTCTCAAAAATGGCTAACGATTTTGATTAAAATGCCGTATATTAAAGATATTTATACGGAAGATAAAATGTATTTCTTGAATATTCTGAGAATAGCCTCTAAAGACCTTTTTATTCTGAATGAATTTTGCTTAATTTTGCGTTACTGGTAAAGCATAAGAGATGGACAAAAACTTACTATACAAAAAATACAGATTAGGGTAAAACACACAATTTATGTCATATAATGTTTTTTTCCCGTGGAATTGACTATTTCCGAGATATTCCTTGAATTTTGCTTCGGATTTAATATACTTTAACTTTTATCACACGGAAAGCTGTAAACTCCTGGTCCTGCATAGAAATGGATTTCAATCACACGGCAACCAGCTTTTAAAAGATTTGACTATCGTTTTAGTCTAATGTATTTCGTTATTTTCCTTCTACTTACAAGTAAGCAAGTGATTAAGACAATTTCTATTAATGTTTATCTCGTTTATCATAAAGTAGATAGAAGAATTAACTTTTTAACACGAATTTGTTACAGAGAGGTAGAGAGAGTCAAGTGAATGGAACACATCCGATTTTCTTGTAGAATTGACCGTTTTCGAGACATTATTTGTCATTGGTTTTAATTTTAAACTACCTAAACTTTTCTCAAATGGGACCATGCAAAGTGAACTGCACCTCAATTCTTTCAGATGACGACCAACTTTTAAAAGATTTGACTATCGCTTTAGCCTAAAGTATTCCTTTATTTACTTCTACTTAAAAGGAAGCAAGTAATAAGACCAACTCTGCTAATCTTTATCCAGATTAGCCTGATGTAAATAAAAGAATAATATTTTGTGAGAAAATTTTATTTGTGAAACAGCTAGAGAAAGCTATGTGAATTTAACACATCAGATTTCTATTTTATGGACTCTAAATGCAACAGTTAGATAACATTTAATGCCTAAAGTTCCGCCCTCTATTGATTGTTATAAGAATTGAAAGAATTTCATTTCTTGGAAATGCTGAGGTTATTCATGTCCAAGAAATGGCCATAGAGTTTTAAATTGAGAGGAAAGAAAGACGTGAACTGAAGGCGTGGGAGAGGCATGCTGTACACGAGAGCATATAGCATTTAGTGCACCCCTTGTTTGTTTACGCTAGTGTGCGTGTGTGTGTGCCAACAATCGATTGTCAAGAGACTCTCCATAACTTCAAGTGCCTCCCCACCACACGGTGTGAACCTCCCCACCTTGTCCTCTATGGCGCCTTCCATTGTCTCAGATTATCGCTTCATTGCCACTGCACAGAGGGAAATGCTGCGAGGATGTCGTTTTTAAAACCAAGCTAACCATCCACGCATAAAACTATTAAAACGCAAAACAAAATGGTGCTTAGTCTCTACTGTTAACAACCTTACTTGGTAGACAGAGAAGAAATTGTATTCTACCCAAATATTCTACATTTCCACCAAAAACATTGATAGAAACCTCCGAAACGCAAAAAATAGTTATTTATGATGTAAGAGCGTAAAGTTATGATTTTGATTTGAGCGGAAATATTGTGACACCGAACGCAGTCGAGAATCAAAAAGAAACTTTACGTTAACGTATCATACAGTGTTTTTTCTACAAGAATTTTATGATATTCAAAGAAAAACAAGGAAAGATGAAATAAATTTGAGGTTAAGTTTGAGTCATTTACCAAAGATTATAGTTTGTTATTTATTTCGCAGCGTTAGGCGAGTATAGTTTCGCTTTGTGGTTCCTGGGTGCGATGACGGTACAATTATAGCAAGCCGTGACAAACGTTGTTCTGTGATGTATTTTGAGAAAATGGCAGATTTTAAGATTTTATTTATTTTTTGTGTGTGGCTTAACGTCCTTTAACCTGGTTGGTCATATCGGACGATGAATGAAATTAGTGAAATTATGCTCAAAATGATCTCGGAGTCCATGGATCTTAAAGTTACTCGACATTCGTCTTCTCAGGATAAGGGAAAACCCCGAAAAAAGAAACCTTATCCCAGTAACCCACCCTAAGCGAGATTCGAACTCACGACCATTTGAATGTGAGGCAGACACGCTACCACCACACTATCGAGGTGGGCTTTTGAGAATTATGATATCTTTAGAATTGCCAAAGAAGCAGAACAAATTTACAACCTGCTAAATCCCGAAAAGTTTATGAGAAATTTATGAATATTTATTTAATTGTTTTTCTGTTGATCAGTGATGAATACACACTAATATGTAAATTATTTTAGCAAGCGTAAAATAGGAACAAAATTACTTTACGCTTGAAGCACTTCTTTACGCGTGGATTCCGTAAAAATCAAGTTTGTAATCTGAAATGAGCTCGTAAACTACTCAATTACCTTGATCATATAAAAAAGTATTTTACTTTCTCTATATACTACATAGTAGGTGGGTAAACTACACCTAAAATTGGTAACCGAGATTTCACAGCAAATACACTTTTAGGAACTCATGTATCCAAAAAAGAAAACAAAAAAAAAAATTAGAAAAAGGTCCGTGTATGTCTGTGAACATGAGGAGTCAGTAAACTACCAAACTTGGTATTTAACTTTAATTTCTTTCAAGGATATGACATGAAGATTTTGAGGAAAATCCCCCACCCAAACTACTCTTTACATGGGGGAAGAAAAAATAGAAACTTTTGATTTTCTCAAAAATGGCCCTAACGATTTTGATTAAAATACCGTATATCACACGTAAATGTATTTACATCACAAATAACATGTATATCTTGAATTTCCTGACAATAGCATCTGAAGATCTTCATTTTGGATGAGTTTTGCAGAATTTGGCACAACTGGTAAACCGTAAGAGACAGACAAAAGCTTACTGCACCAAAATGTAGATGTCGTTAAACAAACAATTTATGTAATGTGCATTTTTTTGTGGAGTTGACCATTTCAGAAATTCCTTGTTATAGGTTTCAGTTTCAAAATATTTAAAACTTTTCTCGTAAGGGAATTTGTCAACTCCTGGTAATCAATGGTATACAGTTTTTAAAAGATTTGACTATCGCTTTAGCCTATGGTACTCCCTTATTTCTCTTCTATTTACATGGAAGCAGCTAATAAAAACAGTTCTACTAATTTATCTCGATTGTCATGAAGAATTAGTTCTTTAATAATAATTTGTTACAGAGATGCAGAGAAAGTCAAATGAATGTAAAAGCTTCGTATGTGCATTTGTAGCTGTAACTGCGAGGAACATAACTCAAAAGGAAAACTTTAATATACTCTGCACGCACGTTTCATGGGAACCAGATTTACTGGTTAGCTCGGGCCAGTGAGAGGGAAGAAGTGTGAGCTCGCCCACCTGTCTTTCCGAAATGTTGTCAACTAAAGAAATTTGTTTATCACGAACTAACTGAATTATTAAACGAAATACAGCACACGTGCATGTATATGAACTCTGGGATCTACAGACAGAATGAAACCTTAGTATTGAAGCCGCTAGATATCAGGGTGTACAGCGTACTTCATGTCTCAATGCTGTTACTCTGCTCTACTTCCGATATTGCGCGAAACCTGCCGAATGAAGACGTAGGAGCCGAGCGCCCAAGAAAAGGTGCACGCAACTCGGTATTTAGGTTTAATAGTTTCCAAAGATGTGACACGATTATGTGGAAGAAAATGCACACCAATCGCCTTTTTTCTTGCCTCCGTAGGTGGGGAGGAGGTAAGAGCGTGTTTACCCATCTCAAATTCAAGAGATCACGAATTCGAATCACGCTTAAAGAGAGTTACCCAGATAAGGGTTTTTTCAGGGTTTCCCTTATATTGAGAAAACGAATGTCGAGCAATTTTAAGCTCCATGGACCCAAAATCATTTGAGTATTATTTCACCAATTCCATTTTTCGTCCTATACGAGTATGACCAACCAAGTTAAAGGACGTTAAGCTAAACAACGGGCAATCTTACGAATTTTTTTATTTTCTCAAAAATGGTTTTAACAATTTCGATAAAAATACCTATATTAAAGATATCTACCCGAAATAAAAAGTATGTTTTGCATTTTTTGGGTGTAGCTTGTAAAATCTTCTTCATTTTGAAGGTATTTTATGTAATCTTGTATACCTGATTAACATTTAGCGGTTTACGAATACGTACTATACAATGTACATCTACGAGTATTTAAAAATTAGTTTATTTCAAATTAAGTTTTAAGTGCCATAATTTAATCCCGAGGTATCCGTTATTAATGGTCCAAATTATTCAATACCTATTTTCCCACTCCTCTTGATATTCAGTTATTTCTCGCGATTTCATAGAAAGAGTTCCTATGGCATTTTAATCCATTTGATTACTTTCTCTACACGTACTATGCACATAATGTATACAGAAGCTATAGATGCCGAGTTTTCACCAGAAATAAACGTTTTAGTTCACATGTATAAAACATTTTTAGAAAAAAGGTCCGAGTATATGTGTATGTGTGTCTGTGAACACGATAACTCAAAAACGAAAAATCGGTAAAATACCAAACTTGGTATCTGAGTTTAGAATCTTCCAAGAATGTGACACGAAGGTTTTGAGGAAAATCCCCCCACCCTAATTACCCTTTATTTGAAAGAAATTTCGCAATTTTTATTTTCTCAAAATGACAAACGATTTTTATTAAAATATCTTGAATTTTCTGGAAATAGCCTCTGAAGATCTCTTCATTCTGGATGAATTTTGCTGAATTTTGTGTAACTGGTAAACCGTAAGAGATAAACAAAAATTACTGCACAAAGTTGCAGATCTCGATAAAACACACAATTTACGATATATACACTTTTTCGTGAAGTTGGCCTTTTTGAGATATTCCTTGTTATTGGTTTCAATTTTAATGCTTCTACCTTTTCCTATATGGGAATTTGTCAACTTCTGGCCATACAAACAAAGGAACTTCAATCACATAGCAACCAGCTTTTAAAACATTCGACTATAGCTTTAACCTATGATAGTCCCTGATTTCCCTTCTACTTACAAGGAAGTAAGTAATAAGACTGCTTCTACTAATTTTTTTTTCTCGATTAGTATGAAGTAGATAGTAGAATAAGCTTTTTATCAACAATTTGTAGTAGAGATGTAGAGAAAGTCATGTGAGTGGAACACATCAGACTTTTTTATTCAGTAACATTTTGTCTATGTTTATGGTATACCAATTATACTGAAGTCAATCAAAATTAAAACTTCACAGGGTGCTCCCAGAAAATTCAACATATACACTTTTGTCATGCAAATATCGTAAACATATTATGGTGTTTTAGTCATCATCATAATTGAGAAACATTTAAAATAAAATGATGAAATATTTTCAACGTCGAAAGTGTTTTAGAGTGATGGGAGGATTTTCCTTAAAATCTTTGAATTGCAATTTTGGAAGATGTTGAATCTAAATAAATAATTTGGTATCTAACAGAATTTTCATTTTAGAAAATCCGAAATCAATTTTTTGGGTGGAATACAATATCTTTTCTACCATAAAGTACGTGGAAGGGAAAATACAAATATTTTTTAGATCTAACGGTAAATGGAATTAGTGACAAGATAATACTATTGGATAGGATATCTGTAGAATTGTTATTAGTCCCATTTGTTTGAGATGTTATAAAGCAAACGAAACACAATTAATATTTTAAGTGATTGTAAATAGCAAACATTTGGGGGAAGACGGTCCTTAATAAAATGGCATACTGCAGTTCTAATTTGAGGCAATATTTATATCCTAACCTCAAAATCTGCCGACATCTTGTGGTTTTCATTTTCATTTTCGTAATGTTTGATGTTCAAATGTTTTTGTTCTATTGCATTCTGAAGTTGAAATGGCTGGGTGCAACGTTTACTATTCCTTGTGCTTTCGTCGTGTAAAGTGTTTTGATTTTCTTCATGCGATTTTATTCATTAATAAACACGTATTATGGTCACGTGTTGATTTTCTTGGTGATGAAGCCAGTTATTATAAAAGAGGTTTTTCATAAGTATATAAAAGGCCACTCGGAGATTAGTATTCGTCGAGTGAGGGTGAAAAGGCCACTTGGAGTTCATTAACCGTCGAGTGAGGTCAAAGACCTTTAGCAATCGGAGTAAAATCGACGGCAAACCCCAGAATACGCCTGCATTAAAGTATTCACATAGAATCTTATACACACACATATTTTCAGCGGGATCGTTGCGTTATTTCCGTCCATTTTATTAAAAGGTGAAAGTATATTATTCTGAGGAATGAGCTAGATTTTCCCGTTGGAACTTATAGAAAAGTTAGTCGCGTTCAAATAAAACACATAGTTGCATCGAGCGATTGCAGTTTCGTATAAGAATTGTATGAATAAACTACAATTGCACAAAGAAAATCGCCAAGTAGTCTGGATCTGTAAAACCCACAAGCCCTGAGATAAAAATCGATTGCTACTTCAAACTAGGTGCAAGCATGGAAAATGTCTACCTAAGATTTAGCGTGAACGCAAAGGGTCATACTACCTCAAATTGAACGAAGTAAGAACAATCCCAAGGCAATCTGCGCCAAAGAAAGGCTAAACCAGGGTTCCTCTACCTTGAAGGTTAAAATTGTGGTATTTTAGGTATAGGTTTTGATAAAACTCCAACATTGCATCGTAATATTGCAATAAAATACAACGGTATTCAAAAGCATGTTTTGGCTCACTCAATGTCATTACTAGTTTTGTTACCCAGAATATGAAGCTACGTTTATTAGCGCCATAACCGATGTTCAACGGGTGGTTTTTTAAATCCCGAATAATGATTTAATTAAATTTATTCTGTTCACTCTTGATAACATTATTGCACCATGACCCAGAATATTTTTACTCTCTTTAGCCTTATGTACATACAATGTAGCTAGAGAGGGTAATGTAGGTATTGCTCAAAAAATTCGATGTGGATATTTCACAGAAAATGTGTGTTTTGAGGTCCCCTTATTCCGTGAAAAGCTTTTAGACACGCCTAAACTTGGTATCTAAGTTTAGTATCTTCCAACAAAATCTCTGGACCCCAAACTACCCTTTATATGGACATTTTTTTGAAAATGTTGTTTTCTCAAAAATGACTAACGATTTTGATTAAAATACAGTATATTTAAGATATTTACATCACAAATGAAATGTATATCCTTTAACTTTTTTGGAAATAGCCTCTAAAGATCCTTTACTCTGGATGAATTTTGCATAACGGTAAATCGTAAGAGATAACCAAATACTTACTGCATACAAAATGTAGATTTCATTAAAACACACAATTTCATGTACATTTTTTCGTGATGTTGACCATTTTCAAGGATTGGTTGCAGTTTTAAATTACTTAAACATTTCTCATACGGGAATTTGTAAACTCCTGGCAATGCAAAGAAACGGATTTCAACCACATGGTAACCAGCTTTTAAAAAAGTTGACTAATTTTAGCCTAGTGTATTTCGTTATTGCCCTTCTACTTACACGAAAGCAAGTAATAATTTATACTTTTGTCTATTTATCTAATTTGAATAGCATTTGGTATTCATATTAACATAACAGGAACGTAATTAAAATAGATATTTAAAAGCATCTATACAAAAATCTGATGTGTTCTACTCACATGACTTTCTCTATCTTTTCTGCAAACAAACTGTTCTAAAAAAGATTATTCGTTCATCTTCATCATGTAAATCAAGATAAACTTTATCAGGAATGGTCTTATTACACAATTCCTTATAAGTAGAAAGAAATAGGAGAGTACTGTAGGCTAAAGCGATAGTCAACGTTTTAAATAGCTGTCGCTATGCGATTGTCATTGAAATTTGATTTTGTTTCAATTGCCACGAGTATAACAAAAGAAAATGAAACGTACGAAGACTACCCGTTTGAGAAAAGTTGGAAGTATTTTAAAACTGAAACCATTAACACAGAACATGTTGGAAATGGTTAGTTAAAAAAAAAAAAACAACAACAACAACAACAAGAACAACTGAATATGACAAACTGTGTTTTAAAGAGATGTACATATTTTGTGCAGTAACTTTTTGTCTATTTCTTACGGTTTATCAGTTTTGCAAAAGTTATCCAGAGTTTATTCCTAATAAATTTCGGATATGCATTTCATTTGCCATGCAAATCGCTTTAATATATGACACTAATAAAAAATGTTAGACATTCTTTTAGAAAATCGAAAAAAATGTTCCATGTAAAGAGTAGCTTGGGGTGCGGAGATTTTCCTGAAAATCTCTGTGTTGCACCCTTGTGAGGTGATAGGTTTAAATACCATATTTGGTATTTAGCCGAGTTTATGTTTTTGAGTGTGTGTGTGTGTGTGTGTGTCTCTCTCTCTCTCTCTCTCTCTCTCTCTCTCTCACACACATACACACATACATATTTTTCTAAAAATGCTTTTTTGGATTCAGGAGTTCTCAAAATATATATTTCCGGTGTAATATCGCATCGATATTTTGGTTGGGGTTCAATACCTTCTCTATCTACTGTCGCTCTGCGTGATGTGGTGATAGACTCTAAAATCCAAAATCGCAGGTTTAAATCTGACGGCGCTAAAATCCTTAGCACGGCTTTCTTTGGAAGAGAAGTAAAGTCCGTGATCTCGTGGAAGTTTATTTGCAAGTAAAAGAACCCTACATCTTGCAAGTTATGATTTCGACCGACAACACTATCTGTAGGCGACGAGCTGAACCTTCAACACAATAGCGCATAGCGGCGAAATCACGAACTAACATTCAAATCTAATCACGGAAATATCGTAACGTTGCCCTTTGTTCTGCTTAGGAGAAACAGGAAATACTGCTACTTCTACCTATTATGTACAGTAGTGGCATTAATTGTGGACACTTTTTGGTTAAATTAACTTTAAAATTAAAACATTTTATTAAATTCTTACTCAGGACTATTCGTATCTGATAAATTACAGCCAGGAAGTGCCAGCATAATACACAATTTAATCTGTTAATATAAACTGGAGCTTATTTGGCCCAACATTTGAAAATGTATTGTTTTATAACTTTATAAATATTATTTTATCTTATATTGCTATATATAATGTGAATATTGGAATTATTGCTGCATTTTTACTTTCTCTACACGAACTATGTACATAGTGTATAGAGAAGATATTGCATTCCACCCACAAATTCGATACCGAGATTCCACCGAAAGTACATGTTTTGGGTCCCCCTAAAACCAAAAAAAGCATTTTTGGAAAAATGTCCGTGTGTGTGTGCCTGTGTACAGCACAGCTCAAAAAAGAAAAGACCGTTAAATACTAAACTTGGTGTTTAAGTTTGGTATCTTCCAAGGATGCGACACGAAGATTTTCAAGAAAATCCCCCTATCCCCAACTACCCTTTACATGGAACTTTTTCGAAAATTTTGATTTTCTCAAAAATGGCTCTAATGATTTTGATTAAAATGTCAAATATTAAAGATATCTACCTGACAAATAAAATGTATATCTTGAATTTTCTGGGAATAGCTTCTGAATTTTGCATAACTGCTAAACTGTAAGAGATGGGCAAGAACTTAACACACAAAAAATGTACAGCATATTAAAACACAGAATTTATGTTATATACAGTTTTTTTCGTGGAGTTGATCGTTTTTGACTATTCCTTGTTTTTGGTTTCAGCTATGAAAAACTTATACTCTTCTCATACAGGAATTTGTCAACGCCGGTCCATACAAACAAAGAAACTTCAGTCAAATAGCAACCAGCTTTTGTTTATCAGTTTAGCCTATGTTACTCCCTTATTTCGCTTCTACTTACAAGGAAGCAAGTAATAAGACTCTTTCTGCTATTTTTTTTCTCGATTAGCATGAAGTAAATAGAAGCATAAGCATTTTAACAATAATTTGCTGCAGAGATGTAGAGAATGTCATGTGAATGGAACTCATCAGATTTTTAATAAGAGAACTCGAAACATGGAGACATCTATTAGTTACTTTCTCTATACGCACTATGTACATAGTGTATAGAGAAGGTATTACACTCCACCCAAATATTTGATACCAAGTTTTCACCGGAAATATATGTTTTAGGGTCCCCTTTATCTAAAGAAAAGCATTTTCGGAAAAAGGTCCGTATGTGTGTGTGTGTGTTCGTGTGTCTGTGAACATAACTCAAAAACGAAAAGTCGGTAAAATACCAAACTTGGTATTTAAGTTTAGTATCTTCCAGGGATGCGACACGAAGATTTTGAGAAAACTCCCCCCCCCCGACTACCCTTTACATGCAACTTTTTTTGAAAATTTCGATTTTCTCAAAAATGGCTCTAACGATTTTAATTTAAATTTCGTATATTAAAGATATTTACCTGACAAATAAAACGTATATCTTGAATTTTCTGGGAATAACCTCTGAAATTTGCATAACTGCTAAACTGTAAGAAATGGACAAAACTTACTGCACGAAAAATGCAGAGCACTTTAAAACACATAATTTATGTTAGATACATATTTTTCATGGAGTTGATCGTTTTTGAGATATTCCTTGTTTTTGGTTTCAGCTATTAAAAATTATACTTTCCTCACACAGGACTTTGTCAACTCCTGTCCATACAAACAAAGGAGCTTCAGTGACATACAAACCAGCCTTTGAATATCACTTTAACCCTTGGTACTTCCTTATTTCACTTCTACTTACAAGGAAACCAGTAATAAGATTATTTCTGCTAATTTTTTCTGATTAGCACGAAGTAAATAGATGTATAAGCTTTTTAAGAACAAATTGTTGCAGAGAAATAGAGAAAGTCATGTGAATGGAACACATCAGATTATTTTTGGAATATGACGTTTCAATACTATGAACACCATACTCATTTCCCCAGTTTTGTGCTCCTATTATAAGAGAGTAACAATTTATATTTCAGATTGGACTTAGTATAAACTAAATGGGATATTTTCCAAGTATACTTTTTATTATACTTTACATCCCATAGTGTACGTCGTGGTGCTCATGGTGTTGAAATGTCATATCTTAAAATTACTAGACTCTCTAAATTTGGAGCCTCATTTTCTACCACTAATTCCAATTTTCACATTAGGGCCAATTACCTCCAGTTTGTGGTAAAAGGTTTACTATGTTATTATTCTAACACTTCCTGACCATAATTTATCAGTCGCCCTCCGTGGTGTAATGATTACCATGCTAACTTCATATACCCAAGGTTGCGGGTTCAAACCCGGCGGAGGACGATGGATTTTTTCGGCCGTAAAAATCCTTAGCATGGCTTCCTTCGGAAGGGAAGTAAAGCCGTTGGTCCCGTGTCATAGATTTACGGCACGTAAAAGAACCTCAAGCCTGATAGAGAGGCCTCTGAGTAAAATTAAGCAGTATTTCACGCCCAATTTAGAATGGGACGCTGAGAACCACAGTATTTAAAGTGCGTCCATAAAATAACACGCCGTTTATATTTTTACTTTCTCTACGCGTACTATGTACACAGTGTATAGAGAAGGTATTGCACTCCACCAAAAAAATTCGATACTGAGATTTCACCGGAAATACATGTTTTAGGGTCCCCTGTTTCCAAAAAAAGTATTTTCAGAAAATGGTCCGTGTGTGTATGTGTGTCCGTGTGTCTGCGAACACGATAACTCAAAAACAAAGTCGGTAAAATACCAAAATTGGTATTTAAGTTTAATATCTTCCAGGGATGCATCACGAAGATTTTGAGAAAAATCCCCCACCCCAAACTACCGTTCACATGGAAATTTTTTCGAAAATTTTGATTTTCTAAAAAATGGCTTTAACGATTTTGATTAAAATATGGTATATTAAAGATATTTACCTGATAAATAAAATGTATATTTTGAATTTTATGGGAATAGTCTGAAGAGTAGTTTATTCTGGATGAATTTTACGGAATTTTGTATAACTGCTAAACCGTAAGAGATAGATAAAAACTTACCACACAAAAAATGTAGAGCACGTTAAAACACACAATGTTATATACATTTTTTTCGTGGAGTTGATTGTTTTTTAGATATTCCTAATTTTTTTGTTTCAGCTATATGAAACTTATACTTTTCTCATACAGGAGTTTCTCAACACCTGTCCATACAAATAAAGGAACTTTAGTGACATAGAAACCAACTTTAGCCCATCACTTTAACCTATGGTACTCCCTTATTTCTCTTCTTCTTCCAAGGAAGCAACTAATAAGACTATTTCTGCTAATTTTTACTTGATTAGCATGAAGTAAATAGATGCACAAGATTTTTAACAATAATTTGTTGCAGAGAAGTAGAGAAAGTCATGTGAATGGAGCACATCAGATTTTTATTTTTATAATTTTTCCGATAAGAATAATCCTGAATAAGATTTTAATGCAATATTGTAATTTGAACAAAAAGTGTTCAGAATTAATGCCACTACTGGACTCTGTACGTGTGTACTAGATAAAGTAATACAGAAATTTCACTCCCAGTGATACTTAACTTTCACTAAGTCTGAAAGAGTGCTGTGCCTAGGTACAGGTGCTACAAGGCAGGCAGGCAGGCTATCAAGGACGGACCTGGTTTCTCTCCCTGTTGCGTGAGATGCACGTAGGACAGCATATGGCCCTCTGATCGATCATAAGGGTGTGTGTCTGCAACTAATAATAATTATTGCTAGTGGGGGTGTCTCAGGTGGCGGAGTGGTGACTCAACCAACCCCATCACTCACCCTGCACCCCACGGTCGCCTAATTAAACAGTCCATGTCAAGGACTGCAGAGATACCTACCTGGCTCCTGGATAGTTCACCACTTCCTTCAAGAAACCCATCAGTCGCAACGCACTTTAACAATTATTTCAGTTCAGCTTCTGCATTTCCATAATCGTCTACTTTAAATTATTTCAATTGTACGAGGCGCATCCAGAAAGTAAGTCCCGATGACCGATAAAGAGAACAAAAACATCACTAAGTAGGAAATATTTATTGGTATAATTACATAGACTCACTAGCTACTTTTCAACATAGTCACCACCTTTGTTGAGGCATTTATCGTAACGGTGCACCATTAATTGTATGCCCAAGTCATAGGATTTGCTGCCAATGTCTGCAGCCACGAAGCCACTTCATTCTGCACCTCAGCGTCACTGTGAAAACGTTTTCCTGCCAGAAAACGCTTCATGGGGCAGAAGAGATGAAAGTCAATTGGAGTGAGGTCGGGGCTGTAGGGTGGATCTTCGAAGACCTCCCATCCAACTTATTCAAATCATTTCGTGTGGCGTTGGCTGTAAGGGGTTTTGCATTGTCATGCACAAGCGGAATGCCTCTTGTCAACATTCTACGTCTCTGGTTCTGGATTGCCCGCCTGAATTTATGGCAATATCGATCAACATTTACGGTCTCCCCTCGCGGCAAAAAGAGGACACCACGTCGATCCCAGAAGACAGTGCACATGAGTTTTTGACAGAGATTGTCTGCTTGAATTTGGTGAACCGCTATGCCACCAATGCATTGACTGTTGTTTCGTCTCTGGTGTGGCATGCGACACCTATGTTTCATCCCCAGTGACAATATTGTCGAGAAACTTGCGACCTTCCGCTGCGTATCGCTGTAGGAATGTCAATGCTGCGTCCAGACGTTTGGTTTTGTGTCCATCTGTCAGTACTTATCTTGCATACACTTTGTGAAAACCAAGCCACTGGGAGACAATTTCGTGCCCAAGCGAGCGAGACATCTGGGGAAACTGACAAGAGAATTCTGAAATTGTGAAGCGTCGGTCTGCACAATTGCTTGCCGCACACTTTCCAACACTTCTGGCGTCACCAGGGACGGTCGGCCATTACGGACTTCGTCGTGAATATTGGTTCTTCCTTCCGTGAATTGATGTACCATTGTCATACCATACTGTCACACATAATGTCCTGTCCATACACCTGACACAATTGACGATGGATCTCTGCTGGAGATTACTTTTGAGCATGCAAAATTCGGATGACTGCACGAACCTCCATGTGGCGGGAGACAATATCGGAGCATCATTTTCTCCTAGCACAGAACGGTGACTACTGCCGTCACAAAACTGAAACTTTACTACAATGTTACCATATACTTCCTCTCTTCTCCTACGCACGCGCATTCCTATCCAACTTGTGGTGCCATCGCTGGACGCGATCGGGACTTGCTTTCTGGATGCACCTCGTACAAACATCTTCGTTGCTTTCAGAAAGGAGTATATTATGAAACAATCAAGATCTTTAATGCTCTCCCCAGTAATCTCAAAGAAAATTTTGGGAATTTCAGGGCTTTTAAGGCTTCTCTTAAGGAGTACCTTTGCAATAAATCGTTTTACTCTCTAGATGAATATTTAAGTGACAAATCTGTCTGACAATATCTTAATAATCATTGTATTTATAAATATTATAATGTATTGCATTTTGTGTATATTAGTGTGTGTGTGTGTTTTATATTCAAATTAAACTGATGTACACTGACTTGCACGAATGTGTCAAATGAATATTTTAGTATTTAGCAATGACACAAGGTCTGTAAAGCCTGATGCCTTGATATTTTACACTCTAGTACATGCATATTTTTGCATTGTAAATTCTATAACATATTTGTAAATATGTATTGTAATTTGTTGACATTTATGGAATACATAATAAAATAATCATATTTTAGTTTTATATAATTACTAGTAGTAACTATTATGTCGATAATTAGAAAACTATCATCTGACATTACATCAGTATTACAGATAATGAAATTATATTTATTTATGCATTTTAATACTAATTTTTGTTACTCTTTGTTTTTATGTGCATGAAAGAAAGTGATTATATGTCTATTCTGCTGTTTTTGTAACCCGTGCTTTTAGCACTAGAGCTTTATACATATTTTTTCGCAGTATATAAATATATGTATACATATATATCCCTTGGCAAGTTCTATGTTCGTGGCTTTCTGGCCTAAATGCACCTACAGAATGCTTTCTAATCTAATCTAAAACGAAAATGTCAATATATTGAAATTATTATTATTATTATTATTATTATTAATACATAAGGAGCAATCGAAAGATCATTAAGTGTAGGTTTATTGATTTAATTGTTTTTTCACACAAGCCGTGTGTAAGATAGGAGTTGGACAGGTAGAGTCAGACTGAAAAATTCAATGCCATAGCCGGGATTTGAACCACGGATCTTCCGGTCCTGAGCCGGTTGCTCTACCACTGAGCTGCCATGACAAAATGCCGACATAGCATTGAACGTCTCAAATGACTCGCATGTTTTCCAGTGAACCACAAATTATTTTGAGATGACAACTCCAATGGCGACTTACAATGTTGTAAGTACTTTAAGTCCCAGGATTCACAGTATAGCCAACTATTATGGTCAATTGATATTGGTTTAATTGTTTTTTTCACACAAGCCACGTGTAGGACAGGAGTTAAATAAGCATGCCATGTGTGTTTGTGGGCAGCATAGCTTAAAAACGAAAAGACCGTTAAATGCAAACTTGGTATTTAAGTTTGGTATCTTCCAAGCATGCGACGCGAAGATTTTTCAAGAAAATCCCCACCCCCAACTACCGTTTACATGGGACTTTTTTTTTTTTTTTTAATTTTCTCAAAAATGGCTCTAAAGATTTTGTTTAAAATACCGTATGTTTAAGATATTTTTATGGCAAAAGAAACGTATAACTTGAATTTTTTGGAAATAGTCTCTGAATATCTCTTCATTATGTATGATTTTTATTGAATTTTGCATAACTGGCAAATCTTAAGAAATAGACATAAACTTACTGCACACAAAATGTAAATCTCGATAAAACACACGTCATACACATTTTCTCGTGGAGTTGGCCGTTTTCGAGATGTTCCTTGTTGTTGATTTCAGTTTTAAAATAAACTTTTCTCATACTCGAACTTGTTAACGCTTGGCCACGCAAAGAAACGGCTTTCAATCCCATGGCAAACACATTTTAAAACATTTGACTGTCGGTTTAACCTAGTGAATTCCCTATTTACTTTCTACTTACAATTCTGTTAATGTTTAGAAGAATAAACTTATTAACAATACTTTATTATACAGATTTAGATAAAGTCATGTGAATGGAACATATCCGATATTTTTTTGTTCTGCTCCTGACCAAGCAAAGAAGCTAATTTCAATGACATTCGCATTAGTATATCTTTCAAAACAATTGACTATCAGTTTAGTATAGCGTATTTCTTTAGTTCCCTTCTACTTATAAGGAACTAAGTTAATAAGTACATTCTTATCTCGGTTAGAATGGTGTAGAAAGAAGAATACTCTTCTCCAAAATGTTTGTTTGCAAAACAGTTAGAGTGTGTCATGTAAGTGCAACATATTAGATTTATTCTAACGGGACCATGCAAAGCAAACTGGATATCAACTGTCTCACATAGCCATAGCATTTAAAATATTTGGCTATTATTTCCCTTCTACTTATAATGAATCAAGTAATAACACCAATTTTGCTAACGTTTATCTCGATTATCATGATGTAGATAAAGTAATAATATTGGTTTAGTTGTATTAATTGTTTGACCATAATAGTTAGCTATACAATGAATCCTGGGACTCCCAAGTACTTACGACATTATAAGTCGCCATTGGAGTTGTCATCTCAAAATAATATGAGATCGCCTTGTGGTTTACCGGGAAACATGCGAGTCGGTTGAGAAATTCAATGCTGTACCGGCAAAAATGGAAAATGGACGCTCTGTAACTGCTGTGGTTCTCAGCGTCCCATTCTGAATTGGGCGTGAAAGACCGCTTAATTTTGTTCACAGACATCTCAATCAGGCTTGAGGTTCTTTTACGTGCCGTAAATCTATGACACGGGACCAACGGCTTTACTTCCCTTCCGAAGAAAGCCATGCTAAGGAGTTTTACACTCGAAAAAATTCATCGTCCTCCGCCGGGTTTGAACCCGCGAGCTTGGGTATATGAATTCAGCATGGTACCATTACGGAGGACGACGCTGTGCCGGCATATTGCCATGTTAACTCAGTGGTAGAGGAACCGGCTAGAGGCCAGAAGATCCGAGGCTCAAATCCTGGCTATGACATTGCATTTTTCAGTCTGAGTCTACCTATCTCCTTTCTAGGAATTGTTTATTTTTGAAACAGCTAGAGAAAGCTATATGAATGGAACACATCAGATCTTTTATTCATGAAAACATGTATTCTTGTGAAATAAATGTTTGGGTGGAATGCAATACTTTCTCTACGTACAATTTACATGTTGGAGTAAGTAATAAAGTTGAGTTTTACGATTATTTTTTTAAAACCCCATACATTTAGAATGACCGTGCGTGACCTTTGTGAAATGTGCCAAGGACCGGAAGTGCAATTCTGCGTCGGGGTTGGCTGTCAGCAAGCTACGATCTTGTGGTTAGTGAAGATGGCTTAAAGAGAGGTTGTCGAAAATAACACAGTGTACATAATGGATGAATTGCGTGTAGCTAGCATATGTAATTACTGAGGGACAACTTGCGCAAGTTCCCATCACCACGTGCAACTCTGAGTGGGATAAACTTGTTTTTTTTTTACTATCTCCACACGTACTATGTACATAGTGAATAGAGAAGGTATTGTAATGCACCCCAAAAATTCGATAATGAGATTTCACCGGAAATACACGTTTTGAGACCCCCTGAATTAAAAAAAACATTTTTAGAAAATGTTCGTGTGTGTCTGTGGACAGCATAGCTCAAAAGCGAAAAGACCGTTAAAAACCAAACCTGGTATTTAAGTTTGATATCTTCCAAGGATGCGACACGAAGATTTTCAAGAAAATACCCTCACCCCCAACTACTTTTTACATGGGACTTTTATAAAAATTTTTGATTTTCTCAAAAATCTTGAATTTTCAGAGAATAGCCTCTGAAAACTACTTTGTTCTGGATGAAGTTTAGGGAATTTTGCATAACTGCTAAACCGTAAGAGATGGACAAAAACTTACTACACAAAAAATGTAGAGTACGTTAAAACACACTTTATGTTATATATATATTTCGTGGAGTTGATCGTTTTTTTATATATTCCTTGTTTTTGGTTTCAGCTTTGAAAAACTTACTTTTCTCATACAGAAATTTGTCAACTCGTGTCCATAGAAACAAAAGAACTTCAGTCATATAGCAACCAGCTTTTGACTATCACTTTAATTTATGATACTCCCTTATTTTGCTTCTACTTAGAAGGAAGCAAGTAATAGGACTATTTCTGCTATTTTTTTTTCTCGATTATCATGAAGTAAATAGAAGCATAAGCTTTTTAACAATAATTTGTTACAGAGATGTAGAGAAAGTCATATGAATGGAACACATCAGATTTTTTCTCAATTCTTTTTATCACAAAACTGATTAGCAATGACGCTTAGTACAAAATGATTGGAGGCGTGGCAGAAAGTGAAAACAAACCTAACTCTAACCTATACTTTCTCTAGCCCGTATGTACAGCGTACATAGTGGACAGAAAAAATATTGTATTCCACCAAAACATTCCATATGGAAATTTCACCGGAAATATATGCTTTGAGGTTCACCGAGTCCGAAAAAAATGTCTAGTAAAAGGTCCGTGTGTGTATATGGACGGCATAGCCCAAAAACGAAAAGTAGGTGAAACTTGGTATTTAAGTTTAGTATTTTCCAAGATGCCACATGAAGATTTTGAGGAAAATCTCCCCACCCTAACACCCTAAATTACCTTTACATGGAATAATTTTCGAAAATTTTTATTTTCTCAAAATAGCTGTAACGATTTTGATAGAAGTACACTACCTATAATAAAGATATTTTTAGGCAAAAAAACAAACAAAAAAAACTTGTACATCTTGAATTTTGTGGGAATAGCCTCTAAATACCTCTTTATTCTGAATGCATTGCTAAATTTTTTGCAACTGATAAACTCAGAGAGAGAGAGAGAGACAGAGAGAGAGAGAGAGAGAGAGAGAGAGAGAGAGAGACACTTACGACACAAAAAATGTAGATCACATTAATTTATGTCATATAGTTTTTTTTCGTGGAATTGGCCATTTCCGAGATATTCCTAGTTATTGTTTTCAGATTTCAAAATGCTTAAACTTTTCTCCTGGTCTTCTATAAAATGGGATTTCAACCACATGGCAACCGTCTTTTAAAAGATTTGAACTAATGTTTGAGCCTAGTGTATTCCCTTATTTACCTTCTACTTACAAGAAACCAAGTAATAAGACAATTTCTGCTAATGTTTCTCTTCATTATCATGAAGTAGATACAAGAATAAGCTTCTTAACAATTGCTACAGAGATACAGAGAAAATCATGCGAATGGAACACATCAGAATTTTCTTTCTTTCTTCTTCTTCTTGTTAAGAATAGAATTTCTAAGCCAGTGATAAGCTCTAAGATTTGACTAACACTTTAGCCTATTCCCACGTATCTATAAAAATCTGATGTGTTCCATTCACATGACTTTCTCTACATCTCTGTAACAAATTACTGTTAAAACCGTATGCTTCTTTTAAACTCATGCTAATCGAGAAAAAATTAGCAGCAATAGTCTTATTACTTTCCTCCATGCAAATAGAAAGGAAGTAAGGGAGTAGCATAGGCTGAAGTAGTAATCAAAAGCTGGTTGCTATGTGACTGAAGTTCCTTTGTTTGTATGGTCAGGAGCTGGTAAATTCCTGTATGAGAACAGTATACGTTTTTTAAAGCTGAAACCAATAACAAGGAAGCCACCTGGGTAGTGTGGTGGTAGCGTGTCTGCCTCACATTCAACAGGTCGCGAGTTCGAATCTCGCTTAGGGCAAGTAACCGGATAAGGTTTTTTCGGGGTTTTTCCCTTATCCTGAGAACGCAAATTTCGAGTAACTTTAAGCTCTTCGAACACCAAGATCATTTGGGCATCATTTCACCTATTTCATTCATCGTACGATATGACCAATCAGGTTAAAGGACGTTAAGCTACAAAAAAAATAAAAATAAAAAAAGAATAACAAGGAATATCTAAAAAACGACCCACTCCACCAAAAAAAAAAAAAAAAAAAAAAAAAAAAAAACTGTATATAACATAAATTGTGTTTTAACGAGCTCTACATTTTCTGTTAATTTTTTTTGTTTTGTTTTTGTTTTGTAGTTTGACATCCTTTAACCTGGTTGTCATATCGGACGATGAATTAAATTGGTGAAATGATGCTCAAATGATCTCGGGATCCTTGGAGCTTAAAGTTACTCGACATTCGTCTTCTCAGAATAAGGGAAAACCCCGAGAAAAAAACCTTATCTGGGTAACTCACCCTAAACGAGATTCGAACTCACAACGTGTTCAATGTGAAGCAGACACGCTACTACCAAGGCGGGCGTAAGTTTTTGTCCATCTCTTACGGTTTAGTAGTTACGCAAAATTCCGTAAAATTCATCCGTAATAAGGTAGTCTTCAGAGGTTATTCCCAGAAAATTCAAGGTATACATTTTATTTGTCAGGTAAATATCTTTAATATAATGAAAATCGTTAGAGCAATTTTTTAGAAAATCCAAATTTTCGAAAAAAGTTCTATGTAAAGGTAGTTTGAGGTGGGGGGATTTTCTTGAAAATCTTCGTGTCGCATCCTAGGAAGATACCAAAGTTAAATACCAAGTTTGGTATTTAACGGTCTTATCGCTTTTGAGCTATGCTGTCCTCACAGGCGCGCGCACACACAGGGATTTTTTTCTAAAAATGCTTTTTTTTTTTATTATTAAGGAGGGCCCTAAACATGTATTTCCGGTGAAATCTTGGTATCAAATTTTTGGGTGGAATGCAATACCTTCTCTATACACTACATAGTACGTGTAGAGTAAGTAAACATGTGTAATAAAATTATTTTTGCAAAAAGTTTTCTCGCGAAGTAGATAGAAGAATAACCTTCTATAAGAATAGTTTGTTGAAGAATAGATGGAGAAAGTCGTGTGATTAACACTTGTGATAGAAGGCTTATTTCACAGCTAGCCAGGGATAAGTTAGAGCCGTGGCCGGCAGATTGTATCCGTTGGGATCGCACTAAAATAAATGAACGCGATTCTAGTTCAAATGTACCTTATTCATGCCATGGGCGTTTGGCTCTTCAGTTCCACCATTTTGTTTGTCTGAACAAACGTAAGCAAACGTTGCAATACAAATACGACGCAACATGCAATCATTGTCCTCTCAGCGCTACCTCCTAGTGCCAATGAGTTTGCCAGGAAAAAAATTGAAACTAATGATTGGGGTTACTTCGAGTTACATTTAAAAAAAAAAGAGCCTGTTTATTTTACGTGCTTAAACAAAGCATTTTCATTCGAATACGGTAAATAGATAAACAGCGAACGCTGTTAGAAAACAAAAACAAAAACAAAAAATGCGTAGCAAATAAAATAAATTTTTGTCGTTCTGTTGGTACCCCTGGAGAATACAGCTGTGGCCTGCAAATGCTGAATGTGTAGCTATTTTTGAAGTGATATTAGCATATTCACCAAGGTACCAAGTAGTATATTTGCTGAAGCGAATAGAGGTTAATTTTACGTAACCTAACACTTGACTGAAAAAGAGATAACATCATTATAGATATGATATATTAGCAAGCATTGGCATGGAGATAGAACAGTAGAATTAGACTGAAAAAGTCAACACTAGTGATGGGAGAATTCGAATGCAAAATGTCGATGTATTCATTTTTGCATGTTCTCGAGATTTTCGAAATCTGAATGCTGTATTCGAATCCTTCACTCGGACGGGTTCAAAAGCTTCATAATTTTCAACATTTCGATTAAAAAAGAGTTTAACAGTAGTAATATCGTTATATATATGATAAATTAGCAACATATGACACAGAGATAGAACGGTAGAATTAGGCTGAAAAACCTGATGTGTACCATTCACATGACTTTCTCGACATCTCTGCAACAAATTATTGCTAAAAAGCTTTTACTTCTATTTACTTCATGCTAATCAGAAAAAATTAGCAGAAATAGTCTTATTACTTGCTTCCTTGTAAGTAGAAGCGAAATAAGGGAGTACCTTAGGTTAAAGTGATAGTCAAAAGCTGGTTGCTATGTGACTGAAGTTCCTTTGTTTGTATGGACAACAGTTGTCAAATTCCTTTATGAGAAAAGTATAAGCTTTTCATAGCAGAAACCAAAAAACAAGGAATGTCTAAAAAACGATGAACTCCACAAAAAAAAAAAAAAAAAATGTATATAACATAAATTGTGTGTTTAACGTGCTTTACATGTTTTGTGCAGTAAGTATTTGTCCATCTCTTACGGTTTAGCAGTTATTCAAAATTACGTAAAATAAATCCAGAATAAACTACTCTTCAGAGGCTATTCCCAGAAAATTCAAGAAATACATTTAATTTGTCGTGTAAGTATCTTTAATATACGATATTTTATTCAAAATCGTTAGATCCATTTTTAAGAAAATCAAAATTTTCGAAAAAAGTTCCATGTACAGGGTAGTTGGGGGTGGGGGGATTTTTCTCAAATCTTCGTGTCGCATCCCTAGAAGATACCAAACTTGAATACCAAATTTCGTGGTTTACCGACTTTTCGTTTTTGAGTTATCGTGTTCACAGACACACGGACACACACACACGGACTTTTTTCTGAAAATGATTTTTTTTGGATACAAGGGACCCTAAAACATATATTTCCGGTGAAATCTCGGTATCGAATTTTTGGGTGGAGTGCAATACCTTCTCTCTACACTATGTAAAAAGTCAATGTAAGTGATGGGAGAATTCGAATGCAAAATGTCAATGTATTCGGCTTCTTAATGTTCTCGATATTTTTGAAACTTGAATGCTGTATTCGAATCCTTCACTCGGATGGGTTCAAATGCACGGTTCTCGATTGAGAATGTTCTGATTGCAGTATTCGAATGTTGTGGCCTACAAATACTGAATGTGTAACTATTTTTAAGTGATATTTGAATAAAAGACAGTCAAATGCTTTACTTACATAATTTTAAGTCAATACTAATAACAAATTGAATAAAGTATAAGTAATTACTCACAGTTCAGGCGTTACTGATTACTGATAAGTTATTAATTTTACTTGCTCAGTAAGTACTAGTTTTCCAGCAAATACTTAAAATTTGTTTGAATATCATTGAGTGATTACTTGTTGAGTTAAGTTTGCTGGAGAGTTGACTTGCAAAAGTAGAGGCAAATAACTATGGCAGCATGTTTACCCATACATCAGCTAAAGAGCCACAATAAGAAAAGGAATATTAGTAGCAGCGATTTAAAAACGTTTCCGAGGTTTGAAAGTGAGAGAGTCGACTTTTTAACAAACTGTTCTCTAGATGGTATGGATGAAACAAGGGATGGAGCATTAAGCTCACATCAGAAAATGAGCATTTTTACTTTCTCTACGCATACTATGTAAATAGTGAATAGAGAAGGTATTGTAAGGTACCCAAAATTAGATATCGAGTTTTCACCGGCAATAAATGTTTTGGGTCCTCCTGAATAAAAAAAATTGGAAAAAGGTTCGCGATTGTGTGTATTTGTGGACAACATAGCTCAAAAACAAAAAGTCCGTTAAATACTAAACTTGGCATTTAATTTAAATATCTTCCAGGGATGCGACACGAAGAGTTTTAGAAAAAACCCCACCCCAAACTACCCTTTACATGGAACTTTTTTCGAAAATTTTTATTTTCTAAAAAATAGCTCTAAGGATTTTGATTAAAATATTGTATATTAAAGATATTTACCTGACAAATAAAATGTATATCTTCAATTTTCTGGGATTAGCTTCTGAAGAGTACTTTATTCTGGATGAATTTTACGGAATTTTGCATAACTGGCTAACCGTAAGAGAGACTAAGGCTTACTTAACAGAAAATGTAGAGCTCGTTAAAACACACAATGTATGTTATATACAGTTTTTTTCGTGGAGTGAAGAGTTTTTGAGATATTCCTTGTTATTAATTTCAGCTTAAAAAAATCTGATGTGTTCTATTCACATTACTTTCTCTACATCTCTGCAACAAATTATTGTTTAAAAGCTAATGTTATTTACTTCATGCTAATCGAGAAAAAATTAGTAGAAATAGTCTTATCACTTGCTTCCTTGTAAGTAGAAGCAAAATAATGGAGTACCGTAGGTTAAACTGATAGTCAAAAGCTGGTTGCTATTTGACTGAAGTTCCTTTTTTGATTGGATAGGAGTTGACTAGTTCCTGTATGAGAAAAGTATAAGTTTTTCAAAGCTGAAACAAAAAAACAAGAAATATCTTAAAAACGATCAACTCCTAGAAAAAATGTATATAACGTAAAATAGTGTGTTTTAATGTGCTCTGGATGTTTTGTGTGGTAAGTTTTTTTTTGTATTTCATACGTTTAGCAGTTATGCAAAATTCCTTAAAGTTCATCCAGAATAAAATAGTCTCCAGAGGCTATTCCCAGAAAATTCAAGATATATGCATTATTTGGCAGTTAATATACGATATTTTATGCAAAATCATTAGAGCCATTTTTGAGAAAATCAAAATTTCGAAAAAAGTTCCATGTAAAGGGTAGTTGGGGTGGGGGATATTCTTGAAAATCTTTGTGTCGCATCCTTAGAAGAAACAAAACTTAAATAACAAGTTTGGCATTCAAAGGTCTTTTCAGTTTTGAGTTATACTGTCCACAGGCAAACTTCTATTTAAGTTTGGTGTCTCCCAAGGATGCGACACGAAGATTTTCAAGAAAATCCCCCACCCCCAACTACCCATTACATGGAAAAATGTTCGAACATTTTGGTTTTCTCAAAAGTGGCTCTATCGATTTTGATTAAAATATTGTATATTAAAGATATTTACCTGACAAATAAAATATATATCTTGAATTTTCTGGGAATAGCATCTGAAGAGTTCTTTATTCTGGATGAATTTTACGGAATTTTGCATAACTAAAGATGGACTAAAAATTTCCACACAAAAATGCAGAATATGTTAAATTACACAATTTATGTTATATACATTTTTTTTCGTTGGGTTGATCGTTTTTGAGATATTCCTTGTTTTTAGTTTCAGCTTTGAAAAACTTATACTTTTCTCATACAGGAATCTGTCAACTCTTGTCCATACAAACAATGGAACTTCAGTCACATAGCAACCAGATTTTGACTATCACTTTAACCTATGTTACTCCCTTATTTGGCTTCTATTTACAAGGAAGCAAGAAATAAGACTATTTCTGCTAATTTTTCCTCGACTAGAATGAAATAAATGGAAGCACAAGCTTTTTAATAATTCGTTGCAGCGTTGTAGAGAAAGTCATGTAAATGGAACACATGAGATTTTTGGTATATTGTTTCCCTCGAGTACAATAGAAGGCCTTGAAAAACAGAAGACATTCTACTACTGATTATCGCCAACGAATCGTACATGAAAACAAATTATAGGTAACTTTCAGGTTAAGTATGAGTTCAACCATAAATCGCTCAAGAAAGTTGTAACTGAAATGTAGAGCAATCTGACAATTTGTACAATGCTTAACAATGACTTGAGGAGCCATATTATCACATGAGCTGACATTTTTTCGACCAACTCGTTTGTTACATGCTAACACCAACTTCTTCATAAATCTGGTTACACGTATCAATATTATCACATTCAAAAGGACCACCAAAAACAGAATCTGCATAATTTGTTTTATTACCAATAACTATTGGACTGTTGTATTCAATGGATTCTTCAACATAACCTTCCGTTACACTGCTCGACTTCCAACCTCCGTGTCTCTTTAATGTCCGCACTGCCATCTGCCAGAAGAGTGACAAATGAACGTCTCAGACAGTGTACAGATTTTCTAATTATAAATACTCAGCAATCTAGCTCGGAATTTTTAGGAACATATTTATATCCGCTACTTGACGACCACATTTTCCATTGCGATAAAACACAAAATATTTGTTTTTATTGTTTTCAATTAATTACAATAGTTACCATAACAATGATCAAGATGAAGACATAAATAGTACTAGAATTAAAATTGTTCACTGATATAAGATTAATATGCCATATTATAATTATTTCCTGAATTAAAAACGTATTTCCTTAAATAAACTCCCAACGGTCGTGATCTAACTTGACCCACTCATAAACAAAGCTTGATAATGCACCTAGTTATTAAATAATATACTATTTTAGTTTCATAATATGCACCTTTCTGAAAATAGTTTTACACTGGGAGGATGGATGTTATATTTTTACTTTCTCTACATGTAATATGTACCTAATAGTGTATAGAGAAGGTATTGTAATATAACCCAAAAATTCGAAACTGAGATTTCACCGGAAATGTATGTTTTAGGAGCACCTGGATCCACAAAAAGTATTTTTAAAAATATGTGCTTGTGTGTGTGTGTTTGTCTGTAGTCAGCATAGCTCAAAAACGAAATGTCCGTTGAATACCAAACTTGTTATTTAAGATCAGTATATTCCAAGGATGCGACACGAAGATTTTCGGGAAAGCCCCCCCTCCCACACATAACTACCCCTTATATTGACACATTTTCGAAAATTTTAATTTTCTCAAAAATGGCCGTAACGATTTTTATTAAAATACCGTGCAATTAAAGATGTTTGCATGTTAAATAAAATGTATATCTTGAATTTTCTGGGAATAGCCTCTGAAGACATGTTTATTTTGGATGAATTTTGCGGAATTTTGCATAACTAATAAACCATAAGAACAGTAAAAAACTTACTACACAAAAATGTGGAGCGCCTTAAAACACACAAATTATGTCATTAACATTGTATCCTGCAGTTGACCGTTTTCGAAATATTCCTTGTTATTAGTTTCAGTTTTAAAATACTTAAATTTTTCTCATACAGGAACTTATGAACCCCTGGAAATGCATAGAAACGAATTTCATCCACATGGCAACCAGATTTTAAAATATTTGATCATTGTTATAGGCAAGTGTATACCCCTATTTCCTTTCTGCTTACAAGAAAGAATTTATGCTAATGTTTATTTCGATTAGCATGAAGTAAAACGAAGCACATAGTGTATAGAGAAGCTATTGTAATGCACCCAAAAATTCGAAACTGAGATTTCACCGGAAATACATGTTTTAGGAACACCTGGATCCAAAAAAAGCATTATTACAAAGATATCCGTGTGTTGTCTCTATGTTTGTGTGTCTGCGGGCAGCATAGTTAAAAAACTAAATGTCCGTTAAATACCAAACTTGATATTTATGTTCAATATCTTCCAAGGATGCGACACAAAGATTTTCAGGTAAGTCGCTCCACACCCAACTACCCTTTATATGGACACATTTTCCAAAATTTTGATTTTCTCAAAAAGGCTCTAACGATTTTCATTAAAATATCGCATATTAAAGATGTTAATATGACAAATAAAACGTATATGTTCAATTTTCTGGTAACAGCCTCAGTAGACATGTTTATTCTGGATGAATTTTGCGAAATTTTGCATAACTGGTAAACCGTAAGAGATAGACAAAAACTTGCTTCACAAAAAATGTAAGCACCGCCTGTGTAGTGTTGCGGTAGCGCGTCTGCCTCTCATTCAAAAGCTCGTGAGTTCAAATCTCGCTTAGGGTGAGTTACCGGATAAGGTTTTCTCCGGGGTTTTTCCTTATCCTGAGAAGACGAATGTCGAGCAACTTTAAACTCTATGGACTCCCATATCATTTGAGCATCATTTCACCAATTTCATTCATCGTCCGATATGACCAACCAGGTTAAAGGACGTTAAACTACATAAAAAAAAGTAGAGCTTGTTAAAGCACCCAATTTATGTTATTTAAATTTTTTTCGTGGAATGGGCCATTTTGTAGATATCCCTTGTTATTAGTTTCAGTTATAAAATACTTAAACTTTTCTCAACTCTTGGTAATGCATAGAAACGGATTTCAACCACACGGCAACCAGCTTTTAAAACATTTGACTATCGTTTTAGCCTAGTGTATTCCCTTATTTCCTTTCTGCTTACAAGAAAGCATTTCTGCTAATGTTTATCTCGATTAACATGAAGTGGATAGAAGCATAAGCTTTTTAACAATCATTTTTTTACAGAGATGTGTTCTACTCGCATCGCTTTCTCTACATCAGATTTTTTTTTTAATGGCCGCGCCTTGGCCGAGTGGTTAGACCACTTGCCTCTCACCTAGACGGCCGGGGTTCGATCCCAAGCGACCGCATGTGAGATTTGTGGTGGACAAACGGCGCTGGAGCGGGTTTTCTCCGGGTACTCCGGTTTCCCCCGCCATCGCATTCCACCGGTGCTCCATCATCATTAATGTATCATCAGTGTCACCGCCTGCGGTGCCATAAGTAGTTAAAGAGGGCGTTAAACACTACCACAAAAAAGAGAGAGAGTCATGTTTTTCTTTGGTATGAATTGCCATTTTTGGCATAAAAGTTCTTACTGAGCCCCCCAAGCTAATGATTCATGAGCCGCCTCTGTTTTTAGACAGTTAAAATTGTAAATACCTCTAACCTCTTAATGAAACTGCCTTTCACATGAAGCTGGAAGCCCCTGGAAGTGAAATATTTTGGGGCTGGCTGTTAGGGTTCTATAAATCTGGCACACCGAATGCTGCATTCTCGCACCACGAAATGTCCACCACAAAAGCCGCACTGGTCGACCCTGGTTTCAGCCGCACTAACCCTCCCTACCGTTGCCCTGGGAATGTGTGATTAGTGTACATGTGTGCTAAATTCCATTGTGCACCTGACCATATAGAAAAGTACGTCTGAAGTCTAACTCAAAACAGAGTAGGTATGCTTTCCTTGAGCAACAGCTGTTTTCCCTTACATTTTACTTGGAGTGTATTCCATTCAGTTGTCGGCAGATGTCTCTAGTTGGCATTGTGCATGCATTGCCATCTGGTCCTGCTACTACTTTACGCTGTTTTGACAATGCAAATACACTTTTGTATCTTTGGAATGTAGGATTCCTTGTACAGTGTAAATTAGCTTCGCGGTAACGAGCAACCTTCCCTCCCAGGGTACGAATCCCGGTGGCTGCACTCTGACCACGGGTTTTTCGTGGTATTCCCTGAGAGGCAAGGTTCAGTTCGCCATCCCGTCATATAGGTTGCGACCGACCATCTCGCCGCATCAAAACAAGTCATACATAAGAACGCACGGTGTAGAGACAAAAAAATCATGTGTGTTCCATTCGCATGACTTTCTCTACATCTCTGCAACAAATTATTAAGAAAGCTTATACTTCTATTTACTTCATGCTAATCGAGAGAAAAATTAGCAGAAATAGTCTTATTACTTGCTTCCTTGTAAGTAGAAGCGAAATAAGGGAGTACCATAGGTTAACGTGATAGTCAAAAGCTGGTTGTTATGTGACTGAAGTTCCTTTGTTTGTATGGACAGGAGTTAAGAAATTCCTGTATGAGAACAGTATAAGTTTTTCTAAGCTGAAATCAATAACAAGGAATGTCTCAAAAACGATAAACTCCAGGAAAAAAGTAATATAACGTAAATTGTGTGTTTTAACGTGCTCTACATTTGTTGTGTGATAAGTTTTTATCCATGTACGGTTTAGCAGTAATGCAAAATTAATCCAGAATAAAGTAGTCTTCAAAGTCTATTTCCAGAAAATTCAAGATATTAGTTTTATTTGTCAGGTAAATATCTTTAATATACGATATTTTAATCAAAATCGTTTGACAATTTTTGAGAAAATCAAAATTTTCGAAAATTTGGAGGGGATTTTTCTGAAAATCTTCGTGTCGTATCCTTGGAAGATACCAAACATAAATACCAAGTTTGGTTTTTAACGGACTTTTCGTTTTTGAGCTATGCTGTCCATAGACACAAACACACACATACACACAGACAGACAGACGCACAAACACAGGACATTTTTCTAAAAATGCTTTTTTAGGATTCAGGGGGTCTCAGAACATATATTTCCGTTGAAATCTCAGTATCGAATTTTTGGGTGCAATACAATACCTTCTCTATATACTATGTACATAGTACGCATAGAGAAAGTAAAAAAATACTTCTGAAACCTTTCAAACAAAATCTCATTCTACGTTCCAACAAATACGATTTATAGTGCGAAAAAGTTCGTTCCACTTCGCATGATGTGTTCGGGACATATTTGAAACATTTTGTCAGTTTCGTATCAGTATCATCAAGCAAATAGCATTTGTTTTGATTTAAAAATGTAGCTGGTAAGTGATACATCACACTGAACCCTGCATTCCTTTCAATTACACTTTTTGTTTTCACTTTTATTTGAGGTAGGATGCTCGTGGATTAGTAAATCCGTCTTAATAGTTCTTCTACATGCCGTACAGATTGTCAGCTTCATATCTCTGAAATATAACAGTGTGATAGTTGTGGGTAACTTTTTGAACAAATTTGCAATCAATAATATGTTTCTGTGAAGCTGTTCTGTTAGTAGACGTTTGGAAGTTTGTCTTCGCTTTCTAATGATATTGACAGACAGCACATAATTGCGCAATGCACGGAGAAGCTTTCATTAGAAGTACAGTCTGGGCTAAAATCGGAGTGGGGTATGCAGCAATACATCAAAACAGGTATCAAACTCAGAGAGGGGCTCGCGTGGATTAGACTAGGAGCATGGAGGAGCACAAAAATTGCTGACGCGATTCTTTACCACCGCGAATGTAGAGCTAGAAGCATGTTGGATGCTACTGGCAGGCACGAAAGACGTGGACGGGCTAGGTAAATTTATAGGCAAGAGAGCCGAGATCCGAGGTGGCTGCCAATAGAGAATGGTGGAGGGGAGGATAAGAACAACTAAACAAAAGTGACTGCAATGTTTTAGATACATATATATTATGTCATACTTAGGTCACTGTTGTATTATGCTTTTGTTTATTGTGTGTATATTATATGTATAATATTTCTTTTAAATGTATTTTTCTATTATAAGAGGGCACATTAATGAAGGTGTACTCTGTGCTGTAAATTTAAATTGCTGTATTTGATTATCTTTGTATTTTTATTTTCGTGTTTACTCTTTTAATTTGTTGTTGTTGTTTTAATATTGCTTTTTATTGTGCATTACCTTTGTCTTTTTATTTTCGTGTTTACTCTTTTAATTCTTCGTTGTTTTTATATTACTTTTTAGTGTGTATTAAAAAAACATGTACGGTCTGTGGACCCGTGCGATTGTTGAAATTCAATGTATGATATTGTTATGTTAATAAATACACTTATTCATTCATTCATTCATTCAAATAGGTTACACGAATAAAGTACACTGCTAGAAAACTTACTATGGATATAAAATAAATTTTGCTCACATCTGAGCAGAACAAAGATGTATTCGAACACCTTCCTTCCTACCGACGTGATTCTGTATCATGCAGTGATATTTGTTTTGCAGTAATGGGTTGCACTCTACGTTGACCTTTGCTCGCGCAAGTAGCGCCGCATGGTTTGCCAAGTCTGGTCGTTCTTATTCTGCATAAGGAAATCGGTACGAACCTCCTAGCTCTGTTGACCACGCAGTTTAAGGGGGTTCAACTTCGAGATCGTTATTCCCCCAATAGAATACATCATGGCAAAAAAACCAGTGATAACAAATGTTTCAACATTAAAAGAAAATATGTGTTGCATTCACATGACTTTCTCTACCTGGTCTACAAACAAATTGTTCTTACAAAACAACTAGGCTGTTTCGCCGCGTTCTGCAGGAGTAAGATTATCCAGAAACATCATAGGAAACTTCAACCGCGCCACTGAAGATGTCCACTGCAGTTGTGGTCGAAACGTCTGGATCATCTTACTCCAGCAGACCACGGAAAAATAGCCCAGATATAACTCCTAGTTGTATTCTCCCGCCGTGAAAGCCTACATTATCTCTCAGTCTTACAGAACATTATACTTCTACCTACATTAGACTAAATGAGATAAATATTAACAGAATTTGTCTTACTACTTAGTTCCTTACAGTCAGAAGGGATATAAAGGAATATACTAGGACAGCGTATAGCCAATCTTTTAAAAGCCGATCGATATGTGAACAATTGAAGTTCGATTCGCTTTGAATTTCCATAAAAACGGTAATTTCCACATTTCCATCTTGAGATTTCATTTAAAACTGAAATCAATAACAAGGGATTTTCGAAACGGTCCACTCTACAAGAGAAATGTATATGACAAATTGTGGTTTTAACTGAATCTACGTTTTTTGTGTAGTAAGTTTTTGTGTACCAGAATTAACAGATCTTCAGAAGCTATTCCCAGAAAATTCAAGATATACATTTTATCTGTGATATAAATAGCTTTATTATACGGTATTTTAATCAAAATCGTTATAGCCATTTTTGAGCAAATAAAAATGTTTGAACATTTTTCCATATAAAGGGTAGTTTGGAGCGGGGGAATTTTCCTCAAAGCCTTCGTGTCGCATCCTTGAAAGATACTTATATTATACACTAAGCTTGGTATTTTACCAACTTTTCTTTCTTGAGTTATCGTGTTCACAGGCACACGGGCATAACAACCTTTTTCTAAAAATCTGATGTGTTCCATTCACATGACTCTCTATACCACTGCGACAAATTATTCTATTTACCTCATCTAATGGAGCAAAAATTAGCAGAAATGTTCTTATTACTTGCTTCCTTGTTAGTAGAAGCGAAATAAGGGGTTACCATAGGTTAAAGTGATAGTCAAAAGCTGGTTGCTCTGCAACTGAAGTTCATTTGTATGGACACGAGTTCACAAAGTCCTGTATGAGAAAAGTATAAGTTTTTATAGCTGAAACCAAAAACAAGAAATATCTCAAAAACAATCAAGTCCACGAAAAAAAATGTATATAACATAAATTGTGTGTTTTAAGGTGCTCTACATTTGTTGTGTGGTAAGTTTTTGTCCATCTCTTACAGTTTAGCAGTTATGCAAAATTCCGTAAAATTGACCCAGAATAAAGTAGTCTTCAGAGGCTATACACAGAAAATTCAAAATATACATTTTATTTTTCAGATAAATATCTTTAATATACGATATTTTAATCAAAATCGTTAGAGCTATTTTTTAGAAATAAAAATTTTCGAAAAAAGTTCCATGTAAAGGAAGGGTGACAGAAGTTCGGGGTGCGGGGATTTTTCTCAAAATCTTCGTGTCGCATCCCTGGAAGATACTAAACTTAAATACCAAGTTTGGTATTTTACCGACTTTTCGTTTTGAGTTATAGTGTTCACAGACACACTGACCCACGGACACACACGGACCTTTTTCTGAAAATACTTCTTTTGGACACAGGGAACCCTAAAACACATATTTCCGGTGAAATCTCGTATCGAATTTTTTGGTGGAGTGCAATACCTTTTCTATACACTATATACATAGTACGTATAGAGAAAGTAAAAATGCTTTTATTTTTATACAGAGGACGCTAAAATGTCTATTTCCGGTGAAATCTCGCTATCGGATTTTTGGGTGGAATGGAATACCTTCTCTATACGTAGTATATGTGGAACGTGTAGAGAAAGTAAACCTACATTTTTGTTTAGCATATTACTTAATTATTTATATGATCACTTGTACCTCAAGTAAATTAATTTGAATTGGTCGTATTTGGAACCCCTGGTTTTAATGAAGCCAAATTGTCCCGTTTAGAAACCCCCAAAAAATGTAACATCATATTCCTTCAGTTATACAATCAACTTTACATTTTCCTTTTCCCCCAAGGTTCAATATATGCGTTTTATCAAAAATTTAAAAAATTATTTCGATAGATGTTAATTAACATTCAAATATCTGCATTACCTTATGTGGCGCACTTACCTTAATAATAATAACAACAACAACAATAGAAAAACTTCCCGACAGTCAACTCATATTATATTAAAACGTTGCTGCCAAATATAAACAAATTTCATTTTTAGACGGTTGATGCTAAAAGTAGATAGTGTTAAAAGTAGAATATTCTGTCACTCAGTGTTATAAAATTATAACACTCCAATGTAGCCAACTTTGGTTTATGCGTCCGCGGCCTCATTCAAGTAGGCTATGACTCTGAAAGCTCGTATCGATCCATAAAATGGCGGATGATTTCAATGTTTTGAACATGGAATTTGCTGAACCAGACGAAATAAATAAACGGCGTGTTATTTATGGACGCTTTCAATGTTTCTGTGTCCCATTTTAAACTGAGCGTGAAAGACCGCTTAATTTTGTTCAGAGGTTCTTTTACGTGCTGTAAATCTACGACACGGGACCAACGGCTTTACTTCCCTTCCGAAGGAAGCCATGCTAAGGATTTTTACACCCGAAAAAGACCAACGTCCTCCGCCGGGGTTGAACCCGCGATCTTGGCATATTATTATTATTATTATTATTATTATTATTATTATTATTATTATTATTATTATTATTATTATTATTATTATTATTCAAGCAGCGGAGAGAACAAAATTACAACTGCTACACTGTCTCCGTTGTATAAAATGTTTTCATTCCGTACGAGTAAGTCATGTTGTCAGCACTGATGCTAAGCAAGGCAACAACTGAATAACTCAGACCATTAAGCATGAATCCTTTGAAATAGATAAAAGCATCTATTTATAATTATAGAATGTTTATAAATATTGAGAACTGTCTAAAAATAGTGCATGACACACGTGTTAGAATTGTTTTTTATTGTTCGTGGGATTACTCACAAGCTTTCTACTCACAATATAGGACACCATTATTACCACTTTTATCATAAATACCTATTTTGTGTTTAGAAGTTTAACATTTTAAAATGTTTCATTGTCGACCTGGTAATTATCTTACTGAAACAGCTTTCCTATTCAGTTAAAATCCCCTAAATGGTTTTTATTATAGCTTTCGTAGCCAATTAAAAATAAGGATCCCACGTCAATATCCTAAATAGGCCTCTTTATCTTCATTAGAGGTAAGTGGCGTTTCTCGCGAACGTTTCAAAACAGAAAGTGGAGAGAAGAAAGCGAGGAACAAAAATAATAAAAAGGGAGATTTTTTCTTTAAACTTGCCATCATTTCTTATTCCGTTTAGAAAGCGCAGGCCAATAACTGTGTAATAGTTCGGAATCCTTGGACTCGTCTCCGACAGATCAAATATTAATGCAGAATGAAACAGAAGAGAGAGGGAAGCAGGCTGGCCAACCTAAGGCGCCGCTCGTCCTGAAGAACGTTACGTAATACACCGTGGGCCGTCTCAGAGCAGGATTATCCTATACCAAAGTCATTCATACACTTTACATGCTAAATTGTACCAACATTGTTGTTAATTTTACTTTCTCATTAGCAGAATCCACTGCCTCACTCACGTTTATGCGTTAATCGGAGAGTTTTCTTATGTCTTCTTTCATGGTCTCTCCCTACCCGTTACCCCCCCCCCCCCCACTCTCATTCTCATTCCTTACGTCTCTCTACCGCTTCCCACTCTATGCAACACACATGTCGTGGGATGTCTCGAAAACGGCAATACAACTTCTTTCTATGGACTACTCATAAAAAATCTGATGTGTTCCATTCATATGACTTTATCTACATCTCTGCATCTAATTATTGTTGAAAAGGTTATGCTTCTATTTACTTCATGCTAATCGAGAAAAAATTAGCAGAAATAGTCTTATTTATTACTTGCTTCCTTGTAAGTAGAAGCGAAATAAGGGAATACCATACGTTAAAGTGATGGCCAAAAGCTGGTTGCTATTTGACTGAATTTCCTTTGTATGGACACGAGATGACAAATTCTTGTATGAGAAAAGTATAAGTTTTTCAAAGCTGAAACCAAGAACAGAAAATATCTCAAAAACGATCATCTCCAAAAAAAAAAAAAAAAAAACACTGTATATAACATAAATCGTGTGTTCTAAAGTGTTCTACATTTTTTATGTGTTAAGTTTTTGTCCATCTCTTACGGTTTAACAGTTATACAAAATTCCGTAAACTTTATCCAGAATAAAGTAGTTTTCAGAGACTATTCCCAGAAAATTCAAGATATGCATTTTATTTATCAGGTAAATACCTTTAGCATACGATATTTTAACCAAAATCGTTAAAGCAATTTTTGAGCAAATCAAAATTTTGGAAAACATTTCCATGTACAGGGTAGTTGGGGGTGAGGAGATTTTTCTCAAAATATTCGTATCGCATCCCCGGAGTGTACTAAACTTAAATACCAAGATTGGTATTTTACCGATTTTTCGTTTTGGGGTTATCGTGTTCTCAGACACACACACATAGACACACACACACACACACACACACACACACACACAGACACAAACGCACACACATATGGGCCTTTTTCTGTAAATGCTTTTCTTGGATAAAGGGGACCTTAAAACATATATTTCCGGTGAAATCTAGGTATTGAATTTTTGGGTGTACACTATGTACATAATACGTATAGAGAAAGTAAAAATTCGCCCGTTCGTAGCAGTTTACCCTCACCGAATTGAGGACCGAGACCTCCCTAGGACTTACAAACGGGTACCTAGGGGTCAAAAGCCTGTCGGGGAACCAAAATATAAATGGCGTGTTATTTATGGACGCCCTTTAACTACTCTAGTTTTAGGCGTCCCATTCTAAATTAGGCGTAAAAGACCGATTAATTTTGCTCAGAGGCCTCTCTACCAGGCTTGAGGTTCTTTTACGTGCTGTAAATCTACGACACGGGACCAACGGCTTTATTTCCCTTCCGAAGGAAGCCATGCTAATCCATCGTCCTCGACCTTGGGTATATAAAGCTAGCATGGTAACCATTACACCACGGAGGACGACTGTCAGGGAGCCAACGACACGTAACCACAGAATGGATTATCTGGTACGAATGGTCGGCCAGTAGCCAGGCGACAGTGTGAGGAAGTGGATATAAGAAATGCAAGCGACATCGATGATAGGAAAGGTGATGATAGAGCAATTGGTGGAGTGAGTGGCGGGGGAAAGCGGAGGACCTGGAGAAACCCCGTCCACCACAAATCCCACATGTGGGGCGCTTGGGATCGAACCCGGGCCGCATCATAAAACTTAAAATAAACAAGGTTCAATAGGACACACGTTCGATCAAATATGAATTGCTTCTCTCTGTAGTCCGACAACTATAATACAAGTAGGTACGACATAATAGTGTCCGTCTCTATTCGGTCTTCTACAAACTATTCTTATTCCTCTAACTACTAAGATTTTTCTTCTGTTTTTAGCTTAACATCCTTTAACTAGGTTGGTCATATCGACGATGAATGAAACCGGCGAAATGATGCTCAAATGATGTCGGGGTTGTTTAATTTTACTTTCTCATTAGCAGAACCCACTGCTCCACTCGCGTTATTGCGTTCTCGGAGTTTTTCTCATCTTCTTTCATGGTCACTCCCTACCAGTCTTCCTTTCGCTTCCCTCTCTATGTAACGCACATGTCATGTGATGTCTCGAAAACGGCAATGAAACTTATTTCTATGGACAGTTCATACAAATTAAAATGTAAATAAGGTTACGTAGAACACAAACCTGCCGTTCGATCGAATATACATTGCTTTTCTCCGTAGTCAGAACACCGTAATTAAAAGTAGTTATGACGTATTGCATTCACATGACCGTCTCTATTCAGTCTTCCATAAATTATTCTTACGAAAGCTTAACCCTCTAAGATCCCCCCCCCCTTTTTTAGCTAAGGACATGTACGACTGAAAGCTTTAAAGTCCAAATTAATAGTGTTACATTTTTAAAATTTATACCACCATTATAATGTTAATAACTTACACTGCAAATTTCATTATTTGTGCTCCAATAGTTTGGAAGTTGCGGTAACATTTGTTTAAGCTTTTGTCTCACTAAAAAGTCCCTTGCGACAAAAGAATTACAATTTTGGTCTAATATTTTTATCATAGTTTTAAAATACATATACTTCTTGAAATTGCCGTAGGTTTCCCTGTGTCTACTTTAGTTTAGGCTCCAAAATGCTTTAAGTTAAAATATAATTTTTGTGTTTGACAATTGAAAACATAAGTTTAAATAATCTCACAGTAAAACCTACGGAAATTCTTATTCATTGTGTCTCTGTACAGGCAACTTTATTTGCGTCACAGAAAAGCTGTTGCACAAGGAATGTTTTACAGGAAGAAAAATGATGAAAATATCAATAGCGAGAAACAAAGGAAAGGTTTGAATGCATGACTCGCATTTAAATCTACCAGGTTGGTAATTTGGACCTTCAGCTTGGAGCAAAATAGATATTCATCGTTTAGTACTGGAAGACCGCAGATTACAGTTGTTTGAGATAGCAGAGGCTGTAAACATATCAAAAGAACGTGTAGGTAATATGTTAAGTAATGTTTTGGGCTTTCACAGGGTCTGAGCAAGATGGGTGCCGCGTTTGTTGACACCTGATCAAAAGTTGCAAAGAAAAACTATTTCTGTTAAGAATGTGGAGCTCTACCGTAAAAATCCAAGTACATTTTTGAGACGGCTTATTACCGTGGATGAAACTAGGATACATCACTACACTCCAGAAAGTAAATCAGTCAAACCGGTGGATTGCGCCAGGTGAACCAACTCCAAAAAATCTGATGTGTTCCATTCACATGACTTTCTCTACATCTCTGTAACAAATTATTGTTAATAAGCTTATTCTTTTATTTATTTCATGCTAATCGAGAAACATCAGCAGAAATAGTCTTAATTCTTGCTTTATTGTAAGTAGAAGCGAAATAAGGGAGTACCATAGGTTAAAGTGAAAGCCAAAAGCTGGTTGCTATGTAACTGAAGTTCCTTTGTTTGTATGGACAGGAGTTGACAAATTCTTGTACGAGAAATGTATACGTTTTTTAAAGTTGAAACCAAAAACAAGGAATATGTAAAAAACGATCAACTCCACGAAAAAAATGAATATAACATAAATTGTGTGTTTTAACGTGTTTTACATTGTTTGTGTGTTAAGTTTTTGTCCATCTCTTACGGTTTAGTAGTTATGTAAAATTCATCCAGAATAAGGTAGTCTTAAGAGGCTATTCCCAGAAAATTCAAGATATATATTTTATTTGTCAGGTAAATATTTTTAATATACGATATTTTAATCAAAACCGTTAGAGTAATTTTTTAGAAAATAAAAATTTTCGAAAAAATTCCATGTAAAGGGTAGTTGGGAGTGGAGGGATTTTCTTGAAAATCTTCGTGTCGCATCCTTGGAAGATACCAAACCTAAATACCAAGTTTCGGTTTTAACGGACTTTTCGTTTTTGAGCTATGCTGTCCACAGACAGACACACACACGCATACACAGACAGATAGACACACACACGGACATTTTTCTAAATTTTTTTTTTGATTCATGAGGTCTCAAAACATGTATTTCCGGTGAAATTTCAGGTGCTTTACAATACCTTCTCTATACACTATTTACATAGCACGTGTAGAGAAAGTAAAAAGGCAAAGTCAGTTTTGTCAGCTAAGTGCTTTCTGGGATGCACAGGGAATTATTTTTATTGATTACTTGGAAAAGGGTGACTACTACCACAAGCTTACAAGACCTCATTTGGCAAAAAAGTCTTGTTTCATCACGACAATGCTGCGGCCCATCGTTCAGTCATTGCAATGGGAAAAATGAGCGAATTAAAGTTCGAATTGCTTCGAATTGAACATCCACCCAATTCGCCAGATCTAGCACCCAGTGACTACCAACTGTTCCCAAACCTCAAAAAAAATTCTTGAAGGACGAAGATTTCACAGCGACGAGGAGGTCATTGATGCGGTAAACAGCTATTTTGAGGACCTTGATAAATCGCACTACAGAGATAGCTTAATTAAATTAGAACACCGATACGACAAATGTATTAGCATTTCTGGAGACTACGTTAGGAAATAAAGAAAAACATTAAATGTTGTTTTCATCGAGAAGCCCGGGGTTTATCAGCCGACCCTAGTATATCTACCTTTTGAAATTGCCCTAGATTTTTTAGTCACTCCTTTGGTTTTGACTAATCAAAATTAAAGTTATGAATGTTTTTTTTTGGCCATAAAATATAATTTTGTTTGAAAATTGAAGACATATGCTTAAAGACATCTGACAATAAAACCTAGACCAATTCTTATTTATTGTACCTCAGTGAACACGCATAACAAATTCATTTGTGTAACTGAATAACTGCTCCGTAAGAAATGTTTTACAGGAAGAAAATGAGTGAAAACATCAATATCGAGAAAACAAGGAAAGATTTGAATGCATGGCTTACATTAAAATGTACCAGGGTGGACCTTCATATTTCCTTCTCTTCTCGTCTGCTGCTGATGCTCCCTTTTCTATTCTTTTCTTCTTGTATTCTTGCTTTAAACCAGTTATGCAAAATTCAGAAAAAAATCATCCAGAATAAAGAGGTCTTCAGGCGCTTTTCCCAGAAAATTAAAGATATACATTTTATTTGTGATGTAAATATCTTTAATGTACGATGTTTTAATCAAAATGGTTAGTCATTTTTCAGAAAATAAAAAAATTTAAAATGTTTTTCATTTAAAGGGTAGTTAGGGGTGGGGAATTTTCTTGAAAATATTCGGCCGCATCCTTGGGAGATATTAAAATTAAACACCTAGGTAGGTAGGACCTCTTTCTAAAACATATTTTCGGACTCATGGGAACTCAAAACTTCGGTATAACCTCGATATCGAATTTTTGAATGGAATACAATACCTTTTCTATCCACTATGTACATTGTAATTACGGGCAAAAAAATCATGTTTGGACAAACGTTATCGCGCTCGCGGGTGCTTTTGTTTGATGTGAACAACATAACTCAAAAAATCAAAAGTCCGATAAATACCAAACTTAGTATTTAATTTCATCATATTCCAAGGATGCACAGGTAGATATTCAAGAAAATCCCTCCCCTCAAACTACCCATTTCATGAAAACATTTCCAAAACTGTTGATTTTCTCAACAATGGTTCTAAAATTTTGATAAAATGTAGTTCATCAATATGCAATTATCAGCAATAAAATGTATATCCTGAATTTTCTGGGGATAGCATCAGAAGCCCTGTTTTTTCTATAGGAGTTTTGTATAAGCCATAAACCATAAAAGATATGCACAATTTCAAGTATAGATCTTGTTAAAACATACAAGTCGTGCCATTAACAAGTTTTGTGGACTTTCAGAGATATTTCTAGTTTCTAGTTTAAATGTTAAGTTAAACTTTTACAAACTGGAATTCACTTTTCGTTTAATTTTTGACCATGCAAAGAGAAGCGAGTTTCAATAGTTTCCCATAGCGAGGAGCTTTTAAAAGATTTGATTATCGCTTTAGTGTATTCCCTTATTTCCCTTCTACCTATAAGGAACTAAGTAATAAAACAGTTTCTGCTAATGTTTATCTCGATTAGCATGAAGTAGACAGAAAAATAAGGTTTTTAACAATAATTTGTTACAGAGATGAAGAAGATGTCATGTGAATGGAACACATCAGATCTTTTAAGTTGTTCTTTTTGAGGAACAGTTCAATCTGTTTCTGTTACAATAACAGTTTCTTGCAACAGCAATTTCCTAAACTGTTTCGCCGCATTGATCAGCTGCACAACTGTTGCTGACATGTTGTGTACCACCAAGTACTATTGAGATAAATACAGTTCATCGATAAAATTACAATGCGCCAAATGCAACCACTCACTAGGTACACTGAAGAGAAAATTATCACATTACGAAAGAAAAGCATTGTTGCCCGTTAACGAGAGGGAATGAGTTTGTTAAGTACAATCGAATTTCGCGATAATATGAGACCGCGCGCTACGAGGTACAAAGGCGCACCTTGCGGTGAACTTTGGAAGCAATGACAAAATATTCGTTATGGAACACAAGAACCGCATACAGTAACTGTTGCAATAAGTTAAAACTACTCAGGCGTTGCATGGGTCTGTTGCAGAGAAGCGATACTTGATAGAATAACACAATTCCAGAAATGTTTTAAGAAACAGTTTTAGTGGTGAAACTGTTTCAAATAGTTGTTGTAATTATGAAACTGTTTCAAAATAACTGTTGTGTTTTTGTCCCATCACTAGTCCAAAGCCTCTTTCTTCCATTTAGAATAAATGCGTTGATTGTTGCATTACTATTTTCTGAGCATTTAACCCAACTTATTTATTCTTTATTGTCGGCTTACTGTCCCTGTATTTATGACTGACATCCCCCTAAGACTTACAAGCGGAGGTCTAGGGACCAGAGGAGCAACGGCGGCACGGAACCACAGGATGGAGAACCTGGAACGAGTGATCGGCATAAGCATGAGGAAGTGGGTGACGTGAAATGCAAGCGAAACGGATGATTGGAAAAGTGATGATGGAGCAATTGGTGGCATGAATGGCGGGGGAAACTCGGGGACCCAACAAGCCGTTTCGTCCACCGCGTAACCCACACATGTGGGCGCCTGGGATCGAACCCAGCTGCTTAGATGGGAGGCGAGCGGTCTGACCACTCGGCCAGGGCGTCGTCCACTCATTTATTCACCAATCAATTTCTGTAAATGCTGTTACAGTATCATGAATATGCTGAAGAACTTTAAGAAAACTTTACAAAGACCTTTGGAAACATATAGCTAATGTACATACAACAGTTTACGGACTTTATTTGCCGAGAAGGAAGGCCAAAGAAACAATTATCTCACTTCTGAACACTGCAGAGAGCACTTTATACAGTCCAAGTTTCTGTATTTACTGTTACAAGTTTTGGTAAAAGTTTAAAGTGTAATAGCATTGGCATAATGAGGAAAATTTACATTCTTTATTAAAAACTCGCTGCCCGCCCGGGCTTCGCACCGGTGGTGTAACCAATTAAAAAAACTCAAGTCAAAATCTTCCGTTTACAGCACGAATCTGCATTGGAGTAAAATTACAATTACATAATTTGAAAATACTTTATTGTAATGCCTTGTAATGTACAATTTTGCTTCCGGAGAGAAAACAAATAGCGGCGATGTTTTGCCGACTCTCGAGCACGCAAGGTACAACTATCCAAGTGAAAAACACGACAATTGAAGGTATATTCCACACACTTCTAACGATTGACCTTGGGATTTATTGTCATTGCGAATGCAAGGCGCGCCGGAAGCAACACGCTTAAATTCAAAAGGAAAGTCGGTTAACATTAGTGGTATTCTTGGAATAAGTATATTCTCGCCTTTGAGCTTTCCTATGTTATAGTAGCTTAAATAAACATTTTCATAATTTTTTTAACAGCGAGTTTTGTTCCACTGCATAATTTTGGCTGATTGAGATTGCTTAGCATAATTATCACCGAGTAGACCTTGAGCTGTAAATTGTGTGGCGGTATTCCTGGTAAATCCAATGAATTTAGGAATTCAGAAAGATAACTGACGACTTCATTTGGATTGGTAATGGATCGACTTAAATAAATGCATTTGTCCATCAATTTTAACCTGCATTTTTATATTCAAATAATCTACATTCTTATTAGTGGCGGCTAAAATGGCTCGTTCCCTCAACCAAGCCTAGTTTTTGTAATTTGCACAAATATTTGGAAACACTTTCCATATTAATTCTTATTTGACGTTGTGAAGTGACAAAAATATGACGGAAACGAAATGAGGCCAGTAGAAGTGTCAAAAGAAATTTACCACTGCAAATGTCTATTAATGCATTCAAAGCATCTGAAAAGTGCAACGAAGCGCTATAATATGCGCAATGTAGCATATATAGTTGGTATTGCGAAAAGGACGAACTCAGCGCGCCCATAAGGTATTGTGGAAAGGATGACATATGGTTAACAGCGTGGGTGAGCAACGATGTCATTGGCATAACAGTAATGGCAGCCCTTTCATAGTGACCGGGTAAACGCTGGCATAGGTAATGACTTACATTAAGGAGACAGTCACAAAGTAACATTCATGCTTCTTCCGAATCTCTTTCTTTCCTTTACTCCTAATGTTTTCCACCTCTTTCTCTATTTTCACCTATGTCAGAACAGCCATTTTTAAGGCTAACAATGGCATAACTAAAGAGCAAGTAGATCTCATAGAGCAATTGATAAGCTTTTATTAGACAGATTTGTGTAATTTCTCCATTTAACCCAAAATATTACTTGATCAAATGCATTAAGAGCACCGCAATTATAGTGGGGTGGTGACACGGGTATATTCATGTTCTTTAGCTAGCTCATGTACCACATAACGTCAAACATCTGCAATAGGAAGTTAAAACTAAAACGGATCCCGTTATTTCTCCGCCATTTTCAGATTCCAAGAAGGGTTAATGGTTCTGTGCGTTGTTTACAACTTGCTCGTTTTAAAGAATTACAACAAAAACATACTTATTTCTTTATTTCTACATATTTGATTTTCACAGTTATCTTGCGCCATTGTCTCCATAACCGGGTGCATTCTCTTAGCGTTGAAGAAGAAAAATAGAGCAGGAGATACCACGGCCATCTGGTGGCAAATAAGTAGGCATTTATCGTGTTCGTCGCCAGGAAAGCTCCTTTATTTTAAAAGATAGGAGTACGGAAAGGACAGTTAATACTTAAAAGTGTATTTGAATTTCACTTCTGCGTTGTGTCATCTCGATAAACTGTTTCGTTACCTTAACATTGGATGGGGAGCGAAAATACCATTATGTCCATCTAGTGGCAAATTAAGTACTTACTCTAGCTGTTAGTCGCCAGGAATGCTTTTTGATGCTTTATTTTAAATAATAGGAATAAGGAAAGGAGAGTTAATATATAAACATGTATTTGAATTTCACTACTGCGTTGCGTCATTGTGTCGATAAACTGGTGCGTTACCTTAACATTGAATGGGGAGGGAAAAACATACCAATACTACGACCATTTAGCAACAAATTACAGTGGTACCACTGCCATCTGATGGCTATTAACAGAAATGTGTTCGCTTGGCACGGTTTTTATTCGTTTTATGAGATTTTAACTACTTTCCCGTACTATTTTTAATCATTTTCTATTCCACAAACCTTGTCGGGACAATAACGAACACAACAAAAAAAGAATTGTTCAATTTGATGCAGTAATTCGGAAGGGATACGCGTACACACATTTCAGCGATTCATATATAAATTGCAACAATCCAAATGGCAAAGGTAGGCCGGAGCAGTCACTTGACATCCTTATCTCCCCCTTCCAGTGTCTCAAAAGGGTACAAGGTAGCTGTTTACGTGGATTCTACCATCTAATGTAACGCAATTGAGAAGTGAAACTAACCTTATTATCCGCTGCAGAGCGTTTAGAAGCCATGTTGTCTGGACTTGGTAACACCCCCCGCGCCGACCCTGTAAAGAGATTTTCTTAAATACCAACATTTAGGAACATTTTCATGGAGGGGGGGGGGAATAATTATAACAGAGGTTGCAAGTGTTTACAGGCCAGAAACACTAAAATGTGGAAGCTGTTAACGTAAAAAAATTTCACCAGAGAAGAACAAAAAAAAATCCGATGTTCTTCTCTGGTGAAACATAACATAAATTGTGTGTTTTAACGTGCACTACATTTTCTGTGCAGTAAGTTTTTGTCCATCCCTTATAGTTCAGCAGTTATTCAAAATTCCGTAAAATTCATCTAGAATAAACTACTCTTCAGAGGCTATTCCCAGAAAATTCAAGCTATACATTTTATTTGTCAGGTAAATGTCTTTAATATGTGATATTTTAATCAAAATCGTTAGAGCCATTTTTGAGAAAATCGAAATTTTCGAAAAAAGTTCCATGTAAAGAGTAGTTTAGGGTAGGGGGATTTTTCTCAAAATCTTCGTGTCGCATCCCTGGAAGATACTAAACTTAAAGACCAACTTTGGTATTTTACCGACTTTTCGTTTTTGAGTTATCGTGTTCTCAGACACAGGGACACACATACACGGACCTTTTCTGAAAATACTTTTTTTGGATACAGGGGACCCTAGAACATATATTTCCGGTGAAATCTCGGTATCGAATTTTTTGGTGGAGTGCAATACATTCTCTATACACTATGTACATAGTGCCTATAGAGAAAGTAAAAATTATAAATTATTTGTTTATATTTTTACTTTATCAACATAGTGCATAGTATGAAGGTATTGCACTCCACCCAATGGTTCGATACCTACCAAAATTTCACCACAAATATAAGTTTTGGAGTCCACTGTATCAAAAATAAAAATTAGAAAAAAAAATCCGAGCTTGTGTATGTGGCCGTTGGCACGAAAGTTCATTATAATACTAAACTTGGCATATAGTTTAGTGTCTTCCAAGGATGCGACAGGAAGATTTTCAAGAAAATTCCCCCACCTCAAACTACCTACATGGAAGATTTTTCAAAATGTTGTACTTTCTCAAAAACGACCCTAACAATTTTGATTCAAATACCTTGTGTTTAAGATATATTTATGATGAACGAAATGTATACCTTGAATTTCCTGGAAATAGCCTCTGAAGATCTTTTCTCTAGATAACTTGTACACTGATAAACCGTAAGAGATATACAAAAACTTAGTACACAAAAATGTAGATCTCATTAAAACACACACTATATGTCATATCATTTTTTTTGTAGAGTTAACCATTTTCCAGATATTCCGGATTATTGGTTTCAGTTTTAAGCCACTTAAACTTTTGTCAAATAAGAAGACATCTTTCCTCTCGTTTCTCGTTTGTTTATTCCTGGCAAGGAAAGTAATTTCAATTGTTTCACATTTCGACTGGCTTCACAATTTCATTCATGGTCTCATATCTGTATCGTGCTGGGGCTGGATATCAAGGAACGGTCATGGTGTGCTGTATAGCTTGATAATTCACTGAACGGGTTCAGCACACGGTAATCCTCGGTTTATTGAGGGGGTGGGGTAGCTTAACGTCTTTAACCTTGTTGGTCATATCGGATAAGGAATGAAATTGGTGAAATGATGTTCAGATAATTTCGTGGTCCATGGAGCTTGTAGTTGCTTGAAATTCGTCTTTTCAAGATAAGGGAAACCCCCGAAAAATCATTATCCGGGTAACTCCCTAAGCGAGATTCATACTTGCGACCTATTGAATGTTAGGTAGACGTGCTACCACCACACTACCCAGGTGGGCTTTGGTAATATTTTGATTACATCTGTGAAGATAAGATATCCTGTGGAATTATTTAATTTGTGCTGGATAATCATCGTGTTCACGCAGCTCGAAGAGTTTCAAATTGTTCTACCAAGAGTGGTAGATTGACCTCTCTGTTCACCAGATTTGAACCCCACTGAGAATGTGCGAGCTGAGATAAAAAGAGCGCTCACCTCCTATTTACTGTAGATGGGCGAAGGACAAAAGATGGCTTCTGGGCACAAATTCAAGAAGCCTGGAATCTTGTAGCATCTCGTCCACATTATTGTGGTCATTTAATGTTGTATATTCCTCGAAGATTGAGGGCAGTTATACGGGCTGAGGATCATACACCCGTTATGAATTATGTTTATCTTTTGTGGTTTGGTTTTAAAACATAATAGCTTATTTATACATATGTTTACTTTATCTACACGTACTATGTACATAGTGTATAGAGAAGGTATTGCACTCTATCCAATTTCACCGGAAATATGCGTTTTAAAGTCCCCTGTATAAACAACATTTGTAGAAGGCCTCTGTGTGTGTGCGTGCATGTGTGTGTCCATGTGACTGTGAATACAACTCAAAAACGAAAATTCGGCAAAATACCAAACTTAGTATTTAAGTTTAGCATCTTCCAGGGATGCGACACGAAGATTTGAGAAAAGTGCCTCCGCCCCAAAACTACCCTTCTATAGAAAAAAAAAAATCCAAGATTTTTTCAAAAACGGCTCACAAGATTTTGATTAAAATACCGTATATTAAAGATAGCTATATGCCAAATAAAATGTATTTATTCAATTTTATGGGAATAGCTTTTAATAACCTCTTTATTCTGAATGAATTTTGCTGAATTTTGCGTAACTGGTAAACTCTAAGGTATAGGCAAAAACCTACTACACAAAAAATGTAGATCACGTTAAAACACACAATTTATGTCATATACTTTTTCTTTCGTAGAATTTATTATTACTGAGATATTCCTTGTTATTGTTTCAGATTCAAAATACTTAAACTTTTCTCACACGGAAAAATGTAAACTCCTGACCCTGCATAAAAACGAATTTTAACCACGTGGCAACCACCTTTTAATGTATTTGACTATCGTTTTAGTCTAGTGTATTCCCTTATTTTACTTCTATTTACAAGGAAGCAAGAAATTAAGAAAATTGCTGCTAATATTTATCTCTTATCATAAAAAGACAAAAAATATTCAGTTCTTATTTTAAAAATATTCTTTTTAACAATAATGTGTTACAGCGATGTAGAGAAAGTCATATGAATGGAACACATCCATAATTTTTTTTTAAGTTATTTAATACGAATGTTAGCAGAATTATGTTTTTGTGTGCATGGATAGGCCCATAACACCAAAGACCAAAGCTATATTAATGTAATATGTTAAACATATCCAGTCATAAAATTAACAAACATAAAAAAATGACGATCAGCGAAATATTTGAGCCTAGGAACTTATACGTGAAAGATGTTTTTTAACACATTGCAGCCCAAGCCCGAGTATAGCTCGGGCAGGTTTTTCTAACGCTTTTAATGCAATTCCACGACTGTAACTCGGTCTTGGGCTATGCGGCAAAGAACATACAGCAGTTATCGTTTAGTTGTCTGATTTGTGCTACCATCTGTGCTTGTTTTAGTCAACTATTAGAAACTTTAGAAGAGTTAGTAATATTATTTGCTCGCGGGTAGCCCCGCCATTTGCCTTGAAGGTGGTGATCTGTTTGTTACGATTTGTGTTCTTAAATGTTAAAATGATGCATTTTCCTCGATTTCTGCAAACTGAAGCTAAATTCCGATTCCGAGGGAGAGTTTTTCGAACTTTCAATAAATGGAGTGTTAGCTGATTCACGCAGATTTTTTTTTTTTTTTCAAATTCATACTTGATACTTGCTGTAAATTTAAAATAAAATATTAATACGCAAGTTATGACTATTTTCTTACTTGTTGAGAAAGCCTGGAATACCATACTTTTAGATTGTACCAATTTCTGGCAGATTTGATTGATGTACTGTAAATAATAACTCAAAGTAGGCGTAAAACCCTGGGTTTCTTGGAACGTCAACTAAAGAAACGCCTGGGCCACTGTAACGTTGCTCTAGGATCCGCTTTCAATATCCATAAGTTTACCACTCCGCTGCCAATCAATGACCACAATACATTTCTTTTGTTTACGTTGTGAACACAGCTTTTACGAAGATGCTCGAAGCTCTTCGATCAACACATGGAATCTTGTTCCACGGCAGTGCATACAATATACATAGTAACTAGAGAAGATACTATTGTGTTCCTCATCAAGATCTCACCGCAAATATATGTTTTGAGGTCCTTTGAGTCCAAACATATTTTAGACAGCATACCTCAAAAACCAAAAGACCATGATGTGTTCTATTCACATGACTTTCTCTACCTCTCTGCAACAATTTATTGTTAAAAAGCTTATGCTTCTATTTACTTCATGCTAATCGAGAAAAAGATGGCAGAAATGTAGAAGCGAAATAAGGGAGTACCATAGGTTAAAGTGATAGTCAAAAGCTAGTTGCTGTGTGACTGAAGTTCCTTTGTTTGTGTGGACACGAGTTGACAAATTACCATATGAGATAAGTATAAGTTTTTTAAAAGCTGAAACCAAAAACAAGGAATATCTAAAAAACGATCAGTTCCATGAAAAAAAAATGTATATAACATAAATTGTGTGTTTTAACGTGCTCTACATTTTTTGAGTGGTAAGTTTTTATCCGTCTCTTACGGTTAGTGTAAATATCTTTAATATACGATATTTTAATCAAAATCGTTACAGCCATTTTTGAGAAAATCAAAATTATCGAAAAAAGTTTTATTTAAAGGGTAGTTGGGGGTGGGGGATTTTGTTGAAAATCTTCCTGTCGTATCCTTGGAAGATACCATGTTTGGTTTTAACGGACTTTTCGTTTCTGAGCTATGCGACACACACACACACACACACACACACACACACACACATACACCCACGGACATTTTTCTAAAAATGCTTTTTTTGGATTAAGGGAGTCTCAAAACATGTATTTCCGGTGAAATCTCGGTATCGACTTTTTGGGTGCATTACAATACCTTCTCTATACACTATGTACATAGTACGCGTAGAGAAAGTAAAACTTAGTATTTATGATTAGTGTTATCCAAAGGTTGACACGAAGCTTTTCTAGAAAATCCCCACCCCTGGTAAACTACCCTCTACATGGAAAATTGCTTGAAACGTTTTTGTTTTTTTTCTCAAAAGGCTCTAACGATTTTGATTAAAATATTGTATATTAAAAGTATTTTCATGACAAATTAATTATATCTTGAATTTTTTGAGAATGACCTCTGAAAACTATTAATTCTCTATGCCTTTTCTATAACTGGTAAACCGTAAGATATAGATAAAAAGTTACTACACAAAAAATACTGAGTTTTCATTCACACGATTTTCTCTACTCGTTCTGCAAACAAACTATTCTTATAAAAGAGTTATATTGGATCATATTCATTGTTATAAACATTAGTAGAAATGTTATTACTTGTTTGTTCCTTGTAAGTAAAAGGGATTTGTGGCTTAACCGATAGTCATATATTTTAAAAGCTAGTTGCTATGTTTACTTTGCAAGGCTAGAAGAAAACAAAAGCGAGATGTAAGGAAAGGTTGCGTAGTTTAAACTTGAAACTAATAACAAGGAATGTCTTGAAAACGGTAAACTCTAAAACAAAAATGCATATGACATAAATTGTGTTTTTAACGAGATCTGCATTTGTAATAAGTTTTTGACTATTTCTTGCGATTTACTAGTTATGCAAAATTCACTCAGAGCGAACAGATCCTCAGGAGATATTTCCAGAAAATTCAACATATTCATTTTATTTGTAATGTAAATATCTATACTATACGGTATTTTGATCAAAATAGTTAAAGCCATTTGTGAGAAGAACAACATTTTCAAAACGTTTGCTATGAAAAGGGTAGTTTGTGATGGGGAATTTTCTTGAAAATCATTGTGTTGAAATCTTGGAAGATAATTAACTTAAATACCAAGTTTGGTATTTAGCTTTCTTTTAGTTTTTGAGTCATGTTGTCCACACACACAAGGAGCTTTTTATAGCAACTTCTCTTTTTAGCTCAGGGGACCTCAACATATATTTCGCTATCGAATTTTTGAGGTGGAATAAAATACTTTCTCTTAAACATATGGTATTTTCACCAAAATTATCGCCCTCCGTGGTATAATGATTACCATGTCGCGGGTTCAAACCCGGCGGAGGACGATGGATTTTTTTCGGGTGTAAAAATCCTTAGCATAGCCTCCACGGGAACGGATGGTCCCGTGTCGCAGATTTATGGCACATAAAAGCACCTCAAGCCTAATGGAGAGGCCTCTGACCAAAATTAAGCGGTCTTTCCCGCCCAATTTAGAATAGGACGCTGAGAACCACAGCAGTTAAAGAGCGTCCATAAATAACACGCCATTTACATTTATTTCACCAAAATCGTTATTGCCATATTTTAGAAAATAAACTTTGGAAAAAATGTTCCATGTCAAGGGCAGTAGGGGGTTAGGGCATTTTCTTGAAAATCTTTGTATCGTTGCAGTTAAATACCAAATTTCGGATGTAACGGATTTTTCGTTTTTAAGCTATACTGCCCACATCATACACTCACAGATGCACACATTTTTCTAAAATCTCATTTTTTGGATTCAGCTGAACCCTTGGTATTGAACTTTTGGGTGGAACACAATACTTTCTCTATACACTATTTATATAATACTTGCAGAAAAACTAAAATGAAACTTCTGAAACTTAAATTTATTGGAGATGGAAATAAGAGACAGACTGATATAGTAGGAGTGTATAATTTTTGCTCACCGAGTTGTTTCTTGAAGCGATGTGCATGCTTCAGAAGAGGGATATTTGCTTACTTATTATAGCATGACAAGTGACAATTTCCAGAACGCTTTGCAACTTTTATTGGAGGAAGACATAGCGTGCTAAAGAGGATAGCTCTGGCCTTTCCCCCTGGTGTCTACCTCTTTAAAAAGGAATTCTTAAGTATATTAATCAAAGCCTGAACAAGTGTTCCCTGCCTTGCATGTGCTGCATAGGTACACTTTAATAAGTATAGGAAACTCACGCACCAAAACTCTCGTTCAAAAACTAATAAAATAAGCAAGTGCATTTCAGTTTCTTATTATTCAACTCTACAATTGAACACGGGCGTCTGGAGAATAAGAAAAAAAAACTGATGTGTACCATTCACATGACTTTCTCTACATCTCTGCAACAAATTATTCTTAAAAGGCTTATACTTCTATTTACTTCATGCTAATCAGAAAAAATTAGCAGAAATGGTCTTAATACTTGCTTCCTTGTATATAGAAGCGAAATAAGGTTAAACTGATAGTCACAAGCTGGTTGCTATGTCACTGATGTTCCTTTGTTTGTATGGACAGCAGTTGACAATTTCCTGTACGAGAAAAGTATAAGTTTTTTAAAGCAGAAACCAAAAAAGGGAATGTCTAAAAAACGATGAACTCCAAGAACAAAAATTGAGTGTTTTAACGTGTTCTACATTTTTCATATACTAAGTTTTTTTCCATCTCTTACGGTTTAGCAGTTATTCAAAATTCCATAAGGTTCATCCAGAATAAAGTACTCTTCAGAGGCTATTCCCAAAAAATTCAAGATATACATTTAATTTGTCAGATAAATAGCTTTAATATATGATATTTTAATAAAAATTGTTAAAAGCCATTTTTGAGAAAATCAAAATTTTCGAAAAAAGTTTCATGTAAAGGGTAGTTGGAGGTGGCGAAACTATTCACAAAATCTTCGTGTCGTATCCCTAGAAGATACTAAATTTAAATAGCAAGTTTGGTATTTTATCGAGTTTTCGTTTTTAGGTTATCGTGTTCACGGACACACGGACAAACACACACACTCACGGACCTTTTACCTAAAATGTTTTTTTTTTTTTTAGATAAAGGGGACCCTAAAACACATATTTCCCGTGAAATCTCGGTATCGAATTTTTGGGAGAAGTGCGGTGCCTTCTGTATACACTATGTACATAGTACGTGTAGAGAAAGTAATAATCAGAGATAGCGAGGAGCAGGAGACAACGTCGCAAAATTGGCGCCCAACGTGGGGCTCAAAAATTAGGAAAAGAAACGTTGCACACAACATACATGCTTATGAGTAAATGGTGTATTTTAACGAGATCTAGATTTCTTGCACAATAAGCTTTCTTTATTACTTACAGTTTACCAGTTATGCAAAATTCATCCAGAATGAAGAGCTCCTCAAAGGCTATTCCCAGCTAATACAAGATATACATTTTATTTGTGATGCAATTTTTATTAGTTGTTCCGAATGGAAATAATTTAATATTCCATACTGGGCGTGAGAGACCGCTTTATTTTATTCAGAGACCTCTATATCAGCCTTGAGGTTCTTTTATGTGCCGTAAATATATGATACGGGACCAACGGCTTTACTTCACTTACGAAGAAAGCTATTCGAAGAATTTTTACGCCCGAAAAAACCCATGGCCATGGAAACCATAGGTTACCATGTTACCCCTAGACTACGGAGGACGACAAAGTAGCTCCAGTTTATGATAAAATGTTCAGTGCTATATTGTGGAAACACTTTGTGGTCAGAATTTATTCAATAAGAATGACCTTCAAAGAGTAGAATGCAATATTCAAATTTGAAATTTAAATTAAACCTAAAGCTGTCCAGAATCAATGCCTTTATAGTGGTTTGCTTGCATCCATCTCACTTTTATGATTACTTTCGCTGAACTGTACATGGCACGTAGCTAGGGAAGGTACTACACTCTACCCAAAAATTCAATAGCGAGATTTTAGCGAAAATACACGTTTTGGGATTCCTTGTATCCAAAAAAAATTACTTTCTCTACACGTACTATGTATATAGTGTAGAGAGAAGGTATGGCACTCCGCCCAAAAATTCGAACCCGAGATTTCACCGGAAATATGTTTTGGGGTCCCCTGTATATAAAAAAAAGCATTTCAGAATAAGGTCCGTGTGTGTCAGTATGTCCGTGTGTCTGTGAACACGTAAATCCAAAACGAAAAACCCGTTAAATACCAAACTCGATATTTAAGTTCAGTATCTTCCAGGGATGCGACACGAAGATTTTCAACAAAAGCCCCCCCCCCCCACACCACACTATCCTTTACATGGAACTCTGTTCGAAAATGTTCATTTTCTCAAAAATAATTGTAACAATTTTGATTAAAATATCGTATATTAAAGACATTTACCTGACAAATAAAATGTATATCTTGAATTTTCTGGGAATAGCCTCTGAAGACTACTTCACTCTGGATGTATTTTACGCAATTTTGCATAACTACTAAACTGTAAAAGATGGACAAAAACTTACCATACAAAAAATGTAGATCTCGTTAAAACACACAGTTTATACCATATAGATCTTTTTGTTGCAGTGTAAAATTTCTGAGATAATCTTTGTTATTGGTTTCAGTTTTAAAATACTTAAACTTTTCTCATACGGGTATTTGCAAACTCCTGGCCACGCGGAAAAAAAAAACGGACTTCAAGCACATGGCAACCAGCTTTTAAAAAACTTACTGCACAAAAAATGTAGAGCACGTTAAAACACACAATTTATGTTATATACATTTTTTTTCGTGGAGTTGGTCGTTTTTGAGACATTCCTTGTTTTTGTTTCTGCTATGAAAAACTTATATTTTTCTCATACAGGAATTTGTCAACTGCTGTCCATACAAACAAAGGAACATCAGTGACATAGCAACCAGCTTTTGATTATCACTTTAGCCTATGGTACTCCCTTATTGCGCTTCTACTTACAAGGAAGCAAGTAATATGGCTATTTCTGCTAATGTTTTTCTGATTAGCACGAATTAAATAGAAGTATAAGCTTTTTAAGAATAATTTGTTGCAGGGATATAGAGAAAGTCATGTGAATGGTACACATCAAATTTTTTTAAATTTAGACCACTGTCATGTGAAGTTAGGGTACAATGCCAATTAAAATGCTCGTATGAAAATTATGTAACTGGCATTTTAAGTCTCTTATTACGTAAGATATTATTTCAGGCCTGTCTTATGAAACCCGTCTCAGGTGGAGGACGGAATGACTTAAAACTGAAGCAATAAAAGCCTTTGAATTGTGGCACACATACGGCGTTTGAGAGAAGTATTTTTTCTTGTTCGTAAAAGAGCAACATTTTGGATATCGGTTTGCGTGCCTGACATTTGTCACAGAAGGCCGCCAACAAGCCATTACTCATGGATGAGCCTTGCGAGGTCGGCTGCCACGCGAGCCAGCCTGCGAGCGAGTCTTGGCCAACTGTAATTACGTACCATCGTGCACGCAGATATGGCAAGCCAAGAAGGATGGACTCCCGCATTATTAAAATCGTTTGTGAAGGAACAACTTTTCAATATTTGATCGAGTGTGATCGTCCCGAAAAGACAGGTGGTGCCGCAGTTAGAGTAAACGAGAACCTAAACCATTTGTTGCAACAGCGACATATGTCCTATTTGTATACAGCGCGTCCCTTGTTGCTGAGGAAAGTGGAAAGTGTAAGCAAGGATCTGAAACTTCCCTGGCGTCCCCAACAGAACGCACGCTCGGGCGGCAGTAAAAGCCCTCAAGCCCTGACTGTCCGGTTGCGGGCATGAAATGGAGGTGCTGCAGTAGCGGAACTACAATTGTGTAAATTGCACTTTCACTATCAATTACATAATAATGATAGCAGTATTTTACACTCTCTAATACTGATATCTAATAACAAGAGAATCTAATTGGCAGGAAATTCAATTAATGAAATACAAATACTCATATAAAACTAATAAACTAAATAAATAATGATATATGACATAGACCTTGTTGGTACTATGCAATTAAATGAAGTAAACAATACAAATAAACAAAATATTCTTCAAACAAATTTCTCTATGAAAACTGCTCTTTCTTAGCCATTCGACAATCGCCGTTATTTTTGCAGTTGTCTGTTTTCAACCAGCTGTGGGACTATTGTTTGCGAGCTACCCAATTACAAACATGCTTTCATTACTTAATTGGCTTCTGTGACATGACTTTGTACACTTCATTAAAAAAAAACAAAAAAAAAAAAAACAGTGATCCGCAAACGTAGGTTGTCCCGAACATGCACAAAATTCTTCCTGCTAGATTGTGGAGTTTACGAAATCTTTCGCGTCTTACAGAGGTGTAGAAATTGTTTATACTTTTTCTATTTTAATATTTATCTTTTAACTCAATATCTATTACTTCCAACTGCCGTTTAACAGGACTGTCGAGGATATTCCCTGAAAATGGTGTTGCAAATGACTTAAATTGTTTCTCAAATGGTATAATGTCTTGGAATCTATGTTCGAATTCTTCGCGCAATTGTCGCAGTATGGTTATATGTTCATCAAAGTCCAAGGTTTCTACACACTGAAACACTGAGGTTATGGTCGGAAAATGTGCAGTGATCGCGAGTAATGTAGTTGCAAATTATATTTAGTTATTTTGTTTAGAAGTTTGTAACACACACACACTTTTGCCGCCTCATTTTCTTCCATAAACAGAAAGTTTGCTTCCCATTCTGCTCGAAACGTGGACGATCGTCTTCCCAACGCGTTGATCAGCATGAGCTAATCCTCCTAGGTCGCTAGATGCAACTGTGGTTATATCAGCAACTCCTAATGTGTTCTCGAAGAAACTTAAAAGTTGCAAATAATTGAGCTTGGCTCCGCTTCCATTACCTGCTTTACTGAACTTTGTATGTCTTTTTTGTTAGGTCGGTTAGATTTAGAACCAGAAGCTTGTTTACTCGTACTGGTTTCAGAAGGGAGATTATGTTCATCGTCAGCTTTATTAGTTTCACTGCTGGTTACTGAAATTGGTCTTTTAAATCCGTGAGGTTGGGTGTCCGTATGCATTTGACTTTTAGAGTTCTCTGTTTGTGCAGGAATCACAGTGTCTGTGGCTGATTTTGGAATGGAGCAAACTTGGGTTTTACCCAGGATGTTCAGGACTGTGTCTGCAGTTCGCAGGGAGTTGATTTCACTTACTGAAGGTGGAGAGATGAACGTGTTCTTTTCATCTATAAGTTTAAGCGTTGATATTGCCTCTTTAAGGAGGGGAAATTCAGAAGAATATATATTTTCACCTCCACATAAGAAAATTCACTCAATCTTTTACAAATAAATAAATATGTTATAAAATTACATACTAACAACTGACGCTCACGGCAGTGACGTCACAATCATTTCCTCATTCAAAATTATTGTAAATAGTACAAGCATAGAGGCTGCAGAAAATGATAGAGCTACACATTTAAGGAACTAGAATTATCTCTCTGCGCCTTCGATTTATGATAACCAACAAATCTAGACGCAGATGATAGTTACATCCATTAAATCAAAGGATTCGTAAGGAGACTGTCATAAGCTCATGAGGGAAATTAGAGATTGCACGGAACTGCACGGCCACATAGAACAGTGTGCATGTACAACAGGCCCTGCAAACTCTTGTAGTGCGATCGTCTGTTGTTGATTTCATAGGTACTGCTTAGAGAAAAGAAGCAAACTTCTTCCGCTTTGCAGGCAACGCAAGGATAAAGTTTGGAGTTTGCAAACTGTTGCGTTGCATTGCATTACGTTGCGTCTTGTGTATTTCTATGTGAATGCTTACATTAAATAATATAAGTCCAAACTCTTGTGCTTACATTGCGTATGCGCTTGTATTTCATTGTGAATGTAGCGTAATTCACTCAACGTTTCGACGCGTAGACATTTAATTGCTTTCTCCATCCACGGCTAGCGCGCCACTGTGGCCAACCTCCAGTTTCTCACGACTCAGTACAATTCACTTCTACTACAACACACCGTTTTTACTTTCTCTACACGTATTATGTACGTAGTGTATATAGAAGTTATTGTGATGTACCCAAAAATTCGATACCGAGATGTCACCGGAAATGCATATTTTGTGACACCATGAATTCAAAAAAAGCATTTTTAGAAAAAAAAAAAAATCCATTAGTGTCTGTGGACAGCATAGCTCAAGAACGAAAACACCGTTGAATAAAAAACTTGGTGTTTAAGTTTAGTATCCTCCAAGGATGCGACACGAAGACTTTCAAGAAAATACCTCACCCCAACTACTCTTTATATGGAAATAAATTCGAAAATTTTGATCTTCTCGAAAATGGCTCTAATGATTTTGATTAAAATATTGTATATTACAGACATTTACCTGATAAATAAAATGTGTATCTTGAATTTTCTGGCAATAACCTCTGAAGATTACTTCATTCTGGACGAATTTTATGAAATTTTGCATAACTGCTAAACTGTAAGAGATGGGCAAAACCTTATCACACAAAAAATGTAAGGCACATTAAAACACACAATTTATGTTATATACATCTTTTTCGTGATGTTGATTTTTTTTTCTTTTTTAGATATTCATTGTTTCTGGTTTCAACTTTAAAAACCTAGACTTTTCTCATTCAGGAATTTGTCAACCCGTGTTCAAACAAAGGAATTTCAGTCACATAGCAACCAGCTTTTGATTATCACTTTGACCTATGGTATTCCCTTATTTCGCTTCTATTTACAAGAAAGCAAGTAATAAGACTATTTCTGCTAATGTTTTCTCGATTAGTATGAAGTTAATAGAAGCAAGGGCTTTTTAACGATAATTATTTGGAGAGATGTAAAAAAAGTCATGTGAATGGAACGCATTAGATTTTTTTTATAACCTATTTATTTTTAAAAGATCGAGTGAATTTTCTAATGTGATATTGTTGGTTATGTTGTGTTTGCAACTTGCGGAACGTTTAGTAGATATTCACATGCTTAGTAGATATTCACCCGTGCCAACTTCTTGCGTTGCGCTGACGATTGCATTGTGAATGATTTCTCTTTGCGTCTGCGTTTATGCTACGTTACGTCTGCGCTTGCATCTCATTGTGAATGTATCATAGAAGGAAAGCCTGCAGCAGCTAATTTTATTGCAAGCCGTGCAGAAGGGGCGGGGAGAGAATTAATACATTTAACTGCTTGAATAAACATCAATGTCTTGTTGAAAATCAAATATAATGTATGTTTATTGTTTATTGTTTATCGCTATTAATACACTCAATTACATTTTCAATATAGGCTTATATCGTCGTCAATAGCTTAAAAATAAAGCACAGCTAGCCTTTCAGATATCAGTTCTGTTTTTTCAACAATGAATGTTTCAATATATTTAGAACTGTTAACGACTATATTTTAGTATTCAATGGACTTGGATAGTGATCGTTGAAGCACAGAGTATACAAGAAATTGTAAGTACTCGTTTGGTAAATCACAACTTCCGAGTCGTGAAAAAGTTAAGTGACTCACAATATAAAAAAGAGCAAGAAAAAATCTGATATGTTCCATTCCCATGACTCTCCACATCTCTACAATAAAGTATTGTTAAAAAGCTTATTCTTCTATTTACTTAATGTTAATCGAAAAAAAAAATTAACATAACAGGGTCTTATTACTTTCTTTCTTGTAAGCAGAAGGGGAATAAGGGAGTAGCATAGGTTAAAGTGATAGTCAAAGGAATGAAGTCCCTTTGTTTGTATGTATGGACAGGAGTTGACAAATTCCCGTTTAAGAAAAGTTTTTATAGTTGAAACCAATAACAAGAAATATGTCAAAAACGACCAACTCCACGAAAAAAATGTATATAGCATAAATTGTGTGTTTTAAAGTGCTCTACATTTGTTGTGTGGCACGTTTTTGTCCATCTCTTACGGTTTAGCAGTTATGCAAAATTCCGTAAAATTGACCCAGAATAAAGTAGTCTTCAAAGGCTATTCCCAGAAAATTCAAGATATACATTTTATTTGTCAGGTACATATCTTTAATATACGATATTTTAATCAAAGTCGTTACAACCATTTTTGAGAAAATCAAAATTTTCGAAAAAAGTTCTATGTAAAGGGTAGTTTGGGGTGGGGGGATTTTTCTCAAAATCTTCGTGTCGCATCCCTGGGAGATGCTAAACCTAAATACCAAGTTTGGTATTTTACCGACTTTTCGTTTTCGAGTTATCGTGTTCACAGTCACACGGACACACACACACACACACACACACACACACACACACACACGGACCTTTTTCTGAAAATACTTTTTTTTTTTATACAGGGGACCCTAAAACATATATTTCCGGTGAAATCTCGGTATCAAATTTTTTGGTGGAGTGCAATACCTTCTCTATACACTGTGTACATATTACGTATAGAGAAAGTAAAAAGAGCAAGAAAAAATCTAATATGTTCCATTCCCATGACTTTCTCTACATCTCTACAATAAAGTATTGTTAAAAAGCTTATTCTTCTATTTACTTAATGTTAATCGAGAAAAAAATTAGCAGACAGGGTCTCATTACTAGGTTTCTTGTAAGTAGAAGGAGAATAATGGAGTAGCATATGTTAAAGTGATAGTCAAAGGAATGAAGTTCCTTTTGTTTGTATGGACAGGATTTGACAAATTTCCGTATGAGAAAAGTTTTTATAGCTGAAACCAATAACAAAAAATATGTCAAAAACGACCAACTCCACGAAAAAAATGTATATAACATAAATTGTGTGTTTTAACGTGCTCTACATTTTTTGTGTTGTAAGTTTTTGTCCATGTCTTACGGTTTAGCATTTATGAAAAAGTACGTAAAATTCATCCAGAATAAAGTAGTCTTCTACATCTATTCCCAGAAAGTTCAAGATATATATTTTATTTGTCAGGTAAATATCTTTAATATACGACATTTTAATCAAAATCATTAGAACCAAATGTGAGAAACTTAAACTTTTCGAAAAAAGTTCCATGTAAGGGTAGTTGGGAGTACGGATATTTTCTTGAAAATCTTTGTGTCACATCCTTGCAAGATACCAAGGCATTTAGCCCCACACATTCGGACCTTTTTCCAAAAATGCTTTTTTTGGATTCAGTGGGACCCAACTAATGTATTTCCGGTGAAATCTCGGTATCGACTTTTTGGGTGCATTACAATACATATCTTCTCTATCCATTACGTACACTGTATATATGGGACTAGAGAAAGTAAACTTAGGGTAATGCTAATTTTGATTTTCTTACTAGCTCTCAGCAGAAAACAACTTTTGGACTATGTATTTCTATGGTGAAATATCGGGGGTTATTGCATTTTTAGGTGGAACACAATATCTTGTCTACCTATAACGTAAATGTACACACGTGCTTGAGAAAGTAAAAACGTAGTTTTAAAAAAAGGTGTGGGGGTGTACGTGTCCGTTCCTGTGCTTGTGAACATGATAAAACCGAAAAATCGGTAAAGTACCAACTTGATAATGGATAGGTAGATTCAACCTGAAAAGTTTAATGGCATAGCCGGGATTTGAATCGCCGATCTTCCAATATCTAGCCGGTTGCTCTTCCACTGAACTACCATGGAAATATGCTGGCACAGCACTAAATATCTCAACTGACTCGCATGTTTCCTGGTAAACCAGAAGGTCACTCCCCAATGGCGACTTACAATGTCCCAGGATTCATAGCATGAGCAACCGGCTATGACCTTGAATTTTTCAGTTTGAGTATTTTCTTCCAAACATAAGCATTTATTAATAACTTTATTAAGATTTTTGTTGATATTTATTGTTTTGAGTTTATTATTTTATATTATTATAGCATACTCTACCTATCTTACTCCTTTCCTACACAAGGCTTTTGAGAAAACAAATCAATACCAATTGACCTTAATAGTTGGTTATACAATGAATCCTGGGCTTAAAGTGCTTACGACATTTTAATTCGCCACTGGAGTTTATCATCTCAAAATAATTTGAGATTACCTTGCGAGTCAGTTGAGAAATTTAATTTCGTGCCGGCATGTTGCCATGGTAGCTCAATGGTAGAACAACCGGCTAAAGACCGGGGGATTCGTAGTTCAAAACCCGAGTATGGCATTGCATTTTTCAGTCTGACTGTACCTATCCAACTCCTGTCTTACACCCGGCTTGTGTGAAAAAACAATTAAATCAATACCAACTTGATATTTAAGCTCAGAATTTCGAGAAATTTCCCCATCCTAAACTACCCTTTACATGGACAAATTTCGAAGATGTTGATTTTTTCAAGAAAAGACCATAACGATTTGGATTAAAAATGTATGTTATATGACAAATAAAAAATATAACTTAAGTTCTCTGGGAATAGCCTCTCAATTTCTTGTCATTCTGAATAACTTTTGCATAATTGGTAAACATTAAGAAATAAACAAAACTTTACTATACAAAGACTGTAGATATATGCCATATAATTTTTTTGTGGATTAAATGAATTCCGAGATAATCGTCGTTATTGGTTTAAATTATAAGATACTTATACTTTTCTCAAATCGGAAGTCGTCATCCGTGTTTCGTTTATTTTACTCTTGGCTATGCAAAAGAGAACCGAATTTCAATGACATATTAACCATATTTTAAAAGATTTGATTCTCACTTTAGCCGAGTGTATTCCTTTAATTCTTTTCTAATTATAAGGAATTAATAATAACACAATGTCTACTAATGTTTACCTGGTTTAGTATTAAGAAGAACAGTTTGTTACAGAATATGCAGTGAAAGTCATGTGAATATAACACATTAAATGTCTTGTTTTAACAGCTGAATGATATTTAAATTTGATGATCTACCAGGTAGTTTTATTTCCTTTTCCTTTTGGTCTAATATTGAAAAACAGACTGAATTAAATATTTTTTTTCCCCTTATAGCATCTTTTACTTCTAGTTCACTCTAATTCGCAAATTCCAACGTAACAAACATTTACTATGAAACCAGGCGACACTATTTATGTAATGAATGCAAGATCTCTAATGGCAACATTGTTAATGCTTCTTTACATACAGAAGCGTTCACCCTACCATCTAGCGACCTTAGACAAAAATAGAGATACTGCTTAACTGCAGTGACATTAGCGCAACGGTTGGGATAGTGTAAACAAAATTCACTCGTTGCTCCGGTAACGAGTGGCATAACCTAAATAAATAAATGATTGATAACTACAGCTTTTCTATAACCTTTTAACTCTTTTTCGTATAATTTCCGTGAAGTCGACGTTAATAATGCTTCTTTTGCTTCGTTTAATATATCATTTAGAACCGGTATATTAAAGTTCTCAACGTTCATCGTAAACATAATCAATTTGAAAGTGGCAGCAATAAGAACAAAATTAGTATTCATACATAGCCTACCATATTTTATAACTATAAGAACGCTGCAATTCAATGCCCTATTCCTTATTTAATTTATTACTATCTGTTGTAAAATCATTAACTGAATATTTGTCGTTTATTAACTTATCGTATCTGTAAGATAAAATAACGTGTTATACAAGTGGACAAACCTCTATTATCCACTTGTATAATAAATACGTATTATCACGCTCACCGTGCCCTGAGAAATAGTAAAACAGCAACCATCAAAACGCATTTTTGCATAATTGGTTTTGGCAACAGAAATCAGAAATAAAGCGTGCCATGCAATCGCATCCAAAGTGCAGCACAGGAATGCAAACGTTAGAAAGATATTTGGGGATGTTCCATGCTGTCAACAGGTGGGGTGTGGGGGTATATTATTTATAGGGAACTGGCTTCTGAATTAAAGAAAAACAGACACCGGAGCAGTCGAAAAGGGCCTTAAATAAATCACTTACCCTTGTGAATTGTATAAAGGAAACTCAGCTAGCAACAATAACATTAAAAAGTGAGACGCTACAACAAAGGCAAACACAAGCGCAACAGATAAGACGGACCATTATCGGAACACGTGCATTTGGGAGCGTTCGCAAGCTTTATAGTTGGGAAATACCACCACACAGCTAGTGCTGAAGATATTCCTCCTAGAGAGCACGTGTATAAGTAAAGAGCTGTTATGAAATGGTTTTTAAACTTTTAAGACCCATCATTCTTTGTCTGCTTTCACGGTTACGTTTATGAATAACTGAATTGAATTGTCACACAAGCGGGACATTTTTATCACAGGAATAACCGCAAGTTTAACTAAGGTAGCCGGAAATTCGGCTGGGGGGCGGAATTTGTCTTTAACCAGAATTATTCCCTATCCGCCACAGAGTCTGGAAATATGTATAAAATTAAAAATCTGATGTGTTCACGTGACTTTCTCTACATCTGTCTCAAATTATTAAGTTTATGCTTCTATTTACTTCATGCTAATCGAGAAAAAATAAACAGAAATAGTCTTATTACTTGCTTCCTTGTAAGTAGACGAGTATCGTAGGTTTAAGTGATGGGCAAAAGCTGGTTGCTATGTGATTGAACTTCCTTTGTTTGAATGGACAGGAATTGACAAATTCCTGTATGAGAAAAGTATAAGTTTCTCAAAGCCTGAAAACAATAACAATGAATATGTCTAAAATGATCAACTCCACGAAAAAAATGCATATTACGTAACTTGTGTCTTTTAACGTGCCCTACATTTTTTGTGTGGTAAGTTTACGGTTTAGCAGTTATGCTAAATTCCATAAAATTCATCCAGAATAAGGTAGTCATGACAGGCTATTCCCGGAAAATTCAAGATATACATTTTATTTATTGCAGTATATCTTTAATCAAAATCGTTAGAGCTATTTTTAAGAAAATAAAAAATTTCGAAAAAGTTCCATGTAAAGGGTAGTTTGGGGTGGGGGGGATTTTTCTCAAAATCTTCGTGTCGCATCCCTGAAAGATACTAAATTTAAATACCCAGTTGATATTTTACCGACGTTTCGTTTATGGGTTATCGTGTTCACAGACACACAGACACACACACACACACACACACACACACACAAAACAGACCTTTTCTGAAAATGCTCTTTTTGGTTACAGGAGACCCTAAAACATATATTACCGGTGAAAAGTCGGTATCGAATTTTTGGGTGGAGTGCAATATCTTCTCTATACACTATGTACATAGTACGAGTAGACAAAGTAACAACATCTGACATGTTGCATTCACATGGCTTTTTCTACCTATTCTGCACTATTTTTACAAAAGATTATTCTTCTATCTGTTTAATGCTAATCGGAATAGATATCAACAGAAATAGTATTATTACTTATTTCCTTGTCGGTAGAAGGAAAATAAGAGTAGAGAAACTACACTAGAGCGCAATCAAATCAAAACGTCTGATGTGTTCTATTTACATGACTTTCTCTACATCTCTGCAAAAATTATTGTTAAAAAGCTTATACTTATATTTACTTCATGCTAATCAAGAAGAAGAAGGAAAAAAAAACTAGCAGAAATAGTCTTTATTATTTGCTTCCTTGAAAGTAGAACCGAAATAAGGGAGTAGCATAGGTTAAAGTGATAGTCAAATGCCGGTTGCTCTATGACTGATGTTCCTTTGTTTGTATGGACAGGAATTGACAAATTCCTGTATGTGAAAAGTATAAGTTTTTCATAGCTGAAACCAGAAACAAGGAATATCTCAAAAACAATCAACTCCACGAAAAAAATGTATATTACATAAATTTGTGTTTTAAAGTGCTCTACATTTGTTGTGTGGAAACGGGCGAAGAATACCCGTGTAATAAAAGTTTTAAGTACTTCAAAATTGAAACCAATAATAGGGAATATCTCTGAAGTGGTTAGTTCTACAAAAAAAAAAAAAAAAAAAAACTATATGATATAAACGACGTGTTTCAACAAGATCTATATTTTTTGTATAATAAGTTTCTGTCTAGCTCTTACGGTTTGCCAGTAATACAAAAATCTTCGGAATGAAGATATCTTCAGAGTATATTCACAGAAAATTCAAGATATACATTTTATTTGTCATGTAAATGTATTTAATAGGCGGTATTTTAATCAAAATCGTTGGAGTCAATTTTGACAAAAACAAACATATCGAAAAATTTTCCATGCAAAGGTTAGTTGTAGAAGGTTAATATTTTTGAAAATCTTCGTGTCGCATCCTTGAAAGACACTGGACTTAAATATTAAGTTTGGTATTTAACTACATTTTCGTTCTGAGTTATCGGAATCACACACACACACACACACACACACACGAACCTTTTTCTACATGGATATGCATTTTTGGATTCAGCGGACCTCAGAGCATATATTTCCGGTGAAATCTCGACATCGAAAATTTTGGATGGAATCCAATACGTTCTCTCTACACTATGTACATAGTACGTGTAGAGAAAGTAAAATTGGTAAGAACCCCCCCCCTTTTTTGTTTTAAGAACCAAAATTCAAAGTCATCACAAGAGACTATACATTTTTACTTTCTCTACACGTACTATGCACATAGTGTATAGAGAAGGTATTGAACTCCACCAAAAAATTCGATACAGAGATTTCACCAGAAATATATGTTTTAGGGTCCCCTGTATAAAAAAAAAAGTATTTTCAAAAAAGGTCCGTGTGTCAGTGAACACGATAACTCAAAAACCAAAAGGTCGGTAAAATACCAAACTTGGTATTTAAGTTTAATATCTTCCAGGGAGGCAACACGAAGATTTTGCAAAAAATCCCCCCACCCCAAACTACCCTTTACATGGAACTTTTTTCGAAAATTTAGATTTTTTCAAAAATGGCTCTAACGATTTTGATTAAAATATCGTATATTAAAACTATTTACCTGACAAATAAAATGTATATTTCGCTTTTTCTGGGAATAGCCTCTGAAAACGACTTTATTCTGGATGAATTTTACGGAATTTTGAATAACTGCTAAACCGTAACAGATGGACAAAAACTTACTACACGAAACATGTATAGTACGTTAAAACATACAATTTGTTACATACATTTTCTCGTGGAGTTCATCGTTTTTGAGACATTCCTTATTTTTGGTTTCTGCTTTGAAAAACTTATACTTTTCTCACACAGGAATTTGTCAAATCCTGTCCATACAAACAAAGGGACTTCAGTCACATAGCAACCAGCTTTTGACTATCAGTTAACCTATTGTAGTACTTTATAGCGCTTCTACTTACAAAGAAGCAAGAAGCTAATTGTTTCTGATTAGCATGAAGTAAATAGAAGTATAAGCTTTTCAAGAATAATTTGTTACAGGCATAAAGAGAAAGTCGTGTGAATGGTACACATCAGATTTTTATAAAATGGAATGCAATTGTTAGTGGTCAAGTAAGAAAAAAATGTTAATGTTTTTTATACGTTGTCAAACTAGATGAGATTAGTTAATGTACTTCTTATAAAAGATCCATTTTTGTTTGCAAGCTCCCAAAAAAATTAGGAATAATTGCACAGTTACAATTACAGAGAAACCGCAACAAAGGAAAATCAGCTTGAACAACTATTTCGGAAGCGGCTTATGCCACGAAAATAACTATATTACGCAGGTTGTAAATTTCAGTGAGTTCTAGTTTAATTCTGATTAAACTTTTGTTTATCTCTTATGGTTTATCTATTAAATAAAATTCCGTAACATCAAAGACGACTTAAGAGAAAACTTAAAAATCTGATCTGTTCCATTCACATGACTTTCTCTACATCTCTGTAACAAATTATTATTTAAAAGCTTATGCTTCTATTTATTTCATGCTAATCGAGAAGAAATTAGTAGAAATAGCCTTATTACTTGCTTGCTTGTAAGTAAGTAAGTAAGTAAGTAAGTAAGTAAGTAAGTAGAAACGATATTCAAACGCTGGTTGCTATATGAGTAAAGTTCCTTTCTTTGTATGGACAGGAGTTGACAATTTCGTGTATGAGAAAAGTATGTTTCTCAAAGCTGAAACCAAAAACAAGGAATATATAAAAAACGATCAACTCCACGAAAAAAAATGTATATAACATAAATTGTGTATTTTAACGTGTTCTACATTTTTTTGTGTGCTAAATTTTATCCATATCTTACGGTTTAGCAGTTATGCAAAATTCCATAAAATTCATCCAGAATAAAGTAGTCTTCAGAGGCTATTCCCAGAAAATTCAAGATATACATTCTATTTGTCAGGTAAATATCTTTAATATGTGATATTTATGAAAATCGTTAGAGTTATTTTAAGAACATCAAGTTTTTTTAAAAAAGTCCCATGTAAAGGGTTGTCGGGCTGGGGGGATTTTTCTCAAAATCTTCCTGTCGCATCCCTGGAACAAACTAACCTTAAATACAAAGTTTAGTGTTTTATCGATTTTTCGTTTTTGAGTTATCGTGTTCACAGACACACGGACTCGCACACACGGACCTTTTTGTGAAAGTCCTTTTTTTTTTTTGGATACAGGGGACTCTAAAACATATATTTCCGGTGAAATCTCGGTATCGACACTATGTACATAGTACGTGCAGAGAAAGTAAAAAATAAACAGAAATAAAGACACCCGGAACTCCTTTTAGCCCATCCTAAACTCCCCTGGTGGCAGTCAGGGCGTTGGTTACGTCTTGTCACCCGTAAGCCCTCTTCATTTCTGCTGGGCCGCCTTTCGGCCAGCAGCACTTTTTCGCACTAACGAGGGTGCTCAGCGGAACCTCCCCATCCCGGTTCATCTCCATCACTCCGATTTATCCTACCCATTCCCGCACTTCACCAAATGGTGAAATAAGCCATTCTTTCTACCTTCCAACTCTCTTTCTGTCTCCCTGTCGCGGAAATCGGTGTCTCGTTCCAGCAGTGTCCTCAGCTCCGGCGTTAATGAAGATTCCACTCCTAATCTCCTAATTAAACTTATCTCAGGGGTTTTTGGGTGAGGCTAATATTAAAAAAAACACTGCATATTGCCTTACGACTTGAATTTATTGTATTATATATTTAAACAGGCGGCTAAATTGTTTCTTTACAAAATGAGTTAAAGATAAATACCATCCCACCACTTACATTATTAACCAGGAACCTAATCTAATCACCTGCACGTCACTCCCCCACCATTCAAGCACGTGGCCGAGCGCGCGACTCATATAACGTGAACACAAGATCACTAGTGTAACAGTAAGAGTAACCACATAATAGATCTGCGTTGCCTTAAATACTGATCCTGGGTGACGCCAGATTTCGCGCCATAACATGTAACAGTATCTCTTATAGACTCTTAGCATCACATCACAAGTTATGAGAGTAAATTGTACCGAGTTCTGACGTCATAGCATGCACATGACGTGTTTGGAAAAACACAATGTTTCCTCTCATTTTAACTTTATGCTTGCTTTGTCTGTCTTTCCAATTCCCTGTTCTACTTGGAAGATAAGTCACCATTCCTGTCTCAGTTCTTTATATGTCTGTTCTTTTCTATCTTACACTCTTTAGCCTAAACCCTGTGCTCATTAGCAGGTGGTGGTTGGTGAACTGTTACCTAGAATTCCGCTAGCTTGCCTTTCGTTAATTACCTAAGTTACAACAACTTGCATTTTTATATATTTCTACCCTTAAATATTCACAATTATTTTACCTTGCATTCTATAAGCTAATAATATTATATATAATTTCTCTTTTTATATATTTTGTGAGCATGTGGTATGTGCTCCTACATTCCCTTTCTAAAAAAAAAAAAAAAAGAAAAAAAAACTTGTTTGGTGTGTATAATGACATGTTGGTGTGTACAAGTTATTCCGTGGCCACTGATGGGATGTCGGGTGGGTTTCTTTGCTGCTTTATCGGCGTTTTCATTTCTATCGATATTTGCATGTTACGGTACCCAAAGTGGGGATTACTTGTTTTTTAGATATCTTAATTTATCGTATCTGTAGGATAAAATAATGTATTATAAAAGTTGACAAACCTCTATTATCCACTCGAAGGGTCACGTTTTAAATTGTTCTACTCATGGATAAACTCTCTGTTTATCCACTTGTATAATAAATAACTATTAAATTAAATATTTGGAAGTTTTCACTCAGATATTATTTCATAAATATATTACAGGATTGATGGTTGGTTTCATATATAAATATATCTATAAAGCAGTTTCATGTGTTCCCTGAAAAGTCTTTATAGTGTAATTTCTAATAAGAGCTGAGCATTTCCAAGAAGAGTTGATTTGCTGCTTAGTTCTGTATTACACGCAGTTTGAAGAGATTTGCGTGACGGGATGGCTGTACAGTGACATTTTACACACTGCCCGACATGGACGGTCCGTCACGCTTTACGTAAGAACAAAGAAGGGTCATGTGACTCAAAACGAACATTGCTCTGTCGCGGGCTCGAGTATTATAAATACTAATATATCGATATATGGCATATGGCTTACTTGCAATCTTAACTTATACACTTCTTTAAAACATGATTTATGTGCAATTAAAAATCTCATGTGTTCCATTCACATACCTTTCAGGCTGTGGCTCTCACCTAGTCGGCCCGGGTTCGATCCCAAGTGACCGCATGTGAGATTTGTGGTGGACAAAGCGGCTTAGAAGCGGGTTTTCTCTGGGTTCTCCGGTTTCTCCCGTCATCGCATTCCACCGATGCTCCATCTTCATTCGTGTATCATCAGTGTCACCGCCTGCAGTGCCATAAGTAGTTAAAGCGGGCGTTAAACACTACAAAAAAAAAACAAAAGCAACATAACTTTCTCTAGCTGTTCCAAATATAAACTATTCTTATAAAAGATTATTCTCTTAACTGCATCATGCTAATCACGATAAACATTAGCAGAACTGGATAGGTAGAGTCACACTGAAAAAATTCAATTCCATAGCTGGTATTTGAGCCACGGATCTCCCGGTCTCTAGCCGGTTGCCCTACCACTGAGCTACCATGGCAACATGCCGGCATAGCATTGAATTTCTCAACTGACTCGCATATTTCCCGGTAAACCACAAGATGATCTCAATTTATTTTGAGATGACAACCCCAATGGTGACTTACAATGTTTTAAATACTTTAGACCCAGAATTCATAGTAAATCCAACAATTATGGTCAATTGGTATTGGAATAATTGCTTTTTCACACAAGCCGTGTGTAGGACAGGAGTTGGATGGATAGAGTCAGTCTGAAAAATTCAATGCAATAGCCGGGATTTGAACCATGGATCTCCCGTTCTCTAGCCAGTTGCTCTTCCACAAGGTGATCTCAAATTATTTTGATGAAATCCCAATGGCAACTTACAAAGTTGTAAGTACTTTAAGTCCGTATAGCCAACTATTATGGTCAATTAGTATTGGAATAATTGTTTTTTCACACAAGCCATGGTGGTTTACCGGGAAACATGCGAGTCAGTTGAGAAATTCAACGCTATGCCGGTATGTTGCCATGGTAGCTCAGTGGCAGAGCAACCGGCTAGAGATCGGTAGATGGTTCAAATCCCGGCTATGGCATTGAATTTTTCAGTCTGCCTCTACTTATCCAACTCCTGTCCTACACACGGCTTGTTTGAAAAAATCTGATGCGTTCCATTCACATGACTTTCTCTATACCTCTGCAATAAATTATTTTTATAAAGCTTATGCTTCTATTTATTTCCTGCTAATCGAGAAAAAATTAGCAAAAAATTAGTTTCCTTTTAAGTAGAGGCGAAATAAGGGAGTACCATGGGTTAAAGGGATAGTCAAAAGCTGGTTGCTATGTGACTGAAGTTCCTTTGCTTGTATGGACACGAGTTCACAAAGTCTTGTATGAGAAAAATATAAGTTTTTATAGCTTAAACCAAAAACAAGGAATATCTCAAAAATAATCAACTCCACGAAAAAAATGTATACAACATAAATTGTGTGTTTTAATGTGCTCTACATTTTTTGTCTGGTTAGTTTTTGTCTCTCTCTTACGGTTTAGAACTTATGCAAAATTCTGTAAAATTCACTCAGAATAAAGTAGTCTTCAGAGGTTATTCCCAGAAAATTCAAAATATACATGTTATTTGTCAGGTAAATATCTTTAATGTACGATATTTTAATCAAAATCGTTAGATCCATTTTTTAGAAAATCAAAAGTTTCGAAAAAAGTTCCATGGAAAGGTTAGTTTGTAGTGGGGGGATTTTTCTCAAAATCTTCATGTCGCATCCCCGGAAGATACTAAGCTTAAATACCAAGTTTGGTATTTTACCGACTTTTCGTTTTTGAGTTATCATGTTCACAGTCCCACGGACATACAGACACACACACGCGGACCTTTTTCTGAAAATACTTTTTTTGGATACAAGGGACCCTAAAACATATATTTCCGGTGAAATCTGGGTATCGAATGTTTTGGTGGAGTGCAATACATTCTCTATACACACTGTATATAGTGCGTATAGAGAAAGTAAAAACAATTATTCCAATTAGCAGAATTGTTCTTATTACTATATTTATTGCAAGTAGGAGGGAAATAAGGCAATACATTAAGCTAAGGTGAAACAAACCATTTAAAAGCTGGTTGCTATTGAGGTTCGGTTCACTTGGCATGGTCCCGTTTGAGAAAAGTTAGGTAGTTTAAAATTAAAATGAATAACGAGAAGTCTCAAAAACGGGCAGCTCTGCAAAAAGAACATATATTTTGTGTTTTAACATTTTTGTGCATTAAGGTGTTTATCTATCCCTTACGGATTAAATGTTATGCAAAATATGACAAAACTCATCCAGAATAAAGAGGTCTTCACAGGCTATTCACAGAAATTTCAAAATATACATTTTAATTGAGATGGAAGTATTTTAATTAAAATCATTAAAGCCATTTTTGATAGAAACAAAATTTTCAAAATTTATTCCCTGTAAATGGATTGCAGTGGGGGGATTTTTACTTTCTCTATACGCACTATTTACATAGTGTATAGAGAAGGTATTGCACTCCACCCAAACATTCGATACCGAGATTTCAACGGAAATATACGTTTTAGGGTCCTCTGTATATATATATATATATATATAAAAAAAAGCATTTTCACAAAAAGGTCCGTGTGTGTGTGTGTGTGTGCGTGTGTGTGGGTGTGTGTGTGTGTCTGTGAACACGATAACTCAAAAACGAAAAGTCGGTAAAATACCAAACTTGGTATTTAAGTTTAGTATCTTCCAGGGATACGACACGAAGATTTTGAGAAAAATCCCCCCACCCCCAACTACCCTTTACATGGAACTTTTTTCAAAAATTTTGATTTTCTCAAAAATGGCTCTAACGATTTTGATTAAAATTTCGGATATTAAACATATTTACCTGAAAAATAAAATGCATATCTTGAATTTTCTGGGAATAGTCTCTGAAGAGTGGTTTATTCAGGATGAATTTTACGGAATTTTGAACAACTGCTAAACCGTAAGAGATGGACAAAAACTTAGTATATGAAAAATGTAGAACACGTTAAAACACTCAATTTTTGTTCTTGGAGTTCATCGTTTTTGAGACATTCCCTGTTTTTGGTTTCTGCTTTGAAAAACTTATACTTTTCTCATATAGCAATTTGTCAACTTCTGTCCTTAGAAACAGAGGAACTTCATCACATAACAACCAGCTTTTGACTTCACTTTAACCTATGGTACTCCCTTATTTCTCTTCTACTTAAAAAGAAGCAAGTAATAAGACTATTTCTGCTAATTTTTTGTCGATTAGCATGTAATAAATAGAAACATAAGCTTTCTAACCATAATTTGTTGCAGAGATGTAGAGAAAGTCATGTGAATGGAACACACAAAATGTTTTATATAAATCACTGTTTTTATGCTAGAGGAGCTACCATATGACTATCATCCCCGTGTAAAATATGTCAAACACAGAAAAGGCATAACGATAAATGAGTCGTGAACGAATCGTAAGAATCGCTCGACCCAACTCTACTATGAAATACATTCGTTCACCTAGCCACGGTATGATTATGATATGGTAAAGTCTCTGTACCACAGGCTTCCAATAATTCTGTATTGCATTGTTGAGCATTGATACCTATGCAACCTGAATTTTAATGAAACATCTTTATTCGTATTTAATAAACACATTTACAGCACTAAATATAAGTCTACAATTAAACTTACCTAAAAATGTCTTATAAATAAAATTATCATCTTCAAACTCCCAGCTAACAAAGATTAGATGCTCTTCTGTTTCATTATTATCAGCTTACATCATTTACCGCTGATGGCGCCAAATGCAGGCAGTGTTGCCACTAATTTTTGAATGACCCGTGTATTTGTACTTTATGTTAATAATTATACTAGTTTAAATTTATCCGTAAATGATGTATGTATAAATGTGAAGTTTAATAAATATTAAAAATCTGGCATGTTAGCCGCCTTAGTTTAAGTGATTAGGTATACCAGGGTTATTATATAGATTTTTATTTTATATTATTTTGTACATACGGGCTGGAGAAAGTAAAAATTGCAGTTAAGCATTTAACACTTCTTCCTGAAAATGAATGTGTTTCCTGTTGGGGATTAACAATACAAATAGTGTAAAAGGGATGTAGAGACAAGCATTTTAAAGAGGGAAGGGTGATAAATTAGTGGTTAAAAGAGGCACTTGAGGAGATGTAACATCTTGGAACACAACTTTTCATTAAGCGGCGAGTGGTCGGACAGCAGAATCTTTCCCCGTCCGCCCTAAAAAAAGGTGGAGCCACTTATTCTGCTTGTTGGGTTTAATTTTCCGGGCGCCGTGCTTTGGCCAAACAAATGCGACGCCCGTTAACAAGATGACGCTGATGTGGCAACAAACAAATGCGAGGCGGCCGTTCCCCTGGCCACTTTGCCCGAAGGCTGCTTCCTTGTCGGCAGTGCTACCACCACTGCTAATGAAACTAATCTGCCACCTCCCTCACCTCAATTGCTGGCTCTCCCTTCTCCGCAAAGCAAATGAATAACTACCCTCTCAACGCACGCTTCCTTGTTAAATACCTTCGGGCGATAAAGGAATCTAATTACAAAATCAATCTTTACCCGGAGGTAATTATACAAGTCCGACAAAGAGAGGGACAAATTTGTTCGCTAGTTAGGGGCAGCAAAGTGAGAAATATTTCAACAATCTCTTCCCTTCGCGTGTGGCAAGGGAAGGAAGGTAAGATGTAGCGATCTGTCTTCGGTAATCCACGCGCCTTCCTCCTTGGTCTTCTCGTCCTCGAGGTCTGACAGGTAGACAGCCAGGACACACACAAACATATACAGAGATGCATGCTTCATAGATAATCTGGTATATGGATATATAACAGCTAGATGCATGGATGGGTAGTTAGTTATATACATATGTAGATATATAGATAGGGGATATATAGGCAAATGGACAGATAAATGCATAGATAGTAAATGGTCAGGCATATATATATATATATATATATATATATATCGTACGTCATACGTGAATATAATTTTCAGCTCTAGATTCTGCACATGCAAAAGCTGCCATAAAATCACCATGGCTTAGGCACACGTAAATAACCAAATCGCATGCACCTGGCCCACTCCAAGAGAAATGCCGGTTGGTAGCAAAGGTCCCAAGCGCGTGGTGTAGGCGTGGTTTGAAAGACAAGCTGGCGCGGCACAGGTCACCTTAGTAATGTAGGGCATGTGTGTATGGCGTATGACAATCGTAGTTCCTTCGCTGCCTAATCCCAAATGTGTGCGATTTTTTAGCACATATAAAACTTTAAATAGAAGAGTTTGAAAGTTGCGACATCAAGTTTTGGACAAGTCAAAGTGTAAGCTAATCGACTGCTAACTTCGTTTGGGGTCGTTTTGAAACGATTTGTATGTTTGTATATATATATATATATATATAAATATATAAAAATATAAATGCATAGAAGAATAGATGGATATATACATAGATACATACAGAGATACACAAATGAACAGGCAGATGCATGGATAAATGCATAGATAGATGGATAGAGTTGGATGCAGAGAGAGAGAGAGAGAGATACAATTGGACAGAAATACATTGAACTATGGATAAATAGGCAGATGGATAGACACAGATATAGATAAACAGATACGTATATTTATGTATATAGATGGATACACAGCGAGCTAGAGGTAACGTGTGCGACTAGCATTCAGAGATCCGGGGTCGATGCCTGGCGACCACCCACTCTGACACTTAGATTTTTCACGGTTTCCCCAGGCGAAAGGTACAAATATTTTTTACTTTCTCTAGCCCTGTATGTACAATGTACTTAGAGATAAAGAAGCATCGTATGCTACCCAAATTTCAATGTCGAGTTTTCACCGGAAATACATGTTTTTGGATCCCCTGAATCCAAAAAAGGCATTTTCAGAAACAGGTCCGTGTGTGTGTGTGTGTGTGTGTGTGTGTGTGGACAGCATAGTTGATAATTTTTAAGATATCCCTTGTTTTTGTTTTCAGCTATGAAAAACTTATACTTTTCTCATACAGGAATTTCTCAACGCCTGACCAAACAAACAAAGGAACTTCAGTCACATAGCAACCAGCTTTTGACTATCACTTTAGCCTATTTTTTCTGATTAGCATGAAATAAATAAAAACATAAACTTTTTAACAATAATTTGTTGTAGAGATGTAGAGAAAGTCATGTGAATGGAACACAACTTTTATTTTACTAGAACTCCACTTTTAAACTTGAATGCAGGCAAATAAGGGTTAAGGTCCCGGCCCATGTTTCAGACCTTTTCTCAAAGCAGCTTTGGTATATCGGTACTTCACAGCTAATGACACCTGGCTCCAGAGAGGTCAATATGATAGGTCATTAATGGTAAGTAAATATGAGGAACGATCGAATGCAGGTAAGCCAGATGGTCAATATACAATTTTCGTTCTTGCGCCACTAGACGCTAGGGGTAAATACAACTGTGTCAGTGTTTCTCTGAATAGTTGCATAGGACTCTCTCTATTTTTACTTTCTCTATACGCACTATGTACATAGTGTATAGAGAAGGTATTGCATTCCACCAAAAAATACGATACCGAGATTTCACCGCAAATATATGTTTTAGGGTCCCCTTTATCTAAAAAAAGTGTTTTCAGAAAAAGATCCGTATGTGTATGTCCGTGTGTCTGTGAACACGATAACTCAAAAACGAAAAGACAGTAAAATACCAAACTTGCTATTTAAGTTTAGCATCTTCCAGGGATGCAACACGAAGATTTTGAGAAAAATCCTCTCATCCGAAACTACCCTTTACATGGAACTTTTTTCGAAAACTTTGAGTTTCTCAAAAATGGCTCTAACGACTTTGATTAAAATATCATATATTAAAGATATTTACCTGACAAAAAAAATGTATATGTTGAATTTTGTGGGAATAGCTTCTGAAGACCTGTTTATTCTGGATGAATTTTGCTTAATTTGGCATAACTAGTAAACCGTAAGAGATAGACAAAAACTTACTATAAAAAAATGTATGTTTTTTTATAAAATACACAAGTTATGCCATACATTTTTCTCGTGGAGCTGACCGTTTTCGAGGTATTCATTGTTATTAGTTTCAGTTGTGAAGTACTTATAGTTTTCTCAGACGGGAGTGTCCGTTTTTCTTTTGCTCTACTCCTGTCCAAGAAAAGAAGCGATTTGTAATGACAATTGCGTAACGACAGCTTTTAAAACATTTGACTATTGATTTAGCCTAGTGTATTCCCTTATTATCTTCCTACTTATAAGGAACTAAGTAATAGGAACATTGTGCTAATGAGTACATCGATTAGCAAGGTGCAGAAAGAAGAATTATCTTATGTAAGAAGTTTGTGGAACAGCTAGAGAAAGTCATGTGAGTGTAGCACATAAGATTTTTTTTGTAGCTTAACGTCCTGGTTGGTCATATCGGACGATGAATGAAATTGCTGTAATGATGCTCAAATGTTCTCGGTATCCATGGAGCTTAAAGTTACTCGTCTTTTCAGGATAAGGGAAAACCCTGAAAAAACCTTATCCGGGTAACTCACCCTAAGCGAGATTCGAACTCACGACCTTTTGAATGTGAGGCAGACACGCTACCACCACACAACCCAGGAGGGCTCTATATTCTTGGAAAATCTTAAAAACATATAAATCTCATGTGATCATTCAAATGACTTTTACTTTCCTAGTCCGCACGTACAATGTACATAGTGAATACAAAGGTATTGCATTCCACCCAAAAATTCCATGTCGCGATTTCGTTGGACATATGTTTTGACGTCCCCTGAGCCCGAAAAAAAGCATTTTTAGAAATACAGTCATGGAAATAAATATTCATACAGTACTGCAATTGAAATTGACCATGGATATTTCCATATTAAATTAAATGACAGCGTTACGATTCTGTGTAGGAAGCCACCCCATTAAATAATCAGTGTCATGATAACAAAGATTTGAGTATTAAACAAACGTACCTCAAGGAAATAAACGATACTCCAATGCTGGCTGTATTTGACAGTGAAATAAGTATTCATACAGTACTGCAATTGAAATTGACCACTGATATTTCCATATTAAATTAAATGACAGCGCTAAGATTCTGTGTAGGAAGCCACCCAATTAAATAAACAGTGTCATGATAACAAAGATTTGAGTATTAAACAAACGTACCTCAAGGAAATAAACGATACTCCAATGCTGGCTGTATTTGACAGTGAAAAAGGTATTCATACAGTACTGCAATTGAAATTGACCACTGATATTTCCATATTAAATTAAATGACAGCGCTAAGATTCTGTGTAGGAAGCCACCCAATTAAATAAACAGTGTCATGATAACAAAGATTTGAGTATTAAACAAACGTACCTCAAGGAAATAAACGATACTCCAATGCTGGCTGTATTTGACAGTGAAAAAGGTATTCATACAGTACTGCAATTGAAATTGACCACTGATATTTCCATATTAAATTAAATGACAGCGCTAAGATTCTGTGTAGGAAGCCACCCAATTAAATAAACAGTGTCATGATAACAAAGATTTGAGTATTAAACAAACGTACCTCAAGGAAATAAACGATACTCCAATGCTGGCTGTATTTGACAGTGAAAAAGGTATTCATACACCACTAGAAATGTAAACACAGAAACCACCAACGAACCGTTTGCAGCAAGCAAGGCCTTCAGTGGCAAGCTACACCTCCTGCTTGTTGGTTCTGTTACGTAGTGAATGCCGTGCGACAGAAATATGGGCCGCAAAGGTAAAGAAACAACTGTAGAGGAAAGACAGGTAGTTATCTCTCAATATCAAAAGGGAAAATTATTTTTAAGCATTGCTGATGTTATTGGAAGAAGCCGGGCAACTGAGCAGCCCATAATAACACGATATATACAGAGAAATTCTATCATTAATAGCGAAAGAAGAGGACGACCACAGAAGCTAACGCAAAGGGAAAGAATATGTTAATAAGAATGATACAAAAATATCCTAAATTAACAGCCTCTGCATTGTCTGTCTATGTTAACGATCAGTTCGGAAAGGAAATAACACCAAGGGCTGTTCGCTATGTTCTAAGTAGTGCAGGCCATGGAGCTAGGGTACCTAGAAAGAAATCATACATCAGCAAGAAGAACAAGAAAGTCAGACTTGAATTGGCTCGAGAGCATCTAAACAAGAACACGAGTTTCTGGGACAGGGTACTGTTCACAGATGTAATATATATTTGTAATATATTTGTGTATGATAACAGAATTTTGGTGTGGAGAAGACCAAATGCTGAGCTTGAACCTAAGCACCTTCAAGCCACAGTGAAGCATGGTGGAGGAGGAATTATAATATGGGGATGTACGGCTACATCTGGTGTTGGGGAACTTGTTTTTGTTGAAGGTAACACGGATAGATTTCAGTATTTAAAGATCCTAAAGAATAATCGCAAAAGTGTTGATAAATTGAGTTTAGGCACAGATTGCTACTTTCAACAAGACAATGATCCTAAGCATACGGCGGAAATTGTTCGTTTGTGGTTGTTGTACCATACTCCCCACATTCTCAAGTTTCCAGCACAGAGTGCAGACCTTAATCCAATTGAACATCTTGGGATACCCTTGAAAGAATGGTCCGAAACCATGACATACGAAGTAAGGTAGCTCTGAAACAATATCTTCAGCAAGAATGGTAAAATGTTACCTAGAGACTACAATAAACCTGGTTCATTTCATGCCAAAGAGGTTAACAGAAGTAATACGTAGAACGGGAATGCCTACAAAGTATTACTTTTGTTATTGTATTGTATTTAAACTATCATTTTCTTTGAGTGTATGCATACTTTTTTCCTCGTTGTGAGAAGCCAGCTGGTACAAATGTTTTGTTTACTTTTTGAAGAGGAGTAATTTAGGTCATGCGTTTATATGTATAGATTCAGGAGGAAATATCGTACTGTTAGTTTACCATATAACCTCTCTGGATGTTAACTTTAGTTATAATAAATTAAGTGTTTCTACATAAACACTGGTGTATGAATACTTTTTTCCATGACTGTAGGTCCGTGTGTGTATGTCTGCGGACAGCATAGCTCAAAAACGAAAAGTAGGTTAAATACTAAACTTGATATTTAGGTTCAGCATCTTTCACAGATGCGACACGAAGATTTTTAGAAAAATCTTCCCCCCACTTAAACTACACTTTAATAGAAAAAAATTCGAATTTTTTTATTTTTTTCAAAAATGGCTGGAATTTGATTAAAAGGTAGTATATTCAAGATATTTATATGGCAAATAAAGTGTATATCTTGAATTTTCTGGGAATAGTCTCTGAAAACACATTTATTCAGAATGACTTTTTCTGAATTTTGCATTTTGGGGGGGGGGCAGAATAAAGGTTATAAGGATAATAGGTCAATAAGGTATTTGGGAAGGATATAGGAAAGGGGAGAGAAAGGATTTGATACTATGGTGTCTCTGTTGATTGGGCCATCTGTGATAACACCAGGTCCGGTACCGTCGCGTGTTTGTGGGTGACTGCTATATGGACGGATGTACCGACTTTAGATGTAGGTATGACGTCTTGACCGAAGCCCAGGCGCGGACCTACCTATGCCGCGCCGTGGTGGATAGGAGTTGACAAATTCCTGTATGAGAAAAGTATAAGTTTTTCAAAGCTGAAACCAAGAAAAAGGAGTATCTCAAAAACGACCAACTCCATGAAAAAATGTATATAACATAAATTGTGTGTTTTAACGTGCTCTACATTTTTTGTGTGTTAAGTTTTTGTCCATCTCTTACGCTTTAGTAGTAGTGCAAAATTCATCCAGAATAAAGTAGTCTTCAGAGGCTATTCCCTGAAAATTCAAAATATACATTTTATTTGTCAAGTAAATATCTTTAATACATGATATTTTAATCAAAATCGTTAGAGCCATTTTTTAGAAAATCAAAATTTTCGAAAAAAGTTCCATGTAAAAGGTAGTTTGGGGTGGGGGAATTTTTCTCAAAATCTTCGTGTCGCATCCCTGGAAGATGTTAAACTTAAATACCAAGTTTGGTATTTTACCGACTTTTCGTTTTTGAGTTATCGTGTTCACAGTCACACGGACACACTGACACACGGACACACACACACGGACCTTTTTGTGAAAATGTTTTTTTTAGATAAAGGGGACCCTAAAACAAATATTTCCGGTGAAATCTCGGTATCGAATTTTTTGGTGGAGTGCAATACTTTCTCTATTCACTATGTACATAGTGCGTATAGAGAAAGTAGAAAAGTAGAGCTCGTTAAAACGCACAATTTATGTCACACACATTTTTTGTAGAGTTGACCGTTTTAGAGATATTCCGTGTTGTTGGTTTCAGTTTAAGTAATTTAAACTTTTCTGAAACGGGAAGTCATCCCCAGCAAGCAAAGACAACCGAATTTTATTTATTTCACTTAGCAGCCTGCTTTTAAAAGATCTGACTATTGATTTAGTTTGGTGCATTCACTTATTTCCCTTCTACTCACCAAGAGTGAAGTAATAAGACCAATTCAGGTAATGTTTTTCTTGCTTAATATTAAGTATTATGTGAAATTGTTGCACATGAATTGAATAAAACGCTATTATAATTAAATTATTTATAAATAGCCAATATAATAACACACATTCTAAACAGAAGGATAAGAACAATCTTGGTGTCAAATGTTCGGTATCCTTTTCAAAAGTAGATTAAAGGTGTATTGAATTATTTGACATAGTGTAATATACTCAACAGCTTTAAATGTAATTAATTCAAAATCTTCTAACCAGGTGAACTGTTCACCCTGAAGACGAGGTAGATGCACTTATTCGAAACGTTGGTATCAAGCCAAGTTTTTACCTGGTTAGAAGCCCGAGAATATTTTGAATTAATACGTCGCCAGGAAAGTTTCAGTTCTTATTTTAGCTTTAAATGTGATCACAGGTTTTATTAAATTGTGTGACACAGAAAAGCAGTAATGTACTTGTAGTAGAGCCCTTAGAAAAGTTTGTTTGTGGAACAGCTAAAGAAAGTCTTATAAATGGAACACACAACATTTTTACTTTCTCTTCACGTACTATGTACATAGTGTATAGAGAAGGCATTCTAATGTACCTAAAAATTCGACATCGAGATTTCAACGGAAATATATGTTTTGAGGTCCGCTGAGTCCAAAAAGAGCATTTTTAGAAAAACGTTTGGGATCTTCCAAGGATGCGACACGAAGATTTCCCCCAAACCCCAAACTATTCTTTACATGGAACATTTTATGAACATTTTTATTTCATCAAAAATGGCTCCAAGGATTTTATTAAAAATGCCGTATATTGAAGTTATTTGCATCGCAAATAAAATGTATATCTTGAATTTTCAGACTATAGACTCTGAAGATCACTTTATTTTGGTTGATTTTTGCAGAATTTTGCATAACGGTTAAACCGTAAAAGGTACACAACAACTTACTTAGTAAAGAATCTTATGTGCTCCATTCACATGACTTTCTCTGCATCTCTGCAAAAAATTATAGTTAAAAAGCTTATGCTTTTATTTACTTCGTGCTAATCGAGAAAAATTTAGCAGAAATAGTCTTATTACTTGCTTCCTTGTAAGTAGAAGCGAAATAAGGGAGTAACATAGGTTATAGTGAAAGCCAAAACCTGGTTGCTATGTGACTGAAGTGCCTTTGTTTATATGGACAGGAGTTGACAAATTCCTGTATGAGAAAAACATAAGTTTTTCAAAGCTAAAGCCTAAAACAAGGAATATCTCAAAAACGATCAACTCCGCGAAAAAAATGTATATAGCATAAATTGTGTGTTTTAACATGCTCTACATTTTTTGTTGTGCAAGTTTTTGTCCATCTCTTACGGTTCAGCAGTTATGCAAAATTCCATAAAATTCATCCAGGATCAGAGGCTGTTCCCAGGAAATTCAAGATATACATTTTATTTGTCAGGTAAACATCTTTAATGTACGATACTTTAATCAAAATCGTTAGAATCATTTTTAAGAAAATCAACATTTTCGAAAAATTGTCCATGTAATTTGTTGGGGGTGGTGGGATTTTCTTGAAAATCTTCGTATCGTATCATATCGTATCCTTGGATATTCAACGGTCTTCTCGTTTCTGAGCTATGTTGTCCACGCACACAGATAGACAGCTAGAGAACCAGACAGACATATACGGACCTTTTTCCAAAAATACTTTCTTTTTTGGTTCAGGGGGAACCAAAACATATATTTTCGGTGAAATCTTGGTATTTTTTTTGGGTGCATTACAATACCTTCTCTATACACTATATACATAGTACGTGTAGAGAAAGTAAAAATGTAGAGGTAGTTAAAATATACAATTTATGTTTTATACATTTTTCGGGGATGTGACCATTTTTGAGATATTCCTTTTTATTGGTTTCAGTTTTAAAGTACGTATACGTATACGTACTTATAGGAATTTGTCAGCTGCTGTCCATACAAACAAAGGAACTTCAGTCACACAGCAACCAGCTTTTGGCTTTCACTTTAACCTATGGTACTCCCTTATTTCGCGTCTATTTACATGGAGTCAAGCAATAGGACCGTTTGTGCTAATGTTTTTTTTTTCCCGATTAGTATGAAGTAATTAGAAGCATGATCTTTTTAACAATTATTTCGGAGATGTAGAGAAACTCGTGTGAATGGAATACCTATTTTTATTTTCTCTATACGCACTATGTACATAGTGTATAGAGAAGTTATTGCACTCCATCCAAAAATTCGATACCTATATTTCACCGGAAATATATGTTTTAGGGTCCCCTTTATCTAAAAGAAGCATTTTCGGAAAAGGTCCGTGTGTCTGTGAACACGATAATTCAAAAACGAAAAGTCGGTAAAATACCAAACTTGGTATTTTAGTTTAGTATCTTCCAGGGATGCAACACGAATATTTTGAGAAAAATCTCCCCACACCCAACTACCCTTTACATGGAATTTTTTTCGAAAATTTTGTTTTTTTCAAAAATGACTAACGATTTTGATTAAAATTTCGTATATTAAAGATATTTACCTGACAAATAAAATGTATATATTGACTTTTCTGGGAAGAGTACTTTATTCTGGATGAATTTTACGGAAGTTTAAATAACTGCTAAACCGTAAGAGATGGACAAAAACTTACTACACAAAAAATGTAGAGCACGTTAATACACACAATTTATGTTATATGCATTTTTTTCGTGGAGTTAATCGTTTTTGAAATATTCTTTGTTTTTGGTTTCTGCTTTGAAAAACTTATACTTTTCTCATACAGGAATTTGTCAACCTCCATCTATACAAACAAAGAAACTTCAGTCACATAGCAAGCAGCTTTTGACTATGACTTAAACCTATGCTACTCCCTTATTTCGCTTCTACTTACAAGGAAACAAGTAATAAGACTATTTCTGCTAATTTTTTCTGATTAGCATGAAGTAAATAGAAGTATAAGCTTTCTAAGAATAATTTGTTGCAGAGATGCAGAGAAAGCCATCAGATTTTTATAGTTGGGACCTTAAAATGTGCATTTCCAGTGAATGTTGGTGTCGAATTTTTGGTTGGAATGTGATACTTTCTACATATATACAAGTATTAAGCTCCGTAAGAATATTTTGTAACACCTTTCATAAATGATAAAGCGGCAGAGAACTGTCTTTTGTTTTACTTTTGTACTGAGGTTATTATGCAGCAAGAGTGCACCTAGATATAAAATAAGACGAGAAACAGTTGAACAATGTGCATGCTGCACCCTTGCGGCGGGCTTGAACATCTGCAGTAGCAACTGTAAGAGGTGAATAGAAGCAAGCCTAGGTCAATTAGTTGTATAGAGGAGGAGAGGGAGGGAATACAATAGCCTCGACTCTGGGTTTATTTACCCAGGCCCTGCACACAAAGCGGGGCGCACGCCGCACCTCCCCAACTTCCGCCCGTATCAATTATGAGTGGAAATGGTAAAGTAATAGAAGAAAGCCTTTCTCGTATAAAGAGAGCCCCGGCAATCTATACATTGAATCCGCTGCTTTTTATAGCTGCTTCAAAGATGCCATGAAAAATTCAGCGTCGTGGAAGTCTAGGCCTCTGGATTTAGAAGGAGGGGCCCTTTTCTTCACAAAACTCCAGCCCTTCCCCGGCTTTACCTGTACTCTAAGAATTTCTGTGTGTATTATTCAAGGGATAGCGTAGGGAACACAGTGATATTTCCTACACATGTGTATATATGGATAAAGAAAGTTTATTTCAAAGAAGGGAAATCTTCGGGAGATTTCGTCTGCTGAAAGACGATCTTGTGTCTGTCTTGGAAACCCTCACCGGTAAGCTTCGGTGTTTACAACTTACCTCGGCTGACAATATATATCTCTCCCTCTAGTGACGCCCTCTGCAACATTCCTAATCTAATAAAACTTTAAATTATCCAACCATAGTTATCTACCACGTACATCGTTAGTAGAGAAGGTCTTGCATTCCAATTGTATACCTACCACGATTTCACTGAGAAAATTCATTTTATGTTTGCCTGAATAAAACAAACAAACAAATAAAATATCTGACATGGTCCATTCACATGATTTTCTCTAGCTATACCGTAAAAAAAAATATTCTTTATCTACATCATACTACTCAAAATAAAAATTAGAGGAAATTGTCCTTTTTATTTTCTCTAGCACGTGTTACATACAATGTACATATAAGCCAGAGAAGGTATTGTGTTCCAGCTAAAAATGCGATGTCGAAATTTCACCGGAAATATATGTTTTGGGACCCCCTGAATAAAAAAAAAAGCAAAAAAAGAAAACAACAACAAATAGAAAAATGTCCGCGCGCGCACGTGTGTGTGTGTGTGACTGTAGGCAGCATACATAAAAATGAAAATTCCGTTAAATATCAAACTTGATATTAGAGTTTCGTATTTTCCAAGGATGCCAAACGAAGATTTTGAAGAAAATCCCGCACTCCCAACTACCCTTTACATGGAAAAAAAATTAAACCATCTTGATTTTCTCAACAGTGTCTCACGATATCTCTATGTTTAAGATATTTACAGGGTAAATAAAATGTATATATTGAACTTATTAGAATAAGTTTGTGTGTGTGTGTGGGGGGGGGGGGACGCATACCTCAAAAACATCCTTAGCTACCAAACCTAGTATTTAGTTTAGTATCTCCCAAGAAAATCCTCCCACTACAAACTACCCCTTACATAGAACATCTTTTTAAAAGTTTGTTTTTCTCAAAAATGGCTTTAACGATTTTCATTAAAATACCGCATATTAAAGATATTTGCATAGCAAATAAAATGTATATTTTGAACTTTCTAAGAATGTCCTCTGAAGACCCCTTTATTCAGGATGAGTTTTCCAGAATTTTGTATAACTGTTAAACCGTAACAGATAGAAAAAGACTTACCACACAAAAAATGTAGATCTCCTCAAAATACACAATTTATTTCACATATATTTTCTTGCAGGGTTGACCGTTATCGAGATATTCCTTATTATTGCTTGCGATTTTAAACTACCTACTTAATTTTTCTCAAACGGGAAGCCACCTTCCCTTTTATTCCTTTTAGCGCAGGCCAAGCAAAGCGAACCAAACCTCAATTTTATTGTTTAATTTAGCGAACAACTTTTAAACGATCTGAGTATCGCTTTGGCCTAGTGTACACCCTTATTTCCCTCCTACTTACAAAGAAGCAACTATTAAGACCAATTCTGACAATGTTTATCTGAATAATCATGATGCAGATAAAAGAATAATCTATTGATAAAATAGTTTGTGTGTTGGACGGCTAGAGAAACGTCATGGAATGGATCACATCAGATATTTTATTTCTTCACTTGTACATCCCCCTTTTAACTGCTATGGTCATATCGGGAACCTTGAGACATCCCTTATTAACGGTAGATTAATGACGTTAGGCTAATTCTGTTTACTTTCTCTAGTCCTATATGTGCAATGTATACATAGGAATAGAGAAGTATTGTATTCCACCCAAAAATTCGATGTCGAGATTTCATTGGAAATACATGTTTTGGGTCCTCCTGAATCCAAAAAAAGCATTTTTGGAAAAAGGTCCATGTGTGTATCTGTGGACAGCATAGCTCAAAAACAAAAAGACCGTTAAATACCAAACCTGGTATTTAAGTTTGGTATCTTGGAAGGATGGGACACTTAAGATTTTCGAGAAAATCCGCCCACCCCCAAATACCTCTTACATGGAACGTGATTCGAAAATTTTGATTTTCTCAAAAATGGCTCTAACGATTTTGATTAAAATGTATATTAAAGACATTCAACTGACAAATAATATGAATATTTTGAATTTTCTGGGAATAGCCTCTGAAGGTTACTTTATTCTGGATGAATTTTACGGAATTTTGCATAACTTCTAAATCGTAAGAGATAGGCAAAAACATACCACACAAAAATGTAGAGCACATTAAAACACCCAATTTATGCTATATACATTTTTTCATGGTGTTGATCAATTTTGAGATATTCCTTTTTTTTTTTTTTGGTTTTAGCTTTAAAAACTTCCTACTTTTCTCATACAGGAATTTGTCAGATCTTGTCTATACAAACAAAGGAACTTCAGTCACATAGCAGCTTTTGACTATCATTTTAACCTATAGTACTCCCTTATTTCACTTCTGCTTATAAGGAAGCAAGTAATAAGGCTACTTCTGCTAATTTTTCCTCGATTAGCACGAAGTAAATAGAAGCATAACCTTTTTAACAATAATTCTGCAGGGATCTAGGGAAAGTCATGTAAATGGAACACATCAGATTTTAATAACATCAAACACACACACATTCACTCTCACATAGACACTTCCAGACTTTGTGGGGATAGGGAATAATTCTGGTTAAAGAAAAATTCTCCAACCCAACCAGGAATTGAAACCGGGAGCTCCGTGTCTTATTACAGTTATGCAAAATCAGTAACATTTATCCAGCATAAAGAGCTTTAGAGGCTATTTCCAGAAAATTGAATATATACATTTCGTCATGAAAATATAACAATAAGGGATTTTAATTAAAAAATTTGAGCCATTTTTTTTGGAAACCCACACTTTCTAAATTTTTTCCATGTAAATGGTACTTGAGCTGGGGGATTTTTTTGCCTCATCCTTGGAAAATACTGACTTAAATATGAAGTTTGGTATTTAATGAAGATATGCTGCCCATAGACACACCACAGATACTTTTCCTGGAAATGTTTTTTTTGGACTCAGGGGGTCTCAAAACATATTTTCGGTGAAATCTCAGTATCAAAATTTTGGGTGAAATACCTAGCTACCTACTTTGTACATAGGGACTAGAGAAAGTAAAAACCGGACACTATGTGAAAGAACTGAAAATTTTGATCTTTTTTCGTGCCAAGGGTAAAACGAAAGATATGAAACGTGTGAGAAAAGTTTTAAGTATTTCAAGATTAAACCCAATCGAAAAATGATAGCTGTACTATGAAGAACTATATGACATAATTTTTTTATTTAACGAGATCTACATTTTTGTGCAATTAGTTTTTGTCTATCTCTTATAAAGGTCATTCAGAATGAACTGGACTTTAGGAGCTGATTACATAAAGTCAAGATATACATTCTATTTGCCAAGTAAATATCTTTAATTTGTGGTATTTTATTTAAAATCGTTACATTTTGAGAAAACCAAAATGTTGGAAATATTTTGCATGCAATGGGTAGTTTGTGGTGTGGAGATTTTCCTCAAAATCTTTATGTCGCATCCTTAGAATATACTAAACTTAAATACGAAGTTTGTATTTTACCTACTTTTCGTTTTTGAGTTATTCACAGACGACACACATGGCCTTTTTTCCAAATATATTTTTTTTGAAGGGTGGATACAGGAGACCCTAAAATGTGCATTTTCGGTGAAATCTTGATACATAATTTTTGAGTGCAATTCAATACCTTCTCTATGTACATAGTGATATAGAAAGTAACAAAAATCTAATGTGTTCCATTATATGACTTTCTTCACATCTCTGTAAAAATTGGTAATAAGCTTATTCCTTCCACTCCATGCTAATCAAGATAAATATTAACAGAAAAGTTCTTAACACTTAGTTCCTTATAAATAGAAGGGAAATAAGGTAATACCTTAGGCTAAACCGACAGTCAAATGTTTTAAAATGTGGTTGCTGTGGGATTGAAATCCGTTTCTTTGCGTGGCCAGGAGTTGACAAGTTCCCGTTAGAGAAAAGTTCAAGTATTTTAAAACTGAAACCAATATCAAGGAATATCTCGAAAACGGCCAAGTCCACGAAAAAATAAATGTTTATGATATATATTGCGTGTTTTAACGAGATTTACATTCTTTATGCAGTAAGTTCTAGTCCATTTCTTACGGTTTATCATTTATCCAAAATTCAGTAAAATTCATCCAGAACAAAGATGTTTTCAGAGGCTATTCCCAGAAAGATAAAGATATACATTATGCTTGTTATGCAAATATTTTATATTTAAGATATTAATTAAAATCATTAGCCATATTTTATAAAACTAGCATTTTCTAATTTTTTCCATGTAAAGAATAGCTGGGTGTGGGGGATTTTCTGGAAGATGTTCCTGCCTTGGAAGATACTGAGCTAAAATACCAAGTTTTGTATTTAACCAACTTTTTGTGTTTTAGCTATGCTGCCCACAGATACACACAAATGCTTCTAAAAATCCTTTTTTTATATCAGGGGGTCTCAAAACCTGTATTTCCGGTGAAATTTCGCTATCGAATTTTTACGAGGAATACAACACCCTGTCTATGTACATAGCACGGGTAGAGAAAGTAAAAATCTGATGTGCACCATTCACATGACTTTCTCTACATCTCTGCAACAAATTATTCTTAAAAGCTTATACTTCTATTTACTTCATGCTAATCAGTAAAAAAATAGCAGAAGTAGTCATATTACTTGCTTCCTTGTAAGTAGAAGCGAAATAAGGGAGTACCATAGGCTAAAGTGATAATCAAAAGCTGGTTGCTATGTCACTGAAGTTCCTTTGTTTGTATGGACAGCAGTTGACAAATTCCTGTATGAGAAATGTACAAGTTTTTCATAGCAGAAACCAAAAATAAGGAATGTCACAAAAACAACGAACTCCACGAAAAAAATGTATTTAACATAAATTGTGTGTTTTAACGTGTTCTACATTTTTTGTGTAGTAAGTGTTTGTTCATCTCTTACGGTTTAGCATTTATTCAAAATTTAGTAAAATTCATCCAGAATAAACTACTCTTCAGAGGCTATTCCCAGAAAATTCAAGATATACATTTTATTTGTCAGGTAAATATCTTTAACCTAACACATTTTAATCAAAATCATTAGAGCTATTTTTGAGAAAATCAAAATTTTCTAAAAAAGTTATATGTAAAGGGTAGTTTGGGGTGTGGGGATTTTTCTCAAAATTTTCGTGTCGCATCCCTGGAAGATACTAAACTTAAATACCAAGTTTGGTATTTTACTTACTTTTCGTTTTTGAGTTATCGTGTTCACAGACACACGGACACACACACACACACACACACACACACACACGGACCTTTTTTCGAAAATGCTTTTTTTTAGATAAAGGGGACCCTAAAACATATTTCCGGTGAAATCTCGGTATCGAATTTTTTTGTGGAGTGCAATACATTCTCTATACACTATGCAGATAGTGCCTATAGAGAAAGTAAAAAGAAAAAAAAAACTTTATTTTAAGAGTGGCATCAGAAGTTATGGCTAGAAGCACAGAAGTTTTAGAGAGTTTTTCTTTTAAATTTAAGTTTAATTGGAACCATTTCCTCTAACTTTTAATACCAGAGATCACATTAACATGGTACCAACTGTGCAGCATCCACTGTATATGTTTCTCTTCTGCAAATTGAGCTGTTTGATTCATATGGTCCTCACTTCATAACATTTTCCTTTCATCTGTGATCTTTTATGCAGCATTTATGTGATAATATGGTAACATACGTAGGTAATAGCTGGTTGTTGTAAAGTGAAATAATATATAACAGCATAAGGCATTATGTAACACTCTCCATTATTCCAACTCCCTGTTACACAGTCAGCAAATTAAGTTCGCAGCAGCCTGTGCAGCGCGTTTTCGACCTGATGTTTCCCAGGGCGTTATAATCAGGTTTCACTCGTGAAAAGAGAAGAGAGTGTGTTTCACTCCGGATCGTTCAAATTATATAATGCCAATTTGTTTAATGATGAGTTCCAGATAATTTAGAGTGTTATAGTTGCCAATATTGAACTTGCTGTTACAGTTTTGTAACCTCTTCTAATACAAAGTGTTTAACTTGCTCTTGATGTTTCCCACTTGCTGCAGAATACAGCCTTCGGAAACCTCACACCCTAAGTAACTACACAGGGTGATTAAAAAATCTGACGGGTCCCAATCTCAAGTCTTTCTCTACATCCCTACAAAAAATATTCTATAAAAGCTTTTGCTCCTATTTACTTCATGCAAATCGAGAAAAAAATAACAGAAATAGTCTTATTACTTTCTTCTTTGTAAGTAGAAGCGAAATAATGGAATACCATAGGTTAAAGCAACGGTTCCCAACCGGTGTGCCCCGGCACCCTAGGGTGCCGTGTGATTGGCTAAGGGGTGCCGCGAGATATTGAGTTAAACAAAAAAATACCTTCTACTGAAGCCTTAAGTCTTGTAAGGTCTTGAAATAAAATAAGTCAAATCAATTACTCTCATGCACGGCAGATGGTGATAGTGGTCGATTCATTTCAATAACTCATATACTAGTATCCCACAGATGGCATAACAGCTATACCCTGCCGAACATTCCCGAGACTACTCGCTTCCTCACGAACATTCCCGAGACTTCGACAGATGAATATATAAAAGTGTACGCCGCTTGGCGCTTTCATATATCCCCCTGATGCTCTATGCCTGCGAAGTGTGGGGTATGGCAGCAAACTCCTGGCTTCTCTGGTTACAGCGGGTGCAGAATAGACGACTCCGGTCCATATATTCTGTATGTCGACGTTTCCCTTTGACGCTACTACATGAAGCTTCAGCCCTCCCATATGTGGAAGATGTTATTAGGCGCTGGGCTAAAAAATTCTACGCCAAATTGGGCGAACATGAGAACGCTCTTGTCAGATCACTGGGGGAGTACTTACCCTCTGAATGCCGAAAAAGGCGGTTCCGGGTTCCCCGCATGGCTTGCGGGCACCCCCGGTAACAACGGCTTTAAACCAGCCAACAGCGTAATAGCTGAACAAAGCACTCCCCCCCATAGGGACAGGTTTATCAAAATTCACCACCATATTTAAATAAATAAATAAACACCAGCGGAGCAGAGGAAAGGATGCTGCTCCTGAAAATGCAACCGCCGAGGAGCCTACCAGCGCTACCTCCTTAACACCAACACTCGAATCCTCAAACAAAACCTTAACCATCATCTCATTCCTGTGGTTAAACCCTTACCAGGGTAGGTACACAGCAACAACACCCAGCCTCACCACGAGCCTACCAGACACGCACGCACGCACGCACGCTTTCATTTAGATCTGCTATCCGATCAGGAAAATCGTCCGATCAGGACTTTACAGATTTTGACAGTGTAGTCACAAGCATCTCGACCAATTCGGATAAGACTTCGGTCTTTTCCTACCACTCATCCATTATGGGACAGGACGAGGAAAGTCACGCTGCACCTCCCGAGGTCAGTGATGATTTCATTGTTGTGGGCAAAAAGGGGAAACCCGTAACTCCTGCACACCAGACCAGCGCAGGACCCCAGCAGCCCCGCGGCCGGCGGACAGAAGAAGCGCCGTATTCCACCAATCATCGTGGACTCCTTCGAGGGTGTGGTAGGCTTTCTCAGGATAGTCATGCCAACGCTCTGCCAGGAGTGCACGGTGACAAGGAGGAAAAGCCGCTACGTCTTCCAGGCAAGGACGCCGGAGGACTATTCACGCCTACTGAGCGAGCTCAGTAAGAAGAAAATCCCCCATTTTACCTTTGGTCTCCACAAAACCAGAGACCTTAAGAGAGTCATAAGGGGCCTACCGGCGGACACGTCCGTCAAGGAGATCGAGGAGGACCTCTTCCGCCAGGGTGAAAGCAGTGAAGCAGCTCACCAAAGCCGCTCCAGCTGGGCGCAAGCCCACAAAAATCCCCCTCCCGCTCTTCCTAGTAATAGTGGAGCGGGTAAATGATCCGGAGATCAAGATAGATCGGGTTTCCTCGATCTGTTATCTCCGGGTCACCATAGAAGCATCCCGACGCCCTGGCGGTCCAGCACAATGCCACCGTTGCTTGGGTTTCAACCATTCAAGCCAATATTGTCACCGGATACTACGCTGCCTTAGGTGACAAGCACCCCAAAGAGCTCTGCCCGCGCTCCTTGACGGATGATCCTAATTGTGCCAACTGCGGGAAGAAACATATCGCCTGCTATGGAGGGTGCCCTGTGAGGCTGAAGGTCATCGCGTCGTCGAGGCCCGCCCACCTGGAGCCTAAACCGGCCACACCTCCGAGTAGGGAGGAGCGCCAGAAGACATTGACGGACCAGAACAGCAAGGCCAGACCATCGGTGAGGCAGGAGCCTCCAGAACATCAGGAGGCACCAAGACAGGCACCCACACCGGCACCACGGGGCTCCTTATACTCAAATAGGGTCTCCGGAAAAGGGTAATCACCAAAAACCCTGCCACACAACATAGCCAACCTAAACCTCCGAAACCCAGTCTGAAGAGGCCGAGAACCGACCGCGAAAGCGATACCGAGCGGGAGGTGCCTGCGGCAACGGGTCCAGCACCGGTACCGTCGCGTGTGTCCCGCCAAGAACGACCAGCGGTGGTGACTCCGCCTCCTCAGCAATCCAACCAACCAGCGTTAACCACACCCACCACCATACCTGCTTTGGATGTCGCGGACCTCCTGGGGTGGTTTCAGCAGCTGCTGCTGAACCACGCCGAGAGAATCCGGGACCTCCTCACCAGGTACTTCCAGACCACCGATCCAACCAGCAAGGCGATGATCCTCTTTGAGGGCCTCACCTTCATGCTCAGCCTCGCCCCATTGTCCCAAAATGGCGGACGGAACTAGGCTTCGTACCTCCTTCCGATTCGTCTTTTGGAACGCCAATGGAGTGAGGGATCATAGGGATGAGCTTCAGCGCTTTGCTGCCCATTATGCCCTGGACCTCATTCTAGTTTGGGAAACACATTTGCGTCCTGACATCCCCTTCCGTCTACCTGGATACGTTTGTCATCGCAGTGACCGGGTGCCCCGCCCTGGAGGTGGCACTGCGGTTCTTGTGAGGCAAAACGTGGTCCACAAACCCATCTCCATTCCGCCCCTGCAAACCCTTGGGGCGACGGTAGTGTGTGTTGAGCTCGGAGGAACGGAGGTAGTAATAGTCTCTGTTTACCACCCTCCCGGTAGGCCGTTCTTACCTGCTGACTACCAATCCCTCTTCAACCTCCATCCTAGCGTGATCCTCGCCGGGGACTTTAATGCCAAACACCAGCGTTGGCTTTCGGGCCCCCGCGCGGATCCTAGAGGCAATGCAATGATTCGCATGATTGATAGGGATCCCCAGCTAAGAGTTCTGGGCCCCTGGCAACCCACACACCATCCGCAAGGTCGAGGACAACCATCAGTCATCGACTTTGCGATCATCAAACATTACCCCTTCCATCTCATGATCACATCACTCGCTGCACTTCATTCCGATCACAATCCCGTGTTGGCAGAAATCAACACCAGGGTTGCCAGCCACGACTTCTCAGGACACACCAGAGAAATAGACTGGAAATGCGTAAAGGATTGCCTCAGCGCATCTATTCCACCCAACCCAAAAATCAAATACATACCCAGCCTAGAGACAGCAGTCCAAACCTTCACTACCACAGTAGTAAGAACGGTTCACAACCTCACCATCCGCACCCCACCAACACCACATCCAGACGTCCTTCCCCTAGAACTTGAACTCCTTATCCGCCGTTCCTGGGCAGTCCGCAGACTATACCAGCGGAACCGGACGCCACACAATCGGGGTCTTTTGCGGCGCCTCCGTCGGGAGGTTCGTGTCCGACTACGCGAGCACCGTGTGCAAGCGTGGGAGGCCACAATGGCCGTGCAAGACCTGGAGGGTGGCGACGTCTGGCGTATCGCAAAAAGCCTCCGACGCCAACGTAATCAGTACCACTCCCCGCTTCAAGGCAATCTTGGCCTTGTTTATGAACCACAAGCCAAAGCAAATGTGCTTGCGAGCTACATAGAGGACACCTGCAGGCCCCCCAAGACGTACTCTTCACTGCCCGCGTTCATGAGGATGTTGACCGCTATTTGCGGGAACAGCCTCATGAAGCGGAGAACCCCCTACCAATCATCCGCCCTAGTGAAGTCCAAGGCGCACTCCGGCGTCTCAACACCAAAAAGGCTTGCGGGCAGGACGGGCTGACACCCGCCATGCTCAGTAACCTTCCATTCAGAGCAGTGCTGTACCTCACCAAGGTATTCAACATGTGCCTCACCTTAGGTCACTTTCCGCGCGAGTGGAGGGTGGCACGGGTGGTGTGCATTTTGAAGCCTGGTAAGGACCCTGCACTTCCTTCCAGCTACCGCTCCATTAGCCTCCTACCCACCCTCTCGAAGGTCTTCGAGAGGTTAGTTCTACACCGCTTGTCGCCGCAGGTAGTCGACATTCAAGCCATCCCTCTCCATCAGTTTGGATTCCGTCCTGGGCACTCGACAACCCAACAGCTGCTGCGGGTGGTGGAGGCTGCCACCCTGGGGTTCCAGGACGAGGCCTTCACGCCGGCGGTGTCTTTGGATGTCGAGAAGGCCTTCTCAACCACCTGGCATGAGGGTCTCCTGTTTAAACTCATCCAGATTGGCCTACACACACAGTTAATCAACATCATACACAGCTTCCTACACCAGCGCACCTTCGTAGTTGCAGTTGCGGGGCAAACATCTACACCTAAGCCCCTACGAGGCGGAGTCCCAGAAGGCTCTGTACTATCACCCACCTTGTTTAGCCTTTATATGGCAGACTTCCCTACGGTGCAGGGCGTCAATATGGCCCAGTTTGCTGAGGACGTCCTACTCTACCGCACCGACAGGAACATATGCAGAGCCTTCAACCCCATACAGAGACACCTCCGTCTCGTCCAGGACTGGTGCAGACAGTGGCGGATGTCCGTTAATCCGGGCAAAAGTCATGCTGTTCTGTTCACCAGAAAACGCCCCGAAATAAACCAGATACCCAACTTTTCCTATCAGGACCAAAGGATAGAGTGGGGGAATTCCATCAAATACTTGGGCGTCATTCTTGATAAGGGCCTAACTTTTCGTGAACACGTGCGGGGAACGTCGGACAGGGCGAAGGGGGCGGTAGCCTCCCTTTACCCTGTGCTGGCCTCCCAGATGCCGGTTCACTTAAAGTTACGCCTTTTCAAGGCGCTTATAGTCTATGCCTGCGAAGTGTGGGGTATGGCAGCAGACTCCTGGCTTCTCTGGTTACAGCGGGTGCAGAATAGAGGACTCCGGTCCATATATTCTGTATGTCGACGTTTCCCTTTGAGGCTACTACATGAAGCTTCGGTCCTCCCATATGTGGAAGATGTTATTAGGCGCCGGGCTAAAAAATTCTACGACAGATTGGGCGAACATGAGAACGCTCTTGTAAGATCTCTGGGGGAGTACTTACCCTCTGAACGCCGAAAAAGGCGGTTCCGGGTTCCCCGCATGGGCACCCCCGGTAACAACGGCTTTAAACCAGACAATAGCGTAACAGCTGAACAAAGCACTCCCCCCTCCCATAGGGAGAGGTCTATCAAAATTCACCACCATATTTAAATAAATAAATAAACACCAGCGGAGCAGAGGAAAGGATGCTGCTCCTGAAAATGCAACCGCTCGAGGAGCCTACCAGCGCTACCTCCTTAACACCAACACTCGAAACCTCAAACAAAACCTTAACCATCATCTCATTCCTGTGGTTAAACCCTTACCAGGGTAGGTACACAGCAACAACACCCAGGCTCACCACGAGCCTACCAGACACACACGCACACGCACACGCACGCTTTCATGGTAGGTGCACAGCAACAACACCCAGGCCTCACCACGAGCCTACCAGACACACACACGCACGCACGCATGCACGCACGCTTACAGTTGTCTTCCTCGCGTTGATTCACAGTGTTTAGCTATGGATAAGTTCATTGTTAAACGTAAACGCCAGGACAGTGAAAGTGAACAGTCGGCTCCTACTGCTTGCTTTAAGAAGCCAAATCTTACAGTTTCTCCCGGACTGTCGAATTCACCACATAAAGAAGACAAACGAAAGAAAAGAACATACCAGGACAGTTACTTAGCGTATGGATTTAAGTGGAATAACAACGAGGAAAACCCTATCCCTGTGTGTTTAGTTTGTGGCAAAACACTTAGCAACGAGGCCATGGTACCTAGCAAACTGAAGCGGCATCTTACAACAAAGCATCCTAGTGTGTCACAGAAAAGTGTAATGTATTTTTCACATATATTAGAAGGGGAGAAGAAAACAGCTGTGCGAATGGTAAAGAGAATGACCTTAGGTGATACTGCTCTTGAAGCCTCATTTAAAGTAGTAGAACTGATAGCTAAAAAAAAGAAACCTCATACTCTTGGAGAGGAAATCATTGGCCCTGCATGTCAAGTTATAGTTTCAACAATACTTGGCGAAGGAGCAGCTAATTAAATTTCGAAAGTTCCTCTGTCCAACAACACAATCAGCCGCAGGATATCTGAAATGTCATACAATATCAACGAACAAGTCACGGAGAAAATAAAAACTTATAGAACATTTGCTTTGCAAGTAGATGAGAGTCTCGATATTGGTGACAAACCGCAACTCCTTGGTTTTATCAGATATATTGATGAAAAAGATATTAGTGAACATTTTCAGTTCTGTAGACCGCTGGAGGCTACAACCACAGGCCATGATATTTTCGTTTCTATTAATTCCTATCTCAATGACCATGATCTTTCATGGAAAGACTGTTGTGGTATATGTACAGATGGTGCACCATCTATGTCTGGGAAAATAAAAGGTTTTACTGCCAGAGCTCTCAATGAAAATCCATCCATTATTATAACTCACTGTTTTCTGCATAGAAAGGCATTAGTCGTGAAAGCGTGTAATGAAGATTTTGCTGAAGTGTTTAACCAAGTTTTGAAAATGGTGAACTATATGAAGTCTCGACCTTTAAAGCGCAGAATTTTTGAACAGTTATGTCGCGCAACGGATGCAGCTCATACCTCTTTGTTACTTCACACAGAAGTAAGGTGTTTGTCGCGGGGTCGTGTATTGAACCGGTTTCTCGAACTCAAAGAACAGCTAAAAAATTTTTTTAAGGATGAAAATCAAGACACATTTCATGAGCTCTTACTAAGTGATTCTTGGTGTTTTGAACTGTCGTATCTGGCAGATATTTTTCATAAGCTGAATGAACTGAATGTTTCGATGCAGGGTCGACATGAAACAATAATCTCCTCAACCAATAAAATGAAAGGTTTTAAAAGAAAACTTAGTTCTTGGAAGTCTGCAGTTCAAAAAGGAGATTTGTCGAACTTTCCATCTATTCTTAATGTGGCAGGAGATAAAGATCTGGGTAAACTGAAAGACCGCATTTGTGATCACTTATCAAGATTGCAAGATGCAATAGATGCGTACTTTCCAACTATTTCCACTACGAATCTCGACTGGGTTGTCTCACCATTTGATTTCGTAGATAGTGCAGAGGAAATAGATTTCACTGCTTGCGAACGAGATGAATTTATTGATCTTTGCGCTGACTGCACACTCAAAGGTAAGTTCACCAAGAGTGAGGCGTCGGTGGCTAGTTTTTGGCTTCAACGGAGAGAGGAGTACCCTAACCTAATGAAGAAAGCAATTAACGCACTTTTGCCCTTTTCAACATCCTATCTATGCGAGCAAGCCTTCTCTGCTATGGTGACAATAAAATGCAAAGCAAGAAATAGACTGAATAACCTTGAGGATGATTTGCGTGTTTCACTGTCAACTGTAAGACCCGACATCACATATCTGTGCTCTAAGCATCAATCACAAGTTTCACATTAATCATTAATCGAACAAAATTTATTGATGTATTTTTACTCAGTGATTGTAGTAAAGTTTACTGTATTATGTTATGGTGTACGTTATTATTATATAATATTTCAATAAATTAACATATTAAGCTTAATTTTCTTTTAATTCAAGGAAGGGTGCCCCTGGTGTTTAATGTTACTCCCAAGGGTGCCGTGAACTTCAAAAGGTTGGGAAACACTGGGTTAAAGTGATAGTCAAAAACTGGTTCCTATGTGACTGAAGTTCCTTTGTTTGTGTGAGCAGGAGTTGACAAATTTCTGTATGAGAAAAGTATATTTTTTTAAAGCTGAAAACAAAAACAAAGAATATCTCAAAAGCAATCAACTCCAAGAAGAAAATGTATATAGCATAAATTATGTGTTTTAATGTGCTCTACATTTTTTGTGTGGTAAGTTATTGTCTATCTCTTATATTTACCAGTAATGCAAATTCATCCAGAATATTCTTTAGAGGCTAGAAAATTTAAGACATAGATTTTAGTTGTCATGTATCTTAAATTTAAGAGAGCTTAATCAAAACCATTATAACCATTTTTAAGTAAATCAAAACTTTCCAAGTTTTTTCCAATAAAGAGTAGTTGGGTGTGTAAAATCTACTTGTTGCATCCTTAAATATCGAGTTTGGTATTTTACGTTTTGAGCTATGTTGCCCCCCTCATAGACACGTACAGGAATTTTTCTAAATATGCTTGTTTTGGCTTCAGGGATCCCAAAAAATATATTTCCGGTGAAATTTCGGTACCGAATATTTGGGTGCGATACAACACCTTCTCTATACACTACGTGTATTGGTATTTCAGTTCAGTATTTTCCATGGATGCGACACGCAGATTTTCAAGAAAATCCCCCACTCCCAATTACCCTTTACTTATAAGGAACTAAGTAATAACATTCTGCTAACATTTATCTTGATTAGCATTGTGTACAAAGAAGAGTAATCTTTTGTAGGTGTTTTGTAGAGCAGCTAGAGAAAGTCATGTGAATGTAACACATCAGATTTTTGAAAAAAGGTCCGTGTGTGTCTGTGGACAGCATAGCTCAAAAACGAAAAGACCGTTAAATACCAAACTTGGTATTTAAGTTTGGTATCTTCCATGGATGCGACACGAAGATTTTCAAGAAAAAGCCCCCATCCCAGCTACCCTTTACATGCAACTTTTTTCGAAAATTTTGATTTTCTCAAAAATGGCTCTTAACGATTTTGTATAAAATATCGTACATTAAAGATATTTACCTCACAAATAAGATGTATATCTTAAATTTTCTTGGAATATCTTCTGAAAACCTGTTCCTTCTGAATTTTGCATAACTGGTTGAGGTAGATAAAACTTACTGTACAAAAAATGCAGATCTTGTACTCGTAGATGACATAAATTGTGTTTTTTTAACATTTTTGATGTAGAGTTGACCATCTTTGACATATTCTTTGTTATTAGTTTCAGATTTAAAGAACCTGTAAACTCTTGACGCTGCATAGAAACGGATTTCAACCACATGGCAACCAGCTTTTAAAATATTTGACAATCAATTTGACAGCTTAGTATATTCCCTTATTTCCTTTTTGCTTACAAGAAAGCAAGTATACAATTAAGGGTAATTTCTGCTATTTATCTCGATTATCATAAAGCAGATGGAAGAATATGCTTTTTAACGACGATTTGTTACAGCGATGTAGAGAAAGTTGTGTGAGTGGAACACATTACATTTTTAGTCTTGTAAATATTGAATTAGAGTTTGACATGACCCATATACATTTTAATGATACTAAATTATTTTCATTACCATCTCTAATGTTTACCTTTATGTTGTATTAAATTAATATGTTTATTTTTAAGCCTATGTCTGCAATTTATTTTTTTTTATTTTAAGCTGCGAAATAAAATTTTGTAAATTATTTAAGCCGCAATAATCTATCATGGTGCCCAACATTAATCTTAAATATTCATAATTGCAATATATTGTGATCAAGACTACAATAAGAATTTTGTAAATAAGTAAATACAATTTTATACAGTTCTGACTTATTCTGTATTATGGTACTTATATACATATGTGTGATCTACAGGATGAATAAAATATCTAAGTAATAAGGTTATTTCTGTTAAGTTTATCTTGATTAGCATGGAATAGCAAAGCTTAGTTAAGAATAATTCTTTCAGAATTGGTAGAGAAGTCCATGTGAATGGAAGACACGAACATTAAAACCAGAACTTTACTGAATAGTCTGCTAATATTTGGAGTAATTGTTTAAATTCTTGAAGTTAGGAATTTTAGCAGCTGCGATGCAAATTTCACGGTAGGTCATCTGCTGAAATCACTGGCTCTGCTATGATTGCGCGAACCAGGCATCCCGTCCCACCGGGGGGCGAGGGGGTCACGTCGTGTTGACCAGCAGCGCTCGGGGCTTCAAATAAAATAATACCGTCCACCCGCCCCTCGGAAAAAAAAAAAAAAGAATAGCGGCGGCGCTGTAACTGATTAAGACATGTAGCCCGGAGGTGGAAATTCCATTAATCGTGTTTGTTAGGCGGGATACACACACATACACGATGTTTGCTCAGCACCAACTCTTCCCGGCTGCCAAATTAAAGTGCTATCTGTCATACCACCCTGCAGCAGTCAAATGCTGCTGCTACTTGTTGGGAACCTGATGGACTCCAGGGTAAACACTGTTCCGATCCGCGGACTCTTCTGTTTGCCTTTCCAAATATCTTCCTCTCTTCGCCCAAACTTATCAACTTTTAGTTATTGAAAACTCTGACGTGTTCCATTCTCATTCTCTGCCTATTCTACAACAAAATATTTGTATAAAAGCTTATTCTACAGTGCAATCCATGAAACATTTTAATATACCATAATTTCTCTCTGAAAGCTTGTACAAATATGAAGCTTGTTTTAATGATCTCAGTGGCTCAGAGAGAATCAACAACAATCATGGCTACAATCGATCAACGCCATCTGTTGACTACATTGATGATTTCGATGGAAATTACGAGCATTTTCATGGCATTGTAGGCAGTCTTTAGTTTGCAGTTATAACAGCAACATGCATACTCACTTGGAGGGCGTGTTTTCATTGTGAAAACATATTGGAAGACAAACTCCTTGGTAACAATACACGGGAATATTTTGAAGAGGATTTAATGTACGGGATGTTCCAACAAAGGCAACAATTTTATCGCTAGCAAGAGACAACTGGTATACTCGTTAGTGAGAGTGGAAAACATAGACCACCATTGAGTGCAGAGACTGTTACAAGAAGGCTAGTGAACTGTCCAAACAAATCGTTGCGTCAATTGAGCCAAGAATCAGGCTACTCATAATTATGGCACATGTCAAAGAGCTGCGACTGTCTACAATGCCATGGAAATGCTCGTAATTTCCATCGAAATCATCACTATAGTCAACAGATGGCATTGATCGATTGTTGCCATGATTGTTGTCGATTCTCCTGAGCCACTGAGAGCATTAAAACAAATTTCACATTTCTTCCAGCTTTCAGAGAGAAATTATGGCCTATTAAAATGGCTCAGGTTTATATGCTTCGCACTGTACTAGCTATTTCATGCTGATCAAGATAAATGTTGGCAGACATGCTTTTACAGAGAGATGAAGCAACAATTGGAGTCTCTAAATATCTCAGAGCGCTCTGCTGGGATTTATGGGCTCTAGATCCAGGCTATTGATGTTGGTCGATAATTTCCTAAGTAATCCATAACTCAAATTTCTTTGCAGAATTGTAATTTATTACTTTCTCTACACGTACTATGTACATAGTGTATAGAGAAGGTATTGTATTGCACCCAAAAATTCGATACCGAGATTTCACCAGAAATATGTTTTGAGACCTCTTTAATAAAAAACAAACAAACAAAAGAAAAAAACAAAATTTTTAGAAAATGATTCGTGTGTGTGTGTGTGTGTGTGTGTGTGGACAGCTTATCCCAAAAACGAATAGTCGGTTAAATAGCAAACTTGGTATTAAATTCAGTATCTTCCAAAGATGCGACACGAAGATTTTCAACAATATCCCCCCACGCCCAACTGCCCTTTGCATGGTAAAAATTTCGAATTTTTTGATTTTCTCAAAAATTCCTCTAACGATTTTGATTAAAATATCGTATATTAATGATATTTATATGATAAATAAAAGTATATCTTGAATTTTCTGGGAATAGCCTCTGATAACCTCTTAATTCTGGATTAGTTTTCCTAAATTTTGCATAATTGGTAAACCATAAGAAATAAACAGAAACTTAGTACACAAAAAAATGTAGATCTGCTTAAAGGTTATGTCATGTATATTTTTTGGTGCAGTTTATCGTTTTCGAGTTATTGCTTATTATTGATTTCATTTTAAAATACTTTAACTTTTCTCAAAAGAGAAATTGTCGAATTCTGGCCACTCAAAGAAATGGATTTCAATCCCATAGGAACCATATTTTAAAACATTTAACTACTAATTTAGCCTAGTGCATTCCCTTATTTCCTTCCTACTTATAAGGAACTAAGTAATAGGACTGTTTCTGTTAAGTGTTTATCTCGATTAACATGAAATGGATAGGAAAATAAACTTATTAACAATACCTTGTTACAGAGACATAGAGAAAGTCACGTGAATGAAACACACCATATTTTTTTTTTGCCAAAAATTGATTACAAGTAAATGTCTTTATTTCCGACATTTAGGTGTTCATCATCTTCCCCATCTTGACGTAAAGTCCCACTTCTGACCCCAGTATAACAGAACGGCTCTTTATTACTCAAAACATATTACAAGCTAAGTCTTAATTATAATGCGTCGAGAACAATTCTGGAGACTGCCTCCGTGGTTGAGTAGTCAGCAAACAAATGAAACAATAAAAAAAACAAAAACAAACAAAAAACAAACAAAAACAAACAAAAAACAAATTCTACAATAAAATTTTATTTTCTCTATACGTACTATGTACATAGTGCATAGAGAAGGTATTGTATTGCACCCAGAAATTCGATACGGATACATATTTTTAGACCCACTGAATAATAATAAAAAAAACGTTGTAGGAAAAGGTCAGTACGTGTGTGTGTGTGTGTGTGTGTGTGTGTGTGTGTGTACAGCATAACTAAAAAAATCTGATGTGTACCATTCACATGACTTTCTCCATATCTCTGCAACAAATAATTCTTAAAAAGCTTATACTTCTATTTACTTTATGCTAATCAGAAAAAAATTAGCAGAAATAGTCTTATTACTCGCTTCCTTGTAAGTAGAAGCGAAATAAGGGACAACCGTAGGTTAAAGTGATAGTCAAAATCTGGTTGCTATGTCAATGAAGTTCCTTTGTTTATATGGATAGGAGTTGACAAGTTCCTGTATGAGAAAAGTATACGTTTTTCATAGCAGAAACCAAAAATAAGGAATGTCACAAAAACGACGAACTCCACGAAAAAATGTCTATAACATAAATTGTGTGTTTTAATGTGCTCTACATTTTTTTGTGTAGTAAGTTTTTGTCCACTTCTTACGGTTTAGCAATTATTCAAAATTCAGTAAAATTCATCCAGAATAAACTACTCTTCAGAGGTTATTCCCAGAAAATTCAAGATATACATTTTATTTGTCAGGTAAATATCTTTAATATACGAAACTGTAATCAAAATCGTTAGAGCCATTTATGAGAAAATCAAAATTTTCGAAAAAAGTTCCATGTAAAGGGTAGTTGGGGTGGGGGGATTTTTCTCAAAATCTTCGTGTCATATCCCTGGAAGATACTAAACTTAAATACCAAGTTTGGTATTTTACCGAATTTTCGTTTTTGAGTTATCGTGTTCACAGACACACGGACACACGGACACACACACACACACGCGCGCGCGCGCGGACTTTTTTGTAAAAATACTTTTTTTGGATATGGGGGACCCTAAAACATATATTTCCTGTGAGATCTCGGTATCGATTTTTTGGGTGGAGTGCAATACCTTCTCTATACAATATGTACATAGTGCGTATAGAGAAAGTAAAAAGAATCTGATGTAATCCACTAACATTTCTTTTTCTAGCTGTTTCACAAACAAACTTTTCTTTTATCTATGCCATACCAATCGAGATAAAGATAAGCAGAAATGGTCCTATTACGTGCTTATTTGTAAGTAGAAGGGAAATAAGGAAATACATTAGGCTAAAGCGATAGTCACATATTTACTTTCTCTATATACACTATGTACATAGTGTATAAAGAAGGTATTGCACTCCATCCAAAAATTTGATACCGAGATTTCACTGGAAATACATGTTTTGGGTCCCCCTGAATTCAAATAAAGCATTTTCAAAAAAAGGTCCGTGTGTATGAGAGTGTGTGCCTGTGGACACAATAGCTGAAAAACGAAAAGATTGTTAAAAACCAAACTTGGTATTTAAGTTTAATATCTTTCCAGGGATGTGACTCAAAGATTTTGAGAAAAATCTCTCCACCCCAAACTACCCTTTACATGGAACTTTTTTCGAAAACGTTGATTTTCTCAAAAATGGCTGTAGATTTAGATTAAAATGTCATATATTAAAGATATTTACCTGAAAAAATAACATTTACATCTCGAATTTTCTGGGAATAGCCTCTGAAGATTAATTTATTCTGGATGAATTTTACGGAATTTTGCTAAACCGTAATAGATGGACAAAAACGTATTACACGAAAATGCAGAGCACGTTAAAACACACAATGTATGTTATATTCATTTTTTTTCGTGAATTTTATCTTTTTTGAAATATTCCTTATTATTGGTTTCAGCTTTAAAAATCTTATATACCAATTTGTCAACCCGTGTCCATACAAACAAATGAACTTCAGTCACATAGCAACCAGCTTTTGACTACCACTTTTACCTATGGTACCCCCTTATTTCGCTTCTACTGACAAGGAAGCAAGTAATAAGACTATTTCTGCTAATTTTTTCTGGATTATCATGAAGTAAATAGAAGCATAAGCTTTTAAACAATTTGTTGCATAGGTGTAGAGGAAGTCATGTGAATGGAACACATCAGATTTTTAATAATTTGTTACAGAGATGTAGATAAAATCACATGAAGTAACACAAAGTTTTTCGTTATAGTTATTCAGTAATCACCGCAAACAAGTGAAATAGATTACAAAGTGAAAAGTGGTTGAAACTCTGTCAAAGAACGAGCGCTTCTAAAGCTCTGACGATCTATTTCCGTAATTATAGCGCGAGGAGGCGGCTAACCAAAGCCTGCTGTAAGTAAACCCTTTAGAAAACGCATCACAGCGCGGTGCCTCGGGCATGGAAACAAGATGGCGACACAACGCCGCCGCATTCTTGGCTCGGAAGAATCAGGAACTTGGCGAGAGGATCGACCTCCGCTTAGTCACGTACACCAAGTACGTGGAAAGTAAATTATTATAGAAATGCTATAAACATCGGGCCTACTTTCGGCCTGTTTGTCTCTTAATAGGAGGGAAAAGAGATCTGTTTCTCAACAGAGCTTAGTCGTGAGAAATACTCAATAAGATTGTGTCAGTAGTAAAGCCCAAATTAACTTAGCAAAGCATTTGTACGTAAAATTAATTCTTTTTACACACAAAACGTGTTTGTGAGACAGCAACTGAAACAAGCGAGCATAACCTGACTACTCAGGGATGCGTGCAAACCCAGGGACAAGTACGTGGGTTTTTTTCGTTAGTTCAAGACTACCGAAAACCCCGGTAGGGCCGACTGTTACCAGTTTAGGTGTACTAACTTAAAATATTAGTGCCGGAGGACATTAAGGTGTCTCAAAATCCTGCCCAGACGTACTCACGGGTATCCGACGGCTGCCACGTCGAGTCCAACCCAATCCGAACAGCTCCCGTTATGGAGGGGCTCAGATGTTCGGCCCGACTACTTCTAGTAATGTCAGAAGTACTCGGAGTCCGCAGCGCTTGCACTGGAGCAGCTGAAGAGACAGGAACTGGACAAGTAGAGTTAACCAATCGGAATAACTATGAAGGTATCGTCGCAGGTTAGATTGCCGTCGCCGGCCTACCTGATACATGGATTTTTTTCGGGGGTTCAACCGAATGCTGTGTAGTTTTCTTCCATCCTTAAATTTTCTGTCCCTCCATATCTGATATCTACTTCTGACGTTACTGGTCGTAGTCGGGCCAACACAAAGGGAGAGTGTTCAGATTGGGTTGGACTCGAAGTGGTAGTGGCTCTGAAAGCTAGTAGACCCAAGCAGGTAAAGGTCGAGACCACCGAGATTGTTCGGTAGTCTTCCCGGATGGATTGACGCGCGTAATGGCGTGAACACTTCTGTCCTTGCTGGCGCAAGGGAGGCCGCATTATATATACCTATATACCTATACGTATAACATCGTGAGAAAAGTAAAATGACGACTATGCGACAAGAAATAGAATCTGGACGTGGAAAAAAAATCGTTATTAAAGGTACAAAATGGAATAAAATTGGGTAGGGTAAAGAAGCCTATATTTTAGAATTGGGTATGAAACACAGGATGGGAAAATAGCGTGGCTCAGGCACCTATGATTGTCCCTTATTTCACTTCTACTTACAAGGAAGCAAGTAACAAGACTATTTCTGCTAATTTTTTTTGATTAGCATAAAGTAAATAGAAGTATAAGCTTTTTAAGAATAATTCGTTGCAGGGATATAGAGAAAGTCATGCAAATGGTACACATCAGATTTTTTGATTTAGAGGCTCTGAGAACATATAGAAAAATTCAATTCCGTAGGTGGGATTTGAGCGACGGATCTCTTGGTGTCTATGCTCTACCGCTGAGCTACCATGGTAATATGCCGGTATGGTATTAAATTTCTCAACTGACTCGCATTTCTTCCGGGAAACCACATGGTGATCTCAAATGATGTTTTCGTAAGTACTTTAAGGCCGCTGATTCATGGTATAGCCAACTATTGTGGTCTATAGTGTTAATCTAATTGTTTTTCTATTCAAACCGTGGTAAGACAGGAGTTAGATAGGTAGAGTCAGACTGAAAAATTCAATGCCATAGCCGGGATTTGAACCATGGATCTCCCGGTCTCTAGCCGGTTGCTCTACCTCTGAACAATGCTGTTTAAAGACTTACGACATTGAAAATCGCCATTGGGGTATGTCATCTCAAAATCATCTTGTTGTTTACCGGGAAACATGCGAGAAATTTAATGCCGTGCCGATATATTGCCATGGTATCTCAGCTGTAGAGCAACCGGCTAGGGACCGGGAGATCTGTGGTTCAAATCCCAGCCGTGAAATTGTGTTTTTCTTGTCCTACACACGGCTTGTGTGATAAAACGAAATATATTAACACTGTCAAAACATATATTTCCAATGAAATCTCGACATGGAATTTTTAGGTGAAATGCAGTGTATTTAGGTACGTAAATATCATTTGGTAGAGAAAGTTGTCCCTAAAATGAAAATAATAGAATATAACAATTAGTAGTGTATTATACTAGTATAGTAGCTGAAGACGCCAGCCACGGACCTGCAGAAGCGGCTAATCTCGTAGCGAATGTACTATGTTTCTCTGGCATAGTCATAAAATGGCGGACGGATGCGTGATGCACTTGAGCCGATGCTTTACGCCGTTTCTGTTGTTTTGTTACGACTCCCTGAGGAGCCCGGGCCCCGACCGTGCTGCCTCGTTTCAAACGTTACGGCTTAATCTCAAGCACTGCAGTCAAAATATCTCCAAAACGTTACACATTATCGGTAGGGAATATCAAAATACCACAGCTAACACTCAGAGAATATTATATGGTCTGGAGTCCAGTGGAATCAACGAAATTAACAGTTTTTCATAATAAAATAATGGCAGAATGGTTAGACCCCTCGCCTCTCACCATGGGAACCGATTTCAATCCCATGAGACCGCATGTGAGATATGTGGTGGACAAAGCGGCCTCCGGTTAGCTTTTCTCAACACCATCTAAACAGAAAGCCTTGCAAATTGATATATGAAGTCAAACTTTGAAGCTTTTAGCGGGTGCGTCAAAGTTGTACGGTAGAGTTATTGCTTTTTTATTTTATTTATTTTTACTTTCTCTACACGCACCATATATTTAGTGTATAGAGAAGGTATTGTATTGCATCCAACAATTTGATATTGAGATTTCACCGGAAATACATGTTTTGAGACTCCCTGAATCCAAAAAAAAATAAAAAAAAAAATAGAAAAATGCCAGTGCGTGTTGTCTGTGGGTAGCATAGCTTAAAAACGAAAAAACCATTAAATACCAAACTTGGTATTTTAGCTTCGGTTTCTTCCAAACATGCGTCACGAATACTTTCAAGAAAATCCACCCACCCCAACTACCCTTTTCATGGAAAACATTTCGAAAATTTTGATTTTCTCAAAAATGGCTCTAACGATTTTGATTAAAATCCTTATATATAAGATATTTACATGAAAAATAAAATGTATATCTTGAATTTTCTGGGAATAGCCTCTGAAGATATGTTTATTCTGGATGAACTTTGCGGAAATTTGCATGACTGGTAAACTGTAAGAGATAGACAAAAGGTTAGCACACAAAATATGTAGAGCTCGTTAAGACACACAATTTACGTTATATACATTTTTTTTTTCGTGGAGTTGACCGTTTCTGATATATTCCTTGTTATTAGTTTCAGCTTTAAAATACACCGTTCTCACATGGGAATTTATCAACTCCTGTCCATATAAACAAGAGAACTTCAATCACATAGCAACCAGCTTTTGACTATCGCTTTAGACTATGGTATACCATTTCTGCTATTTTTTTTCGCAATTAGCATGAAGTAAATACAAGAATAAGTTTTTTTAATAATAACTTGTAGCAGATATGTAGAGAAAGTCATATGAATGGAAAACATGAGATTTTTTTAATAATAACGCTACTTAAAGCAGCTGTTACGGTTTATATTACTCGAACCAAAAGTAATCTGCGCAGAAGTTTAAACACCCAGCGTGTACCGTCTTTAATGACAAAACTAGCAACATACTAAGAAAGAAGCACAGCTCAGTAAATGTGGCATCATTCAATCATGCCATACAATAATTCCTAAGTTTGTTAATCACAAACTATGCTGTAGTATCGTAACCAATGTCTTTAATGACTCGCGCATTTATTACAAAATAAGTATTTCATTCGCTGCTTTAATTCGACGCTTCGACGCGTAGAAAATTGACGGCTCTCTCACGCCACTGCACGCTAGCACTCTAGTCGAATAGTTTCTAAACGCTAGTGGAAGATTCTGGCAAGGTCTCGCATTCCAAGGCTTCCGGCTACTGGTGCATCGCTTCCTGCGTTTACCACACTCCAAGGCCTCCAGCCTTGACGATTCAAATACCAAAGTGAGAACGGCCGCATACGGCACCGTCAGAGTATTCATTGTACCTCCATACTGTGCAGGTTTTTGCAGAAATATAAAAAAAAATCTGATGTGTTCCATTCACATGACTTTCTCTATATCTCTGCAACAAATTATTGTTAAAAAGCTTATGCTTCTATTTATTTCATACTACTCGAGAAAAAATCAGCAGAAATAGTCATATTACTTGCTTACTTGTAAGTAGAAGCGAAATAAGGGAGTATTATTGGTTAAAGTGGTAGTCAAAAGCCGGTTGCTATGTGACTGAAGTTCCTTTGTTTGTATGGACAGGAATTGTTAAATTCCTGTATGAGAAAAGTATGTTTTTAAAGCTGAAACCAAAAACAAGGAATATTTAAAAACGATTAACTACACGAAAAACATGTATAAAGATACATTGTGTGTTTTAAGGTGCCCTACATTTTTGTGTGTTAAGCTTTTTGTCCATCTCTCACGGTTTAGTAGTTATGCAAAATTCCGTAAAATTGATCCAGAATAAAGTCTTCAGAGACTATTCCCAGAAAATTCAAGATATACATTTTATTTGTTAGGTAAATATCTTTAAGGTACAACATTTAATCAAAATCGTTAGAACCATTTTTGAGAAAATCAAACTTTTCGAAAATTTTCCATTTAATGGGGTGGGGGTATTTTTTTGAAAATCTTTGTGTTGCATCCTTGGACGATACTAAACTTAAATACCAAGTTTGGTATTTAACGGTCTTTTTGTTTTTGAGCTATCGTATTCACAGACACACCGACACACACACGTCCATGCACACGGACCTTTTTCTGAAATGCTTTTTTTTTTTTTTTTTTTTTTTTTTTTTTTTTGATTCAGGGGACCCTAAAACATATATTTCCGGTGAAATCTCGTATCGAATTTTTGGGTAGAGTGCAATACCTTTTCTATACACTATGTACATAGTACATATAGAGGAAGTACTAATACGCTAATTATCTCTGGTATAACTTTTCAGTTTTTCTTTACTGAATGTTAATATTTTAACATTATGATAGAAGAATAAATTGTAACGCGTGTTAAGGCAGACATCGGATCCCTAATCTGCTTTGCTACACTGAAACCTCAACCTTTTGTCTGTCTGTCCCAGAAGTACCCGACCTAAGGTATAGATAGCGGTTGTTGTTTCAAAACAACAACAATGGCAAAAAGTACCAACCATAGAATGCTTAAGTTTAAAGTTCGACGATTTTACATTGTTTAGCATTTGTTTGGTAGTCATCATTAGTGAATGCTCTCAGCGAATTTGTAAACATGGATAACACTGATCATCGTTGTGTGATACAATACTTTCATTTGAAGGGCCTTAGTCCAACTAATATTAAAGCTGAGCTAGATTCTACTTTCTGCTCCTACGTTTATAACAGTGAAATATTTGGTGGCAGAGTTTAAGCTTGGCCGTACGAGCTGCCAAGACGAACATCGCAGTGGTGGACCAAATGAGGTGACGAGTCCAGAAATTGTAAAAAAAAATCCACAAAATGGATTTGGATGACCGTCAACTGAAAGTGTACGAGCTAGCAGAAATTGCAGACATTTCAAGCATTTGTCTACATCGCATATTGACTGAAAATTTAGATATGAGAAAGTTGTGTGCATAGTGGGTGCCGGTTTGCTCACAATAGAACAAAAACAGCGTCGAGAGAATGTTTCAGTTGAGTGTGTGGCAATGTTTCGCTGCAATAAAGCTGCGATTCATAACAATGGATGAAACCTGGGTCCATCTCTTCACACCTGAGATGAAGGAATAGTCAAAACAATGCATTGGAAAGGGAGAATCGGCTCCAAAGAAGGCGAAGACAGTTCCATCTACAGACAAGGTCATAGTGTCAGTTTTCTGGGATGCGGGATAATTTTCATTGATTATCTCAAAAAAGGAAAGGTAATCAATGGTGAATATTATGCAAACTTGTTACAACGTTTGAGTGATGAAATCGAGCAAAACCGGCCGCATTTAGCGAAAAATAAGGTTTTGTTTCATCAAGACAATGCATCAGTTCACACGTTCATTATCGTCGTGGCAAAAAATCAATGAGTTGAAGTTCAAATTGGTTCCTCATGCACCCTGTTCTTTAGATTTAGCTCCCTCTGATTATTTTCTGTTTCCAAACTCTTATGTCTTCCCTGAAAAGACACTACATTTCATTGTTAGTGGTCAATGACGTTTTACTAAACTCTATTTCAAGATTGCTGAAATGTAAATAAGCAGAAAAATCTCGATTTTATGTTCTCTAAAGTGGAGTTCATAAACCAATATATTCAACGAAATGTGAATATGAATGACCACGTGAAGGTTGTAGCACTTTCCAATAGTTTGCTTAATGATTTAATACATATTACATTCAAAAAGTTCCTGGAATATGTAAATAACACAGAAGCAAGTTACCATAAGGCAATTTACACAAAACAATTGCCTTCAGCAGTGACCCACTTCTGCCACCGCGTGTCAAGAGACTGGAAGCACTCGTGGAAACCATTTTCAGATACCTGTCGTAGTGTCGTTGTCCAATGTACAGTAATTTCTTCAGCGTTCATACATCTGCTTTTGTTTTCATCGCTGCTTCTTCCATCATTCTCAATGCCTCTGAGGGAGTTTTGTTTAACAAAACACAAAACTTTATGTTGGAACGTGCTCCGTTGCCGACGAACATGCACACACAAAAACACCAGTTGCCAAGCAAAGACAACAATCATTATTAGCATGAAAATTGAAATGAAGTGTCATGGACGTTACCAACATCTAAAAATAAAATGTTCTTTACTTTCGTGTACATTAAAGAGAAAATAAACGATTCCGGGGATTATGACTCTTAGGGTTATTTAGTAATCGATAAACGGTTATATAGCATATTGCGTACTAAGAACTGTAAGTTATACTTTCAGGTAATGAATGCATATTGGGAATACGAGGTCCGCAGGAACGAGTTATCCCAAGCATTCGAGATCTGATAAGTAACTTACAGCTCCTGGTTAGCCAAATACTTTTTGAAATGCTTGAAAAAAACTGTAATAAAAACAATAAATAAAATTGCTTTTGAATATTTTATTAACCATTAATAAAACTGAATTCTCAATGTGAACAAATGAAAGGCTATATCTAAATTATACGGACAAAGGCTTCTTATACATTCTTTTGTTAATGAATTTTGCAATCGATTCTTTACTTGAAGTAGCTCATGTCATTTTTCAATTGTACTGTAAGTATTAATGACCTCTCAAACTTACTGTAAGTACTTACAGTGCTTGTTGGCATGGCAATTAATAAATTAATTGTAAATTTAGCTTACTTTACCAAATATGTGTTCAGAATGATTAACTTATATATGAAGTATTTCAAAGGGTTAAAACTTATATTACATACCTTGGAATTATCTGTAGGAACAAATTCTTCCAATGAATAGCCTAATCCATTTGGATTTCAGATCTTCATCTTCAGAAAAGGAAAACAAACGAACTTATGAATCTTTCGCGCAATTACCATTACAATTTGGTACACTTCTGAGATATTATAGAGTTGAGAATAAGTTACGATTTAAAACCACTAATATGAAACTATTCCCACAAATCAAACATGTGCTTAGTGTAACACAAGACAAAAGAAGATAACATCACGCCATGTACTATTGTTTGATGCAAGGCTTTCTAACAAGGTGGTGTTGGTTTAATAGTTGATCAGGCCATGAGCTTAGGGCCAAGTCCAATCGGGAGCAAACCAATGCATGGTATTATTCAAACCTATCTGATAGTTTAAATAGCTTTGGTTATTATATATTAGCTCTGGTAGAATTAAAAATAGCTAACAATATATAAAAATACAATGAAGTACTTATCGAGACTGATGTAATCATATAGAAACGGCAGAAGAGAAGAAGATATTTTATATTTTTGATTCCCTCAGAGATATAAGCAGCTAATCTCTTATCATCCCTAGACTATATTACTTTTCACAGTTCTTTCAGCCTTATTATTTATAGTTTGCCAACTTATCATGGATCCATATGACGAGCAGATTGTCACGAATAAGTGAAAACAATCTTCACGTGCAAGATTCTAACAATTTTGGTTCATTCCTTAACGAAATATATTTTTGTGAGACATTAGTAGGTTTGTGGTAACAGTCTTCGACAGTGATGTTTCTACGTCACCGGAACGGCCCCCCGGGGGATGAGGTGGCCAGAACTAGGAGCGAAGACACCGTTACTACAGTTTCCAGGCTGAGACGTCAGACAGAGGATCCCCCATCTAGAGGGTCCAAAGCCCACAGGGAGCGATCTGTATACCCTAGAAACGAACCAAATATCAAGGGATGGTGAAAGTTCCACAGAGGACTTCCTTTTCCCAGCCACGCTGCACCGAAATACATTTGTTAACCCCCTCCAAATGGGATGGCGGATGAATGAAAAATACGGAGGGGCAGAAAATCAAGGGAAGAGAGACACCACTTCAGCATCGGCATGTATCGCCCTCCGTGGTGTAATAACCATGCTAAGTTCATATTTCCAAGTTCGCGGGTTCAGAAGAGAAGTAAAGTCGTTTGTTCTCTGTCGTAGATTTCTGGCACGTAAAAGAACCCCAAGCCCGATAAAGAGGCCTCTAGGCAAAATTATTTAAAGCCCAGTATAGAATGGGATGCTGAGAACCACAGCAGTTAAAGAGCATTCATAAATAAAACTCCATTTTCATTTCTATCAGCATTTACCTGACGACCCGGGGGACCACCGAAAAAAACAAACTCATAGGGTAGAGTGGGCAGCTGCCGGAATGCGAATACCATGTGTTACCAACTCTACCTTATCAGTAATCTTTTATATTACGCAATCTTAAGATTAGAGTAGACGGGAACAGGGTAACCAGAATAAATCCTTAAACTAAATACAATTAGACCTCGTCCATGCTGTAAATTATTTACCAATTATAACGTGTTTAACTAAACGAGAGCGCAGGAATACTTAAAACAAAGTATTTTACTAAAGTACTGATTTAGAAATAATACATTACAACCTTTTTCAATGGGTTAAGAAAATTAACGTAAACTCGGTTTAAAAAAATGATGTGTTCCATTCACATGACTTTCTCTACATCTTTGCAACAAATTAGTTTTAAAAAGCTCATGCTTATTTTTACTTCATGCTAATCAACAAAAAATTAGCAGAAATAAGTCTTATTACTTGCTTCCTTGTAAGTAGAAGGAAAATAGGGAGTAGTATAGGTTAAAGCGATAGGCAAAAGCTGGTTGCTATTTGACTGAAATTCCTTTGTTTGTATGGAAGAGTTGACTAATTCCTGTATGAGGAAAGTTAAGTTTTTCGAACCTGAAAACAAAAACTAGGAATATTTCAAAAACGATCAACTCCACGAAAAAATGTATACAACCTAGGTTGTGTGTTTTAATGTGCTCTACAGTTTTTGTGTGGTAAGTTTTTGCCTATCTCTTACGGTTTAGCAGTTATGCAAAATTCCCTAAAATTAACTCAGAATAAAGTAGTCTAAGAGGCTATACCTAGAAAATTCAAAATATACATTTTATTTGTCAGTTACCTTTAACGATATTTTAATCAAAATCGTTAAGAGCCGCTTTTTAGAAAATCAAAATTTTCGAAAAAAGTTCCATGTAAAGGGTAGCTTGGGGGTGGGGGGACTTTTCTCAAAATCTTTGTGTCGAATTCCTGCAAGATACTAAATTTAAATACCAAGTTTGGTATTTTACCGACTTTTCGTTTTTGAGTTATCGTGTTCACAGATACACGGACACACACACATGGACCTTTTTCTGAAAAAACCTTTTTTGGATACAGGGGACCCTAAAACATATATTTCCAGCGAAATCTTGGTATCGAATTTTTTGGTGGAGTGCAATACCTTCTCTATACACTATGTAAATAGTACGTGTAGAGAAAGTAAAAATTGGTTTGCATTCAGTATTACAATTTCTGGTCCTTTCCTGTTAGTTAGCTATTTCCTGTAACTCCTACTTGGAACATAGGATAACGTTACGATGTTTCTGTGATCGAATTTTCATTTCTAGTTCGCAAGTTCGCCGCTGTGCACCATGGTGACGGGGGATGAACTTGTCGCCCACAGATGGCTCTGTAGGACGAAATCACGACTTGTGAACGCGAAATGACGGAATTTTGTCCAGGAACCCCCTTCTTTCAAAGTACAGGGTTTCCTTCCGAAAGCATCCATGTTAAGGATTTTTGCGTTAGAAAAAATCTATTACCCTCCGACAGGTTTGAGCCTACAATTTTGGTTTTATAGCCAAGCATGTTAACCACTACACCACAGAGACAGACTCATTTCCTGTTAATCATGATAAAATCAATATGTGATCCATTGATATGATTTTCTCTATCTATTCTGCAAATAAGTTAATCTTATAAAAGATTATTATTTTATTTACATCGTGTTTCGTGTGTGTCTATGGACGGTACAGCTCAAAACTGAATAGTCAAATTAATACACCAAATTTAAAATACCACTTTGATATCTTCCAAGGATGTGACACAACTGTTTGTTTAAAAAAAAACACCCACCCAAAACTATTCTTAAATGGAAAATTTTTCGAAAATGTTAATTTTCTAAAAAGTGGTTCTAAGCGTTTTTTTTAAATCTGATGTGTACAATTTACATGACTTTCTCTACATCTCAGAAACAAATTATTCTTAAAAAGCTTATAGCTATATAGCTTCTGTTTACTTCATGCTAATCAGAAAAAATAGCAGAAATAGTTTTATTACTTGCTTCCTTGTAAGTAGAAGTTAAATAAGGCAGTACCATAGGTTCAACTGATAGTCAAAAGCTGGTTGTTATGTCACTGAAGTTCCTTTGTTTCTATGGACCGCAGTTGACAAATTCCTGTATAAGAAAAGTATAAGTTGTTCAGAAAAAAAAAAAAAAAAAAAATGAATATCTCAAAAAAGATGAACTCCACGAAAAAAAATGTATATAACATAAATTGTGTGTTTCAACGTGCTCTACATTTTTCGTGTAGTAAGTTTTTGTCCATCTCTTACGGTTAAGCAGTTATGCAAAATTCCGTAAAATTGATCCAGAATAAAGTAGTGTTCAGAGGCTATTCCCGGTAAATTCAATATATACATTTTATTTGTCAGTTAAATATCTTCAATACACGAAATTTTAATCAAAATCGTTAGAGCCATTTTTAAGAAAATCAAAATTTTCGAAAAAAATTCCATGTAAAGGGTAGTTTGGTTTGGGAGATTTTTCTCAATATCTTCGTGTCGCATCCCTGGAAAATACTAAATTAAATACCAAGTTTCTCCTTACACTATATACATAGTGCGTGTAGAGAAAGCAAAAATAGATTATTAGCACAGAAATTACAACTTTACAAATAACCGTTACTATTGAATGAAAGTAAAAGTAATAAAAATAAATAAAAAATGAAACTACATAATTATGAAGTTTATGAATAGTAAATACATAATACAGGAGTCCTCTGTATGACTGGTTAAGAAATGTTGTGGTAGTTTTCTTTTCAGTCTTTTGTGTGGAGTTTTGATATGCAGGTTAAATGCTTGAGCACCAGTAACGTTGCTTAATTTGTTGAAGAATGTCTTGGAGAGGTGTTTCATATAGTGTTCTATTGGTAGTTCGTGTTGAAGCTGAGTATTTCTTACAAACATAGTGAGGAGAACTTATTTTGTACAACTTGCAGTTTATGAATATTAGTTTTACTTGTTGTGGACCATATAGGAGCTGCAAACGTGAGAGGGGGTCGAATTAAAGATTTGTAAAGGAGGATGGAGCAGTCCAGGCCAATCTTGGAGCGTTTATTAATTAATGGATAAAGTTTGATGATCCTTGACTTAGCAAGTATTGTAACGTGATATTCCATGTCATTTTTGTGTCCAGTAGAACGCCAAGACATTTAACTGAGTTTTGAGATGACAACCAGAGTAGCTGCTCATTCTGTAAATGTAAATAATCAAGGTCTTAGAGAAAACATTTTTGCTTCTGTCTTGTTGATGTGAAGTGAAATGCGTCAAACTGTAAGCCATTCAGCTAATATTGAAAAAGATGCTTGCATGTGTCTAGTTGTTGTATTTAGTTTGTAGTGTGAATAAAAAAGACTAATAATGGCTGTGGCTGCGCCCTCATTATTGACCATGAGAACAACATACTTAAAAAACTGCCACAGCTATGTACAATTTTCACAAGTGAATTGTTTGCCATCAAGGAAGCTCTATCTTACATTAACGAACTGGATAACGAAACGCCTTTTCTTATGCTTACTGACTCCAGAAGTGCACTTTTAGCTATTCAAGATATCTCAGTAGCTCATCTTCTAATTAATGAAATTCATCACCTCCTCAATTGCATCTTCACGAAGAAAAAAAACCACAGTATTAATCTGGATTCCTTCACACACCAACATCCATGGAAGTGATTTAGCCGACAAAGTAGCCAAAGATGCAACAAATCTTCCAAGTGCGAAAATTCCATATCAAGACGTCAATGTTCATTTGAAAAGAACTCTCCGCGATACATGGAAAAGCTCTTGGGTTACCTCTCCCAAAAGTAAACTCCACGACGCAAAAGGTAATTCTACAGCACCTTTTCCAGTGAAATTCCTAAATCGCCGTGACCAGATACTCATAACTAGAATCCGAATTGGACATACAAAACTTACACATTCCTACATCCTCTCTAAAGAAGAGCTACCGCAATGCACAACCTGCAATACAAGAAACAGTATCCAGCACATAGTCGAGAACTGCCCGCTCTACCAACTCCTCAGGAAAAAACTCAAGATCCCAGATAACCTAAAGCTGACAATGAAGGACTCAAGCTCATGTCGTAGACTGATACTGTTTTTTAAATGCACCAAATTGTATGATAAATTAGTGTAAACCTGCTTCACAATGCAATCTCAATGTAAACAGTGTATGTGAATTTGTTTAATATTTTAGCTTGGGAAATATTGTAAGGTTAATGTACTGTATAATGTTACATGTTTATCCCATGTGTTAAAGTTTGTATACTGTTTTTAAAGTCGCTATAAGACCTTGCAGTTAGACGACTTAAAATAAATGCATTAAAAAAAGAAAAAAAGGACAGTGTCGTCTGCGTACATGGCGATGGAAGCTGGTTGTAAATCAGGTATATCGTGAGTGAATATATTAAACAGTAGCGGTGCGAGAAATGATCCTTGTGGTACTCCAGCTATTGTTCGTAAAGTTGATTTGAAATCAATTATGCGGACTAGAAATTGCCGTCCTTATTATCGGTATAAGATTTATCTGAAAAAGTTATCCTTTGTCCCAAGTAGAAGTACTCTCTGATACACCCAAAGTTTTCTCCGTAGATCTTGATTTCTAATGAACAATACTTTAACCAGAATCATTCCATATCTCCCACAGAGTCTGTAAGTATGTATATGAGAGTGAATCTGCGTGAGTTTGAAAAATAGGAAATTATTAAAAACCTACAGCAAAGCCCCCGATATAACCATAGATGTTAAAGGGGACTATTTAAATGGAACACATAAATCTGCGTTCCATTCATATGACTTTCTGTACATCACTGTAACAAATTTTCGTTAAAAAAGCTTATATTTCTATCTACTTCATGATAGTTGAGATAAATGTTAGCTGAAATGCTTTCTTGTGAGTTGAAAGGAAATTATGGGATACACTAGGCTAAAAAAACAATCTACTGTTTTAAAAGCTGGTTGCCACGTGGATGGAATACGTTTCTTTGCATTTCCAGGAGTTGAAAAATTCCCGTACTATGTGAAAAGCTTTTAGACTTTTAAAATCAAAACCAATAACAATGGATATCTAAAAACTCGCAAATTCGCGAAAAAAATGCATATGACATAAATTGTGTGTTTTAACGAGATCTACATTTGTGTATAGTAAGCTGATCATTAAGTGGATGACAGTGTTTAAAGTGAGCCATTAGAGATTAAAGCTTTTTACTTTTTCCACGATTTTTTTACGATGCATTTTCACTGTAACATATAGAGGTCAATCTAAGACATTAATATGTCGACATCAATGACCCCTTGTGAGGGGAAAAAGAAGTCGTAGTTGAGAGAGAAACTTATATCTGTTTTCCAAATGTTTCCTGGTTACTTCTTTATGTTTTTTAATCTATTTTATTTTACGTTGGTTTAAATTCTAGGCAATAACGCGACGGAATTGTTCCATAAGATACACAGTCTAGCTGCACATATGCGTAATCAAATGACGCCATCCGTAGTCAGATGGCACGCACAGCCATCTGGTCAAGCTGCCTCCATCATCCATAGTCAGAGGACAGTTGTGCTATCCCTTCGAGACACATATCACAACCATACTACTTTTCTCCGCGACAAGCAGATAGCGTTGGGGTGCATTTCAGTCTAAATGCTGCAACTATAAGAGGATAGACGGCAGTGTAATCGCTTTATACCTTCTGTTTTCAGTTTTATTGTTTTAGACTGAAGCTAGAACTTTGGGTCATGGTATTAGTAGCAGTACGTTTGGAAGCAGTTTCCCTTAAGCACCTCAGCCTAAAAATACTTTTTCTGCGACCGAGGAGGGTAAGTGAGTAGTTTACGAGCTCATTTCAGATCTCAAAAGTGACTTTTACGGAATCCACATGCAAAGAAGTGCAGCAAGTGTAAAATGCAAACGTCAAAAAATTTTGTTCCAACTTTATGCTCGCCAAAAGAAACAAACAATTAAAATTAGTCGTGCACGATAGAATCTTATGTTCTACGTCAATAAGTGACAAATATCCAATCGCACCTCTAAGGATATCATAATTCTGCCATTTTCTGTAAATACATCACAGAACAACAATAATATTGGTTTGTCACGGCCTGCTATAACCGTACCATCATCGCGCCAAGCACCCACAAAGCGAAACTATACCCACTGAACGCACCCGATCCTAACGTTGCGAAATGAATAACGAAGTATAGCGCTCGGTGAATTGCTCAAACTTAACCTCAAATGTATTTAATCTTTTGTTGATCTTCTTTTAATATCAGAAATTTCTCGTAGAAAAAAAACATTGTATGGTAGGCGAGGGTAAAGTTTCTTTTTGATTTGAAGCATAATAGTACTTTTTGTATGGGTGCTAAGTTTGAAGTAGAAATTTACTCGCACTTGCGCATAGTTTAAATTAGCAATCGATTCTTATCTCAGGGCGTTGTAATGTACTTGTTGGGTTTTGCAGATCTAGACTACTTGGCGATTTCTTAAATAATCCATCACTAGGATTTTCTTGGGGAATTGTAGTTTATTCACAATTATTTCGTACAATTCTTATACGAAACTGCAGTCACTCGATACAATTATGTGCTTTGTCGAACGTGAACATTGTTTCTCTCGCGGCTCTAATGCTACATTCACAATGAAATGTAAGCGCCAGAGTTTGGACTCATATTAATTAATGTAAACATTCACATAAAAACACGCAAGACGCAACGCAATGCAAGAGTTTGCAAACTCCAAACTTTATCCATGCGTTGCGGGCAAAGAGGAGGAATTCTACTTCTTTTCTCTATGCATTGCCTATGAATTCAATAAGAAAGGATCGCACTGCAAGAGTTTACAGGGCCTGCTGTACATGCATGCTCTTCTATTTGGCCGTGCAGTGCCGCGCCATCTCTAATCTCTCTCAAGAGGTTATAACAGTCTCCTTGCCAATTCTCCTTTGATTTAATGGATGTAACTATCATCTGCGTCTAGATTTCTTGGTTCTCATAAATCGAAGACGCAGAGAGATAATTCTAGTTCATTAAATGTGTAGCTTTATCACTTTCTGAAGTCTCTATGCTTGTACTATTTTCAATAATTTTGAATGAGCAATTACTGTGACGTCACTGCCGCGAGCTTCAGTTGTTAGTATGTAATTTTATAACATATTTATTTGTAAAAGATTGGATGAATTTTCTTATGTGGTATTGTTGGTCATGATATTCAGTTCGTAACTTGCGGAGCGCTTGGAGGATATTTGCATGCAACTTACAGATCTAGAAACCCTTGCCAACTTCTTGCGTTGCGCTTACGATTGCATTGTGAATGGTATCTCCTTGCGTCGGCACATACGCTACGTTACGTCTGCGCTTGCATCTCATTGTGAATATAGCATAACTTCTTTCACAAGTTCCGACGGGAAAACCTAACTTATTCCTCGGAACAGTATGCTTTCACTTTTTAATACAAATGAGCAGAAACGACTCAACGATCCTGCTACAAATATTCATAAGATTCCACGCGAATACTTTAAATGTATGCGTAATATTTAGATTCACCTTCGATTTCCAAATGGCCTTTTCACCGTCATTGGACGAATACTTATGTCCGAGAGGTCTTGTCATGCTTGTGAAAAGCCTCTCTCTTTAATAACTGGCTTCACAACCAAGAAATCAACACGTAACTAGATACTTGTTTATAAAAAAACAATATCGCACAGGGAAAATCAAATCGCTATACACGACGGAAGCACATGGAATAATAAACATTGCGATTTCAACTTCGGAATGCAACAAAACAAAAACATTTGAACATCAAATATTACAAAAATTACATGTAATTCACAAAATGTCGGCAGATTTTGTGATTAGGATATAAATATTTCCTCAGATTCTCGCCTGCGTCTCCTTTCACAATATTTCCGCTCGAATTAAAAACCATAACTTTACGCTCGTACCATAAATATTTTGTGCGCCTCCTAGTTTCTAGTTTAGGAATTATATCTAAATTTTTGGTTATTTTTAGTATCTGTTTTTCTCACTAAATTAGGATCTCTTCCAAAGTTTGTGTTAGCTTCGAGATCTTGGTATCTTCTTGTACGTTCTGTGGTTTTACATTCTAATTCAGTCGCCCTCCGTGGTGTAATGGTTACTATGCTAACTTCATATACCCAAGGTCGCGGGTTCAAACCAGGCGGAGGATGATGGATTTTTTTCGGGTGTAAAAATACTTAGCATGGCTTCCATCGGTTCCGTGTCGTAGATTTACGGCACTTAAAAGAACCTCAAGCCTGATAGAGAGACCTCTGAGCAATATTAAGCGATCTTTCACGCCCAATTTAGAATGGAACGCTAAGAACCACAACAGTTAAACAGCGTCTATAAATAACACGCCATTTCCATTTCCATTCCAATAGGATGGATGTGTTTTGCCGTTTCAACTCCTCGTAAGTATAGACGGTTCCATTTGGTGTTTTCAGAACATACCATGTTCATGAAGCTTATTAATTCTGTAAGTGAAGGTTTATTAAGTTTAATAAATGACATATTTTATATTTCCCTGTGTTTGTTAAAATACGGGCCTTATATTAAACATGCAACCTTGGTAACTGAGGGAAACCACGAAAAAGCATTAGCCGACCCTCCTGTGAACCCGGCACCTTCCGAATGTGGTACACAGACCTGAGCTAGCCCACACGGTTTCTCAAACTATTATTAAGGTAATGAAATGTTTTGAGCTGTGGGTACTCGAGTGCTGGGAGGGCAAAGCTAGATTAGGCAGTGCGGTGGCACGGATCACGTAGCAGGGAGTCGGCAAGCCACGTAGATGAGCCGGGTTGGCTTTATTGCCTGCCGCAGACGACAACAAGCAACCGTAACTGGACAAAACGTCCATTTGGAAAGCAAACCATGTGTGTAAAGGGCAACAACGGCGCTCACGTCGTAAAATATATCACCAATTAACGCTAATATTGTGGTCCTTGTTGTGACAGTAAACTTGCCTCAACACATTCATCGACGGCGGTTCGATCACCCCCGTCGGGATATTTCATTTTAAAGTTACCAGTACCACGAGCTCTATCATAATGCATTCTCGGTCGCTTGGAAACTCATATCAGATCAAGTATTGTGTTCCATACACAATTAAACTCTAGATACACATATCGAGATACTCAGTATAATATTCTAATGTGTCTCATCATTATGATTTTTACTTTCTCTACACATACTGAATAAAATAAAAATAAAACCTGTATACAATATCCCGGTAGCTAATTGCTTACACCGAGGCAAATATCTCAGACCTTATTTTGTTTATTACATTTTTTTTTAAATTTTACAAAATAAAATAAATATACAATTATCAGGTTAATAACTTAACTTAAATAACTTAAATTAAACTATACATCTGAATCTATATATTTATCAAAATTAAATTTAATATTTAAATGCTTATGTAATATATTAATTATTATTAATTACCTAAAATTTTAAAATATATATATTTAAAATTTAGGTTATTATTTTATACTATTATTATTAACTATAATTCATTATAACTTTACTATACTATAGTTAATATATTTAATTATTTATTATTATTATTATTTATTTATTATTTTAATCGATATTTATTACAATTTATTTTATTATTTATTATCACAATTTCATATATAACATTCTTTAATATCTACTCTAATTATACCATTGTAATTTGCTTTATATTTATTATAATCATTATTTTTAAATATTTTATTTCTTTATCCCACATTCTCTACACATAATATATACGTAGTGTATAGAGAAGGTATTGTAATGCACCGAGATTTCACCGGAAATACATGTTTTGGGTCCCCCTGAATCCAAAAAAAAGCATTTTTGGAGAAAGGTTCATGTGTGTGTGTGTGTGTGTGTGTGTGTGTGTGTGTGTGTGTGTCTTTGTGCAGCATAGCTAAAAATGAAAAGACCGTTAAATACCAAACTTGGCATTTAATTTTGCTATCTTCCAAGGATACGACATAAAGATTTTAAAGAAAATCCCCTCACCCCAAACTACGCTTTATATGGAAAATAAAAATCGAAATTTTTGATTTTCTCAAAATTGGCTCTAACGATTTTGATTAAAATCTCATATTTAACACATGCCAAATAAAATGTATATCTTGAATTTTCTGGGAATAGCCTCTAAAGACCTCTTTATTTTGGATGATGTTTATTGAATTTTCCATAAGTGGTAAACTGTAAAAGATAGACAAAAACATACTGCACAAGAAATGTACATCATAATAAAACACACAATTTATGTCATGCATTTTTTTCATGGAGTTGATCGTTTGTCAACTCCCGTCCATACAAACAAAGGAACTTCATTCATATAGCAACCAGCTTTTAACTAACACTTTAACCTATGGTACTCCCTCATTTCCCTTCTACTTACAAGGAAGCAAGTAAATAGAAGCATAAGCTTTTTAACAATAATTTGTTGCAGAGATGTAGAGAAAGTCATGTAAATGGAATACATCAGATTTTTCTACCTGTTCCGTAAACAAAGTATTCTTACAAACATATTTCTTTATCATAAGTAATACAATGAAAACTCCAGCTTTTATCTAGAGAAAAGTTGTAACTGATAAGAATAAAATAACAATAATTAGCCTATATGGACACAAAAAATAATATTGCTAAACTCCCATTTGTCTTGACGTATATTTGCACCGAAATCACAGCAACTTGATGTCCATGTCATAAATCATTTCTTACAGAATTTTTGAACTGGTTCCACACACTTTCTCTGTTGTTTTTAGTATTCTGTGACTTTGATAGGTCTATTTCAGTGATAGATCTTTCCCCAAAACCTTTTGGAACTTCCGCCAGTATGTTCGGGAATATCACTGCACTCTGATACTATTATTATGAGACGAACATTAGTTCAGAGAGAAAACAAATAGACATGGGTGCGATAAATTTAGACAAAAAAAATTGTACGTAGATGTGATAGAAAAAGATTAAATGCAGAGATGAGTTCCGTCCGATTGGTTGGAATTTTACGCGCCAATGTACTGGATTGGCCACTTCCTACGATCACGTGATATGAACGAAATAGTCTACATAATACCAAAATAGATAACTCGCAGCAGAAATGGTTGAATGTGGAAGGGAAATAACGGAATGCGCTAGGCTAAAACCATAGTAAAATCTTTTAAAAGTCATTGCTATGTGAAAAATTAAAGTTAAGTTCGATTTGCGGAATAAATCAAAACAGAGATAAAGCAAATGATGACCGCCCGTTTGAGTAAAACAGAAGCAGCTTAAAATTGAAACCAGAATGTATAAGAAATTTAATATTGAGAAAATTAATGCTGTACTGGCATGTTGCCGTGGCACCTCAGTGGCAGAGCAACCGGCTAGAGACCGGAATATCCGTGGTTCAAATCCCGGCTATGTCGTTGAATTTTTCAGTCTGATTCTACTTACCTAACCCCTGTCCTACACGCGACTTGTGTGAAATAGTATATTGCGCACTAAAAACTGTAAGTTATACTTATCAGGCCGAGATCTGATAAGTAACATGCAGTTTGTAGTTAGCCAATTATGCTTTGAAATACTTAAAAAAGGTAAAAAATCAGAATTACTTTTCAAAATATTGTTCAACATTAAGAAAAAAAATCTGGTGTGTTCCATTCACATGACTTTCTCTACATCTATGCAACAAATTATTGTTAAAAAGCTAATGCTTCTATTTACTTCATGCTAATCGAAAAAAAGAATCTGATGTTGTCCATTCACATGACTTTCTCTATATCTCTGTAAATTATTATTGTTAATAAGCTTATCTTTTATTTATTTCATGCTAATCGAGAAAAATTAGCAGAAATAGTCTTATAAATAAGGGAGAATAAAGCAGAAATAAGGGAGTACCATAAGTTAAAGTGAAAGTCAAAAGCTGGTTGCTATGTGACTGATGTTCCTTTGTGTGGACAGCAGTTGACAAATTCCAGTATGAGAAAAGTAAAATTTTTCAAAGTTGAAACAAGGAATATCTAGAAAATGATCAACTACACGAAAAAAAATCTGATGTTGTCCATTCACATGACTTTCTCTATATCTCTGTAAATTATTATTGTTAATAAGCTTATCTTTTATTTATTTCATGCTAATCGAGAAAAAATAGCATAAATAGTTTTATTTCTTGCTTTATTGTAAGTGGAAGCGAAATAAGAGACTACCATAGGTTAAAGTGAAAGCCAAAAACTGGTTGCTATGTGACTGATGTTCCTTTGTTTGTATGGACAGGAGTTGACAAATTCCTGTATGAGAAAAGTATGTTTTTCAAAGCTGAAACCAAGAAAAAGGAATATATCAAAAAGGATCAAATCCACGAAAAAAATGTGTATAACATAAATTGTGTGTTTTAACGTGCCCTACATTTTTTGTGGGTTAAATTTTTGTCCATCTCTTACGGTTTAGTAGTTATGAAAATTCATCCAGAATAAAGTAATCTTCAGAGGCTATTCCCAGAAAATTCAAGATATACATTTTATTTGTTAGGTAAATATCTTTAATATACGAAATTTTAATCAAAATCGTTAGAGCCATTTTTGAGAAAATCAACATTTTCAGAAAAAATTTCCATTTAAAGGGTAGTTGGGGGTGGGGGGATTTTTCTCAAAATCTTCGTATCGCATCCCTGGAAGATACTAAACTTGAATAAAAAGTTTGGTATTTTACCGACTTTTCGTTTTTGAGTTATCGAGTTCACAGACACACGGAGACACGGACACACACGGACCTTTTTCTGAAAATACTTTTTTTGGATACAGGAGACCCTAAAACATATATTTCCGGTGAAATCTCGGTATCGAATTTTTTGGTGGAGTGCAATACAATCTCTATACACTATGTACATGGTGCCTATAGAGAAAGTAAAAATGTATGTAATATAAATTGTGTGTTTTAACGTGCTCTACATTTTTAGTGTGTTAAGTTTTTGTCCATCTCTTACGGTTTAGTAGTTATGCAAAATTCAGTTCCAAGTTTGGTATTTAATGGACTTTTCCTTTTTGAGCTATGCTGCCAAAACAAACACACACACGCACACACGGACACTTCCAAAAATGATTTTTATATTTTTCCGAGATCTCAAAACATATGCTTCTAGTGAAATCTCGGTATAGAAATTTTGGGTGCAGTACAATATCGTCTCTATACACTATCTATATAGTACATGTAGAGAAATTAAAAACGAAAACGTGGTTTTCCTGGCAGGCAGACTGATCAACGCTGCTCTCCTCATTACAGTGTCACGCCTCTAGCCGCGTATTGCAACTGTCAGTGTTCATTGTTCGGAAGAGTTGCTCCCAAACAGTGCACTTTACTAAAATAGCTGGTCGCACACTATGTTGAATAGTTTCACATGAAGTAAGAGTTTCCTCGATTCGCTCCAAATGGAAGGAAATCATTTGAATGAAACCGCCTCTGGTTTTGCTTATACACCTGTCGTTTTCAATAAACGCCCGAGAGGAAGATGGAGGCTGTCTCTGCAGTAAGACATAGTAGATCCAGTTGCGGTCGCCAAATGCTGCTGACAAACTCCTTAAATAAGTGAGCATCGAGGTGGGGATGCGCGCTAAATTTTAATGCTGGTGGGCACGAAGGGACGGTGCAAAGGTTTCCCTTATTGGATTACATGGCGATATCGAAACAAAACCTGTATCAATTTAAAGGCTACGACGTAGCAGGATTCTTTCAGCTCCTACAACACCACCTCGGCGGTCTTGGTCCTTAAGATAATGCCTCTGTCAGATGTGAAAAACACACCTGTCAGTATGCAAGATATCCAACTGTAATTTATAATAGTTACGTTTTGGAAATGTTTCAAAACTCCAGCCAGCATGGTTATTTGAACATAGACTTTTTATCGTCTAGAGAAGGTATTGCACTCCACCCAAAAATTCGATAACGAAATTTCACCAAAAATACATGTTTTGGGTCTCCCTGAATCCAAAAAAGGAATTTCTGGAAAAAGTTCCGTGTGTACGTGCGTATTTAAGTTTGGTATCTTCCAAGGATGCGACACGAAGACTATCAAGAAAATACTCCCACTCCCAACTACGCTTTGCATGGAACTTTTTTCAAAAATTTTGATTAAAATATCGTATACTAAAGATATTTACCTGACAAATAATATGTATATCTTGAATTTTCTGGGAATAGACTCTGAAGACTACTTTATTCTGGATGAATTTTACGGATTTTTGCATAACTGCTAAACCCTAAGAGATGGACAAAAACTTACCATTCAGAAAATGTAGAGCACATTAAAACACACAATTTATGTTATATACCTTTTTTCGTGTAGTTGATCGTTTTTAAGATATTCAGCTTTGAAAAACATACTTTTCTCATACAGGTATCAGTCAACTCCTGTCCATACAAACAAAGGAACTTCAGTCACATAGCAACCAGATTTTGACTATCACTTTAACCTATGGCACTCCCTTGTTTCGCTTCTACTTACATGGAAGCAAGTAATAAGACTATTTCTGCTATTTTTTTCTCGATTAGCATGAAGTAAATAGAATCATTAGTTTTTTAAGAATAATTTGTTGAAGAGATGTAGAGAAAGTCATGTGAATGGAACACATCAGATTTTTTCGAATTGTGTTTCACACCAACTAATTATCAAGTGTCCTGTTCACATTCACTGATATAAATGCAAAACTTTCGTTACTAATTAAAATGTGTATATATTCACATCATAAACATCAATAGTAATAAAAGATAATGTAAAATGGTACAATTACGATCCAGCAGTAGGTTACATATTGGAAACGCAAAATGTTGCATACCGTCACTGCAGTGAACGAATATCCGCACAGTTCAAGGTCGCACAGTGCACTGTAGATGAGTCGGTGCAACACCGAGCAAAGTTACACACACACACACACACACACACACACACACACACACACACACACACACACACACACACACACACACACACACACACACGACACACGACACACGACACACGACACACGACACACACACTCTCACTCTCTCTCTCTCTCTCTCTCTCTCTCTCTCTCTCTCTCTTTCTGTCTCTTTCTGATTTAATGATATTTACATTTTTGTGTAGCAAGTTTTGTGTACCTCATAAGGTTTACGAGCTATGCAAAATTCATCCAGAATGAAGAGGTCTTCAGAGGCTATTTCTAGAACATTAAAGATATACATTTTGTGTGTGATGTACTCAAAATAATTGCATTCCTTTTTGAGAAAAATTTGGGATTTTCTTGGTATGTTTGTGTCACATTCTTGAAAGATAATGAACTTGGTTGTCAATTCAGGGGACCTCAAAACATATTTCCGGTGAAATATCGACATCGAAGTTTTGGGTGGAATACAACACACACTCTACCAATTATGTGCATAGAACGCGCAGAGAAAGTAAAAATAAACATACACAAAATAGATATGAAAACCGGATAATTTCCCTATTTCAGACAAGTTTTAAGTAGTTTAAAATTGAAGCCAATAACAAGGAATATCTCGGAAACAGTTAATTGTACCAAACATTGTATATAACATAAATATTGTGTTTTAATGGGATCTAAAATTGTTGTGCAGTCAGATTTTTGTCCATCTCGTATTGTTGATCAGTTACACAGATGTCACTCAGAATAAAGAGGCTGCTTTTGAGAATTCTTGCACTCAAGGTGCGTAGTTGGTGCGGGAACTTGATTGTAGAAAAGGACATTTTCTTTTTCTTTGAAACAAAAATCGCCTTTATTTGAATTTTTCAACACCAAAATATTTCAAATTTGAACGATAGCCTTCTTCTTTTAAACAAAACTGAATCGTCTATAATCAAACGATGCTTTCACGTAATGCTTTCTTTCTCGCTTGAACTAAGATGCGCTGAGCAATTCTCGGAAATTCAATTTTCTGACCGACGATTGTAACTGCTCTATTCTCCGACACAATATCAAATCGAAGCATTTCTCGCCTGACCAGAACTGTTGTCTCTCAGACTTAATCTCCCTCCCTTACACAATCGGCAGGAGGAGAATCAACGCAGGATCTCCTTTCCGACAAAGTCAAAAGGAGAGGTGTAGAAGCTTTAAAAGTTTCCTTGGTTACTGAGAAAAAAATATCCGTTGCTAAAACAGGTTATTGACATAAAATTAAACAACTCGTCGCCATATGAAAAATCGACTGACGAGAAAACAAAATCTTAACGAAACTCTATCTTCTCAAAAAGTAAGCAAGAAGTAATAAAATCAAAACATAAAAACGACGGGGAAAAAACGTGTTCTTACAGAGAAGGTATGGAAGATACAAACAAAACATGAAATAAACACGGTTATTGCTCCGCAATGCTAGATCTTGCTTCAATATACACATTTTGTTTGTTATAAAAATGTCTTAAACACATAGAATTTTAATCAAAATCGTTAGACATTTTTAAAAAAAATGTTCCATGTAAAGGGTAGTTTGGGGTGGAGGGAGTTTATAAAAAGCCGGGTGATGCATCTTTAAAAGAGTTCAAATTGTGCACCCATATTGGTGTTTAACGGACACTGAGTTGTTCTGTCCACAGACACATGTTCACACATGCATCTTTTATCAAAAAAAAAAAAATGCTGTTTTATGAATTCAGGGAACCTCGAAACATGTATTACCTTTGACATCTCTACATCGAATTTTTGGATGCAATGCAATATATTCTCTACCAATAATGGTTTAGTATGCTGTACAGAAAATAAAAATCTGATGTGTTCCATTCACATGACTTTCTCGACAGCAAATTATTGTTAAAAAACTAATGCATCTATTAACTTCATGCTAATCGAGAAAAAAATAGCAGAAATAGTCTTAAGTAGAAGCGAAATAAGGGAGTACCATAGGCTAAAGTGATAGTCAAAAGCTGGTTGCTATGTGACTGAAGTTCCTTTGTTTGTATAGACAGGAGTTGATATATAATTGTATGAGAAAAGTATAAGTTTCTTAAAGCTGAATCCAAAAATAAGGAATATCTAAAACACGATCAACGACACGAAAAGAATGTATGTAATATAAATTGTATGTTTTAACGTGGTCTACATTTTTTGTGTGGTAAGCTTTTGTTCATCTCTTACGGTTTAGCAGTTAGCAAAATTCCTTAAAATTCATCCAGAATAAAGTGATCTTCAGAGGCTATTCCCAAAAAATTCAAGTTATACATTTTATTTGTTAGGTAAATATCTTTAATATACGATATTTTAATCGAAATCGTTAAGAGTCCTTTTAGAGAAAATCAAAATTTTCGAAAAAAGTTCCATTAAAGGGTAGTTTTGGGTGGGGGGATTTTTCTCAAAATCTTCGTGTAGCATCCCTGGAAAATACTAAATGGAAATACTAAGTTCGGTATTTTACCGAATTTTCGTTTTTGAGTTATCGTGTTCACAGACACACGAACACACACTGACCTTTTTCTGATTTTTTTTTTTTTTTGGGAAACGGGGACCCTAAAACATATATTTTCGGTGAAATCTCGGTACCGAATTTATGGTTGGAGTGCAATACCTTCTCTATACACTATGTACATAGTACGTGTAGAGAAAGTGAAATTGATATGATTATCTCACATGCCTTTCTCTACGTGTTCTGCAAACTAAGATCTTATAAAAATTCTTCTTCTTTCTACTTCATATTAATCGAGATAAATATTAGTTGAATGTTCTTATTATTTAGCTATAAGCGGAAAAGAAAAAAGGGAACACAAGGAATAAATATATAATCAATTGTTTTAGTACTGTGGCTATGTGATTCTCATTGAAATCCGCTTTTTAGCATGTACAGGAGTAAAACAAAAGGAACGTGAACTTCCTGTGAAAAATATAAAGCACTTTAAAGTGAAACCAATAACATGGAATATCTCAAAAACGGTGAACTCCACGAAAAAAACGAGTATAACTTAAATTATGTGTTTGAACGAGCTCTACATTTTCACATAAGTTTTTGTGTATCTCTTACGGTTTACCAGTTATGCAAAATTGAGTAAAATTCATCCAGAGTGAAAATGTCTTTAGAGGCTATTCCCAGATAATTCAAGATAGTCTAACCCTAACATGCTTTTGTAATACAATTATTAATATTCTGAGACAATGCTTGCGATCTTTCTCGTGTTCACTATGGTATGCGGCAGTAGAGCTGGAGTGTAACACATCGCAGTTGGATGCGTAAACAATGACGTCATGAAACAAGAGACTTCAGAACATGACACATCGACATCATGATTGTTGCATAGGTAGAGACAGATGAAAAATTTAATGCCGTAGCTCGGATTTGAATCACGACTTTGGTGAAAAAAGAATTATATCAATCATGATTCTTTCTCGAAATTCCAGATGCTTCTTTCAACTTCGTTTATGGAAACTTCTCTAAAGTCTACAAAGTATATGATGTAATTTTCTCGCTATAAAAGGAGGAAGAATTGCAGTGGATTGTTTTGTGATTTGTACTGAGTCATGAGTGACTGGAATGTTATCACGCAGAGGTGCTCAAGTCACGAATGGAGAGCAGACTATAAACTGTCAACTGTCTTACGTTCGATGAATTATTTGAGCACTGAATTTAATTGTTTTTTTTTTGTTTTTTTTTCCACACAGGCCTGTGTAGGACAGGAGCTGGATAGATTGAATTAGACTGAAAAATTCAATGCCATAGCCGGGATTTGAAGCACAGATCTTCCGGTCTCTACCAATCCAATTCCTGTCCTACACACGACTTGCGCGAAAAATCAATTAAATCAATCATAATACTTTCTCGAAATTCCAGATGTTTCTTTCAGCTTCGTTTGTAGACTTTTGAGAAGTTTCCAGAAGGTATATGACGTCATTTTCGCGCTATAAAAGAAGGAAGAATTGTAGCGGGTTGTTGTGTTGCGATTTGTACTCAGTCTTGAGTGAATGGAAAGTTATCACGCAGTGGTGCGCAAGCCCGAATGGGGTGCACCCATAAACTGTCAACTGTCTTACGTTCGAGTGAACTATTTGAGCAGTTTATTTGTAAATAATTATTGAGTCAATAAATACATTTGTTGCAATATAAATTGGTTTATTACGTAGCTATTCGTAACAGTACAAATGACCAAGTTTCTGTCAAGCTTGTAAAGCTCTGATATTTCGGAAACTTGCTATGGCAGTGCTTAAAGCAAACCCTGGAAGAACGGCCCTAATTACGTGAAGCTAATTAGCGGAAATAATTTTACTACGTCCAGTGCATATCTTGTTCTTTACGGGTGGCTGCCTTAGAATTGCCAAAACTGTGGAATAAAACACGTACGTTTCGGAAACAATGGCTCCCATTTATCTGTTCATTCAGGTAGGCGTATGGGGCAGGGAGCATAGTACGAGAACGGTAGTACAAACGGAGATCATCTTAAAAATTAATAATTATTTCATACTTGTAAAAATGACGTCCGAGGAAGTTCTTAACGTTTCCAGGAGATCTCAAGGGGCCCGGAAGAAAAAGGAGCCCCGTTTTTTTGGGCACACACATATTATAATAGAATAAGAGTGGTGGAGTATCATTAAAATATTGCAATGGAGAAGCGCACAAGTAAAAAATATATGGGGAAGGGAAGACACCGGGATGAAAGAAGAAAAGAAAGAATTCAGCAATTTAAAAGGCGAGTTGGAATCTCTCCCAAAGGGGTCGCTATGCAGTACTACCACCATTCTTCGGAGCAATTTCCCTTCCTTGTTCGGGCGAGCGAATGCATTGTAATGCGTGCACCTGTATATACAACATGGGGCTATGTCGTAACATAAAGTAGCGGGAGGGGGGGGGTTCTGTTTCTCCAGCTAGGCAGCCCCTTGCCGTTAATAAGCTGCTCGCCTTACCTCACCTCCATAAAGCACCGCGGCCTCCGTCTTCTCCTACCTCCTCACTCTTATCATTATTATATTTATTATTATAATATTGATTATTATGTTTTTTATTATTATTGCCAAAATCACTCAGAGAGATTTTGGTAAGTAAACAGAGCAATCGAGTTAACCACACAGAGATTAGGTAACATCAGACACTCTCCTCCTCTTTCCTCTACAACAGCCGGTTCCGTTGCTACTGTTCCATTTATTTCCTACATAAAAACCAGCAGAAAACCGTAGCATTGTACTTGTAAATAAGAAAATATACATTTTAATCATCATTATAATTAGTATCGTAAAATGCCAGCATCTGGTTCCCAAAAGCAGGGGTTCAAACCTGTCGATGTCTTATTTTCGGGAGAACAAATCCTTAGCATTGTTTCCTTCGTTGGTCACGTGCTTTAAATTTCATTTTGTTTTTTAATCAGCTTACTCTGCCCGTATTCTTAGGACTGACACCCCTAGGACTTACAAGCCAGTGACTAGGGGTCAGGAGCCTGTCGGAGAGCCAACGTCACGAAACCACAGAATGTAGAACCTGTTACGAGGGGTCAACCCATACCGTAGCATGAATATGAGGAGTGGGTGATATGAAATGTAAGCGAACATTGATGATGGAACAATTGGTGGAATGAGTGGCGGGGAAAACCAGAGGACCCAGAGAAAATCCGCCCAGACGCCACAACGTCCACCAGAAATCTCACATACGGACGCTTGGGATCGAACCCGGGCCGCCTAGATGGGAGGCGAACGGTCTAACCCACGGCTCCGCCGTCTTAAATTTACGGCACGTTAAAGAATCTTACGCCTGATAAAGATTCTCTTAAGCCGACTTTCAGCCCAACATAGAATACGCCGAGAGCCGAAAGGTTAAAGAGTGTCCATAAATAAAGCTCTATTTATTACTTTCTCTACACGTACTATATACATAGTGTATAGAGAAGGAGTTGCACTCCACCCAAAAATACGATACCGAGATTTCAATGGAAATATATGTTTTAGGGTCCCCTGTATCCAAAAAGAGCTTGTTCAGAAAAAGGTCCATGTGTGTATGTGTGTGTATGTGTCCGTGTGTCTGTGAACACGATAACTCAAAAACGAAAAGTCGGTAAAATACCAAACTTGATATTTGAATTTAGTATCTTCCAGAGATGCGACAAGAAGATTTTGAGAAAAATCTCCACACCCCATACTACCCTTTGCATAAAACACTTTTCGAAAATTTTGATTTTCTCAAAAATGAACATAATGATTATAAATCGTATATTAAACATGTTTACCTGATAAATAAAATGTATATTTTGAATTTTCTGGGAATAGCCTCAGAAGACTACTTTATTCTGCATGAACTTCACAGAATTTTACATAAATGCTAAACCGTAAGAGATGGACAAAAACTTACCACACAAAACATGTAGGGTACGTTAAAACACACAATTTATGTTATATACATTTTTTCGTGGAGTTGATCGTTTTTGAGATACTCCTTGTTTTTGCTTTCAGCTTTAAAAAACTTACCTTTCTCACAGAGGAATTTGTCAACTCGTGTCCATACAAACAAAGGAACTTCAATCACATTTCGCTTCTACTTACAAGGAAGCAATATTTTTTCTAATTTTTTCCTCCATTAGCATGAAGTAAATAGAAACATAAGCTTTAACAATAGTTTATTGCAGAGATGTAGAGAAAGTCATGTGAATGGAACACATCAGATTTTTTAATTTTTTTTTTTCACAATTAGCCTTGTTTTAGACGGAATTTGGCTGGGAAACTGCGGCTCAAATGGCGAACCAGGATTAACGGCTTGGACATTTTTTGTGTTCTTGGCTATATTTGTTTCTTTGAAAGAAACCATTTAAAAGATTTGACGTCTTACGATTAAATTTGGTTATTAAAAATCTGATGTGTTCCATTCACTTTCTATACCAGTTCTATAATAAATTATTCTTACAAATGTTATTCTTATTTTACTTCATGCCAATCGAGATAAAAATTAGCTGAAATGGTTGTAATACTTAGTTCCTTATAAGTAGAAGGGAAATAACGGAATGCACTAGGATAAACAGTCAAGTCCTATAAAAGCTGGTTGTTATGGTACATTGAAATTCGCTTCCCTTTGCACAGACAATAAATATTTTAAAACAGAAACAATAAACAGTGAATATTTTTAAATGTTTACCTCCTTAGCAATAATATCTACGGGATAAATTTTATAAATTGTGTGTTTTGACGAAATCTACTTTTTTATGTAGTAAATTTTTGTCAATTTGATATGGTTTATCAGTTATTCAAAACTTAACCAGAGTGAAGAGTAATTCAGTGGCGATTTTCAAGAAATTCAAGATATACATTCTATTTGTTATTAAATATCTATAATATACGGAATTTTAATCACAATCACTAGTTTTGAAAAAAAAATCAAAATTTATGAAACTTTCTCCATGTAAAGGTTAGTTTGTGTAGGGGCTTTTCTTGAACAAATTCTAGCAAATTTTGTGAAATGTTGACTACATTCGATCAAAAAATCTAAAGTACTATTACTTTCTCTACACGTACTATGTACATAGTGTATAGAGAAGGTATTGTATTGCACCCAAAATTTCGATACCGAGATTTCATCGAAAATACAAGTTTTGGGTCCCCCTGAATCCAAAAAAATCATGTTTACAAAACCGTCCGTGTGTGCGTGCGTGTGTGTCTGTGTACAGCATAGCTCAAAAACGAAAATACCGTTAAATACCAAACTTGGAATTTAAGTTTGGTATCTTCCAAGGACGCGACACGAAGATTTTCAAGAAAATCCCCCACCCCCAACCACCCTGGACATGGAGGTTTTTTCGAAAATTTTTATTTTCTCAATAACGCTCTAACGATTTTGATTAAAATGTCGTATATTAAAGATATTTATTTGAAAAATAAAGTATATATCTTGAGTTTTCTGGGTAAAGCCTCTGAAGACTAATTTATTATGGATGAATTTTACGGAATTTTGCATAACTGCTAAACCGTAAGAGATGGACAAAAACTTACCAGACTAAAAATGTAGAGCATGCTAAAACACACAATTTATGTAATATACATTTTTTTCGTGGAGTTGCTCGTGTTTAAGATATTCCTTGTTTTGGTTTCAGCTTTGAAAAACTAGTACTTTTCTCATACAGGAATTTCTCAACTCCTGTCCATACAAACAAACGAACTTCATTCACATAGCAACCAGCTTTTGACTAGCACTTTAACCTTTCGTACTCCTTTATTTCGCTTCTACTTACAAGGAAGCAAGTAATAAGATCATTTCTGCTAGCTTTTTCTCGATTAGCATGCAGTAAAGAGAAGCATAAGCTTTTTAACAGTAATTTGTTACAGAGATGTAGAGAAAGTCATGTGATTGGAACACATCAGATTTGTTTCCCAAGTTTTTAAGGTATAAAACAAAGGACAATGGAAGGGCAGATATCTCTAATTGAAGGAATATTTAATACTGTCACCTTTTTTGGCCTATGAGAAGTTATTATTGTATATTTCGTTCATGACACGTGATCGTAGGAAGTGGCCAATCCAGTACATAAAATTCGATATGGAGATTTCACCGGAAATAAACTTTTTATGGTCCCCTGTATCCAAAAAATCTGATGTGTTCCATTCACATGACTTTCTCCATATCTCTGCAACAAATTATTGTTGAAAAGCTTATACTTCTATTTACTTCATGCTAATCGAGAAAAAAAAATGTCAGAAATAGTCTTATTACTTGCTTCCTTTTAAGTAGAAGCGAAATAAGGGAGTACCATAGATTAAAGTTATAGTCAAAGACTGGTTGCTATGTGACGGAAGTTCCTTTTTAATGGACAGGAGAATATATGAGAAAATATACGTTTTTGAAAGGTGAAATCAAAAACAAAGAATAACTAAAAAACGATCAACTCCACGAAAAAATTGTGTGTTTTAACGTGCCCTTCATTTTCTGTGTAGCAAGCTTTTGTCCAGCTCTTACCGTTTAGCAGCTAAGCAAAATTCAGCAAAATTGATCCAGAATAAACAGGTCTTCAGAGGATATTTCTAAAAAATTCAAGATATACATTTTATTTGGTATGTAAATGTCAGAAATATATGGAATTTTAATCAAAATCGTTAGAGCCATTTTTGAGAAAATCAAAATTTTCGAAAAAAGTTCCATGTAAAGGGTTGTTTGGGGCGGGGGGATTTTCTTGAAAATCTTCGTGTCACATCCTTGGAAGATATAAAACTTAAATATCAAGTTTGGTTTTTAACGGTCTTTTCGTTTTTGAGCTATGCTGCCCACAGATAGACAGACACACACACGGACATGCTTCTAAAAAGGTTTTTCTTTTTTGGATTCAGGAGATATCAAAACATGTATTTCCGGTGAAATCTCGGTATCGAATTTTTGGGTGCATTACAATACCTTTTCTATAAACTATGTACATAGCACGTAGAGAGAAAGTAAAAAGTATTTTCAGAAAAAGGTTGTAGGGTATACTGTGCGGCCGTAGTATGCACCACGTTCGGGACGTCAAGTATATAGCGTTATAATCCCGCGGTGCTTAAAGATCTACTCCGCTACCAGATGAGTAGATCTACGTACCTTACGTTGTGCAGGTCTACTACCGTTGATGTGCCTCAGCTAGACTAAGTCTGCATGCTGGTTTGACTCACTCGGGGTGTAAGCAATGAGGGTAGTTTGGGGAGTGATCTTATGAAATTGCTTAGACACACGTTACTTTTTCTTCAATTTATTGTCACTAGAAGACACAAGAAAGCACTTTGCTTTACAACCTGCTATGTCAATTATTTACTAGGAGCTTTCTTTATCGACATTTCACACGTATTTTACTTATAACCCTTTTCTCTTTAAGTTAGCTTTATATAATTAAGTCTGGATGCGCGTCACTGACTTTATCTATCCACTACTGAGGGCGCCGATAACTAAATATCTATGAGAGTCGCGTTGTTTAACTTGAAAGCCGATGTAACTATGTGACAGCTCTGACGTAACTTCAGTGCTTCAATACAACTAACAAACAGCCCCAATGTGCGACAATCTTCTCCTTATACAGCAAAATTGCTATAATGGCGGCTTCTTTCTGATTGGTCAGAAAGGCCGCGAAACTGGAGTTGATATCACCCAAAATACATAATTTTCTTCCCAGGATGCAACATAACACCCACGTGACAAGTGTTACACAATGGAAAAATACTCTTTTCCAAACTAAAAGGGACTTTACCGACACTCGCAGTTCGTACGTGCCTGGACAAAAGAGCATCTGCTAACAATGAAAACCTCTCACTCCACTTTCCAAGTTTGGTGTAAACAACTCTCAACTGCTCTTACTAAAAGCTGAATTTTACACTCTGAATACATGAAATAATAGAGTATTGTGTGTGTGTGTGTGTGTGTGTGTGTGTGTGTGTGTGTGTGTGTGTGTGAACACAATAACTCAAAAACAAAAAGTCGCTAAAATAGTAAACTTGGTATTTAAGTTTAGTATCTTCCAGGGATGCAACACGAAGAATTTGAGAAAAATCTCCCACCCCAAACTACCCTTTACATAGAAATTTTCTCGAAAATTTTGATTTTCTCAAAAAAAGGCTAACCATTTTGATTAAAATACCGTATATTAAGGATATTTACCTGACAAATAAAATGTATATTTTGAATTTTCTGGGAATAGCTTCTGAAGACTACTTTATTCTGCATGAATTTTACGGAATTTTACATAACTGCTAAACCGTAAGAGATGGACAAAAACTTACCAAACAAAAAATGTACAGCGCGTTAAAACACACAATTTACGTTATATACAATTTTTCGAGGAGTTGTTCGTTTTTAAGATATTCCTTGTTTTTGGTTTCGGCCTTGAACATTTTATTCTTTTCTCATACAGGAATATGTCAATTGCTGTCCATACAAACAAAGGAACTTCAGTTACATAGCAACCAGCTTTTGAGTATCATTTTAACCTATGGTACTCCCTTATTTCGCCTCTACGTACATGGAAGCAAGTAATAAGACTATTTCTGCAAAGTTTTCTTATTAGTATGAAGTAAGTGGAAGTAAAAGGTTTTTAATACTAATTTGTTGCAGAATGTAGAGAAAGCCATGTGAATGGAACACATCAGATTTTTTAAAGACTGGGCAATGAATAGGAAGTGTAGTGGAGACGAATACAAGGAATCTCTGTCAAATTTGTTAATCACGAAATAGTCTCGTATCAAGTTACTTGCGAATTTGTCGATTAAAGTTGAGCTCTGGTTATATTGTAAATGATAAATTAGTATTAATGCAGTAAACATCGCGGCAAGGTGGTAATTTTGCTCTCATTTCTGGTCTAAAACTGAAGAGGGGCAAAATATCAGATTTTGACCAAACCTTACTGTGCTCTCATGTCTGTAGCCACTACATGAACTTATAAATAAGTACACACCAAAATATCTGAAGCGCTCCATTCACATGACTTTCTCTATGGTCCTGCAACAGATTATTGTTAAAAAGATTATGCCTCTATTTACTTTATACTAATAAATTAGCAGAAATAGTCTTATTACTTTCTTCCTTGTAAGTAGAAGTGAAATAAGGGAGTACCTTAGGCTAACGTAACAGTCAAAAGCTGGTTACTATGTGACTGAAGTTGACAAATTCCTACATGAGCAAAGTAAGTTTTTCAAAGCTGAAACCAAAAATAATGAATATCTCAAAAACGTTCATTTGCTCGGAAAAAATGTATATAACTTAAATTGTGTGTTTTAACGTGCTCTACATTTCTTGTGTAGTAAGTTTTTATCTAAGTCTTACGTTTCAGCAGTTATGCAAAATTCCGTAAAATTCGTCCAGAATAAAGTAGTCTTCAGAGGCTATTCCCAGAAAATTCAAGATATACATTTTGTTTGTCAGGTAAATATCTTTAATATATAGTATTTTAATAAAAATCGTTAGAGCCATTTTTGCGAAAATCAAAATTTTCGAAAAAAGTTTCATGTAAAGGGTAGTTGGGTGTGGCGGGATTTTTCTTAAAATCTTCGTGTCGCATTCCTGGAAGATACTAAACTTAAATACCAAGTTTGGTATTTTATCACCTTTTCGTTTTTAAGTTATCGTGTTCTTTGTGAAAATGCTTTTTTTTTTTTTTTTGGATACAAGGGGCCCTAAAACATATACTTCCGGTGAAATCTCGGTATCGAATTTTTGGGTGGAGTATAATACCTTTTCTATACACTATGTACGTAGTACGTGTAGAGAAAGTAAAAATGATGACAACTATCAGCGATTATCCCAAAAAATTTAATGTGTTTCACTGTGGACGGCATGTGTTGCACTCCGAGTCCGAGGAACATGCCCCCTATTCTCACGGTTCTGGTATCAAAAGCACATAATTTGATAACTATTTCTAGGGATAGTTGCTAAATGGTCGAATTAGCAAGAGGTTTCTTATAAACCGGATTAGGTTGCCAACTTTGTCTGCTTCTCAACGGTCTTTCCGAGTTGGTGATCCAAAATCTAACAAACAATACAGAATCGTTCTGTTGATAATGTTCAACATATCCCATTAAATACACCATCGAAATATCACCTAAAGAAGTATACTAACCTATGTATTGAAACTCAGTTTTCTTCCCTTGTTAATGCTTCTGCTATTCGAGAAACTACATCCAAACACACACGTACTGACCATTATACTGGTTTAAGACTTAGTCTAAATTTACTGCTTAATTGAACATTTAACACCATACAATCATTTAAATAAGTACACTAACTTATGTATTAAAACACATTTCCTTTTCCTTGTTTATTCTTATGCTATTCAAGAAACTACAACCAAACAGTACACACCTATTGTCCATTATATTGGTTTAAAGCCTACACTATAAATTTACTACTAAATTTACACCTCAATCACTTAAATACGTATTCTAACCTATGAATTAAAACACATTTCCCTTTTCTTGTTTATGCTTCTACTATTCGAGAAGCTACAACCAAACACCACACACATACTGGTTTAAATCTTACACTCAAAATTTACTGCTCCATTGAACATTTAACACCACAAAATCAGTTAATTAAGTACACTAACCCATGTATTGAAACATATTTGCCTTTCCTTGTTTTATGTTTCTGCTATTCGAGAAACTGCAACCAAACACCACACACATACTGACCACTAGACTGTTTTAAAACTTACACTCTAAATTTACTGCTTAATTGAATATTTAACACCAGAAACCCAGTTAAATAAGTACACTATCCTATGTATTGAAACACATCTCCCTTTCCTTGTTTTTGCTTCTGCTATTCGAGAAAATACAACACTTATTGATTATTTTGCTGGTTTAAAACTTATTCTAAGTTTATTGCTTAATAAAACATTTAACACCACAAAACCACTTAAATAGGTACATTAAGCCATGTATTGAAACGTATTTCCCTTTCCTTGTTTTTGTTTCTGCTATTCAAGAAACAACCAAACGTACTGGTTTAAAACTTACACTGCAAATTTACTCCTTCATTGAACATCTAACACCACAAAATCGCTTAAATAAGTACCCTAACCTAAGCATTGAAACACATTTCCCTTTCCTAGTCAAGAGACTACATCCAAACACCACACACGTACTGACCATTATACTGGTTTAATCATACTCTAAATTGACTGCTTAATTGGACATTTAACACCTTAAAATCAGTTAAATAAGTACACCGTACTAGTGTACTGCTTTTGAAACAGTTTACCTTTCCTTGTTTTTGCTTCTGCTATTCGAGAAACTACAAACAAACACCACACACGTATTTATTATTATATTGGTTTAAAACTTAGTCTAAATTTACGGCTTAATTGAACATTTAACACCACAAACGCTTATTTTTGTGTGCACATTTAACTTACACAAGGCATGCTCATCTCAAAAGTGTAGCGTAGTGCCTAAATATGGCGGCTAAGCAAAACTCTTACTTCACCGACCACAATACATAAGGATAAGGCATTTTTAGTCTAATCTCTCTCGCTATATCTATGATGAGGACGAGAGATTGCGCAATGGAACACTTTTGGTGCCTGGTCTGCTTTTCCACACTACCAGTGACCAACAAAAGCATCGTCATATTTCCACGCACGACGACGTATAGCAAAAGCCCAGGTGTTTACTCAGAAGTATGGCCACGTGAGGTGTCGGCGCGCGCTCTGGGACTGAGGAAAACAACGAGAGTAGCATCTCATTGGCGGGTTGTTATTCTAGACACGTGGGCTCCCTCAGGACCATAGGTACCACACTTGTTCCTTCCCGGGGGACCTCACGTATACGCGGAATGTGAAATGTTTCACTGCTGCCAACCTGGTATTCTCAACTTCTACTCCGGTGTCTTCCTAGGTAAATTCTCGACCACCAGCGTCACCATCATTTTCCTACAATTTATTGCTTTTACCTCTTTCTGGACATGCTCAAGAATTTAAAATTCAGAAAGGAAGCACTAAGGTTTGTTGTCTTTGTGATCAAAATTCGAAAAGGGTTCTTGAAGACCACACTGAGTTCGTAAGACCAATATTTCCTAATTCAATTAAGTTGTTCAGAAGAATACTTCAATAAATCTCCTTGTTGAGAACAAACCTAACATAACTGCCTTTGTGGTCGAGTGGTCAGCGAGCCAACTTCTCACGCGGAGGTCCCAGGTTCGATTCCCGACTGGACGGTGGATTTTTTTTTAACAGGAACTTATTCCCTATCCCCCACAGAGTCTGGAGGTATGAATGTGAGAGTGAGTATGCTTGTGTTTAGATATAAAACATATCTAATGTAGTCCATTCGCATGACTTTCTCTACATTTCTGCCCATGCATCTATTTACTTCATGCTAATCGGAAAAAAAATTAGCAGGAATAGCCTTATTACTTGCTCCCTTGTAAGTAAAAGCGAAATAAGGGAGTACCATAGGTTAAAGTGTTAGTCAAAAGCTGCTTCCTTTGTTTGCATGGACAGAAGTTGGCAAATTCCCGTATGACAAAAGTATTAAGCTTTATGTAGCTGAAACCAATAACAAGGAACATCTGAATAACGATCAACTCCACGAAAAAAATGTATATAACATAAATTGCGTGTTTTAACGAGTTCTATATTTTTTAATCAAAAAGTTTTTGTCTATCGCTTACGGTTTACCAGTTACGCAAAATTGAACAAATTTCAATAAGAATAAAGGGGTCTTTAGAGGTTATTCCCAAAAAATTCAAGATATACGTATTTTTTACCATATAAATATCTAATGTACGGTATTTTAATGAAAATCGTAAAGTTATTTTTGAAAACATCAACATTTTCGAATTTTTCCATTTAAAGAGTAGTTTGAGGTGGGGAATTTTTCTCAAAATCTTCGTGTCACATCCCTGGAAGATACTAAACTTAAATACCAAGTCTGGCAGTTCGCCGATTTTTCGTTTTTGAATTATCGTGTTCAAAGACACACACACGGACCCTTTTAGATACAGGACACCCTAAAGCGTATTTTTCCGGTGAAATCTCCGTATCGAATTTTTGGATGGAATGCAATACCTTCTCAATACACTCTGTACATAGTACGTGTAGAGAAAGTAAAAATTGATAAAGTAGCAACTGTACTATAAAGATTATAATGCAATATCGATAGTTTTCATTAGTGTGGCAATCCAAAAGAAGACAAAAAGATGCAAACGGACTATTAAACGTAATATAAAATATACAGCGAATAAATTAGTTAAAGCAACAGAACACAGACCGTAAATTGCAGAACATGATTTCTACGTAAAATGATTTCGAAAAAGGAAATTGAACCTCTTACTGTATATATGGCAATTTCTTGTATTTTGTTCTTCTTCAGTCCAAACTTTTTCCAGGTGTTTAAAAATATGTAAACGGGTTGTATGTTGTAAAAACCTGATGTGTTCCATTCGCATGACTTTCTCTACATCTCTGCAATACATTATTTTTAAAATGCCTATACTTCTATTTACTTTATGCTAATCGAGAAAAATTAGCAGGAATAGTCTTATTACTTGCTTCCTTGTAAGTAGAAGCTAAATAAGGGAGTATCAGAGGTTAAAGTGATAGTCAAAAGCCGGTTGCTATGTTACTGAAGTTCCTTTGTTTGTATGGACAGGAGTTGACAAATTCCTGTATGACAAATGTATAGGTATTTTATAGCTGAAACCAATAACAAGGAATATCTGAATAACGATCAACTTCACGAAAAATATGTATATAACGAACTCTACATTTTTAATCAGTAAATTTTTGTCTATCTCTTACGGTTTACCAGTTACACACAATTGAAGATATACATTTTGTTTGCCATATAATATACGGTATTTTTAATGAAAATCGTTAGAGCCATTTTTGAGAACATCAACATTTTCGATTTTTTTTCCATTTAAAAGAGAGTTTGAGGTGGGGGATTTTTCTCAAAATCTTCGTGTCTCATCCCTAAAAGACACTTAACTATCTTACCGGTATTTTACCGACTTTTCGTTTTTAAGTTATCGTGTTTATAGATACACGAACACACAGACACACACATGGACCTTTTTCTGAAAATACTTTTTTGGATACAGGGGACCCTAAAACATATATTTCCGGTGAAATCTCGGTATCGATACACTATGTACATAGTGCGTATAGAGAGAGTAAAAAAGGAAAACATATTGTGTGGAGTTCCATTCACATAACTTTCTCTATCTATTTTGCAACAAACTATGTATTACCAAGGGGGATGGCTCAGGCGGTAACGTCAATAGCCCGCATTCGGGAGGTTGCTGGCTCAAATCCCGGAGACCGTCAAATCTGATTCTTTGTTACTTTCTCTACACGTGCTCTGGTCATAGTGTACAGAGAAGGCATTGCATTCTAGCAAAAATCGATTTAGAGATTTCACCAGAATAATATGCTTGGGGTCCTCTGAATCCGAAAAAAAAAAAAAAATGTAGAACAAGATCCTTCTGTGTGTCTGAAAAGTATTGCTCTCTCAAAAACGAAAATACCTACTTAGTATTAAAGTTAAATATCATCCAAGCATACATTACAAAGAGTTTCAAGAAACTCCCCCCGACAAACCACCCTTAACATGGAAATATGTTTCAAATTGTTATTTTTCTCAAAAATGGATAAACACTTTGCTTAAAATAGCGTATATCAAAGATATTTACATAAAAATAAAATGTATATTATGAATTTTCTGGGAGTATACACTAAACACCTCTTTATTCTGGATACGTTTTGTAGAATTTTGCATAACGGTTAAACCGTAAGAGATAGACAAAAGCTTACTACACAAAAATGTAGATATCGTTAGAAAAACAATTTATATCATATACGTTTTTTATATAGAGTTAAACCGTTTCCAAAATATTCTTCGTTATTGGTTTCAATTTTAAATTACTTAAACATTTCTCAAATGGGAAGTGGCGTTTCGTTTCATCTCTCTTGTTTTACTGCATGCAAAGAGAACCAGACTTCAATCGTTTCACATAGGAACAGCTTTTAAGAGTTTTTACAGCTAGTAATATGACAATTTCTGCTACTATTAACTTGATTAGCATGCCGTAGATAAAAATATAGTTTTGTAAGGAAAGTTGTTTGTGTAACAGCTAGTGAAAGCCATATGAATGGAACACATCAGATTTTTTAACTCGAACTATTCCGTATTAACCACAAAGTCTGGAAGTAAGCATATAAGACTGACTGTAAGCGTGTTTAATGATATAAAATTATTAATCTAACGTCTATAACTTAAAGTTAATATCGATAGGCAAACCTTTAAAAAGTTGGTCGTTATGCAAAACATTGAAATTCACTTCCCTTTCCTTGCTAGCAGTAAACAAACCAGGAACGAAAGGAGGTCTCCCACGTGAGAAAAGCTGAAACCAATAACTCTGATATTCTCAGAAACAGTTAACTCTTAAAAAAATCTAATGTGTTACACTCATATGACTTTCTCTAGCTGTTCTACAAACTTCATAATAAGATTCTTCTTCTTTCTGCACCTTGCTAATCGTGGTACTCATTAGCACAATGTTCTTATTATTTAGTTCCGTATAAGTAGGAAGAAAATAAGGGAATACACTAGGCTAAACCAGTAGTCAAATGTTTTAAAAGCTGTCGTTATGCGATGGTCATTACAAATCGCTTCTTTTCTTGGCCAGGAGTAGAACAAAAGAAAAACGGACACGCCCGTCTGAGAAAAGTATACGATTTTCACAACTGAAACTAATAACAATGAATACCTGAAAACGGTAAGCTCCACGAAAAAAATGTATATGACGTAAATTGTGTATTTTAACAAGGCATACATTTGTTGTATAGTAAGTTTTTGTCTATCTCTTACGGTTTACTAGTTATGCCAAATTAAGCAAAATGCATACAGAATAAACAGGTCTTGAGAAGCTATTCCCAGAAAATTCAAGATACATATTTTATTTGTTAGGTAAATATCTTTAATATGTGATATTTTAATCAAACTCGTTAACAGCCATTTTTAAGAAAATCAAAATTTTCGAAGAAATTTCCATGTAAAGGGTAGTTTGGGGTGGGGGGATTTTTATCAAAATCTTGTCGCATGCCTGGAAGATACTTAACTTAAATACCAAGTTTGGTATTTTAACTACTTTTCGTTTTTGAGTTACCGTGTTCACAGACACACGGACACACAGACACACACACACACACACACACACACTCACAGACCTTTTTCTCAAAATGCTTTTTTTGGATACAGGGGGTCCTAAAACATGTATTTCCGGTGAAATCTCAGTATCGAATTTTTGGGTGGAATACAATACTTCTCTATCCCTATGTACATTGTACATATGGGGCTAGAGTAGGTAAAAGTACATAAATATATGTATATGACATAAATTGCGTGTTTTAATGAGATCTACATTTTTTGTGTAGTAAGTATTTTCTATCTCTAATGGTTTACCAGTTATGCAAATACAAAAGCCATCCAGAATGAAGAGGTCTTCGTAGGCTATTCCCAGAAAATTCAAGTGGTACATTTCGTTTGTCATTAAAATATCTTAAAAATATGACACTTTAACCGAAATTGTTAAAAAAATGTTCGATTTTAGGTTTTTCGTGATTTTCTTGAAAATATTCGTGTTGCATCTCTGGAAGATATCTGAACTTAAATATCAAGTTTGTTATTTAACAGAATTTTCGTGTTTGAGCTATGCTACCCATAGACAGACACACACACACACACACAAATGGACTTGTTTCTAAAAATGCTATTGTGTTTGTAATCAGGGGGTCTCAAAACATGCATTTCCGGTGAAATCTAGAAATCGAATTTTTGGGTGGAATACAACGCCTTCTTCATCCATTATGTGTATTATACATACGGGCTATAGAAAGTAAAAATGTTATGTTTTCCATTCACATGATTTTCTCTACATCTCTGCAAAAAATTATGCTAATCGAGAAAAACTTAGCGGAAATATCTTATTACTTGCTTCTTTGTAAGTAGAAGCGAAATAAGGGAGTATCATAGCTTAAAGTGATAGTCAAAAGCTGGTTGCTATGTGACTGAAATTCCATTGTATGGGCAGGAGTCCTGTATGAGAAATGTATAATGTTTTTAAAGCTGAAACCAACAAGGAATATCACAAAAACGATCAACACCACGAAAAAATGTATACAACATAAATTGTGTGTTTTAACGTGCCTTACATTTTTGGTGTGGTAAGTGATTGTCCATCTCTTACGGTTTAGTAGTTATGTAAAATTTCGTAAAATTCACCCAGAATGTAGTAGAGACTATTCCCAGAAAATTGAATATATACATTTTATTTGTCATGTAAATATATCTAATATATTTAAACAAAAACGTTAGCCATTTTTGAGAAAATCAAACATTTTGAAAAAAAGTTCCAGTTAAAGGGTAGTTTGGGGTGGGGGAATTTTTCTCAAAATCTTCGTGTCACATCTGTGGAAGATAGTAAACTTAAATGCCAGGTTTGGTAGTTTATCGACTTTTCGTTCTTGAGTTATCGTGTTTACAGGCACACAGACACATGGACACACACATGGACCTTTTCGTGAAAATGCTTTTTTTGGATACAGGGGACCCTAAGAAATATATATTTCCATTGAAATCTCGGTATGGAATTTTTGGGTGAAGTGCAATGCCTTCTCTATACACTATGTACACAGTATGCGAAGAGAAAGTAAAAACCTGATTTGTTTCATTCACATGGCTCTCTTTATATCTCTGACACAAATTATGGTTAAAAAACTCATGCTTCTATTTACTTCATACATCAGCAGAAATAGTCCCATTACTTGCTGCCTTGTAAGTAGAAGGGAGTACTATTGGTTAAAGTGATAGTCAAAAGCTGGTTGCTATGTTACTGAAGTTCCTTTATTTGTATGGACACGAGTTGACTAATTCCTGTATGAGAAAAGTATAAGTTTTTCAAAGCTAAACTTAAAAACAGCGAATATCTTAAATAAGAATAACTCCACAAAACATTTATATTAGATAAATTGTGTGTTTTAATGTGCTCTACATATTCTATGTGGTAAGTATTTGTACATCTCTTACGGTTTAACAATTATGCAAAATTCCGTAAAATTCATCCAGAATAAAGTTGTCTTCAGAGGCTGTTCCCAGAAAATTCAATATGCATTTTATTTGCCTTGTAAATATCTGTAACATATGACATTTTAAACAAAATCGCCATAGCCGTTTTTAAGAAAAACTAAATTTTCGAAAAATGTTCCATTTAAAGGGTAATTGGGGGTGTGGGGACTTTCTTGAATATCTTCGTGTCTCATCCTTGGAAGATACCAAACTTAAATGCCAAATTTGGTATTTAACGGTTTTGTCGTTTTTGAGCTATGCTGCCCCTCCTACACACGAACATGTTCCTAAAAATGTATTTTTAATTCAGGGGGTGTCAAAATATGTATTCCTTGTGAAATCTCGAATTTTTGGGTGCATTATCATACTTTGTCTATACACTATGTATATAGTGTGTGTAGAGAAAGTAAAGGCAACAAAATCTAGGATACGGGACCAACGGCTTTACTTCCCTTGCGAAAGAAGCCATACTAAGAATTTTTAAGGCTAAAAAAGTCCACAGCCCTCCGCGGGGTTTGAAGTAGCGATCTTTGGAAAGAGAGGCAACCAGAGAAGCTAAAACATGTTTCTGTTAAAATTCGGTATCGAATTTTTAGGTGGAATACAATACCTTCTGCACGCAGTATGTACGTGGCAGAGAACGTAAAAAGTTGGGGACGTGCTAATATGTAATGAAAAAGTGGTGGAAAAAAGCTGGGAGCAATATTAGCATAGTAACACGTTCATACGACTCTACAGTAAATGTTTCTGAAAAGGCTGTGAAATAATTTCACCGGGCAACACATCCAACTGCCACACGGTGACAAATTGTAACTGTGATTCGTGCAGATTCATGGTTTCCTCCCCCACCTCCCTATTTTTGGACGTTATCATACCTTCATGAATTATTCATCAGATGGCAGCACATATGCTGATTTCCAAGAGTCTCCTTGTTCGCGCAGTTTTATTTGTTTACATATATATGTATATCAAGAGCGAAACGCCAAATGTTGTTACAGTGCTTGCGATTTTTCAAGTGCAAGCCGGTGGGGAAATGAGATAAGTGACGTCAATAATTGATAAAGAGGGGCAGGACAAGAGCCAGAGAGCCAATCAATCCCTTTCAACAACACGTGACCGCCGACAGACGAACGCTAATTGGCTAAATTCGCTTGTGTCATCCATACAGTATGCTATAGATGCACAATCAGATGAGAAAATAATTTAGCAGGATAGACTGTAGGTTCTTTCAGAAAAACAGCACTCCTCGTGATTAGTGCATGCGAGAGCTGCAGTAATCCAATCAAGAAGTAATGCAATTTCCAAGCGAGGGGGACTCTAACCACTCGATGCTTGCTTGTTATTGATGTGGGAACTTGTGAAGGGTGTCATCTTCATAACCCGAAACACTCAAATCACAACCTTTACCCTGCTCAAGGCAGCAGGGAGAACCTCGCATCACTTTCCCCACTCACTCTTCTAAAATTATTCTTACAAAATGCTAACTAATTGTTCATTCCACGTGTAATGTTTTATGTTCTACTTTATCTCTACTTAACACATTGATGCCCAGGAGTTTCTTCAGTTGGGGAGCCAAGAATCCCAAGGTTTTTACAGCTATTTTTTACAGTACAACTGCCAAAAAGTTGTGGAGGGAATTATTGTTTCGGGGCTTTGGAGGGGAATAAGGAAACAGGTTAGATCGCCGGCTAGCTTAGGAACTGTGTGATGGTCTCTGGGTGTGCGGAGAGAAACCTGAATGAAACTCTTGTTTCTAATATCCTTTACTTTCCCGCACGTAATGTTTCACTTTTCCTCTAGCCGTCCAAAGTACAAGAACTCGTTAGCCTCCCCAAAACAAAACCGATCGCAAACTATTTCAGCTGTGTCACCTTCCCTTCGCGCTAACCTCTCTCTTAATTCTCTTTCCCTGTGAACAAACTATTTCACATCACGCACTAGGAACTTCTCAGTTCGCTATGAGCTACGACTCGACGCGGATTCAACACACGGTAACAGACATATGAGTGTCGATGTGCTCCCCGACTTTCCCCATGCTCGCGCGGCTAGACAATAGTCTATTCGCCGCCTCTTTTCTAGGATTTGCCTAGACTTTTGCTATCTTCGTTGCTTTCACCCAATTTATTGGCCGAAACTGTGGAGCATTTTTACTTTCACTATACGCACTATGTACATAGTATATAGAGAAGGTATTGCATTCCACCCAAAAATTCGATACCGAGCTTTTACCGGAAATATATGTTTTAGGGTCCCCAATATGCAAAAAAAGCATTTTCGGAAAAAGGTCCGTGTGCCTGTGAACACGATAACTCAAAAACGAATCGTAGGTAAAATACCAATCTTGGTATTTAAGTTTAGTATCTTCCAGGGATGCGACACAAGATTTTGAGAAAAATTCCCCCATCCCCAATTACCCTTTACATGGAACTTTTTTTTCGAAAGTTTTGATTTTCTGAAAAATTGATCAAACGATTTTAATTAAAATTTCGTATATTAAAGATATTTACCTGAAAAATAAAATGTATATCTTGAATTTTCTGAGAATAGCCTCTGAAGACTACTTTATTCTGGGTAAATTTTACGGAATTTTGCATAACTGCTAAACCGTAAAGAGATGGACAAAAACTTACCACACAACAAATGAAGAGCACTTTAAAACGCACAATTTATGTTATATACATTTTTTTCGTGGAGTTGATTGTTTTTTTCAGCTATAAAAAGCTGAACTCGTATCCATACAAACAAAGGAACTTCAGTCGCAGAGCAACCAGCTTTTGATTATCACTTTAATCTATGGTACCCCCTTATTTCGCTTCTACTAACAAGGAAGCAAGTAATAAGACTATTTCTGTTAATTTTTGCTCAATTAGATGAAGTAAATAGAATAATTTGTTGCAGTGATATAGAGAAATTCATGTGAATGAAACACATAAGATTTTTATATTTTCACGTTTTAGACGCCACGCATGTCCTTACTGCTATAAACGTTTTAACGCGCCTGATTATACGCTTTCTGTGTGCGATGGAGTGTGAATTTTGTTTGGGTTTTTTCCCTTCATTGTTCATAGCTGAGTTTCTGCATATCAGCTCCTTTTGTTCACTAGCTTTGCTGCCTTTTCTTTCTTTCTGGACTCACGATCTTTCGTGTTTCAAGCGCTTTTATTTCATGTTTCTTTTCCCTTTTGATATAGCTAACACTGTTTAAGTGAATTTGATTCTGTTTTAATTGTGATTGTATTCTATTTATTACTTTGTTTCTTTTCTTAAACTTTCTCTGCTTGTTTGCGTTATTTTTCTTTCTTATTTATTTAATTAGTTTTATTTCATTCGTTTTCCCCAATGTTTTATTATTACGTTACTCATATTTGTCTGTCTACTTTTATTGCTTCAAAAGGGACAATCTAAAAGTATGGTATTCAAGGATTTCTCAAGAAAGAAAATAGTCTGAGTTTGAAAAAATCTGCGTGAAGCTGCTTACACCTATTTATTGAAAGTTTGAAAAACTCTTCCCCGGAATCGGAATTTTCCAGACCTTCTATTGTATATTGAATTTCTGTTCCAATTCACAGAAATCGAGGATAATGCAGCATCTTAACATTTAAGAACATAAACAAATATATCACCACCTTCAAGGAAAATGGCGGACTACCCGAGAGCAGCCAATATTACTAACTCTTCCAAATTTTCCTAATAGTTGACTAAAGCATGGATAGATGACAGCATTAATCAGAAAACTAAATAACTGAAGTATGTTCGTTGCCGCATAGCCCAAGACGGAGTTGAGGTCGTGGAATTGCATTAAAAACGTTGGGCCGCATGAACATTTTGGATGGCCCGAGATATACTTGTGCTTGGGCTTCAATATGTTAATAATTAGTACATGGGCGAGAGAATGTTGCATTCCACTCAAAATTTCGATACCGAGATTTCACTGGAAATACACGTTTTCGTGTGTCCGTAGAAGTAGTGTAGGCTCGAGGAACAATTACATATATGTTTGTGAAATGGAGGACAAAGTATAAAATTTACAGAAGTGTGGAACAAGCAATCGCGGAAAACATCATAAAACATTCCGTAGCCATTTTTACTTTCTCTAAACGTACTATGTACAGTCATGGAAGAAATGATTGAGCGCTGTAACCTTTCAGTGTCGCTTCGGCCTCACGGAAGCACACGAAGTTACACAAGCTGGGTTCACTCGTGCGCGTGCGCTATGCTATAAAACATGCTTTTATTTAGCGAGGTAAGACGTAGTTGTTTGCTTTATAACATAAAATAGCAACCAGGGAACAATCAAAATAACTGTTTTTCGCTAATATGCGCAGAAACACTAAAAAGTAAGCAAAACCTTGATAGTTTAGCTGTTTGCTGTAGTTCTTTATAAACAGGGAAAAGAATGCTCCGCGGTAGAAATGTCTCAGTGCTTGCGTGCTCCGTTTGAAACTCAAGAGTGCTACCTGGCGTAGGTTCGAGGCCAGTAACCCGCATAGTTTTGATTATTATTATTATTATTATTATTGTTGTTGTTGTTTTTAGTTTTCATATTAGTACGCTTTACAACCGATGTAGATTACGTTACATAATTCATTTACTCTGTGAAATGTGAAATCTTTTATTTTCTGTTCTCGCAAACTAGAAAACAAAGGAAAACACTGCAACCTGATTTCCGGTTGCTTTTAAATACAACAAAAGGCCTATAAAACAAGAGAAAACAAATTATAATACTTTGTGTGGCCCCCATTATTTGCTATCACTGCCCTCAATCTTCAAGACATAGAATCCACAAGCGTTTGAAAATAGGTAATGTCTTCTGCTAGTGAATCCCACGTTTCTGTCAGGGCAAACCAGAGCTGTGTAGCACTATTCAATTTCGGACCTTGGGAAAGCATCTGCTTTACTTTTGTCCAAACACGTTCAATTGGGTTGAGAGCTGCTGACTTTGGAGCCCATGGTGTCTGCTCCAATATATTTGGTGCTCCGAAAACCACTTTTGAACTTTGGCCGACTTGTGGTTATCTTGTTGGAATTTAATATTATCGTTCCAGCATACCTGCACCTTCCCGAGATATCCATGCCCAAGCAGTAACGTCCGTTCGACCAATCCTTGAACGAATGGCCAAATAGCGCTTACCATATCGAGCACCACTAAACTTTTAAACAAACACAGCCGAATTGGCAGAACAGAACGTAGCGTCTTCGGAGAAAATTACTTCGCTCAAATCGAAGTATTCGTACTGTACATACAGCAAATGCCAACCTGTCAATTTTGTGGGCTTCAGTTAGCACTTCCTTCACTGACGCACATCTACATCGAATTTCGGCATCTTTACAGGGGTTGCTAACCGTCCCTGCACTACCAGGGATTAAAGATAAAGCCTTGTATTCAGGGGCAGTAAGAACCTTATCTATTTCGACCTCTGCCATGAGAGACCTGTTTTCATTCTCCGTAGATACACGTGAGCGACCAGTGCTGTTCCTTGCAGCAACCTGTCCATCCTCACGATATATCTTTGCCCACCTCCTCGCAGTGGACTGTGGAAGATCACAGATGCTACCCGCTCTGGTGGCCGTATTGGTGGCTGTACAACTCTGCGAAACCAGGGTGAGAGCAGTAGAACGTTTATCAACAGCCTCTGCCATTGCTAAACTATGAATGAGTGCGTCGGTGCTATAGCTGACTAATGGAACCAAGCACAGGGATGCGAAGATACTAAACTTAATTACACACACGGACAATGTTTTTGAAAATACTTTTTTTGGATACAGAGGACCCTAAAACATATATTTCCGGTGAAATTTCGGTATCGAATTTTTGGGTGGAGTGCAATACCTTCTCTATACACTATGTACATAGTACGCGTAGAGAAAGTAAAAAAAATCTGATGTGTTCCATTCACATGACTTTCTCTACATCTCTGTAATAAATTATTATTAAAAATCTTATGGTTCCATTTACTTCATGCTAATCGAGAAAAAATTGGCAGAAATAGTCTTATTACTTGCTTCCTTGTAAGTAGAAGCGAAATAAGGGAGTACCATAAGTTAAAGTGATAGTAAAAAGCTGGTTGCGATGTGACTGAAGTTCCTTTGTTTGTATGGACCGGAGTTGACAAATTCCTATACAAGAAAAGTATAAGCTTTTCAAAGCTGAAACCAAAAACAAGGAATATCTAAAAAACGATCAACTGCACGAAAAAAATGTATATAACATAAATGGTGTTTTAATGTGCTCTACATTTTTTATAGTAACCTTTTGTCCATCTCTTACGGTTTAATAGTTACGCAAAATTTCGTAAAATTGATCCAGAATAAAGTAGTATTAAGATGCTATTCCCAGAAAATTCAAAATATCCGTTTTATCTGTCAGGTAAATATCTTAAGTATACGATATTTTAATCAAAATCGTTAGAGCCATTTTTAAGAAAATAGAAAAAAGGTTCCATGTAAAGGGTATTTTGGAGTGGAGGGATTTTTCTCAAAATCTTCGTGTCGCATCCCTGGAGGATACTAATTATAAATACACACACGGAAGATTTTTTTGAAAATGCTTTTTTTTGGATACAGAGGACCCTAAAACATATATTTCCGGTGAAATCTCGATATCGAATTTTTGAGTGGCGTGCAATACCTTCTCTATACACTATTTACATGGTACGTATAGAGAAAAAAATAGTAGGAATAGGTCTGTGTGTGTTCCTATATTTGTATGAGGAACACTATTTTAGAGACTAGTAATAAAATATCTGATGTGTTACACTCACATGACTTTCTCTGGCTTCTCTAAAAACTTCTTAGAAAAGAACATTCTTCTTTCTACACAATGCTAATCGAGATAAACATTATCATAATGTTCTTATTACTTAGTTCCTTATTAAGTAGAAGGGAACTAAAGAAACGCGTTATGATAAATCGATATTCAAATGTTTTAAAAGCTGTCGTTATGCGATTGTCAATGCAAATCGTTTCTTTGCTTGGCCAGGAATAGAACAAAAGAAAAACGGATACCACATTCTTTACAACAGAAACCATTAACAAGGAATACATCGGAAACGGTTACCTCCACAACAAAAGAAAGACAGGTTAATTTTGCTCACAGTACTCCTTATTACGATTGAGATTCTTATGCGTGACGTAAATCTACGACACTGGACGAACGACTTTACTTTGCCTCCGAAGGAAGTCATGCTAAGGATTTTTACGCCCGAAAAAAAATTCCACCGCCCTCCACCGGGTTTGAACTCGCGATCTTGGGTATAAGATAACCATTACATCACAGAGTACGACACAGAGATGTAGAGAAAATCATGTGAATGTAATATATACTTTTTTTACGAATAAATAATTAAATTTCGGAGTGCTGAAAATGTATTTACTGTTGAAATATTTTAAAGTGTTTCCTGCAACGGTGTTTTTAGGATGGCATTGAGGTGGGAGTGTGACGCAAGTAACATTTCTTGCAGTGTGTCGGTTGGTCGTCCCCAAGCTCTCTAACATGACATGGACGAGATAGCATCGCTTCTCCCCAAGAGACAGACGCCGCTGCCTAGCCAATTAAATCACCCGAGCCGCTAATTTTCACAAAGCGCACAGACTGACGTTACTCGTGCACAACGAATGTGAAATGCGCAGGAGTAGTGGCTAATGGCTTCTGCCCATCTGCCAACATGTCCAATGCTCTTAGCTCTGTGTACATGCTATTCAGCTCCTTAAGCTCTGAACCACAGCGCTGAAAAATGTTCCATTAATTTCACATCATAGCACTGAGTGCTCAAAACTTGCGTCTAGTCAGGCTTAAATACGAACAGTGTTCGAACTTGAGAGTTGCTGAAACCATCAAAACTTGAGTAGAACGTGTAAATGCCCGAGTACGCTTAAATTCGCGATGTTGAGATGGATGGCCTAGCCTAATTTACTGACGTACCGAGCAATCGATATAGTTCATACATTGCTGCGTAAACCTGCCGGGATTTTTTTGTGGTAGCTTAACCCTTAGTTGCCTCATTAGTATATATCCAGTTTTTCCTTTATTTCAAGTTTGAAACTAGAGTTCAAGTAAAAAAAAAATCTGATGTGTTCCATTCACATGACTTTCTTTACATCTCTACAACAAACTATTCTTAAAACGCTTAAACTTCTATTCACTTCATGCTAAACGAATAAAAATTAGCAGAAATAGTCCTATTACTTGCTTCCTTGTAAGTAGAAGTGAAATAGGGGAGTACCATAAGCTAAAGTGATAGTCAAAAGCTAGTTGCTATGTGACTGAAGTTCTTTTATAAATATGGACAGGAGTCAACATATTCCTGTATGAGAAAAGTTAAGTTTTTCAAAGCTGAAACCAAAAACAAGGAATATTTCCAAAACGATCAACTCCTCGAACAAAATATACAGGACATAAATTGTATGTTTGAATGTGCTCTACATTTTTCAGTGGTAAGTTCTTGTCCATTTCTTACGTTTAGCAGCTATGCAAAATTCGGTAAAATTCATCCAGAATAAAGTAGTATATATAGTATTCACAAAACATTCAAGATATACATTTTATTTGCAGGTAAACATCTTTAATATACGATATTTCAATCAAAATCGTTAGAGCCATTTTTGAGAAAATCAACATTTTCCAAAAAAGATCGAAGTAAAGGGTAGTTGGGGTGGGGGAGTTTCTAGAAAATCTTCGTGTCACATGCTTGGAACACACCAAAATTAAATACCAAGTTTGCTATTTACCGATCTTTCGATTTTACTTTCTCTATACGCACTATGTACATAGTGTATAGAGAATGTATTGCACTCCACAAAAAATACGATACCGAGATTTCATCGGAAATATATGTTTTAGGGTCCTCTGTATCCAAAAAAAGTATTTTCAGAAAAAGGTCCGTGTGTGTGTCCGTGTGTCTTTGAACACGATAACTCAAAAACGAAAAATCGGTAAAATACCAAACTTGGTATTTAGGTTTAGTATCTTCCGGGGATGTGACACGAAGATTTTGAGAAAAATCCCCTCACTCCAAACTACTCTTTACGTGGAACTTTTTTCGAAAATTTTGATTTTTTAAAAAATGGCTCTAACGATTTTGATAAAAATAATCGTATATTAAAGATATTTACCTGACAAAATGTATATTTTGAATTTTTGGGAATACCCTCGGAAGACTACTTTATTCTGAGTGAATTTTACGGAATTTTGCATAAGAGCTAACCTGTAAGAGAGAGACAACGACTTATCACACAAAAAATGTAGAGAACATTAAAACACACACTTTATGTTGTATACATTTTTTTCGTGGAGTTGATTGTTTTTGAGATATTCCTTGTTTTTGGTTTAAGTTATAAAAACCTATAATTTTCTCATACAGGACTTTGTGAACTCGTATCCATACAAACAAAGGAACTTCAGTCACATAGCAACCAGCTTTTGACTATTACTTTAACCTATAGTACTCCCTTATTTCGCTTCTACTTTACAAGTAATTAAAGAAATAAGGCTATTTCTGCCAATTTTTTCTCGATTAGCAGGAAGTAAATAAAACCATAAGCTTTTTAAAAATAATTTATTGCAAAGATATAGAGAAAGTCATGTGAATAGAAAACATAAGATTTTCTTTAATTTAAATTTAAAACTGGAGTTCTAATAAAAAAATCTCATGTGTTCCATTCACACGACTGTCTCTACATCTCTGCAACAAATAGTTAAAAAGCTTATGCTTTTATTTACTTCATGCTAAACGAGAAACAATTAGCAGAAATTGTCTTATTACTTGCTTCCTTGTAAGTAGAAACGAAAAAGGGAGTACCATAGGTTAAAGTGAAAGTCAAAAGCTGGTTGCTAAGTCCCTTTGTTTTTATGGATAGGAGTTGACAAATTTTTGTATGACAAAGGTATAAGTTTTTCAAGGCTGAAGCCAAAAACAGGGAATATCTAAAAAGCGATCAACTGCACGAAAAAAATGTATATTACATAAATTGCGTGTTTTAATGTGCTCTACATTGTTTTTGTGGTAAGTTTTTGAATATCCCTTACGGTTTACCACTTATACAAAATTCCGTAAAATTCATCCAGAAGAAAGTAGTCTTCAGAAGCTATTCCCAGAAAATTCAAGATATATATATATATATATATATATATATTATTTGTCGTGTAAATATCTGTGATATATGGCATTTTAATCAAAGTTATTAGAACCATTTTTAAGAAAATAAAAATTTTCGAAATGTTTGCATATAAAGGGTAGTTTGGAGTGAGGAGATTTTCTAAAAAATCTTTTTGTCGCGTCCTTGGAAGATGCCAAACTTAAATACCAAGTTTGGTTTTTAACGGTCTTTTCATTTTTGAGCCATGCTGCCCACAGACACACAGACAGACAGTCACACACACATACACACACAGCATAGCTCAAAAACGAAAATACCGTTAAATAACAAACTTGGTATTTAATTTTGATGTCTTACAAGGAGCGACACGAAGATTTTCAAGAAATGCCCACCCCCAACTACTCTTTACTTGGATAGTTTTTTCGAAAATTTTGATTTTCTCAAAAATGCCTCTAACGATTTCGATTAAAATATCGTATATTAAAGATATTTACCTGACAAATAAAATGTATATCTTGAACTTTCTGGGAATAGCCTCTGAAGACTACTTTATTCTGGATGAATTTTGCGGAATTTTGCATTACTCCTAAACCGAAAGAGATGGACAAAAACTTACCACTCAAAAATGTAGAGCTCAATCAAACATACAATTTATGCTACGTACATTTTATTTGAGGATTGATCGTTATGGAGATATTCCTTGTTTTTGGTTTCAGCTTTGAAAAAACTTATATTTTCTTAAAAATGGCTCTAACGTTTTTGATTAAAATCTCGTATACAAGTATTTAAGATATATACTTTACAAATAAAATATATATCTTGAATTTTCTGGGACTAGCCTCTAAAGACTACTTTATTCTGGATCAATTTTACGGATTTTTGCATAAATGTTAAACCATACGACAAAGACAAACACTTACCACACCAAAAACGTAGAACACGTTAAAACACACAATTTATGTTATATAATTTTTTTTCCTGGAGCTGATTGTTTTTGATATATTACTTGTTTTTGGTTTCAGCTTTGAAAAACGAATACTTTTCTCATACAGGAATTTGTGAACTCGGGTCCATCCGGGTTCTACGGTTTTCATCAGATTCCACCGGTGCTGCATCTTCATTTCGTGTATCACTCATCAATGCCATCGCCTGCGGTGCCACAAGTAGTAAAAGCGGGAATTAAAACACTATACAATAAACATCTTTTGAGTTGCATTCACATGAATTTCTCTACATCTCTGCTTAAAACATATTATTAAAAGGCTTATGCTTCTATTTACTTCATGCTAATCGAGAAAAAATGAGCAAAACTAGTCTAATTACTTCCCTCCATACAAGTAGAAGCGAAATAAGGGAGTACCATACGTTAAAGTGAAAGCCAAAAGCTGGTTGCTATGTGACTGATGTTCGTTTGTTTGTATGGACAGGTGTCGACACATTCCTGTATAGAAAAGTATAAGTTTTTAAAGCTAAAACCAATAACAAGGAACATATCCAGAACGATCAACTCACGAAAAAAATGTATATAACATAAATTGTGTGTTTTATCGTCGTCTATATTTTTTGTATAGTAAGTTTTTGTCTATCTCTTACGGTTTATCAGTTATACAGAATTCAATAAAGAGGCCTTCAGAGACTATGCCCAGGAAATTTATTTTATTTAGCATGTAATATCTACACATAGGAGATTTTAATCAAAATTGTTAAAGCAATTCTTGAGAAAACTATAATTTTCGAAATTTTTTCCATATAAAGGGTAGTTTGTGGTGAGGGGATCTTCTTAAAAACCTGCGTGTCACATCTAAACTAAACTTAAATACCAAGTTTGGTATTTAATGGTTTTTTCGTATTTGAGCTTTGCTGTCCACAGACACACACACACACACACACACACACACATACACGCACACACATGGACCTTTTTCCAAAAATCCTTTTTTTGGATTCAGGGGGACCCAAAACATTTATATCCGTTGAAACCCAGTATCGAATTTTTTGATGGAATGCAATGCCTTCTCTATACACTGTGTATAGAGTACGTGTAGAGAAAGTAAAATGAATAATCTGTTGTAAGAAGTTTGTAGAACATCTAGTGAAAGTTGTGCGATGGCAACATTCAGAATTTTACTTTCTCTATACGCACGATGTACATAGTGTATAGAGAAGGTATTGCACTCCACCAAAACATTTGATACCGAAATTTCACCGGAAATATTTGTTTTAGGGTCCCCTGTATCTAAAAGAAGTATTTTCAGAAAAAGATCCGTGTGTGTGTGTGTGTGTGTGTGTGTGTGTGCGCGCGCGCGTGTGTCTGTGAACACGATACATCAAAAACGAAAAGTCGGTAAAATACCAAACTTGGTATTTAAGTTTAATATCTTCCAGGGATGCGACACGAATATTTTGAGAAAAATCCCCCCACCCCCAACTACCATTTACATGGAACTTTTTTCGAAAATTTTGATTTTCTCAAAAATGCTCTAACGATTTTGATTAAAATATCGTATATTTAAGTTATTTACCTGACAAATAAAATGTATATTTTGAATTTTCTGGGAATAGCCTCTGTAGACTGCTTTATTCTGGGTCAATTTTACGGAATTTTGCATAACTGCTAAACCGTAAGAGATGGATAAAAACTTACCACACAACAAATTTAGAGCATTTTAAAATACACAATTTTATGTTTTATATATATATATATATATATATATATATATATATATATATATATATATTTTTACGTGGAGTTGATTGTTTTTTTAGATATTCCTTGTTTTTGGTTTCAGCTATAAAAACTTATAATTTTCTCATAAAGGACTTTGTGAACTCGTGTGCATACAAACAAAGGAACTTCAGTCACATAGCAACCAGATTTTGACTACCACTTTAACCTATGGTAGTCCCTTATTTCGCTCCTACTTACAAGGAAGCAAGTAATAAGACTATATCTGCTAAATTTTTTTTCGATCGGCATGAAGGAAATTTTTTGCAGAGATGTAGAGAAAGTCGTGTGAATGGAACACATCAGAGTTTTGTTCTTAGAAGTATACAAATGTTCTGGATGCCCTCCATTTTGAGTAGTATAACATGAGCCAAAATGAATGACCTAATTTCATAGAGGAAGATTATCTCCATGGAGAAAGAAAGAAGGATTGTACATTCAGAGCGAGATGGACATAGGTCAATAAAAAGCAGGGGATAGGATAAGCATAGAGATATCTTCCTCTGGGAGGGATACATAGTGGTATGATGTTCTTAGAGTAAAGCCACGCGGAGGGATCTGTTTGATGGTAACTAGCAGCGACAAAGCTTCTTTTAGCAACTAGATTACACTGAGGCAATCATCGGCTTGGGTACAAATCCTGCGGTACGAGGGAAACATTTTCATCCCTTCTCTCTGTCACTTCGTGTCTTTTAACTGAGCCCCAACCTCAGCAGTGGATCAGAATTCCATATTTCTAACCTCACTTATTGGTGCTTCTGTCAGTTTCTGTTCAGAACGATAAACTTTAGTTCTTTTAAAAACATACCTTTTTACTTTCTCTATACGTGCTATGTACATAGTGTATAGAGAAGGTATTGCACTCCACCAAAAAATTCGATACTGAGATTTCACCGGAAATATTTATTTTAGGTTCCCCTGTATCAAAAAAAAAAAAAAAATATATATATATATATATATATATATATTCAGAAAATGGTCCTTGTGTGTGTCCGTGAACACGAAATCTCAAAATAGCAAACTTGGTATTTAAGTTTAGCATCTTCCAGGGATGCGACACGAAGATTTTGAGAAAAATCTCCACACCCCCAACTACCCTTTACATGGAACATTTTTCGAAAATTTTGATTTTCTCAAAAATGGCTCTACCGATTTTGATTACAATTTCGTATATTAAAGGTATTTATCTGACAAATAAAATGTATATCTTGAACTTTCTGGGAATAGCCTCTGAAGAGTACTTTATTCTGGATGAATTTTCCTGAATTTTGAATAACTGCTAAACCGTAAGAGATGGACAAAAGCTTACTGCACAGAAAATGTAGAGCACATTAAAACACACAATTTAAGTTATATACATTTTTTTCGTGGAGTTCGTCGTTTTTGAGACATACCTTATTTTTGGTTTCTGCAATGAAAAACGTATACTTTTCTCATACAGGAACTTGTCAACTCCTATCCATTTAACAAAGGAATTTCGATATATAGCAATCAGCTTTTGAGTATAACTTTAACCTATGGTAGTCCATAATTGGCTTTTACTTACAAGGAAGCAAGTAATAAGACTATTTCTACTAATTTTTTTCTGATTAGCATAAAGCAAATAGAAGTATAAGCCTTTTAAGCATAATTTGTTGCAGAGATATAGAGAAAGTCATGTGAATGGTACACATCAGATTTTTACTTTCTCTATACGTGCTATGTACACAGCGTATAGAGAAGGTATTGCATTCTACCAAAAAATTCGATACCGAGATTTCACCGGAAATATATATTTTAGGGTCCCCTGTATCCAAAAAAAAAAAGTATTTTCAGAAAAAGGTCCATGTGCCCGTGTGTCAGTGTGCCTGTGAGCACGATAACTCAAAAACGAAAAGTCGGTAACATACCAAACTTGGTATTTAAGTTTAGTATCTTCCTTTAGTATCTCACGAAGATTTTGAGAAAAATCCCCCCACTCCAAACTACCCTTTACATTTAACTTTTTTCGAAAATTTTGATTTTTTAAAAAACTCTAACGAATTTGATTAAAGTATAGTATATTAAAGATATATACCTGGCAAATAAAATGTATATTTTGAATTTTCTGGGAATAGACTCTGAAGACTACTTTATTCTGGGTCAATTTTACGAAATTTTGCATAACTGCTAAACCGTAAGACATGGACAAAAACTTACCACACAACAAATGTAGAGCACCTTAAAACACACAATTTATGTTGTGTACATTTTTTTCGTGGAGTTGATATTTTTTTAGATATTCATTGCTTTTGGTTTCAGCTATAAAAACTTATAATTTTCTCATACAGGACTTTGTCAACTCCTGTCCATACAAACAAAGCAACTTCAGTCACATAGCAACCAGCTTTTGACTATCATTTTAACCTATGGTACCCCCTAATTTCGCTTCTACTAATAAGGAAGCAAGTAATAAGGCTATTACTGCTAATTTATGCTCTATTAGATGATGTAAATAGAATAATTTGTTGCAGTGATATAGAGAAAGTCATGTGAATGGAACACATCAGATTTTTTATAATCTGCACCATTTCAAGATATGTATCAGATAGGGCTAGGAAATAATCATTCTGAACTCATATTTGGTAATGTAAGCTAAATTTACAATTCATTTATTAATTGCCATGTCAACAAGCACTGTAAGTATTTACAGTAACAGTTTGAGAGGTCGTTAATACTTACAGTACAATTAGGAAATGACGTAACACTCAAGACATGTGCTACTTCAAGTAAAGAATCTATTGCAATACTCGTTAATAAAAAGAGTATAAAACAACGCTTTGTCCAAATAATTTATATGTAACCTTTCATTTGTTCACATTGATAATTCATTTTTACTTTCTTTACATGTAGTATGCACATAGTGTATAGAGAAAGTTCATCCAAAAATTTGATACATAGATTTCACCGGAAATGCACATTTCAGGATCACCTGTATCCAAAAAGAATATTTTTTTAAAAAAAAGGTGCGTGGGCGTGTGTGTCCGTGAACATAACTCCAAAACGTAAACTCCGGAAAATACCAAACTTGGCGCTTACGTTTAAGATCTTCCAGGGATGCGACACGAAGATGTTGAGAAAAGTTCCACCACCCCAAACTTCTCTTTACAAGACAAACATTTCGAACATATTGTATTTCTCAAAAACTGCTTACGATTTTGATTAAGCACACAATTTATAGCATACATTTTTTGGTGGAACTGACCATTTCTGAGATGTTTTACTTATTTGTATCAGATTTAAGGTATTTTTTCACACAAAAAGTTGTAAACTCCTGATACTGCGTGGAAATGGATTTCAACCACATGGCAACCAGCTTTTAAATGCTTTGATTAACAGAGCCTCTTGTATTCCCTTATTTCTCTTTTACTTACAAGTAATAAGACAATTTGCTCTAATTTTTATCCCAATTATCATAAAGTAGATAGAAGAATATGCTTTTTAATAATTATTTGTAACAGTAGTGTAGAGAAAGTCGTGTAGATGGAGTCCATTTTTAGTTTTTCTACACGTACTATGTGCATAGTGTATAGAGGAGGTATTGTAATGCACCCAATTCGATACAGATATTTCACCAGAAATACATGTTTTGTATCTCCCTGAATAAAAAAAAACATTTTTAGATAAATGTCCCTCAGTCTGTCTGTCTTTGTGCATGTGTGTGTATATGTCAGTGGGCATCATAGCTCAAAAACGAAAAGACCATTAAACACCAAACTTGATATTTAAGTTTGGTATATTCCAAGGATGCGACACGAAGATTTTCAAGAAAATCCCTCACCCCCAACTACCCATCAATGGAACAATAATCGAAATTTTGATTTTTTAAAAATGGCTAACGATTTTGACTAAAATATCCTATATTAAAGATATTTACCTGACAAATAAAATGTATATCTTGAATTTTCTGGGAATAGCCCCTGAAGACTACTTTATTCTGGATGTATTTTACGGAATTGTGCATAACTGCTAAACCGTAAGAGATGGACAAAAACTTACCACACACAAAATGTAGATTTCGTTAAAACACACAATTCATATGATATACTTTTTTTTTTTCGTGGAGTTGATAGTCCTTGTTATTTTCAGCCTTTAAGAAACTTCTACTTCTCTCATACGAGAATTTGTCAACTCCTGTCCATACAAACAAAGTTACTTAAATTCACATGGCAACCAGCTTGTAAAACATATGACTATCGCTTTAATCTATGGTACTCCCTTATGTCCCTTCTACTAAGAAGTAAGCAAGCAGTAAGTTACTTTCTCTATACGTGCTATGTACATAGTGTATAGAGAAGGTATTGCACTCCACCAAAAAATTCAATACCGAGATTTCACTGGAAATATATGTTTTAGGGTCCCCTGTATCCAAAAAAGTATTTTCCAGACTTTGTATTTAAGTTTAGTATCTTACAGGGATGCGACACGAAGATTTTGAGAAAAATCCCCCCACTCCAAACCACCCTTTACATTGAACTTTTTTCGAAAATGTTGATTTTCTCAAAAATGGCTGTAACTATTTTGATTAAAATATCGTATATTAAAGATATTTACCTGACAAATAAAATGTATATTTTTAATTTTCTGGGAATAATCTCTGAAGACTACTTCATTCTGGGTCAACTTTATGGAATTTTGAATAACTGCTAAACCGTAAGGGATGGACAAAAACTTACCAAACAACAAATGTAGAGTACCTTAAAACACACAATTTATGTTATGTACATTTTTTTCGTGGAGTTGATTATTTTTGAGATATTCCTTGTTTTGGTTTCAGCCTTAAAAAACTTATACTTCTCTCATACGAGAATTTGTCAACTCCTGACCATACATACAAAGTTACTTAAATTCACATGGCAACCAGCTTGTAAAACATATGACTATCGCTTTAACCTACGGTACTCTCTTATTTCCCTTCTATTAAGAAGTAAGCAAGCAATAAGTTACTTTCTGCTAATTCTTTCTCGATGAGCTTGAAGTAAATAGAAGCATAAACTTCACAACAATAATTTGTTGCAGAGATGTAGAGAAAGTCATGTGAATGGAACACATCAGATGTTTTTCAATCCAGTTGTTCTTCCAGTTTTGTACCAGCTTCTTTTTAACATACCTTTATGTGGAGTAGGGTCAGGGGGATAAACTGGTGGTTGTTTTGTTGCTTCTTTTGCTGCTTTATGTGCTCTTTCGTTCCCCTCTAGCCCTGATGGGAAGGTTACTTCTTTATTTTCAAGCACATTTTGGTTGTATAAATTGTATATTTCATGTATTAACTATAATTATCCAAATGATTATTTTAAATTTTAGAGAATCACAGCACATATGAAATTGAAGTTTTATAAATCACATTTTAGAAGCCTTTGGTTACACTATGTATCAAATTAAGGATAGAAGTAGAACTAATACAGCATGGTTGTGAAAGTCGAGTTTCAATCGAGATATGCAGAATCTGCTGTTGTCGATATAAAATCTTTTTCATTGAATACTACCCTTGCCCAAACGCGCCCTATCTCCACGTATGTGATTTGATTATCTTTTTCGTTCATTTGACGCATAGCGTCGATGTGTTTTATCATTTGTTTCTGTGGCAGCTCGCTCTTGCGGAACTCGTCGCTATTACAGGTGCGTCAACATTTGAATTCCCATACCATTTTGTTGAGTTCTACCTGATGGTGTTTTGTCTCCAAAACAAAGAAGCAGAGGGATGTCAGAATATAGTGGAAGGCAGTTGTAAAAGGGAACACTGTGCAACTAGGGCCGCGCCTCTCACCTAGACGGCCCGGGTTCGATCCCAAGCGACCGCATGTGAGATTTGTGGTAGACAAAGCGGCGCAGGGATTCTCCGGTTTCCCCGCCATCGCATTCCACCGGTGCTCCATCTTCATTACATGTATCACCAGTGTCATCGCCTGCGGTGCCACAAGAAATAAAAGCGGCCGTAAAACACTATCCAAAAAATCTTATATGTTACACTCACATGACTTTCTCTAGCTGCTCTACAAAATTCCTATAACAGATTATTCTTCTTTCTAAACAAAGCTCTTATTACTGCTTATAAGTAAAAGGGAACTAGGGTAATGCACTATGCTTAAGTGATTGTCAAATGTTTTAAAAGCTATCGTTATGCGATTGTCATTGCAAATTGCTTCTTTGCTGGCCAGGAGTAGAACAAAAGAAAAACGGACACTTCCTGTCTGAAAAAAAGTTAAAATACTTCACAATTGAAACCAATAACAAGGAATATCTCGGAAACTGCTACCTCCACAACAAAAACGTAAAGGACATGAATTGTGTGTTTTGACGTGATGTACATTTTTTTTTTTTTGTGTTCTGAGTTTTTGTCTATGTCTTACGGTTTTGCAGTTAAACAAACTTTGGCAAAATTCATCCAGAATAAAGAGGTGTTCAGAGGCTACTCCCAGAAAATTCAAGATATGCCTTTTATTTCGGATATAAATATCTTTAATATACGGGTTTTTAATCAAAATCGTTACAGTCATTTTTAAGAAAATCATCATTTTCGGAACTTTTTCCATGGAAAAGGTAGTAGGTTATGCGGGGATTCTTCGTGTCGCATCCTTGGAAGATAATAAACCTAAATCCAAGTTTGATATTTAACGGACTTTTCGTTTTGGGGCTATGCTGCCCCCCCCCCACACACACGCACGCATGCACGCGCACGCGCACACGCACACGCACACGCACACGCACACGGACCTTTTTTAAAAATTGCTTTTTTCAGACTCAGAGGACCCCAAAACATATATTTCCAGTGAAATCTCTACATCGAATTTTTGGGTGCAATACAATACCTTCTCTATCCCTATGTATAGATACAACTAGATAGCCATTTTAGCTTTTACTTAACCCCAACCAAAGGCATCATGTGTGCTTTACTTTCATTTTTATTTTACACAAAAGATTAAAAGTATACAAGATATTCATTTCAAAACTTTCCAGCGTAAATAAAATGCATTTTAGGTTCACCCTCTCATGCCCAGTCACTTGCAGTTTAAAATTTGAAATGGCATCTCTGTATTTTTTCTTTCTCTACACTTACTATGTACGTAGTATATGGAGAAGGTATTGCATTCCACCCAAAAATTTGATGCTGAGATTTCACCGGAAATTATGTTTTGAGACTCCCTGAATCCAGAAAAGCATTTTTTGCAAAATGTCTGTATGCGCGTATTTAAAAAAAAACTGAAAGTACGTTAAATGTCAAACTTGGTATTTAAGTTTAAAAGCTCCCAAGGATACTACATTAGGATTTTCAAGAAAGTCCATCCACCCAACTACGTGTTACACTCACATGACTTTTTCTAGCTGCTCTACGAAACTCCTACAAAAGATTATTCTTCTTTGTACACAATGCTAATCAAGATAAATGGTAGCAGAATGTTATTACTTAGTTCCTTATAAGTAGAAGGGAATAAGGGAATACACTATGCTAAAGTGATTGTCAAATGTTTTAAAAGCTAACGTTATGCGATTGTCATTGCAAGTCACTTCTTTGCTTGGCCAGGAGTAGAACAAAAGAAAAGCGGACACTTCCTGTCTTAGAAAAACTTAAGTACTTCACAATTGAAACCAATAACAAGGAATATCTCGAAAACGGTTACCTCCACAACAAAAACGTATAGGACAAAAACTATGTGTTTTGTCATGAGATACATTTTTTGTGCAGTACGTTTTTTCTAACTTTTACGGTTTAGCAGTTATGCAAAATTCAGCAAAATTCATCCAGAATAAAGAGGTCTTCGGAGGCTTTTCCCAAAAAATTCGAGTTATACATTTTATTTCGGACATAAATAGCTTTAATATACGGGATTTTAATCAAAATCATTAAGAGCCATTTTTAAGAAAATAAACATTTTCGAAATTTTTTCCATGTAAAGGATAGTGGTTTGGGGATTTTTTTTTGAAAATCTTCGTGTCGCATCCTTATAAGATAATAAACCTAAATACCAAGTTTGGTATTTAACGGTCTTTTTGTTTAGGGGGCTATGCTATCCACAGAAACACACACACACACACACACACACACACATACACGGACCTTTTTTTAAAAAGGCTTTTTTTTTTTCGGACTCAGGGGACCCCAAAACATATATTTCCGGTGAAATCTCGGTATCGAATTTTTGGGTGCATTACAATACCTTTTATATCCCTATGTCCATTGTACATATGGGGCTAGAGAAAGTAATAAAATGTATATCTTGAATTTTCTGGGAATAGATTCTTAAGAACTGTTTGTTCTGGATGAATATGTATTTTATATATTAGAGTTGACCGTTTCCAAGGTATTGCTTGTTATCAGTTTTAACTTTACTCTACGTAGCTTTTCTCAAACGCGGATACGTTTATGTTTATAGCTGGCCTTGCAAAGTGAACCGAATTAAAGTTCTCACACAGCGACTAGATATAAAAGGTACGGCTATCGCTTTAGACATATTTACTTTCTGCTTACAAGGAATCAAGTAATATGCCCATTTCTCCTTATGTTTAAATCGAATAGCAAGGTTTAGATAAATAATCTCTTTTGCAAGAATAGTTTGTTTGCAGAACGGGTGGAGGAAATCGTGTGACTGGAACGTCACGTTTTTTTTTACTGCATCCAAAATGAAACATAATGATTTATTATTCTCTTATAATGGAGGGGCTCAAATTTTGGGATATCTTGTATTACTTTCTATACGTACTATGTACATAGTGTATAGAGAAGGTATTGCATTGTACCCAAAAATTCGATACCGAGATTTCACCGGAAATATATATTTTGAGACCCCCTGAATCCAAAAAGAGCATTTTTAGAAACATGTCCGTGTGTGTCTGTCTGTGTGTATGTGTGCGTGTGCCTGTGGGCAGCATAGCTCAAAAACGAGAAGACTGATAAAAACCAGACTTGGTATTTAAGTTTGCTATCTTCCAAGGATGCGACACGAAGATTTTCAAGATAATCCCTACCACCCTAAGCTACCCTTTACATGGAACTTTTTTCGAACATTTTGATTTTCTAAAAATGGCTCTAACGATTTTGATTAAAATCCCAAATATTACTGACATTTACATACCAAATAAAATGTATATCTAGACTTTTCTGGCAATAGCCTCTGAAGACCTCTTTATTCTGGATCAATTTTGCCGAATTTTGCTTAACTGCTAAACGGTAAGAGATAGACAAAAGCTCACTACACAGAAAATGTAGAGCACATTAAAACACACAATTTATGCTATGTACATTTTTTTCGTGGAGTTGATCGTTTTCTAGTTATTCATTGTTTTTGATTTCACCTTTCAAAAACTTCAGGAATTTTTCAACTCCTGTCCATGCAAACAAAGGAACTTCCGTCACATGGAAGCCAGCCTTTGACTATCACTTTAACCTATGATACTCCCTTATTTCGCTTCTACTTAAAAGAAAGCGTGTAATAAGACTATTTCTGACATTTTTTTTTCTCGATTAGCATGAAGTAAACAGAAGCCTAAGCTTTTTAACAATAATTTGTTGTAGAGATATAGAGAAAGTCATGTGAATGGAACACATCAGACTTTTTTTAAGATTTTGGTGTTCATGGTGTTAATTATTAGAATCTCAAACTTAATATATTTATTTTAATGTGAATGCATGTAATATGAGAACAATAAATCCAATTTTCACTTTGGATACATCTAAAATATATAGGTGTACATTTAGAAAATAGTATATTTTTCAACGTTGGGTCAAAATAATCCCTTAAGGGTCAAATTAGCTTCAGTTTATGGTAAAATGTTCAATACTATATTGTGGCAACACTTCCAGGCTAAAATTTATCAGATAAAAAGATCCGGAATGACAGTTGAGATCGTCACCTTTGCGCGGTGGTAGTGCGGCTGCTTACCGAGAGGAAGGTCCAGGTTTGATTCCCGGTACCGACTTGGGGATTTTCTCCCGCAGGGAGACCTTGTCCGGGGTGCACTCAGTCTTGTGAGGTTCCTTGGGAGGCCTACTGAGGAGCTACTTGAGGAAAAATATGATTTTTTCCATTCACATGACCTTCTCTACATTTCTATAATAAATTATGGTCAACAAGTTAATTCTTCTATTCACTTCATTCTAAAGGAGAACAAATTAGCAGAAATTGTCATATTACTTGCTTCCTTGTAAGTAGAAGGGAAATAATGGTATACACTAGGCCAAAACGACACTCAAATATTTTAAAAGTTGGTCGACATAAGGTTGAAATCCGTTTCTTTGCATTTTCAGGAGTTGACAAACTCCCGTGTGTGAAAACTATTTTACAACTGAAACAAATAACAAGGAATATCTCAAAAATGGATAGTTCAATAAAAAATGTAGATGGCGTAAATTATGTATTTTTACGAGGTTTAAATTTTTATGTAAAGTTTTAAGAGGCTATTCCCAGAACATTCAAGATATACATTGTATTATTCATGTAAAATCTTTAATATAATGGCATTTTCAACAAAATCTTTAGCCATTTTTGAAAAGAACATAATTACTAAAAAAATTTCTATGTAAAGAAGAGTTTGTCATGAGGGTACACACAAACGCCCAAACATTTTACTACAAATGCTCTACACATAGACTGAAACACATACACGGACATTTTTCTGAAAATACATGATTTTGTATTCAGGGGGTCCCCAACATGCATTTCTGGGGAAATGCTGGCATCAAAGTTTTGGTGACAATATAATATTCTCTATTCACTAAGTACATGATACGTATGGAGAAAATGAAAATGTGTTTTCTGAATACAGGGAATTCAAAAACGTGTATTTCCGGTGAAATCTCGGTATCAAATGTTTGGGTGAATACAATACATTCCCTAGCTACTATGTACATTATATGTATATACGTGCTAGGGAAAGTAAAAGTATCCAGAATTAATTCCCCTACTGGAATTTAAACATGTACATTTTCAAATGTTATTACATAATATCTTTATTTTTTTAAATACTTGATATGCAAGTTAATCATTCTGAACACATATTTGGTAACGTAAACCAAATTTACAATTCATTTATTAATTGCCATGCCAACAAGCACTGTTAGTACTCACAGTAAGAGTTTGAGAGGTCATTAATACTTACAGTACAATTAGGAAATGACGTAACACTCAAGACATGTGCTACTTCAAGTAAAGAATCTATTGCAAAATTCATTAACAAAAGAGTGTATAAGAAAGTTTTGTCCATATAATTTAGATGTAGCCTTTCATTTGTTTACATCCAGAATTCATTTTTTACTTTCTCTATACGCACTATGTACATGGTGTATAGAGAAGGTATTGCACTCCACCCAAAAATTGGACACCGAGAATTCACCGGTAATATATGTTTTAGTGTCCCCAATATCCAAAAAAAGCATTTTCACAAAAAGGTCCGTGTGTGTGTGTGTGTGTGTGTGTGTGTGTCCGTGTGTCTGTGAACACGATACCTCAAAAACGAAAAGTCAGTAAAATACCAAACTTGGTATTTAAGTTTAGTATCTTCCAAGGATGCGACACGAAGATTTTGAGAAAAATCCCCCCCACCCCAACTACCCTTTACATGGAACTTTTTTCGAAAATTTTGATTTTCTGAAAAATGGCTCTAACGATTTCGATTAAAATTTCATATATTAAACATATTCACAAATAAAATGCATATCTTGAATTTTCTGGGAATAGCCTCTGAAGAGTAGTTTATTCTGGATGAATTTTATGGAATTTTTAATAATAGATGGACAAATCTTACTACACAAAAATGTAGAACACGTTAAAACACACACTTTATGTTATATACATTTTTTCGTGGAGTTCGTCGTTTTTGAGACATTCCTTATTTTTGGTTTCTGCTATGAAAAACTTATATTTTTCTCATACAGGAACTTGTGAACTCCGATCCATATAAACAAAGGAACTTCATTGACATAGCAACCAGCTTTTGACTATCACGTTAACCTAAGGTAGTCCCTTATTTCGCTTGTACTTACAAGGAAGCAAGTAATAAGACTATTTCTACTAATTTTTTAAGCTATTTCTTCTTCTACTTCTACTAAGCTTTTTAAGAATAATTTGTTGCAGGGATGTAGAGAAAGTCATGTGAATGGTATACATCAGATTTTTTTTGTAAAGTTGTTTTAAAAAAGCAATTAGTTAACCACGAACTGTAAGTTATACTTATGAGATCTGGAATGCTTGGGAAAACTCGGCCCTGAGACCTCATATCCCTAATATGCATTCTCGACCTGATAAGTATAACTTACACAATACAGTATATGGGCAATCTAGAAAGTAACGCACGATTTGGCATAACTAAATAATAACGAAAGATATGAACACAAAACTTTATTTACAAAGTTACAGAACCTTACTCTATTTCCCAACGTAATCTCCATACTGGCAAGACATTTATTGTCATATGGTACCAGTTTTTCAACGCCGAAGTTATACTTTTCTACCGCTAAAGGAGTTATTCGTTGTTTGTTTTTTTTTTTTTTTGCTGAATGCATAAAATGTTCGGTCAATCGAATGTTATAGTCAGATGCGCCTATGTATGGTGAAAATACAATTAACGAGTCTTTATAAGGAAATGGCGTATAATTTAAAGTAATCAAGGAAGAACCAGTATGCACGCCAAAGACTGGAGTGGAAGGAGTTGAAAGTTAATGCTAATAAAAAATTCAGAAAAACCGGTGTTTCACTTTGGACACCATACATGACTTTTTGGGTGAACAAATTTCCCAACCTCAAAGTGACAGTGGTACCTTGGCTCAGATCTTTGGCGGTAGAAGAGTGATTGTAAACAAAATTTTGTGTTCATATCTTTCTTATTATTTAGTTGTACCAAATCGTCTGTTTCTTTCTGGATTGCACTCGTATTTGAAAAATTTCCAACCATATTTTCACGTTTTGTACATATAGTCAGCCTACTCAAAAAAAAAAAAGTTGTCCACCGTGGTATAATGATCACCATGCTAACTTCATATGCCCAAGGTCACGGGTTCAAACCCGGTGGAGGATGATGGATTTTTTCGAGCGTAAAGATCCTCAGCATGGCTTCCTTCGGAAGGGAAGTAAAGCCGTGGGACCCGTGTCGTAGATTTACGGCACTAAAAGAACCTCAAGCCTAATAGAGAGGCCTCTGAGCAAAATCAAGCAGTTTTTCACGCCCAGTATAGAATGTGACGCCGAGAACAACTAAAGAGCGTCCATAAATGAAACTCCATTTACATTTTAGCCTACTCGAAAGTCTATTGTTCATATCCTAAGCATGGAGCTGGATTTTCGGAATTTGATTTTCGTTTGTATTTACACGAGATTGCTGTTTCAAGACTTTAGAAGGGAAGACCGGTAGAGGCGCTGCTACTGTAGATAGGATTGGCGTTGTTCCTTTTTTCTTTGCACTTGGAGCCAGGCGTACTATGTTGAAATCCACGTCATATTCGCTAATCCGGTTGTTAAATCGAGTCGAGTCGAGTCCTGACGCAGGGAAGGGTCAATGGGTGGACCGTACTGCTAATTACAAAATGATTTGCCTCTCCTACAGACGTACTCCTCTCTCTCTCCATGCAAACGGTTACATCTTAATGGACTAATTTTCCTGATGGCTTTGATCTCCCCCGCTCTGTGTCAGTCGATGTACGTAATTTGCGTTTCATCTTGTCACTATATGCTCTGACTACCCCAGCTTCCTTCCCCTTCATTACCTCGCTTTGTCCTTCTTTCCACCATCCTAGTATTATTATTATTATTATTATTATTATTATTATTATTATTATTATTAGTTTCTGGTTTATACTACTGATCAACTTATATTGGAAACACTCTGATGTGTTCCATTCACATAACGTTCTCTACATTTCTGCAACAAATAATTGTTAAAAAGCTTATGCTACTATTTACTTCATGCTAATAGAGAAAAAACTAGCAGAAATAATCTTATTACTTGCTTCCTTGTAAGTAGAAGCGAAATAAGGGAGTACCATAGGTTAAAGAGTTGACACATTCCTGTATGAGAAAAGTATAAGTTTTTCAAAGCAGAAACCAAAAATAATGAACATCTAAAAAACGATGAACTCCAGGAAAAAAAGTATATAACATAAATTGTGTGTTTTAACGTGCTATACATTTTTCGTCTGCCAAGTTTTTGTCCATTTCTTACGGTTTACCAGCTATTCAAAATTCCGTAAAATTCATCCAGGATAAAGTACTCTTCAGAAGCTATTCCCAGAAAATAAAATATATACATTTTATTTGTCAGGTAAATAGCTATAATATACGATATTTTAATAAAAATCGTTAGCCATTTTTGAGAAAAACAAAATTTTCGAAAACCTTCCATGTAAAGGGTAGCTTGCAGTGGGGGGATTTTTCAAAAAATCTTCGTGTCGCATCCCTGAAAGATACTGAACTTAAATATCAAGTTTGGTATTTTACCGTCTTTTCGTTTTTGAGTTATCGTGTTTAGACACACAGACACACACAAACAAGTACCTTTTTCTGAAAATACATTTTTTTGGATACAGGGAACTCTAAAACATATATTTCCGGTGAAATCGGTATCGAATTTTTTGGTGGAGTGCAATACCTTCTCTATACACTATGTACATAGTACGTGTAGAGAAAGTAAAAATCTGATGTGTACCATTCACATGACTTTCTCCATATCCCTGCAACAAATTATTCTTAAAAGGCTTATACTTTTATTTACTTTATGCTAATCAGAAAAAAATAGCAGAAATAGTCTAATTACTCGCTTCCTTGTAAGTTGAAGCGAAATAAGGGACAACTGTAGGTTAAAGTGATAGTCAAAAGCTGGTTTCTATGTCAATGAAGTTCCTTTGTCTATATGGATAGGAGTTGACAAGTTCCTGTATGAGAAAAGTATACGTTTTTCATAGCAGAAACCAAAAATAAGGAATGTCACAAAAACGACGAACTCCACGAAAAAAATGTATATAACATAAATTGTGTGTTTTAATGTGCTCTACATTGTTTGTCTAGTAAGTTTTTGTCCATCTCTTACGGTTTAGCAGTGATTCAAAATTTAGTAAAATTCATTCAGAATAAACTACACTTCAGAGGCTATTCCCAGAAAATTCAAGATATACGTTTTATTTGTCAGGTAAATATGTTTAATATACAACATTTTAATCAGAATCGTTAGAGCCATTTTTGAGAAAATCATAATTTTCGAAAAAAGTTCCATGTAAAGGGTAGTTTGGGGTAGGGGGATTTTTCTCAAAATCTTCGTGTCGCATCCCTGGAAGATACTAAACTTAAATACCAAGTTTAGTATTTTACCGACTATTCGTTTTTGAGTTATCGTGTTCACAGACACACGGACACGGACACACACACACACACACACACACACACACACACACACACACACACACACACATACACGGACCTTTTTGTGAAAATGTTTTTTTTGGATATTGGGGACCCTAAAACATATATTTCCGGTGAAATCTCGGTATCGAATTTTTTGGTGAAGTGCAATACTTTCTCTATACACTATGTACGTAGTGCGTATGGAGAAAGTAAAACTAAAGCGATAGTCAAATATTTTAAAAGATGTCGCTTTGTTCTTTTTCTACCAACCTATTATTATTATTATTATTATTATTATTATTATTATAATTATTATTATGTTTCCTGTTTATACCAATGATCAAGTTATATTGCAGAAAATGAAAATGAACTCTTAAAAACCTGATGTGTTTCATTTACATAGAGTTCTCTATTTCATATACAAATTATGCTTACGAAAAATTATCATTTTATCCAACCTGCTAATCGAGATAAACATCAGCAGAAATCGTCTTATTACATTCTTTTGTGTAAGTAGAAAATAAATACGACAATACACTAAAGTGATAGTCAAATATTTTAAAAGATGTTGATTTGTGAAACAATTGAAGTTCGGTTTCGTTTGGAGGAAAGTTAGGTATTGTTTCAATTGTTTTTTCACACAAGCCGTGTCGGACAGGAGTTGGATAGGAAGAGTGAGACTGAAGTATAAAATGCCATAGCCGGGATTTGAACCACGGATTTCCCGGTCTCTAGCCGGTTGCTCTACCACTGAGCTACTATGGCAACATACCGGCACGACATTACAATTCTCGACTGACTCGCATGTTTCCTGGTAAACCACAAGGTGATAAAATTATTTTGAGATGTCGTACACCAATGGCAACTTACAATGTCGTAAGTCTCGGGATTCATAGTTTAGCCAACTATTATGGTCAATTATTGCAATTTAATTGTTTTCACACAAGCCGGCTGTAGGACAGGAGTTGGATTATTATTTTAAATACAGCTGCTAATCTAAACAAACAATAGCACTGGTCTTATTACTTGCTTCCTTATAAGTAGGAGGGAAATAGGGGAATGCACTAAACTAAAGCGATAGTCAAATCTTTTAAAAAATGTCACTTTGTGGAACAATTGAAGTTCGGTTCGCTTGGCATCGTCCCGTTTGAGAAAAGATAAGTAGTATAAAATTGAAACCAATAATAAGGAATATCTCAAATATCTCCATAAGAAAAAATCTGATGTGTTCCATTCACATGACTTTCTCTACATCTCTGCAACAAATTATTGTTAAAAAACATATGCTTCTAAATGTTTCACCTAAATCGATAAAAAATTAGCAGAAATAGTTTTATTACTTGCTTCCTTGTAAATAGAAGCGAAACAAGGGAGTACCATAGGTTAAAGTGATAGTCAAAAACTGGTTGCTATGTGACTGATGTTCCTTTGTTTGTATGGACAGGAGTTGATAAATTCCTTTATGAGAAAAGGAAGCTGAAACCAATAACAAGGAATATCTCAAAAATGAAGTCCACTAAAAAATATGTATACTTCATAAATTGTCTGTTATAACATGCTCTACATTTTTGTGTGGTAAGTTTCTGTCCATCTCTTACGGTTTAGCAGTTGTGCAAAATTCCGTAAAATTCATCCAGTATAAAGTAGTTTTCAGAGGCTACTCCTAGAAAATGCAAGATATACATTTTATTTGTCAGGTAAATATCTTTAATATACATATATTTCCGATGAAATCTCTACTTCGAATTCTTGGGTGCATTATAATACCTTCTCTATACACTATGTACATAGTACGTGTAGAGAAAGTAAAAATGTACTTCATATAAATTGTATGTTATAAATAGATCTACTTTTTTGTTCAGTAAGTTTTTGTCTATCTCTTACGGCTTAGCAGTAATACAAAATTCGGCAAAACTCATCCACAATAAAGAGGGCTTCAGTGGCTGTTCACAGAGAATTCAAGATAAACATTTTGTCATGTAAATATATTAACGATATTTTAATCAAAGACGTTAGAGCCACGTTAACATTTTCATCAATTTTTCCCTATAAACGGTTATTGTTAAAATGTTTATGCTTCTATGTACTTCCTGCTAATCGATAACAAATTAGCAGAAATAGTCTTATTACTTGCTTCCTTGTAAGTAGATGCGAAATATTGGAGAACCATAGTTTAAAGTGATAGTCAAAAGCTGGTTGCTATGTGGTTGAAGTTCCTTTGTTTGTATGGACCCGAGTTGACAAATTCCTGTATGAGAAAAGTATGTTTTTCAAAGCTGAAACCAAAAGCAAGGAACATCTAAAAAAGACCAACTCCATAAAGAAAATGTATATTACATAAGTTGTATGTTTTAACGTGCTCTACATTTTTTGTGTGGTAAGCTTTTGTCCATCTCTTTATGGTTTTGAAGTTATGCAAAATTCCGGTAAATTCATCCAGAACAAAATATCTTCGGGGTCTATTCACAGAAAATTCAAAATATACATTTTATTTGTAAGGTAAATATTTTTAATTTACGATATTTTAATCAAAATCGTTGGAGCAATTTTTGAGAAAATCAAAATTTTCGAATAAAAGTTCCATGTAAAGGATGGTTTGGGGTGCGGGGATTTTTCTCAAGATCGTGTCGCATCGCTGGAAGATGCTAAACTTAAGTACCAAGTTTGATATATTATCGACTTTTCGTTTTTGAGTTATCGTATTTACAGACGCGCACACCTGCACACACACACACGCACACAAACAAACACAGATGGACCTTTTTCTGTAATTACTTTTTTTGGATACAGCGGACCCTAAAACATATATTTCCGGTGAAATCTCGGTATCTAATTTTTGGGTGGAGTGCAATACCTTCTCTATACATTATGAACATAGTACGTGTAGAGAAAGTAATACTCTAGTGTGTTCCATTTACACGACTTACTCTACTTCTCAGTAACATATTATTGTTAAAAAGGTTATTCTTCTATTTACTTTATGCTAATCGAGATAAACAATAGCAGAAATGGTCTCATTACTTAGTTCCTCTAAGCAAAAGGGAAATAAGGGAGTACTATAGGATAAAGTGATCGTCAAATCTTTAAAAAGCTGGTTGTTATGTTGTTGAAATTCCTTTGTTTGTATGACCAGGAGTTGACAAATTCCCGTATGAGAAAAATATTCTAAAGCTGAAATCAATATAGAGAAATATCTCAGAAACGGCCAGCATACACTAAAAATCTGATGTGTTACATTCACATGACTTTCTCTAGCTCTTCTACAAGCTTCTCGCATAAGAATACTTTTCTTTCTGCACGTTGCTAATTATAATCATTCGCAGAATGTTCTTATTACTTAGTTCCTTATCAGTAGAAAGGAAATAAGGGAATACATCATGTTAAACCGATAGTCAAATGTTTTAAATGCTGTCGTTATTCGATTGCCATTGCAAACTGCTTCTTTGCTTGTCTAGGATCAAAAGAACAACGGACTCACAAGTGAAACCAAAAACAAGGAATATCTCGGAAACGGTTACCTCCACAGCAAAAATGTAAAGGATATAAATTGTGTGTTTTGATCAGATCTATATTTTATGTGTAGTAAGTTTTTGTCTATCTCTTACTGTTTAGCAGTTAAGCAAAATTCATCCAGAATAAAGGGATCTTCAGAGGCTACTCCCAGAAAATTCAATATATACAGTTTATTTGGTATGTAAATATCTTTAATATACGGATTTTAATCAAAATCGTTACAACCATTTTTTAGAAAATCAAAATTTTCGAAAATTTTCCATGTAAAGGGTAGTTGGGGGTGGGGGGATTTTCTTGAAAATCTTCGTGTCACATCCTTGGAAGATACAAAATCTAAATACCAAATTTTGTACTTAACGGTCTTTTCGTTTTTGAGCTATGCTGTCCATAGACACACACACACGAATTTGTTTCTGAAAATAATTTTTTTTGGATTCAGGGGGTCCTAAAACATATATTTCCGGTGAAATCTCGTATCAATTTTTGGGTGGAATACAATACTTCCTCTATACACTATGTACATAGTACGTATAGAGAAAGTAAAAACGTTTGATACAAATTGTGTGTTTTAGCGAGATCTACAATTTTATATAGTAAGTTTTGTCCATCTGTTATGGTATACCAGTTATACAAAATTCAGCAAAATTCATCCAGAATAAAGAGAACTTTAGAGGTGATTCTCAGAAAATTCTAAATATACATTTCATTTATAATGTAAAATGTGTTTAATGTACGGTATTTTAATCAAAATCGTTAGAACCCCTTTTAGAAAATCAAAATTTACGAAATTATCTCCATATAAAAGGTAGTTTTGGATAGGGGTGGATTTTTCTTAAAATCTTGATGTTGTTAATGCATTTTGCGATAGATTCTTTACTTGAAGTAGCACATGTTGAGTGTTACGTCATTTCCTAATTGTACTGTAAGTATTACTTACAGTGATTGTTGGCATGGCAATTAATAAATGAATTGTAAATTTAGCTTACATTACCAAATATGTGTTGAGAATGATTAACTTACCTATCTAGTAATTATGAAAACATCTACATCTGTAACCTAACATGTAGTATTTGCTTAGGCGCTCGTCCATATCTGCCACGCCCTATCTCATTGTTGCTGCAGTCAATGGCTGTTCCAGTAGAAAAATAAAGACCACCTTGTTATAAACAGACTACAAGATGAGGAAGCTCTCATCTGTGACAAACACAATAGCATAACAACTCGGGTGGACGATGAAACTTTCACCAGATAAAACATATCTGGAGTGAGTGCAGACAGCAAAGGCACTGTGTGTGTCACACAGCACCCGATTCGTCAGGTTTGGGCGACGTAAAAAAAACCTTGCGCTTTTCCATGCTCTGCTAACGTCAAAGTATTTGCATGTGTGTCTAGAGAAGGTACCAACAACACCAGCTAATGGAATTGCAGAGTCTACCCTGGTATTAGGGGACCCTCTATCACACGGTTCACAGTATTGTCTCTCAAGGATCTTTTGGAATGAAAATTTAATTATAAATCTCATGTGTTCATCTATTTCACACTAAATTATCCCTGCATTCTTCCCTGTAATTCTTGTTAATGTATGCATGTGTGCATGCGTGTATGTATGTGTATGCATGCATGTATGTATGAATTAACTTTAATTACTAAGTAATTCTAATATGGCAGATTAATGCAATGGATTTAAGCTCCATAAATAAAGTTTATGCTTTTTTTAGAACATGTCCACACAAGCAAATTTAGGTTTATAAGATAGTACTTCACATATTCTAAATTCTGCCAAAATAATTAAATTAATAAAATTCAATTTTAATAAAATTATTTCAAATATCTGGTCCTCCAGGTGATTTTTTGAAAATATTGTTAATTAGTATTTCAAGTCAAGGTGAATAATGGATTACAATAAATTTTATTTATAATATGGATTGTTATTGAAATTACAATTAGATGTATGTGTGTATGTCTGTCTGTATGTATGCATTTATGTATGTAGTTATTCTCTACAATTAGGCACTACCCGGTGGCAGAGTTAAATGTACAAAATTCACTTACAATAATAATCTTACAGTTAAATTAAGAATAGTTATACAACATAATCAACTAACAGTATTACATATATATATGTTTTTTAAATGCCTCTTATTATTCAGTACACCAATATTTATGTCAGCTACCAGCATGTTTATAAACAGTTATTATGAAGTTTCAACATTTAATACTATACATTACTAATACATACATTAATAATAATATACACTAATACAGTTTTTGAAATCCTTAATTACTCTACAATATTTACTCAAATTGACTAACATTTATTCTCTTTAAATTATCCCTAAATTTCTTTAAGGTCAGAGGGCAGCCCTGAAAGGCTGCTACAGGCAATTCATTCCATTCTTCAATGGTCCTATTAACAAAAGAAAATGTTCCTATGTCGGTTCTGTACCTTCTACCCTTAATTTTATACAAATGGTCGTTTTGTCTGTAGTATGCTGGGTTTTCTAACCTCTTTCTAACGTCCACCCAAGCATTTAAACCAAGGTAAGCTTTAAATAGTGCGACTAACCTATGTGTTTTACGCCTAACCTTTAGCGGCTCCCATTTATTCTCTTCGACTTTCATAAGACCAAACTCTTTACCTCTCTTTACCAGCGAATCACTTTGATTAACCCTGTATAGGTCCCAGCATGCTACTCCATATTCCATAACTGGCCGCATTAAGAACTTGTAGGCAATTTTCCTGGATACTAATATAAACAGCAAACAGTAAGTCGTCATTCGTTTTACTTTTGTTAATGTCGCGTGCAAAGAGGACCGATTTCAAAGCTATCACATAGCGACCAGCTTTTAAAAGATGTGAGTATCGGTTTAGCCTTGTGATGCCGGTCCTCAAGGCCGAGCTTTGATACTTCGTGGCGCAAGGGATCGCCTTGGGCATGGGTGTGTTTGTATGTTTCTAAAATGTGTGTATTAGAAGCAAAAAGGTAATCAAACAAAGTAAAGTTTAGGTAATGAGGAAAAATAATCCCAACAAGACTCCAGAACTGTATTAAAAAACCTGTGTTCCATTCACATGACTTTCTCTACGTTTCTGCAACAAATTATTGTTAAAAAGCTTATGCCAATCGAGAAAAATAGCAGAAATAATCTTATTACTTGCTTCCTTGTGAGTAGAAGCGAAATAAGGGAGTACCATAGGTTAAGTGACAGTGACAGCTGGTTGCTATGTGACTGAAGTTACTTTGTTTGTATGGCTAGGAGTTGATAAATTCCTGTGTGAGAAAAGTAAAAGCTTTTTAAAGCTGAAACCAAAAACAAGGGATATCTCAAAAACGATCAACTCCACGAAAAAAATGCATATAACATAAATTGTGTGTTTTAAAGTGCTCTACATTATTTGTGTGGTAAGTTTTTCTCCATCCCTTACGGTTAAGCAGTTACGCAAAATTTCGTAAAATTCATCCAGAATAAAGTAGTCTTCAGATGCTATTCCCAGAAAATTCAAGATATACATTAATTGTGAGGTAAATATCTTTAATATATGTTATTTTAACCAAAATCGTTAGAGCTATTTTTCAAAATTTTCGAAAAAAGTTCCATGTAAAGGGTAGTTTGAGGTGGGGGGATGTTTATCAAAATCTTCGTGTTGCATCCCTGGAAGATACTAAACTTAAATACCAACTTAAACACACACACTCACAAGCGCGCGCGCGGACCTTTTTGTGAAAATGCTTTTCTTGCATACAGGGGACCCTAAAACATATGTTTCTGATACAATTTCGGTAACTAATTTTTGGGTGGAGTGCAATACCTTCTCTATACACTATGAATATAGTATCTACGTGTAGAGAAAGTAAAAAAAAGTAGATCTCGTTAAAACACACCCTTTGTCAATTAATTTTTGTGGAACTAACCATTTATGAGACATTTATTTCTATTGGTTTAAAATGTTCAATACTTATACTTTTATCTAATGGGAAGTCGTCATTCGTTCTTGATGTTGCACCTGGCCATGTAATGAGAATGGAACTTCAATATCATTAGTTAGCGACCAGTTATTACTTTTTCTAGCGCGCAAGGATAACTCAAAAACAAAAAAAGTTTTTAAAATACCAAACTAGGATGCGACACGAAGATTTTCAGGGAAATCCCCCATCCCAAGCTACCATTTTCATGGAACATTTTTCAAACATTTTGATTTTCTCATAAATAAAAAACGATTTTGATTAAAATGCCTAATGTATAAAATATTGTTATGATATACGAAATGTATATCTTGAAATTTCTGGGAATAGCCTCTGAAGACCTATTCATTTTGGATGACTTTTATATAACTGGCAAACCGTAAGAGATATACAGAAGCTTACTACACAAAAAAATGGAGATCTCATTAAAACACACAATTTTTTTATAGTTAATATCCAGATAATCCGAATTATTGGTTCCAATTTTAAGCCACATACATCTTTCTTCTCGTTTGTTGCACATATCAACCGGCTTTTAAAGGACGAGAATATCGCTTTAGCCTGTAGATTTTCTTATTTATCTTCTATTTAAAAGGAAGCTAGTAATAATACTAATTCTGCTTATGTTTATCTTGATTAGCATGATGTAGATAACAGATTAATTTTTGAATAAAAGGTTTGTTTGCCGAACAGCTAGAGGACATTATGTGAATGGAATATGTTAGGTTTTTACTTTCTCTACACGCACTATGTACAAAGTGTATAGAGGTGTTGTAATGCACCCAAAAATTCGATACCGACATTTCACCGTAAATACATGTTTTGGGTACCCCTGAATCAAAAAAAGGCACTTGTGTGTCTGTGGACAGCATAGCTCAAAAACGAAAGGACCGTTGAATACCAAACTTGGTACTTAAGTTTACTATCTTCCGCGGATGCGACACGAAGATTTTCAAGAAAATCCCCCCACCCCCAATTGGCGTTTACATGCAACTTTTTTCGAAAATTTTGATTTTTTCAAAAATGGTTTTAACGATTTTGATTAAAATATCGTATATTAAAGATATGTACCTAACAAATAACATGCATATCTTGAATTTTCTGGGAGTAGCCTCTGAAGAATACTTTATTCTGGACGAATTTTACGGAATTTTGCATAACTACTAAAACGTAAGAGATGGACAGAAACTTGCCACACAAAAAACGTAGAGCACTTTAAAACACACACTTTATGTTACATGCATTTTTTCATGGAGTTGATCGTTTTTGAGATATTTCTTGTTTTTGGTTTCAGCTTTGAAAAACATATTTTTCTCATTGAGGAATTTGTCAACTCCTGTCCATATAAACAAAGGAACTTCAGTCACATAGCAACCAGCTTTAACCTACGGTACTCCCGTATTTCGCTTCTACTTACAAGGGACCAAGTAATACGGAATATTTCTGCTAATGTTCATCATGATGATATATTACTTGGGTGTCTTCTCAAACCGATTATCTTGTAATAAGAAATACCAGTTTTGCAGCTGTTTTATCAATATCAATCATGCTTATACATGTAGATAGCTTTCAAAACATTAACGATATCAGGACTGGAAAGCAGCTCCTACTTGTGTTTGTTTCCAAAAGGTTGTATTTTTTCAAAAAGGCAGAGGTTTGAAACTGCAGATTCACTCGTTAAACACACACACACAGACACACGCGGACTAACGTGAACAAACTTTTGAATTGCGATGGAGTCAAAGAGAGAGTACTAAAGCCCTTTTTTTTTCATCAGTCCGACAGAATGTTTTAACTTTTCAGTGTTAGCCTCTACCTTTCATTTCCTGTGGCCATCACCACAACCTGAGCCAAACTTTGTTTTAAAACTTTACATGGGAAACACACACGACAACCAAACACATTTCAATCTTTTCGTTCAGGAAATCTCTGCTAATGCTCTGCTTTATTATTCGTGGCTTTTCATCCGTTACTTTTTCAGCCCTTCTAAATCTTCCATACTAAACACACTACTACTATTTTTTCCATAATTCGTTCAATCATGAGTTAGAAGGACAGTATTTGATTGGTTTATACTGGTACAGTACCTCCTTCATCGGGTGGTTGTTACTTTCTCTAGCACGTAACTACACACAATGTAACTACATATCAGCTAGAGAATGCATTGTATTCCACTAAAACATTCGATATCGAGATTTCACCAGAAATATACGTTTTAGGGTGCATGTGTCTTTGAACACGATAACTCGAAAACGAAAAGTCGGCAAAATACCATATTTGGTATTTAAATTAAGTATCTACCAGGGATGCAACACAAAGATTTTGAAGAAAATTTCACTTTCCCAAACTACACTTTACATGGAAACATTTTCGAAAATGTTGATTTTCTCAAAAATGACTAACACTTTTGATTAAATTACCGTATATTAAGGATATTTATATGGAAAATAAAATGTATGTCTTGAATTTTCTGGGAATTTTCTGAATGAATTTTGCACAATTTTGTGTAATTGGTAAACCGTAATAGATAGACAAAAACTTACCAGACAAAAACATATAGATCCGTTAAAATGCACAATTTATGTAATATACATTTATTTTGTGGAGTTGAGCATTTCTGAGATATTCCTTGTCATTTGTTTAAGTTTTAAAGTACTTAAAATTTTCTCACACGGAAAGTTGTAAACTCCTGGCCCTGCATAGAAACGGAGTTCAACCACATGGCAACCAGCTTTTAAAACGTTTTACTATCGTTTTAGCCTAGTGTATTCCCTTATTTTCCTCCTACTTACAAGGAAAGAAGTAATTAAGACAATTTCTGCTTATGTTTATCTCAATTATCATAAAATAGACAGAAGGATATGCTTTTTAACAATTATTTGAAAGTTATGTGAATGGAACACATCAGATTTTTTCCATAATTTTTTTAATCGCGAGTTAGAAGGATTTTATTTGATTGGTTTATACTTGCACAGTTTATCATCTCAACTCCTCCGTCGTGAGATCAGCTCACTAACTTCTTACCTGGAGGTCCCGGGGTCAATTTCTGCTCGGAGCCTGGAAAATTTTACGATTAATGTCTTCTATTCAGAGAGTTTGAAAATAAGGATGCGATAACAAATTTTCACATGAAACTGAGTTAAAAAGCAACAGAAAACTACAGCAACCGATCCTGTAATAAATCTGGTGTGCTCTACTCACATGAATTTCTCTACCATTTATGCAAATAAAGTATTCCTAGAAAAAGTTCCAGTATTAGAAAAGTTGTCTTATTATTTGCTTCCTTCTAAGCAGAAGGGAAAAAAGAGAATACACTAAGCTACAGCTGATGGATTTTTTTCGGGCGTAAATATCATTGGTATGGCTTCCTTCGGGAGGGAAGTAAAGCCGTTGGTCCCGTGCAGTACCTCTGAACAAAATTAATCGGTCTTTCATAGAATGTGACATTGAAAAGCACAGTAATTAAAGAGCGTCCATAAATAACAACCAGTATCAATTTCCATAGTAGAATCTTTTAAAATCTGACCGCCATGTAAATAATTGAAGTTCTATTCACTTCGTATGCCTAGGAGTAAAACAAAACATTTATAGCCCGCCTGGGTAGTGTGGTGATAGAGCGTCTGCCTCACATTCAACAGGTCGCGAGTTCTTATCTCGCTAAGGGTGAGTAACCCGGATATTTTTTTTTTTTTTTTTTTTTTTTTTTTGGGTTTTCCCTTATCCTGAGAAGATGCATGTCGAGTAATTTTAAGCTCTATTGACCCCGAGATCATTTGAGCATCATTTTATCAATTTCATTCATCGTCCGATATGACCAACCAGGTTAAAGGACATTAAGCTACAAAAAATTTGTGAAATGAAAGTTAATTTAGGTAGCTAAAACAAACTATTAAAAGCAATATTTCGGAAATGGTTAACTCTATAAAAACGTTGATGTATGTCATATATTGAGTTTTAATGAGGTCTATATATTTTATTTAGCAAACTTTTGTCTATCTCTTAAGGCTTAGTTCTATAAAATTCAATTGTGTGTGTACACACACATTTAGTTTGTCATGAAAATATCTTAAACATATGGCATTATAGTCAAAATTATTAGAGCTATTTCTGAGAAAATAAAAATTAAAAAAAAAATTGTTCCATGTAGGGGGTAGTTGGGAGTGGAGAATTTTTCTCAAAATGATCATGTCGCATTCTTGGGGAGACTTGACATATCACCGTCTTTTCCTTTCTGAGTTATCGAGTTCACAGATACCGGACACACACACAAGGACCTTTTTTTCAATATGCTGTTTTTGGATACAGGGGACCCTAAAACGTTTATTTCCGGTGAAATCTTGGCATCGAATTTTTGGATGGAATACATAACCTTCTCTATCCTATATATAGGCTGTACATATGTGCTAGAGAAAGTAATAATACTATTTTGAACTCAATACGGTGAAATATCGACATCGAATTTTTGGGTGGAATGTAATGCATTCTCTATACACTATACAAATGGTACATGCAGAGAAAATAAATAGCTTCCATTTCAGATTCGTGTTTAAATGCCATTTTTACGCCCCATTTTGTCAATTTTGAACCATATTAAGATACTCACTTTTTTACTTTCTCTATACGTACTATGTACATAGTGTATAGAGAGGGTATTGCACTCCAACAAAAAATTCGATACCGAGATTTCACCGGAAATACATATTTTAGGACCCCCTGTATCCAAAAAAAGCATTTTCAGGAAAAGGTCCGTGTGTGTGTGCGTCCGTATGTCCGTGAACACGATAACTCAAAAACGAAAAGTAGCTGAAATAACAAACTTGGTATTTAAGTTTAATATCTTCCAGGGATGAGACACGAAGATTTTAAGAAAAATCCCCCACCCCAAACTACCCTTTACATGGAATTTTTTTTCGAAAATTTTGATTTTCTTAAAAATGGCTCTAACGATTTTGGTTAAAATATCATATATTAAAGATATTTACCTAACAAATAAAATGTATATCTTGAATTTTCTGGGAATAGCTTCTGAAGATCTGTTTATTCTGGATGAATTTTGCTTAATTTGGCATAACTAGTAAACCGTAAGAGATAGACAAAAACTTACTGTACAAAAAATGTAGTTCTTATTAAAATACATAAGTTATGTCATATACATTTTTCTTGTGGAGCTTACCGTTTTCGAGATATTCATTGTTATTAGTTATACTTTTCTCAGACGGGAGTGTCCGTTTTTCTTTTGTTCTACTCCTGGCCAAGAAAAGAGCGATTTGTAATGAAAATCGCATAACGACAGATTTTAAAATATTTGACTATTGGTTTAGCCTAGTGTATTCCCTTATTTTCTTCCTACTTATACGAAACTAAATAATAAGAACATTGTGCTAATGAGTACCACGATTAGCAAGGTGCAGAAAGAAGAATCTTATGTGAGAAGTTTGGAGAACAGCTAGAGAAAGTGATGTGAGTGTAACACATCGGGTTTTTTTAGTTATTAATGCATATTATTGTATTTTCAACTTGAAATAGACATATTTAAGGGCAAGTGTTATTAGTAAAAGCCAAATTTCGGATTCTTAGCAATTTTCACCATAGTGAAAACGTTAAAATACTACACCAACTTACAGTTATCCATTTAAATTGTCACGTGATATGGTAATAAAAACAACAGGAAATTGAACTACAAGCATTACATTATTTAATGAGGCAAAAGATTTTTTTTGATCAATTTTCAGTTTAGGGTAGCCTTAATTTATACAAAATGTCAGTACACATGTAAATGCTATTGACATTATCTCAGGCCACAATTATTTCTATGAAATATTACGTGAGGTTTGGAGCTATCGATGATTGTTTTTGTTTGCGATACCGAAATCAGATGAGGTGCTGCTGGGGGGAAAAAGGCTTAATGGCTCTTGACGGTGCTTATTAATGCAGGCAACGATGTTTTGTCCCCCGATACAGCCTTCAGAAAATATTCATTGCTTGCTGAGTTATTTAAGGACGCCGTTCCGGGCATTCGTTGTAATAAGTGATGTGACTAAGTGGCGTCTGAATGATGAAGCAGCTCACATCAAACTATCTGATGCCAAATACTCGAAAAATCTTTCACTTAAACACCTGTGCTGAAGAGAGGAAGGAAATCTATAGCAGCGTTCTTTATGCAAATGTCCACCTCTCTCTACACAAATTTATTTATTGAAACAATAAAAACTCCCCTTATTTACGGACCACTAATAAAGACACACTAAACCAGACAAATTATAAATGGAATTATCTAATAATAGTGAATTAAAATCTGATGTGATCCATTCACATGACTTTCTCTACATCTCTGTAACAAATTATTGTTAAAAAGTTTATACTTCTATTTACTTCATGCTAATCTAGAAAAATGTAGCAGGAATAGTCTTATTACTTATTTCCTTGGAAGTAGAAACCAAATAAGGGAGTACCATAGGTTAAAGAGATAGTCAAAAGCTGGTTGCTATGTGACTGAAGTTCCTTTGTTTGTATGGACAGGAGTTGGCAAATTCCAGTATGAGAAAAGCGTAAGTTTTTAACGATGAAACCAAAATTAAGGAATATCTAAAATATTATGAATTCTACGAAAGAAATGTATATAATATAAATTATGTGTTTTAACAGGCTCTACATTTTTTGTGTAGTAAGTTTTTGTCCAACTCTTACGGTTTAGCAGTTATGCAAAGTTTCGTAAAATTAATCCAGAATAAAGTAGTCTTCAGAGGCTATTCCCAGAAAATTGAAGATATACATTTTATTTGTAAGGTAAATATCTTTAATATACGATATTTTAATCAAAATCGTTAGAGCCATTTTTGAGAAAATCAAAATTTTCGAAAAAAGTTCCATGTAAAGGGTAGTTTGGGGTGGGGGATTTTTCTCAAAATCTTCGTGTCGCATCCCTGGAAGATACTAAACTTAAATGCCAAGTTTGGTATTTTACCGACTTTTCGTTTTTGAGTTATCCAGTTCACAGACACACGGACACACACACGGACCTTTTTGTAAAAATACTTTTTTTGGATACAGGGGACCCTAAATCATATATTTCCGGTGAAATCTAGGTATCGAATTTTTGGGTGGAGTGCAATACCTTCTCTATATACTATGTATATAGCACGTATAGAAAAAGTAAAAATTAGATGTGCTCCATTCATATGGCTTTTTCTACATCTCTGTAACAAATTATTATTAGTTAATTAATTAATTGATTAATTATTGGTTTTTTAATATTTTTTTTTCGCACAAGCCGTGTGTAGGACAAGTAGAGTCAGACTGAAAAATTCAATGGCATTGTCGGGATTTGAACCACGTATCTTCCAGTTTCTAGTCGGTTGCTCCTACACCCGGCTTGTGTATTTAAAATAATTAAAAAAAAACAATATCAATTGACCATAATAGTTGGCTATACTATGAATCCTGGGACTTAGAGTACTTACAACATTGTAAGTCGACATTGGGGTTGTCATCTCAAAATAATTTGAGAACACCTTCTGGTTTACCGGGAAACATTCGAGTCAGTTGAGAAATCCAATGCTCTACCGGCATGTTGCCATGCAGCTCAGTGGAAGAGCAACCGGCTAGAGTCCGGGAGATCCGTTGTTCAAATTCCGGCTATGGCATTGAACTTTTTAGTCTGACACCACCTATCCAACTCTTGTCCTACACACGGCTTGTGTGAAAGAACAATCATTCTAAATTATGATAAATTTATTTTTACTTTCTCTGTACGTACTGTGTCACAGTGTATAGAGAAGGTATTGCATTCTACCCAAAAATTTGATACCGATTCGATACCGGAAAAAGACGTTTCAGGGTCCCCCTGTATCTAAGAAAAGCATTTTTAGAAAAAGGTCCGTGTATCTGTGAACGCAACTCAAAAACGAAAAGTTGTTAAATACAGAACTTAGGATTTAAGTTTGGTATCTTTCAAGGATGCAACACGAAGGTTTTCAAGAAAATCCCCGCTCTCCTAAGTGCGCTTTTTCTTAAAAATGACTAACGATTTTGATTAAAATACCACATATTAAAGCAATTTCTATCTCAAAATGTATATCTTAAATTTTCTGGGAATAGCTTCTAAATACCTGTTTATTCTGGATGAATTTTGCTTAACTTGGCATAACTAGTAAACCATAAGAGATAGACAAGAACTTACTATACAAAAAATGATGGTCTTGTTAAAATACACAAGTTACGTCATGTACATTTTTTTTCGTGCAGCTTACCGTTTTCGAGGCATTCCTCGTTATTAATTTCAATTGTGAAGCACTTACATTTCTCAGACGGGAGTGTGCGTGTTTCTTTTGTTCTACTCCTGGCCAAGCAAAGAAGCGATTTGCAATGACAATCGCATAACGACAGCTTTTAAAACTTTTGACTATCACTTTAGCCTGGTACATTCTCTTAGTTCCATTCTACTTTTAAGGAACCAAGTAGTAAAATTCTGTTAATATATATTTCGATTAGCATGGTGTTGAAAGAAGTAAGACTTTCGTAAGAAGTTTGTTTGTAGAGTAGCTACAGAAAGTCATGTGAGTGTAACGCAACCGACTTTCATGAACAAAAAACATTATGAACTGGATGAAACTTTAAATGACCATCGTAACTGAATTAACTGAAAGTACACTTGTGGGTCTGACAGTTGTTAAAAGAGAAGGTTGGCCGATTGGATTGTCACCTTGTTGCCAATAACTAAGAGAGCAGATTAAACAAATGAACGTCAGGTGCGAGCAGATTTCAAAGAAATGTACATCAGCTGTAATAACATTTTTACTTTCTCTAGCCCCGTATGTACGATGTACATTGGGATAGAGAAGTATTGTATTCCACCCAAAAATTCGATACCGAGATTTTACCGGAAATACATGTTTTAGGACCCCCTGTATCCAAAAAAAGCATTTTCAGAAAAAGGTCCGTGTGTGTGTCTGTGTGTCCGTGTATCTGTGAACACGATAACTCAAAAACGAAAAACAGCTAAAATACCAAATTTCGTTTTTAAGTTTAGTATCTTCCAGGGATGCGACACAAAGATTTTGCGAAAAATCCCTCTACCCCAATGGCTCTAACGATTTTGATTAAAATATCACATATTAAAGATATTTACCAAACAAATAAAATGTATATCTTGAATTTTCTGGAAATAGCTTCTAAAGACCTGTTTATTCTGGACAAATTTTGCCTAATTTGACACAACTAGTAAACCGTAAGAGATAGACAAAAACTTACTGTACAAAAAATTTAGGTCTTGTTAAAATACACAAGATATGTCACATACATTTTTCTCTTGGAGCTTATCGTTTTCGAGGTATTCATTGTTATTAGTTTCAGTTATGAAGTACTTATACTTTTCTCAGACGGGAGTATCCATTTTTCTTTTGTTCTACTCCTGGCCAAAAAAAAGAAGAGATTTGTAATGACAATCGCATAACGACAGCTTTCAAAACATTTGACTATTGGTTTAGCCTAGTGTATTCCCTTATTTTCTTCCTACTTATACGGAACTAAATAATAAGAACATTGTGCTAATGAGTACCACGATGAGCTAGGTGCAGAAAGAAGAAGAATCTTATGTATGAAGTTTGTAGAACAGCTAGAGAAAGTCATGTGAGTGTAACACATCGGATTTTTTAGCAATATCACTCTAGTCAGATAAACGTGAGTGGTTTAAATTCCCTAATCTCGGTCATTGTCTTGGCGCTTTAAGACTTGAACTAAATTGACACAAGTAATATAACGAGAGCTCCAAATTTAACTAGAGAAAAGTTGTAACTCGAGTTGTATTTAATAAAACTATTTGGTGAATAAGATAACAATTAGCCTATACGGACACCAGGAATAATATTCCTAAAGTCTCATTTGTCTTGACCTATATTTGCACCAAAAATCACTGCAACTTGATGTCCATATCATAAATTTCAGATATATTTATATTGCTACATTATATTATTGTGGCGTAAAATAAAAAGAGGTCTCTTTTTATTGCTACATTCTATTATTTTAGCTTAGTGAAGCATGACTGCAATTAATATGTCTACTGGAACTTCCGCCATTATGTACGGGGATGTCTAAGAAATTAAGCAAGACTTATTCATGTTAAGTGTATTAAAAAAAAAATCTGATGTGTTCCATTCACATGACTTTCTCTGCGTCTCTGCAACAAATTATTGTTAAAAAGTTTATACTTCTATTTACTTTCTGCTAATCAGAAAAAAAAAATAGCAGAACTAGTCTTATTACTTGCTTCTGTGTAAGTAGAAGCCAAATAAGGGAGTACCATAGGTTAAAGTGATAGTCAAAAGCTGGTTGACATGTCACTGAAGTTCCTTTGTTTGTATGGACAGTAGTTGACAATTTCCTGTTTGAGAAAAGTATAAGTTTTTCATTACAGAAACCAAAAACAAGGAACGTCTTATAAACGATGAACTCCACGAAAAAAAATGTATATAACATAAATTTTGTGTTTTAACGTGCTCTATAGTTTTGGGCAGTAAGTTTTTGTCCATCTCTTACGGTTTAGCAGTTATTCAAAATTCCGTAAAATTCATCCAGAATAAACTACTCTTCAGAGGCTATTCCCAGAAAATTCAAGATAAACATTTTATTTGTCATGTAAATGTCTTTTATATACGATATTTTAATCAAAATCATTAGAGCCATTTTTGAGAAAATCGTAATTTTCGAAAAAAGTTACATGTAAAGAGTAGTTGGGGGTGGGGGGATTTTTCTCAAAATCTTCGTGTCGCATCCCTGGAAGATACTAAACTTAAATACCAAGTTTGGTATTTTACGGATTTCTCGTTTTTGAGTTATCGTGTTCATAGTCACACGGACACACGAACCTTTTTGTGAAAATGCTTTTTTTGGATACAGGAGACTCTAAAACATATATTTCCGGTGAAATCTCGGTATCTAATTTTTTGGTGGAATACAATACTTCTCGATCCCTATGTACATACGGGGCTAGAGAAAGTAATATCACTACTGAATCATTAAATACAGTTGATTGTGGTTTCATTTATAGTCATCTTAGCTCTGGTCTTTTACTTTGGGGTAACCATACATCTGCTTTTAGAGTGTTTGTATTGCAAAAGAAAGCCTTGAGATTAATTTATGGAATTTCATGTCACACTGAAAACCACTTTTTACTTTCTCTATACATAGTGTATAGAGAAGGTATTGCACTCCACCCAAAAATTCCATACCATAATTTCACCGGAAATGTATGTTTTAGGGTCCCCTGTATGCAAAAAGCGTTTTGAGAAAAAGATCCGTGTGTGTGTCCGTGTAACTGTGAACACGATAACTCAAAAAGGAAAAGTCGGTAAAATACCAAATTTGGTATTTAAATATACAATCTTCCAGGGATGCGACACGAAGGTTTGAGAAAAATCTCTCCGCCCCAAGCTACCCTTTACATGAAACTTTTTTCAAAAATTTTGATTTTCTAAGAAATGTCTCTAACAATTTTGATTAAAATATCGTTTATTAAAGATATTTTACCTGAGAAATAAAATGTATATTTTGAATTTTCTGGGATTAGCCTCTGAAGACTACTTTATTTTGGGTCAATTTTACGGAATTTTGCATAACTGCTAAACCGTAAGAGATGGACAAAAACTTACCACACAACAAATGTAGAGCACGTTAAAGCACACAATTTATGTTATTACATTTTTTCGTGGAGTTGATTGTTTTTGAGATATTCCATGTTTTTGGTTTCAGCTATAAAAACATACTTTTCTCATACAGGACTTTGTGAACTCGTTTCCATTCAAACAAAGGGATTTCAGTCACATAGCAACCAGCTTTTGACCATCAATTTAACCTATGATACTCCCTTATTTCGCTTGAACTTACAAGGAAGCAAGTAATAAGACTATTTCTGCTAATTCTTTCTCGATTAGAAGGAAGTACATAGAAGCATAAGCTTTTTAACAATCATTTATTGCAGAGTTGTAGAGAAAGTCATGTGAATGAAACACATCAGATTTTTAAGGTTATGCTCTCGAATGGTTGATAAATTAGCCAGTGGCGTACTGGCACTTCCGAAACTTATAGCCATTACTTTGAAATTTCAATAAACAGGCCATTAATCTCCTATCTCAAATTGCTTATTTAAGTAATCTACAAATTCTGTGAAAATATTTCGGTACACTTCATTAACACCTGTGAACAAGTAGTTTCCATTATATATCTCTTAAGCTTTACAATAGCATACCTTTACACATAAGACAAGTTTCATTTTAGGTTTTCAAGAGCGGGGTCTGTACCATATTGAAGGCAATTCCTCTATATAGTCAAGATGAATTTTATAGAAATTTACTTGACTGTTAATATAACTGTCCAGTTTTTGACGATGTTATGAATACTTTTATTCCTATGGCAAAGAAATGATCTATCACTGTTCACTGATATTCAGAGAGAAAACAAATGCACTTGAGTCCGATATTTTTAGAATTCACAGGACTTTTTCTCTACATCACTATTGTAATTTATTGTTAAAAATTGTAATCTTCTATTCACTTCATGATAAACAAAAAAATTAGCACAAATAGTCCAATTACATGTAAGTAGGAGCGAAATAAAGGAGTACTATGGGTTAAGGTGACAGTTAAAAGCTGGTTGATATGTGACTGAAGTTCCTTTGTATGAACAGTAGTTGACAAATTGCTGTATGACAAAAGTGTGTTTTTCAAAGATGAAACAAAAACAAGGAATATCTTAAAACCGATCAACTCCACGAATAAATGCTATAACTTAAATTGTGTGTTTTAACGCGCTCTACAGTTTTTGTGTGGTAAGTTTTTGTCTATCTTTTACGGTTTAGCAGCTATGCAAAATTCCGTAAAATTCGTCCAGAATAAAAAGTCTTCTGAGGCTATTCACCGAAAATTCAAGTTATATGTTTTATTTGTGAGGTAAATATCTGAAATATACGAACTTTTAATCAAAATCATTAGAGCCAGTTTTGATAAAACACACATTTTCGAAAAAAGTTCCATGAAAAAGGTGTTTGGGGATGGGAATATTTCAAGTTTGGTATTTAACGATTTTTTAGTTTTTGAGTTATGCTGCCCCTCCACACACACACACGGACATTTTTCTAAAAATGCTTTTTTTGGATTCAGGGGGACCCAAAACATTATTTCCTGTAAAATCTCGGTATCGAATTTTTGGGTGAAACACAATACCTGCTTTATACACTACATATGTATAGAAAGTAACAACAATTATACGTGAGTGTGATAAGTGGTCGATTAAAATGCAGAAATAATGAGTTCCAATAAGTTAGAATTTTACGCATCAATGTACTGAATTGGCCACTTCCTGCGATCAAGGATCATGAACGAAATAATCACTATAATAGCCTTCAGTGCTGGAGCAGATCAGGGCTGCTTCTGCTGCTGCTACAGAATATCATGTTTTGGGGAGAGGGGGAGGAGTTGGGGGACTTACCCTCTGGAAATGTTTGGACACAATATCACTTACAAAATAAGCGTATCGGCTACAAAAGGGAAACTTTTCCCTCCGTGTTTACTCTGGATAACAACCTGTTACCACGTGATATTCGCATTATGTCATTCAGATCTATATTTAAAGACATAATGACGGTGGCACGGAATTGAGGAACTAACAGTTTGAATTTGGTAACCCCAAGAAGTTGGTTATTCTTACGTTTTACTTTCTCTACACGTACTATGTACATAGTGTATAGAGAAAAAAATTGATACCGAGTTTTCATCCGAAATAGACGTTGTATGTTCCCTGTTTCCGAGCTCTATCTATTGGAAACGAAAGCATTATTTTCCCCTTGCTGCTGCGGCAACTTCTCCGTCACTAAAGTCCTGAGCTCACCATAACTCTCAGGCCTAGAGTGTGCTGCAGTTTGCCTGCTAATTCGGCGCATATCGCTTGATACAGGACTGAATTTTTACCCTTAAATCTCTTTATACGTTACCCAACAGCAATGGTTTCAAATGGTTTCCATTTGAAACTGATAGAGAGAAAAACCATATACTTCATTGATATAGCTTTCTCTACATGTTCTGCAAACAAACCTATTTTTAATTCCCTGAAACCAAAAGTATTTCTACTTTCTCTACACGTACAATGTACGTATTGAATTAAGAAGTGTATTGCACATAAAACTTCGATAACGAGATTTCATCAGAAATACATGCTTTGAGACTCCTGAACCCCCCCCCCCAAATAAACCTTTTTAGAAAAATGTCCGTGTGTGTATCTGTGGGCAGCATAGCTCAAAAACGAAAGGCCTGTTAAATACCAAACTTGGTATTTAAGTTAAGTATTTTCCAAGGAAGGTCGTGAGGACCGCATTAACCGGCCGGGAGGGGCTCGAGGCGCTGACCACGTCTCACCCTCCAATACTGCACCCCATCCATGACGTCTGTAGTGGACCGAGATGGGGGACGCAGCGGCCGGGCGGTAGGCCAAGGCTCCCGTGAGCTGTCGTGCCATGGAGTTAGTTATTTTCCAAGGAATGCGACACGAAGATTTTCAAGAAAATCGTGCCACTCACAACTACCGTCTACATTGAACTGTTTTTCAAAAACTTTTATTTTCTCAAAAATGGATATAACGATTTTGATTAAAATACGGCATATTAAAGATATCCTTAGCGCAGCTGCTTACCAAGCGGGAGACCTGGCCCGGGGTGCACTCAGCCTCATAAGGTCCCTGGGGGGCCAATTGCGGAGCTACTTGATAGAGAAGTAGCGGCTCCAGGTCATGAGCACCGCATTAACCAGCCGGGGAGACTCGAGGCGCTGACCACGTCTCACCCTCCAATACTACACCCCATCCATGACGTCTGTAGTGGACCGAGATGGGGGACGCAGCGGCCGGGCGGTAGGCCAAGGTTCCCCGTGAGCTGTTGTGCCATGGAGTTATATTAAAGATATTTACCTGACAAATAATATGAATATCTTGGATTTTCTGGGAATAGCCTCTGAACACTACTTTATTCTGGATGAATTTTGCGGGATTTGCATAACTGCTAAACCGTAAGAGATAGACAAAAACCCATTAAACAAAATATGTAGATTTCGTTGAAACAACATTTATGTCATATACTTTATTTTCATAGAGTTGACGATTTTGGAGATATTCCTTGTTATAGGTTTCAGTTTTAAAATACTTAAAACGTTTCATTTCACCAACTTTTAAAATATTTGACTAACGTCCTTCCTAGTTTATTTCATTGTTTCCTTTCTACTTAGAAGAAAGCATCTCTGCTTATCTTTATTTCAATTAGCAATGATTTCTACCAAACTATTTCGAGATGGCATACCACAATGGTGACTTACAATGCCGCAAGTACTAAAATAATAATGTTGCCATGGTAGCTCAGTAGTAAAGCAACCGGCTAGAGACCGGGAGATCCATGGTTCAAATCCCAGCTATGGCATTGGATTTTTCAATCTGACTCTACTTCTTGTTAATAATCTTATTCATCTATTTCATGATAATCCGGATAAACATTTGCATAAATTGCTTTATTTCTTGCTTCCTTATAATTAGAAAGGAAATAAGGGAATACACTAGGCTAAACCGACAGTTAAATGTTTGAAATGTTGTTTGCTATGGGATTAAAATCTGTTTCTTTGCTTGGTCAGGCGTATCAGAAAAGTTTTAAGTATTTTAAAACTGAAACCAATAAAAGGAATACTTCGAAAGCGGTCAACTCCACGAAAAAAAAATGATGGGTTCCATTCTCATGACTTTCTCTACATCTCTGCAACAAATTATTGTTAAAAAGCTTATTCTTCTATTTACTTCATGCTAATCGAGAAAATATTAGCAGAAATAGTCCTATTACTTACTTCCTTGTAAGTAGAAGTGAAATAAGGGAGTAACATAGGTTAAAGTGATAGTCAAAAGCTGGTTGCTATATGACAAAAGTTCTTCTGTTTGTATGGACAGTTTATAAATTCCTGTATGAGAAAAGTATAAGTTTTTTTCAAAGCTGAAACAAGGAATATCTAAAAACGATTAACCCCACGGAAAAATGTATATAACATAAATTGTGTGCTTTAATGTGATCTTTATTCGTTGTGCGGTAAGTTTTTGTACATCTCTTACAGTTTAGCAGTTATGCAAAATTACCTAAATTTCATCTAGAATAAAGTAGTCTTCAGAGGCTATTCCTTGAGCATTCAAGATAAATATTTTGCTTGTGAGGTAAACATCTTTAATATACGATATTTTAATCAAAATCGTTATAGTCGTTTTTTAGAAAATCAAAATATTCGAAAAAGTTCAATGTAAGGGGTAGTTGAGGAGGGAGGATTTTTTTGAAAGTCTTCGTGTCGCATCCGTGTAAGAAACTGAACTTAAATACCAAGTTTGGTATTTTACCGACCATTTTTGAAAAAAAATCAAAATGTATGAACTCTTTTTCCATGTAAAGGATAGTTGGGGGTTGGGGGATCTTTTTTTTTTATATAATTCCGGAGACTTAACAGGACTCCTGCGCTGTATTCCTTTTTCCTTTTTTTCCAGTTTGCTACATATCCTTAGGTGGTCTATTAAGGTTTAACGTTTTCCTTTCACAAATACATTCGCAGACATATACACATTTACAAACACCCATGCCCAAGGCGGGACTCGAACCCACGATCCCGTGCGCCGCGAAGCACCAAAGCGTGACCGGGGGAACCGGCAATTAAACAATTGAGCTACAACCATTGCTTCTTTATAACCTTCATATCGCATCCTTGGAAGATACTGAACAAAAATATCAAGTTTGGTATTTAACGGACTGTTGCATTTTTGAGCTATGCTGCCCATGCATATTTTCTTAAAAATCTGACGTGTTCCATTCACATGACTTTCTCTACATCACTGTAATAAATAATTCTACTTCATGCAATATGAGATAAACGTTTGTATAAACGGTCTTATTACTTAGTTTCTTATAAGTGGAAGGGAAATAGGGGAATACACTATACTAAACCGACATTCAACTGTTTTAAAATGTGGTTGCTATGCGATTGAAATCTATATCTTTGTGTGTAGTTAACAAGCTGCCCATGAGAAAATTATAAGTATTTTAAAACTCAAACTAATTACTACGAATATCTCAAAAACAGTAAATTTCACGAAAAAATGTATACAACATAAATTATGTGCGAGATCTCGTTTTGTGTTAAGTCAGTTCTTGTCTATCTGTTACGGTTTACCATTTATGAAAAATTCCGCAAAATTCATCCCGAATAAAGATGTCTTCTGAGGCTATTTCCAGGAAATTCAAGATATACATTTTATTTGTCATGTAAATAACCTAATAATGCGATATTTAAATGAAAATCGTAACAGTCATTTTTGAGAAAATCAAAATTTTGAAAAACGTTACTATGTAAAGGATATATGGGGTGGAGGATTTTATTAAACATTTTCGTGCCCTATCCTTAAAAGATACTGAACTTAAATATCCAGTTTGTTATTTAACGTAAATTTCGTTTTTGAGCTCTGCTGTCCCTCCCCCGCAAAGCACATACACACAGGGAAATTTTTCTAAAAATGTTTATTTCTGATGAAATATCGTAATCGAATTTTTGAGTGCAATGCAATAACTCCTCTACACACTATGTACATAGAACGCGTAGAGAAAGTAAAAATACTTTTGTTTTCAGGAAACTCAAAACGTGTTTATTTGCAGAACATGTAGAGAAAGTCATGTGAATGTAACTTATTACATTTTTTTTTTGGTTTCAGGTAACCCAAAACATGTATATCTCTCCCTATCAGTCCTTTTTTTTTTTTTTTTTTTTTTTTTTAATAAAATACAGTTTCGGAGGCTTGTCAGGACTCCGGCGCTGTATTCCTTTTTTTTTTTTTTTTTTTTTTTCCAGTTTCCTATATTTCCTTAGTAGACCTTATTATTCTTAACGTTTTCCTTTTACATATACATACACAAACATAGACACATTTACAAACACAGAAACACCCATGCCCAAGGCGGGACTCAAACCCACGATCCTGTGCACCACGAAGCTCACCAGGATCGGCTTTCAAACCATTGCTGTTGGCCGACTTATCGGGGAACGTATAAAGTGATTGAGGGTAAAATTCTGTCCTGTCTCAAGCGATATGCGCCGAGCTAGCAGGCAAACTGCAGCACACTCAAGACCTGAGAATTATGGAGAGCTCAGGACGAAGAAGTTGCCGCAGCAGTAAGGGGAAAATAATGGTTTAAGTTCTAATAGAGCTCGAAAACAGGGGACCATAAAACGTCTATTTCCGAAGACAACTCGGTATCGAATTTTTGGGTGCAATACAGTACCTTCTCTATACACTATGTACATGTAGAGAAAGTAATTATAATATCAGACAGTATTCTGATTCTACATATACCAATCAGCATGGAAAATCTAAACCTTTAGGTTTGATTATAAACATTTAAACTAAACTGAGGATGATAACACCCTGCGACACTCTTTATGCCTGACATTGATAAATTTGTGTCGAAATAAAGGTGTCAGCGTCCTGCTATACCCCCTCTACCAACATGTTTGTAAAGCCTCATTTGAGGAAGAAAGACTGCAAGATATATGTTGGTACCTGCCACTCGCCTTTAAAATTGGCTACCTCCGCCACTACTGTACATTACATGCCAAACAATACTCATGATAGCTCCAGATAGAGTGGAGAGACGTCTGTCTCTCTTTTCCTACGTTTATCAGCGCACCAGGGATGGTCTAAAGGATTGAGAAACTTTTTATGCACGCGAGTGTACCCATAGCAAAAATCTGTGTTGCATTCACATGATGTTCTTTACATCTGTACAATACATTATTGTTAATAAGCTTATGCTTCTATTTACTTAATGCTAATCGAGAAAATATTAGCGGAATGGGTCTTATGACTTGCGGAAAATAGGGATTTTTTTTTAACAGTACTGGAGTCTGGTTAGGACTCCGGCGCTGTATCCCTAACTTACATTCCCTCTGTATGATTACTGGTTTTACTGTGCCTTTACACAAACATATACACATTGCACAAACACATAACACCCATGCCCAAGGTGGGACTTTGAACCCACGATTCCCTGCCCACGAAACACCAAAGCTAGACGCCTTAGCGAGCGACTTTAAGCTAAAGCGATAGGCAAATATATTAAAATCTGGTTGTTATGTGATTGAAGTTCCTTTGTTTGTATGGATAGGAGTTGAAAAATTCTCCTATAAGAAAATTGTATTTTAAAGCTGAAACTAATAACAAGGAATATCTCAAAAACACCCAACTCCACAAAAAAATGTATATAATATCAATTGGGTGTTTTCACAAGCTCTATGTTTTGTAAAGCAAGATGTGGCCTATCTCTTACGGTTTACCAGTTATGCAAAATCTATAAAAATTCATATCCGGAATAAAGGGATCTTTAGATGCCATTCCCAGAAAATTCACGATATACATTATATTTGTCGTGTAAATATCTTTAATATACGGTATTTTAATCGAAATCGTTAAAGCCATTTTTGAGAATTTCAAAGTTTTCGAAACTTTTGCATGTAAAAGGTAGTTGGGGTGGGAGGATTTTCCTCTAGATATTCGTATCGCATCCTTAGAAGATATTGAACTTAAATACCAAGTTTGATATTTTGCGGATTTTTCGTTTTTGAGTAATCGTGTTCACAGACACACGGACCTTTTTACTTTCACTACACGCACTATGTACATAGTGTATAGAGGAAGTATTGTATTCTACCCAAAAATTCGATACCGAAATTTCACCAAAAATGCATGATTTATGATCCCCTGAATCCCCCCAAAAAAAACATTTTCAGAAAAAAATTCCATATGTGTGCGTGTGTGTGTGTGCGCGCGCGCGCGTGCTTGTGGAAATCATAGCTCAAAAACGAATAGACCGTTAAATAACAAACTTGTTATTTAAGTTTGTTATTTTCCAAGGATGCAACACAACGATTTTCAAGAAAATTCCCCCACCCCAAATTACCCTAAACATGGAAAAACTTGGAAAATATTTATTTCTTCAAAAATGGCTGTAACAATTTTGATTAAAATCTCTTGTATTTAAGACATTTGCATGCAAAATAAAAAGTCTTGAATATTCTGGAAATAACCTCTAAAGACCTCTTTATTCTGGATATGAATTTTTATTAAATTTTGCATAACTAGTTAACAGAAAGAAATGAACAAAAACAACTTGCAGATCACGAAAAAGCACACAATTTATGTCACATACACTTTTTTCGTGGAGTTGGTAATTTTCGAGATATTCCTTGTTATTGACTTCAGTTTAAAATATTTACCTTTCATATACGGGAACTTGTCAAATCCTGCCACGCAAAGAAATGGATTTCAATCCAATAGCAACCAATTTTAAACATTTGACTGTCGGTTTAACCTAGTGTAGTCGCCTATTTCCCTTGTACTTACAAGGAACTAAGAAATAAGACCTTTCTGCTAATGTTTAACATTAAATAGGTAGAAGAATAAGTCTAATAACAATAATTTGTTGCCCGCCTGGGTAGTGTGGTGGTAGTGTGTCTGCCTCAAATTAAAAATTCTTGCTTTCGAATCTCACTTACGGTGATAAGGGGTTATTCGGGGTTTTCCCTTATTCTGAGAAGACGAATGTCGAGTAACTATAAGCTCCATTGATCCCGAGATCATTTGAGCATCATTTCACTAATTTCATTCATTCATGGTCCGATATGATCAACCAAGTTGAAGGACGTTATACCACAGGAAAAAAAATCTGATGAGTTCCACTCACATGACTTTCTCTACAACTCTGCAATAAATTATTGTTAAAAATCTTATGCTTTTATTTACTTCCTGCTAATCGAGAAAAAAATAGCCGAAATAGTCTTATTACTTGCTTAAGGGACTAATAAGGGACTACCGTAGGTTAAAGTGATAGTCAAAAGCTGGTTGCTACGTGACTGAAGTTCCTGTGTTTGTATGGACACGAGTTCACAAAGTCCTGTATGAGAAAAATATGTGAAACCAAAAATAAGGAATATCTCAAAACAATCAACTCCACGAAAATTATGTATATAACATAAATTGTGTTATTATTATAAATTGTGTGTTTTAAAGTCCTCTGCATTTGTTGTCTGGTAAGATTTTGTCCATGTTTTACGGTTTAGCAGTTATGCAAAATTCCGTAAAATTTACCCAGAATAAAGTAGTCTTCAGAGATTATTCCCAGAAAATTTAAATATATATTTTGTCAGGTAAATATCTTTAATATACGATATTTTAATCAAAATCGTTAGAGCCATTTTTAGAAAATCAACATTTTCGAAAAAAGTTCCATGTGAAGGGTAGTTTGGGGTGGGGGGATTTTTCTCAAAATCTTCGTGTCGTATCCCTGGAAGATACTAAACTTAAACACCAAGTTAGATATTTTACCGACTTTTTGTTTTTGAGTTATCGTGTTCACAGACACAATGACACACGGACACACACACATACACACACACACACACACGGACCTTTTACTGAAAATACTTTTTTTGGATACAGGGGGCCCTAAAACATATATTTCCGGTGAAATCTCGGTATCGAATTTTTTGGTGGAGTGCAATACATTCTCTATACACTATGTGCATAGTCGTATAGAGAAAGCAAAAATTGTTACCAAGATATAGAGTCATGCAAATTGAGCATATCAGATTGTTCTAATAATTGTTTTTTTATACAGCGGACCATAAGATATCTGCTTCCATTGAAAACTCGGTATCGAATTTTTTGGTGGAATAAAGTGCCTTCTCTATACACTACGTACATAGTAGGTGTAGAGAAAGCAAAAACACTGTAGTATAGATTAGTGTATATAGTTTTAAACTAACTCTTAAATAACTGTAATTGAGCGTCTTCTAGAAGCACAACAAAATCTACGTCATTGATAGAAGGTCTGATAGGTATCATTTTTGAGGGATGTTGTAATTATTTGTACGAAGTTTTTACAACAATAAACTGCAGTATGAATAATTATCTGTATAAAAATCTGATGTGTCCATTCACATGACTTTCTCTACATCTCTGTAGCAAATTATTGTTAAAAGCTTATGCTTCTACTTACTTCATGCTAATCGAGAAAAAATTAGCAGAATTAGCAGAAATAGTCTTATTACTTGCTTCCTTTAAGTAAAAGCGAAATAAGGGAGTACCATAAGTTAAAGTGATAGTCAAAAGCTGGTTGCTATGTGACTGCAGTTCCTTTGTTTCTATAGACAGGAGTTGGCAAAATCCCCTATGAGAAAGGTATACGTTTTTAAAGTTGAAACCAAAAACAAGGAATATCTTACAAACGATCCACTACACGAAAAAAATATATATCACATAAATTGTGTGTTTTAGAGTACTCTAAGTTGTTTGTGTAGTGCGTTTTTGTCCATTTCTTACGGTTTAGCAGTTATGCAGAATTCCGTAAAATTCACTCAGAATAAAATAATGTTTAGAGGCTATTCCCAGAAATTTAAAGATATACGTTTTATTTGTCAGGTAAATATCTGTAATATACGAAATTTTAATTAAAATCGTTAGAGCCATTTTTGAGAAAATCAAAATTTTCGAAAAAAGTTCCATGTAAAGGGTAGTTGGGTGTGGGGGGATTTTTTTCAAAATCTTCGTGTCGCATTCCTGAAAGATACTAAACTTAAATACCAAATTTGGTATTTTACCTACTTTTCGTTTTTGAATTATCGTGTTCACGGACACACTTTTTCTGAAAATGCTTTTTTTGGATACAGGGGACCCTAAAACATATATTTCGGATGAAATCTCGGTATAGTACGTATAGAGAAAGTAAACATTACTGGAATCATTTCACATCATGGCATTTTGTCCATGCTTTAAGCACAGGTTCCAGACAGAGTACGCGAGACGGCAGGCAGTTTACAGCGCTCATATTAACGAGAATGACACTCGAGAAAACAAAAGACTACACGTGCAATATACCTTGAAAACGTTTCCTCGGGTTATTCCCATTACCGTCGCAAGCATTCTTCAAGAGAATGTCTTGAGCATCAGTGAAGAAGCACTAAACGTGCAGTACAGAAACAGAAACCACTGTGAAAAATCACTGTGACTAGACGCTATGATATTTACAATTGTCTAACATGGAGGGAAATTGAATTCCATCCAAATATAGATGCCGTCATTTGAAACATGCAACGTTAACATTCCTTGTGGAGTAAAAAACATCTGATGTGTTACACTCACATGCCTTTCTCTAGCTGTTCTACAAACTTCTTACATAAGATTATTCTTCTTTCTGCATCTTGCTAATTGAGGTCTCATTAGCACAATGTTCTTATTACTTAGTTCCTTATAAGAAGGAAAAAATAAGGGAACACACTAAGCTAAAGCCATAGTCAAATGTTTTAAAGTCTGTCTTATGCGATTGTCATTAGAAATCCCTTCTTTCCTGGGCCAGGAGTAGAACAAAAGAAAACCGCACCCTCCCGTCTCAGAAAAGTATAAGTACTTCACAACCGAAACTAATAACACTGAATACCTCGAAAACTGTAAGCTCCACGAGAAAAATGTAATTGACATAACTTGTGTATTTTAACAAGAGCTACATTTTTTGTATAGTAAGTTTTTGTCTATCTCTTACGGTTTACTTGTTATGCCAAATTAAGCAAAATTCATCCAGAATAAACAGGTGTTTAGAAGCTATTCCCAGAGAATTCAAGATCTACATATTATTTGTCAGCTAAATATATTTAATATATGATATTTTAATAAAAATCGTTAGAGCCATTTTTAAGAAAATCAAAATTTTTGAAAAAAGTTCCATGTAAAGAGTAGTTTGGGGTGGGGGGGATTTTTCTCAAAATCTTCCTGTCGCATCCCTGGAAGATACTAAACTTAAATACCAATTTTGGTGCTTTACCGACTTTTCGTTTTTTAGTTATCGTGTTCATAGGCACACGGACACACACACACACACACACACACACACACACACGGACCTTTTTGTGAAAATGCTTTTTTTTGGATACAGGGGACCCTAAAACATATTTCCGGTGAAATCTCGACATCGAATTTTTGGGTGGAATACAATACTTGTCTATCTATGTACATTGTACACACGGGGCTAGAGAAAGTAAGAATTACTGCGTATTACGAGGATTGTCCTAGAAATACTCGACCTAACAAAGAAAGCACAAACATTTTGGGGAAAAACATTTTTATTTCTCTACATAGTCTCATTTCAGCTAGATACACTTTTCCCAGCGATGTTCAATAGCTTCAGTACCCTGTTTTTAGAATTATCGAAATAGCCATCAGCTACAGACTGCACCTGTTCATTGTTGGCAAATCTTTTACCACCAAGCCATTTCTTCAAGTTTGGTAACAGAAAATAAGCAGAGGGTGCAAAATCTGGTGAACAGGGTGCATGAGGAAGCAAATCGAACTTTAACTCATTGATTTTGGCCATGGCAATAATGGACTTGATGAAACAAAGCTTCCTTTTTCGCTAAATGCGGCCGTTTTTGCTCGATTTCATCACTCAAACACTGTAACAAATTCGCACAGTATTCACCATTTATTAATTTTCCTTTTTTGAGATATTTAATGAAAATTATTCCACGTGCGTCCCAGAAAACTGACACCATGAGCTTGCCTGCAGATGGAATTGTCTTCGCCTTCTTTGGAGCCGATTCTCCCCTTCTAATCAACCGTTTTGGTTGTTCCTTCGACCCAGATTTCATCCATTGTTATGAATCGAAACAAAAATTCAGCGTTATTGCAGCGAAACATTGCCAAACACTCGACTGAAGCATCCTCACGACGCTGTTTTTGTGCTATTGTGAGCAAACGCGGCACACAACATTCTCATATCTAACTTATGCCTGCAATGTCTGCTAGCTCGCGCACTTGCAGTCGACGGCAATCCAATACCATTTTGTGGATTGGCTTTACAATTTCTGGACTGGTCGACCAATGTGATGTTCGTCTTGGCAGCTCGTACGGCCATGCTTAAACTCTACCACCCAATATTTCACTGTTGTAAACCAAGTAGCTTAATCCACCAAAGTAGAATCTAGCTCAGCTTTAATATTAGTTGGACTAAGACCTTTCAAATGAAAGTATTGTATCACATAATAATGATCAGTTTTATCCATGTTTACAAATTTGCTGAGAGCATTCACTAATGATGGCTGCAAAACAAATGCTAAACAACGTAAAAACGTAAAACTTAAGTTTTCTAAGGTTGGTACTTTTTACTATTGTTGTTTGAAACAACAACCGCTATCTAAACGTCAGGTCGGGTACTTCCGGTACAGTCAAGTACATTCACATAAACTTTCTGTACACACATTCACTAAATTCGTCTTCTTCTTCTTCATATTATTTACTATAAAACGTCTAAACATGAATATCCCAGTATGTTAAACACATCATTACGCTGGACACATTTTCTTGAGATCGGGCAAACTGCTAGTGTTAACTTGTCCAGCTGACCCCAGACCTTGTGTGTTAGACAACCTTATATCCTGAAGACTTAGCACCCCCTATGGTTCTATTTAGGACAATTATTTAGTTCTTTTATTTGTTTATTCCGTCTTTATGTGTGTGAACGCATAACTCTAAAACGAAAAGTAGGTTAAATACCAAACTTGGCGTTTAAGTTTAGTATCTTCCAAGAATGCAACACTAAGATTTTTAGAAAAATCCCCCGCCCCAGCTCCAACTAGGCTTTACATGGAAAGATGACCACGATTTCGATTAAAATACAGTATATTAAAATAGTTGTATCAAAAATAAAATGTATATTTTGAATTTTCTGAGAATAGCCCCTAAGAAGAGTTTTGAATGTATATCTCGTTAAAACACACAATTTATGTCATTCGTAGAGCTAATCATTTCTGAGATATTCCTTGTTATTGGTTTCAATTTTTAACCACTTAAACTTTTAACAAACGGGAAGGTATATTTGTTCTCGTTTCTCGTTTGTTTACTTATAGCAAGCAGAGAGATTGGAATTTCAATTGTTTCACATAGCGACGGGCTTTTAAAGGACAGGACTATTGCTTTAGGCTTTATATTTTATTTCCCTACTACTTTCAACGAAGCTGGTAATAAGACTAATTCTGCTTATGTTTATCTTGATATAGATAACGATTAATGTGTTCAATAAAAGGTTTGTTTACGAACAGCTAGAGGGCATAATGTGATTGGAACCTGTTAGAGTTTTTCCCCTTCTACGTACAAGGAACAAAGAAATAAGGAGAATTCCTGCTAACGTTTATCTTGGTTATCGTTATATGGATAGAAAGAAAACTGATGTCTTCCATTCACATGATTTTCTCTACATTTCTGCAACAAATTATTATTAAAAAACTTATACTTCTATTTACTTCATGCTAATCGAGTAAAAATTAGCAGGAATAGTCTTATTACTTGTTTCCTTGTAAGTGGAAACGAAATAAGAGAGTACCATAGGTGAGAGTGATAGTTAAAAGCCGGTTGCTATGCAACTGAAGTTGCTTTATTTGTATGGACAGAAGTTCACAAATTCCAGTGTGAGAAAAGTATGCTTTTTAAAGCTGAAACCAAAAACAAGGAATGTCTTAAAAATGATAAATTCCACCAAAAAATTTATACAACATAAAATGTGTGTTTATAAGGTGCTATACATGTTTTACAAATAAAATATATATCTTGAATTTTCTGGAATAGCCTCTGAAGACTACTTTATTCTGGATGAATTTTACGGAATTTTGCGTAACTGTTAAACCGTAAGAGATATACAAAAACTTACCACACAAAAATGTAGAGCACATTAAAACATACGATTGATGTTACATACATTTTGTTCGTGGAGTTGATTGTTTTTTGAGATATTCCTTGTTTTTGGTTTCAGCTTTGAAAAACTTGTACTTTTCTCATACAGGAATTGGTCAACTGCTATCCATACAAACAAAGAAACTTCAGTCACATAACAGCCGGCTTTTGACTATCACTTTAACATATGGTACTCTCTTATTTCGCTTCTACTTACAAGGAAGCAAGTAATAAACTGGTTTCTGCTAATGTTTTCTCAATTCGCACGAAGTAAATAGAGCTTTATAACAAAAATGTGTTGCAGAGATGTAGAGAAAGTCATGTGGATGGAACACATCAGATTTTTGGAGTTAAACACGACTGGTGGGCTACATCAAGGCGTATGAAGGTGACCTCTGCGCTAGAATTGGCACGTCTGTTTTACATAACCTTGGAGTAGTTTTTCCTCACTTGATTACTTTTGTATCGGATACTGTGGCCGATGGAGCACAGTTTGGCAAACAGGCTGTACTTCCCCCACTCCAGCTCCCCACCGCGGTGTATCGTATAGGGAAACCCTACTGCATTATTGAGCACTCCCAAGCCGCAACCGTTTCTGGTTCAGATTATGAAAAATGGCAACGCCGTTCGTTGTATTTGGCAACCGAAAAAGCTTGAAACCCACATTACGAAAGCTATTGGGATGTTTTTTTGTTGTTTATGTGAAAGCGTCCCGCGCAGACACAAAGAATCTGCGGCTCTGTCATCCATCTTGCGAACAGAGAGAGAGAGAGAGAGAGCTTCTGCAACGCAAATCGTGCGTCATTAGTCGCTTCGGAAAAAAAAAAAAGTCGGAATAATTCATAGCCGCAGCGAAACAATACAACACGGAGCGTGCACCATCCTTTTGTTGATATGAGGGTTCGAACACTACAAACAGAAGCAACAACCTGCATTGTTTAACAAACAAAACATGATAATGGCGGCTATGCGGCGTTTTTAAATCGAGTTGGAATTGATAATTTTTTTCCCTACCCCCGTCCCCTCAAGGCCAAAGGGCAGAGATACTTCGGTTTTATTTATTGGCGCTGCTTAGACTTTGAATCATTGGTAGCCAATAGCGATCTCCGTCAAGGGAATTGCGTTTAAACCGCTGCACAATTAGCGCTACGCTCCTGTAAACAACCCTTCTCTCATTATGGAGAATGTTTGCTCCCGCCAATTTGTAATGAATATTCTTTTGCTGCACACCGCTAGAAAAGCAATTTTTTCTGGGTATATGCTACACCATTATTCATTTATCATGCTGTATCAACAATGATATCAATGCATAATCCATCCGGCGAGGATCCGCACGATTTGAGTGAAGCTATTTTCCGGTGCATAAGACGCACTCAAAACAGGCATTGAACTCTACCCAAAAATTCGACACCGAGTTTTAAAGTAACCTATATCAAACAAAAAATATTTTTGAAAAATCTGATGTGTTCCATTCACATAACTTTCTCTACATCTCTGCAACAAATTATTGTTAAAAATCTCTTACTTCTCTTTACTTCATGCTAAACGAGAAAACAGTCTTATTACTTGCCTCCTCATAAGTAGAAGCAAATAAGGGAGTACCATAGGATAGTCAGAAGCTGATTGCTATATGACTACAGTTCCTTTGTTTGTATGGACACGAATTGACAAGTTCCTATATGAGAAAAGTATAAGTTTTCAAAGCTGAAACGAACAACAAACAATATCTCAAAAGCGGTCAACTCCTCGAAAAAAATGTAGACAACATAAAATGTGTGTTTTAACGTGTTCTACATTTTTCGTGTTGAAAGGTTTTGTCCATCTCTTATACTTTAGCAGTTATACAAAATTTATTAAAATTCATCCAGAGTAAAGCAGTCATCAGAGGCTATTCCCAGAAAATTCAAGATATACATTTTATTTGTCACGTAAATATTTTTAATATGTGATATTTTAATCAAAATCATTAGAGCCATTTTTGAGAAAATCAAAGTTTTCTAAAAAAGTTCAATGAAAAGGGTAGTTTGGAGTGGGGGGATTTTTCTCAAAATCTTCGTGACGCATCCCTGGAAGATACTAAACTTAAGTACCAAGTTTGCTATTTTACCGACTTTTCGTTTTGAGTTATCGTCTTCACAAACACACGGACACACATACGGACCTTTTTCTAAAAATGTTTTTTTTTTAATAGAGGGGGCCCTAAAAAATATATTTCCGGTGAAATCTCGGTGTCGAATTTCTGGGTGGAGTGCAATACTTTCTCTATACACTATGTACATAGTACGTGTAGAGAAAGTAAAAAGGATCGTGTGTGTGAACACCATAACTAAATAAAAAAATTCGGTAAAAGATACATTTGGTATTTAAGTTTAGTACCTTCCAATGACACGACACGAAGATTTTGAGCAAAATCCACCACCCTAAACTACTCTTTACATAGAAGAAAAAGTTTCAAACATTTTGGTTTGCTCAGTAGTCACTATCGATTTTGATTAAGATACATTAAAGATATTTACATGACAAAATATATTACTTTCTCTATACGTGCTATGTACGTAGTGTAGAGAAAATGTATTGTATCGCACCCAAAATTCAAAATGGAGATTTCACTGTAAATAGATGTTTTGAGACCCCCTGTATCCCCCCAAAAAAAAAGCATTTTTAGACACATGTGTGTGTGCCTGCGGGAAGCATAGGTGGAAAATGAAAAGACTGTTAAATACCAAACTTGTTACTTAAATTTGATATCTTCCAAAGATGCGACACGAAGATTTCCGAAAAAATCTCCCACCACAAACTACTCTTTACATGGAAAAATGTTCCACAATTTTGATTTTCTAAAAATGGCTCTAACGATTTTGATTAAAAATAATTATATGGCAAATAAACTTTATATCTTGTATTTTCTGGCAACAGCCTCTAAAGACCTCTTTATTCTGAATGAATGTTGCGTAGCTGGTCAACTCGTCAAAACGCACAATTTATGTCCTTTATATTTTTGTTGTGCAGGTAACTGTTTCCGAGATATTCCTTGTTATTGATTTCAATTGTAAAGTACTTTTAACTTTTCTTAGACAGGAAGTGTCCGTTTTTCTTTTGTTCTACTCCTGGCCAAGCAAAGAAGCGATTTGCAATGACAATCGCATAACGACAGCTTTTAAAACATTTGACGATCCCTTTAGCATTACGCATTCCTTTAGTTCCCTTCTACTTATAAGGAACTAAGTAATAAGGACATTGTGCTATTGGTTATCTCGATTAACATGGTGTTGAAAGAAGAATTATTTTTGTAAGAAGTTGCTAGAGAAAGTCATGTGAATGTAACATCAGATTTGTTAGCATAATTTAAAACTTTTTCGGGGATGTCCATTTTAGTTCATTTTTACGTTCTCTATACGGGCTATGTATATAGTGTATAGAGAAGGTATTGCACTCCAACAAAAAATTCGATACCGAGATTTCACCGGAAATATATGTTTTAGGATCCCCTGTATCCAAAAAAAGTATTTTCAGAAAAATGTCCATGTGTGTGTATGTGTCCTTGTGTCTGTGAACAAGATAACTCAAAAACGAAAAGTCGGTAAAATACCAAACTTGGTATTTAAGTTTAGTATCTTCCAGGGATGCGACACGAAGATTTTGAGAAAAATCCCCCCACCCCAAACTACCCTTTACATCGAAGTTTTTTCGAAATTTTTGATTTCCTACAAATGGCTCTAACGATTTTGATTAAAATATCGTATATTAAAGATATTTACATGACAAATAAAATTTAGACTACTTTATTCTTGATCAATTTTACGGAATTTTGCATAACTGCTAAACCGTAAGAGATGGACAAAAACTTACCACACAATAAATGTAGAGCACTTTAAAACACACAATTTATGTTACATACCTTTTTTTCATGGACTTGATTGTTTTTGAGATATTCCTTGTTTTTTTTCAGCTATAAAGACCTATTCTTTTCTCATACAGGACTTTGTGAACTCATGTCCATACAAACAAAGGAACTTCAGTCGCAGAGCAATCAGCTTTTGACTATCTTTAACCTATGGTGCCCCCTTATTTCACTTCTACTAACCAGGAAGCCCGGGAGGACTCGAGGCACTGACCACGTCACACCCTCCAATACTGCACCCCATCCATGACGTCTGTAGTGGACCGAGATGGGGGACGCAGCGGCCGGGCGGTAGGCCAAGGTTCCCCGTGAACTGTCGTGCCATGGAGTTAACTAACCAGGAAGCAAGTAATAAGACTACTTCTGCTAATTTTTGCTCCATTAGATGAAGTAAATAGAATAATTTGTTGCAGTGATATAGAGAAAGTCATGTGAATGGAACACATCAGAGTTTTTGATTTGTTTAGTACAGTATAAACAACCATAATTTAAACTGTTTATTTTTGAAAATGTTTAGTCAACTTTCACAGATACTTGCTTCATCGTGAACAGTATCGAATCGTAGGCCGTGTGACGGTGAGCGCCTTGACTCAGACTGTAGTTTGCTCGAGAAGGTATGTGCTCATTTCTGACAAGGATACTTATTCAACAGCTCTTGTAGCTTTTTGCAGCTAATCCAGATTTTAACAAAATAATTAAAAACGTCAGGCAATATTTATATATTATTCACATAATCTGCCGACATTTTATGAGTTTTATGTCTTGTTTATAATATTTGATGTTCAATTGTTTTTATTTCTTTTCTTCCGAAGTTGAAATCGCTGGATGCAAATTTTTATTATTCCTTGTGCTTTCGTCGCATATAAGTGTTTTGATTTTCTCGATGCGATTTTGTTTTTCAACAGTATCTATAGTTACGTGTTGATTTTCCGGCTGGTGACGCCAAGTTATCATGAAGAAGGAGGCTTCTTCGCGCGTAATGGAAAAGGCCGTTTAGAGATAACGCGTAAAAATGCATTCGTGTTGAATTATACGCGCCCATGGATTCACAGCGTTCAACAAAGTAAAGAATTGCATCGAGCGATTACAGTTTATCTTTGGAATTGTAAAATAATAACTATCAAAATAAACTGCGATTCTACAAACATCCTAGCGACTTATTATTTAAGAAGCCGCCAGGTAGTCTGGGTCTGTGAAGCCCAACAAGCCGATTAAAAACGCTCTGAGAGGATTCAGACGCTACACAAAGTAGACTTACAATCCAACATTTGACGAGCGCTTATATAAAAGCTTTACATTTAATGCTTCAAATGTAAGCGAGTGTTATGAAGATAACATGATGTTTGTATTAGTGTACAATAGCTAAATTGTATACAAAAATAGTAGTGGCATTTAATTAAAGACATGTATGACTGAAAGTTTCAAATTCCACACTAATAAGTATAATTATCCCTTTCTATTAACACCACAGTTGTAATATAATGCAACTAAGCTACAGTGCAAATTTCATACATTATGCTCTAACGGTTTGGAAGTTATGGTCAAATTTGTTTTATGTTTTTGTCATGACATTAAAAAGTCCGCGCGTGTGTGTGTGTGTGTGTGTGTGTGTGTGTGTGTGTGTGTGTGGACAGCATAATTCAAAAACGAAAATACCGTTAAATACTAGTGTCCAAGGATGCGACACGAAGATTTTCAAGTAAATCCCCCCACACCCAGCTAGCCTTTACATGGAACTTTTTTCGAACATTTTGATTTTCTCAAAAACGGCTCTAATGAATTTGATTAAAATGTCGTATATTAAAGTCAAATAATATGTATATCTTTAATTTTATGGGAATAGCTTCTGAAGACTACTTTATTCTGGATGAATTTTACGGAATTTTGCATAACTGCGAAACCGCAAGAGACAGATAAAAACTTACAACACAAAAAATGTAGAGCACATTAAAACACACAATTCGCCTTTTTGAAATATGCCTTTTTTTGTTTTTATATGTAGCTTAACGTCATTTAACCTGGTTGGTCATATCGGACGATGAATGACATTGATGAAATGATGCTCAAATGATCTCGGGGACGTGGAGCTTTAAGTTACTCGATATTCGTCTTCTCAGGATAAGGGAAAACTCCGAAAAAAACCTTATCCGAGTAACTCACCTTAAGTGAGATTCGAACACACGGCCTTTCGAATGTGAAGCAGACACGCTACCACCACACTACCCAGGCGAGCTCTTTTTGGTTATATCTTTAAAAAAACTTACACTTTGCTCATACAGAAATTTGTCAACTCTTGTCCATACAAACAAAGGAACTTCATTTACATAGCAACCAGCTTTTGACTATCTCTTTAACCTATGGTACTCCCTTATTTCGCTTATGCTTACAAGGAAGCGAGTAATAAGAGTATTTCTGCTAATTTTTTCTCGATGAGCATGAAGTAAATAGAAGCATAAGCTTTTAAAGAGAAAGTCATGTGAATGGAACACATTATACCTTTTTTTTTATTCAGGGGGTCTCAAAACATGTATTTCCGGTGAAATCTTGGTATCAAATTTTTGGGTGGAATACAATACTTCCTTTGTACACTATGTACATAGCAGTGTAGAGAAGGTAATAAAATAATGCAGTGTAAAGTAGATTCAAGGCTTGTAGGCCGTGGTCGATTCGATGCGGTCCCATCTAACGTTTCGTTTGGGCATCTTCAGAGAATGTGACTAATAACTGGTTATAAGTCTAGTTTCACAGATTTTATCAACATTTCTCAGTTGCTTCATCGTAAACAGTGCTGCTGCACTGCGCGCGAGAAGGAAGGAATCCTGCCCCACTGCATCCTCAACCCGAGGTCCCAGCAGTCACTAAGATTGCTTCTAGAAGGCGAGAGGCGCATGATAATTTCCCTAATGCACCTACCTCTGCAGCAATGCCCACGGGAGGCGGGAACAATGTCAGTCTTTTCCTTTCTCATATCTGACTGAGTGACGTGTTTGTCAGCTCGCTCCCATACTATCCCATTTTTTCTTCTTGCTCCTGAGGGAACCTCTACTATCGAAACTCTTTTTCGAGAGAAAGCGCCTCACGTACTTTGTCGCTGTCATCGCCGACTTCTTACTTACTGCCTCCACCACTAGATTACTCTTGCCACGAGTTTCAAACCTTAATTTTGCTGCAATACATCTCAAAAGTTTTCGCTGCAAGGATGCAAACATAATTGTCTGGAGAAGGCGCCTATACGAAATGCTTGTGTCAGTATTGGAAGAAACATGCTTTTACAGACACAGCAATCGTTCATTTACAGAGTTGAAATATACATTCAGGTAGGTGCACATAATTTTGAGCATTTAATACACTAAGGTGCGATGCTTATGAAATAATACTGTACAATACCCGTGCATTGTCATCAATCTTTAATTGTCTACACCAGTAAAATAACCCTGTACAAGAAAATGGTTTAAACAAGAGTTGTTTATTACTTTCTCTACACGTACTATGTACATACTATTTAGAGAAGGTATTGTAATGCACCCAAAAATTCCATACCGAGATCTCACCGGAAATTCATGTTTTGGGTCTCCCTGAATCCAAAAAGAGCACTTCTGGAGAAAGGTCCGTGTGAGTGTGTGCGTCAATGGACAGCATAGCTCAAAAACGAAAAGACTGTTAACTACCAAACTTGGTATTTAGGTTTGATATCTTTCAAGCATACGACACGAAGATTTTCAAGAAAATCTCCCCACAACAAACTACCCTTTACATGGAACTTTTTTCGAACATTTTGATTTTCTCAAAAACGCCTCCAACGATTTTGATTAAATTATCGCATATTAAAGATATTTATGTGACAAATAATATGTATATCTTGAATTTTCTCGGAATATCCTCTGAAGAGTACTTTATTCTGGATACATTTTACGGAATTTTGCATAACTGCTAAACCGTATGAGACGGACAAAAACTTACCACACAAAAAGTGTAGAGCACATTATAACACGCAATTTATGTTATATAATTTTTTCGTGGAGTTAAACGTTTGCGAGATATTCATTGTTTTTGGTTTCAGCTTAGAAAAAACACAAACACACTAACAACGGACTTTTTTTTTCAAGAATGCTTTTTTGGATTAAAAATATTGGCGTTTTATTTATGGACACTCTTTAACTTCTGTGGTTCTCAGCGTCCCATTCTATTTTGCTCAGAGGCCTCTCTATCAGGCTTGGTTCTTTTACGTGCCGTAAATCTACGACACGAGACCCACAGCTTTACTTCCCTTCCGAAGGCAGCCATGCTAAGGATTTTTACGCCGTGCGACTTTTGGATGCATTACAATACCTTCTCTATACAGTATGTATGTACATAGTATGTGTAGAGAAAGTAATAAACAACTCTTGTGTGAAACATTTTCTTTTTGGTATATGAAGTCAGCATGGTAACCATTACACCACGGAGGGCGACATTTTTTTTTTTTGATTCGGGAGACCCAAAACGTGTATTTTCAGTGAAAGCTCGGTATCGAAATTTTGGATGCAATACAATTTCTTCTCTATACACTATGTACATAGTACGTGTAGAGAAAGTAAACATGTGGATCTTGTTAAAACACACAAAGTATTACACTTTTTTGTGTAGTTGATCTTTACGAAATACTCCTTGTCATTGACTTCAATTTTAAACTACCTAAACGTTTCTCAAACGGAAAGTTATCTTTCGTTTTATATCTCTCTAGTTTTACACCCATCCTTGGAAAGAGAACTAAATTTCAATGATAAATGCATAGCAACAACTTTAAAAATATTTGTCGGTCGCTTTAGCTTAGTATTTTCTTATTTCCCTTCTGTTTATAAGGAAGAGAAATAAGACCACTTTTGGCAATATTTATCTTGGTTAGCATTATATAGATAAAAATCTGATGTGATCCACTTATATAACCTTCACTAGCTGTTACATATACACTCTATTCTTTCAAGATGTTCTTGAAACTCGTGTTCCATCCTTGAAACATACTTACCATAAATACCAAGTTTGGTATATAACGTATTTTCGTTTTTGAGTTATGCTGCTCACAGACACACGGAAATTTTTCTAAAAGTGCTTTTTTCGAACTCAGAGGACTTCTAACATGAATTTTTGGGTGGAATGCAATACCTTCTCTAGGTAATAATAGCCTTTATAAGAATAGTTTGTGAGCCGGCATCGTGGCCGAGTGGTTAGACCGCTCACCTCCCTCCTATACGCCCGGGTTCGACTCCAAGGCCCCATTGTGATAGACGAAAAGGTATCTGATTGGCTTTTCTCCGGTTTCCCCCGCCGCTCACCCCACCAACTGTTCCATTATCGTCTTTGCTATCATCCATTTCGCTTGCATTTCATATAATCCACTTCCTCTCAATCATGCCTGGCTACGGGCCGACCACTCATTCCAGGTTCTCCATTCCGTGGTTTCGTGCCGTTGGCTTCCCGACATGCTTCTGACCTCAAGGCATTCGTCCTAAGAATGGGGAGGGTATGCCGACTACGAAAGAAAAATATGTAGTTAGACTGAAAAATTCAATGCCGTAGCTGGATGTTGAGCCATTGATCTCCCGGTTTCTGGCCGGTTACTCTACATTGAGCTACAATAGCAACATGACATTAAGTTTCTCAATTGACTCATATGCTTCCTGGTAAGCCACTAGGTGATATATTCCAATGGCAATGTGTATGAACTTTGCCCCAGGATTCATAGAATAGTAAACTACTCATCGTCAATTATTGTTAATGTAATTGTTATTTTCTCTACACGTACCCTGTACAAAGTGTATAGAAAAAGTATTGCATTCCACCCAAAAATTCGATACCGAGACTTCACCGGAAATACACGTTTTAGAGTCCCCTATATAAAACAAGCATTTTCAGAAAAAGTGTGCGTGTGTATATCCGTGTGTCTGTGGACACCATAACTCAAAATCGAAAAGTCGGTAAAATACAAAACTTAGTATACGTTTAGTATTTTCCAGAGATGCGACTCGAGGATTTTTATTTTTTAAAAAATGGCAGTAACGATTTTGATTGAAATTCCGTATATTAAATATATTGATATGAAAAATAAAATTATATCTTGAATTTTCTATTAATAGCCTCTAAAAACCTATTGGTTCTTGCTGAATTTTGCTGGATTTTGCATAACTAGCAAAGAGTAAGAGATAGATAAAAACTTACTACACAGAGTAGATACTGTTGAAACCCACAATTTATGTCATATGCATTTTTTTCGTTGAGTTGACCATTTTTGAGATATTCCTTGTTATTGGTTTTGTTTTAGAATACTTAAAATTTCTCACATGCGAATTTTTAAACTCCTAGGAATGCAACGAAACGGATTTCATCCACATGGCAACCAGATTTTAAAATATTGTACTATCGTTTTATCTACTGTATTCCCTTACTTCCCTTCTACTTACAAGAAAGCATTTCTGCTAATGTTTATCTGGATTAGCATGAAGTACGAGGGGCGGCTGATAAGTCCCGGGGCTCACACAGATATGGCGCCACTAGGCCAGTTAGACGGTAGCATCGTATAGTTCAATTCAAGACTAGCTTGTATCCATAGTTACAAGTTAATAGTTTGTTTAGTTCTTGAATGACAGCATTTTAAACAAGACAACTTTTGAATTTTCACGAAAATGGAGGATTTGGAAAAACGACCAGTGATTAAATACTTCCATTTGAAAGACTTAACGCCTAAAGAAATCAAGGAGGAAATGTGCAGTACATTGAAAAACTCTGCCCCTTCATATTCAATGATTAAACGGTGGGTTGCAGAGTTTAAAATGGGACGTACGAGCACTAGTGATGAACCTCGCTCAGGACGTCTTGTAGAAGTGACAACTCCAGAGATCAATGAAAAAATGCATCGTTTAGTATTGGTAGACCGCAAATTAAAGTTGTTTGAGATAGAGGCGTGTTTAAAATATTACTTGTACGTGCTTTTGAGATGTTTACAAGGTCTGCGCAAGATGGATGCCGCGTTTGTTGACACCTGATCAAAAGTTGCAAAGAAAAGCTGTTTCTCTTAAGGATGTGGAGGTCTGCCGTAAAAAATCCCAGTACATTTTTGAGACGGCTTATTGCCATGGATGAAACTTGGATACATCACTACACTCCAGAAAGTAAATGACAGTCGAAACAGTGGATTGTGCCAGGTGAACCAACTCCAAAAAAAGGCAAAGTCAATTTTGTCAGCTAACAAGGTTGTGACGAGTGTTTTCTGGGATGCACAACGTATCACTGGTGACTACTACGCACGCTTACTGCAATGTTTGAGTGATGAGGTGAAAAGAAAAACATCTCATGTGGAAAAAAAGAAAATCTTGTTTCATCACGACAGTAACTCGGCCCATCGTTCAGGTATTGCAATGGGAAAAATCTTACGTGTTACATTCACATAACTATATCTTCATCTCTGCAACAAATTATTGCTAAAAAGTTATGTTTCTATCTATCTCATACTAATCGACAACAAATTAGCACAAATAGTCTTGTTACCTGCTTCCTTGTAAGTAGAAGAGAAATAAGGGAGTACCATAGGTTAAAGTGACTAGTTGCTATGTGACTGAAGTTCTTTATTTGAATGGAGAGTAGCTGACAAATTCCTGTATGAGAAAGCTGAAGCTTTTTGAAGCTGAAAACAAAAAGAAGGAATATCTCAAAAACGACCAACTCTATGAAAAAAATGTATACAACATAGAGTGTTTGTTTTAATGTACTCTACATTTTTTGTATGGTAAGCTTTTGTCCATCCCTTACGGTTTAGCAGCTATACAAAATTAAGTAAAATTCACTGAGAATAAAGTAGTCTCAGAGGCTATTCCCAGAAAATTCAAAATATACATTTTATTTGTCAGGATAATATCTTTAATATACGATATTTTAATCAAAATCGTTAGAGCCATTTTTTAGAAAATCAAAATTTTTGAAAAAAGTTCCATGTAAAGGGTAGTTGGGGTGGGGGGTGGTTTCTCAAATTCTTCGTGTTGCATCCCTGGAAGATGCTAAACTTATGTACCAAGTTTGGTATTGTACAAACTTTTCATTTTTGATTTATCGTATTCACAGACACACGGACACACGGACCTTTTTCTGAAAATACTTTTTTTTGGATACAGGGGACTCTAAAACATATATTTCCGGTGAAATATCGGTATCGAATTTTTGGGTGGAGTGCAATACCTTCATTATACACTATGTACATAGTACATATAGAGAAAGTAAAAATGGGCGGACTAAAGTTGGATTTGGTTGAACATCCACCCTATTCGCCGGATCAAGCCCCCAGTGACTACCGCCTGTTCCCAAACCTTAAAAAATAATTTTGAAGGACGAATATATCACAGTAACGAGGAGGTCACTGATGCGGACCTTGATAAATTGCACTACATAGATGGTTTAATTAAATTAGAACACCGATATGACAAATGTATTAGCCTTTCTGGTGTTTATGTTGAGAAATAAAGCAAATAAAAAAAAAATAAAACGTAAATGCTGTTTTCATTCAGCCGACCCTCGTAGATAAAAGAAAAACCTTCTGTAGGAATAGTTTGTTTGCAGAACACCTAGAGCACATCAGATTGTTACGGTTAAAATATTCGTATTTCTTTTTTCTTTTTGTAGTGCTTAACGCCCACTTCTACTGCTCTGGCACCGCAGGCGATGAAGATGAAGCCCCGGTGGAATGTGATGGCGGGGGAAACCGGAGAAAACAGCCCCCTGCGCCGCTTTGTCCACCACAAATCTCACATGCGGTTGAACCCGGGCCGTCGAGGTGAGAGGCGAGTAGTCAGCGTACAGAAACCAATTCGCTATTATCACGGCCACTTAAGGAATGACGGAGCGTGAAGCAAGACAGCGTTTTAACCGGCGAGAGGTGACCCAGACGCAGAAGGACCCTCTAATTGCAGCAGCATGTGTGAAATGGCATTTGCTTGCATGAATTTTCTATGAAGAAGACCGGGTGCGGAAATCTCGTTACAGACTTAAGGCAGGATGCAAGTTGCTCTCCACGATTACCTGCAATTTCCTCTCCCACGTTCGATACTCACCTCCTTCCGATGATAATCGCCTGAGTGCATTCTTTCTGTTCGGCTCCTAATTACCTAAACGTATTAGCTAAGCTGCTTCCGAGTTGCAGGGGCCGTGTACTCCCCTGTGGCTTCTCTCCAACCTAACGCAGCCTAGTTTAACGGATTAGATCCGCTGATTATGCATTTGAAATCTGCACTTCTTTATTCCATATAATGTCCTTGGAACCATAAAATCTTATGTGTACCATTCACATGACTTTCTCTATATCTCTGTAAAAATTATTGTGAATAAGTTTAACTTTTATTTATTTCATGCTAAACGAGAAAAATTAGCAGAAATAGTCTTATTTCTTGCTTTATTGTAAGTAGAAGCGAAATAAGGGAGTACCATAGGTTGAAGTGAAAGCCAAAAGCTGGTTGCTATGTGACTGATGTTTCTTTGTTTGTATGGACAGGAGTTGACAAATTCCTGTTTGAGAAAAGTATAAGTTCTTCAAAGCTGAAACCAAGAAAAAGGAATATCTCAAAAACGATCAACTCCAGGAAAAACTGTATATAACATAAATTGTGTGTTTTAACGTGCTCTACTTTGTATGTTCAGTTTTTGTTCATCTCTTACGGTTTACCAGTTACACAAAATTACATAAAATTCATCCAGAATAAAGTAGTCTTCAGAGGCTATTCCCAGAAAATTCAAGATATACGTATTGTTTGTCAAGTATATATCTTTAGTATATGATATTTTAATCATAATCGTTAGAGCCATTTTTTAGAAAATCAAAATTTTCGAAAATTTTTCCATGTGAAGGGTAGTTAGTGGTGGGGATATTTTCTTGAAAATCTTCGTGTCGCGTCCTTGGAAGATATGGAACTTAAATACCAAGTTTGGTATTGAACGGTCTTTTCGTTTTTGAGCTATGCTGCCCAAAGGCACACAGACACATACACACAGACAGACACACGGACATTTTTCTAAAAATGCTTTTTTTTAGATTCAGGGAGTCTGAAAACATGTATTTTCGGTGAAATCTCGGTATCGAATTTTTGGGCACAATGCAATACCTTCTCTACACACTATGTAAACAGTACGTATAGTAAAAGTAATATACACTAGAATAGTATACGAAAGAATTAAATGTTGGGTCATGACATACGATAAGATTTCTAAATTTCAAGCGGGATTCAGAGAAATCTTTTCGACTATTGACAATATTTTTGTTCTAAAAACTATAATTGATGATAATTTGAGAAATAAGGGAGGTAAGAAATACTCCGTGTTTGTAGATTTTAAAATGGCGTTTGATACTGTAGAACGTAGGGCCCTGTGGGTTCAATTAGCGTGTACAGGGCTTTCCGGAAAAATGATTAGAGCATTCATTGTATAAAGAAGTTATATTTGTTATCAAGGCTGAGCCGCACAATACATCAGAATGCAATATAGCGCAGAGGGCAGTAAAACAGGGTTGCATAGTATCCCCGTTACTTTTTAATTTGTTTATCGAAGACATTGTGGAGGAAGTCATAGATGCGCTGACAGTTGAAGGCGAAAAATACTTGCTTCATTGTAAGTAAAAGCGAAATAAGGGAGTACCATAGGTTAAAGTGAAAGCCAAAAGCTGGTTGCTATGTGACTGATGTTCCTTTGTTTGTATGGACGGGAGTTGACAAATTTTTGTATGAGAAAAGTATAAGTATTTTATAGCTGAAACCAGTAATAAGGAATTCTTCAAAATCGAGCAACTCCACGAAAAGAATGTGTTTTACATAAATTGTGTGTCTTAACGTGATCTACATTTTTTGTGTGATAAGTTTTTGTCCATCTCTTACGGTTAAGCAGTAATGCAAAATTTCATAAAATTCATAGAGGATAATGTAGTCTATTCCCAAAAAATTCAAGATATACATTTTATTTGTCAGGTAAATTACTTTAATATACGATATTTTAATCAAAACCATTAGAGCCATTTTTTAGAAAATCAAAATTTTCGAAAAAAGATCCATGTAAAGGGTAGTTTGGGGAGGGGGTGTTTCTCAAAATCTTCATGTCGCATCCCTGGAAGATACTAAACTTAAATACCAAGTTTGGTATTTTACCGACTTTTCGTTTTTGAGTTATCGTGTTCACACACACACACACACACACACACACACACACACACACACACACACACACACACACACGGACACACACACGGACCTTTTTGTGAAAATGCTTTTTTTGGATATTGGGGACCCTAAAACATATATTTCCGGTGAAATCTCGGTATCGAATTTTGGGTGGAGTGCAATACTTTCTCTATACACTATGTAGATAGTGCGTATGGAGAAATTAATAAGGGATTACACAGGCGAAAGCGATAGTGAAATATTCTAAAGGTTGGTCGCTCTCTGTAACAACTGAAATTCAGTTCTCTTAGCTTGCTAAGAGTAAATAAAAGAGAAAAGGTAAGAAAGATACTTTCAGTTTGAAAAAAAGTCCTTAAAAGTGTGGTAAGATTGAAAACTAACTCGAAATATATCGAAAATTATTAACTGTACCAAAAATATATATGACATAAATTGTGTATTTTAAGGAGCTCTGCATTTTTTTTGAGTAGTAAGTTTTCGTCTATCTCTTACAGTTTATCAGATATACGAAGTCATCCAGAATGAAGAGGCCTTTATAGTATATTCCCAGAAAATTCATATGTTTCGTTTGTCATGAAAATACCTTAAATATACGCCATTTAACGCAAATTCGTTAGAACCATTTTTGAGAAAATAAAATTTTTCGAAAAATGTTGTATGTAAGGGATAGTTAGAGTTGGCACCCTTGGAACCGACTTTTCGTTTTTGGGCTAAGCTAACCCTCCCTCTCCACACACATATGTTTCTAAAAATACTTTTTCTATGACCGAGCGTAATTGAGTAGTTTACGAGCTCATTTCAGATCGCAAAATTGATTTTCACGGAATCCACGCGCAAAGAAGTGCAACGAGCGTAGAATGCAATCGTAAATTAATTTTTCCTCTCGCCAAAATAATTCACGATATTAGTGTGTGTATACATCTCTGATCAACAGACACTACTTCATAAATTTCTCATATTGTGCCTCAAACTTTTCGGGACTAAGCAGGCAGTAACTTTTATTCTGCTTCTTTCGCAAATCTGAAGATGCCATTTTCTCTAAATACATCACAGAACATAATAAATATAGGTTTGTCACGGCCTGCTATAACCGTACCGTCATCACGCCCAGCAACGCGAAATAAATAACGAACTATAACGCTTGGTGAATGACTCAAACTTAACCTCAAATTTATTTCGTCTCTCGTTGCTTTTCCTTTAATATGAGAAAATTCTAGTAGAGAAAACATTGTATGATATGCGTAGTTTCACAATATTCCCGCTCGGATCCACGGTGGCTCTAAACATGTATTTCCGGTGAAATCTCGGTATCGAATTAATAAAACCAATAAAATGGAATACAATACCTTCTCTATCATCTATGTACACTGTACATACAAGCTAGAGAAAGTAAAATATGTGTAATTTTACCCGAAGGTATTCTGAGGTGGTAATTTTTGTCCGGCTAAAAAGAGGATTTTGGGAGTTTTTTGGGAGATAAAAGAAACAATAGGGCTGCTTACGTGGTCGAGTGGTCAGCGAGATGACTCTCATCCGAAGGTCCCGGGTTCGATTCTAGGATTGGGCGGGGAATTTTTCTTTAACCAGAATTATCCCCTATCCCCCACAGAACCTGTCATAGTGAATGTGTGTGTGTGTGTGTTTGTGTGTTTGAGGAAAATAAACCGGATTAAATCCAATGTAAAGAACCTACAGACAAGTTTTTTCTAATGCAAATCCCCCGATATGATATTAGATGTTAAAGGGAGTTATATAAATGAAACAATAATAAAAAAAAAAGAAACAAAACACTAACCATATGGTTGTTCAATGTTTATTACTTGGGCCCTGTGGCTTGACTCAAGAGTAACTTGAAGCTTGGCATTATTGATACTAAAATTAACCTTGACACCAGAAGTACCTCATTGCTAGCCGAAGTGGAACATAAAATTGACGTTCGTTTTTGCACCAGAAACCTGACAGCAGTGGCGGGCACCTGCCTATCCCAAACAACCTTTGCCTGTAATGGTCCTCCAGGTACCATATTTATGACATGCCCCACGTTGGTCGCCAGTAATTAGGTCACGACCCTGCAATCTCTGCCCCCAAATTTAGCAGAGGACTTGTATATGTGTGTGTGTGTGTGTACCAACAAGAGGTGAAAATCTTCACAGTTTTGCTCCCCGCTCAACTTTCTGCAGCCCCTTTCAAAAGAAGACAAACTTTTTTACCTGTCCATGGAGAGAGCGTTATAAAATTTCACGAGCGCCGCGGCGCTACACGCGGCGTTAAAAGTAATTTTAAATTATGTACGGGGACTTGGCCCCTCCCTCCGCACCTTGATGGCCCGGTCCAAGGCCCCTTAATGCCGGATGAAGAAGCAACGTGTTTCTTTTCCACCTCTTTTGGGTGTTAAAGGTGTCGGCGGAGGACCCCGCCATCCTTGCATATTTCATCGTCATCCTGCAAATTATTAAGCAGCCCCTGTGAATGCCTGCTTCCCAAAACGGCAACTCAATTAGCTCTTTCATCCAGCATGTATTATTAGTGCACAAGGTTCACGTGCAGCAGCAGCACCGTCGCTAAAGGCTAAAGCTTTCTAAATAAAACACAAGCGATGAGGAAAAGTAAAGTTTCCTGCTTATTTCTGGCCTTGTACACACATCACTCTAAGGGGTGTACATCACCTCTTCTTTTACTGTGTGCAAAGCACTGATTCCAAGAGCAAAGTAAACACATTAAATAATTCATCTTAACACCAGTTTTAGTCAAGCATTCTCATAACCTTTATAAACGTATGCATTAAAATCTGATACGCTATTGCTGATAACTTTATTACTTTCTCTACTCGTACTATGTACATATGTATAGAGAATGTATTATAATGCACCCAAAAATTCGATACCGAGATTTCACCAGAAATACATGTTTTGGGTACCTCTGAATCCAAAAAAATCATTTCTGGAAAAATATCGGTGTGTGCGTTTGGCGTGTGTGTGTGTGTGGTATTTAAGTTTGGTATCTTGCAAGAATGTGACACGAAGATTTTCAAGAAAATTCCCCCACCCACAGCTACGCTTTACATGGAACTTTTTTCAAAACATTTTATTTTCTCAAAAATGGCTCTAACGAGTTTGACTAAAATATCATACGAGTATATTAAAGATATTTACCTGACAAATAATATGTATATCTTGAATTTTCTGGGAATAGCCTCTGAAGACTACTTTATTCTGCATGGATTTTACGAAATTTTGCATATCTGCTAAACCGTAAGAGATGGACAAAATTTTACCACACAAAAATCTAGAGCACATTAAAACACACGATTTATGTTATATACATTTTTTTGTGGAGTTGATTGTTTTTGAGATATTCCATGTTTTTGGTTTCAGCTTTAAAAAACTTATACTTTTCTTGTACAGGATTTTGTCAACTCCTGACCATACAAACAAAGGAACTTCAGTCACATAGCAACCAGCTTATCATTATCACTTTAACCTATGGTACTCCCTGATTTCACTTCTACTTCAAGGAAGCAAGTAATAAGACTATTTCTGCTAATATTTTCTCGATTAGCACGAAGTAAATAGAAGCATTAAGCTTTTTAACAATAATTTGTTGCAGAGATGTAGAGAAAGTCATGTGAATGGAACATATATTTTTTTCTATCTACTTCCTGTTAATCGAAATAAACACCAACAGAAATTGCCCTTAATACTCAGTTCCTTATAAGTGGAAGGGATATAAGGGAATAAACTAGGAAAAACCGACAGTCAAATGTTTTAAAATATGGTTGCTATGGGATTGAAATCGTTTTTTTTTTTTTTTTTTTTTTTTTTTTTTTTTTTTTTTTTTTTTTTTTTTTTTGCGTGGCTATGAGTTCACAAGTTCCCGTATGAGTAAGGTGTAAGTATTTTAAAACTGATACCAACAATAAGGAATACCTAAAAATATCAAATGTATAACATAAATTGTGTGTTTTAATGAGATCTACATATTTTGTGTAGTAAGTCTTTTGGTTTACCAGTTATGCGAAATTCAAACGCATAGAGAAATTCAGTGAATGGAGCACATCAGATGCTTGTTTATTAAGTTCCTGATATCTTTTACAATTTGCCAGTTATACAAAAGTCGTCCAGAATTAAGAGCTCTTGAGAGGACATTGGCAAAAAATTCAAGAAATAGGCACTTTATTTGACATATAAATAGGGGATATTTAAATCAAAATCGTGTGTCAATACATAATGTCGGGAACATTAATCAAACCACCACGCAAGCCATCGACTTCAGTTGCCTAAGAGGTGGAATAAGCGTTTAGTTTTCGCAAAGTTGTGCACGAGAAAATCCAATTTTCAGAGTCATTACGTAACCCGTACAAACGATTGCGACCGCAATCATTCGACCTCCGCGGTGCAATGTAAATATTTTGGGCCTACAAACGCTGAGGAGATAAAATGGGAGCCGTTGAAAGTTAGGCGTGAGAAACACAGGTTGTGCGCTTTATTTAAAGCTTACGCTGGCTTAAACGCATGGGAGGACGTTACTGACAAACTGGAAAACCCAACTTACTATACACGAAACGATCATCCGTTCAAAATTAAGGGTAGAAGATACAGAACTGACGTGGGAAAGTTCTCCTTTGTAAATAGAACCATAAAAGACTGGAATGAATTGCCTGGAGCAGCCGTTCGGGGTTGTCCTCTGTCTCTGAAGAAATTTAGGAAAAATCTTGATATTAATGTTGGATAATTTTTGTAAATTTTCCTTAAATGAAATGTTTGTGATTTTATATCGTTGTAAATACAAATGTTAAATTGGTTGGTGATTCTAATTATGAAATTAATTAATGTGAATTGAGAGAAAAATTAATGTTTTCATATTTGTGTAAATAACTATTATATCTAGCTTACAAAGCCATAAACTGTCAGCTGTGATTTATTGTTTATATATCTTGTATACATATATAACTCTGCCACCGGGTGATACCCACTTGCAGAGAAATAAATACATACAAACTTCATATATCCAAGGTCCCGGGTTCAAACCTGGTGGAGGACAATGGATTTTTTTTCGGCCGTGGAAATTCTTAGCATGGTTTCCTTCAGAAGGGAAGAAAAGGCGTTGGTCCCGTGACGTACATTTATGGCACGTAGTAGAACCTCTGACCAAAATTAAGCGGTATTTCATATCCAAAATATGAATCGCTGAGAACCATAAGGAGCATTCATAAATACAACTTCATTTCATTTCATTTCATTTCATTTCCATAATCAACATACCAAGGAGCAAAACGATTCTTTCAACTCGTAATTACCAATATGTTACTTCATATTTATTGGTCTAAACACGAATTTCTTTTCCATAAAAATCTAATTCTCATACTTTTAGCAATACAATGCGACTCCAACGGTATTGAGGAAATTAACGAACTTGCTTTTTACTTTCTCTACACGTACTATGTACATTATGTATAGAGGTAGTATTGTATTCCACTCAAACATTCGGTACCGAGATTTCACCGGAAATAAATCTTTTAGGACTCCCTGAATAAAAAAAAAATCTGATGTGTTACATTCACATGACTTTCTCTGCATCCCTGCAACAAATTGTTGTTAGAAAGCTTATGATTCTATTTACTTCATGCTAATCGAGAAAAAATTAGCAGAAGTAGTCTTGTTACTTGCTTCCTTGTAAGTAGAAGCGAAATAAGGGAGTAACATAGGTTAAAGTGATAGTCAAAAGCTGGTTGCTATGTGACTGAAGTTCCTTTGTTTGTATGGACAGGAGTTGACAAATTCCTGCATGAGAAAAGTATAAGATTTTAAAGCTGAAACCAATAACAAGGAATATCTTAAATATGATCAACTCCACGAAAAAGATATATGACATAAATTGTGTGTTTTATCGTGATCTACATTTTCCGTGTAGCAATATTTTTCTATCTCTTACAGTTTACCAGTTATGCAAAATTCAATAGAAACTATCCAGAATAAAGAGGTCTTTAGAGTCTATTCCCAGAAAATTCAAGATATACATTTTATTTGGCATATAAATATCTTAAATCTTGAAAATCTTGTCGTATCCTTGGAAGATACCAATGGGTGTAAATGGTCTTTTCGTTTTTGAGTTATGCTGTCCACAGACAAAAAAAAAAAAAAAAAAAAAAAACACACACACACACACACACATACACACCTTGTTCCAAAAATGTTTTTTTTATTCAAGGGGACCCAAAATATGTACTTCCGGTGAAATCTCGGTATCAAATTTTGGGGTGGAAAACAATACCTTCTCTATACACTATGTACATAGTACGTATAGAGAAAGTAATATCTATTTTCAAAAAAAGGTCCGTGTGGTCTGTGGACAGCATAGCTCAAAAACCAAAATACCGTTAGATACCAAACTTGGCATTTTCCGAGAAAATCCCCCCACCACAAACTCCCTTTACATGGAAAAATGTTCGAAAATTTTTTTTTTAAACAAACGGCTCTAACCATTTTGATTAAAACCCCGTATATTAAAGATGCTTACATCCCCCCAAAAAGACATATCTTGAATTTTCTGGGAATAGTCTCTGAAGGCCTCTTTATTCTGGGTTAATTTTGCCAAATTTTTCTTAACAGATAGACAAAAACTTACTGCACAGAACATGTAGATCTTGTCAAAACACACAATTTATGTCTTTTACGTTTTTGTTGTGGAGGTAACGGTTTCTGGGATATTCCTTGTTATTCGTTTCAATTGTAAAGTCCTTATACTTTTCTCAGACGAGAACGCCCGGTTTTCTTTTGTTTTACTCCTGGACAAGCAAAGAAGCGATTTGCAATGACAATTGCATAACGACAGCTTCTAAAACATTTGACTATCACTTTAGCATAGCGCATTCCTTTCGTTCCCTTCTACCTATAAGGAACTAAGTAATAAGAACATTCTGTTAATGTTTATCTCAATTAGCATGGTGTAGAAAGAAGAATAATGTTTCGTAAGAAGTTTATTTGTACAAGAGCTAGAGAAAGTTATGCGAGTGTCACACATCAGAATTTTATGTTGATACTGTAATAAGTCATTTTTTGCAATTAGTTATGTTACGACCATCAGCTACCGCCAAACCTATGAGAAGTATATATGTTCATTGTATTCGAAATATGAATACTAATGCAAGGAAGGATTGGGGTTAGTGACGGTAGGGTCCCCCCCCCCGGCTATATCATGGTGTTTAACGCCCGCTTTTACTTCTATGGCACACCGCAGTTCATGACACTAATGACACATGGCATCTGTGGAATTTGATGGCGGGAGAAACCGGAGAAAACTCGCGCCTACGCCGTTTTGTCCACCACAAAACACAAATGCGGTCGCTTGAGGTCGAACTCGGGCAGCCTTGATGAGAGGCAAGAGCAGAGCATCGAATGTAGGACTTTTTGCCACTTACGATACCCAAGACAGTACATGTCTTGTCACGGGGCTAAGAGTTATTCAGAAGGGACAGAGAAATGTACGTTGAAAATGGGCAGGGAAGAAAGATTTCAAACACGTATAAGTAGCAGAGTTGTCACGAGCTGGTAGCACAGTATACCGTTAGGTGAGAGCATTGAACCGAAGGGGGTGAGAATACACTGCCCAAGGGGAACATAACAGGAAAAGAGAAAACAATGCTCCCGCTGGTCAGGCGACACTTGGCGTAGAACATCGGCAGAACCAACATGTGATATTTAGGGCCGAGGTGGAGCCGAACAGGCTACCTTTAGCTGTGACGGAAATATTTATTTTAATACAGACCAGTGTACGGACGAAATCGCTGCATAAAAAGATACAATTAATAATAGGCGCGGTCGCGTAAAGCATAGTTCAACAGTGGAAAATTGAAGAGGAATGCGTGAGTGTTCGACGGCGGAAAAGAGCCGAACTAAATGAATAAAGCACCTTTGGCGCACCACACCCTGAAAGTGTTTCCATGCTAGTAAAAGTATAGATAGGGCACCCACAAATCCACACCATTCCTCATACCCAAAACGGCACCCGGGATACGAACCTGTAACCCCATTACCGCACCATACCCAAGGACGGGAGGGATGAGGAAAGAGATCCGAACGGTGAGCAGATCCGAATGACGACGGAGTCCCTGCATCCAATGTCACTCTAGGTCTTTGTTAGACGGATCCCGCCCGAGTGTTCCCAACGACGACGCCAGAATAACCTTTTACAATGTGCAAATCACCGAACACCGGCGCCTGATCCATCATCCCTGAAAGGCTTGAATATGAAATGATGGAAACATAAAATGGTGGACTAGAAAATTCCGGAGATTTACTGCCTCCGTGGTCGAGTGACCAGCGAGCTGACTTCTCACCCGGAGGTCCCGGTTTCGATTCCCGGCTGGGGCGGGGCATTTTTCTTTAACCTGAATTCACTATCGCCCATAGAGTCTGGAAGTGTGAATGTGGGAAAGTTTATTAACCTAATGTTCTGAACCTACAGTTTCACAATCAAAGCCCCCGATATGACCATTGGTGTTGAAGGGGGCTATACAAATGAAATAATAATAATAAAAAAAATTCCGGAGATGTAATCAAATGAAATGAAATGGCGTTTTATTTATGGACGCTCTTTAACTGCTGTGGTTCTTAGCGCCCTGGACGAGAAAGATTAATTTAGCTCAGAGGCCTCTCTATCAGGCTTGAGATTGTTTTACGTGCCGTAAATCTACGACACGGGACCAACGGCTTTACTTCCCTTGCGAAGGAAGCCATGCTAAGGATTTTTACGATACAAAAAAAGTCATCGTCCTCCGCCGGGTTTGAACCCGGGACCTTGGGTATATGAAGTTAGCATGGAGGGTGACCCAGGGATGTAATAAACCTTCCCAGCATTCACCTGGTGACCCAGGAAAATCCCGAAAAAGAACATGTGTCTGGCAGACCAGTAACGGGGATCGAGCACACGACCTCGCGAATGCGGACAACAGGTGAAACCGTTACTAATGCGAATAAACAATACAGCAATTGTTTTACCAACCAGGAGCCTACAATAAGTACCACTGGTTTAGGTTGTATTGATACACATACACAAATTGAAAATGCGTCTTAGATGCGCTCAATGTCTTATAATATTCATTTATGATACAAGAGTTAAAGTGTAGTTTTATTTTACGAGAAGGAAAGTTTGCGTAACGAGGTCGTAAGGCCGAGTTTAACAATCCTATGAGCAAAATAAAAACACTTTTAATTTGAGTGTCATACACCATTTCCTAAACAGCACCATATTTCTAGATTTATCAATAAATCTATATATGTATATAAATGAATCGCCGAAATATATGTACGCGTATCACTTCCAACTGCACCAAATTGAACAATTCTTTTAATTTTATGTTCGTTATTGTCACGACAAGGTTTGTGGAAAAGAAAATGTTTAAAAATAGTACGGGAAAGTATTTAAAATCTCATAATATGAATAAAAACAGAGGGAACGCATTTCAGTTAATAGTCGCCAGATGGTAGTGATACTACGGTTATTTTTTAGAAAATGGTTGTAGTACTGCTATATTTTCCCTCCCCATTCAATGTTAAGCTAACGCACCAGTTTATCGACACAATGACGCAACGCAACAGTGAAATTCAAATACATTTTTATATATTAACTGTCCTTTCACTACTCTACTGTTTAAAATTAAGAAGGAAAGAAGTTTTTCCTGGCGACTAGAACTTAGAATAAGTACTTATTTATTTACCGCTAGATGGCCTAAGTAGTATCAATGTTACGGTATCGCAACAGTTTATCGAGATAATGACTCAACGCACGAACAATTCTTTATTTGTTGTTTTTCTTGTTGTCACGACAAGGTTTGGAAAATTCTTTAAAATCTCATAATATGAATAAAAACAGTGTCAAGGTACCGCATTTCGGTTAATAGCCGCCAGATGGCAGTGGTACCATGGTTACTTGTTGCTAAATGGTCGTAGTACTGCTATATATTTCCCTTCCCGTTCAATGTTAAGGCAACGCACCAGTTTATCAAGACATTGACGCAACGCAGCAGTGAAATTCAAGTACATTTTAATGTATTAACTGTCCCGTCCTTTCTCCTATCATTTAAAGCAAAGAAGCAAAGCATTCCTGGCGAGGATCACCTAAAATACGTACTTATTTATTTGCCACCAGATGGCTGTACTACCTACTGCTCTATTTTTCTTCCCCATTCAATGCTAAGGCAATGCACCCGGTTATGGAGACCATGACGCAAAATAACTGTGGAAATCAAATATATTTCTTATGTATTAACTATCGTTCCCTTGGTCACATCGTTTAAATTAAGAAATAAGTTTATTTTTGTTGTAATTCTTTAAAACGAACAGGTTATAAACAAAACTGAAAATAGCGGGGAAATGATGGGATCCGTTTTAGATTAGCTTCCTATTGCAGATATTGGTTATTTGACGTTATGCTATAGAACATGAAGATACCCGCGTCACCATCACACTGCAATTGCGGTGCTCTTAATACATTTGATCAAGTAATATTTTGCGTTAAATGGAGAAATTTAATACACAAAGCCATCATCAAATAATAGCTTATCAATTGCCCAACCAGATCTACTTGCTCTTTGTTAGCCTTAAAATGGCAGTTTTTGACATAGGAGAAAACAAAGAAAGACGTAGAAAACATTAGGAGTAAAGGAAAGAAAGAGATTCGGAAGAAGCATGAATGCTACTTTGTGACTTTCTTCTTAATGTAAGTCATTACCTATGTCAGCGTTTACCCGCCGCCTATGGAAGCACTGTCATTATTGTTATTATGCCAACGACATCCTTAGTTGCCCACGCTGTTAACTGCATATGTCATGCTTTCCACACTACCTTATGGGTGCGCTGACTTCGTCCTTTTCGCAATATCAACAATATATGCTACATTGCACAGATCATTGCGCTTTTCAGATGCAAAGGCATTATTAGACATCGAGAATGGGCAAGATTCTGTTAACACTTCTACTGGCCTCATTTCGTTTCCATCAAATTTTTGTCACTTCACAACGTCAAAGGAAGAATTAATATCGAAAGTGTTCGCAAATATTGGTGCAAATTACAAAAATTATACTTGGTTGAGCGAGCGAGCCATTTTAACAGCAACTAAGAAGAATGTAGATGATTTGAATATAAAAATTCAGAGTAAAATTCATGGACAAATGCATTCATTTAAATCGATCGATTCCATTACCAGTCCAAATGAGTCGTCAATTATCTAACTGAATTGCTAAATTCATTGGATTTGCCAGGATTACCGTCGCAGACTTTACAGCTCAAGGTGATAATTATGCTACGCAATCTTGATCGGCCGAAATCGTGCAGCGGAACAAACTGGCTATTAACATTTTTTTAAAATTTGATTTAAGCTACTTTAACATAGGAGAGGATATACTTATTCTAAGAATACCACTAACGTCAACCGACTTTCCTTTAGAATTTAAGCGTGTTCAGTTTCCGACGCGCCTTGCATTCGACGACAATAAATCCCAAGGTCAGTCGTTAGAAGTGTATGCAATATACCTTGAATCGTCGTATTTTTCGCATGGGTAATTGTACATTGCGTGCTCGAGAGTCGGCAAACCATCGGCGCTACTTGTTTTCTCTCCGGAAGGAAAATTGTACCTTACAAGGCATTGCAATAAAGTATTCTCAAATTATTTAATTGTATTTTATTTCGTTGCATGGTCGTACTGTAAACGGAAGATTTTCTCAGTTTTTTTTCATTAGGTACACCACCCATGCAAAGCCGGGGCGGGCAGCTACTTAATAATAGAAGGTTCAACATTCCTTTTGTTCAAGGAATAGTATGTTTTCCTATCCCTTGGAGGCGTGTGTGTATGTGGGAATAGAATTCGTCTATCGATATAGATTGGTAATCGATGTAGTAATGTCAGTTCTTTACTCTTTACCATACATCTTATAAATTAACAATTCCATTCCATTCCCTCTGCTATTAAATGATAAACTGGAGTATGTTACAACCAAATACCCAGCAAACACGTTTTATATGTTTGAAGTTGCCAATTGAAGAAAATTGTTGAATAGTTGAGCATGCTTAGACACGAGAACGGACCAACTAGTAAAGAAGGCGGTGGTACTACTATTGATTTCATTTTTTTTCTCAGGAACATAACCTCATTTTTGGCAACAACATCAATTTGACGCTCTCTGCTGCCTTTAAAATTTCAATGGGTTCTTCAAACTTGTCAAAATCCATATTTGTAATAGCCGCCATGACACAATATTTGTGAAAACAGTGAAAGGTAGGAAGGAACGTTTTCGCTACTGCGCATGTACATTAAAATAATGATATATCGATCGGACTCCACTAGCAACGTAATTCTTTCAAAACCACAGCATTCTATATAACGTTTAAAGTGATAATAACAAAACTTAAGTTGGTTATATTGGAGTGTTATAAATATTTTATAGACCTAGATTTATAAAGAACATGTTTTAGTTCGAGTTTTTTGTGTTAAAAAGCTTACTTTTAACAGCGCCTGTCTTAAAAAAAAACATTTTTTGCTTGTCTACGTACATCAAATCAATGAAACGTTTTACTCACCAGGCCTGGAGATGAAGTATACTGCAGTTGTAATATCTGTAAACAAGAATCCGTAACTGTCAATTGCATTCTTCTATATAACATTTTACAACAAATTTCATTGGATATGCTATGTTGGATTTTGAAACTGTATTAATATATTTCAGAAATGAAATTGCACTTGGTTGCGCAGAAATAATCATCTAATGTGCTATACTCACATGATTTTCTCTAGCTGCTCTACAAACTTCTCACAAAAGATTATTCTTCTTTCTAAACAATGCTACACATCAGCAAAATGTTCTTATTACTTAGTTCCTTATAAGAAGAGAACTAAGGGAATGCTCAAGGTTAAAGTTATAGTCAAATGTTTTAAAAGCTGTCGTTATGCGATTGTCATTGCAAATCGCTTCTTTGCTTGGCCAGGAGTGGAACAAAAGTAAAACGGGCACTTCCTGTCTGAGAAAAGTATAAGTACTTTACAATTGAAATCAAAAACAAGGAATATCTCGGACACGGTTAACTCCACAACAAAAACGTAAATACCATAAATTGTGTGTTTTATCGAGATCTACATTTTTTGCATAGTAAGCTTTTGTCTATCTCTTATGGTTTAGCAGTTAAGCAAAATTCTGCAAAATTCATGCAGAATAAAGATATCTTCAGAGGCTATTCCCAGAAAATTCAAGATATACATTTTTTGGGATGTAAATATCTTTAATATACGATATTTCAATCAAAACTATCGAAAATTTTTTCATGAAAAGGGTAGTTTGTGATGGATTTTCTCGAAAAGTTTCGTGTCGCATCCTTGAAAGATACTAAACCTAAATACCACGTTTGTTATTTAACAGTTTCTTCGTTTTTGAGTTATGCTGTCCACAGGCACACACAAAGACCTGTTTTCTAAAAATACTTTTTTTTTCGGGCTCAGAGGACCTCTCAACATAAATTTACGGTGAATTCACTACAACGTTCACTAGTTACTATGTATGTATATAAGGCTAGAGAAATAGAGAAGTAGATATTCCAGATAAAATAGAACCATTTAACCAGCTATGTCGAACAGTGAAAAGAGCACTTAAAAACAAAACAAGAAAATACAGAATATAAAATTCTATAAAACTATGGTCACACCTACACGTTTATGTGACTGAGTGCGTTGGAAACTGAAAAAAAAAATTATGTTTCATTCACATGACTTTCTCTCTGTAACAAATTTTTGTGAATAAGCTTATTCTTCCATCTACCTCATGCTAATCGAAATAAAAATTAGCAGAAAGGTCTCATTACTTTATTCCTTATAAGTAGAAGGGAAATAAGAGAATACGCTAGGCTAAAGCAATTGTCAAATATTTTAAAAAACTGTTGCTATGTGATCGTTTGTTTCCATGACCAGCAGTTGACAAATTTACGTATGAGAAAATTTGAAGTGTTTTAGAAATTAAATCAATAGTAAAGAATGTCTCGAAACTCTATAAGTAAAACATATACGACATAAAGTCTGTGTTTTAGCGAGATCTATATTTTTTGTGTAGTAGGTATTTGTCTATCTCTTACGGTTTATCAGCTATGAAAAATTCAGCAAAATTCATCCAGAATAAATAGATCTTCAGAAGCCATTTTCAGAAAATTCAAGATATACATTTTATTTTAGATGTAAATATTTTTAATATACGGAAGTTTAATCAAAATCGTGTGGCCAATTTTTGAGAAAAAACATTTTTAAACTTATTCCACGTAAAGTATAGTTTCGGATGGGGAACATTTCTTGAAAAGCTTTGTGTAGCATTCTTAGAGGATACAAAACTTAAATATCAACTTTGATATTTAACGGACCTTACAAAAAATGCAGAGCTCGTTAAAACGCATAATTTATGTCATGTAGGATGTAAGGGCACTTTATATTAACAAGAGTTTACGGGGGATAATAAAAGACATTATATTGCGTGTCACAGAGAGCATGTGAACATTATAGGCAAGTAATTGTAACAAAATGAATCATGATTATCATCCCCAACCACGTAGTACAAGTTTACTACCAGTCTGTAGTTGTAAATATTAATAAGTAGCAATAAGTAGTAAGAAATACTAAACATAATAATTGTAAGTAGTTGTAAGCAGTTGTAAGTAGTTGTAAGCAGTTGTAAGTAGTAAGCTGTAGGTAGCTGTAAGTTGTGAGTAGTAATACATAGTAAGTAGCAATAGGCTGTAAATAGTAATACGTAGTAAGTAGCAATAGGTTGTAAATAGTAGTAAGTTGTGAGCAGTAAGTTGTAAGTAGTTGTTAGTAATGGGTTGTAAGTAGTAAGCTGTGAGTAAGTTGTAAGTAGTTGTAAGTAGTTGTAAGTAGTTGTAAGTAGTTGTAAGTAGTTGTAAGTAGTTGTAAGTAGTTGTAAGTAGTTGTAAGTAGTTGTAAGTTGTAAGTAGTTGTAAGTAGTTGTAAGTAGTTGTAAGTAGTTGTAAGTAGTTGTAAGTAGTTGTAACTTATAAATAGTTGTAACTTATAAATAGTTGTAACTTATAAATAGTTGTAACTTATAAATAGTTGTAACTTATAAATAGTTGTAAGTTATAAATAGTTGTAAGTTATAAATAGTTGCATGTTGTAAGTAGTTGTAAGTAGTAAGTTGTAAGTAGTTGTAGGTAGAGTTAAAGATCCGCTTTTTAAGAATCTTAATTTGAGGGGTATTTGGGTGCCAATTCATGAATAGGAGCATGAATACTTCTAAAAATTAATTTCCTCAAGTAGTAAGCAGTAAGTTGTAAGTAATAAGTAGAAAGTTGTAAGTAGTAGTAAGCAGTAAGTTGTGAGCAGTAAGTTGTAAGTTGTGAGCAGTAAGTTGTAAGTTGTGAGCAGTACGTTGTAAGTTGTGAGCAGTAAGTTGTGAGCAGTAAGTTGTGAGCAGTAAGTTGTAAGTTGTGAGCAGTAAGTTGTAAGTTGTGAGCAGTAAGTTGTGAGCAGTAAGTTGTAAGTTGTGAGCAGTAAGTTGTAAGTTGTGAGCAGTAAGTTGTAAGTTGTGAGCAGTAAGTTGTGAGCAGTAAGTTGTAAGTTGTGAGCAGTAAGTTGTAAGTTGTGAGCAGTAAGTTGTAAGTTGTGAGCAGTAAGTTGTAAGTTGTGAGCAGTAAGTTGTGAGTTGTGAGCAGTAAGTTGTGAGCAGTAAGCTGTGCGTTGTGAGCAGTAAGTTGTGAGCAGTAAGTTGTGAGCAGTAAGTTGTGAGCAGTAAGTTGAAAGTTGTGAGCAGTAAGTTGAAAGTTGTGAGAAGTAAGTTGTAAGTTGTAAGCAGTAAGTTGTGAGTTGTGAGCAGTAAGTTATGAGCAGTAAGTTGTAAGTTGTGAGTAGTAAGTTGTAAGTTGTGAGCAGTAAGAGGTGAGTTGTGAGCAGTAAGTTGTGAGCAGTAAGTTGTGAGTTGTGAGCAGTAAGTTGTGAGTTGTGAGCAGTAAGTTATGAGCAGTAAGTTGTAAGTTGTGAGTAGTAAGTTGTAAGTTGTGAGCAGTAAGTTCTGAGTTGTGAGCACTAAGTTGTGAGCAGTAAGCTGTGAGCAGTAAGTTGTGAGTTGTGAGCAGTAAGCTGTGAGCAGTAAGTTGTGAGCACTAAGTTGAGAGCACTAAGTTGTAATTTGTAAGAAGTTGTAAGTTGTAAGCAGTAAGTTGTAAGCAGTAATTTGTGGACAGTAAGTTGTGAGCAGTAAGTTGTGAGCAGTAAGTTGTGAGCAGTAAGTTGTGAGCAGTAAGTTGTGAGCAGTAAGTTGTGAGCGGTAAGTTGTGAGCAGTAAGTTGTGAGCAGCAAGTTGTGAGCAGTAAGTTGTGAGCAGTAAGTTGTGAGCAGCAAGTTGTAATTTGTAAATGTGAACAGCAAGTTGTAATTTGTAAGTTGTGAGCAGTAAGTTGTAAGTTGTGAGCAGTAAATTGTGAGCAGCAAGTTGTAATTTGTAAGTTGTGAGCAGTAAGTTGTAAGTTGTGAGCAGTAAGTTGTAAGTTGTGAGCAGTAAGCTGTGAGCGGTAAGTTGTGAGCAGTTGTGAGCAGTAAATTGTAAGTTGTGAGCAGTAAGTTGTGAGCAGTAAGTTGTGAGCAGTAAGTTGTGAGTTGTAAGCGGTAAGTTGTGAGCGGTAAGCTGTGAGCGGTAAGTTGTGAGCAGTAAGTTGTAAGTTGTGAGCGGTAAGTTGTGAGCAGTAAGTTGTAAGTTGTGAGCAGTAAGTTGTAAGCTGTGAGCAGTAAGTTGTAAGCTGTGAGCAGTAAGTTGTAAGCTGTGATCAGTAAGTTGTAAGCAGTAATTTGTAAGCTGTAAGCAGTAAGTTGTGAGCAGTAAGCAGTAATTTGTAAGTTGTGAGCAGTAAGTTGTAAGTTGTGAGCAGTAAGTTGTAAGTTGTGAGCAGTAAGTTGTGAGCAGTAAGTTGTGTGCAGTAAGTTGTGAGCAGCAAGTTGTGAGCAGTAAGTTGTAAGTTGTGAGCAGTAAGTTGTAAGTTGTGAGCAGTAAGTTGTGAGCAGTAAGTTGTGTGCAGTAAGTTGTGAGCAGCAAGTTGTGAGCAGCAAGTTGTGAGCAGCAAGTTGTGAGCAGCAAGTTGTAAGTTGTGAGCAATAAGTTGTAAGTTGTGAGCAGCAAGTTGTGAGCAGCAAGTTGTGAGCAGCAAGTTGTAAGTTGTGAGCAGTAAGTTGTAAGTTGTGAGCAATAAGTTGTAAGTTGTGAGCAGTAAATTGTGAGCAGCAAGTTGTAATTTGTAAGTTGTGAGCAGTAAGTTGTAAGTTGTGAGCAGTAAGTTGTAAGTTGTGAGCAGTAAGTTGTAAGTTGTGAGCAGTAAGTTGTAAGTTGTGAGCAATAAGTTGTAAGTTGTGAGCAATAAGTTGTAAGTTGTGAGCAGTAAGCTGTGAGCGGTAAGTTGTGAGCGGTAAGTTGTGAGCAGTTGTGAGCAGTAAGTTGTGAGCGGTAAGTTGTGAGCAGTAAGTTGTGAGCGGTAAGCTGTGAGCAGTAAGTTGTTAGCAGTTGTGAGCAGTAAGTTGTGAGCGGTAAGTTGTGAGCAGTAAGTTGTTAGCAGTTGTGAGCAGTAAGTTGTGAGCGGTAAGTTGTGAGCAGTTGTAAGCAGCAAATTGTAAGTTGTGAGCAGTAAGTTGTGAGCAGTAAGTTCTGAGCAGTAAGTTTTGAGCAGTAAGTTTTGAGCAGTAAGTTGTCAGTTGTAAGCGGTAATTTGTGAGCGGTAAGCTGTGAGAGGTGAGTTGTGAGCGGTAAGTTGTGAGCAGTAAGTTGTAAGTTGTGAGCAGTAAGTTGTAAGCTGTGAGCAGTAAGTTGTAAGTAGTAAGTTGTAAACAGTAAGTTGTGAGCGGTAAGCTGTGAGCAGTAAGCAGTAAGTTGTGAGCAGTAAGTTGTAAGCAGTAAGTTGTAAGCAGTAAGTTGTAAACAGTAAGTTGTAAACAGTAAGTTGTAAACAGTAAGTTGTAAGCAGTAAGTTGTAAGCAGTAAGTTGTAAGCAGTAAGTTGTAAGCAGTAAGTTGTAAACAGTAAGTTGTAAGCAGTAAGTTGTAAACAATAAATTGTGAGCAGTGAGCAGTAAGCTGTGAGCAGTAAGTTGTAAGTTGTGAGCAGTAAGTTGTGAGTTGTGAGCAGTAAGTTGTGAGTTGTGAGCAGTAAGAGGTGAGTTGTGAGCAGTAAGTTATGAGCAGTAAGTTGGGAGTTGTGAGTAGTAAGTTGTGAGTTGTGAGCAGTAAGAGGTGAGTTGTGAGCAGTAAGTTATGAGCAGTAAGTTGGGAGTTGTGAGTAGTAAGTTGTGAGTTGTGAGCAGTAAGAGGTGAGTTGTGAGCAGTAAGAGGTGAGTTGTGAGCAGTAAGTTATGAGCAGTAAGTTGGGAGTTGTGAGCAGTAAGTTGTGAGTTGTGAGTAGTAAGTTGTGAGTTTTGAGTAGTAAGTTGTGAGTTGTGAGCAGTAAGTTATGAGCAGTAAGTTGTGAGCAGTAAGTTGTAAGTTGTGGGCAGTAAGTTGTGAGTTGTGAGCACTAAGTTGTGAGCAGTAAGTTGTGAGCAGTAAGCTGTGAGCAGTAAGTTGTGAGTTGTGAGTAGTAAGTTGTGAGTTTTGAGTAGTAAGTTGTGAGTTGTGAGCAGTAAGTTATGAGCAGTAAGTTGTGAGCAGTAAGTTGTAAGTTGTGGGCAGTAAGTTGTGAGTTGTGAGCACTAAGTTGTGAGCAGTAAGTTGTGAGCAGTAAGCTGTGAGCAGTAAGTTGTGAGTTGTGAGCAGTAAACTGTGAGCAGTAAGTTGTGAGCACTAAGTTGTGAGCAGTAAGCTGTGAGCAGTAAGTTGTGAGCACTAAGTTGAGAGCACTAATTTGTAATTTGTAAGTTGTGAGCAGTAAGTTGTAAGTTGTAAGTTGTAAGCAGTAAGTTGTAAGCAGTAAGTTGTGAGCAGTAAGTTGTGAGCAGTAAGTTGTGAGCAGTAAGCTGTGAGCAGTAAGTTGTAAGCAGTAAGTTGTAAGCAGTAAGTTGTAAGCAGTAAGTTGTAAGCAGTAAGTTGTAAGCAGTAAGTTGTAAGCAGTAAGTTGTAAGCAGTAAGTTGTAAGCAGTAAGTTGTAGTAGTCTACTGTTACTATAATTATTATTATTATTATCTTTCTTATTAACATCACCGCCATTATTGAATACTAAGTACAAATATAATTTAATACGTTTACGGAGTTTTAAACATACTTTAGACGGTATTGTAAATGGAAGCTCCATATTTTCTAAGGGATGTAGAAATGTGATAATGAATAAAAATGTATAATTCATAACCGTTCTATAAGGATGGAACGTGCAATACTACACCAGGAGCTGAAGAAGTTTTCAAAATGGAAAACAGTAAAATTATATTTACAATCTCGGATACCAGATGCAAATCTACGTCCGAAGTTAAAATTAGTCACATAGTGAAGTAGATTTGAATACTCCTGTATCATAATTCCTTTACCAAATTCAGTTTTGACCTGTGTCAGGTATTTACAGTGCAGCACTGCGACTCTGTCCCCTACCGTCAACTGCCCTCACTGGTGACGTATTCTTTGAAGACGACTATTCTAGGGCATGGTATAAGACGCTACGTCACTATACCCGGGCCTCACACAGATATGGCGCCACTAGGCCAGTTAGACGGTAGCATCCTATAATTTAACTTTAGACTAGCTGGTATCCATAGTTACAGGTCAATAGCTTGTTTTGTTTTCGAATGATAACATTTTAAACAAGACAGCTTTAGAGTTTCCCAAAAATGGAGGGTTTGGAAAAACGAGCAGTGATTAAATACCTCCATTTGAAAGGCTTAACTCCTAAAGAAATCAAGGAGGCAATGTACAGTAGATTGAAAGACTCTGCCCCTTCATATTCAATGATTAAAATGTGGGTTGCAGAGTTTAAAATGGGACGTGCGAGCACTAGTGATGATCCTTGCTCTGGACGCCCTGTAGAAGTGACAACCCCAGAGATCATTGAAAAAATTCATCGTTTAATATTGGAAGACCACAGATTAAAGTTGTTTGAGATAGCAGAGACTGTAAACATATCAAAAGAATGTGCAGGTAATATTTTAAGTAATATTTTGGGCTTTCACAAGGTCTGTGCAAGATGGGTGCCGCGTTTGTTGACACCTGATCAAAAGTTGCAAAGAAAAACTGTTTCTGTTAGGAATGTGGAGCTCTACCGTAAAAACCCAGTGAATTTTTGAGACGGCTTATTACTATGGATGAAACTTGCATACATCACTACACTCCAGAAAGAAAATCACAGTCAAAACAGTGGATTGCGCCAGGTGAACCAAATCCAAAAATGATAAAGTCAATTTTGTCAGCTAACAAGGTTATGGCGAGTGTTTTCTATGATGTGCAGGGAATTATTTTTATTGATTACTTCGAAAAGGATAAAATTATCACTGATGACTATACAAAAGCTTATTGCAACGTTTGATTGATGAGGTGAAAAGAAAAAGAACTTTGGCAAAAATCTTGTTTCATCACGACAATACTCCAGCCCATCGTTCGGTCATTGCAATGGGAGAAGTGTGCGAATTAAAGTTGGAATTGCTTGAACATCCACCCTATTCGCCAGATCTAGCACTCCCATCTGTTCCCAATCCTCAAAAACTTTCTTGGAGGACGAAGATTTCACAGCAACAAGGAGGTCGTTGTTGTAAACAGCTATATTGAGGACCTTGATAAATCGTACGTAAGAGATGATTTAATTAGAACACCGATATGATTTCTGGAGATTATTGAGAAATAAAGCAAAAATAAAAAAGTTTAAATGCTGTTTTCTTTGAGAGACTCGGGACTTATCAGCCGTTCCTCGTATTTTGCTACTAAAACAAATAACACTTCCAATTTGTCTTTTTTATTATTATTATTTAATTTATAAACCCCCCTTAACATCTAAGGTCATATCGGGGGCTTTGCACTAGAAACAACTCCTTATCTGTAGGTTTTTTACGTGGCTTTAAATCGTTTTTCCTCAAATACACACACATTCACTCTCACATACTTTCAGAATCTGTGGGGGATAGGGTAAGGAATAATTCTAGTTAAAGAAAAATTCCCCGCCCCAGCCGGGAACCGAACCCGGGACCTCCGGGTGAGAAGTCAGCTCGCTGACCACTCGACCACAGAGGCAATCAATCAAGTTGTCTTTTGTTTGCGCTGAGAAACAAGATCTTGTTATTATGAATTGCAAGCACCTTAGGTTGCTTGTACATTAGAGCCAGTCAAGTCAGCTTTCAATCTCACTCGGTTCTCGCACCAGTAGATGCAGCTGAACGCACAGCTGGTAGGAGAGAGCTAATCAATGAGCGTACGAGAGTCTTGATTACTCGCAAGACTCATAAGTCTCTTTAATAGCAAGACTGCGGTGTAATGCACATAACCAGTTCTGTAAATTATATTAATTTCATCTATTTAAATGGTTTAAGATTTAAATAGCCTACCAGAATAAGGATGGTAGTTAAATAAGCCACTCTAGGAAAAGAGTTAAAAATTAAATGTGGTATCACAGAATATGTGTACGTGGTCCCCACTTTTATTACAAATAAGTGTGTGTATATATATATATGTACGAGGTACGTCCAAAAAGTAAGTTCCGTTTCAATTTATCTCCGCTGCAGCGCTGCGATCGCAGTTCCGCACATGCGCGGTAGACGCTCTGTATCAAGGAGAAGAAACGTGCGCCATTTTGAGATCGCTGTCAGCCACATACGCTTTGTTGTGCTTGTTTACAATGTCGGTGTTGATTGAAAATCCCACCGCTTGTGAAATCAGATCTGTGATTCGTTTTCTGAATGCTAGGAAAGTGAAACCAATTGAAATTTATCGGCAAATTTGCGAAATTTACGGACAAAATGCGATGAGTGATTCAATGGTGAGAAGATGGATCCGACAGTTCAATGAAGGACGTAGTGAAGTGCACGATGAAGAACGAAGCGGGCGTCCATATTTGGTTACAGAAGAACTGATTCACGCGATTGATGACAAGATCCAAGAAAACGGCAAGTTTACAATTAGTGCACTCGCTATGGAATTTCCCCAAAGCTCACGATCACTAATTCATGAAATTGTTACCGAAAAACTGAAATTTTGTAAACTTTGCTCACGTTGGGTACCAAAGATTCTTACTGAGCAACACAAAACAAAACGGATGGGTGGTGCATTTCAGTTTTTAATCCGTTATGATGAAGACGGCGAAGAATTTCTGACACAGATAGTCACAGGAGATGAGACTTGGGTTTCTTACGACACCCCTGAAGGTAAGCGGCAATCAATGGAATGGAGGCACACTTCATCCCCAGCAAAGGTTAAGCCGAAACAAATCTTGACACCTCGAAAAATGATGTGCACAGTGTTCTGGGACTGGAAAGGCATCTTACTCATTGATTTCTTACCGCGTGGTCAAACAATCAAAGCAGATGTTTATTGCGAGACAGGAAATTGCGCCGCACAATACAGAATAAGCGCCGAGGATTGCTGTCAAAAGGTGTTGTTTTTCTTCACGACAACGCACGACCACACACTGCAAATGGGACGAAAATCCTCCTACAGGGATTTGGCTGGGACGTGTTTGACCATCCTCCCTGACCTCGCTCCTAGCGACTTTCATCTGTTCTTACATCTCAAGTCTTTCCTTGGCGGTCAACACTTCAACAATGACGAAGAGCTGAAAGAAAATGTTTCCAACTTTTTGAAGACACAGCCGGCAAACTTCTATGAAGAAGGTACACAAAAACTTGTGCCACGCTATGACAAATGCCTGCAAAATTTCGGCAGTTATGTGGAAAAGTAGTTTAAGAGTCGTATAATTTTGTGCAATAAATAATTATTCTGTATCTGTACACAATTTAATTTTATTACCAAACGAAACTTACTTTCTGAACGTACCTCGGATTTACATTATCATTCCTATACATAAAGTATAGCTATGTCATTAACGATTAATATCGCTGATTCAAACCGTTTACTACGAAATTGGATATATGTACTGTTAAACGATGAGTAATTTTGAGTTATTACTAGGGCCCGGAGTTTTAGCTTTTTATAAATGCAGTTTTAGCGTTTTACTACCTTCTATATACCTCCTTAGGTTTTGCACTCTTTTCCTAGCGTTTAAACAATTATGCTACACCCACAATGAGATGCTAGCGCAGACGTAACGTAGAATAAGCGCAGACGCAAGGAAACACCATTCACAATGCAATCGTAAGCGCAACGCAAGAACTTGGCACGGGTTCCTAGATCTGTAAGTTACATGTGAATATCTTCCAACCTACAAACTGAATAACATAACCAAAAATATCACAAAAAAGTCACTCAATCTTTTATAAATAAATAGGTTATAAAATTACATGCTATTAACTGACGCTCGTGGCAGTGATATCAAAATAATTGCTCATTCAAAATTATTGAAAATATTCCAAGCATAGAAACTGCAAAAAGTGATACATCTATACATTTAATGAACTAAGAATTATCTTTCTGCGTCTTCGATTTATGAGAACTAAGAAATCTAGACATAAATGATAGTTACATCCATTAAATCAAAGAAGGATTCGCAAGGAGACTTGTCATAACCTCTTCAGGGAAAATAGAGATGGCGCGGCACGGCCGAATAGAAGAGCATGCATGTACAGTAGACCCTGTAAAATCTTACAGTGCCATCGTCTGTTGTTGAATTCATAGGCAATACATAGAGAAAAGAAGCAGAATTCCTCCTCTTTGCATGACGCAAGGATAAAGTTTGGAGTTTACAAACTTTTGCATTGCGTTGCGTATTGCGTGTTTCTATGTGAATGCTTACATTAAATAATATGAGTTCAAGCTCTTGCGCTAACATTGCATCTGCGCTTCCATTTCATTGAGAATGTAGCATTAACGCTAGTCTTTTTAAAGGGTTTTAAACAATTTTCCTACCTATTTAAGGAAGTCGATTTTAGAACATAATACAGATAAAAGTAGGAAAACTATTTTACTTTACGGAAGCATTCTATTAATATGTACTGTAATTTAAATACATTTATTACACAGTATACACAGACTAGAACACTTTAACTAAAAATCTGATGTGTTCCATTCACATGCCTTTCTCTATATCTCTGTAACAAATTATTGTTAATAAGCTTATCTTTTATTTATTTCATGCTAATCGAGAAAAATGAGCAGAAATAGTCTTATTTCTTACTTTATTGTAAGCAGAAGGGAAATAAAGGAGTACTATTCGTTAAAGTGAAAGCCAAAAGCTGGTTGCTATGTGACTGATGTTTCTTTGTTTGTATTAACAGGAGTTGACAAATTCCTGTATGAGAAAAGTATAAGTTTTTCAAAGCTGAAACCAAGAAAACGGAATATCTCAAAAACGATCAACTCCACGGAAAAATGTATAAAACATTGTGTGTTTTAATGTGCTCTACATTTTTTGTGTGTTAAGTTTTTGTCCATCTCTTACGGTTTAGTAGTTATGAAAAATTCATCCAGAATAAAGTAGTCTTCAGAGGCTATTCCCAGAACATTCAAAATATACATTTTATTTGTCAGGTAAGTAACTTTAATATACGATATTTTAATCAAAATCGTTAGAGCCATTTTTGAGAAAATCGAAATTTTCGAAAAAGGTTCCATGTAAAGGGTAGTTTGGGGTGGGGGATTTTTTCTCAAAATCTTCGTGTCGCATCCCTGAAAGATACTAAACTTAAATACCAAGTTTGGTATGTTGCCGACTTTAATATATAGCACTTGCGTAAAACAAACTTCACATATTAGCACTATTACTGTACACAACCAACCAACTTTACAAATTTACTTGTTTCAATATATTCATATAGGCAGAAAAAATCTTTCAACATCGCAAATTTCACTGGCGTACATTTCATGCACGTAATTTCTATACCAAGATAAGCATCGTGATACATTATTCCTTGACTAGCCCCACACGCACACTCTAAACAAAACTAAATAACCTTTATAAAAATTTGTAATTCCAATGAATTGAAGAAAAAACTTGATGCCTTTTCTACCGCGGATATAAAAAACAATAACTGAAGTTTACCGACTTTTTGGTTTTAATGTCCGATTTAGTTATTTTACTTTCTCTACACGTACCATGTACATAGTGTATAGAGAAAGTATTGCATTCCACCCAAAAATTCGATACTGAAATTTCATCGGATATAGATATTCAAGTTTAGTATCTTACAGGGATGCGACACGAAGGTTTGAGAAAAATGTCGATTTTCTCAAAAATTCTTGTAAGGATTTTGATTAAAATACCGTGTACCAAAGATATTTATATGACAAATAAAATGTATATCTTGAATAGGGGGGAGGATAGGCGCTAAAGACCTCTTTATTCTGCATGAATTTTGCGTACCTAGTATACCGTAGGGAAGAGACAAAAACTTGCTACACGAAAAATGTACATCACGTTAAAATCACATGGAGTTCTGTTTATTGACGCTCTTTAACTACTGTGGTTCTCAGCATTCCATTCTATATTGGGCGTAAAAGACCGCTTAATTTTGCTCAGAGACCTCTTTTATCAGCCATGAGGTTCTTTTACGTGCCGTAAATCTACGACACGGGACAAACGACTTTATTTCCCTTCCGAAAGTAGCCATGCAAAATATTTTTACGCCCGGGAAAAATCCATCGTCCTCCGTCGGGGTTGAACCCGCGACCTTGGGTATATGAAGCTGGCGTGGTAACCACCACACCACGGAAGGGCGACATATCACGTTAAAACGCACAATTTATGTCATACATTTTTTTTCGTTGAACTGACCATTTCTGAGATACTCCTTGTTATTTGTTTCTGATAAAATACTTTTACACGGAAAGTTGTGAACTTTTGGCCCTGCATAGAAACGGATTTCATCCAAATGGCACGGCCACCCTTCTCACCTAGACGGCCGGGGCTCGATCCCAAGCGACCTCATGTGAGACTTGTGGTGGACAAAGCGGCGCTGGGGCGGGTTTTCTCCGGGTACTCCGGTTTCCCCCACCATCGCCTTCCACCGGTGCTCCATCATCATTCATGTATCATCGGTGTCACTGCCTGCGGTGCCATAAGTAGTTAAAGTGGGCGTTAAACACTATCAAAAAAAAATCCACATGGGAACCGCCTTTTAAAAGAATTGACTAGTTCTGGTCTAATGCATTCCCTTATTTCCCTTCTAACTACAAGGAAGCAGACATTAAGACAATTTCAGCTCTGTTTATCTCGATTTTCATAAAGTAAATGGAAGAATATGCTTTTTAACAATAATTTGTTACAGCGATGTAGAGAAGGTCATGTGAATGGAAAACACCAGGATTCTTTTTTAATAAGATTCACACATTAGTACCCAAACAACATGAAAATAAAAGCACTTGAAAAGTAACTTATAAGAGATGGTTAAAACGAGTTGAAGCCTAATAATCAGGGCCCTAGTTACTACGTAACCAGTTTATACTATGGATCATACGTCAACCTACTTCGCCTGTAGTTATGAGAATTATCAAGTGGGCACTAGTTCTCGATACACGAGATTCTCGTTGCCACACTCCCGAGAAGTGGCACGTGTTTTGCCCGCCTCTATTGTACATCCCTTGAAATTAGCGTGAGAAAAGAACTGCGGCAGAGATGTTAAAAAGAAAGGAGCGGCGTCTTGTGCCAAAGAGGGTGAAAAAAAGGAACATCAAACTGAAGAAAAATATTAACAGCAAGAAGATGGAAACGGAGTTTAATTAACAGGAAGAATTTTCATTCATTAGGAGAACAAAAGTTCAGTGACAAGCAATACAGCGCTTAAAGTCCTAAGATTTTGTAAGGTACATTTCCAATATTCAGGAATATTACGTCATTATAAAGATAAATAAATGCTTATGTCAACAATTCAGTATGATTCCAGATAAGAGAGACGTTCAATAAATCCATAGAAAAAGATAGAAAAACAAATTATTTTTGGAACATTACCTTCTCTACATAGTGTATAGAGGAGGTATTGCATTCCACCCAAAATTCAATAACGAGATTTCACCGGACATTTTCAGAAAAAGGTCCGTGTGTGTGAATGTGGACAGTATAGCTCAAAAACCAAAAAGACCGTTGAATACCAAACTTGGTATTTAAGTCTGGTATCTTCCAAGGAAGCGACACGAAGATTTTCAAGAATATCCCCCACCCCCAACTACCCTTTACATTAATTTTTTTTCTAAAACTTTGATTTTCTTAAAAATGACTAATGATTTGGATTAAAATATCGTATTTTACCCGACAAATAAAATGTATATCTTGAACTTTCTGGGAGTAGCCTCTGAAGACTACTTTATTCTGGATGAATCTTACGGAATTTTGCATAACTGCTAAACCGTAACAGATGGACAAAAACTTACCACACAAAAAATGTAGAGCACGTTAAAACACACACTTTGTTATATATATTCTTTTCGTGGAGTTGATCATTTTGTAGATATTCCTTGTTTTTGGTTTCAGAACTTTTCTCATACAGGAATTTGTCAACTCGTGTCCATACAAACAAAGGAACTTCATTCACATTGCAACCAGCTTTTGACTACCAATTTAACGTATGGTACACCCTTATTTCGCTTTTACTTACAAGGAAGCAAGTGATAAGAATATTTCTGCTAATTTTTTTCTAGATTAGCATGACGTAAATAGAAGTATAAACTTTTTAACAGTATTTTGTTACAGAGATGTAGAGAAAATCATGTGAATGGAAGACATCAGATTTTTTTCTTAATGTTCAATAAAATATTAAAAACAATTTTATCTACTTTTTTTTTTTTTTTCATTTATATAGCCCCACATCTAAGGGAATATCGGGGGTTTTCCACTTGAAAGAACTCGTTGTCTGTAGGTTCTTTTATGTTGGTTTAAATCATTTTTGTTTCACTCAAACACGCACACATTCACACGTCCAGACTCTGTGGGTGATTAGGAATAATTCTGGCTAGAGAAAATCCCGGGGTGAAAAGTCAGCTCACTGACCACTCGATCACGGAGGCAGTCTTTATCTATTATTGTTTTTACAGTTGTTTCAAGTATTTAAAAATCTGATGTGTACCATTCACATGACTTTCTCTATATCCCTGCAACGAATTATTCTTAAAAAACTTATACTTCTATTAACTTCATGCTAATCAGTAAAACATTAGCAAAAATAGCCATATTACTTGCTTCCTTGTAAATAGAGGTGAAATAAGGGAGTAGCATAGGTTAAACTGATAATCCAAAGCTGGTTGCTATGTCACTGAAGTTCCTTTGTTTGTATGGACAGCAGTTGACAAATTCCTGAATGACAAATGTATAAGTTTTTCATATCAGAAACCAAAAATAAGGATTGTCACAAAAACGACGAACTCCACGAAAAAATATAAATAACATAACTTGTGTGTTTTAAGGTGCTCTAAATTTTTTGTACAGTAAGCTTTTGTCCATCACTTACGGTTTAGTAGTTATTCAAAATTTAGTAAAATTCATCCAGAATAAACTACTCTCCAGAGGCTATTCCCAGAAAATTCAAGATATACATTTTATTTTTCAGGTAAATATCTTCAATATACGAAATTTTAATCAAAATCGTTAGAGCCATTTTTGGGAAAATCAAAATTTTCGAAAAAAGTTCCATGTAAAGGGTAGTTAGGGGATTTTGTTTCAAAACCTTCGTGTGGCATCCCTGGAAGATACTAAACTTAAATACCAAGTTTGGTATTTTACCTATTTTTAGTTTTAGAGTTATCGTGTTCACAGACACACGGACACAGACACACACACGGATCTTTTTCCGAAAAAGCTTTTTTTAGATAAACTGGACCCCTAAACATATTTTTTCCGGTGAAATCTCGGTATCGAGTTTTTTGGTGGAGTGCAATACATTCTGTGTACACTAAAGTAAGAAAGTAACTGGCTAACCACGATCTTCAAGTGACTTAACAAACCTTGAGTGCTTGGAAAATTCGGCCTTGTGGGCCTGGTGATCCCAATAAATAAATAAATAAATAAATACTGATAGGTATAACTTAGTTCTTAGTACGCAATATACTATTGCTTTAGCCTATGGTAAGTGTTACGCTAGTTCCCATGTACTTGCGAGGGACTAAATAGTAAGACCATTCCTGCTATGCTTATCTCGATTAGCATGATGTAGATACAATAGTCCTTTGTAAGGAAAGTTTGACTGCAGAACAGATAGAGACAATCATGTGAATGGAACACATCGTATTTTTACTTTCTCTAGCCCCATATGTACAATGTACATAGGGATAGAGAAGTGTTGTATTCCACCCAAACATTCGATACCGAGATTTCACCGGAAATACATGTTTTAGGACCCCCTGTATCCAAAAAAAAGCATTTTGAGAAAAAGATCCGAGTGTGTGTGTGTGTCCGTGTGTCCGTGAACACGATTAACTCAAAAACGAAAAGTAGCTAAAATACCAAACTTGGTATTTAAGTTTAGTATCTTCCAGGGACGCGACATGAAGATTTTGAGAAATATCCCCTCACCGCAAACTGCTCTTTACATGGAACCTTTTTCGAAAATTTTGATTTTCTTAAAAATGGCTCTAACGATTTTGATTAAAATATGATATATTAAAGATATTTACCTAACAAATAAAATTTATATCTTGTATATTCTGCGAATAGCTTCTAAAGACCTGTTTATTCTGAATGAATTTTGCTTAATTTGGCATAACTAGTAAACCGTAAGAGATAGACAAAAACTTGCTATGCAAAAAATTCAGGTCTTGTTAAAATACACAAGTTATATAATATACATTTTTCTCCTGGAGCTTACCGCTTTCGAGGTATTCATTGTTATTGTTTTCAGTTGTGAAGTACTTATACTTTTCTCAGACGGGAGTGTCCGTTTTTCTTTTGTTCTACTCCTGGCCAAGAAAAGAAGCGATTTGTAATGACTCGCATAACGACAGCTTTTAAAACATTTGACTATTGGTTTAGCCTAGTGTATTCCCTTATTTTCTTCCTACTTATACGGAACTAAATAATAAGAACATTGTGCTAATGAGTACCACGATTAGCAAGGTGCAGAAAGAAGAAGAATCTTATGTAAGAAGTTTGTAGAACAGCTAGAGAAAGTCATGTGAGTGTAATACATCAGATTGTTTTAAATGTAAAACTGGTCATTTAGCGAGTGTAAACATTAGCAAAAATGGTGAAGCTGTGACAGAAACGGGCACAGGTATGTGCACAACGATCGTTTCACCTTAAACTTGTGGATGGGGCAAAGGGTTTACGGTGAACGTGAATATTTCAGAGTGCCCCGTGCAGTTTTGTTCGGAACGCCGCGCCTGCCTCTGTTGCCCAGTCATAATGCAAACTGCATAATCTGGCAATTTCGCTAATGCGTTCAATTTGACAAACCGCAGTACGGAATATTCAACATGATGCAACAAGCATCACCTAATGCACGCCTCGCCATCATGATCATTGTTATGCTGTTGATAATAATGCAAAGCGGCTGATGAAGCCACGTGATTTTGACGGCCAACATGCATGCTTTATTACGTCACAAAGTGTTTACAGCGCCACGGCATTCTTCAAACCGTGTTAAATCGGAGCGGTGGTAAATTTCTCCTTTGACGGGACACAAAGCGACGGTAACTCAATGTGGGCCATGGTTTGGGTTTTTGTGTCGTCACAGGAATGTGCGCTGGTCGTTTCAGGTTCCTCAAATCTCCTGTTTCACGGGCTTTCATTGTCCGGCCACTCGCTTCGCTACTAGAGCTATTTCAGGTGTATCAATTCTTGTGATTAACTTCCACGCTATTAACACTGAATAACGTGAACCAATAACAAGTAAATCTAAAACTAATGCTAGCCCCAATGATGGAGAAGCAAATGCAAAACTGCGTTCCATGAAAGACGAGAGATGTCTTAACCGACGCACGGTCACTCACACAGTAGACATGGGGCGATTCATGAACGAATCGTTCACATGAACGACTACAAGGAAAGAGTCGTATGGATTGTTTAATCCTTGGCGTCGTTCAAAAAGAATCGTGAGAATCGAAAAGAAGAGCATGAATCGTAAAAATCTGATGTGTTACACTCATATGACATTCTCTAGCTGTTCTACAAACTTCTTACATAAGATTATTGTTCTTTCTGCACCTTACTAATCGAGGTACTCATTAGCACAATGTTCTTATTACTTAGTTCCGTAGAAGTAGGAAGAAAATAAGGGAATACACTAGGCTAAACCAATAGTGAAATAAGAACTGAAGCTTTCCTGGCGACGTATTAATTCAAAATCTTCTCGGGCTTCTAGCCAAGTTTTTACCTGGCTAGAAGCCCGAGAAGATTTTGAATCAATAGTGAAATGTTTTAAAAGCTGTCGTTAGGCGATTGTCATTACAAATCGCTTCTTTTCTTGGCCAGGAGTAGAACAAAAGAAAAACGGACACTCCAGTCTGAGAAAAGTGTAAGTACTTCACAACTGAAACTAATAAAAATGAGTACCTCGAAAACGGCAAACTCCACGAGAAAAACGTATATGACATAAGTTCTGTATTTTAAAAAAATCTACATTTTTTGTACAATAAATTTTTTTCTATCTCTTACGGTTTACTAGTTATGGCAAATTAAGCAAAATTCATCCAGAATAAACAGGTCTTCAGAAGCTATTCCCAGAAAATTCAAGATATACATATTTGTCAGGTAAATATCTTTAATATACAATATTTTAATCAAAGTCGTTAGAGCCATTTTTAAGAAAATCAAAATTTTCGAAAAAAGTTCCATGTAAAGGGTAGTTTGGGGCGGGGGGATTTTTCTCAAAATCTTCTTTTCGCATCCCTGGAAGATACTAAACTTCAATACCAGGTTTGGTATTTTAACTATTATTCGTTTTTGAGTTATCGTGTTCTCACGCACACGCACACACACAGACACACACACACACACACACACACACACGGACCTTTTCCTTAAAATGCTTTTTATGGGATGCAGGAGGTCCTAAAACATGTATTTCCGGTGAAATCTCGTTATCTAATTTTTGGGTGGAATACAATACGTCTCTATCCCTATGTACATTGTACATATGGGGCTAGAGAAAGCAAAAACCATAGCACGTATTGTCGTTCAAAAAGCATCGCAGTCTTGAAGAATCGTGATCAGGTATTAGGATTTGTTTTTCTTTTGCTTTTCACCTTTCAAAGCCGAGCTTCGACGAAAGCTGCCGAGTGGGCACGAATATGAGTACAGGGATTTATAGCCGTTTATTTTACTGTGAGAAAATAAATGCTGCTGTAGTCATGAGGCTAAATACAATATTTATTATATTCAACTACATAAGAAAACGAATACTACCGATCATTGCCGAAGTCACCACGAGCGTCTTTATATTGTTGAGGGATGAGTTATTGTACACGTGCAAGCAATCGTAGGAATTTACAACTGTTATATTATTTATTTATTTATTGCAATATATTAAATATAATATATGCACAGCTAAACCGTCACTACATTAGCAATATATATATATATATATATATATATATATATATATATATATATATATATATATATATATACATATATAAAGTCAGAAATAAAATGTTGCGACAAATAAAGCAATTATGCTCCAACATAAAAGGTATAGGAGTAAAGTTACTTCGAATATTCCTGAAGAAAATAATTATTATGGGTACTAGCGTATTTATAAAAATCTGATGTGTACCATTCACATGACTTTCTCTATATCCCTGAAACAAATAATTGTTAAAAAACGTATACTTCTATTTACTTTATTCTAATCAGAAAAAAATTAGCAGAAATAGTCTTATTACTCGCTTCCTTGTAAGTATCGGTATCGAATTTTTTGGTGGAGTGCAATACTTTCTCTATACACTATGTACATAGTGTATAGAGAAAGTAAAAATGTATATGACAAATTGTGTGTTTTATCAAGATCTACATTTTTTGAGAAGTAAATTTTTGTCCATCTCTTACGGTTTACCAGTTATGCAACATTCAATAAACATCATCCAGAATAAAGAGGTGTTCAGAGGCTGTTCCCAGAAAATTCAAGGTATACATTTTATTTGTAAAGTAAATATCTTAAATATAAGAGATTATAATCAAAATAGTTAGAGCCATTTTTGAGAAAGTAAAGGGTAGTTTGGGGTGGGGGATTTTCTTTTAGACCTTCGTGTTGCATCCTTGGAAGATATCAAACTTAAAAACCAAATCTTTTCGTTTTTGAGCCATGCTGTTCACAGACACACCCACACGGACCTTTTTGTAAAAATGCTTTTTTTTTTGATTCAGGAGGACCAAAAACGTGTATTTCCGGTGAAATCTCTGTATCGAATGCAATACCTTCTCTATACACTGTGTACATAGTACGTGTAGAGAAAGTAATAAAATCAACCCGAATAAAGAGTTCTTCAGAGGCTATTTTCAGAAAATTAAAGATACACATTTTATTTGTAAGGACTTTAATATACGATATTTTAATCAAAACCCTTAGCGCCATTTTTTAGAAAATCGAAATGTTCGAAATGTTTTCTATGTAAAGGTTTCTTGAAAATCTTCGTGTCGCATTCTTGGAAGTCACCAAACTTAAATTTCAAGATTGGTATTCAAGGCTCGTTCCATTTTTGAGTTATGCTGTCCAAAGACACACACACAGACAGACAGACAGACATTTCTAAAAATGCTTTTTCTTTTTTGATTCAAGGGTCTCAAAGCATATTTCTGGTGAAGTCACGGTATCGAAGTTTTGGGTGCAATACAATGCTTCTCTATACACTATGTACACTGTACTTATAAATAAAGTAAAAATCTGATAAGTTCCATTCACTTGACTTTCTCTACATCTCTGCAACAAATTTGTGTGATGAAGCTTATGCTTCTATTTACTTCACGCTAATCGAGAAAAAATCATCAGAAATAGTCTTATTACGTGCTTCCTTGTAAGCAGAAGCGAAATAAAGGAGTACCATAGGTTAAAGTGATAGTCAAAACTTGGTTGCTATGTGACTGAAGTTCCTTTGTTTCTATGAACTAGTATTCACAAAGTCCTATGTGAGAAAAGCTTTTTAAAGCTGAGACCAAACACAAGGAATATTTCATAAACGATCAACTCCACGAAAAAAATGTATATAACAAATTGTGTGCTTTAATGTGCTCTACATATTTTGTGAGGTAAGTTTTTCTCCATGTCTTACAGTTAAGCCGTTATGCAAAATTTCGTAAAATTCATCCAGAATAAAGATGTCTTCAGAGGCTATTCTCAAGAATTTCAAGATATACATTTTATTTGCCATGTATATATCTTTAATATACGATATTTTAATTAAAATCCTTTAAGCCTTTTTAATAAAATCAAAATTTTCAAAATGTTTCCATGTGAAGAATAGTTGGGGTGGGCGGATTTTCTTAAAAATCTTTGTCACATCCTTGGAAGATGTTGAACTTAAATACCAAGTTTGGTATTTGGAAATTTTTCTAAAAATCTTTTTTTTTTTTTTTTTTTTTTTTTTTTTTTTTTTTTTTTGGATTCAGGCGGTCTCAAAACATATTTATGGTGAAGTTTCGGTAAAGAAATTGAGGTGCAATATAAAACCTTCTCTATACACTATATATAGTACGCGTAGAGAAAGTAAAAATGTTACATGGCTTCATCCGCACCTTTCTACGACAGCGGTAGACCGTAAGGAGCATCTAGGTCGCGGACAGACAAAACAGCGTGCAGCCGGTCACACTTTTGTAGATCACCCGATATTTCATGCTTCTTTTTACTTTCTCTAGCTCCGAATGTACAATGTACATAGGGATAGAGAAGTATTGTATTCCGCCCAAAAATTCGATACCTAGATTTCACCGGAAATACATATTTTAGGACCCCCTGTATCCATAAAAGGCATTTTCAGAAAAAGGTCCGTGTGTTTGTGTGTGTGTGTCCGTGTGTCTGTGAAAAAGATTACTCAAAAACGAATAGTAGCTGAACTACCAAACTTGGTATTTAAGTTTAGATCTTCCAGGGATGCGACACGAAAATTTTGATAAAAATTCCCCCACCCCAAACTACCTTTTACATGGAAACTTTTTTCGAAAATTTTGACTTTCTTAAAAATGGCTCTAACGATTTTGATTAAAATATCGTATATTAAAGATATTTACCAGACAAATAACATGTATATTTTGAATTTTCTGGCAATAGTTTCAGAAGACCCGTTTATTCGGGATGAATTTTGCTTAATTTGTCATAACTAGTAAACCGTAAGAGATAGACAAAAACTTACTAACAAAAAATATAGGCTTTTTTAAAATACACAAGTTATGTGAATTACATTTTTCTCGTGGAGCTTACCGTTTTCGAGGTACTCATTGTTATTAGTTTCAGTTGTGAAATACTTATACTTTTCTCAGACGGGAGTGTCCGTTTTTCTTTTGTTCTATTCCTGACCAAGAAAAGAAGCGATTTGTAATGACAATCGCGTAACGACAGCTTTTTTAAAACGTTTGACTATTGGTTTAGCCTAGTGTATTCCCTTATTTTCTTCCTACTTATACGGAACTAAGTAATAACATTGTGCCAATGAGTACCACGATTAGCAAGGTGCAGAAAGAAGAAGAATCTTATGTATGAAGTTTGTAGAAAAGCTAGAGAAAGTCATGTGACTGTAACACATTAGATTTTTTAAAGATGTTTATAATCAAAAGTAAAATGGACCCCATAATTCCACCTTCTCCTAACGAAATCAGAGTGTGGGTTTTGCTGATCTTTTGCAATAAATCTAGATTTATGGCTGTTACTCCCAAGTGCGTTAAATATTCATGATAAAACAAATCTACATTATTGTGACAAAACATCTGAAATCCAGAAGGCGGTTTGCTATAAAGGAAGTTGAAGAAAGTGCACAAAGCAGCAGTGGGGTGGAAACATCCCCCGCCTTCCCCATCATGTAGCAATTTCCTATAACACAACAACCCCCCCGCCATATCAATAACCATACGGGTTGTGAGATTTGCATAATGCCGAGGGGAAGTTTCCTCGGGGAGTCGCAGCTCAAGTATTGCGCGCGAGGGTTAGTACCTACAAGGAAAACATAACATTTCCTGAATAATTCACACCAGCAATGTTTCTTGCTGATGTCGCTCCGCACAGCATTCCTTTCTTGTGGCTGCAAACCCGGCGTAATGCAGACAACCTGCACAATGGATTTGGTAACACGTCTTGCTACTTTCTCTACCGTTTGTCTCCTAGGTAGAGGAAGAACTATATCCCCCACCCTATTTATTATCGTATTGCACTGAGGTATACTTTCTTGTGGCTGCAAACCCGGCGTAATGCAGACAACCTGCACAATGGATTTGGTAACAAGTCTTGCTACTTTCTCTACCGTTTCTCTCCTAGGTAGGGCAAGAACTACATCCCACACCGTATATATTATCATATTGCACTGCGGTACACTTTTGGAAATCCGGAGAATTCAAAATAGAGTAATAAAACTAAATTTATGCCATAACTGTATAACATGAATTTCAAACAGGTTTTACTTTCTCTACACGTACTATGTATATAGTGTATAGAGAAGGTATTTTAATGCTCCCAAAAATTCGATACCGAGATTTTTTCGGGAATATATATTTTGGGCAGCATAGCTCAAAAACGAAAAGATCGTTGAATACCAAACTTGGTATTTTAGTTTGGTTTCATCCAAGGATGCGACACGAAGGTTTTTAAGAAAATCCCCCCACCGCCAACTACGCTTTACATGGAACTTTTTTCGAAAATTTTGATTTTCTAAAAAATGGCTAGTGATTTTGATTAAAATATCGTATATTAAATATATTTACCTGACAAATAAAATGTATATCTTGAATTTTCTGTGAATAGCCTCTGAAGACTACTTTAATCTGGATGAATTTCACGGAATTTTTCATAACTGATAAACCGTAAGAGATGGGCAGAAACTTAAGAGACAAAAAATGTAGAGCACAATAAAACACACAATTTATGTTATATACATTTTTTCGTGGCATTGATCGTTTTTTACTTATTCCTTGTTTTTGGTTTCAGCTATGAAAATCTTATACTTTTCTCATAGAGGAATTTGTCAACTCCTGTCCATACAAAGGAACTTCAGTCACATAGCAACCAGCTTTTGATTATTAGTTTAATCTATAGTGCTCCCTTATTTACCTTCTACTTACAAGGAAGCGACTAATAAGAGTATTTCTGCTAATTTTTCTCGATTAGCACGAAGTAAATAGAAGCATAAGCTTTTTAAGAATAATTTGTTGCAGAGATGTAGAGAAAGTCATGTGAATGGAACACATCAGATTTTTTTAGTGGGGTTGATCATTTTTGAGAAACCAATATCAAGGAATATCTCTAAAATGGTAATTTCCACGAGAAAAATGCAAATGTAATAAATAGTGTATTTTAGTGAGAACTACATTTTTATGACAGTTTTTGTCTATCTCTTACGATTTACCAGTCATGCGCAATTCATCTGTAATAAAGAGGCTCTCAGAAGTTGTTTCCAGAAAGTGTAAGTTATACATTTTATTTGTGATGTAAACATCTTTAATAAACTATATTTTAATCAAAATCGTTATGGCCATTTTTCAGAAAATAAAAATGTTAGAAATTTTTTCCATGTAAAGTGTAGTTTGGGGTAGGGATGGTTTTCTCAAAATCTTCGCGTCACATTCTTGGAAGATGCTAAACTTATATACTAGGTTTGATATTTTAATAACTTTTTTGTTTTTGAGTTATCGTGTACATAAACGGATCTTTTTCTAAAATGCCCTTTTTAGATAAGGAAGCCCTAAAACGGTTCTGGTGAAACCTCGGTATCGAACATTTAGGTGGAGTGCGTTACCTTCTCAACCTATGTACCATGCACTATGTAGAGAAAATAAAATCTGGTGTTGCATTCACATGATTTTCTCTACCTATTCTACAACAAACCATTTTTACAATACTTCTGCGTTAATTATGCTAAACATTAGCAGAATTGGAGAGTAGTAGAGTCAGACTAAAATATTGAATGGCATAGCCGGGATTTGAACTATGGTTATCCTGTTCTCCGTTCAGCTGCTCTAGCATCAGAGCTACCATGGCAACTAGCCGATACAACATTAAACTCTCCAACTGACTCGCGTTTTTTCCAGTAAACCACACAAGAGATCTTACAATATTTTGAGATGACAAATCTCAATTTTGTGGTTTTTCGGGAAAACGCTAGTCGTTTATCGGTATGTTGTCATGGTATCTTAGTAGTTACAGAAACTGGATGAAAACCGGGAGTTCCGTGGTTCAAAACCCGACTTTGCATTGCATTTTTTCGGTCTGAATCTACTTTTGCAATTTCTATACATTGGCCAGTGTGAAAAAACAATTATTTACATTAGCGGAATTAGTTTTATTTCATGTTTCCACGGAAATACAAAGAAATAAGAATATTCACTATGTTAAATTAATAGTCTTCGCTTCTTAGATATGGTTGCTATATGAACAATTTAAATTCCCTGTTTTTTCACGAACAGCCTGAAAATACAACCATTTCCCATTTGAGAAAACTATTATGTATTGGTAAACTTTTAATCAAATAAGGAATATTTGGTAACAGTTAAATCCACAAATGAAAGGTATCTGATATAATGTGTGTCTTAACGAGATCTACATTTTTACCTTCTCTACATATATAGTGTATAGAGAAGCTATTGTATTCCATCCAAAAATTCGATACCGAGATTTCACCGAAAATGTATGTTTTGGGTCCCCCTGAATAAAAAAAAAAGCATTTTTACAAAACGCTCCGTGTGTGTGCGTGTGTGTCTGTGGACAGCATGGCTCAAAAACTAAACTCCGTTAAAAACCAAATTTGGTATTTAGGTTTGGTATCTTCCAAGAATGCGACACGAAGATTTTCAAGAAAATCTCTCCACCCCAAACTACCCCTGACATGGAAATTTTTTCGAAAATTTTGTTTTTCTAAAATATCGTATATTACAGATATTTATCTGGCAAATGTATATCTTGAATTTTCTGGGAATAGCCTCTGAAAACTACTTTATTCTGGATGAGTTTTACGGAATTTTGCATATCTGCTTAACCGTAAGAGATGGATGAAAACATACTACACAGAAAATGTAGAGTACATTAAAACACACAAGTTATCTTTAACCATTTTTTTCGTGGAGGTGATCGCTTCAATTTATCTCCACTGCAGCGCTGCGATCGCAGTTCCGCACATGCGCGGTAGACGCTCTGTATCAAGGAGAAGAAACGTGCGCCATTTTGAGATCGCTGTCAGCCACATACGCTTTGTTGTGCTTGTTTACAATGCGGCGTTGATTGAAAATCCCGCCGCTTGTGAAATCAGATCTGTGATTCGTTTTCTGAATGCTAGGAAAGTGAAACCAATTTAAATTTATCGGCAAATTTGCGAAATTTACGGACAAAATGCGATGAGTGATTCAATGGTGAGAAGATGGGTCCGACAGTTCAATGAAGGATGTAGTGAAGTGCACGATGAAGAACGAAGTGGGCGTCCATCTTTGGTTACAGAAGAACTGGTTCACGCGATTGATGACAAGATCCAGGAAAACGGCAAGTTTACGATTAGTGCTCTCGCTATGGAATTTCCCCAAAGCTCACGATCACTAATTCATGAAATTGTTACCGAAAAACGGAAATTTCGTAAACTTTGCTCACATTGGGTACCAAAGATTCTTACTGAGCAACACAAAACAAAACGGATGGGAAGTGCACTTCAGTTTTTAACCCGTTATGATGAAGACGGCGAAGAATTTCTGACACAGATAGTCACAGGAGATGAGACTTTCTTACGACACCCCTGAAAGTAAGCGGCAATCAATGGAATGGAGGCACACTTCATCCCCAGCAAAGATTAAGCCGAAACAAATCTTGACACCTCGAAAAATGATGTGCACAGTGTTCTGGGACTGGAAAGGCATCTTACTCATTGATTTCTTACCGCGTGGTCAAACAATCAAAGCAGATGTATATTGCGAGACACTTAGGAAATTGCGCCGCACAATACAGAATAAGCGCCGAGGATTGCTGTCAAAAGTGGTTATTTTTCTTCACGACAACGCACGACCACACACTGCAAATGTGACGAAAATCCTCCTACAGGGATTTGGCTGGGACGTGTTTGACCCTCCTCCGTACAGCCCTGACCTCGCTCCTAGCGACTTTAATCTGTTCTTACATCTCAAATCTTTCCTTGATGGTCAACACTTCCACAATGGCGAAGAGCTGAAAGAAAATATTTCCAACTTTTGGAATACAGAGGCAGCAAACTTCTATGAAGAAGGTATACAAAAACTTGTGCCACGCTATGACAAATGCCTGCAAAATTTCGGAAGTTATGTGGAAAAGTGGTTTAAGAGTTGTAGAATTTTGTGCAATAAATAATTATTCTGTATCTGTACACAATTTAATTTTATTACCAAACGGAACTTACTTTCTGGACGTACTTCGTATCTTAAGTATAGGATATTTGAATGAAATTGTTAACTATTTTGAGAAAATCAAACATTTCAAATAATGTTACAGTAGCTTAGCGTAGGGGATTTTTTTTTGAAAATCATGTCTTACTCTTGGAAGATTGTTGAGCAAATTTCAGGTTTGTTTTTTTAACCCAGTGTTGTTGTTGTTGTTGTTGTTTTTTTTTTTTTAGTTATCACGCTCATTAATAAAGACACGTGCACTCGCACATTTTTTTAAAACTACATTTTTCCAATACAGGTTTCCTATTATTAGTGAAAACTCTGATTCGAATTTTTGGGTGGAATGTAATGTTTTCGTACCAAAGTACTATGTACTAAGTAGAGAAAGTAAAGTTGGATAAAAAAGTTGAATCTGCGATGTAAAAGAGAGTTTTGTTATACTGGTGTCAGAAGTGGGATCATGCCCATAGGCAAGTACACACGGACACCCACACATGTAAAGTTTTCTAAAAAAAAAAATACCTCGCTTACGATACAGAAGCCCTAATACGTGTATTTTCAGTGAAACTCTTGATTCAAATTTGCGATCACAGTTTCAGACACACGGTCACACGCACAAGGATATTCTTCTAAAAATACATGTTTTCCGATACGAGGGCGTTAATACGTGTATTTTCAGTGAAAACTCTGAATCGAATTTTTTGGTGGAATGTAATAGTTTCAGTACCAAAGTACTACCTAAAAAGAGAAAGTAAAAATGAACAAAAATGGAAACTGCGATTTAAAGGAGTTTTGTTATATTGGTGTCAGAAGTGGGATCTTACTCACAGATACACATACACACATGGAAATGTTTCTAAAAATAACTTTTTTTTATACAGCTGACCTAATACGTGTATTTTAGTAAAAATTCTGAAAGAGATTTTTTGGTGGAATTTAATTGTTTGTGTACCTAAGTAGTATATACAAAGTAGAGAAAGTAAAAGTGGAATATGTGACGTGAAAGAGGGTTTTGTTAATATGGTGTCAGGAGCGGGATTTTACGCCGAGATGGGAAAAATGACGCAATGAATAAATTGGGCTGAAAGTAGAATCCGTGATGGAAAAGAACAGTTTTGTTGCAATTAACTATTGCTAGGTACCTGGTATTTAAAGCTAGAGACTAAATACTGATGTCGTTAGGACCACCAGTCTCGAGTTCTACTCCCTGTGGAGGGCAAGTTTTCAGAGTTGCCCAAATGTAAAGTCAGTTAGTGATGCGATTTCTTGCCGGCTGAGGTAGAGGGAAAGAAAAGGGTCACTCTCCGGGAGCCTTGGAGTATTTATCGACTCCGAGAGAGGAAGGAGGGAAGGACTTATGGGGAGGGTGGCCTCGGTTTATGTAATCTAATATGGCGAAAATAAATCCACATTTGGACTGACAGTTACACACGGTTCTCCAGGACTAATTCGCCCTGCCTTACCTTGCCCTCCGGTGAAATGTTAGGTCTCCTGACACGGGGATGAATTTCTTTTCCTGCACCTAACCTTATCGGCTATGGCCCTCTCTGTATGAGGGAGGGAATTGGAAATCCGCCGGAGGTAGGGGCAAGTCGGCACAACGCCTCAATTGGATTTAGGTCCTATTCCTCCTTACTTCACTTTCCTGGGTGCGATCTTGGTCAAGATATCCTTCGCTCTCCTATCTCCTTTTCTTCCTTCTCCTCTGTCTATCCTTCGTCTTTAAAGTCAAATATTTTCACATTATTCAACTCTCTTTTACTCCTACTTCCGAAGTTTTCTTTTTTCTTTTCTTCCTTACGTCTTACCTGCAGCGAGCTCAAAAATAAAACAATCTCATGTGATCCATTCACATTTCCTCTCTTCTTAAAAAGTCTTATGCGTTACATTCACATAACTTTCTCTACATTTAAGCAACAAATTATTGCTAAAAAGCTTATGCTTATATTTACTTCATGCTAATCGAGAAAAAAAAAACAGAAATAGTCTTATTACTTGCTAATAAGGAACTACCATAGGTTAAAGTATAGTCAAAAACTGGTTGCTATGTGACTGAAGTTCCTTTGTTTGTATGGACAGCGGTTGACAAATTCCTGTATCAGGAAGGTATAAGTTTTTCAAAGCTGAAAACGAATATCTCACAAATGATCAACACCACGAAAAAAAATGTATACAACATACATTGTATGTTTTAACGTGTTCTACATTTTTTGTATGGTAAGCATTTGTCCATCTCTTGCAGTTTAGTAGTTATGCAAAGTTCCTTAAAACGCATCCAGAATAAAGTAGTCTTCAGAGGCTATTCCCACAAAATTCAATATATACCTTTTATTTGTCATGTAAATATCTTAAATATACGATATTTTAATCAAAATCATTAGAGCCATTTTTGAGAAAATCGCAATTTTCGAAAATTTTTCCATGTAAAGGGTAGTTGGCGGTGGAGGATTTTCTTGAAAATCCACGTCTCGCATCCTTGGAAGATACTAAACTTAAATACCAAGTTTGGTATTCAACGGTCTTTACGTTTTTGAGCTATGCTGTCCACAGGCACACACACGGAACCTTTTCCAAAAATGTTTGTTTTTGGATTCAGGGGGACCCAAAACATTATTTCCGTTGAAATTTTTAAGTCTCTATACGCTATGTATATAGTACGTGTAGAGAAAATAAAAATCTAATTCCTCGGTCTAGTTCATGCTAATCATCTAGTTGGAAATGTAAAATCAAACTGAAATGATTATACGCTATAGACAGGATTTGAATCATGTATCTTCTGCTCTAACCACTGAGACATTGTGGCAACAGGCTGACTGACATCTGTGATATTTCACCAAAGATTGTGAAATATTAAAACATCTAATTTGTTCAATTCACATGAATTTCTCTAGATCTCTGTAACTATTTATCATTAAAAAGCTTATTCTTTTGTATACTTCATGCTAATCAAAATAAACATTATCAGAAATGATCTTACAACTTGCTTCCTTGAGTAGAAGGGGAATAATGGAATACCCTAGGCTAAAACGATAGTCAAATCTTTTAAAAGCTAGTTGCCATGTGGATGAAATCCGTTTCTTTGCATAATCAGGAGTTGACTAATTCCCATCTGTGAAAAGTTTAAAGATGAAACCAACAATAAACAATATCTCAAAAATCGCCAACTCCACGAAAAAAAGACTGTGTTACACTCACATGCCTTTCTCTAGCTACTCTACAAACTTCTTACAAAAGGTAATTCTTCTTGCAACACCACTCTAATCGGGATAAACATTAGTAAAATTTTATTACTTAGTACCTTATAAGTAGACTGAAACTAAGGGAATGTACTAGGCTAAAGTGATAGTCAAATGTTTTAAAAACTGTCGTTGTGCGATTGTCATAGTAAATAGCTTGTTTTCTTGGACAGGAATAGAACAAAAGAAAAGCGGAAATTCCGTATGAGAAAAGTATACGTATTTCAGAACAAACTAATAAAAAGGAATACCTCGAAAACGGTAAGCTCCACGAAAAAAAGTATATAACATAACTTCTGTATTTTAAAAAGATCTACATTTTGTGTATAGTAAGTTTTTGTCTATCTCTTACGGTTTAATAGTTATGCCAAATTAAGCAAAATTCATCCAGAATAAACAGGTCTGTAGAAGCTATTCCCAGAAAATTCAAGATACATATTTTATTTGTGATAAAAATGGTTTTAATATGTGGTATTTTAATCAAAATCGTTAGAGCCATTTTAAGAAAAACAAAATTTTCGAAATTTTTACCAGGTAAAGGGGTAGTTAGGGGTAGGGGTATTTTCTTCAAAATTTTCGTGTCCCATCCTTGGAAGATACGAAACTAAAATCCCAAGTTTGGTATTTAACGGTGTTTTTGTTTTTGAGCTGTGCTGTCCAGACACATACACACAACAGACTCACTCACACACACACACACAAATGGACCTTTTCTGAAAATGCTTTTTTTTTTTGGACTCAGGGGGCCCTAAAACATGTATTTTCGGTGAAAAATCGACATGGAATTTTTGGGTGGAATACAATACTTTCTATCCCTATGTACATTGTACATACGGGGCTAGAGAAAGTATAAATGTACATGACATAAATTGTGTATTTAAAAGAGATCTACATATTCTGTGTAATAAGTTTTTCCTATCTCTTACAGTTTACTAATTATCCAAAATCCAGCATAATTCATGCACACTAAAAGAGGGCTTTAGAGGCTATTCCCAGAAAATCCAATATATAAATTTTATTTTTTGTGGAATTGTCTTTAGTATGTGGTATTTTAATAAAAATTCTTTAGAGCCATTTTTGAAAATTATTAAAATGTTCGAAAATTGTTCTATGTAAAGGGTAGTTTGGGATGGGGGGAATTTCTTCAAAATCTTGGTGTCGCATCCTTGGAATATACTAAGCTTATATCAAAGCTTGATATTTTACCGACTTTTCGTTTTTGTGTTATCGTTTTCACAGGCACACTCACGGACCTTTTTCTAAAAATGAAACTTTTTGGATATAGGGGACACGAACATATATTTTCGGTATAGAATTTTTGGGTGGAATGCTATACCTTCTCTATACATTATGTACATTGTACGTGTCGAGAAAGTAAACATTGTTCCGTATGGGTCATTTTGAGTATGGAAAAGTGTAAGAAAAAGTTTGCAAGGAAACAAATTTAATGTGGGAGTGCCTATTAATATGCAAGAGCCTGCTCATTTTAAGCTTCAGTAAATTAGTATTCTGACATTATCGTTCGTGCGTGCGACCTTTCTCATGTTCCCTGTGGTATGCGCCAGTGGAGCTGGAATGTCAGACATCGCAGTTTGGTGTGTAAACAACGGCGCGGTAAAACAGAAGACTTTGGAACGATATTCGAGATGTTTCTGACAGCTTAGATTTGTAGTTCTTTCGAAAAATTTCCAGAAAGTCTGTAATATTTTCTTGCTATAAAAAGAAAGTATTGCAGTGGGTTGTTGTGTTGTAATTTGTACCGAGTCGTGAGTGAAATCTCTATAATATTTTTCTAATGTAAGAGTTCTACTCTGCAGCGAATGAGATGCTTTATCATGCTCTGCGTTGCCAGGTTGCTTTTCATATTCCCTCCCACTCGCACACTGAGCATGCAAATCTTCCTGGCGACAAAGTTTATTCATGTATATTATGAAAACTATTTGAGCTAAATATCTGTGATTTTTACGGTTCTGCTACGAAGATTACTCCCTACCTTCCTCGTGAATTATTTTTTGTAAAATTTGAACACGTCTTAACGCAAGTAGTATTTGAGAGAAATACGGGAGTGCAATATGAAAACACAACAGTACTCCGAATGACTGCCGATATGGTGGCGCTGACTGCCGATATGGTGGCGCTGAAGTACAAACCTCATCCCATTTGAAAATCATTGTATTGAACTATTTGAAATATTGGATTTAAAACGTTATTTATATCCATATTTTGAGGCAATAAAGCCATTTGCTGCATTGTTTATAGTGCGCCAAGTGGCAAAAACTACACATTTCCTTAAAGTTTAAAATTAATGAATTTCTGTACATTTATGTAACAAATTATTGTTAATAAGTATATTCATTTATCTACTTTATGCTAATCGAGGTAAACGTTAGGAGAAATGTTCTTATTACATAGCTCCATATAAGCAGAAGGGTAATAAGGGAGTACCATAGACTAAAGTGATAGTCAAATGTTTTGAAAAGTTAGTTGCTATATAACTGACGTTCCTTTGTGTGACCATGAGTTGACAAATTCCCGTATGATAAAAGTGTATTTTAAAACCAAAACCAATAACAAGGAATATCTCGAAAATGGCCAACTCCACGAAAAAAATCTGATGTGTATCATGACTTTCTCTACATCTCGCAACAAATTATTCTTACAAAAGCTTATACTTATATTTACTTCATGCTAATTAGGAAAAAATAGCAGAAATAGTCTTATTACTTGCTTCCTTGCAAGTGGAAGCGAAATAAGGGAGTGCCATAGGTTAAAGTGATAATCAAAAGTTGGTTGCTGTGTCACTGAAGTTCCTTTTTTTGCATGGACAGCAGTTGACAAATTCCTGCATGAGAAAAGTATAAGTTATTCATAACAGAAACCAAAAATAAGGAATGTCTCAAAAACGACGAACTCCACGAAAAAATGTATATAACATAAATTGTGTGTTTTAACGTGCTCTACATTTCTTGTGTAGTAAGTTTTTGTCCATCTCTTACGGTTTAGCAGTTATTAAAAATTCAGTAAAATTCATCCAGAATAAATTACTCTTCAGAGGCTATTCCCAGAAAATTCAAGATATACATTTTATTTGTCAGGTAAATGTCTTTAATATACGAAATTTTAATCAAAATCGTGTGAGCCATTTTGAGAAAATCAAAATTTTCGAAAAATGTTTCATGTAAAGGGTAGTTTGAGGTGGGGGGATTTTTCTCAAAATCTTCGTGTCGCATCCCTGAAAGATACTAAACTTAAATACTAAGTTTGGCACTTTACCTACTTTTCGTTTTTGAGTTATCGTGTTCACAGACACATGGACACACACACACACACACACACACGGATCTTTTTTCGAAAATGCTTCTTTTTTTTTAGATAAAGGGGACCCTAAAACATATATTTCCGGTGAAATCCCGGTGTCGAATTTTTGGGTGGAGTGCAATACATTCTCTATACACAATGTACATAGTGCGTATAGAGAAAGTAAAAATGAATATGACAATTTGTGTGTTTTAACGAGATCTACTTTTTTGCGGGAGACCTGAGTTGAATTCCCAGTACCGGCGTGGGGATTTTTCCGCCATTGGGAGACCTTGTCCGGGATGCACTCAGCCTCATGACATCCCTGGGGGTCTAATTATGAAGGTACTTGATAGAGCTCCAGGTCATGAGGACCGAATTAACCGGCCGGGGTGTTCGAGGCGCTAACCACGTCTCACCCTCCACTACTGCACTTCATCTATGACGTCTGTCATCGGCCGAGGTGGGGGACGCAACGGCCGGGCGGTAGGCCAGGGTTCCTTGTGAGCTGTCGTGCCATGGAGTTAAAAGTTTTAGTCTGTACGGTTTAACCGTTATGCATAATTATGCAAAATGCATACAGAATAAGGCTATCCCCGGGGAATTCCAGATATAATTTTATTTGGGATGTAAATACATTTATTTTAATCAAAATCGTTAGAGCCATTTTGAGAAAATCTAAATTTTCGAAAATTTTTCCATGTAAAGGGTAGTTTGTGGTGGA